>JAWZYV010001322.1:0-1466525 GCA_038373885.1 Cheiracanthium punctorium | reverse complement strand
AGTCTCAATTAAAATCCAGTTTCAAATCTAAGCCTCGCCAAAGTGCCAATATACGCCATTTTGCAAGAGTTTTTTCAGGGAATCATTCGAAGCATTGACTTAGCAGCAATCAAAATGGGAAATGGTGCGACCGCCAGGCACCATTTTTTTGAAAAGTGGAATCCCTTAATACAGCCTCATTTTTTAAATTATCAACTACAACATGTTTTATTCATCGTTACTCCGATGTACTATATGCGAAGATTTCAATTATCTGAAATTTGGCGGAATTCCCCCAACTAAAATCAATGCACTCAATTGGCGAGAATGCTGAAGATAGATCGCTTGAAATCCCTTAATAACTGCATTATTTCCGCACGGATCATTAAAATTTAATGCTTTATTTTAATAAAACATTTGCACTTGTTTTCAAAAATTTGTTTCCTTAAGCTCTCAGTAAATTCCAAGCCGGAAACAGTGCAAACCGCTAGAACTCACTTTCTCGGCATTTGAGCCATTTTATTTTTTCGCCAAACTAAAAAATTTTAACATATTAGCCTCGGAAATCTTCAATTCTTATTGTTTTGCGTATAAAACATTTCATTCCTGCTCCTATTTCCCATGCACACGATATTATAATTTAAAAAAAATAACCTTACGAATATAAACTAACAAAAAAAAAAATCAATATTATTCTTTTATTTTTACTTTGAGAATTTAAAACATTTTATTCGGCAAAATCGCCACACATGGCAACCACGATCCTTATTTCACACTTTTTTCACTACAGGGAATACAATTACGGAAAGCTTTTTGCGTGGAGAACATAAAAAATCTCTTAAATTCCGGGAACGGGTGGACTTTCAAAGTTTTAAAGTGGACTATCATTTATTCTATATTATTTTACATATCTGTGCAAAATTTCAGGCTGATAGGTCCATTTTTGTGGATTTGTATACGAATCAAATCCACAAACAAACAAACAAACAAACAAACAAACAAACAGAATTTCATTTTTATTTATAAGGATTTATATATATATATGTGTGTGTGTGTGTGGGGGCGTGTGTGTATTCACATACAAAGAACTAGTCTATATCAGCCTAGATAAACTTTACTACTGAATATTTTTTTTTAATTTTATGTGAATTATAGTAATTTTTATATTCCACCTTATATTATGCATAAGGCGTTTGTAATAATGATAATAATATATATCATTATTATATGTAATAATAATTTTCATATACCGCCTTATGTAATGTAAGTTATTTGCAATACAACAATTTATATATAGATTATTATACTGCACACAAGAATAATTGGAATATATTTCCAGATCGTCCTTAAAAGAACACATAAAAAAATTATTTCTCCGTAACTGTATTTTCAACTACATTTCCATGTGTCGCAATTTATGCAATATAAAATAAGCAGCACTGCATAGATCAAGCACTTTTGCTTTCTCCTTTTCTGACAATAATGTTTTCCAACTTCATGATAATTTAAATAAATGCACGCCTGTAATATTTCATTTGTGCTTCATTTTTATTCGCGAAAAAAAAAGATGAATAAGACAATTTTTTTACCTGAACACTGTGCATTCGAATATCTTGTTAGCTGTTTAAATATTCCGAAGGAGCGCACGCCAAAGACGCAGAGAAAAGCTAAAGTAATCTTCTAACTGAATTAGATATCGAATTTGAAAAATTCAGTTTGCAAGTCGCTTTTCGGAAAAAAAATAAGAAATGAGTTACTACTTCAAGGATCCAAAAGTAAATGCACACATGCAAAAATGTGGCGCAGTCAGAAATTAAAAATACATTCTGCAACTCTGCTGGTAAACTACTGTATTTTTAATGTTGTATGTTATAGAGATCACGTTTTAACTTCGTGTCATATGACAATTATTTCTTGGAAAGTTTAGTATTCTGAAAGAATAAGGAATGTGGAATTTTTATTGCATAAAACAAATATCTGTCAGAAAATAGCGTAGTCTCACCATTGTCAGATAAACCATAACCGGGTAAAATTGGTTTTAAACAGGATGGGTTGACAAACGGCAATGGAAAATGTTTCAAAAGTGATACTTATAATAATTACAAGAATTTTTTGAGACACTCTCCAAACATCAGAGTACCTGAGATACTTAACGGCCATATTCACCAAGTACTCGACAGACGTTAATTTTT
Organism: Cheiracanthium punctorium; assembly: GCA_038373885.1. NCBI lineage: Eukaryota > Metazoa > Arthropoda > Arachnida > Araneae > Cheiracanthiidae > Cheiracanthium > Cheiracanthium punctorium. Next base: position 1,464,354 of record JAWZYV010001322.1, on the reverse strand, counting down.
AATAGATGGTATGGTGCGCTTTGTAACGTATTTGGAAGTGTATGCAATGGCTACATAAGTTAATATAAATATTTCAAGGGTTGCCTTGGCTTTTTAAAGTTTTTGCCAACCCATTCACCAAATTTAATTTTGTTGGACGTCATTAAGAAGTAATCTCCAATATTTTATTTATTAACGTATTTTCTTTCAGCAAACTAATTTTATTTTCACAATTTGTGACGTTGACGATCAACAGCACGGCCCCTGTATTTTATAAATAAATGGAATTTCGCCGGACGTCATTAAGAAGTAATCTCCGATATTTTTATTTATTAGCGTTTTTTCTTTCAACAAACTAATTTTACTGTCAGAATTTGTGACGTTGACGATCAACAGCACGGCCCCCTCTATTTTATAAATAAATGGAATATCGCTTGGTAAATAAATATCGAAAGCGTATGAAGAAGAACTGCGTGGCATCCATTTGTATCAAGCAAATTTTTCATTTCAAAATGATTTAGCAAAATGAGATTCCTTTTCTAAATATGATCCCCTCTCTTAATCAAAGCAGAAAGATGATAAAAATATGATTTCATTTCCACTCGTTCAGTCAAAAACAATTGTAAATCCATGCATTGAACTTTTTATTCTCTACCTACTTTCCATGTTGCCAATTCACGTTATTGCATAAATCCAGTGTGCTTTATAGTACTTCAATTTTTGCCTACTCTTTCAATAAATTCGAGAATAATTTACATAAAACTGTATCCATGTAATCTTGAATGTATCGGGTTTTTATTTTTAGACAATAATACGACTGCTCAATTTTTAAAGCTTATGGGGTAAAATAATATTTAATCGCAATCCGGATGATCTTGTCCGAGATGAGAAACTGGCGTATTTTTATTTTTGTGAATTATTTTTTAAACTCATGCAAAATGATTGTTTATAAGTCATTTTGAGATGATCAGTTTGAATAAAAGCTCAAAGATTAGAATGAGGCGATACTGTGTTTTGTTTACAATGCTGCACTCTAGTACCTCTCAACAGAAAACGCACAGATGTTTTCATAAAATGATTTTTTTTTTGCTCGTTAAAAAGTAAACATCATCAGTTTGTAAAGCATTTAAAATAAAACGCGCATGTCATTAGTGGAATAACTGAGTTTTGCTTTTGAGATTTTCTCTGATTGAAAAGTATGTTGCTTATGTTTTGATTTACTTGTTGTGTAATTTTGCGTTAGCTTTTATTTGATATTTTTAAAAAAGAAAGTTACAAAAATTCCTCTTCTACCTATTTACTTTTGACGAGTGACATAAAAAATTGCATACAAGTAATGCACTGAAATGCTTAAGTTGTGAGTCTTGCAATATGGTTTCGACGTTTAATCTCTGTTCTAAAGGTTCGTGAAACATATGTTTTTCAAAAGATATTTGTACATTACGCGAAATCAGGTTTACTGTACTTCAAAACAGTCCGGTGGCCCGTTTGACAACTTCTGTATGGAATTCACTGAAAATACGTGAGAAGGTATCTTCTAAGATGTACTTCAGTTCGTCAGACACGTTCTTGCTGAATCTCCACAATCGTTAAAAGTCATTGTCCTTTTGAAAAGAGGATTGTAAAAGCAGAGGATTTTGTGAGAGGAGAAGACGATTGAGGGGGAGGGGGGGGGATAGGAGACCAAAACGTCCTTTTCACACTTCCTTTCTTATCTAAAAGAAAAGTTGGCAAAAATGACATTTTGGCTATGGAAGTTGAACGATCAGTAGAATATGATCAAATGCAACAATTTACAAGCAATACAGTGCAAACATTTACTACGTAAGTCTAGAATATTGTTCTTTAATAACATCTAGAAAATCAGACCCTTTTGAAAACTTCGTAACCTTTGCTGCTGGAGATAACTTTTGGGAAGAGATGATGTGTACGTTGACTCCGATTCTTCATTTTTACTAGATTTTGCGCTTTCAAATTTAGGAGCATCATCATGTTTCAGGTATTTATTTTTTATTTAGAAACTTTTTCCTTTGTGCCTCTTCCAATTATTTATTTTTAGATATTTTTACCAGAAGAACGGGCAATCAGTATTTTTAGTAATTTTCTCAATTTATCCCCCTCAAAGAACGCTTATTTACTTCAAATTTAAAAGTGACTCCCATTGACTTACAGATGACGATCTCGGTCTCGTTTGCAATATGTTGCATCTTTCTCCATAATACCATAAGCAACAAAGAACATCTCTTTTTCCTCCAAATGAAAAATACAGTACCATCACTAGCAACGGCAAATGAAGCGAATTTGATTTCACTTCCCCCTTTTGCACAATTTTCTATAATCTTGTTGAAAACCCTCCTTTGCAATCCTATTGTCTACGCCCATATCCCCGTCGTAAAAAAAGAAAGAGAGAGAGAGACTTGATATACAAATCTGATCTCATATAGAATATTTCTCCGTTCTCCCTCTCTCAATGGTATTTCCTAACTCTCCTGGAATTTACATAAGACTTTGTTTCAATGTATTGATACTCCCGAATTCTGCATTTATTCCCGAAAAAATGAGATGTCTCCTAATACTTTGGAAACTATGGAAGAATTATTGTTTTTAAATTCCCCTTCGAAGATTTCCAGCATTTATCATTTTTTTACACAAGTTTCTAAAAATAAACATGCTGAAACGATTTGTTTTGTAGTGTGGTAGTTGCTGTTTGCAACAAACATGATTTGGGGATAAATTAAATCTTCAGTTTCATTGCATATATTAAAAAAAGCAGCTGTCTGATATAAGCCACACTTACAAATAGCTCATACAATGAACCCGCTTATAATAATTTCGCTTAATACGTCAAAATATTCTGTTCCGTTCAACTGTCCCTGGACTACCATATAAATGCAACTTGTTCATATCGACATGTTTGAAAATAACCGAAGTCTTTATATCAGAATGGTATTGCGTTCTGTGAAAAGAAAAAATAACGTTATTGAAGTAAACAATTGATTAAATTCGTTTTTAAATACGAAAGCGCTTTACACTTACTTGAAACCTGCATGTGTTGAAAAATGTTTGCTCAGTTTGTAACACTATAAATATATCTAATGTTAATTATTCTGTTAAAAACTTGTCAATTTCCTTCGTTTCTTATAAAAATACTGATGGATTCGTTCTTAGCAACAGCGCGTTTATGATGCCTAAATAGCATTATTTCTTGTTTAAGCGCTCGTAGAAATGTATTTTCAAATTGCTTTAAAACGTCATGTTTTATTTATATCAATACTAGATGCGTACCCGTTCTCCGCACGGTAGGAAACGAATATTATCATACACATATAATTCGAATTAAATAGGGTGATGCGGAATCTCAAAAAGTGAAAAATTATTTGAATCGTAACGAAAAGTAGACTCATGTGTGCAAATCTGAAATGATTGCAAAATGCTGACACAAAAACTACCTCAGTGTCACTGGCGACCTAAAAAGAAAGATCTTTAGTTATGCAGACGAAACTTTTCTCTTTCAAAGTGCCTTATTTCTACATCATAGAATTCTGTTTTTTAGGTTTAATTTACAGCAATAATATATACCACATAAATAACAATGCATGATTTTGACAGCTATTTTATTTTATCTTGCATTTCGGAAAGCGTGGACAATGCATTAGCGCAGTTATGCTGCAGATGGTGTTATTGAATTTTACCTAAATTAACAAAACCTACATGAAATAAACGGTGCACCATCTACGTTAAAAGCCAAAAATACGCACTGTTTCCGTGAAAATCATTTCGCTTTTACAAATGAAAACGTTCGAGACGTAAGTTCTGCGATAACGTTTATTACCCTTACTGAACTCTTAATGCAATATCACACTTGTTACATAAAATCAATATTTTATTATCAATTTTATAGCAATATATAGCAATTAACATCAATATGTAGTTTTTTCCGTTCTTTGTTGCCTAAAAGGATATGGTGAGTTGTCATTTTTGAGACTAAAATGCACTTTTTAGTGTTCATATGGCAAAATAAAAAATTATTTTTCAAACCCAATTTAGAAGCACACCCTTTTACCTTTTTCCAATCTCATATTACTATGTAACTGTCAGTTATAGCATAAGGAATACTACTTGTCCAAACAGTGAAGTAACTTTGGATATTTTTTAAGATAATAGGGGCTGGTGGGGAGAAATTTTCGTATGGGGGTATATTGAAAAATACCTTTTTTCACCATAAAAATTTAGATGTTTCTATATTTTTTTCTATGGAGATATATTTTAACAACATAGCAAGTATTTCTTATGAAGTTTTAGGATATTTCAATAATATTAATGTGTGCAAAACTTCTTGTTTTTGCTTTAAACGTACTGCCTGTTAACAAGTGACATTGAAAAACTTTCTTCTAGATTCCTTATAATTAGATAAAGCATCTATATTTTAATACATATTCGTAGAGATACTTAGCAAAGTTCTGTATCATACTGGCATTTCGATTTCTCCTTTAGTTAAATATTCCTGAAACAACAGTTACAATCAATGAAATTGACATTTAATTAACTGTTTATTATAGAAATTAATTTGGGGACCAGTAGCATAGCCAAGAACTTTTTTCGTAGTTGACTGAGAACTCAAAAAACTACAATGCAACATAGCTTATAAAAATCGATATAACATATCTTTTTTTCTGTGAGGGGTTGGGGGTGGGGTAAGAAGGGAATGAAATTTCTTTATTTCCTATACGTATTATCATATAAAATTAAATTTTAAAATAAACGAAAGAAAAAATAAATTCATAAATTGATTTTGGAATCTTCTCAGTTGGAGAAACATACATTAGAGTAAATATTAAATTTGACTTATGTCCGTGGTTGAACCTCAAAATTTTCAAGAGAAACTTTTAATTTTATCCACAAATTCCTAATCTTATTCATTCTTACGGTTACTTCTTTAGGGGGTAGCTACTGGCCCATTAGCCATCCCCTGCCTACACCCCTGTGTGGAACCAAATAACATTTGTCATATATTGAGCGAACCTGAATTTGATAATCCAATGTATGTAATATACGTCAATAATTTAATTAACATAAATTTAACAGCTTGATTTTAGAACCTTTAAAAAAAATACATGATTTTCCCACCATATTCTCTCACCTGACCCTAGGTCTTACATTCACATTACAGCGAAAAACGACAGTCAAAGCTCTGCTTATCAAGCCTTACGGACTTTCGTTCTTTTAGTTCCGAACTCCTAAATGAAAATTATTTAATACAGAGCTGTATTTTACTATCAAAAATATCCTGGCCCTTTGAATTTCGATTCTAAATTTTTCTGCACAAGATTAGTATTTATTTTGAGCTTTAAAGGGCATGAAGTTGTACTTAGTTAAAGTTTTATTTCTGCTTACGGGTTCGTTTCAAAAATGTTTGAAATGTGCTCCTTTTTCCTTCTCCTAGAGTCTCAGTACAACATTTTTTAATTGATAAATTGCAAAAATCAATTCTTTTACACGGAGCATTATAATTTTAAATGAGGGTAACGGAAAAGGGGCATAAAGTATGAAAAGGATTAACCTTTTTGGAAATGTTTAGTTTTTGAACTCTCCGTCACACTTCAATCAGATAATCCGGGATTAGTAAAGAAAGAAAATTTCAACGTTGACATTGAAGCACAAAATTTAAAAATGTATTCGTAGAATACACGAGGAAGTTGTTTCCAAGAGAATTTTTGTTTTACTTGGGCGACAATAATTTTGTTTGGTTGTAAAATATTACCTATATCTAATTTCTCTTGAAAAATTAAATTATAGTTTCTTTTAACTCTCGAATCAATTAAATTAAACTGTTCTCCGCAGAAATACGTACTATACATACAATTTTTACTCAATTTAATATAAATTAAATTTAAAAAATGTAAGTATAAATGTGTATGGGATACTAGATTTCTGCATGTTTAAATTTTCAGTTTGTAAGTATTATGCCTTTATTTTACTTTGTTACAAATTCATAAAAAATACTAAAAGTGTCATTTATGTCCTTTTTTTTCATAAAATACGTATGAAAACACAAAAACTTTTTTAAGTGTATATGCCAAATGTATTTTTAGATCAAATATAAGAGACTTATTTGTATGAATATTATTATGTTACATCCGCTAACTAGGCAGAAAATAAGTAAAATTTTGTTGTTGCTGTTCCCTTATACTAACCTCCGTTCACGCACGCAAAATTCCAATTGGCTGCGGTTCCTGGGGTTCCAATTTTATTTACATTGAATATAATGTTTTCGAATTTTCCGGACTAAGCTTCAAATTTATGGCACTAAAAAGGAAAGGCAAATGAATGAGCAGTATCGCCATCTATTAGCGATTTTTGCATTCATATTTTAAAAATTGTTTTGATTCAAGGCGAGCTTAGTGATAATTTTACTGTAATCTTTAAACTCTTTCATAACATTAAAATGGCGCAAAACTATAACAGACTGCATGTGAGTATCAATTTGCATGTACATAGAATGTTTATTATTGAAATATTAGAAATTCAAAACAATTCAGTCTTTAAGAATATTTAACACATACTAACATTTAATAAATAAGTAAACGCTTGTATTTTCTAAACTTAGATATTTTGAAAGGTTGCTTTCCAACAACAACAATTTTTTTTTAAATACATGTCTAATTCATTTTTGTTGGTCCTCACTGTGCGGAAAATCAAATTCGGTTTAAGAAATGTTATTAGAAAAGTGGGCAGCACCACCCACTATCGGATTTTGCAGAAGTATCTGAACGGCAAAATTTAAAAAAAAAAAATTGTGTCAAAGGGTAAAATTTTGTTCAAATGTTTTGCTTAAGACTGACAAGAGTAAAACGATACCGAACATTCTCAGCGACCCTTGTTCAGCTACTGTGTTCTAGACAATTTTCTTCGTTTTTTCAAATTCTCTTACTTTCTTGTAGGACGTCAGACTTTTTCTTCGATATCTTTATTATTGTTATATATTTTTATAAATGTATATAAATACACTCCCCGAAAAGTGCACAGAACTGTATTGCGCAAAGCAAAGACACGATGACGATTGCGGAACTTCTCTCTACATTCTTGAGCTGTATGTAGGTTGTTTTCCAGGTGTCGTCCCATTCAATACCCAAATATAAAACAGATTCTAATGACTGCAAAACGGCATTCGTATTTAAATCTCTTAAAAGGATAAACAAAACCTTATGACCAACGGGGGGGGCCCCGGGCATTGTTGAATTTTGGGACCCCCATCTGTGAAATTTGTTTTATATTTCCTAAAATTCTGATATAAAAATATATTTCAGAACAATATTTGAAATTTGAGGCCCTGGGCAAAGTCCCCATGCGATAATAAGGCTCTGAGGATAAATCGGTTATGTAAACGCTGTAACAAGTAAACATGGTTATTTTAATGAGATGCACAGCTTACAAGTTTGCACATTTTGATCAGAGCTTCGCACCGTCCTTTATTATTTGATCATCTTACTTTTCAGATTCTTTTCCGAATTAAAAATAACAAAATCAAACTTAAGGTTTTCAAACCTTTTGTAAACCCTACTATAATATTATATAAATAGGTTCTTGATATTTATATAATACAATATATTATTTATATAATACTTGAAAGTACTATATAAATAAAATCTTGACTCAAAATTGGAAAACTCTGTGAGAATATGGTACAGAAATTTTTGTTCTACTGCTTGTTTATTAATTACTGCTTTACCATTTTTGATTCAATATCGCGAAGAATGTAACACCATTTTCATACTTTAGCTAATTCGACATTCCTTTTATTTTATTTTTACATCTTTTTTATTAAATACACCACTTATTCAATCTCCTTCCAGTATTACTATTTGGTATTATTTCTTTCTTTTTGTTTCTTTTATTATGGCAAGATCATTACACATTCATCGTTTAAATACACGCACATACACTCACTTCAAAAGCAAAAAACATCCATTAAACAATAGTAAGGCAAACAAAATACATAAATTAAATGCTAGTACATAAAGTTGTTTAAAAACAACTCGTTTACACTTAATTCGTGTACATTCGTGCTCTTAAGTATTCATTCTCATTAAAAGAAATTTCGTACCGTTCTGAGCTGTGTTTACTAAGCATATCATCCATTAAACTTTTAAATCAAATGTAAATTTTGCTTTCTGATCCTCTTAAAAGTAGCATTAAGATAAACAACATTTTTTCTCGACTAATTACCATCCTCATTAGCAGATAAAAGTATTCGAGCAAACTTATTTATAAAGACCATGGAATTTAAAAAATAAAAAAACAAAGAAACAAAAAAACAATATCGAACAACAGTGCTTTTAGTACTCTGCTTACAATCGATTAGCTTTACACATGTAAGGAGTGTTTTTCCTGCTCTTACGCTGTCTGTGTTTGTACAACTCATATTTTATCATAAACAGCAATGATCTTTTCCTAGAATTTGTGATTATGTATTAAATAATAATGTGGGCTTAAAAGAGATCGTATATGCGAATTAAAATCTTAGTTGAGTCTGATAATAAAATAGCTCTTTGAAGGAAAGAAATCTTCACATGCTCTGCATACCTTACTTGTAAAGTAAGCAATAACTAAAGAATTCATAGATGTTTAGGAGATAGAAATCAGTGTTTTTATTACATTAAGCCTGTTTATCTATGCTAAAAATAATATTATAGTTTCATTTAAACGGAGCCCGACTAGTGGCCGAGCGCTTAGCACTTCCAAATGGGAGATTTAAAGTGCCTGGTTCAAGCCCAAGTTGCGTCTGTCGACCTAGCCGTTAGGAGTTTTCCGTGGTTTTCTCAGAAACTGGGGATTAGGAACCCTTAGAAAAACACCCCCACCCGCCACGAAGTTCACACACATATCGTCCTAGATCCCTCGTGTAGATAATGGGCCGTAATCCCACAAATGAAATCAAAATTGACTTAAGCGGAAGCAAAAATTTGATGTGTTGGATAAATGAACCAAAATAGTATCTCAATCTGCTTATTCTGGCTTTGAAGTACTTGATAATAACATTATAAATATTGTTACTGATAAATGCATAAATTTATACATAATTCTACAAATAAGTCCTTGATTTCTATCTTTTTGGTAAAACGGTAATATATGTTTATTTTTTAGGAAACTGCTCTTTACAGCGCCACCTACCTATGAAAGTTTTAACCATTTTATGTGCGAGAAAATACCAATCAACACGACTAATGGTGTAAAGTGTGTGTACCAATCTAACACGACAAGTGTGATTGCATGTTATTTCATGTACCCTTTTTTTTATGTGTCGTTAGTCGAACGGGCTGAAATCAGAAAAACTATTAAAAAAACTCTTCTTAAACAATTAACAGCAAAAACAAGTATGTATCCTACAATGAAACGCCTTTAAAACATTCACAAAACTCTAGGTTTTACTGTTTAAAAGATCTTTCAACTGCATTAAAATGCTGCTAAAATCCTCTTTTAAAACGACAATATACATTTATTTCTTAGAAAACTACTCTTTACAGTGCCAACTATCGATGGATGTTTTAACTTTATGCGAGTAAATCCCAATCTGACACGACTAATGGTGTAAATCGTACTCTGTTGCACTTACTTGTTACTTGCATGTGTTCTTGCACGTTGTTTTATATACACACTTTTTTTTCTGTGTCATTAGTTCAACAAGGCGAAATCAGAAAAAGTATTAACAAAACTCTCCTTAAACAATTAACAGAAATAAATAAAATGTATTCCACAATAAAACGCCTTTAAAACCTTAGGCGCAAGGTTATATGCTTTTTAAGAACTTTCAACTGTTTTAAAATGCTTCAAAAACCTATATGCTACTTTTAGTGACAAAATAACACTCTTTCGACATTTCGTCTAATTTGACTCAACTGTGCTCATAAGCACGAAAGAGAATATTATCTGAGTATGTTCTGAATTGAATAAGCTAAACTTCATTAATCTCAAAAGAATTTATTCGGAGATATTTTCTTCAACATTTTTCTTGGTTAATTTTTCATACACATTTGGGCTAAGTAATTTTAATAAAAGGGTATTTTTTCCTTATTTTATCGAATGCAATTGTTTCCATTTTAGCAGAACTATGTTTTCTTTTATAGGCTTTCTAATAAAAGTTAATTAACTGCTTTATTACAGTAATCTTAATTTCTTTTTCGCTTGATTTTTTTCATCCTATTGTTAAAAGTTGTTTGCGTCTTTTTCTATTTAGAGACTCTCTTTTGTCTTTTGTATTCGATTAGAACATTGGACTAATCCGCAAAGCAGTTCTGTGATTCAATTTTAAAGAAAGCCGGAGTGTAAATTTGTCGGCATGGAGGGAACATTTTCATCATTAAATCATAATTAACACTGCTGTGATAGAAAAACGAATTCAAACGAAAAGTCGTTTTAAATTCATTACTTGTAATTATTTCGGAAATAGAATGTATAAAAAATTGATTTTCCGAGAAGAGATGATAATTTTTCTAATTTTTCTTTTTTCTAAAATAATGAGATTCATTTTCCAAAAGGTAAAAAGTAATTGTTATTTCCATGCTGACGCTGACACTTGTTGCATTAATAATATATGTCTGCATATATTTTTTAAATTAAAAATAATAGTAATAATAGTAATGATAATGAAAAAGAAATGAAAAAAAGAAGGAATGGATTGTCTAAAGTTATTGTAAAACGTATACTGTTCGACATATAGCTAAAAATAAAAATTAAGTAGTGACAAAATTTGTGAAAAGTCATTTCATTGTTTAAAAATAATTTCTTTATTTGAAAATACTTTTATGTTTTATAATTTATTTTACTACATTCGGAAATATTAAAAAGGAGCAAAAATTAGAATTTTTAATCACTCAGTACTAAAAACATATTCTTTTCTGTATTAAGATATTTATTTGAATTACTTTCTAATCTCTTAAGTTTTAGTTTCTGTTACTCTTTCTTGCTCATATGACGGATGTTGGGATGGAAAAGTTACATTATCCACTTTTTAATGTATTGAGTTATTCATATAACTGTGTTTGTATTTTAAAGGCAAATAAAACTGTCATTGGGATTCGAAACATAATGAGTGCATTAATAAGATACAATTATTCAGTCTAGCTCAATATTTGATGCCAAATACAACGTCACATCTACTTTCGAAAGCTAATTAGTCAGAAAAATTAGGGCACTTTAAGCATTTTCTTGTTTTAAATACATTTTTTTAGTTCATTCTTTTCTCAGGACATGAAATCTTTTAAAATTATTTTATAGGTTAAGTAAATTCATGCTTTGTCGAATCATTATATTATCGAACACAGACTGTACTGCTTTTCACTCAGTCTTCTTATTTTGTTCAATTTCCATAGAATTGAAAGTTTTATTACACTGAGGTTAAAAGAGGCTTGAATTAGCATGATTATATGTGAAAAAAACGTGAATGTTCCTTAAAATTCAATTACTTCTTGAGATGAATAGCAGTTTTATAATCCATTTTTAAAACTCGGATACAAAAAAAACATTAAATAAAAATTATATATATATATATATATATATAATTTTTATTTAATGTGTGTTTTTTAAACAAATTTCTGGTCATTTATAAACATTTATATACTTACAATAACAGGATAATTGTATAATAAAATTAAAATAAACTTTAATCACGTTTTATTACTATCCTAAGCTCGCCTCTCTTTTGTAAAATGTGTTTATTAAAATGAGTTCATTAACTTAATTTTCCCTCTAAATTAAATTTTTTGAAATTCTAATTTTCGATATTGAAGCAGAATTAACAACATCTGTAGCTTAATTGTTTCTTTAACACAATTTTATAGGCACATTCGCAGATATGCAGCCTGCATATGGTTCCCTGGATTACATCCGAACTATTCACGCTATTTCATATTTTTTTCTCTGTCGCCGAAAGCTTCAAAATTAGATTGAGCTGATCACCCTTGACTAAAATTCGTAATTAGCTGATTATACTCAGCTGTAATTGCGTTATCTGAAATGTTTCAGTCCATAAGATTAAGGAGTGACTGAAGTCATTAGCTAAATTTGAAATGTATTTTATCTTTCCTAGCATCAGTGAATATATCAGTGGGCTCTCCAAGGAATCAATACCTTGTCTTGCCTTCGGAATATTTTTACTTTGAAGTGTTTGCTAGAGAATTTGTATTTTAAATTCTGCAGAGTTTAAAGCGAGCATTTGAATAAATAAATAGGTTCATATAATTTATATGTAAAGACACTAAAAGGTGCTTAAACACCTCAGAAATGCTGTCTCGCTTTTTATGTGTTATTAGCAAATAGAATTTAATAAGTTGTACACAAGGAATTTTCCATTTTTTATGTAATAAAAGTAACTAGCTTCATATAATAAAACAGAAAATATTTTACGCTAAACTGAGAAAAATTAATTTGGCACTAAGAACTTTTATAAACATTAGTCTCTATATTAAAACGTCTGAACGTGCCTTGATTCTAATTCAAGCTGAAAAAATCTTACTTAGGCTTAAATTTGCGTTTAAAGTTTTTTTAATCTAATTTTTGAATTTTTAAATGATGATCAATTTTATATAAAAATATAAAACTTCTAACTCATCCATTGAGCTTCGTACCCTCAAAATATAAAGTACAATTGTTTTTTATATAAAAAATTACATGGGTAGTATTTTTTAACCAACAGGGTACTGTAATTCCATTGGTGAGGGTTATTATTACAAAATGTATGAAGGGAGGAATTTACAGATTCTATTTATTAGTAATTTTTTAAACAAGAGATTTTTTTGTTTGATAGTATCGGAAATGCACATAAAAGCTAACATTAAAACCTTTGATTTGAAATGGCAGTTCTTTAATAAGCATACTTGTTTGTATTTCATTGAAAAAAAACCATTTAAGTACATTTCATAAATAATAAATGTACTTAATTTGTTTTTATAAAATCAAAATAACAATTTTTCAACATTCTATTTGTTGCAAAGAATTATCCAAAACATGATGGATTTCGATTGAAATAAACAAACTAAAAAATGGAGTCGAACTTCGGGTCATATTCAGATGCAAATATGTACTCGTTAATTTAAAAACTCGTAAATTTAAGTCCGATTTACTCCAAGTATTCTGGCAACGAAAATTCCATTCCTTTGAGTCTTTTCTTCCCGAGCAAAAACATGGAGACAGAATTTAAATCCCTTCGCCAGTTCTCAGAAAGAATCCACAGCCTAGCAAGTTTCGTAAATATACTGGAATGCGAGTTTTCGCTTAGAGAATAGCTTTTTGATATGCATATATATTGGAAAACTACTTAGATACAAGAGAAAATTGAAATTTTTCAAACTTTCAAGATGTAATCTGTGTATCGGAAAGTAATTTTTACGTTGAACGCGCTCTGAAAAGTAAATTATTCTGTGGTTATTTTTTTTTTAGCCCAGCACTGTCTAGAAAATTTTACCAAACGTGTTTCGATGGATTGCCACGAAATTTATGTTTTAATCATCGTGTTTTAAAAAGTTGGTATTAAAAAACAAATAAAATCTGAAATTTAGCTGATTCTTTTGGATGCAAGATTGCAGAACTGATAAACATGTGCAACGATACGCTTTGAATTAGTTACATGAAAATTCTTGTTTCGTTTCGTATTTAAAAATGAAATTATTCATAAAATGTCCAATTGGTGTCCAAGTGCAATATACTCACATATATTGTACTTGGACACCACATTTACATTTCAGAACGAACAGGTGAAAAGCAATCGTAGGTGCGACTCAACGTCGGACTGAAGTCAGGAATGGTTGAGCGTAGCTACATGACTTGCTTATTTTCTTAGATGAGTCAGCATTGTTTTCCCAGAATTTCAGAAAAAATATCGATTTTTTTAAAATATCAATCAGTCATTTACAAAATTAATGTAAGAAATGTCGTTCACTTTCATGTATTTTTAATGCTTGTATTTGGAAGGCTTCTGCGTTTTCCTGTCAAAAAATTGTTTGCGCTCAATACACCATTGTCAACAACAGGGTATAAAACATATACAGGGCTATTCTATGGTCCTGCAACAAACTTTGTGGGACTGTACAGTTCTTCTTTTTTAGAGGAATTAATTGTCGAATGTGATTCGTGGAGGCACGAACACACACACACACACACACACAAAAAAAAAATATATATATATATATATGAGACAAGAAAAAAAATTGCATCTATTATTTACAACAACATCACAAAGTGCTTCTTTGTAGTAATGTCTGCAATAAATCAATAAATGCTAAATTTTGACAGTTAAGAGCAGTGGCGTAGCCTAGGAGTGGGGGTAGAGGGGTCACAACCCTGCCCCCCCCATGAGGAATGTTTTTTGCCATTCAAACTGTATATTCTTCACTCCCTTATCATACACACGAGGAGTGGGGGATAGAAGGGTCACAACCCTGCCCCCCCCCATGAGGAATGTTTTTTGCCATTCAAACTGTATATTCTTCACTCCCTTATCATACACACGTATACATATATGTGAGTTGTTTTAGTCGCACCCCTCCCATGAAAAATGTCTGGCTACGCCACTGGTTAACAGCTGTAGAAACTAGGCATATGTGATTGATTTGTAAATTGTGCGTGGAGGGCATTAGTAGGCCTGATGTATATACTTTGGAAAATGCCATTTCCAACTGTGTTTTCGGCTATTATGGGAAGCAATAGTATGCTATTAAAAATGTATTACTGTGGATAATCGCAATTTTGAGCATTTATCGTAAACATTGCTGTAAATATTGCTGCAGTTAATGATGTACGATGATGCTGTAAATATTTATTTTTCTTTTTTACTTTTCATGGTCAATTTTTTATGTTCGTGCCTTATCAGGTCATTTGCTACTATGCATTCCTATGAAAAATGGTATATTTTAGTGAACCGTACCACCCCCCTAAAATTTGTCTCATGATCGTGCTGTCACCTTGTGTAAATTTTGCAACAGTCGATGTTTATTTAAGGCTGTTAGAATACAGACTAATACTCTGAAATCATAAAGACCTTTTAACTAAAGTGAAAAGTATTAAAAACATACTAGTTTATATATGAAATCTTATGATGGCATTCATATTTTAATGATTTCCTCTCTTATAATTTTCTTACAGAAGAGCAAGTTCCAGCCGGATTTCCTCGCTTCACAGTTCAGCCTCAAATACAGGGTGTCGAAAAGGGCCGGAATGCTCTTCTGCCTTGTCGAGCCGAAGGCATTCCACCTCCAACGATACGATGGCTGAAAAGTTACATACCTGTGGACATGAGTGAACCAAGATATTCCTTAGTACAAGGATGTAAGTATTTGAATTCATATATGCTAAAATAATCGAATAATTGAATCATTTATGCGTGGTTTTAGAGGTATGGCAATGGAGTTATATGTACGGTGTCCACTCTTAACAAAGCCAGTAGCTAATTAAAAAACTGTTAGACGTATGAACGTACTTTGATTTGTTTAAAAAAATGTTAATAACAGGTAAAAACTCATTTCGGATGTCGTTTTGCTTAATAGAAGTATTCCTTAAAATACGAAATTGAAATTTTATAAATCATCGCCCTAAAATTTTATGGCACTCTTGGGCATTAATGTGCAGAACCAAAAGAAAAGTAGTTAATAGATAATGAAAACTTCCCCGGTTATAAATACTGGGTGATTATAATTAAAAATTCACTTCATAACGGTCAAAAGAGGAAAACTACTAGACTAAACGTTATCAAACTTGGTATTTGTGTAAATTTGGTGAGGGGATTTATTATCCGCCGAAGAAAAGCTCAAATGTTCAACACCAGGGGCAAGGACATATTTGAGGAGGGAGGGGGGTTCAAGAGTCCTACACCCCCCCATGAAGAACATTTTTGAGGGGGTTCATAAATTTCGAGGGGATCCAAACGATAAAAAAGGCAGTATTTTACTCAAAAGGACACTATATCATTATCATTTTAGTAACAAATATTAAAATTTCGAGGGGAGGGGGAAGGTCTGGACCCCTCCCCCCTTAAATGCGTCCTTGCACCTGGTGTTGAATTTTTGAACTTTTTTTTTCGCCGATAATAAATTCCCTGACCACCGTTGAACAATTACCAAGTTTCATATCATTCGGTCCAGTAGTTTTCCTTTTTTGATCGTTTTAAAGTGGAACTTTAATTATAATCACCCTGTATTTAAACATTCCTGCTAGAAAACCGTAGTCTGTCTCATACAAAACCCTTCAAAAAGCTGATTTATAGTAAGAACACATTTACATATACATCTGTTTATATCTTTCTAAGCAAGTGAATGCTAATTTTTCAGGTTTTTTTAAACACCCATTGATGTTATGCAATTTAATGAAAGAGAACACACAGTTATACAGGTACATTTTAATATGGTCTAATTGAAATAAGAGTCTCAATTAGACCATACATTTCACATAGTAAGATTTGTTTTGGATTCTGATTTTTATCGTTTTAGAATATGGATGCACTGAAGTGGAAATGGGTTTTTGTAGGCGTATAAACATACACTTAATCAGAAGAAAAGAAACATATTTTCATCTACGTATAGCATGTTCCCATACACTAGTTCTACAAACTAAAAAGTTTAATAACTGTTTTGTTTTACGACTTTAGATGAATTTCAATTCCTGAAATTAATTTTTTTTTTTTGTAGATTGAATAGATTTTTTAAAAATATTTTTAAATGTACTTTAAAAATATATAATGGTTTAATAAGAAATTTACTGTTTGCCTAGTCATAAAGTATTTGCCTAGACATACTCACACACACAAAAGAAAAACATAAAAAAAATCTGTACATTTGGTGTAATTTTGATGTATGGCTTTAATAAAACCACTTACATAAATTACAGTGTGATCATGCTTGGTAACATGGAGAAAAGCAATATTCTAGTTTTCTAACGCTTCGACTGTCACAAAAGAAACTGCATCTGCTATCCTAAGTTTGAGTTATCAAGATCATCAACTGGTCTTTAAAATACTCTTTCCTTTATGCAGACCCGTTCCCTGTAAAAAAAAAAAAAATGCATGTTGGAGCAATAATAACTAGGCATTGAACAGTGGCGTACGCAAGCAAGGTGGGCCAAAAGTTTAACATAAAGTGCGTGTTTTTTTTTTTTTGTTTTGTTTTTTTTCATTTTTACATGAAGATTATGCCTTTAAACGTATTTAGACTTTGTCTTTAACAACCCCTCTTCCTTGAAGGAAGTCTGCATAGACTACTGCAGTTAACAACCCCTCTTCCTTGAAGGAAGTCTGCATAGACTACTGCAGTATTGAAGTCTTTGTATCTATCCAATTTTGTATCTCCAAACCGTGTGTCAGGCAATTTGAAGTCCAGGTTCTGAATTTGTCGTTCGGGGGACAGAGTGTTTGTAAAACCAGTTGAAAGTATTTATGCACTCAAAGTTAGTGTAACATATAATGTAACTAGAATGACAGCCAAAATGTTGAACAATATTTGGCGAGAACTGGATTACAACATTGACATTCTTCATGTCATCAAGTCTGCTTGTGTTGTATTTCTTTTAATTTCATAACCAGCTTTGCGAATATGTCTAAGTAACCATACGCCAAATTATAACAGTTCTTTTGCAATATACAAATATAGATTTTTTAATTCGAAAAAGAATTTGCGATCACCGTGTATATTTATTGCATTTGATCAGCAAAGAAAGCAGAAACATACTATCTCAAGCTATTCGATTTTAAAGAAATAAGGAAATCTTTGAATCCGTTATTCTCTATCATGCAATTTATTTATTCAATTTAAATAAAATATCATTAATACACACTAAAATGCCTAAACTGTTTCTGCTTACTTTTGAAAATACTTTACTTTTCTCCCGGTATACCTTCTCCCTAACTGTGCCACAATTTATTTCCCAAAACAATTATTAATCTTTGAAAATTCTATGTGTTTCAATTTGAAAATCAAAATAATTTCCTCGGAAACTCCACTAGTTTCTGATGCTTTGGCAAAGCTCTACTACAAAATATTGGATCTTTATAAGGAAACAGACTTGGCGATGCTTTTTCTGTTCTCTCTCTGAGGTGATCCTAATGATGATAAACGAGGTGTCTGCCCCCCCTAACCCGACCCCCCTTGCAAACGCATTTCTAATCAGAACCCTCCCCCCCCCCCAACCCCAACGCCTCTTTTTTTGGAGTAAAAAAGAACCACCGGCAGGCCGATTTGTCAAAGTTTAGAAAAACAGTGGGAGTCTGTAATGGTAGCAGAGGACCATTAAGTGCGAATATTCCAGACTGGATGTATTAAGGAGTGAAAAAAGACATATTGTCGAGTGTTAGAGAAGGGGAAATCGGAATTAAATTTAAGAATTTTGATATAAAAAAAGAGTCATTCGTTACTTCATAGGTATGTAGAGAAGTCGGCGTTAGGGTAATAAGATTTGAATAAATTTTCTTTTTTTTTTTTCTTTTTTTTTTCCAAAGTGGTAAGAGACTTATGAATAAAAGCTTTAAGCAGTTTGAAATATAGTCGCACGTTGGTAGTAATAATGCTGGGAAGTGATAATTTCGCTAAGAAATGGATATTTTTATGAGTACAAAAGAGTTTGAATTGAGTTTTTCAGAGTGACTGAAAAGCAAATTGATAAACCATTAGCAATATGAATTACTCTGAATGTATTATGCTCTTGACAGCTCATAAAAAGTTACTTGTTTTACTTCCAATTGTGAAACGAAAATTTTACATTGAGATTAGATGCACGTTGATTTGCATTACAGCTATACTGATACGCTTTGCAAAAATGTTATGATTAATGTGTTGGTGATTGCGATAGAATTACATTAAAAATGTTTGTGAAAGATGAAGGCTCATTATAACTTGATAAAAAAACTGAAAATGGATACTAGGATTCTCTTTATGTATCAATGTGTTTATATCTGTAAATGTTTGTCTAAAAGTGACAACTTATGTACTAAACTTCTGAACTTTCATCTCTGTGATAGGTCACTTAACGACTTATCGTGTTTGAAAAAAGTTTTCAATTTTAATATTTTTTTATGTTGAAAAAGAAAATTTAATGAAAATCAAAATAAAGTATAATATAGCGATAATTCAAGTGACAGATTTCAAGATATTATAAAATTAAAAATAAAAATCGAAGTAAGTTTTTAATGTTTAATTGATTTACTAGTGCAATACTTTTAATAGTTGTGTGTGATGTTCAATTGGAAAAATCGATCAATTTTTTTACAAGCAAATGTATACTTGAAAATATTGATAAACGAAAGGGATTTCTCAAACTGAGTGTTTATGCGCACAATATATAAACAAGTTTTGCAAACACGAAGTATAAGCTTCTTCAGAATTCTGGAATATTAATTCAAGTCTTATAAATATTTTTATTACCATTTTAAAATTTTTGCTATCTTTTAAGCAAATATTTGGTTCATACTTCATTGTTAATATATTAGCCCATTACATGAAGCCCTTTTTTACACATAAGGTAATTCTGGGAAAGTTGGACCACTGGGTATAAGATGTACCAGTCAAATATTTCGTTAGTACATCTCTCAAAAGGTTGTTGCCAAACCTAACATGTTGGTATGTCATACCATGATAAAAGAGATTTACACAGAAACCTGAGTCCAGAAATGCAAACAGCGACCGTTAGAGATGTTTTCAAGCTTATAGAAGCGTGATCATTTCAGCCTACACGGTAAAAAAAAAAAATTCGTAAACGTTACCCCAAAATATGGGGCAGCTCTTGTAGTTTAAAATTGCAGAAACGTTTCCGAAACATGCGGGTAAAGTATTTAGAAACGTTTCTGCATATTTCGGGAAAATGTTTACTTATTTTCCTGATTTTTAGGTAAGGTTTCTGGAAAAGATGTGTAACGTTTCTGTATATTTTGGTAAAATATTGTGTAACCTTTAGGTGTATTTCAGAAAGGCTTCCGAATTAACTAGTAACCTTTCCGAGTTTTTCAGAAAAAGTAACATGCTCTAGATGAAGCGTTTCCAGTAACATGCACTAGATGGCAGCACTAAACTCTCACGTAAGGAGCGCTCACTACCAGCGGTCAGAATAGAACCCTCGACACATTCGTTCGTAAGTCAGCACCTTACCTCGACGCTGTGATTGTCTTACTCTAATTCGCTTTAAGGGTAAACTGACTGCTGCAAAAGTTAGTTCTGGTATGGCTTGTTTTGGAAACTTAAAACTTTTTTGGCGTATTTTGTAAATGGAGGGAAAGTACCATAATTAATAAATATAAATTAAAAATCTTAAATCTTTTTTTTTCCACAAAAAATATTTTCAGGAGATAATGTGCTGTTTTATTGAAGTATTCATCCGTTTTATTTAAGTATTCATACGGCGACGTCACCTGGTGACTGGTCACAAATAAACTTCACAGTGGAGGGAGTCACATCACTCACAAGTCACAATGTCAGAGCCTGATTATGACCAATGGGGGCCCCGGGCATTCATGAATTTGGGGGGGCCCTCATCTATGAAATTTGTTTTATTTTTCATAAAATTTTTATATAAAAATATATTTCAGAACGATATTTGAAATTGGGGTCCCTGGTCAAAGTCCCGATTTGCACATGCGATAATAAGGCTCTGCACAATGTGATTAGTATGTGACAGTCCTGTGACAATTGTGACCCTCTGTGACGTCCCAGCGACTCTGTGACAATCTGTACTATTAGGGAAGACTCGTTCACTCTTATCCCTCTGTCTCTTGGCACTTGGCGCATGCGCGCGAAGTCCCAAATGAAGATTTCCGTTTCCTGTAAATATTTTACGCCGAAATGTGGGTTATGTTTCCGAAATCGTGAGTTTGAGTAAAGCATCGGTAGGTTACGCTATACATTCGGAAACCTTTCTGCTATAAGTATGTAACGTTTCTTAATTTTTTTTACTGTGTAGGACGTGTCAGTGATGGATGAACTGGTTTCCTAACTCATAATTGTCCGATATACGTTATGTGTATGGTGCCGCGAAGGGGAAATTACATTAGTAAGTAAGTCATTTAATAAAAGTCACACTTCTTACATCCATACTGCTACGTTTACATTCCCATCCGTGGCACTATACGCATAATCCATGTCGGCCAATTCTGAGTTAGTAAATCGATTTATCCATTTCCGGCAACGTCCTGGGATGAAATGATCACACTTCCCTAAGTTTTGCGTGCATACCCTCTACTGCATACTGTTTGTATTTTTGGACTGAAGTTTCTATTTAAATCTTGTTTGTCATAGAGAGAGAGAGACCAGCATTTTAAGTTTTGCAACGACTTTTACAGACACCCTGTATATTTTGTAGCTATCTCAGTCACACTGAAAGATATTTGTATGGCGTTCCACTAGCTACTTCTCAAAAAAACAATATTTTTAAGCTAATAATCATTGTTGCTTTTAGTAAGTCAAATTATTTTTTCATATGGTTAATTTTCTACAATTAAAGGTTTTGTTTTGTACATTATATATCTAGTTTTCATGATATAATATCAGGAAATATATAGACTTATTCAAAATAGTCTAGAATTGTGACGTGAAATCCACGTCAGGGTGATTTGTATTTCTCATCCAGACGAGATGGACCAGCTTTACTATCGGGAGACCCGAGGTTAGATCCAGAAATTTTTTCAAGAGGATGCAGAGGTTGAATATCAATTCTTAAATGCATAAAATATGTCAGTGTTTCATGCATTTTAGAAAGCCTATTTTATCTAATATAAACATACTTATCTCGGGGGGCGATCCCCCCCCCCTGCACTCTTCCTCTGGGCCTGTCCACAAAATTCTATACAATAGAAAGGTAACAGCTTTGTTTTCACCCGTATAGAGGTTAGGGGTTGTTTGGTTGGCTGGTGGTTAACCAGAAGCTCAGACTGTGTTTATTGACAGAAAAGCCTATTTTTGCTATTTGATTGGCAGTACTGGAGGCCAGAACAATGGTTTGTCCTCTAAGAGATAAGATTAATGACTTTTTTTGCTAAGTCTAGTTAAGGTTAACTAAACAAATGTGCTAAGCAAAGCGTGCTCTTTACGTAATCTGTTAGTAATAAATGACTATTAATCCATGACAGCTCTTTATAGGGGAAGGGGACACTCTGGTAGAAATCGTGTGACATATGTACGGTGTCTCCATACCCATTTCCATACTAAGTCTCAAGAATATGTCCACATAAGTTCTGTGGACATGTCCTAGGGTTAGATTGACCATATAATCTTCAATTTTCCAAATTTCAAGATAAGTATTTAGAAGGCTATGTGTGGATGGCGGCAAAAATTACAATGAGACGAAACTAAAAGTAGATTTTGATACAGTGTGTATAGTGATGCAGATTATGAGTAATTATCTTGGGCCGTACAAGAGGTAGACAAGGACTAGTAGATGATATAATATTCCAATTTTTGCGTAGTGTTTACAGCAAATACCACAGATATCACTCCGCCCAGCAGAGTAACTTGAATTTTTATTGAAGAATTGTTAATTCTTACGAAGTCATTGGATGACAAGGAGGCAGGGAAGAACTGCAAATTTTAATATAGCTTAAATGTTCAACTGGATCTCAAGTGGAGTCTTATAGGAGCGAAGCAATTAGACCTAGCCAACAAACTTGGCTATGTAGCGCTAACAAAAAATACGCCAACAAACAAAAAATAGGCACACACATCTGCAGCGGTTAAGTATAAATCAATGTATCAATTTTATAAATCCTAACAATTAGGTGTGAAAATTTAAAAAGGTTACCAAAGGTGTCAAGTAAGAAAGCTGCCAAGATCCAAGTGTGAGAAATGTCTGGTTTAGCAAAAATTGGAAACCTCTCCGAAAGTTATCAGCTGCACTAATGAAATACATTCCAACGTATTAAATGAGAATTAGATAATCTGTGGTTATAAACCACAAAGAACCGAAATATCTTGAGCGGATGTGGGGCTGTATATAAAATGCACGACGTAAAATGCAGTACAGGGGCTTAGATACTAATTCCAAAACAACAATATGTGATGACGTCATCACATGTATCTTGTTTGCATTTCCTTCATTAAGGATCTGTAGGATTTGGTGTAACATACGATTATTGTCAAAGGAAATTAAATAGCAACGAAAAATTTACTGAAAACAATCTCAACTCTTAGTGCATAAACACATTTTCATTCAGTGTTTGCATCTATTAAAAGTTGAAGAAATGCATTTCACGTCTGTACATTTTAAAGTCAATTAATAATTCGTGGAAACTTAATATTAAGTCGATTAATTGCAAGTAAGTCAATATATTTTTTTATGTAATGAAAATAAACGTTCATAAATTTGATAAATTTGAAATTATTTCATAATTTTATTGTGGTCAATCTGTCTCATTCATATGGTCCACTTCACCCTGACTACTCCGGGTAAGATGGCCCACATAATAAGTATTATCACATAATCATACGAGAAATACCTTTACTTCTGCATTATGATTTTTATAAGGCTCATCAAACATTATATGTATGAACTGTAAAAAATAAAATATATGAAAAACCGTGATGTATCTTTCCCGGAATTACTCCACTATTTAAATCAACCTTATGTCATATCTTCATTCATGTAAAAATAATTTTAATTTTAGGAACATATTTGCTCTAAATAGTTTATAAATTACAATAACTAATATTTTTTAGTGCTAAAGAGAACAGATAACGTTAAATGCTAAAAAATATATAAAATGAAATATTTCTCACAGTGTACAACTGTGCACAGAAATATTTCTATGAATTTGGGTACGTAACAAAAAGTAACATCTTTCTTTCATGTTTTTAGTTGTAACGCTTAGATTACCAGAGCAAACTGATTAATGAAATAATTATAATGTTGTTTATAATATACATTGTTAGATTTACCTTCATTCACTTTAAAACAATTATAAAATATTTTTAATTTAAACAGTTATTTAATTACTAACAGCAAAATGAAACTGATTAGCCCGATTAAATTTCTTTTCGATGCTTGAACTATAACAATAAAAACATTTTTTAAACACTAGTCTATCTTCAGTCGCGTTTTTCTTTTCACCAAAGTTCAGTATTATTTTTTAAAGAAAAACTTTCAGTTCTAAATCATATTTTTTAACTTCTTTTGCCTTGTTTGTTTCCTTGTCTGTTTTGCAAAAGCATTCGTGGGTAAACATAAGGATACTTCTCATATCTATGATACCAGATTTAGTTTCATTTCCCGGAGGTTTTAGTGGTAAGCTGAATTGAAAGTTTCAGAGTTTCAACAATATGCCTCTAGGGAAATCAACAAAATGTCGATCTGTGATCTTTCATGCCTTCTGAGAAATTAAAAGAAAATACTCTGCTTTCATAAGAAATGCTTTTATTTTTTTATTCATTTAACATTTTACTTTCACATTTTCTCCTTTATACGTTGGTGACTATACTGAATCAAAATCTACCAGTAACTATTATTTTGAATCACTGAATATCCTTGGAAAATATTTTAAACTGAGTTTTAGATTTAGTGTATGCGTCTGTGTGAATTTCATATGTAACACGTCGGTTAAAATAGTAAAAATAATTGTTGCATTTTCTCTTGTTTCATTTTTCTAAATGAATTGTCAAATAATGTTACTGAATGACAAACGTACCATGTACTTTATCACTCGTCATTGAATTTCATTGCTTCGTATTACCAAATATTCTTGAAACTATCTTGAACTGCACGAAATCGACACAAAAATAATTCTTTTATTCCATGACATTTCGACTATTTCTGTCAAAAATAATTGCAATTTATTGCATTATGCCTATTATCCATATTTAAGGAATAAATCCTAGGTTTATGTTTTGGGACACCCTGTGTATACGTAGCTTATTGCAATTGGTATATCAATAAACAGTATTTTGTTCTTTAAATCAATTCATTCTTAAACTAAAGCTTTATCTCTTATAGCATTATTTTCTTATTTCTTCTAAATATGCACTTATTGTTACACACATTTTAAGAGCAATATTAGTTTCTTTACCAATAATTACATTATTCACTTTTCCAGCAACATCACATTAAAAAAGAAGAGAAAAGACCCCATTCCTCATCGGATCCCATGCTTTATTTTTTGTACATTAACCAACAAAAAACTTTTTATTAGCCTCGCTAACATAATTAATCTGCTATCCTTTTTCTTCTGGAACAAATGCGTCATTTCATTAACCCAATTATTACACCGCTGGTTGTTAGGGCATTCTCCAAAATATGCAATATTCAAAATGTCGAGTGTGTCAAATACTTTACTTTTTAATGAGTTTGTCACATGTGTGCTAGCTATATTTGTCAGGAAAGGTGCAATTATTCCACTTCCTCTTTTGTCGTTAATAATGAAGAGAGAATAAATATTAATATCGTGGTGTGTAACAACAATTCATCAACCCATACTGATCGCCCGTTGTCTTCTGAGAATTATTTTAATAATGGCTAGCTCAGTGGGGGATTTGGAACATTAGTCAGGCCACAGAAGCTTTAAAAGCATTCGAAATCCCTTCTTAAATTTATTACAACATTATGATGTGTTTTGATGAATATTAATTGTGATATTTGATTTAATTATTTATGTTTTCATGCACTTTGCTTATATAGCCTACGTGCGCTTTTCATAGTCCCAAAGTCAAATATAATTATTTAATGAGGAGTTAATGTTTAATGCGGTTTTATGAGCTAACTTTTAAATATCGCGTTTAACTGACATTTTTATAATATGTTCAACGTAAAATTTAGCTATAGAAAAGCAATCGGAAACGCAAGTTGTTAAATCAGGAACTAAAATTTAGGTTTTTGCTGAAAATTTTACATTAAAAGATAATGACGCATACATAAAAATAGGGTGAACCAGAGAGTAATTGTCCACTGGCAATGATCGCTCACTTTAAGAAAAACATTGTTGAAAGGTTATTTTAGAATATTTTTCGTGTGATATCCAACTAGTGTTGCAATATATGATGAAATTAAAAATATTTTCTTAGTTTTTAAAAGGAATCTGTGATGAATTTTAATTCCTAACGGTCACTTTAGCTGTAACAATCACTGAACCTAAACTCTGGGCAATAGCTATATGGGTTACCCTAAATAGATATATTTTTTGTCACAAAATTTGTTGGCAATAAACGCTGAATTATATGGAAAGAAAAACATTGAAGCAAATATAAAATAGCGTAATAACAAGTAGAACGACTCTAAAGCAAGTATAAGGAATTTAAAATTTGTCTTCTAGGAAAATTTTTTATTAAAATAAAACGCCTTTGATGACTGCATGTGTACGTATGTATATATACAATTTCTTTTCCTTTGATAGAGAGCAGAACTTAAACATTTAAGCATGGAATTTTGTTCACGCTAAAAAAATAAATAATGTATGTGTTAAAAAATTAGAACATTTAGTAATTCTTTCAACAAATTTTCCATTTATATAAATAAAAATTCAATTACACAAATTTCACAGTTGAATGAATTAGCAAATGATATTACTATTAAGCAAGTAAGGCAATATATATTTATATTCAACTCTTTAATTTAAATGCATGAAAGCAGAAATGAGATTCGAAGCATACGTTGAACCATAGCAAGTTATTCATGCATTAATTTCTAATAAAGCTTTATAATGAATCACAGTCCAATGTTTTATTTTTTTGTACTTGCTTTTATAAACGAAATTAAAAATACTGAATAAATTCACCGTAAATTCATTTTAGTTTCTTTTAATATCATTTGAGAAAAGGATCCAGTGCATTTTTTATTATGTTTTATTCCAGTTATCTTTTTTTTTCTATTGCTATTCAAACTGTGAGTGACTTTTGAATGTTTGATCTGAAAATATTATTGATATAGTATTTGAATATTCAATCAATTATTTCAGCATCTCTACAAATCGTAGAAGCAGAAGAAGAAGATCAAGGAAGCTACGAATGCGTTGCGGATAACTCAAAAGGAACTGCTGTATCAGGACCTGCTACGCTATATGTGAGAGGTAAGTAGTCTGAGCACAGTACGCCATTTTAAATCTAAATTTACAGTCATGTCAGCCCTAGTAGCAAGACTGTTTAAAAGACGTTCATCCTGCATAATGAGAACGCAGGCTGAATATCTTTTGAACTAGTTGTGCTACGATTATGTACTGTGATACCAATAAATAGACGATTTATTGGTATCACAAACTTCATAGCAGAAGCCGGTATTTCAATTCATCTGGTATTGCAACTTATTTATCCAAATTTATCTGCAGAAATTTTATAGATATCAGAAATTTTATAGATTATGCACTTTCTCACAATACATTTAAATTCTCTATTAAGAATACTCAAATTTTCAGAATAGCAAATTTTAAAATTAAAACTGCTTTCTCTAAACTAAAGCATCATTGTTACGTCATATTCTAAGGATCTGAAAGTCTCTGTTTCATTTTTCCTTCCTGAGCAAAGACTTTGGAATAAATTTGATCGATTACTAGATAATTCCGAAATCACTGACTTATGCACTGTCGCTGTCGTCTTTGGTCGTACAATGAAAGTTTTGGTTCAACATGCGATAACAGTTTATAAATACAGATTTTCTAGACACTAAGGCAATATGTTGTCCAGAAACTCCCGGTCTTTCTGTAAATGAATCCGTCATTCTAAAAGCTACTTGAAGTGGGCATGAAAATTAATGGTGATGGTACAAGTTCTTATCGTATTTGTAATAGTTGTGAAGTCCCTTTCAGATCGGATCACAATTTCGACTGTCCAGTGATTATAAGATCTCTGGTTTACCTTGGAGAGTTTCTCTTCAGCGGACACTTCTACTCGAATAATATAATTGGCATTTCCAAATGTGTTATTTTTACTCACGGACGTTGGTAGTTGCTTTGTCTTTCGCGGATACGACACCAAGCAACTAACCAAGTCACAAATTTACGGGAATCATTAAAAACTGTACGACAGGCAAACACGTGGGGTTTTAATTTTTTTTTTATTTATTACACTGATCAGACTTTTAAGCATGTACTACTTTCATTTTATTAACCCTAATTAAAAATGTGTGTATTAAAATGCTTCATATGGCTGTGATTTGAATGCGTTTTTAAAATAGCCGATAAAATTAATTTCCTTATTGAATGTAGTAACTAATGATGATTCTCGTTCTCTCGTGAATAATACACACTCAGTATTCATTTTATTTAAGAGAAACAACCATAATATTGCAGCAATTGCAGATTAAAAATGTCATTGTCTTATAGTTTCTTTACAACTACCGCACGCCATTATCAGCTCTTTACTCTCTGCCAACACATCCCTTCAAATCTCAATATTCTGATCTTCATACTTCGTTAGAGGTAGTGATGTGCCATTTGAATGATTCCTATGATCGATTATTACTGAATAGAACCGATAGTTGATTGATCGAATGGTGGAAATTTGCTATTTTCACTAATAGAGTAGTATTTGCGATTTCAGTTCAAATAGTATTCGCGCTTTCACTCTTCGAAATAGTTTTCGCGATTTCACCATTCGAATAGTATTCGCAATTTCGAATCCCTTGTGCTATTCGAATGCTATGTGCTGAGTCTTCAATTGGATTTTTCAAAGCCGATCACCTCG
Organism: Cheiracanthium punctorium; assembly: GCA_038373885.1. Classification (NCBI taxonomy): domain Eukaryota; kingdom Metazoa; phylum Arthropoda; class Arachnida; order Araneae; family Cheiracanthiidae; genus Cheiracanthium; species Cheiracanthium punctorium. The sequence goes on along the minus strand of JAWZYV010001322.1, from coordinate 1,435,759 downwards.
AACGCATGTGATAATCGAATTATTCGAATTAGTTCTATTCCTTCATGCCCATCACTGGTTAGCGACAGTTCAGTCGTTAATTTATTGACGTGTTGAAACACATTTCTAACCATGAAAGTAATTAAGCATATCTCTTGTCTCTCTGCTGTTTGTTCTCTCGTAATGCTTAGGATTATGTTTTTTATATTTTCTTATTTTTTAGTTCGTCGTGTCCCACCTTACTTCTCCATTCCACCGGAAGAAATATACGAAGTGATGCCAGGAACCAATCTGAATATCACATGCGTTGCTGTAGGATCGCCTATGCCTTATGTGAAGTGGAAAAAAGGACTGATTGATCTGACATCTGAGCATGACATCCCAATAGGGAAAAACGTGCTGACGCTTGTAGATATACGGGAAAGCGTTAACTACACGTGTGTCGCAGCGTCAAAATTAGGCAGCATAGAAGCAGTGGCGCAGGTCGTGGTGCAAGGTACGGGTTAGTACTTTTTCTCGCTATATGTACATGTGTATGTGCTTTTGAAACATAAGTACATTATCTAGTGTATAAAGCCAGTAAATGATTTTGGGTGTAACTCTATGAACGCAAATCTTATAATTAAAGTCGTAATCAGTTTTTATCAAATTTCATACGTTTGATGCAATTTATTGAAATTCTTATGTAGTGCGTATTCACATATTATTTTTAACAATATTCGAGATCTATCATTGATTAATCTATCTTTGGTCCTACTTCTATCGTATCAATTTCGAACTACTTAAAAAATATTCAGATTCAAATTCCCTGTTTATTTATTTATTTCTTTAATTACATTTTTTTCACAGAAAGAATGTTTTCAAAAATATTTCCTATATACATAAAGTATCTTTCACAATAGAACAACCCGTTGTGATAAAAAGACCGAGACCATTCTAAAAAATTTAAAAAGCGAGTTTCAAAAAGAACGTTATGCAGATTATTGAAATTTTTTCTGTTCAAATTATTCACAGATATAAGCAATATTACACTATCTGTATTTTCTGAAGAATAAATGTTATTATTGTCATGTAAGCCACATTAGTGATTGAACAAAATTTTTGCTTTATTTTTTTACTTTTCTACGGCAGTCTTTACCGTCCACTTTCTCATTGCTGTTTTTACTTTACATTGCCGTCTTAGTTATTTACATTTGTGTGCGTTATATTGAAGCATTTTTTGATGCAAATAATTTTAGTTCTTGTACAAAATCTTATTATTTTCACCATTAAATTTCCCTTGTCTTAAAGTACTTCAAAATAAATATTGGGTATTTAGTTGAAAACATTTATTTCATTGTACAGTGACAGTGAAATGATACTTTCATGTCACTCAACTTATCAGTTAGATGTCATAAAAAGGCTTTGTGCACTTATTATAATCAAATGAGTTTTATTTAAACCTAATATTAGACAACTTACGCTTTAGGCTTATCTTTATTGTTTCATTTTTTCATCATTCCATTTTAACAACATTCTTATGTACTCTTTTTAATTATTGTAAATATTCTATAAATGAATATTCTGAAAGATGGTCGTAACATGCACATATTTTTATTAATTTATAAATTCAAATTACTTCTCTTCCAGCCCTCCCCCGCCCACCTAGTAGAGTGCAAATATCCGACGTCACTGCCACATCCGTAAGGATATCATGGTCTTATGATATTGGCTCCGAAAACATAATTTATTATGTAATACAGTATAAGCCACGTCAAACGAACCAAGATTACAGCGAGTTGAGTGGCATCAACACAATGTTCTATACCGTCAGAGATCTCACGCCGTACACGGAATATGAGTTTTATGTCATTGCTGTTAACTCGATAGGTAGGGGAAGCCCCAGTCAAGCAGCTGTAGTGACAACAGGGGAAACCGGTAAGTATATGTTAGTTTTAATATTTATAGCTAAACCTATGTGTATATTATTCACATTTTATATGTGGTCTTGGGCAATAGCCTTTGACTGTACTAGGCTTTGCTCTGATTCATCACAACTGAAGCTGTGTAATTATAATCTGCAGTGTTTATTCCTTTCGATATTTTTCTCAGCATAAAGTAATTAACAACAGAATTATAATTATATAAAAATGTTATTCCTCATATTTTTTAATGATCTGATGGTTTAGTTCCTTTTTCCTTTGAAATATAAAATAATTTATTATATCATTTCTTCTAAAATAAATTATAATATTTTTTCTTCAAATATAGTTTTTTGTTCTAAATATCCAGATTTCGATATTTTTAAACTGTTTTAGACAAAAAAAATTATCTATAAACATAATTGATCTTTTTCGTTAAATTAAATGCTATTTTTATTTCCTTTCCAAATCATGAAAATCAAATATTAAAAATAAACAGAACTAATTCAAGTATTGTTCGTGTTTTACACATTTCCATTATATTTTTTTAAAAATCTGGAGGCATTATGGGAAGCTGACAACACAGTTTTCAGCGAAATTATCTAGCTTTTTGTAGTTTAGAGAATAAATATAAAAAAGTGGTAGATTTTTTAAACCTCACTCATACTTTCTTCTCTAACTCACCGATGTCGAAAATCATTCCAATACCAGTAACGGCAACAACCATAGATCAATCAGTTATCAAAAATGAAAAGTAAGAAAAAAGCTAAAGAATTTATATTCGTGTGATTAATATAATACTCTGCATTGCGAATATTCTTAATAAGCTCTATCTCTTGCTTAATCTATAATGAAGCGTATTTTCCTTTCTTTGTCATTCTGCCTTCATTTTTAGCACTTTCCAATAAAGCTGAGTTGTGTTTATGATTTTTTTTAATCTGTCTGTCCATCCGTCCGTGCTCTAACTACCGTAAATATTAATTAATAGGGGCAAAATTTGTAGATGTTATTCTTGTGTTCTAGAGAGGTCTATCTATTGGAAAAGAAACAAAATGAAAAATATATATTATGCAGGTTAATAAAAAAAATCCTCCTTCGATAACTAATTTACGTAGCACTTGTATCTTTCTTACAGGAGAAAGCAAAATGATTCTCCCAGATTTAGATTTCAATGACAGTGATTAAAAATGTATTTGAAAGTAGGTTATATTTTTTTTAGGTTAATCAGATCTCTCCAATCGTTACTAAGACACTGCGGCAACAGTTATCCTCCTGTTCTCATAGTTGCTTCCTGGCGTCGGTTTTTGAATGCCCTCTTCTATCCCAGTGTTTGCAAGCTAGCCGCTCATATGCTCAGCCACATTGGAAATGTTCTAACACCCATGCCCGGAAGCAACGGTGGGCACAGAAAGGAAACGTCTGCCGTTACGTCATTTCATTTCATCGATAGTAATGAATAGATTAAGTATTCGTTAACTCGCCAACACGTGCGTGAATCGGACTGCGTTGGAAAGTGTTTTATAATCAGTACGTTCGGCATGCTCTTTCGGCATATCCTTTGTTTCCTATGCAATTTTTAAAAGTTTCATAACAGTTTTTCTTGTAATTTTTATACTTTTTAGAACTCTTTTCCTCTTGTCTCTTTTACTGTAGCATATGACACTATCCTTTCTTTGTTTTTTCTTTAGTGGATTCCTCAGGAAACAGCAGTAAGTGTTTCTAGCATGCTTTCGTTTCCTCTGTGTGTGTGTGAACTTTTACTTTCCTCTGTGTAGCTTAGTTAAAAAGTTCGTTCTTCAGAAAGTAGCTGTTCCTTTTTAAATTTTCACTATGCAAAACTTGATTAATAAATTGTATTCAAATTACCGAGTCGTTCTACGTATTTACAAATGAAATAGTAAATCCAAATGGAGTTTCTGTTTTATTAAACTTCATATATTAAAGGATATATATTTTACAAAATAATTATTGCGTTCTCTTTGTATTTTATGTTTCATATCAAATAAATGTAATAACTTACTTTGGAAACAACTTCAGTAATTTATTTATGTTAAGAGGCGCCCAAATAAAAATGAGAAAAATTATATAACTAGCATGTCATGGAAAATGGAAATGCAGGTAAGTTTGTGTATAGACATGGACTATTGGGAATCTCGGAACGAACAGCGTGAGTGTTTACTGTTGTTCTAGTTACTACTGTTGTTAGACGTATTACAAGTAAGGTCGAACGTGCATCTGACCTCACTAAGCAGGCAAAAAAGAACAACGAGGTGTAGTGCATCACTGCGTCCCGATGCATGGCGCAGCGATGCATGGAAACTACAAAAATTGAAGCACGTCATCAACTCCGCACGATATTGCCCGCCAACATATCGCCAAGGAATGCTTGGACTACCCGGCAGAGTAATATTATAAGCCCTTATACATTATCCATACAGTCTATATCTTTGCCCATGCGATTTTCGTACTTTTAACGCTCTCAAGAAAGACAATCGTGGCCGTCGATTTGCTTTCGACAAAAAAGGTGCACTCTTGGTTTCAATTATGATTTCGTAGGCAACCGCAAGCATTACTCCATGAAGACAGCGAGTGTTTTGTCTCCACAGTAGGATAAATGTATTAACAGTTACCACAATTAATCTTGAAATAAGAAACAGTTTAATACTTTTTCTGTCTCGTTTTCTTTTGACTGCCCCTTATATGAATAGAAAATGCTGCATTTCAATAAAATTGATGCGCATATTCCTTCGTAGTTTTCTCTTTATTTTCTTTTTTCGCTTTTATTGTATTTTAGTAAGAAAAAAATGGCCTATTATATAAATCTTCGGATAAAGAACGCATCGATAGCTCTATATTTTCATATTAGATATACAAGATAATAAAGTTATAATTTCCAGAAGACGAAAAATGTATATATGCTTTCTGATGTCAGCAACGATTTGATGTTTTTCCTAGAATTTGGGCATTTAAGATTTTTCACATGTTAAGCGTATTTTTAAACATAAAACATGAATGTTCAAATATTTAATTCAAAATCTTTTGGATACTTTTTAATGCAAGATATTTATGAAATTGAGTTTCAAAATTTTTCATTATTTATTATATTATCGGTTTTAAATATTCAATTGATATTGTAGATCTTTATCAATAAAATGTACTATTTACAAAGAGGCAAAGTCAAGATTGTAGAAATGAGTCGGTTTTGACATTTTTATTTGTGCTAACTAACGCACCATGCTGTTTAAAACTAAGAACACAATTTGTAAATTATAGTTAATAAAATTAATATGTAAATAATATTAGGGGCAAATCATCGCTAGACGCAGATTAAAGTTTAATTTATTGCAGCTTTATTCGTACTGCCGGTAAAGATTTGCACATTTTACTGCTCATGTTTGCAAAGATAGTAATTATTGCATTTAAAGTAGTTAGTAATCTCATTTAAATAATCATATTTAGAAATTTAGTATTAATTATTTTTAAAATGATTTATTCAGGAATTTGATTTCATATGTTTTTGCAGATGCTTTTAATTTTGGAAAATGTTTAACTTTTTAGAAAAAATCTCCGGCTGTTAATTACTACCCTAAAGTCACTATGCCCGCATTTTTTAAAGTCTAACAAAATTTTTCTTACGTTTTTCTTCTTCTTGAATTTTCTTAATCTTTTCAAAGCAATAGCTGTTTATTTATTTATTTTTCGTTAAACAAAATTACAATATCAAACATGTATCCCTTTTTTCTATTTCTATCATATTTGAATTTCAAAATATAATCATGTTTCGTCTCTGAATAATTTGAATATCTTATTAAATTCATTCTTAAACATATGCATGGAATCACCCGGTACCTAAATGAAATTGAAAATTTTATTTTTATATTCTGTGTGCATTATTTTCGTTGACGGATTTTATCACACACTACAGAAATTTAAACATAAGCAGATAATAATTAACTTTGTGCCTTATTGTATCTTATTGTCATCTGTTGTTTGCATCAAACAGCATGAATTGAAAACATTACATTTTTAATGAAACTAACGTGTTTTCATATATATATGTATGTTAATCCAGTAAGAAATTCCGTCTCGTATTTATTTTCATCTTAGACTGCAGCCTGTAATTTGCATACAACTGTATAAGTTGAAAATTGAATGTTGTTAATGGAATTGGTGTTTTTAATTTTAGATTTTAAGATTTTCCGTGCTTATTTTTAAACCTGTTTTCACTGCTCTTGCAGAGTACCAAAGTGAATTTCGTAAGTTTTCTAATCTGGAACAAAGGCATCTGTTGTTTTTATTTTGATGCAGATTTCTTTCACTTAAATGTTAATTTGTATTTGTTTTACCTTTCCAAATAAAAGAAGCCTCAACTTTTTAAGGTACATTCGATATTTATGTGTATAGTATTTTTTGTTTTCCAATTTTGACTTTCGAATTACAGTGTCATACAAGGAAAAAAATTGAACAGATTTGGAAAAAGTTAGCATTATAAAGAGCAACATTGCAACAAAGGGCCTTAAGCCTTTAAGCTTTATTGAGAGGAATATTAACATAGCTCATTAGCTCCAATTATCAGATTTTTCTTTTTAAATCTTTAAAATGTACTTGTTGTTCTGGTAAAATATTAATTCTGTATAAATATTCATTAAAGAAATCATATTAGTACCGAACTTGGCATTTTCGAAAAGATTTTATTGCTTATCTGAAGTTACTTTAAGACAGTTCGAGCTACCAGTTTTTAAACGAACTCTTTTTGCTTGTCGTTTTCTTTATCTTGTCCAAAAGTAAGGGCATGAGTGAAACAGGCCCGAAAGTATCTAAAACAGCCCTGGAGACGTAAGTAATCTTCAAAGAATATAGTAGCTTGTACTCTGGAGGGCTTTGTCAAAGTTGAATTGTTTAACCAGTATGGAAGGACTGATGGGTTTGGAGAAAGTTGAATACCAGGACAGTGAAGACAGATATTGTAACTTCGCTGGCCACATCAGGATCAGGAGATATATTTTCATTTTCCTTTAAATGTATTGTCCTGAATCTACCTACGGTATATACTCCTTTTGGTGATTTCATTAAAGCAATCAAGTTGAAGAATATGTATAAACATTTATATAAAGCGACAAAGTTTCATTTTAGTTAAGTTCCAGAACTCATATTTTTTTTACTGCCACCTAATTAACTTTCTAGTTCGAGTTTATTCATAATGAGAAGTACCCTAACAATAAATGATACTGCTGTTCCACTCTGTGGTTTTCTGACAGTTTAAAACTTTTTCAATCTTAAAAAAAATTATTTATTCATAGATTCGACAGTATTTTCAGAAGGTCTAGAAAGTATTGTTATAGCTATAACTTTGTGTTTAAAGCATTTCATTTCATAAATGGTTCTGAAAAATCTTTTATAATAACAAAATTAGAATTAGGATTACTCGGAATTTAAAATATACTACTTTTGTCTAACTTTACTTTTATCTCTTCATATTACTAAACTCTCAACGAACATGAGATATCGCCCCATCTAGGATTATTTTCTCATTCTGGAAAAATGTACAAATAACACAGGAATTGAAATAAGGGGCGTCAACCACTGCTAATGCCGTGAGATTATCCCAAATAACCGCAAGGATCAACAGTTCTCGCGAAAATTCTGCTTCGAGTATTAAAAACTTCTATCTCAAATTATTTCAAGGTTATACATGGAAATGCGGAATATTTATAAGAAAAGTAAAAATTTTTGTTGTTGTTCTTCTAATTGCATTATTGATGCAATATTTTTAAAGTTAATCAAGAAAACTGCAACTATATAATTGTTTGCCATTGTAGAAATTTAAGGTTTGCTGCCAGCTCATAAAATTTCACAGCATTTTTTGCCGCGAGCTTCAAAATCTTATTTCGAAGACTGAAGTAACTATTACATAGGACTAATATTGACTGTCATTTAAATGAATCATTCTTCTCTAAATTTCATATATCTACGTTCAGTTTATCTCTAGCGTGCTATGTAAAATTTTATGAAATTCCCCAGTCAATCTTAGTGACGTTACATGAAATCCAGATACGTAGGCACTGTTAGTATAAGTGATTGAAAATAGTTTCTGAGTTAACGGAATGACCGAATTTGTGTTCATCTATCATTTCACATTTTGTAATTTTATCCTATAATAAAACATTTATTCATTGTTTCAGAACCTGGAAGTGCTCCTCGTAATGTTGAAGCCATGCCTTTAAGTTCGAGTACCGTAGTTGTGCAGTGGGATCCTCCTAAAGAAGCAAACGGACAAGTCACGGTGAGTTTTTTTTAAACACTTCCGCATTTTATTTAACACAACCAAAGGCTAATTGGTCATTAATTTCTTCTATTTTTACAAGAAAAAAATAATGACGAGACGAACATCGTAGAGAAAAACCTGTGTAATCGTAACTATATAAAACTGTATGACACAGTCAGCTGAGTCAGAGCAGATTTTGCAAAAAGAGAATAATTTATCTAAGCTTTTTTTTTATTATAGAAAAGCATTACTTATGAATAGTATTCATATTAGTTTCATTTCATTTCAATATTTTCATAATAATCAGCCGTTCTGTACTAATACACTGCTATTACTCTGATTCTAGTTAGATAAAATCGAAAAGAAGATATCAGAGGCAGTCATAAAAATGTCCAACGTTAATATTCGAGTAAGATTTTCATTTGCACCATTCACCTTAAGCACCAGTCTTGTCCTGCATCATCTAATAGAACTACAGAAGTTACTGAAATACCTAAAATTTTACTTATATTAAGACATATTTTTATTAGCATATTTCAGTTCTATTTCAGTTAGTGACAATAGTTACTTCGATTGCAACCTAGTTTTGAGTTAATACATTAATTTGAGCGTTAATTAAAGTTAGACTTTTTTAAAGTCCATAGCCATGTATTTTATTAGTGCGGCAACAATGGTGGCCAATGTGACCACCATTGTTGCCGCACTAATAAAAAATTGTTGGCAAATATTAACGAAAGAGTTGTCACTCCTGTAAAACAGCAGTTTATTCATGGAAGTTTTACTTTTAAAAAGGTGGGCAACGAAAAAAATAGGAGTGACACCTCTAGACTTTTCGAACACTTGATCATAATATATAAGAATTATTTTTTGTAGCCTTGTACAATAACTGTGAGCTCCACACATACCAAATTCTACACAGATTGCACGACGGTAACCTATAATATACGTACCCAATTTGAGCTCATTCAAATGCACCATTAAGTCATTGGCGCACTTTAAATTTTTTCGTCCATAGGCCGTAATGTATATGTTACCGCTAAAGCTTGAAAACCATTAACGTGCACGACAAGTCTGTTAATCTATAGATTAACATATTTGCTCTGTTAACTCGCGGGATCAAAAGTTTTCTTCATTTTACCAGATAATGTGCACATTATCTGCGGAAATTAACGGTTTCCGTATCGTTAAAGTTCAAATGTTTGTGTCTGTCATTAAAAAAAAAAGAAAATGTTATGTAATTTAAAGTGCCACCCAGACTTAAGTCAGCGTAATTTTATCACATGTTTTGCAAATTCATCTCCTTAATTTCAATAATTTTTTTAACGTTTGATTCGTAGTTTTATAGTTTTTTAATTGATTGATGATCGATTCTATCAACTTATTTGTTGATTACTCGATTGTATTAACTTAATTTTAGATATCGAAAAATAAATAAATAACACTTTGTTAATTTAATAATACAAAAGCATTGTTATTGTTTTAAAGATCTTATTTTCACTTTAACGAGTGCCTAACAATGTGCCTATTTGCGTATTATTTACGTAGTTTGAGAAAGGAAACAATGTTCGGCAATTTAATGGATCCCCCAGTTAACTTGGTAAATAATCTGTAGATTAGTTTATTTCTATACTTTATCGGTAACATGTAGAAATTATTGTTTGCAGTCCTATGAGCAAACTATCAGTTCGACACACATCAAAACCTGTGTACGACTGTGACTTATAATATCACACCTAATTTGCGCTCGGTCGAATGCACCGTTTAGAAGCTATCGCACTTTCAAGAATTAGCGTTCATAGGTGTCATGTATTAGGATTCTTTTAGTTACAATGTAAAAAAGCTATACGCCTTATGCACACTAAAATCAAAGCTGGTCGCAAAAAAGTTGTGTACAAGGCATGCATATCAAATTTGAGCTCAATCGAATGCACCGCTTGGGAATTCTCGCATTCACTCACATACACACATACATCTCCGTAAAGATAGCATAAATCAGTTCAGAATACCTCAAAACGTGTAAAGTACTTATCTGATAATCGATTTTGAAGTAGAAGAAGATGCGATTTTTTTAGAATTACAATACTTTCTTTGCATGGTACATGTTCGAAAAGTAAAGATTATATATCTGCTGGTGATACCGAAGAACAGGGCACAGAACTCTTCTTAAATTTGTACAAAATATGTAGCACTCAGAATCTTGAGAATGCTTTTGCCGAATTTAGATATTAAGATCTAGAGAAAGATTTTTTTCTTTTCTTTAATATTTCACTTTTACATATTAGCTTTGAATGTTCAATTAAATTTTGATTTGAATTTTAGGGTTATAAAGTCTATTACACCACGAAACCTCATTTGCCACCGCAAGCATGGCAAAGTCAAATAGTCGATAATAACCAGTTAACAACCATCAGCGACTTGCAGACACATGCCATCTACACTATTCGAGTTCAAGCATTTACAAGCAGAGGACCTGGGCCACTGTCAGCCCCTATCCAAATGAAAACGCAACAAGGAGGTAAGTTGAAATACAACTATATAAAAAGAATCAATTATGAAATCTTTTTTATCAGTATATGTTTCATATTTTCACTTCTCAATTCCACAGATCTAATTTTTATACAATTGCTTTAAAATAAAAAAGCATTCATTTTTTATTTTTTAATTATATTTGTATTGATTGCGGAAAAAGTCCCTTCTGCCAAGCATTTATTGCAAAAAATTAAATAAAGAAACATAATTGTTTGTCTAATACTGACTCACTACAATACCAGTGGTCAAAACTTATATTAAAATACATTACAGTCCTATAAAAATCGTACAAAAACTTTTTCAAATAACTTGTATACTTCTTGCAATAATATAACAGAACATTTGTAGCTGTTACATTGTATCAAGAGCAGGTGATATACTAACTTAGCTTTACTGTAAGCGGACGCCAAAAATAACTCACTGTACTTCAACTGAAGTAGACGTTCGTTAAAACACGTTTGGTATCTATATTCTGATAAAATACCACCACGGCAGTAAGATTTTTACATTGAAAACAAACGCTAGTTATAGCTATAACGATTCATAATAAAAAAAATTATAACACAAAAAAACTTATTTCCCAGCGGAACAGCAGAGTCTAGAATTCAACAACTGGTTGTTATCCTCAAAACGAGACTACTTTAAATACATTGCGTTGCCATCTCAAGAAAAATCAATAATAATAATGTATTTTCACCAATACCAACGTGTACGTAGAAACCGTAATAAATTTAAATAAAAGTGTTCTGTTTATAGAGGAAACATTTCGTAACAAAAACACCTAAACGTAGGTAAAAATTAAGAAAAAGAGTGGGTAGATAACGTCACTAAGGATGACCCGAAACATTTGCAAAACATGTTAAAGAGTAAATGTACTTCGCCCTCTGTATTATAAGTATTTCCTCAAAATACAGCTTGAAAGTTTTATTAGACTATATTTATGAAATATACATGAGAAAGTTGCTGAACAAAATAAGTTTCATTTTCTACGCAAAATGTTCGTTCTGTATAAAGGTGGCATGTGATTGAAATATCTGCTTACATTTAGCAGTGTTAACAAAAGTAACTTGTGTGTCTGTATTTTGACAGCAATATTGTAATGCATGTTGCAGTTCACCCAGAACTTTAGTCGAATAAAATTTCAATCTAATTTAAGCCACCATTTATGCATGCCTTATGCTGATACGTTAGTTGCATTGTGGCATATTTCAATACAGCCGTAAAAATTTAATATTTTACCTACTTTAATTTTATGGCACAGATTTACGTCTGTAGAGAATGTCCCGAAAACACTGAATTAGGTTTTTATTCCCTAAATATTGATTTTAACACGATATACTATAAATTCTTAGTTGTTTAAAAATACGTGCAGAATTTTTTTAAGCATCGATTAAAATTTTCAGATTTCAACGTTGGTCAGGGACTATACATTACCAATAATTCAAAAGCATGATGTGTTTATGCAATTATTGCTTTCATTCGTAATTTGTGTGCTTAGCACCTGAAACACCTGATATTCCGACGAGATTGTTTCTTTTCGGAAGCCATTGAAGAGTGGTTTTAACCCTTTGAGGCGCAACCCTTTCCCAATGCTGAAAAAAGGGCAGTCGTTGCCATCGCTCGACTTAACTACCAGCAAGATGGCGGACGATCGAAACGTTCATCGCGTACCACAGATCTAGAGACCCTTTTTGACGCAGCTGGATGTGCCGCACAGCCAGCTGTCGAATGAACGTTTCGATCGTCCGCCATCTTGCTGGTAGTTAAGTCGAGCGATAGCAACGGCTGCCCTTTTTTCAGCATTGGGCAATCTATCCGGCTGTTGTCGCGTTCTTCCATTTTTCGGCAGATGTCTGTGGTGTTAAAAATAATCGTGACAATTTTTTTACGGGAAATGACGTGCTAAAAAGTAAAGGATTCTCGTGGAGCTATGTCACCCGCAACTATTTTTATAGAAATCAAAGCTATTCTTCGTGACTGGCAACAGTCAAAACGTCAACAGTTTGGTGGTCTCAGAGCGAAACCACTGCGCGTTAAAGGGTTAAGTCAATATATATTTGTTTTCATATCTCGATACATTTTAGATTAAAATGTTTACATTTTTTCCATGATCTCATTAGTGCATCGGTCACATTTTATTAATTGGAGATTTTTTGTAGAGAGGCCATATATAAAAATTTAAATTTAGTATTTACTTAAATTTAATCTCCTGGAAATTTTAATGGATATAGAAGTTATTTTAGAGGTCTATGATCAATATTTAACGAATAAAAGTCTAATTTAGTGTTTTTGGGACATCTTGTATAGTGTGATGGTGTAGTGAATGAGTAGGGGCTATGACTCGTCTAGTTCACCTTAAAACATGTGATGAACAGTAATGTAGTCTAAGCACCAGAATATGAGATCAACCTTGAAAGAAAGCACAATTTTTGGAATCATCGTTTAAATTAAACTTTTAAAACTGTAAAATTGCACTTTTCTTTTTAATTTTATTTGTTTAGTTAAAAGTTTAAAAACTGGTAACATAAATTCACATTTTAAATAAAAAGTAAAATATCAGAATAAAATAGCGCAATATGTTAAAAGTAATATTTCGCATTGGAAGCTTTTATGAATTTGGAAATAAGGTAAAAAGTTTTCTTTCTTTTTTCTTAGGTTGTAAAAAAATACTGATGAATGGAAAGAATACCAATGATTTTTATTTCATAGGTTATTTATTTAAGTTCTTTCTTTATGTAAAACTTAATCATTAAACAAATCATAATATTAAACAAATCATTTTCACAAACCCAATATTTTTTTAACATTCAACTTTCGACAAGAAATATTTTTATAAAAATTTAAATTTAACGATAAGTATGGAAATTAAGACAGATGTGACTTTTGGTATTCATTTAACACTTTCTCAATTTCATAATCAATTAGAATTTTTATTACCTTGATTGAATTCCAAAATATAATACAGAGCAGTTCATAAGTCTCCATGTAAACGATGGGCCCAATTTCTTTTTATTCATAAAAATGGTATCGTATGACGTATGATGCTGCATTGCAACAGAATATAGTCCAAGTGTCTCCCTTCCATTTGCTCCACATAAACTATGGAGGGGGGTGACCAATTTCATTTTATTCATAAAAATGGTATCGTATGATGTATGATGCTACATTGTAGCAGAATTGCCCCATATAAACTATGAAGGAGATGGCCAATTTCGTTTTATTCATAAAAATGGTATCGTATGATGTATGATGCTACATTGCACCAGAATTGCCCCACATAAACTATGAAGGAGATGGCCAATTACGTTTTATTCATAAAAATGGTACAGTATATGATGCTACATTGCAACAGAATATATTACAAGTGTCTCCCTTCCATTTGCTCCATATATGCACCTTCCTGAAAACGAAAAAGAGAATTAATTTCCTCTTTCGACAGTTGTATGAGACTTATGACTCACCCTGTAGATCAGTGTATGCATTTGCCACATGTTTAGTCCATAAGAATTGTTTTATCTATATCAGAGGTTCCCAAACTGTGTGCCGCGGCACCCTGGGGTACCGCGAGCGTTTGCCAGGGGTGCCGTGGAGATAATCAAGAAAAGTCTAAGTTTTGGGGGAGTATAATCAAAAAAATTCCTCTGAACCGATATTTCACAAAAAAGTTTGCCAATCCGATGATCAAGTAGGCGAAACCAAAACATTTTAGTCAAGTTCGAGAGAGTTCGGTGTCAAGTCGCCTCTATTTTAGAGGAACTCCCTGAAATATGGGGAGGGGGGCAAAATTCTATATCTCTTTTCCAAGATAGTGTAATAGTAAGCCCAATAAACATAAAAGAAACAATGAAAAATGTATCCAAACTGCTTCATTCTAACCTTCATATTCATATTGCTTTCAAGGTAACCTGCCCCGAAACGTTTTCAGCCTGACAAGGGTGCCACGAGGGAAAAAGTTTGGGAACCCCTGATCTATATTCATTATAGTAGTAATTCAGAATATAGCTGTATAATCATGTGTATCTTATTTTTAGTCAGAAATAAATATATTTTAACAGTATTAAACAAGATTCATTTTATTAATAAAAACGCAACTAAACTTGTATTCAATTATTAAAACAAAATTATCACATTTTTTTTCATTCCTTTTATATATGTTTTCACCCAAATCGTTTGATTATTTTAATAAAGCTTAATCCTTTGTAACGTCGAGCATTTTTTTTAAAGTAGGTAAAATCTTTTTTCTCAATTCGCCAATTTTAATGAAAGTATAAACTCACAGCCTGGATCTTTCTCCATGCTAGAAAAAAATGTTGCTCGAAAGATATGAGGGCATTACGTAGTCATGAAATTATGTTTAAAGCGAGTTTTTTATAAATATGTATGTGATACAGAACGAGACTTTCGCTTGGTATATAATCGCCTCGCACTTGATGGGAATGTCCGAGACCTCAGGCGAAGTTACTGATCACCATGGATCGGCAAATGGAGGAATGGCATTTGATTGATGTTTGACGTCGTGAGCGTTATTTTAGCAGCAAATCTAATGGAAATCGGAGTGCCGAACGCTTACTGTTAATTGGTGTAATTTTTTAGAGTGCATACCTGTCTAATTTGCAGAAAAAATTCATTATTAATGAAATCTACAACTACTTTGTCAGGAACTCCGCCTGAATCGACAGTCGATGGATGATGCCAAGCGTCCAGGAACATTTTATGATAAATTAATCTTTAAGATTACAAAAGTATGCGAACACGGCAAAATTTTTAAAAAGGGGGAGGAAAGGTGTGTAAAATGTGCAATGGCATCTATTTAAAGAATGGACTTTATTTTAATGCAATGTTTTCTCTAATACTTACTAAATACTCAGACATTTAGAATATATGTGTATTTATACATAGGGTGATTACAAAAAAATATACCGATAAATAAATTCTCTAGCGGCTTATCCGGTGAACCGATCGAAAAGAAATTTTAGATATTGACCTTTTCAGGTGTATGCTCGAGATTGGGATTATCTAATCATCAAATTTAATTTGCATCAAAATTACTTATAATATAAAGACGTACCAAGAAGTCGCGTGATATTCACGTCAGACTTTTCAAATCTCGTACTGCCAAGTTAGACGAATTATATTTGAATACCCATGCAATCTAATTCAAACGTTATCAAATGTGTATTTTCATAGTCCAGTTATCCTTATTCACTGCCGACGAGGCAATGTAGTGTCTTAAGAACCGTTCTAGCACGCCTTGGACCCAGGTTCGATTCGCGGCTTGGTCTTAGGTGCTTAATTGTACATTCCTTCATAGGCCGCCCATTGGGTGTCCTCATGATAAAATGGCCAGTAGTTCGGGCCTTAGTAGTGGCAAAGGCTTGTGGCTAGTGCTTACTCATTGGAAAAAGATAATTATTCAATCACTGCTCTGAAATAACTGTACGAAAGTAAGTAACATTTTCGGTGATTTTACATTCCTCCGTTTCATTGGTGCTCACGTAATGTGTTTCATTGCAGTGCCAAGTCAGCCGACAGATCTTCGTGCCGTGGCGATTTCCGCCACGACCGTCCAGCTGAACTGGAAGAGGCCCACTCATACCGGAGAAAGCATTATCGGCTACGAACTGTACTGGAACGACACTTTCACTCAGCACGAGTACCACAGAGAAATATCGGACACGGAATCCTTCACGCTGGGTGAGCTCTACCCCGACACAGTGTATTTCATTTGGGTGGCGGCGAAGTCAAAAAGAGGCGAAGGTGCTGCCACTCCACCCTTACAAGTCAGAACGGAGCAGTATGGTATGAAATTTTGGTTCTAGTATTCTTCATCTTCATGTGTATATTCAGTGTGGTTTGGATCGATAAGAACAAGCTATTCCCACTTGCATTTTTTGTCGGGTAGAGTCCATAGTATACAACTGTTAGGTCAACACACTAACTTCAACGTTTTCAGACAAACAAAACATTTATTTCACAAATAATCGTACAACGTAACTTAACGTATTCGTACATTTACTGCACTTCGTAGTCGACATGTGCACTTACTTCCAACGCACTGTCTTTCTAATCATTTTTAAATTCCATTGCTTCTCCGTTGCCATTTCTGAATTGCTATTGCATTCCTGAAAAACTACGCTCGTGTTCTAAATGTTTGATAATAAAAATAGCGTTTACACAATGGAACATTCGTTATTACAAAATTAAAACTTAGTCTTCCTTAAGGACGCATGGAACATAAAGTGGCTCAAATTTTCAAATTTTCGATTGATACCCTAAAACATAGAGTAGACTGAAATGATTCCATTCATATATAAATTATGTTTATTTAGAATATATAAACACTCTGAATATGGTTCTTTAATATGTAAACAAGCATTGTGTTGTTCCAATAAAGCTTTAAAACCAGTAAACTCACGAACATTACTTGCCAGAACCTATACTTTCTGCTGTTAAACGTGTTTTCCGCTCTTTGTTTGATAAACTATTGAGCAAATGCACACATGGTAGAACTCGGAATCCAAATGAGAGTTTCAACTATTGTTTTTGGGACGCTTACCTAAAAAAAATTTGTTTCAAATAGTACTTTGAATTCGGATGTTTTAGATGCTGTTATGTATTTTAATAATACTGTTTGCAGCCACGCAAAAATCATAAAATACTTGGGAACTGACCCAGGCCATAATTTAAGATATTCTTCCGAAAAATAGATGAGGATCGAGTGCAGAAGCATCACTCGGTCCCCAAAACCTTTCTAAATCAAACAGAGTTAAAAGCAAAATGATAAGACATAAAACATATGATGCAGAAATGTTAAATCAAAATTATTATTTGGCTGGAATGTATATAAAAGAAAAAATATGTTAGTAAGAACAATATAATGTAAGCATCGTGAGTACATTTTTAGTTTTTTTACCTTTTTCTCAAAATGTGTTTTTTTTATGCTTTGATATACCTTTCTAAAAATCTGTTTAGGTAAATAACTGAAACGTTAATGTACTGTTTAACTAACTTGTTTCTTTAAAAATATATAACTTTAGAGATTTGAGTTAACAAATTTTAAAAATAATTATTTCTTTTATTTTTTAGAGTTTTTACAGTTTTTTAGCAAAATATTTTTAATTTAATTTATTTTTATCGAAACTGAAAATCGCTTCTGATTATTCTCAGATAGTATCTTTCGTGATACCATACCAAATCTTAAGGGGATAAACTCAATAGTTTTTTAGAAAAGTGTACTAAATAGACATTACAATTTTTCATAGAAATATGTAAAAAATTAATTAGTTCTTAAAAACTAATTCATGAATCAAACTAGCATTTTTTAATTTATAAATGCGCTATAATGTGTGTATTTACAGTGGAAAAATAATATCATTTCTATCTCTATTTTTAAATAAAATACCTAGTGTTAAATCTTTTGAAAAAGCCTCTTTTTACTTGTCGAGATGTTCCATCTGTCCTTACCAGTTTCTAACAAAATATTATCTGTGTTGCAAAATTTTAATTTAACTTAGACACACTTAAAATTTTAAATTTAAAGATTTTTTAACTAAACTCTTTAAGTAATGAATGCTTCTTGTATTTAATTCACTTTTCGTAATGCATACCATTGAAATCGATGAGTAATACTTTAACTGTTAAATAAATGTCGTGTTACTAAAGTAAGTATCTACTTTTTCTTCAAATACCTCCATATGATTAATAATTTTTAGATATGGGAACATGTAAAAAATTATTACGTGACAGTTAATTAACTGCCAATGTGAGCCACTACAAATTATTGCAGCAAATGTAATGTTTCAATATTCTTAAATTTCCTCGAATAAAAGTAATTTTCTTTCATAAGATAAATTACGAAATTCCTAGAGGGTCATTCTTGCATTCTATTCAGTTAAATGTGATTATATGAAGCTTTAAAAATACTGACGAAAATTAGTTAACAGAAAGAAAGAAATGTATTCGTGTAAGATAAATTAAAAATAAATTTTTTTCTAAAATGAGACTGTTTATTACCACTACTTTCAAAAGTAACTTAGAAAGAGACAGACTGAATTAAACACTAAAAATTTTGTAAATGTTTTACTGGAAAAAGTTATATCAAGGTGCTGAGAGCATTAGCACTATCGAGAATTACAACAGATCAGCACTATGGAGAATTACAACTGAAGAACATCAATATTACGTGAGTCATCACGTGAGAATACATCAAACATGAAGTATTCAGTGCAGAAGTTAATTATTTGGCAAGACCGTTAGTAATTGATTGCTGAGATCTACAGCCTGTATCAAAATACTTCTTATATAACTTTTTTTTAATAATGTCAACGAATTACGCCATCGGTACCTTTCTAATAATAATTTTCACTATACATTTCTAATTATTTCACTCTCTCTGGACTTGTTCTTTGTGAGATCTAGTTTATTTTAACATGTATTTCACTAAAAGCTTTCTAATTAGGCAAGAAAATTTATTTGCTGAAAATGAATCTATCCAATCATCTAAGCCAAAAAATCTCGTTATCTAAACTTACTATTTTCCACATAAAAAAATTTATATTAAACATTTTTATTTAAAGTAACAATTTATTTTTATTTTAAACAAATTACAATTCCTAAATTAATTTTTTATGCTAAAATTACTTTAATAAAGGAAAAAAATATTTTTTTCAAATTTTTATGTTATTAAAAATAAAAGCCAATTTATAAAATCAAATTAGAGAGTAATGCTGTCATGATTCACATTTTCTCTTTTGAAATGTAAAAGAAATATTCTTATTATGTTTTTATTTCGATTAAAAATACTAACATAAAACTTCTTATAAACAGTAATATTAATTTTTTGTAATGTTTTATTTTATTAAATAATTGCGTAAATGTAAAATTAAAGTATATTTTTAATGAAAAATGTAATTATTTGAAAAAATCAGACGTTTTTAGATTAACATCGGAATAAACTTTCAAATAGTCATATTTTATACTGCATTCATTAAAAAATTATTTTGCACTCCAAACATTAATTATAATATGTGATATATACTTTTTTTTTTTAAGAAGAAACTTCAAGGCAAAATTTGAAACTAATATTCTTTTTTTTTTTTTTCAGTTAAAATAGACAACCGTTTTAATAAGCAGCGGAGGGTTGCATAAAATGATCTCCTTAAGAGAAAAACTTATATAAATAGCATAAATGTTTAAATAACGGCATTTTGCTTGTATATTTTACACAATATTTTGCGTAATAAATATTACTCAATTTCAGTCCACACTAAGTAATTAAAAAAACAGAATTTTGGGAAAATGTCCAAAGGATCATTTCACCCTCAACCAGAAGGCAAAATTATCCTTCGTTTAAAAAGAATTGTAAATTGTTTTTATCGGCAAAATAAAAAGATGTAAAAGTAATCATGACTACACATAATGAAATAAAATAAGTTTTACAATCAGATAGCACACATTATTTATTTTACGAAAATTTTAAAATTAAAAAGTGTCATAAAAATAAAATAGAATATTTGAAAATTATAATTCAAAAATTATGGCCTACAACAGTAAACACGGAAATAAATTAAATAAAGTTTTTCCGCCACTTCTAAAACTCAGAATATTTGAACACATATCACAAAAATACTCATGATCGTCATTCTCAGGTATCCCAGAGCATTCATCATTCACCCACCTAGGCATTTGTGAGACTGGAACTAACCTAAATAATAATTAAAAAATGTATTCCACTCAGAGTAAATTAAACCATATTTCTGTACATGAAAGACTGTTTATCTAAATAAATAGGAAAGTTAGTACTTACCTTATGAAAAATTTGTAAAAGCCAAATTTTCAAGGAATTCTTTTAAGACGCCTAATGCTGTGATCACTTTAATACCGCCATTACTTCTTCTTCACTTGGCACAGCAAGTTTATATGTTACCCGCTAGATAGCACTACCTGAATGGAAGAAAACGTATGTGGATCGTTTTACCCACTAGGATCATTTTCGACCCCCTTCCCCTACATTTTAAAAATTATATTCCAATGATTCATCATTCAATATAAATATACATATGCATCAGACCGAATTTATCACATAAATAACCTATTCTTTTTTATGATTAGCCATTAAAACTTACTTTTTTAATTATGTTCACCTCATGACTACTAAGGCTAAGCTACCAAGGTTCAGCTATTGGTCTCTTCCCAGACAGCACAGCAAACTTGCATCAAACTTGCAGCAAGCTTGATTTATCTAGTCCATAAGCTTGAATTAAGCTTGAAAATTTCAAGCGTGTAAGCTTAATGCAAGCTTGAATCAAGTGTTCTAGTTTACACTTGCCCAGCTTGCATTAAGCTTGACATTTCAAGCTGGAATCAAGCTTGACATAGCAAGCTTAATTTCAAGCTTAAAAAAATTTCCTAAATACACGGGGCGCCGGTCGGCGAACTCGCCCCACATATTTTACTTTGCCACACATTTTCCCCTCTACGCTGAAATTTCAATTTAATTTAATCTGTTTCCATCGAGTGTCCGTGGCTGGAACAGAACCCGAGACCTTTCGGTTCGTAGGCGAGCGCGTTATCCATTCAGCTACCAAGCTTCGGGAAGTTATGACTAAAGTTTGAAGTGTATTATCAAGCCGTTTTCTGGCCAGATTGATTAGTGGGCGATATGTTATTTTTTTTTCCATGAGATGCATCAAATTAAAATAATGTTATGTGTGATTTAGAGACTCTACTAATAGGGAAATAAACATAATATAAACTTAAGAGCAGCATACGTTTTAAAACTTTCGCAACACTCATGAGCAATACTGCTGGCCAAAATCGAGACAAACGACTGATTTTGAAATCAATTTCGTAGTATAATTGTATTTTATTTTGAAGAATTTCCATATTTGGAAATATAGAATGAGTTTACTTACTTAACACAAATTTTGTGTTAAGTAATCTGAAATCAAAGAAACAGATAGTTAAACGTTACTTCGAAATGCTATATCACAGTTGCTAACATGTATGGAATACAAACACTTTAGTCATTTTTGTAAATATTTCTTAAAATAACAAATAATTGAAAATTTTTGCTATTTTTTAACGCTAAAAATTCTCTTTACAAATGTGGTTAGTTATTTTCCTACATATTGGTATGCTATATCGATATAGAGCATTTCGAAGAATTAAAAATAAGTTTAAATTAATTTATACAAATGTAAATTTGAATTATTTCCATTGTTCATACTTTATAATTAAAAAAATTATTTAACTTCTGAATATTTTTTATCCTTTGTAATTTTATTTTAAAACTATAATAAAAGTATAAGATGTAAGATTTTTGGGCCCTGAAATCTGTAGGCCCTGGGCAGTTGCCCCGTTTGCCCTGCCGGTAATATGGCACTGGTAATAAAATAAAACACATTTTTTACGAACTTTCAGCAAATTTGAGGACGCTAGACAATTAATGTCCATTCTCTTTCACAGATGGCGCCATCACTGCGCACTTTGAAAGCTAAAATCAAACTAGTATCACTTGTCAAGCTTAAATCAAGCTGTATTTAAGCTTGACAATTCAACTTGACTCCTGCAAGCTTGCTGCCAGCTTAAAATGAGTTGAACTGTCAATTAATACGTCAAATTCAAGGAAATGCCAAGCTTTATTTAAGTCTATGTGCTGTCTGGGCTGCAGTTAAGAGGAGAATGTTTTGAATGGCTCGCTGCTAAAATCGACTGGGGTTCCAGATTTGCAGCTGTCAGATAAAGCCTATTCTTTTTCTGTTCCATTGCCAAACACGTTAAATAGAATCGTTTTCTGAAACTAAAAGTTAAACAACTTTTTGAAAATCAAATTTAATTGCACCTCTTAGTTTCTCAAATGCAGATTATTTGTATGCCGATAAAGGGCTAGATTCAAGTGAAACACAATTCGAACGTTTTACGCGTCGAACAGGGGAAACTTCGAAACATATAAATGTTTGTTATTCAACTGAAACAAAACAATCGAGTTTTGATTACGTGACAGCGCGATAAGTTTGTTCATTGGAAGCATTCTGGGAACTGAACTGGGAATTGGGGACTGAAAAACGTTCGATTCGAACTCGATCGCGCGCGCTTCACTTGAATCTTGCCCTTAACTTTCCCTCGAAAACAGATAGATCTTTATTCACTATGTAGGTAGATAAATTCACAAGTTGATATCAAGTTTGTGTGTTAGGCAACATACTACTGTTTTAAGCGGCCAATAACAGATGTGCCGTAATAATGGTAAATAGCTAACTTAGAATATTAGTCCATATTCTTTTCCTATCATAGCGTTCTCCATTTTTTTTTTCATTTTCTATCCATGTGGTTAAGAACATGTTAACATAATTTCTTCTGTTTTGTAACTTTCTCGTTCTATTACATGTTTGTATCCCTACTACTCAGCTGATGTATTCTCAAATGTAATATTTAACTATAACGTTCCATGCTGTGAATTAGTATAAATGACAGAGGTACTAGATTCTCTTCAATTTAGTGATTAAATTAGATAATGCAACTATGGTGATGTACTAAATTAGATAGAGTGGTGATGAGCTTAATATCTGTAGAATCGAAAGATCTGTTTAAATTACTATACAATTTAAAATTAGAAAAATGCTTCATAAAAAGTAAGAAACAATGTGTTTTTACTAACTCTATATTCATTTTAAAATAAAATATTTTGGTGCTTTGTAGGAAAACATCCAAATAATTCCTTACGATAATATTCTCCTACAGAAAACATGTAGTAGCAAAAAATAATAAAATAAATTAGGTGCTATATAAATTCATAATTACATAATTTTTAGATCGACGAGAAAGTTAAAGCTCTCATAAACTTCTTTGAAATAATTTTCAAATACTTAATGTTTCTTCAAAAATTGAATTAGAGAAAATTTATGCTGACATAAAAATATATTTTAGTCTCAAATACCCATTTTCTTTTATTATTATATGCATTTACATTTAATGTAAGTGCACTTCATATAATTGAGATTTAATCTTCATTCTAATTGAAAATATCGACCGTTTTAAAATACGAGCATTTCTTCAATGTATATAAGAAAAGACGCGTTTTTTTTTTAAATTTTAGTAAATTTATTTTAACTAAATTTGTTTACTTGCATAATGAAACTTCTCAATATAATTACATTTATTTTAATGTTTGCTGTCGAGGCCATATGTTTAAAAGTGCATTGGTTAAAAATTTACATTTCCCATTTATAAATATATATATTACTTAAATATCTCAGCATATTTCAAATATTTATGCAGTTCTCCCGGGAATGTTTCCATCCAGCTTTTAAATAAATAATGTAATTTGATATATCAGTTCAGAAAATTTTAATGAGATTTAGTTTTAAATTATTCCGTAACATAACTCAAAATTCTTGGATTTATGGGCAGTTTACTTAGTAGTGTGATATTTTTAAATTTAGAGCTGACATTATAAATACGTATTCCAGCAATCGTAAAATATACTTGTTTGGTGTAATAGTCAGAAATTATTCTACCAAGCAAAACTCTGATGCGAATACATTAGGTTCATTCGTTTTTTTTTTTTTTTTTCTTCTTATGCACTCCAGCCGATTTCCAACAAAGTCTGTCTCTGTCAACTTCCACTGTACAACCTATATGGCGCCACAGTTCTACACTTGCTGACACCAACCTTTTTAACCACTTTTCCACATTGTTCAGCCACCTCGTTCTCCATGTCGTCTTGATAAGTTGGTTGGTTGGGGCCTAATAGCTCAAGGTCCATAATAGGACATTAAGCAGCAGGCACAAGACGATAGTTAAAAGAGGCCAACAAGAACCATCCGACTCTAGCCCAAAGCGGTCACTACAGATTTAAAGGTGGGAAATCGTTATTGAATAGTAAAATCATCAAGAAAAACAGTCGTCTTCATACGCTCCGTACGGTTTTTCGTCTAGACAATTCGTAACTTGTAATTTTTTACAGGTTGAGGCTGTCAGCCTTGCGTCCAAACCTCGACCTGGAGGGTCAGTACCCTGAAAAAAATCTCCAGGGTCACTGTACTCGGATATACTCCCGGGCACTGGATACCTATTTTAGTCGCCTTTTACGACACACAGATTACTTTGGGAATTTTCTGCTCCGGTCATCACACGGACCATACGGTCTACTCCGGTCCTTAAAAATCGCAATCTGTTATCTCGTACTGTCGATTTTTGCTTGAAAGAATATATGATATTAATATTATATTGATGAGTTTTTATGAAGTGCTTGAAGCTAGAGAGCAAATCTTATTTCTTGAATAGATTTTTCTGTGTATTAACCTTCTAAATACCCAGCCCGCTAGATCGTTAACACTCCTGGCTTGCATTTTAAGAGCCTAGAATTTAAATCTTAGTGAAGACATGGGTGGCTTTGATTTGTCTTTTCATCAACAATTTAGAGCAATCCTTCATTCAGTTATTTACCTATATGAATTGTACGCGTTTTCCGTTTCATTTCATGAACTTGCTCTGGGAGAATTTGTATAATTTTGACCAGTAAAGTTTCAATACCGTCTTTGTGTGCCAAGGATCATTGCCAAACACGTGTGACAAATGACAGCCTTTGTAGCTATTGGACAAGCTGTTCTCTCTTTATCTCTAGCCCCACCATGGCCCAGTGGATAAGACACTCAAAATCGTAGACTGCTAAAGTGTGAAGATTCAGCTTTCTGGCTGTCGATCTAACGATCTAGATTTTTAGTAGGTTTTCTCCAGATTTAACTTGAATAGGCTTTAGAAACCCCTTAACCTATTTATACCTAGTGACCCAGTTTTGGAAAGGCATTTTCGCTATCAGTCGAAAACGTTATTTGTTTTTCCTAGCCTTTATTCACGAGTAATGAACTTCAACTCCACAAAATATTTTAACAGTACCAAGTAGGATGCTGACATTTCAATTTCTATATATAATGATTTTAAAAGAAATCATCCCTTGTTCAAGAACTTGACATCAGAAATTTATCCATTATTACTGACATTAGCAAAAATCGCAAAAATATATCGGCACAAATGGGTTAAGAAGTTCTCCGAAAAGGTACCCCCCCATCCTTGGCATATAGCCTTTGCGTAGCTTTGCCATAGCACAATACAAATAAATAAACTCTCTACATTTTCCAAATCGTTAAATTAAAAAAAAAATAACTATACCATTCAAATTTCACATGTGTAATGTGTTGTTATCTAGGTGTATCAATTTTAATTACTGTATTGCATTATTTGCAGTTGCTAAGCACCTGTACAGGTGAGTGAGATGCGGGAACCATTAGGTAAAGGAAATTGGACGTCTCCGTGGAACTCAAACTCTTAAGAGGCCTCTGTAGTCGGCTTGCAGAGATTCAAGTCCCAATGCTTTGCTATGGAGAAAAGTGAGTTAATTTAGCCGAAACAGATTTTATTGCAGTCTAGGATTTATGTTACTTTTCAGACTGCAATAAAATCTCTTTCGGCTAAATTAACTGAAATCTGCAATCCTTGCGAATAGTTCTCAATATTCACACAGGAAAATTTCATTTAAAAACTTACTTTCTGAGGACTGACTTTCTGAGTGAAGAAAACTGACTTTCTATTACTTTCTGAGGAAAATGATTAGGCATTAAGGCACATTTCTCCATAGCAAAGCATTGGGACTTGAATCTCCGCAAGCCGACTACAGAGGCCTCTTAACCCTTTAACGCGCAGTGTTCCCGCTCTGGACACAGCACTGACATCTGCTGAAAAATGGAAGAATGCGAGAACAGCTGGATGGATTGCCCAATGCTGAAAAAAGGGCAACCGTTGCCATCACTCGACTTAACTACCAGCAAGATGACGTACGATCGAAACGTCCATTGTGTGCCACAGATCTAGAGACCCTTTTTTGACGCAGCTGGCTGTGAGGCACAGCCAACAACTGAAAAAATAAATACAATGCCCATTTGTAATCGACTAAATAAAAATAAAATGAAACAGATAGGAATGAAATAAACTAACTGTCCGCTTTTGAAAACACGAAAGTACTTCCTTAGGTACAGAATCTCCTCAAAACAATGGGAAGCAGAAAGGCAAATTCAAAGTAGTATAAAAAAAGTAAAACTGAGAAAAAAACAGCATATAGTATACTGAGTTTTCTATTTTCTGTAAGACACTCTAACAGAACATTTTGGATGATGCATAATTTGAAATGTTCACTGGATGAAAGTCCCCCAAAAAGAATTTTACAATAGAAGAATAAAACTATTTGTGAATACTTAACACTAATGATTAAGAATTAAACACGATAGTATTCATGTAAAAGTAATATTTCATTTCTTTTAATGAAAATAGACAGTTGCTAGAAATTAGAATAAAACATAATAAATTTAAAGTGATTTTCTGATTTTTGGAAGAAATTTTTTCAATATCAGCTCCTCATTTGTATTAGATCTCATTTATATTACGTTGATTAATATTTTAATAGGTACTGCTGTTTCTAATAAAAGTAAGATGACCATACTATAGTAAAACTAATATAGTTTGAACGGTGTATTAAAATATCAGTATCATTTTATGAATCTTAAGCATTGTTTTAAAAATAACTGTGATTAGATTTTGTTTTAAATGAATATGAAAAACACATACAACATCAATCCCGGTTGAATTTTAAATTGGTTATAACATTTTTGTCAGTATGCTAAAAGAGTTCGTTATAAAATGTTAGTAGTTAGAATTAAAATGATAAACATGCCCTCTCTAATATAAAAACGTAACTTGGGTAACAACTCATAGGCATAATTTGATCAAATTAATCAACCTTTTGATCTAAAAATCAGTAAAGTCCCCCTTGCATTCAAGCATCCATTTATATATTTTATAATTATTTGCTTTTATAAAAACTCTATGGGAAATTTCGCTTTGAAATGCAACAACCGAATACTTCTTTTGTAAATTTACATTAGGCTGATTTTAAAATGAACTGCAACTTAGTTAATTATTAAAAATATATTAATGCAGTAGGCGTACATTTGCTCGATGTTTGAAATTCGTTTTGACATATAGTTAATTATATATAGCAGAAACTTACATTTATTGTTTTCACTTAAATTTTTATGCAAATTAATTAAGCTCTCACTTTTTACTTAATGAGAAAAATGCAAGTTTCCAGTTTACTTTTATTTAGCAATTATTTTATTATATAGTTCTGTAACTAAGTATGAGCAAAAAAATTTCTAACAATTTGTTTCTCAACTACATCTTATGAATAATATATGTGACGCCATTTTTAAATTATAAACTTAACTAAAGGTGCTCTTGAAACTTTCAAAGTTTGTTTCCAAACTAGATAATTGTTTGGCGATGTAGAAAAATTCATTGAACAAATGTATTCAATAGTATTTAAATGAGTTTCACATTTTCTAACATGCATTAACTAATGGAAATTGCAACTTAGAAGTCATAGATAATAAACAGAAGGATAAAACATAGCAAAATCACCTTCTAATACACAGTATGAAATATCAAAATTTATGTTATGAATTTTATACGATTTGACAAACTAATTTTAGTCTGTTTATGCTGCAAAGTTTTTCTTTGTTTTGTACTGTCACAGAATAAATCATAAATTTATGTTCTATGAATTAAATTTCAGAACATTTTATGGCATTTATTCTATGATTTCGAGAGATGTTTTTCAGATTATTAAGTGTCTTTTAATTTTACTATGTTACATCTTAACAAAATCGTTTGAAAACGTCAATTTTCCTTCAACGAAATTTCCATGAATTAGAGCAGTTTTCGCGATAAAAAATTTCAACTTGAAATCCTTGAAGCTTCGTGTATCCTCTTTACCTAATTTGTAATAATCACCCTTCATACTAGTATGTTTTATATGTTTTAAAAATGGCAAAAATATATTAAATACGAAGAAAAGCTAATCCAGTAGCAAGACACTCCTATAACGATTAATCAGTCACTCTTAATGAGTGAAATGATAGCCTTGACTTCTAATATCTAAAGGAGTAAGTATTAATCTTCTACTCAATAAGAAGTTGGGAATTACATGCGAAAAAACTGAATACTAACTCTCCATAAAACGATGTCGTCAAAATAAGTATTTTTTATACACTCCACAATTGAGCATAATTTGAAATTCTATAGCTTGAATGCTTCGACTGTCGTTTCAATCATATTCAATTCACTTTTTTTTTTTTTTTTTTAAGGATTTTACTGGAATATTTTTCTGATTACCTTATATATTTTTAATGCATTTTTGTTCTATCAGATGTAAAACATGGAATATAGCATATAAAGGAAAATTAAAAAAGAATATGCACTGTACTGGTGGAGAATAATGCCGGAGCACTAATCTTTACATTTTATATTTAAATTTAAAATATTTATTAAAATTAATTGAATTTCCTTATGAAATTACAATCATGCAAAAGCAAATCGCGGTTCGATCATTCCTCAAACTTTTTTTTTTTCATTTTATGAAAAAAGTAAACGGATGTACTTGAAAATGATTTCAAAAATTTAAAGTATCAAATGAAATTTTCGGTAATAATTTAGTAAACCATGAAATTATTAAATGGTTCATTAATAAAAGAAAAAATATTTATTGTTTATTAAAATATTTGGTATGCGATTGGTCGAAAAAATGTTATGTGTTATGTTTAATAAGTTAAGAGAACTTTCGCATTGCATTTTTAAAAACAACTCTCAGATCATCCAGTGCAAAATAGCATAAGTTAACTAATAATTTTAAATACCTTTTATAGGATTTGTCTGTGGAGGTGGTTAGAAATAAAAATATCCTACATTTAAGAGCTCTACGAAGGATTACATTTACTATAGATTGCTTTTGAAATGAAAAGTTATAACTGGTGTTGCAGAGATTGAGTTGGATGAAATTTAAGAAATTGAATAGTTGCCACATCTCTTTGAAGAATATTTTTTATTCAAAATTTTTATTTAATAATCAGCTCAAATTTATATATTTGCTTGGTTAAATTATTTGCTAAACCATAGTGAATTAACCATCCTTTTAACATTTCAAATGATTTTTTTTTTATCTTATTTGCATGCACTTGCTTTACAAGCCCTGGATTTGTTATTCTCTTGCTTACCACAATAGTCTTGATTAAGAAGTGATAATAGTGTTTTAATTTGAAATTTTACGATCAAAAATTGCAGCAAAAGTTGTTGAAATATTTAGTAATCGATTGTTGCTTTCATTAGACGAAGCAATTTGTTGTTATTTATTTTTTGTATGCTTTACTATTATTATTTTATTATTTTAAAGCTTGTTTTCCTTGTTTTTTAAAGTAATTTTATGTTTATTGAATTTATTTTATTTGCTTCATTTATTTTTAATGTGTTTTATTTATTTTTAAGGAACTATCAAGTTTTTAAAATTACCACACATTGTGATTTTTGATTTGCTGAATCAAAAGATTAAATTTTTATGCAGCTAGATTATAAGGAGTATCCTGCATTGATATTGTATTATAAAACTTTTACATTAAATTTAATGAGACAAATACAACATTTTTATGAAAAGAAATTTTTAAAAAGTATAAATGATTCCATATCAATTGCTCTTAAATAAGCATTTTTTTAAAACAAAATGCATTTCTAACGATATTGTTCAAGTATCCACGTTATTTTTTTTTATTTATTATTGGATTTCGTTAAGCCACATGAAGTATCTAAATTTGTAATTGTCGCTTTTAATTCTCACACTTTATGTTAGATGCATATACAAGCAATATTGTGAAAATTGTCTCAATTCCATTAAGTTTCAGTACTCAATTTATCATAAAATTTATGGTCTGAAAATAACTCTGTAATTAGTATTTTAAACTAAACTTTTAATTTTTATTTCACAAAAAAAAAAATAATAATAATCCATTTTCTAAAATCCTACGATCCAAATTGGTGCATCAGACTTATTATGGAAAATTTGATAGTTCCATTCGCATTTTTGCTGTTTGGTTTATTATTTCATTTTTCAATTATTTGTTGCTTTCCAAACCAATAGCCCCTAGCGCAGCTCCTGTAGAAGTCACGGGCGTTGCACTCAGTTCCCGATCTCTTCGGATATCTTGGGATCCCCCACCAGAAAAAACAAGGAACGGCAAAATAACATTTTACAAAGTATTGTTCCTGGAAGCCAGTAAGCCGACCGACCCGTCTATGGCGACCGTTAAAAAAGTAGACGGTGCGAAGAACGCTGTAGTGCTAGACAAACTTAAAACTTGGACTGAGTATCGAGTGTGGGTACTGGCAGGAACAGACAAAGGGGAAGGCCCCTTGTCCGAAGCTATTGTACTAAAAACGGATGAAGCAGGTGAGTTGTTGAAGATGAAGAATAGCTTTAATCGTATGTGTGTATGGATTTTTTTAAACTAACCACCATTCTCAAATTTTGCTGCAAATTTTGTTTTCAGAAACTATAAATATTTTAAGCAGTGCCCATGAGCATTACATACTGTAATCTTTTGTAATTTAATCACCGTCAATAATCTTCGCCTTTCTCATTTAATAGATAAACTTTTTTCAGATAAGCTTTTTGCGCCCTTTTGTTTTTGTCTGCATACTGTTTGCGTAATGCGCATGCGCAATAGCGCTTAAATTGATATGACTAATCGAATAATTAATTAATGCTTATCTCACTTTAATTTGACTTTGAGGTGATAAATATTACTCCTTGAAATTGGAAATTGTAATAAAATGATTGCTCCCCATTTCAGCATATCTCCTGAAATAATTCACTCTCATAAAACACGAAGTTTAATCCAATTAAGAATTTTAATAAGTCATTCTAAAAATAGTAACCCCCTCCTAAAAATGGATGTACTTCATGTACATCCTGGTTAGAGCGCAGATTAGATTTATTTTAATATCTTTCATTTTTTTCATTTTTTAATTAAAAACAACGTTTTGAGAACAGAGTCAAATTTTAGACTTCAAGTAAATGTTAGCAAGTACCACAAAAATTATGCATAAAATGTTTTAATCGCTAAGAAAAGTCATTTTTTTCGTAACAGTTAAATTTTTCTAAAATGACATTCTTAAACATTTTTTTTTCTAGTAATAGAAGTACTATGACATTGAACATACGAACAAAATGAAATAAAATTTATTGAATATAAAAGATTCGATAAATAAAATAATTTGAATAGAATCATTTTTTCTGTGATAGAATTTCGGTCAAATTATTATTCTAATTATAAAATACACTGTCATACACTTTGAAAAAGTGGCTTTTATTTCCTACATCTTTTAATACTGGTGCATTATAAATCCACTTGGAAAAACCTTATCCATTTTAAAAGTGCGTCAATTCTCGTAAAATATTTTAACAAACACTCTTAAAAATTATATCTTCAGTTCATGGAAATTTTACAGTTAGCAGTGTTGCCGATATATCTCCGCTATTTGATGTACATCCGTTTCTTTTTTTCTCCTGTCAATTGAAAGAAGAAATTTTTTCAGATTTAACAAAATTTTTTTCTCTTCAGATTTTCGGGAAGAATTCACGGAAATATAAAGTCTCCAACGAATACGAAAATTATTCGTTGAAAAATGAGAAATAGATTAATGTATAAAGACGTACTCTGAAAAGTTATTTTTTAAATTCACGAAAAATTATCTGGCAGCAACGCTGCTTGAATATTTGACAATATCCATTTTTTTATACTGTCAATTGAAGAAAATCATTTAGATTCAACAATATTTTATTCATCTTCATCAGGATTGCTCTTCATCAAAATTGTTCTGTAAAAAATATAAAAATGGGGGAAACCGCTGCTTGCTGGACCTGAGCTTGCGGCTAGAGTTCAGCAGGACAGTAGGACACTTTAGAGACGTAGGAGAATAGGCTTTTACTTTCCTAATTAACTAGTTTGAGTTTTTAATTGATTCAGTGGGCTCAACGTGTTGTTTCCTAGCAAAGATACGATTGACTCACTGTTCGACAATCAAACCTATATCTAACGCAAGGCAGGCGAGAAGCTTTGAAAACGGGAACGGGATACGGTGGTAGATCCTGATTATGTACAGACTACAGGATACAATTTCGATTTGCCAAAACTCAAAATCATTACCTAGGGTACAGAATCGGTATATCAGTGAGATATATCTAGTAATGAAAGCACGATATCATCGATCAAAGCAACGCTGACAACATTTGTAATAACTGAGACCACTTTGATAAGTTTCGATTCCGAAATTAAGGTTCAGTATACGGTACCTTTTTGTTTTTCAGAAATAAAGCGCATAAATTTGGCTGTGTTTTCTGCATACGTTTAATACTGTGTAGATATAGTCGCTTTGATCCAAAACGTCTGGAATTTTATCATTGTGTGGATATCTGAATTCGTGGCACAACCATAAGGCCGGTTTGAAATCTGTGTCATTTCGCAATCGTGTGTTTGTTAGAATGTTGCAAGCCACAGTAAATAGTCCCCTTCAATACATGTAGTGATATGCAAATAAACAGACGTGTCGAATGTTTCACACAAATTCATAGAAACCCTACATTTTCATTTTACAGCCACTTCTGACCATTAACTCTTTTTCCTCAGTTCCAGGTATGCCACTAGATGTAGATGCAAAACCTCTCAACAGCACAACAATCCACGTTCGGTGGCGACCTCCAGCTAACCGGGACCGGAACGGCTTGATTCGTGGGTACCAAGTTCATATCCAAGAAATGAACAGTGACGGAGATCTTGTGAACCAACCCCTCCGCTATGACGTAGCCAGTGAAGAAGCTGAAGAATACAACGTTACTAGCCTCCAACCAGACACACAGTACTCTGTTCAAGTGGCGGCAGTCACTAGAAAAGGAGATGGGACACGCAGTAGAGCTGTCACTGTTAAAACGCATGGCGGAGGTAAATTTATTTTTGGATAAAGTAAAACAAATACATAGATGTACTTTTAGGATAGCATGCAAAGTAACTAGATAAATAACCGAACTTTTAATTTTAACCACAGAAGATAAAATAAGGCACATCTTTATTCTTTCAAACACACCTTAGCTAATCGTAGTGTGACTATTGTTAAACTTTAACGCTTTTTTAATGAAAGGCTGTATGGTGCTTGCATCGCAAAGATACAATGGATTTGAAAGGGATGAAGCTGTTGAACCCGCTAAAAAAGCCACTACAATAAGTCCAGAAAAATTAAATTTAAAAAATGATTTCATGCACCAGTTTACTAATGCATGCATTATTTTAATATCATTTTTCAGAATGTTTTGTCTTGGCTATTTGAGAATGAGTCAACATGTTCATCCGCTCTGTAAACATCCTGTCCATTCCTTCCCTGCTCATATTTTTTTGTGACCCCACCATGGCCAAGTGAATAAAGAATTGAACGTGGTAGATGGCTGAAGTGTGAAGGGCCAAGGTTCTGGTCTACCGCACAGCTGATCTAACGGTCTGAAGTTTTGCCCGATTTTCTCCTGATCTAAAGTAAGAAGCCCTTAAAAAGTCTTCTAACCGAAGCAGCAACCCCCCCCCCCCAACTTCAGGCAGATACCCCTTTTATAGGTTTGCCCTAACGCAATATAAAAAGTACTGTGTTTTGTAGCATAAGCACCAAACATACTTCCATTAAAACAAGGCAAAATTTAACACCTGTCGCCCAAATAGCGTGAGCTAAGATACGTTTGAAAAAGTATTCTTTTCTAATGCTGTAATCATTCAACAAGTGGTACTAAGTCGTCTGTAATAAAATTAATTAAAAATTTTGTAAAATAGCACGCATAAATGACACATAAACCAGGTGTATGTTATTTTACAAAAAATTTTTATTACTTTCAAGACCAGATTTTTTGTTAAGTGTTTCTGTTATGTCTTCTATGGTTTAACCTAAAAGTTTGATTATTTATATAATAATATGCACGTTACAACACCAATAGTCGTAGTTCGTAAATTTTCTCTGAGGTTTGAATATTTCTGTATGAATGTGCTTAAATTATGTACAAAGTAATTAATCTAACTTTCTATGCTGTTGAATCTAAGCCACAGACCACAATTGTAAGATCTCTTTAAAATTAACCTACATCGCATTTTAAATCAAAGTACAAGGAATGAACTAAAAATGGCAAAATTAAAAGCCAAACATTTATGATTTTTTTTTCTTTAAATTCATTTAAATTAAATAGAGAATAGTTTGCGTGCTTTTCTATCACTATCAAACGCAACTGATTTTTAAGAATCACATTCGATGTAGAATTTTGATTTAAGTTTGCCTTCTGCAAATTGAAGGATGTCTCATTTAAGAATAGCTACAATTCTATTTGGTGAATGTTTTCGAGATTCAATAATGTTTTAGAGAATTTATTTTTGCCTGCCTCTTTTTATAATGTATAAACAAAAGTTAAATGAGTTCTGATCAGGGCTGTATGGAGGCAATTCCGCATCACTCGCTGGAAACATATTAGCAATACGTATCGTTTAAAGAAAGTAGGCGTGGGCAGAATTTTTCTAGAGGAAGGTAAATAATTCTTTTATTTTTTCTTCTGCCAATAAGCCCTTGAAAAAATATATTGAACACAAGTTTGGCTTATACGCTGCCATCGATGTAAAAATACAATGGCGGAGTTTTCCCTTTATGCACCTAGAACAACTATTTCCCAGGTTAACACTTTGTTATTACAGAGGTATGTCTATCCTTTTGGAGACAGAGATAGAATCTTTGCTGTTGTGTCTTTGGTGAGATGGGAGGGAACTGGCTAATCAAGGGTTAATCAAAATGAGGTTAAGCTTCATAATTCCCTCTTTATTAACACTGTAAAAGTTATATTTTTCTAATGATACCAGTGTGGTATACATGAGCACCTACAGATTACTGGTGTTTATACACGACCCATCTAATTTTTTAAACTTTACTCTGGTGTTTAAATAAAATTTGGTACAATTTCTTTTTTCTTTTATATTTTTTAAACCTTTTTTCTCCGCCTTTTTCAAATACTGATCGGGCTTCAGTACAATAAAAATCTATTCTTCGCATAACATTCTGGGGCAAGTGACAGCGCATTTCCTGCATAAAAGTCCAGTTTTTATCTAGTAGGTATGTTTTGTAAGATTCCCCCCCCCCCATCCCCAAAAAAATATTTAATTTTAAACGCAGTTTTCCCAACAGCCCATGAATACATCCATTTCAGCGCTCTGGATACACGGGTGCTTTCAAAAGAATGCGCTTTAAAATATCTCCAAATATACTGTTATGAAAGAAAGAGTATTTTAACTGTTTGCTGCGAAATTCTGTTACCGGTTATCTGGTTTTTTGTAGCAATAGAAAAGATGTACTCCCTTGTGAAATGAATTCTTTTGAAGAGATTGAAATTTTAGATAAAGAATGTATCACGTTATATTTTTGGATAGATTTTTATTTTTTTACTTTAATCCTCAGTGAGGTACGATTTTTTCCGAAATAACTTTATGTGAGGATTTTCTACACAATTGTAATACTACGATATTCATATGCTTTTCAAAAAAAGAAGCTTTTTTTAGATACAATTTATTTTGTTTTGTATACCGATGGAATTTGATTTTTATCTCCAGTTTATTTAGTAAATGCTCTATAACTTTTTTGAAGATGCACATTTTATATGTATAAACTGGGTGGATAATTTGTCAGGTTCGTTTTTTAGTAAACCAATTTATGTAGTTGTACCAATCAGCTCTGAATTTCGTGCAGATATGTACAAAAATGTAATCTATTTTAAAAATTAGAAAATCCATGCTTATACTTTTAGCGATTTTTAGCAATTTCTATCTTTATAGGCGCTTTTGATATTGCTTTTTTGATTTTTGATATTTTGATATATACATATAAATAAAAAGGATTTTTAAAAATCGACATGCTTTTAAAAACTGAAAATTGATCGTTTCTCCTACTTTTTATATAACGTTTCATTTTCGCACTTAATGGATATTTAGTATTCCAAAAACTGTAGAAACTTTCACCTAATACTGTCTTTATCGCTCAACTGTTCATTTATTTTCTGTGGGTCATAAATACTGAAGAAACAGTATTTGTCCAAAAATAAAGTTCAAATCAAATTTTCTATCGTTGTTTCTCAAGTAATTATTTATTAGTCAAACATTATCAAGCATAATTTCCTTCATTTTTAAAGGCTTTTTATTTTGTTTTATTTTATTGATTGATTGATTGATGTCAGGAGGTAACGAATAATTTTATCACCAAATGAAGAAAGGAAATTTATATAAACGTAATTATACTCTATTGCGTTTAGAAATAACTATTTTTTCTATTAAAAATGTATGGTTTATTCAGCTTATATAGCTTTTTTAAGTGATTGCTCAAAATATTCTATTTTCTGACTGATTATTGATAAGAATTTCAAAAGACTCATGTCTTATTATGAGTTTGATGCTTTCTACAAGAGAATGTTGTACTTTCCTAATAGTTTTTCAAAAATAACTTTCTTTAGTTCCAACGAAACCAGAAATGAACTTGCAGTTGACACAAGAGGAGCCAAACCTAATAGTCCAAGTGCAATGGTCCAGGCCAATAC
Source organism: Cheiracanthium punctorium (assembly GCA_038373885.1). Classification (NCBI taxonomy): domain Eukaryota; kingdom Metazoa; phylum Arthropoda; class Arachnida; order Araneae; family Cheiracanthiidae; genus Cheiracanthium; species Cheiracanthium punctorium. The sequence goes on along the minus strand of JAWZYV010001322.1, from coordinate 1,398,552 downwards.
ACAGTTACGGACAGTTGCTTAGCTACAGACTAAGATATGGGAGAACTGACGGTGCCCACCTAGAGGAACTAGAAATAAATCCACTGGATCAAACTACTACAGTACGAAATCTAGGTATGCATTCCTTCATTTCTAGAAAGAGTTGGCATGAAACTGTATTTTGTATAGCAACTATACAGAGAGTTCCAAATAGGTGGTAACACGTTAATTCTTTAGAGATAAGCGGTCAATGTAAATTGAAAAATGTTCAAAGTAAAGATTACTATACGAAGAAATTCCTTTCGTTAATTTTCCAAAATCTATACTTTTAAAATTTGTATACAACCCCTGTGGAAAGACATTCCCATTTATAAAAATGCGCGCCATGCACTGATGAGGTAATGCAAAAAATTTGAGTATTGTATTCTAAAACGTATCAGAGATATGAAGATTATAATGTACTGACTTAAACCACTTTTCAGTGGCTCTCGAAAGGAAAAAATCACGTCGCATGGTCGGATTTCAGAAGTCGTAAAGAAATTACGAAAAAAAAAAATTTCCACTCTAGCAATGAACGTTTACTTTCAAAATCATGTACAACCCGCGATTTCCTTTAAGACTTAGAGATTAGAAGTTATGTCTGTGACTTTTATGATGAAAGGCTGAAATTTTGTGTACCCCCTCATCAGTGTACGGGGGCACATTTTACTAATCGGGAATTTTTTCCTACGGAGATCGAATACAAATTTAAAAGTATAATTTTTTCAAAATTAACGAGAGGAATTTTTTCTTAGTGTAGTCATTTTTCCCACCGTTTTTTAAGCATTTTTTCAATTTACATTTCTCATTACCTCTAATAAATAGAGAAACCTTTCTGAGACACCCTGTATAATCTAAATTAACTGTTTCATGAAGTAATTACTCAAAAATAACCTAAATTGTAATTTTAGCAATTTTCAGGAAACTCCTAGCTTTGCTTATTAGCGTTGAATATCCGGAATAACTAAGAATTTGCTTAATTAAAACAATGGTAAATGTCAAATAAAAAGAAGAAGTAAACGAATTATCTGCAATTATATTATAAAAACTCAAATTACCATATAATAAAGTGCATTAATCTACAATCAATAGAAACTCTTAATAATTCATCTAATAAATACTTATAAAGAGCTATTTTCTGTTGCAATTAATTTTTTTCCGTTATATGGAAATTAGGATAGACGTCAGTGAAAATATATTTGAAACTAAAAGCTCAAAATCCAATAAAATACCAAGATTGCAAACACCATCATTAGGAATAGTATTAATTACTATAGTTAAAGGTGCTTTGTTTACTATTCAAAATAACTGTTTAATCTTGGAAAACTTTCAAGCTTGATTTTCTAAGATTATTTAGTGTTAACTCATTTGGTAATTCATACAAAAAGCTTAACATTTACAGTGTAGTTTTAAACTTCTGATACAAATTAATGACTTTTTAACACGCTTTTATTAAAATGAGCTTAATTAATACTAATAAGAGCTGATATTGATTAAAAAATATTTTTCCTATTTATTTTTTCTTTTCTTTGTACAACTGAAAAGGTTTACTGTTTTGCAGTTATGTATAAGCTCGTATGTTATGTATGTCTCTAATTTGTAAAAAATAATATGAATTTTTAAAAAGATGCATTCAAAATTTGCAATTTATTTGTGAAATGTTTTATAAACTGTATGATATTTACACGTTAAAGTGATTATTCGAATATTTTAATTCGATTTAATCTAAAAGTTAATTAAACAATTGAAATTAATTGAAATTAATTGTTGAAAATTAGTTCACACACATTGCATTTACTTTTAAGATGTTCAATCGTGTTTCTTCAAAGAAACATTTAATGATTTAAACATTTATCGAATGAATATAATTATGTAAACATTTATCGAGTTTTTGAATGCAAATCTTTGAAGATTTTAATAGAAGATATTTAAATAAACAGTTGTTTTTAATTTGTTAATTAAACAATTGAAATTAGTTGTTGAAAATTAGTTCACTCATGTTGCATTTAATTTTAAGATGTTTAATTGTGTTTCTTTAAAGAAAAATTTAATGATTTAAACATTTATGGAATCAATATAATTACGTAAGCATTTTTTTAGTTTTTGAATGCAAATGTTTGAAGATTTTAATAAAAGATATTTAAATAAACAGTTATTTTTAATTTATTAATAGCAACAAATAATTATAATACCATCATTAATTAGCTCTATGTTAAAAACAATCAGAAATTTGTTAATCTCTCAATTTAAGTTAATTTTACCTGTTAAACTATTTTGCTAAATACGAATGAACCTGGTAAAATTTCCGCTTAGCTAAAAATTTAAAGGAACTAATTAGAGAGGAACTAATTAGGAAAAATTTAAAGGAGTTTCATTTCAGCTCCTCCATGTGTTAAAAATGTATAGAAAACTTTCCAGTTAAGTGACCACCAAGCTTATAGTGAATAGTTTAACTGCCTGAACTGATGTTTATTAACCTGCCAAATATGACGATTTTTCACTTTTATGCCATTAATCCATAACATTTCATTGGGGATATTCTTTAAAAATTAAAATTAATCTTCTGATCAGAAAACTAAATGCTACATACTGAAATCGAGAACTGTACTCCTGATACTATTATATTAATTGCAAAAAGGTTTTTTTTTTTTTTTTAAGTACAGCGGCATGTACTGCTTAAATACCCAGATATGTTGATTTATTAAAGAAATATTTCTAAAGAGACAATAACATTCATTTTATTTAATAAAGTCGACATTATACAGAGAAGAGGACACATTTTCTTATTCATTGTGAATAACTACTCACACAAATTACAAATAATCAATAAAACAAAATTAATTTATAAATAAAATGTATCATAAAAATATGATTACAGTTTTTTTCGTTTTGAATCATTAAATGTTCTCCAAGAAGTATTTATATTAATTTGAAATAGAGAACTCAAAATCAGTCTACAATTATGTCTGTATTCAACTGTCAAATACATGGAAATCCTTAAAAGGAAAAAGAAAGAATTGGAAATCATTTGTAATGATTTTCAAATGCTTACAAAATTATAAGTATAAAAACATTTTGTGAAAAATTGTGAACAGTTGACAAGTTTTGCAGCACTGGCACTGTAGTTACATTAGACAAATCCCACTGTGCCACAATTGGGTTTTTTTGATTGGTTGATTGATTTCCATTTTTCACATTTCGTGCATTTATTTCTTTATTTTTTTAAACGAACAAATAATTTACTCCGTTTGAATTATTAAATCCGAATAAACATTTTAAGTTGTATTTATTATATTAAAAATACTTTATAGGGCTCACAATGTTAAACAACGTAAGGTATTCTCTTGCATTGTTTTTTATTAATTACAAAATGTCTAATCACGCCAATTATTGAAAAAGTACATAACGGGAAAATAGATGCATTCCTCTTATATATTTCAAAAAATATGATGATGGTTTAAGATAAATATACTTTTTTATGCTGCATAAAATGCAGCTTTCATAAATAAAGTTTGCATGATACCATTTAATACAGTTTATTTTGTACATTGGTCTATGAAAAATTAACATTTAACGTAAGTAGCATTTTGACTCTAAATAAAAACTACAGACAGAGCAAGGTTATCATTTTATTTCCGATAGTGTTCTGTTGTTTTCTGTTTCAAATTTCGTCTTTTTCTCTGATTCAAATTAAATATCAGTCGTCAAATCATTTCTCAAAATTTCATGAATAAGGAATATGCACAAAATTTTACATTCATTGGAACAGTCTGGTTCAATTCGTCCTCAAAATCGAACATTAAAAATAAAAATTATTGCATCCTAACCATAAATTTCGACATTATCAAAGAATGAATTTGAAACAATATTTTATGTTTGAGTAAAAATGTCTCATGAAATCGAGTAAACAAGTGAAACATTTTCAAGAGTTTTTTAAATCAATAAAGAATTTGTGTATGGCTCTGGTAAAAAATTAAAAAAATAGAAAGTATAGAATAAAAAATCTAATTGTAAATAACTTTTTTCTGTGATAATTAAAACAAAAATTATCTTCTCTTCTTATTTCATTTATTTATAATTTATTCATAAAAATATTATTCGCGTTGTAAAGTACTGTATAGTTAATCTTTTTAAAATGTACATCCTATAAACGATACTGAAATCTTACAGATCGTGGAACACGCTATGAATTCCGTCTCTCTGGAAGAAATTCTCTAGGTTGGGGTCAAGAATTCGTCGCAACTTTAGATACGCCAGAAGGAGGTAAGTTTTCCTAAATCAGTTTGAATAATAATGTTATTTTGGTCAGTTGCTATTTATTTAGTGACAATTCTACAATAATGAATCACATGGTTTAAAAAGATGTCAACTATTTTTTAAAAAACTACTTTCTGTAAATTAATTCAACATCGATCATCTTCTAACATTCTACGATATTTAGGCTTAGCTCCTCGTTGTGGTTATTTTTTTATCCAACAATGTACTAAAACCCTAACTTAAGAAAACATTTTTTTAATCACATTTTATCTTAAACTGAATTTAACCTGTAAACAGTTAAACGAAATTCAAAAAGACAGATTTAAAATGCATAAAAAAACAATTACTTAGCGCTTGAGCACTTATAATCATTTGTTGCTCAGTATAAGTTTCCGCATTTTGAAAATGAGGAAATTGGCCTTAAGAAGTGTGCTGAAAATAGTTGAAGTAATGAGCCAAAGTTCACGTAGCCTCGTTTTTATAAAAATGCAAAAAAAAAAATTGAGACACTCTTAATTTTTGCAACATCGGATAGAAAGTCATTCAATAATTCACAAAAGACTTTTCATAGAGTCGTGAAATTTCATTTATAATGCAAACTCTGTTCAAGATAAATGAGTTAATAAAAAGTAACGATTCATTTTTATTGAAGATTTCAAAGTTATATCACTAAAGTCATATCAATCTGTGACGTACTTAATGACTTCCTCATATTTTCCTACCAATCTTCTATTGCTTCTATTCGGAGTTACTCTTCAAATTTCTATTCTTTAATCTTCGGTTTCGATAAAATGAAGACTTTTTTTTTCCAAGTCCCTTTAAATGCAGATTATGTATATTTTTGTATGAACCTCACTTTCTTTCTGTGTGTTTTTTCAGTTCCCACGGCTCCACCTCAGAATATGAGTCACAATCTCCAGAGTCCAACCACAGTCGTTATCAGCTGGGATCCACCCATTCCTCAATATCGCAACGGACATATCATTTCTTATGGCGTCCATTTTCACAAAACGTCAGAAGTTAGACCAGAACATAACGTATCCATCACAAGACAAGTGTACAGGTGAGAATATCACAAGCAACGTTAACACTGGCAGTATATTTAGTTTCAATTCTAAAAAATAATAATAATAATTAAGAAAATGTTTTAAAAATTACAAATAAAAAGATGGAGCAAAGAAAGCTTAAATTCCCCAAACATTAAGTTTTTAAATCATTGGCTAGTAATTATATTAGGTCTTCCCAAAAGTTCTGCCCATTTTTCGCATGTCAGTATGTTACTCAGCCAAAACTACCGAAGCTAATAACACAAAATTCGTGTGTGGTTTTCTTAGCGTAGGTGCTGCACTGGAGAGCATTTTCCAAAATTCTTAGCTTATGGGGATATGGATCCAAAACGTTCTTTTCACATAGTCTGCGTGATCTCAAAAAATAAAGAGATATCCATAAAATTCTTGCTGCAAAATACAATACTCAACTACAATACAACAGAATATAAATGTAATACCTAAAAATCGATTTCAGAAAATTTCGAATATAATCTCCTAGGAGGGTAGATGTGAAAAATGGAGGGAGGTTGGCCATTTTTCTTGAAAGAAAAATATACGATATTTATAAAATTCTCGCTTTAAAATTTAACGGAGTCCTATACATAGGCAAAGCTTGTTTGTAATCCAATTCTTGTTGAAAATTTATTTGTTTGAATGTTACATAAAAAGGAGCATTACTTTCCGGTACATATAATATTTGTATAGTATTGTTACTCATTTTTCGGGGCAACCCACTGTTCTGGGTTTTAAAATAGTTTAAGATTCTTATTCTACACATGAAAAGATTTAAGATTCTTATTCTACACAAACTTCTAGAGGCAATAAAGTTCGTGTTCCATCCTAACAAGTGGACTCTTTATAAGAACTTTCTACACCTACTGGATATTAGAACGACTAGCCCAGGAATCAAGCAGTTTTTATAAATATTAACTTGGTATATTCTCCAACGTGTTACATATGCGGAGTATAACATATCCTACTTCAAATGGGCATGTTTCGATTACGAGTTCATAGCTTCGCCGCCATCCTACTTCTGTACAATTCAGCAGTCTGGCACACTTCGGGAGCCATTGAAAAATAACACTTTACAACATTGACAGGTGTTGTCTCTCTGAATTCTTTATGAGGTTCCTGCGTCGGTTCCACCATCTGCTTAAAATACGTACAAAACTTACTTGAATGGCCATTTGCAGCTAAATTAAAACCGTTTAATGAATCTGTAAGACACCTCAAGTGTTTTCATGAGCAAACGTTTGATTAGAAATGTATACGCATTTTCTTTGAAAAAAAATCGCTTATTGTTGAATTTAATTTATAGTGCGCATCTTTAAACTATCTCTAAACTTTGCAAAATTCAGCTACATCAGAAGCGGTTTACCTATATGCTTTAAAGCCATATATAAGGATCCTGATGTACACCATTATTTAACAAATCCATCCGCTGAAGCGTGCTCAGGGATGCATTATTACAATACATAGTTACATACTTTACATAGTTACAGTAATACAATTACTTTTTTAATCACAGTACATTGTTGTACAGATAATAACTGACAGTAAATATTATTTATAATTTTTTTTCTCTAAAATTAGGTATATCTCTAAAATCTACAAGAAGCTCTTATCGCTCAGTTTGGTCAGAGCTATATATTTACAAGAGGCAATATAAAGCATACTTTTGAAAGAAGTAAATGAATTTTAAAGAATGTATCTTTTTCCGAAAAGTGTTTAATAATGTCAGATTTCAGCATTTAACTTTTCAAATGTTTCATTTAGGAACTGCAAAATGTATATATATGTGTATATACTGTATATATATATATATATATATATATATAATGTTTCTAATAACACATGTCACCGAGTGGCTGAGACGTAAAAATTTCTATTCACTGACTTCTAATCCTTTAGTACCTAAACGTCTTTTAGTAACTAAAATACTTTATCTTACATTAGTTTCAAAATATTTTATAGTGATTATAATTTATTAACTTATTTTCATTTAATTATTATTGCCTTTATTCGATTTTATTTGCCACTAGCTGCAGAACCAGGCGTTGACCGGGTACTTTAGGTGTTTGGACATAATTATTGTATGATTCACTTATCTGTTTTGTTTTTCATAAATACAGGTATTTTTAATATCTAAGCGTTTTTCCCATTTCTACCAGTATATAATTCTGCTGTACAATCCTATGTGTACGTAAGCATTTTGAGTTATCTTTTCACTAATTATTGAATCACATTAGTACATCAATCACGATCTTGTTATATATCTATATTTCATGTACCCTCGGCTCCGCCAGCGTGATATTCGGTTTTACATCATGCTTTGGAATGTGCCACAATATTTAGAAATCCATAAAAGTCACGGAAAACAGTGTTTATTTGGGAGGGGGTTGATAAAAGGTTGCTTATGTGATAGTTCAGGGTATAAGCTATCTGCATTCTAAATTTCATCCAAATCCCTCCAGCTGTTCAAGCGTGAAATATATAAACAAACTTTTGCATTTATAATATTAGTAGGGTATGTTTAAAGGTGCTGATTTCATATGCCTTCAATTTTCTTTTAGTGGTTTGGATGAAAATACAGAGTATGTCTATCGAGTCAGAGCTTACACAATCAGAGGTCCAGGACCATGGAGCAGTCCTATCACAGTTCACACTCCTGGAGACGTCCCAACGGCCCCCACCAATGTTCAAGCCATGGCCACTTCTGAACAAACCGTGGAGGTTTGGTGGGATCAAGTGCCATACTTTTTAGACATTCTTGGTTACAAAGTACGTATGAACGTGAAACTTCCATAAACATACCTCTTTGTCTTTCATTACTGCCCCTTTTGAGCTATCCATTACCCACACAGCTCAAAATGTTTCATTTAGAAGAGTTGCAATTAGTGTTGCCAACTCTGCCGAAGAAAAAGTGGCTAGATTCAAAGCGAAAAGTGGCTAGAAATGACTAAATATGATTTCAAGCTCAGAGAAAAATAAATTATTCATAACTGATTCTAATAACGAAGTAAAATTCCTAAAACAGCTTTTTCGAAAATTAGTGGTCAGTTAAGCTCTAAAATTGGCCGGATCTAGCCACTAAGTGGCTAAGTTGGCAACCTTGGTTTCAATCGTCAATTTACATATTTTAACGAATACTACTCTCGTCTGATTCGTTAAAGAAGCATGTTTCGAAGCATAATATTGCCTTACCGCGTGGCTGATGAGACATACAGTCTGTGGCGCTGACATTTTGGTCCCACTTTTTTTGCACTCGAAGAGTCATGTGACCTAGAGTACGGGGTTGTGACCGTCTTAGAATGGCTGTCTCGGATTGAGATGGTCACACCTCCTTGGTCACATTACTGTTTGGGTGCAAAGGAGTGTGAGTAAAATGTCAGCACTGTAGTTGTGTACATCGTCAACCATCTCTCTACCCTCTGTTACGTTGCAGCAAGTTTAGATGGGTGCAAAATTTCGGCAATCTGACAGTCAGTTTTGGACACAGAGAGAAAGGCTCTATCTCAAGGACACAGAGAGAGAGAGACCCAGAGAGAAAGGCTACTAAAGCATTACATTTTTCAGTACTACTCATAATAAACTTTTTACACTAAACAAGTACTGATGTACTGCAAAAACATTTGTATCTAGGTTTTTAAAAGAAGAAAACAGCATACGTGTTGAATCATGTAATTATTAAGTTTATAATATACTGGAACTTTGAAGGTCTTATTATATATTAATGGTTATTAACGGTTAACAAACGTTGTTAGTAATCTTTTTTAAATTATACAACTTATGATAAATGTATATGTACAACTTGTATACAACTATATGTACAACTATATGTACAACTTAGATAAAAGGTTTTGAACAAAAAAAAATTTTTTAATTTCTTCGGTATATTGGTAGGCACCAGTCAATGCGTATTTCAATATATTCCTTAATGCTCAAAAAGTAACAAAACAATTCATCAGTTATTTTTTAATAGTTCAAAAATATCAAAAATCCAAAGTTTCTCATACCTATGATACCCAAAACTCTAAATTGTTTACATTAAAGTAAATAAATACAAAATAAATTTTATATCTCTGTCTATGTATAAAAAGAACTTGCTTTATATGTAGGTTTTTTCAATTTCTTAGTACGTATTTGATTATGTACAAAGAAATACTATTTATTTTATTGAAATACGTTTATTATATTGATATTTTTAAAGTTTCTTTTGGTGCTGAAAGAGTTACATCTTTATATTCTTAAACGCAAAAAACTGCTTTATTTTACTTGATCAAATATTTGAACTTGGCCGATGTATTAAAGAAATTTAAAGTAATCCGTTGCATAATACTTAAAAAACATTTCTTCAACTCACTCTTATTTTACAAGTATGAAAATTGGAGTCTTTTATACCAAAATTCAAATGATTAGGAAATAAAAGTTCTTCAGTATTGATTTATTAATGCACTTTTTGGCTTTCAATTTCTAATTTATTTTTCTTCGTGTTACCATGGCGACGAATTTTTTCCCCTTCTTAAAAGTAAACTTTCCCCAATAAATGAAATCAATTTTGCTTAAGCCTTTATAGAGCATAAATGTGTCACAAAACCTGCGTTAAGAAGTGTTTCCTCATTTTTATTATTTTCCCTTTTTTTAAGTTATTAATCGATGGGCAACCATAAGGAAAACAAACATGAAATATCGATGTTTTTCGCCCGCGTAATGTACTTTATAACTTTAAAACATTGAAGATATTTTACCACTGTATTTTTTTTAAACTGTCGAAATTGCGCGGTATCAAAAAAGTGGGATATGTGTGTTTTAGCTAATTATATAGGGAGCATTATTTTACTGGAGCTTATAGATGGTAAATATTTGGCAAGATCAAAATGACTTTTGACAGGAACTTCCACTTTTATAAATGGTTTCAGGCATCAATTAAATTATCTTTTTCTTTATCTTTACTGCGTCTTTCTGTCCTTATAATGCACTGTCACTTCTTGTAAAGTTTTACTTATTCCTGTAAAATTTGTATTGATGCTTGGCAAAAATGATGAATAGCAGAAGATATTGTGCATATGCAAGTTTGAAGGTACGATTTTAGAGATAGTCATTTGGTATTATGTACGCACAGTATGGGTTTTTAAAAAATTGAAATAAGTTTGTCTAATTTTAAGCAGAGTGCAAACATTTTGAAAGATTCATTGTACAAAATTAATGAGTTTTTTCTACTTTATAAATTAAAATGCGTTTTTCTTCAAAATAACTACTACACCATTATTTGATTTTAATAGTATTACTAACTCCATGATAATCGTTTATTAGGTTGAGAACTTAAATTGTAAGTAACCAAAGTTATATATATAGGAAAATAAACTATGCTTTAAACTATTGAATATAATTTTTCTGGGATTCTCTCTTTTCCTTAAAAAAAAAAACAAAAGGCAATGAAGAAATGCAAAATTTATCAGTATTTCTTGTATAATTATGCAGTGAAATACAAAATTTAATGTTAAAAATTAATTGTTTGTCCTTTTTTGTGTATTTATATGTTATGCAAAAGCAATTACAATTCTATCAAATCATTTCATAGATATTATGCTTGAAAACGGAAAAAATCCCCATTTTGAGAAAAATCAATTTAAAGTTGATAAATGCTGCTGTTTATCTAACTTCAAACTGTTTCTTTCGTAGCTTCATTACTAATCAGAAATTTTTTCATGAAATTTTTGAAATGCTGCAAATGAATCATAAGTTCATATTAAACAATACTTTAAATATATTTTTTAAACCATTTTAAAGATACTTTCTAAGTAGTAGTGTAATTCTAAATTAGATCCTGTGGCCCATGCTTTTAAGACACGATTGACCTTTCTTGTTTACATAAGCAGCCAGCATGGAGTTATAAGGAATAAAAAGCCTATATATGTGTGTTCAGAAATCCCTGTTACATAATCGTGAAACAATGCATTTTAGGTGTTATATACTCAAAATGCTGTCGAAGACCTAGAGGAATGGAATGAGAAAGAAGTTCCTTTGACATGGTCCGCTGAGTTGACGGGTCTAGATTCCCATGCCATGTACGCCATTCGAGTTGCAGCAGCTACGAGACAAGGCATTGGTCGACTTTCAGAGCTTATTACAGTCCGGGTAACACCCACAGGTATATACATCATCTGAAAAACTTGATATATAAGTAGCATCTTCTTCATCTGTAATTAGTAGTTAACCCCTTCCACTATAGCCTCTTCAGTCCCGAGGTCCACTTATTTGGACATTTTTCTTTTCATTCTTAAAACTATTCTTTAAGATTTTTATGTAGTTCTGAATGGGCGTGCTTATGCGTCGATGCTTTCATTTTGAATAAATGATGTTAAAGCATGTCGATGTGCAAATCCTACACACTGACGCACACATTTTATTTTTGTTTGCTGTTATTTTTTATCTTTGTCTGCCGTTACAAAAAAAAATAATACTTGAATATTAGTGAAATTTCCGAAGTCGAATTTATAAATATTTTTTGCTTATTTGCGAAATTCAAATAGCTGAAAAGAACTTGTAGGGCATCCTTTACCTTTAAAAGCTTCTTGTCTATCTTCCTTTATGGGGGATAACAACTTCTGAAACTGAGATTGGGAATGAAGCTTTTATTCGAAAAATTATTTGAAAATGCGCTTTCTACTTGTCATTTTTAAATGTAATTGATTTCTTTTTTAATAATCTTCATTTCTAATCATCTGATTTTAATAATCAGATTTCTCTTTAATTTGGCATGTGAGATTTTTGTCGGGTCTGAAGAGGATATATATTTTTGTCAACATGCACCTGAAGTATCTTCTGTTGTGAAATTTGAACTTGGAAGATGTACAGGATGACCCATAACTATAGGTAGGAAATTTGAGGGGAGATAGGGCACATAATAAGGAATCAGAATCACACAGCAATGTGGGGTCAAAAACGCCAATTCCACTTACTTGTTAATAATCACTTTGAGAAAGGCGTTGACGTGTTCGTCTCATTTTTTAACAAAGTTTCATAAGCAATAGCCTTGTCTCCAAAAATTTCATTCATGGAATGAAATCGAATTTTTGAACTGCCAATATTATTCGCGTGGTTTTTTTTTTTTTTGTGTGTGTGTGTGAAAGGTACAGGTTTGTCCAAATTAAACTTCCCCAACTCAGAGGCCTGTGCAGTGAAGGATGTTGTATGGGTCATAATGTGATGAAATTTTGAAAACAGAAACTTCAGATCACGCGCTCGTGATTTATTAAAAAAAAAATGTATTAGTACAAGAAGTTGCCGATAGGTGGCGCTGCAGATCAACAAGACATTCTACAGATGTTCTATATGTGTGCCGTGGTTCTCCATAAATCTTCCCATTCGTAAAGCAGTGTGCACCGCGCAGGAACGGCAGTAAGGTCCACATTAATTCCACGAGCATTCCTAATATTTGCTTCTTTCAGATGTGCCAAGGCTACTGGGTGTTTGATCCTTTAAGAATCCCCATAACCAATAGTCGCAAGGTGGGAGATTAGGCGAGTGAGGAGGCCAAGCTGTTGGGAAACAGCGGCCGATCACAAGTGCATCGGTGAAAGTTGCCCGTAACACCTGTTGAACGCCATGAGCAATATGAGGAGGTGCACATCCTCCATAAATATCGTGCCCTGGAGGAAGCCATGTTGCTGCAATTCAGGGATCACAAATGTTTTGCAACATGTTCTGATACCGTTTTCCTGTGACAGAGCAGGTTCGAACTCTCTTGAGTCAACCTCTTCAAAAAAAATACGGCCCAATGACGAATGTCGCGGTGAAACCGCACCATACCGTAACCTTTTCAGGGTGCAAGAGCACTTGATGGATTGCGCGCGGGTTTTCCACTTGCCCAAATGCGGCAGTTGTGCGTATTCACTTGACATCAGGTTGAAATCCATGTGGGTCTCATCTGTCGCAAAGATGTTCCACGGCCAAGCAGCATCGACTGCCATTCTGGTAAGGAACTGCAGCGCAAATGTTTCCCGAACTGCAGGTACCCGTCGGACAGCTGATGAAGACTATGGATTTTGTAAGGAAAATAACCCCGGATGCGACGCATTACACGCCAGACGGTCGAATAGGGCATATCAACAGTACGAGAAACAGTTGGCACACTGACAATACCATGTGGCGATTGGCTAGTGGCGTCCACGACCGCCAAAGCAACGTCTTGTACGCGTGCAGAATCCACAACATGGCGCCCTCTACCTTGTAAAATTCCCAGCTGTCCGCTTCTTTCGAACTTCCTCCTCAGGTCTCGTAAAGCGCGTGGTGTCATTGGTCCTCGGCGTAAGTTCTTCAGCCGACAGAATGCTCTTTATCGCAGCACAGGAGTTCTCGTCATTCTGTAGAAAAGTTTCACTAACAGAACTTTGTCTTGAAAGTCGCCATTGTGCATTGGGCATCAGAGAGCTGGAAACAACTGCCTGTGCAGCGCCTGTCTTTTCTAGGGCTCATCTTTTGGATATGTTGCGCAGAAGCTTTATTTCTGCAAATCACGTTGTTGCAATGTGCAAATTACTAGTGTTGCAGCGTCACCTATCGTCAACTTCTTGTACTAATATGTTTTGTTTTTCTTTAATAAATCACGAGCGCGTGATCTGAAGTGTCTGTTTTCAAAATTCCATCACATTATGATCCATACAACATCCTGCACAGGCCTCTGAGTTGGGGAAGGTTAATTTGGACAACCCTGTATATTAGTTTTTGACGAACCATGGTCGGAAATTTCACTATTATTTCGTCACCGGTACCAAAATGATCAGCTTCATGAAGACAGCGTTTTCGACACCACATTGTTATCTGATTCTGATTAATTATTATGTGCCTCCCCCCCCTTAAATTTTGTATCAATAGTTATAGAACACCCTGTATACAAAGTATTTGCTAAAATTATTATTATCTAAATGAATTCATAGTAATTATTATTATTTATATATTTAAAAAGATTAAAATTAAATACACTTGATTTCAGTCTCGTGGAGCAGGACGATTAACAAGAGAAATAAATATGTTTCGATAAAGAAAGAAAAGAATGACAGAATAAAGAAATCTTTAAAAATTAATAAAATAAATTAATTAATTAAGCACAATTTAACCTGATAAAATTGTAACTTTGTGGTGCTATCTACTACAATATATTTTTAAATAATTTGTTTAATCTACTTTTAGGAAGCATGGTACTAAACTAGAAACAGTAGATACCGTGTGCATGCAAACCAATTAGCATATTTCGTACTATACAAATAAAACTCTTATTATTATTTTTTTTTTTTTTGCTAAACCTTTCCTCATTTTATTTTTTAAGAGTATTCTTATTAAATGAGATAAGAACCAAACAGTCTCCAACTATTACTATAATACATCATTGGAAAAAATTCCGGTTTCATTGCAAATATAAACATATACAGAGAAACTTCTATGAGCGACCACCTCTTTAAGCAACCCCCTACTCTTACGACAAATTTTTAAGGCACCGATTTTTTACCCTATCTACTTTATGTTAAAATATCCTCTAGAAAAGATCACACAACCTTCTATAAGCGGCCGGACCAGGTTCCCTGTTCGAAAATTTTCTAGCGTTTTTTCCGGAAATAAAGTAAGCCACATTCGAAACCAGTCGCTCTAATGTAAATCACCAGCAGGTACATTAAATAAAAGCCCTGTGGGTTTGAGAAGAGATATATCTAAGAAACGAGGGACTTTACTGTTCGAGCTACGCACTAGTATGATCGAGTCACACGAAAACAGAAATTCAGTGAGTAAGTTGGCAGTTACTTTTGGCTGTGGGAGAAACCAAAAAGCAAATTTTAAAGCAAATAGGTTCTATTATAGTAAATTAAGAATACATCAAGAATATAAAGACAAATGCTCTTTTGCCACATGTAAAAAATAAAGTACAGAGAGAAAAAAAGAATGAAACAATCTGAAATTTGTGAATATTTTATTAAAATTTAAATTTTAAAAATATGTTCGTACATTTACGGTACGTAATTTCTTGAATAACAAAACAAACAATATTAACTTTTTTTTCTTGTCTATTAAATGTTTATACTTGTTTCGGCGACCACCTACTTTAACGATCAATTTTTATCGGAGCAGAAGGTGGTTGCTCCCGATTAGTTTCACATTATATAAAACAAATGTGTTTAGAAATGAGTGTTGGTCAAGCAAATGCTTATGATGGTTTTAAAACCTTCTAGATGTGCCAACACAACTTCGTGCTCAAGACGTAACTACACATGGCATGTTGCTGACGTGGAAAGCTCCATCAAAATTAGATGCTGTTAAATACAAAGTAAGTTCGCAAGTCCTTTCTTTCAAGAAATTTACTTGAAAAATTACGAATCAATATATTATGAAATGAATAACTATCTTAAACACCAATATCAAAGAATATCGTTTAAAAAATGAAAGTTAATAATTTCATGTCATAATTTCTGATGCTTTTAAATTTTTATTTGATTAACATCGCAATATTTTTTGTGATTTAAACTTAGGTGTAATTTTATTTCGTTATCACAGAATAAATATTTTACTCTGTAAAATTGCACTTTCAAGTCTTTTAGCTTATTACTATAATGAGCTGAGTGGATCACAACTGCTTACAGATCACTTTCATAACTATATTTTTGTAATTTTTTTGAAATCCTCGTAATTCTAATAGCACAGAAAAATATGTAGTGCTTCCCTCTATGTAAACAAAAATGCAGAAAAGGGAATTTTATAACTCACAGAAATTTATTTCCCACCCTCTTGACCTCCACACTGCCTCACTATCTCTATTTTTTATTGCTGATGACCTTTCAGAGTCCACCAGAGGTAGCCTGAATGGAGTATAGCATAGAACTAAAATTAATTCATTCATTTTTATTTGATGTGAATTTTTTAAAATTTGCCAGCAATTACCATATTTATTTGATTTGTTAATTGCGAATAATTCAGATCTAAAAGTCTTCATATGGACATAATTTATTCATGTAAGGAAAAGTTAGTTTTTTCATCCATAATACAAGAAAATGATTTTTTTAAGAATTTGAATATTCATTAAATGCTTCTTTTATATATATATATAAGGAATGGCCTTACGCCATCCCTTGTTGAAATGATCGACACAAATCCATTGGGGTTCTAGGTTGAATAGTTTTATTTCAAAGTTCGGACAGAGGACAGGAGTCAGGCCGGCGACCTTTTAGCTCAGGGCTAGCTTTCTCTTACATTGTGACTCGACAGCTCTAACAAGTTAAAGCTCAAGCTCTGAAAAAGCTCGAAGCTAAGGCTATAAGCTCCCGAAATTTCCGTACTCTTGCATAAATACTCCACTAGTTACTACACCTAATGGCAGGGCGCAGCACGATCGCAAAGGCGTTACTCTCAAACGTAATTAGTTGACTACCTTGTAAATCAAGACATGAGAAACACCTGCTTACCCAGAAGTTCTAAAGCGCGCAGCAACAAAACCGCAGAAAACTGCAAATACTGCTATTTCAACAATTTTACTCCTTATGGAACTTCAAAAATCGTCTCCGAGCGTAATATTTGTATGGCCGAGAAACAAACTTTACAGTAAGAGTAACCGAGATTAAAGAAGGCTTTTTCAAGTAACATTAAATTAAATTAGGTTAAATTAGAAAAGTTTATTTTATTATTATTATTATATATATATATATATATTTCTGAGCCCCATGAATATTTTATAATGTCCTATTGTTTTATTGCCTGTAGATATCATACAGTGCGCACAAAGAATTTTACGACAGCCACGGCGTACTTCAGGAGCTTCCCATCCCTGCTCAAGTGGTGTACGTGGAGGCAGACACCGCGGAGCTCCGCGTCGACAACCTCATGCCCTTCACCAGTTATCAAGTCAATATCACGGCTATTCCACAGGACGAGACTTTCAGACCTCCTGCAAAAATAACTGTCACTACTGCAATGGCAGGTAAGTGTTACAATTGCATAAAAGTGTTCAGACTACTTTCTACAGGATGTGCGATTTGAAAGTCCTGACAGCTGTGTGAGCACAGGATTAGCCAGAAATTAAACCTATCTTTCAAATACTGCCGAACCCGCTTAGTTGAATATCGGTAAAGGAATATCCCGCTTATTGTAGTAAATTTCTAATGTACCAAACAGTAAAAATTAATTAACGTGATCCCGGATAATGAAATATCTCGCTTATTGGAATAAGTTTTGGGGGCAAAATATCTATTCCATGAAGCGAGTTCGACATTTCTGTAGTCTACTCCGACGAGACAAAATTTGAGCAAATACTTCAAATAATACACTAATTTTCGACATTTACTGAAAAAAAAAAAAAAAAAGATAGTACCAAAATTCAACAATAGGTGTCGTTCTGACTCAAATTGTATTTGCTTGCATAATTTGAATAAGTTAAAATATCACTCTCCCATTGTCATTGTAGCTCTTGCTCAGCATCTTTACTCCCTTGGTTTAAATTAAAGGGAAGATTATACACCAGCATGTGTTATTGGTCTGCACTTTATGCCTACGTTTCAAGAAAAACCTTCTGGGGCGTTTATTATACATAACGCATTTTTTTTCTAAAAATCATGTTCAGGTTGCAGTTAGAGGAGTAAATATTGAAACATATCTCCCTCTCCCCTACAATATTTCATATCCTCTCCACCGAGAAATATTTCATGGCTGCGTTCCAGGTCCTGCTATATGATGTTCCTGACCGCCCGTTTTAAGCCGTAGATTTCGATATTCACGAACTTAACAAATTCGAGACTTTTGCGTTCCATATAACATAACCACTACACTTTTTCGGAAAATAAAATTCTTAGGAAAAATTCTGTTCCTTTTTTTTTCCCAGTAGTATGTTCAAAGTATAACAAAAGATAAAAATAATCTTCAATTAAGCAACCTCTAGGGTTGAATTTTCATTCAAAGACGTAAGCGAGCTTATAAGTCTCTGTCTCCTGTTCTAAAGATTGAAAAAGAAAAAACACGTATGTTTTATTGTAGTATAATAATACAATTTTTAAAAATGCACTTTGATCTTGAAGCCTCAAACCTTATGCCCCTAAGTGGTCGACCCTCTCTTTCTATGTTTTAATGTCCCAGGGGTCATGAAATGAAGAACATTGCAACTGAATGTTACATGAAGCATAAGCCATTTAATTTACTACATCGCTAACGGCGAGCCGTCATCTCATGAAAGAACAACGAACTGAGAAAAGAGACGTATTTTAATCTAAGTAAAAACTTTCCCTTGAGACAGTGCAATTTTATGCTTGTTTATTTGAGTGTTGTTACATATTAGAAAATAAAGTTTTCTTTTTTTAGGTTTTACATTCTTCTCGTTTAAATTTTACTAATTTAAGTTTGCTCGTTTATTTTCTTTTCTCTCTTTCTTGAATAGTTTCATTTATAAAACTTATGTCTTTGAGTAATTCTTCCTGGACTTTTATAATGTTTTGACCCCTTTTGAAACAATGATTTATATATATTCAGTATCGTATAATTTCAAATTATTAAGATTTTATGCTTTCCGGTTATTTTCTCCGTCTCTTAATGCAAGATTTTGCTCTTGGTCTTTTCTTTTCAAACCCAAAATTTTGTCAAAAATGACGCAGGCTTACTTCCAAGAAAAGAACAGTAACATTTCGGAATCATTTTAATACGTTAGCCTCTTAAATCAAAACTTTCAAAATTATAATCATCTTCTAAAATCTCCTTCTCCTTAGAATCTCTCTTGTAGAATTAAAGAAGCCTGCAAACACATTATTTTACGAAAGATCAAACTTTGCAACTACTCCACCAGATGTATCATTTTTCCATAAACAAGATGATTTGAGATCTAACATTTGTAAGCAAACACAAATCACACCTCTGAAATATGAGAGATTACGATGCTTTTCCATTCATAAAACAAACTCTTTTTTTAAAAAAGGCCTGATTAGCATACCTAGTAGCATCCAATCCGTTTCTCATAATTATTTTCGTATAACTCTAAAAGAAACTTCGATATTTTAAAGGAATCATTCAAACAATTGAAACCACTTCAGTCACAAAAATGCGCAAAATCATTTTCGATGAAAATAAGCTTAGAAAAGCAAGATGCATGTTGAGGGCAAGAACGACGTTAGTCTGTTGAGTAATTTCGTAGACACGGGGCATTTTTTTCGAACGATGGGCGACAATGATCAATGGTCGACACACGACAATGAACCAATGGTTGAGAATGATCTACTTTAACACTATTATTGGCCACTTGTTAACACTATTATTGGCCTTTAACACTATTATTGGCCTTTAACACTACTATTGCCCTATATCAAACCTGACCTAGGGGTGGTTTTCTAAAAAATAGTTATTCCAGCTTCAATTTTAAATTTTCATCTCCAAAATTTTCTGCAAGCAAAGCACTTTTTTTCTCCTAAATTCATGTTCTTGACTTTTGTATACCATAAATATGGTAGACAATAAATTATTGATTTGATTTGCTTTGATTTGATTTGAATGATTACCTTTTTTCCAAGTTTTCAGCTGACTAAAAACCAGTTGAGTGCAGGAACAGCATAAGTCCGAATGAAATTTTAAATTTTCTTGAGCCTAATTGATGTCGAAAGTAGGTAATATTTGCATGACAGAAACATAAATGCATGTTATGACAGAGGGGGAAAAAAAAGCTTAAATATTTGAAAATTTGGAGGAGTTATGAAGTTTTTTCTCTTCCCTGAAAAATTTCTTTTTTCTGACTGAGGTGGTATCTGCACTCACCGATTCAATTATACAACATTTATTTTATTTTCAACTTTCAAAAATCAGCCTTCTATTGAACTGTAGTATTGGAAAAAATTCACGGTGTATGGCATTGACGCGACTTTTCCTTTACAGTGTTCAGCATCACTGCACGCTTCCTTTCTTATTGATTTCTAAAATGATAGTAAACAGGAAGTATGGAAGTAAAAACAAAATAAATAAAGACACAGAGAAAAAGGTTTCTTGAATTTAACAAAATAGTTCATTCAGTCCATAAAATTTCTTTCAATCAACAAACATTTTGCTGTTCAACCAAATATCAACAAATATGTCGATTTATTCACCAAAATCATTTAGTTAAAATAGCCCTGATTCTTTTTTTTTTTTTTTTTTTTTTTTTTTTTTTTTTTTTTGATTCAACAAAATATTTTTTCAAAGTAAACCTTTGTAATGAAGGAAATGGACACGTGGGTAGATTTCTGGAAATGTTACTTAAAACCTTGCCCACCAGCTATTCCTGGAAGGTTTTCAGTGTAAATCTATTCAAGCGTCTGCAATATCACTTCTCGTTAGCTCGATGATGCACCCCTTAGTTTGGCCGCGTACGGGGGCGTCGCGGATTTTATTCGCACCACTACCGTTCGCATTACATTGTTATAAAAATAATTTTGACCTTCAATCGTCCTAGACATGCAGGGTGGTTATTATTAAGCTTCCCTTTTGAACAGCGTTCTGTATCTGGAACGGGTGACCCGATTGCCACGATATTTGTCGTATGGACTGTGTACGAGATGGCTTGAAAAAAAGATTTTTAAAAAGTTTGGTTCAAAAAGTTTCCACTTGGTGGCGCTTTGCAGGGTGAATTCAGCTCAAAAAAGGACCCAAATTAGTTAATGAATGTTCAAAAATCGTTGCATACATGTTGAAATTGTTCGCACATTTCAAATTAGCTATTTACATTGTTAAATTTGCTGTGCTTTTTTTTCGCACAAAGCGCCACCTATTGGGCATTTTTAACTAAATTTTTCTTTGAAATGCCTTGAGGGCATCTCATGCTTAGTCTAGATACTGAATTTACTTCCAATCCGTACACTCGTTTTAACTGTAGAACCTTCTATAGGGGAAATTTAATTGTAACTATTTGGTATTAAAACTGTCTTATTATTTTTCGTTGCAGTGTTACTAGATTTTTCAAATCGAAAGTCACGACATTTGTAGATTAGTTACCACAAAAGTCATAATATTTTTACTATATTAGCATTGATAGTGGACCTACTAATCAACTTTTCTTTTGCAATGCAATGTTTATCTTCACGCATACACGTATAAAAATAAAGATTAACAAAAAAAAAAAAAAAAACTTTGGATCAGTGAAATAAAGTACTCTTTTTCTTCAGTTATTCTTTGGTTTCAATTAGAAAATTTATTTTCAAATTTATGGTCTTTGATTCATGCCCTTGATTCCTATTTTCACAAGTGCAGATTACTTGCTCTAATTCATATACTTAATGTATCGAATTTTATGAAAACATGTTTTGTTGTTTTGAAGTTTTTTGTCTCAAATGAACTGACAGAAAATTATTTACTTCAACGTTGTAAATATGACTAGCAAAGACAAGTTGCAAAAAAATAGAGTAATTATAGAAAAAAAAGTGTTCTATTGTGCGCTCTTTTTAATGCGATGAGGCCAACGATACGCATTTAAAACACGCTAAAAACAATCGAATAAAAACAATTCATATCGGACCACAATCACAAAAATACACGTGTTTGAAATTCCTTTATTATTATATTTTAGCGTAGGTTTTATTCCCCTCGTCGAAAAAATGCGTTAAGCTATAACTATATTTTCTTCGAGAGGAGAGTTCATTATATTTCTGAGTGAATCCAATTCTTCTCAACCTGCTTCAGGGATGAACAAGACAGAAATGAATGCATCAAATAAATTTTGTGATCTTAAAGTTGAGCTTTGCTTTTAAGTGAACTTGCGAAAATGCTTATTACAAAGTTGGACGGTAAAGATTAAGCTGTTTAAAAATTTGAAAGATCTTATTGGAGGCGTACACTGCGTTAGCAAATACCATGGAACGTTGCACTTTAAAATGAAAAACAAATCGGTGAAATATTTTCAATTTCGTTTTATTGAAACATTAATAAATAATTAATTTAACGGTGGCTAGCAGCATAGCGAAAACCTGCGTGACGCTTGGGCCTAGCTAATAGCGTAGAATAAAGGAGAAAGGTCTGAGAACACTGAAAGCCAACCTGACGATAGAGCTGAGAACTTGAAGGAACGGTCACTAAATAACTCACCAGATTTTTTTAAAAAATTAAAAGATCGTTAAGCTTTAATGCATGCTTACCAAAATTTAAATGTGAGTCACCAAGAGGAGATAGGTAAGGAGGCTTTGTTACCAAAGCTATATTATTGAAACTCCGTGAGAACGGGGCAAATTAAATGAATCGGACAGACTAAATGCATTGCAGAAGTTAAAAGCCAAAATAATTTAAGAAACAGATTTAAAATATCGTTACGGATAGATTTGGGACTTTAAAATGGCATAGAGTATTAAATTTAGAATAGGGAAAGGAAATGCCAAAAGTAATTATAAATATGTGATGAACTGCATCACAATGCTATCTATCTATCTATATATAAATGTAATAATAAAATAGCCTTTGACAATTTAGTCTAATTTAATTTAAAGTCATCTGAAAAACCCTCTTTAATCTCTGTGAAACAGAGTACTTTGTTTCTCGTCCAGACAAACATTACTTTCAGAGACAATATTTGACAGAACTTAAGAATCAAAAGTGCAAATTAAGCTGGAATGACAGGCGTTTGCGGTTTGTGGTCGCCTAACGTAAAATCCTTCGGCTAAGTAAGTCAATGACATCGCTTTAGAGAACCAGTGTAACGCCCTAAAATAGGGAGTATTTAAGCAGGAGCAGGAAAAAGTCCGTACAGGTTGTCTGAACATTGGAAAAATTAGAAAAAACAGCCACGGAGCAAAAATGACCGTCGGTCTGACTCCCCGTACTCAAAGGGAAGAAAAACTTCGGGCACACTTTACGTGCCTGAACATCCTTCAAAAGTGCCCGAAGTCCCCGGACTACCCATACATATTACATATATAATATATATATATATATATGTAATAATAAAATAATCTTTGACAATTTAATCTAATTTAATTTAAAGTCATCTGAAAAACCATCTTTAATTCGCCCAACCTAAAATTCTTAGGCTAAGTAAGTAAATGACATCACTTTACAGAACCAATTAGAGAAAGGGTAACGTCCTTGGCGCCTAGCAACAAGTTGAGAAACTAGGGGGTATGGAGGTCAGGAGCGAGAAATTTGCGAGGATTTCGATACTGTAACTGCCCAATTAACACGCAACAAGTGCGTCGGTCCTTTTCCAACCAATATGAAAAATAGTTGTTGAGGTTAATTATGGAAGAATCCAAATTAACCTCAACCAGCCTCGACTGCCATTCTTTCGGAAAGGACAAAGTCTTTGCAAAAAAAGTACCCGAAATTCGTGACATATATATAATAAAATAGCCCTTGGCCGTTTAATTTAATTTAATTTAAATTTGTCTTGAAAGCTGTCTTTAATCTCCACGAAACGGAGTAATTTCCCTGTGAGGTTTGTTTTTCTGTTAGACATATATTACTTTCAAAGACGATTTTTGTGCGCACTTAAGAGAGTAAGCGTAAGCGCATCTTTCAGATTTGGCGGTCAGTGTCGGCAGAGATCAGACCCGGGCAAAATTCCTAAAGCCGCAAATAAATGACATTAGGTTTAGGAACTAGGGAGTATGTAGTCAGGAGCGAGAAAATGGCGATACCTTTAATCATAGTAACTGCCCCTGAGAACACGAAGCCCGTGCATTGATACATCGCCAACAAAGTTACGAGAAAACAAAGATCCAGATTAACCTCGAAACAACTGTCGTCACACTTATTTAAGAGAACGGCAAACTCATCACACATATATATATACAGAGAGAAATAAAAATTGTCTTAAAGTTGTATATCTGGAGTTTTTAATGCTGTGAAAAATGTATTATTAATCCAGTATTTTTTCTATATTAGTATCAATCACAGGTCTACTTATCAACTTCTTTTAAATCACTATTACACTCTAAAAAGGAAATCGTTCCATTACTAAGAAAGCTCTATTAAATAAGGCTTACATGTATTCTCTCAGCAATACTACAAAAGAAATTCAAGTATGGTCAAGTACAATTCTACTTATATACTCGACTTTCTTTTACAGTAATACTAAGAAAATCCATGGAAGGCTTGATTCCTAGAAATTCTTAGTAATCGATTGATTTTCTTTTTAGAGTTATTAGCAATACACGTGAAATTTAGATATCTCTGTAAATCTGTGTAAAAAATTTCATCGGTGCCTTTCGGGAAGATAATTTTGACTAGTACATTTTCGCTCACTTTTACAAGAACTAAATTTGAAACAGGGTGAATTAGTTCAAAACTGACTTCCGACTTGAAGTTTCAGATTAGCATTATAAAATATTTACAGTAAGATAAGCTCTACACGCAAACAAATATTATCTCTAATCTTTCGACAATCCTCGTATTGTTCTTAAACTGAATACTACGCTTACGCGCCTCCGTGCAATCTTTCATCATTACATCCAGCTACTAAGGAAGCACTTCAGTGTCGTCAAAGTTTACTTATAGACGTGTATCTCCCTGTGCTTTTAGAGAACGTTATGTTGCTATTTAAAAGGAAAGCTGTGTTGTGAAATTGCTCCTATCTTTATACTGTTAAGCTTTTTATTCGCGCTCTTTTCATTCCTCTATGGCAGACAGTTAACCGAATAGCTTTACGAAAACGTCCCTGCGCCTTATTATTGTTATCAAATATGCTTTGATGGTAAAAGTCTAGTATTTTCACTCGATAATAAATGACAAATACAGTAACAATGTTTTAAAAATGGCCCCATTAGAAGAGTATTTTTTTAAGATGGTAGAATTATTGAAAAATGAATCTGTCGCTTCCAGCTCCAAAGCCCATGGTGAAGCCCGATTCCTTTGGTGTGCACAACAACATGGAGATTACCGTCGTGCTCCCGCAAGCATCGGAAGAGTACGGGCCAATCAGCCACTACTTTTTAGTGGTGGTTCCAGATCAGTTTGCATCAAAAGAGCCTGATGACTTCACCATTGAAGAAGTGAGTATTTCACGGTTTGTTTTGCACTTTTTTTCCCTTAAAATGGCATCATTGGAAGATTACTTTTTAAGTTTCTAAAATTATAGAAAAATGAATCTGTCGCTTTCAGCTCCAAAGCCGATGGCGAAACCCGATTCCTGTTTTATTTTATTTTTAATTTATTTGTTTTTGCATTTCTTTATTTACTTTCTCTTTTTTTGTATTCCTTAAAACTGCCTTATGATTAAATATTTTCACTTGAATTTCTTTTAAAAACACTTTATTTCTATCACAAACATTAAAAGCAAAAATTTTCTTTATTATTTTTATAAATAATTAATTTCCCAAAATTTAATTTCATTAATTTTTTTTGTAACCTACTGTACTCATTTGTATAAAAATATATAAATGTTTTAAATATGCTTTCGTAACTTTCATTTTAGCCAAAAGTTTTCCAAATTACTTTACTTTCATCTTAAAAACAGTAATTACAATCCATACCATTAATACAGCGGTTTTCAACCTTTTAACGTCGCCACCCCTTCAAAGGCTAACTTACGCTGGCGCCCCCGCCCTCACATTTTTCAGCATACATTCAGATTTTTAATCTTTAACAATGAACATTTAGTCGAATTTTCTTCAAAATAATGTTATCAGTAAAGTTTGAATGAACATTTCAAGCGAAAATGAATATGTTTTTGAGTAAAAATGAAAATAAATAAGATGATTTTTTAGAAACATGCATCACTACTTGCCCTTTGGTTTTTCTCGCGCTCCCCCCTGCAAACGCTCTGCGCTCCCCTTGGACGTCGCGCCCCAAGGTTTGAGAAATACTACATTAATATATATAAATGGTTTGAATTGTACAAATGTTGCATTAAACATACATTTTAAAAATATATTTCTCCGTATTAGACTGTCTCTTCAAAAGTGTGAAGTTTAAACACGTGACTACACGAAAACAAACTAAGTAAATTTAGAAAAAAAAATAATACTTAAGTTTTGGTCTGCTGTTTGCATTTTTAAAAGAAGGTAAAAGTAATATTCAACAGCAAAGCATCCTTATATATATATATATATATATATATATATATATATATATATATATATTCGTATCTTACTTAATACATTTTTACATCATTTTTACATTTACATCATAGAACCTTTCGAATAATTGCAGTGCTAATATAAGAACTAAGAAAATAACTCTTAGTTTTTAAATTAAAAAACTTATTTCAGTTATTTTGACATAATATGGCTTAATTATAACATTTTTCTGTAGTTTTTTTGAAAAAAAATATTTTATTTCAGCTTACTGCCACAAAACCTGACCAGACGGGACCTTTTATTGCTGCCAAATTCTTACGAAGAACTATGCCCGAAACTTTTTCTCTTGGAGATGGCAAAATGTACCTCGGTTTTGTAAACAGGCATCTTCTGCACGGAGTCCGCTACAAAGTGTTTGTTAGAGCCGTTGTAGATACACCTCATAAGGTAAGTGCTTCCACAAAGAATCTTATAGCAATTCTCAACTTTCCAACAGTTTTATCCTTGCTGATGCTGGTGCAATTGCCAGCTGAAGACTTCAAGTTCAGAAAACAAATTCAGAAAAACAAGTTCAGAGAAAGTCTATTCTTGAACTAAATTTCAACCGAATTATTTCATCTACTATGGCCAGAGAAAAAACGAATACACTTAAAGGGAAATATCCCCTGGTAGTCCGCGAAGTTACGACTGCCCTCACTCTCCTGGTGTCCAACTTTCTCCAGTTCACATTTTTAGCTGTCCTGCCGTACTGGTGAAACTCTTCAATATTGATTTTGTTTCCCAAGAGTAACAGCCAGCTCTTTTAGATACCAGGGCTATTTTAGATACTTTTCGCTCATTTGACTCTTCTTCTGCACTAAGTTTTGGGCAAAAGAACAGCAACAACTTTTATGACTAAGTTACTGAAAAAAAAGTAACAATTTTATAAAAATTTATTATTGTGAGCTATCTTTTTCTAAAAACTGATTATCCTAACTAATATTATAAATGCGAAAGTGAGTTTGTTGTTTGTTTGTTTGTTTATGACGCTTTCACGCCTAAACCGCTGAATCGATTAGGATGCATTTTGGTTTAGATATAGAGGGGAGCCTGGAGTTGGTTATAGGCTAATTAGAATTTTAGATTTTTAATTGCTTTTTTAATTATTAATTAAAAACCGTTTTTGCATTGCCATGGTTGGCGAGTTTCGCCCGTATCAAATGATTCATGTTTTGAGCTAACAAGAATGCTATTACTTCAATAAATAAGCGCGCGTGCATCTGAAAAACATTAAATACCACGGAAATTAAGCCAGTTTTATGCCAAATCTATCTATCTGTAATAATAAAAATGAATGTTCCCCAGACAAATCTACAGAAAGCAGAGCTTTGAAAATTTGAGCATGATTGAGCCTATAACTTCTGTAAAGTGCACCTGAGGCTCAAAATTTTGAAATTTTAACTACTTTTCAAACTATTAATTAAAAGCCGTTTTATCGCCCGCACAGAATGATTTATGCTTTTGAAATAAAGCAGAAATTCTATTTGCAAAATCACATGCATTTGAAAAACATGGAAATTATGTTGATTTTACGCCAAATTAAAAAGCATAAGTGAAGAAAGGGGTACTTACGTATTATCCCGGCGGTCCGCCAAGACAAGCGATTTTTTGCCGAAATAAATGACGGGCACATGAAATTATTAACGGTTTTGAATACGATTGGCAACAGTTTGGCAACCCATTTGACGATAAAACAGTTTGCCGGGAATGACCGCTGGGATAATGCATAAGTACCAAGAAAAATCCAGATGTGTTTCTTAAAGTTCATAAATTTCCAAATCCTACCAATAATATAAATGTGTACGTTTGTGTGTTTGGATGTCTTTGACTGAATCACACAAAAATGGTTGAACAGATTTGAAAAAATTTGTAATGAAAATAGCTTATGCCCTGGATTACATTAAGGCAGCCTTTCAAGCATATAACATAAATAATTCTTTTACAAAGACACTCAAAATTATTCTAATGCATTGCGCTCTATGGACATTTTGTAGCTACTAAACCGATTCTAAAACTTTTTTCACTGATTAAAAGTTACATTATTCCTGAGTATCATTGTTTGTTTTTGTATTAAGACCGATTGACTGAACTAGGGTCCTAGGCCTATATGGAAAATTCCTCTGTGGGGGATTTTCTAAGGGATCCTAGCCCGTATTTATGCGAGGTTTTTTAGAAAACCACGGAAAACTGGGAGCGGCTAGGTCGACAGACGCGACCAGGGTTTGAATCTGGCACCTCCCCTCTTGCAGTTTTGAGAGCAGAACTTCTTAGACACTGGTGGCATCCTAAGTGTTATAGGCTACCTTTAATGCATATATCACAGATAGTTCTTTTACAGGGATGCTAATAAGAATTACATTACGCTCTATGTGCATCTCTGTAAGTACTGAACCGATTCCTAAACTTTTTTTACTGATGGTAAGCTACACTATTCTTGAGTATTATAGGCTAAAATTCATGCATGTAGCATAAATAGTTCCTTTACAGGAACATTAAAATAATTCTAATACATTACGCTCTCTGGGTATCTCTGTAACTACAGAACCGATTCTCAAACTTTTTCACTAATAGAAAGCTGCGCTATTCCTGATTAACATAGACTAAAATTCATGCATATAGCATAAATATTTCTTTTACAAAACAGTTCGCAAATACTGTCATAACTGTCTCTATTCGCCAAATGCCTGAAAAAAATCTAAATTTAGTAACTCTGTGCATATTCTCTTATTTTAAATGAAGTATACTAACATGCATTGTACTTTATTTGAAACAAGTAAAAAGCAAATAATATTTAAATGCAGTTTCTTTTGTAGCAACAATATTTGTTATTCACACATGCTACATTTCTGTCGGGACCTAATTCTAAAGCCGACGCGGACGAAGCCGCGGGTAGCAGCTAGTAGTTCTTTATATAAATACTCGAAAGTTTTTTTTTCCCCTTGAGCATCTTTGTGTACAGTTATTGTGGAAAAATAAACATTTAAAATATTATTATTAAACGTTTAAAATTGGTACCAATACACTAAAGTTTGCTTCGTTCTTTTTTGTTACATAAATTGTAAAATATCTGTATTATTAATTGAACTGCAAAATTAACTAAAATGAAGAACATGAATATCATAATTTAATATAGTTGCGGATTTAACGAAGTGGAATTTCGTAGAAAGATACAAAAATTCGTAAAGCCCCAATTATAATTATTTATAATAAGATAATTTGTAGCAAGATGCTACCTGTAAGGATTCTTTTGCTTATTAGAGACAAATTTGAAACGAAACTTATGTGAATAAAAAATATGTAAATAATTTTTAATAGTTTGTTTGTGAAACAAATGTAATTTATTAGAAATTTTATGAAACTCTCTATTTCAAGATTTTTCAAGTTATACTGTCTCACAAAAAAAAATATAGAGATTGAAGAAAGATTATATTTAGATACTTATGCACAATAAAATACTTATTCGAACATACGATTATTATAAATCTAATTTGAAACTGAAAACACGCCTTATACTTTTTCTTATTTGACAGAAAATATATATATAGCCTAAAATACAAAACAACTGTTTTGAATGCTGTGTTTTAGTAATTAAAGTATTGAAAAATTAACTATAAATGTCTTTATAATTAACATCTAATATTCTCTACTATATTTTTCGGAAAAATATTTAGAATTTACCGGTTACCTCAGCCTCATATGACTAATATTAAACGGTCGATAATTTTAGTTGAAAAGAAAATTTATAATTTTTATAGTGCTCCTCTGTAATTCGCTACCCGGTGCAACACAAATGTTTGAATTGCATTCTTTAGTAATATGAAAATTTAAAATTTATAATCACTGAATACAATTATGAAAATTTTTTTAAACTGTTTCGGAAATATAAATCAGAGTAATGAGAATATATGCACCACACCTACAATTTAATTACTATTTTATAAAAACTATTTTGTACGTCATCAAAACTATTTTTGCTCATTATCTTCAGTATAAAAAGTACTACAAGGATATTTTCGTCATTCTCAAAATACATTAAGCTGCAATGTTAAGTAATTTATTATTCCTCATTATTATTTCATCTTCCTTCTGACGCTATTTATGAATTTAAAAATGTTGCAAATTTTGTTACAGAGATAAAAATAATCTTACTTTTAATTAATTTATTTTTTTATAGCTAACAACCTTTTAATTCATCATAATTTATAATCAGACGGATATTTATGCAGTAATATGCTGTTTCCAGTTAAACTGGGAAAATCGAGATTAAAAAACAAATAGACTGTCTAGACATCTTGTATGGTTTCGCGCTTATTGGAAATCTATTTTAAGAATGATTATCATAACATGTTTGAATAAAGTGTGGCTGTGTATATTTAACATAAATGGTAAATATTTATTTAATGTACGTTATACTATATATTTATTTTAAACAAACATAATTTTTTTTAAATCAATTAATTTCAATTTTTACTTTTATTTAACAATTTTATAGATTAAACTAAAAATAGATCTTTGTAAATAACATTTAAACTTTATGGACTTTACACGGATACGCTCAAAAAATATATTTAAGAAGTTTAGCTCAAAAATGTCCACTGTGTGGTGCTTTGCATGGTAAATTCAGCTGAACAAATGACTCAAATGATAGTTAATGAACGCCCAAAAACTATTAAATAAGTATTGAAATTGTTACTATATTTTGAATTAACGATTTCTATTGTTAAATTTGCTGTTTTTCAGTGTAAAGCGCCACCTATTGGACATTTTAAAAACTTTTTTTTTCCTAAAATACCTTGAGTGCATTTTATGTATAGTTTGTACACCAAATTTGGTTGCAATCCGTTCCTCCATTTTAACTGCAGAAGCCTATTTATAGGGAAAATTTAATTATAACCATTGGGCAACTCGTGGATAAATTGGGTAACTCGTGGCTAAAATATTATCTCAATTTATGTAAATTTAAAAATAACTTTTGTTAGCGTTTGATGTCAAAATAAAAATTGCTTACCAATGGCTGAGTGAATAAAGCACTGAACGCTGAGAAGTGTGCATGTCCAGGGTTCTGGCCTTTCCAGCAGCTGTCGATCTATCTAGAGTTTTGGGCTGTTTTCGCCGGATGCAACCTGAATACGCATTAGAAACACTTAAAAAGTCATCCGTTCAAGTCATTTCTCAATTAGGCCGATAGCCGTTGTCCCTACTAGAAATTTTGCACGGGTTACCAATGGCCATGTAGCTGGCTGATGGTAATCTGAGCAAAATTGCTTGTACGGATGTATTTTTGCCTTAACTAAAAAAAAAAAAAAATTAGGTTATGCGCATTACATTTTAACAGGTAGCATTGTTTTATTTTTCAAATTTGTTTATATTTCTCTATAAAAATATTAACGTCTTTATCGTATCATAAATATGAACGCTGAAAAAATTTTACACGCCAGCTTTTCCGAGCAAGGAAACAGTGTTAAGAAATTTTACGTTAATCAATATAGAAACTTTTTTTTCTTTGAAATTTTTGCATAGTATTTGTATCGGTTTAAAGATTTTTTTAAATGGAAAACGAGGTTTTGTTGAGTATCTTTAATTATTAAACGGAATTTAAAATCATTTTTTCTCCGGAAATGTCGCAGCTTCCCTTTATCCATCCCTGAAAAGATATCTAGAAATGATCCTTTTGTTGAAATAATAAAAAAGAACGATATTTCAGCCCTAACACACACACACACTTTAAGTGCAATGCGCAAGTGGCAAATTGCCAAAATCTTCTGCTTCGTTAATGCGATTGAAAAATGTGCGATAAGAAAAGGTTGCAAATGCATTTATTTATGTGCATTTTAACAGCAGGATTATTATTATGTGCTATCTGCTTAGGAGCAAATCACACAAGCAGTGAAAAATTTAGAAAAATTGAGTTGGCAAGAAAAATGTTGATATTTGTGGCGGAGCATTTTGTAAGGGATTTTTTTTTCCATAATCATTTTTAATCTTGCGCACATGACCACTGAACCGCCACTAAAGCCTACAAGGCGCCTGGTACCGTACCATATGTGGACCTGGTACTTTAAAAATTCTTCCACGTCTATAAATACTAGCATAGACATCTATAGGTTTCTAAGAGTAATTATACATACATAGCAGAGTTATAATTCGGATGTGATTACTGTTCCCATCACTGTAAAATTTGATTGAAATTTAAACCATAATCTTTGCGTATGTCATTTATTTATTTTAATTAACAAAAAGAGTTAGCAAAGAGTTTTGCCCCCAAAAATATTATTATACGTGAAAGTTCGTCACTCTAAGAAATAATTTTAATACTAAAATTTCAAAATAATGCCAAAGAATTATAGTTAAGCCTCTGTGTACCACATATGGAACTGAAATAGAAAAGTGATCTTCTAGAAAAATATTTGTTTATTATTTTTGTTATTATTTTATCCCAACTACACTAATCACTAACATCCTGACATATTTATTTCAGACACAGAAAAAAAATCTAGCTTTATAGAGTTAAATGTGTTTTTTAACTCTCATGTAGTGTGTAATGGAAAAATAAACATAATATCGCCAGCATGTACTAGGCGTCCGAGATTAAACGACCCTATTTTAAAGTTGTCTACAGACGGAACAATGTTGAGACAGTTATTAAATTTTGCGTAGGACATAATGAAATTATAGTAATCTATTTCATCTAATAAAAAAATTAGTTCAAATATTTGCCAACAGGGGGCTCCCTGGTCCCCAGACATCAATTCATGCGACTTTGGCTTTGGAGGAGTTTGAAACATCTGGTAAGTCGGGATAATCCAAGAACTTTGATTGATCTTAAAGAGAGCATGTTCGTAAAATTTTCCCGAACACACTGTGGTCAGCTGTGGAACATGCTCTTTTACGATTTTATTGTAGATGGTAAATGATAATGATGGCCGTCATGTTGAACGTGATTTGCTGTGATAATGTTTGTAAACTATCATATGTATTCTAAATGTGTAATTCGTTAAAAAACGCCCCCTGGTGGGAACATTTGAACTATTTTTTTATTATTATTATTCGCTCAATCAAATTCCTATACCTTCATTATGTCCTACACAAAATTTCATAACTTTCTCAAGGATAGTTTCGTTTGTAGATAACTTTAAAATAGGGTCGTTTTATTTTGGACAACCTGTATATATTGATTGTTTATTTGTCTGATTTTTTAAACTCAAAACTATTTGAGTCTGAAACCTACGCTAAAGATTCCAAAATTTAAAATTAATGTCTTCGCTTGGTAATAAATGTCTGATTTAACATGTTTATTTTTATGTACGCCCACTTACAAAAGTATTCGAGTAATAGCCGAATATAATATTTTAGCATTGTTAATAACTAATTAGTTTTTGGAAAGAACAACATTAGAAAGAAATATAAGAAGCTATATATATGTTAAATACGAGAAATTACATGTTTGATATAGGACATAATTCCCACACACTTTTACGGAGATCAGTATCTTAAATATGAAACTTATATAGGAAATTTGACTTACTTTGAATACTTTTTGAGAGTCTGCAATCTCATTATTTCACTAATTCGTAATTTTTTTTAATTCCAACAATCATTTAAAAAAGTTTAAAGTTAAATACATGTTCATGTGAGTTTCACTTTTTAAAAATACAAGCTCAGCCGCGAAAGAATGCAAAATGTAGTTAAAATTTTAAACACATTTATATTAACTTTTAAAAAACAGATAAATTAATATTCAAATGCATTATTTTATGAATTAAATGTCTTTAGATTAAATACCCCTTATTCCATGGAATATCCAATAACGAATGCAACTGAGGACAGAATGCATTCACTCTTCCTTATGAAAATATATTTTGTGTGACTTTATTTATAGGTCAGGTGCTGACAAATTAAATGAGGAAAAGCATATGCTCTTCAAAATGTTTTTAAAACACAGTACTTAATTAACTATATTTAAATTTTATTTTTCAAGTTTATAAACTCGTTGTTAATTTAATGAATGTTACGAAACCAATGGTTTTCTAATATGCACTGTTTTAAAAATCAAGGAAAATATATTTTTTTAAATGTTGTTAATTTAAATTTGTAAATTGTTGTGTTGTTGTGTTTTGATTCAAAATTGTTTTTTTTAAATCAAAAAAACTGATTCAGAAAGACACCAATCCATATGAAATTTTCATATGCTGTTAAATAAAAACTTCAAAATGCAAATTAATATCGCTGCAATCCGGATGACGTCATTTATGAAGCGTGGTGGCTGGCATTTTGATCACACCCCTTTGCACTGAAGTAGTCATGTAACCGTGACCATCTTAGTATGGCTATCTCGAGCTAAGATGGTTATACTCCCCAGAAATGCCCAGCGATTAAGCTAAGGCATTGCTGGGCTGGACCCTGAAGAAGCATTCAAACACGGGTTCAGGACTTTAAAGGAACAGCGAAAAGAAAGGTTACAAAATGCTTTGTTGTTGTTGTTGCTTCAAATTTATCATAAGAGTTTAACAGCTTTCCCTATAGAGTGTTGAACTCATAATCAGAGGCTATGACGTTGACCCGCATAACTCGATGCTTGCGAGTTCGATCCCCAACCGACCACTGAAGTACGCAAACGCTAATTCTATCGTTCCAAAAATCCTGTCGACAGCCGTTAGCAATTTTCTAAAGGTTGCCAACATTTATAAATGGTCACATGATTTTTCACCCTTGGTCATATGACTTTTCAGGTACGAAGGGGTGCGACTAAAATACCAGAACCCTAGCCTGTATATTTCGTCAGCCACGTGAAGAGCATAAAAGTACATGCTACAGTGCAAAGCTGCATCTATCTCTGTGATTGCAAGATAAGAAATTTGGGACGGCCAATTCCTTTCAAAGACTTCGAGGCATCATTTGCTGGCGTAACTGCGGCTTACAGCTATTGGGAGGTTATAACCATGTCTGAGTTAAGACAGAAGGGGCGAAATTGGCGTCCTCTGGTACATAAACTTATGGTACTTAAGCAGCATTTTCAAAACCCAGGCTTGGCATCCAGAATATTCAGCAAGGATCGATCGGTCTCTACAAGTGCCGGGCGAAAGAAACAAAACCGCAACCGCCATTTCATTTTAGTCTCCCTTGCTGACGCCCTCGAAGGCTTGCGTCGAAGTCTACTGCGAGTTGAATTCTACACGAAGGTGGAATTTACACGATGCCACAAGCCTTTAGAGGCAGCGATTAAGCTAGGGCATTGCTGGGCTGGACCCTGACGAAGCATTCAAACTCGGGTTCAGGACTTTAAAGGAACAGCGAAAAGAAAGGTTACAAAATGCTTTGTTGTTGTTGTTGCTTCAAATTTATCATAAGAGTTTAACAGC
Source organism: Cheiracanthium punctorium (assembly GCA_038373885.1). NCBI lineage: Eukaryota > Metazoa > Arthropoda > Arachnida > Araneae > Cheiracanthiidae > Cheiracanthium > Cheiracanthium punctorium. Next base: position 1,362,846 of record JAWZYV010001322.1, on the reverse strand, counting down.
TTTCCCTATAGAGTGTTGAACTCATAATCAGAGGCTATGACGTTGACCCGCATAACTCGATGCTTGCGAGTTCGATCCCCAACTGACCACTGAAGTACGCAAATGCTAATTCTATCGTTCCAAAAATCCTGTCGACAGCCGTTAGGAATTTTCTAAAGGTTGCCAACATTTATAAATGGTCACATGATTTTTCACCCTGGGTCATATGACTTTTCAGGTACGAAGGGGTGCGACTAAAATACCAGAACCCTAGCCTGTATATTTCGTCAGCCACGTGAAGAGCATAAAAGTACATGCTACAGTGCAAAGCTGCATCTATCTCTGTGATTGCGAGATAAGAAATTTGGGACGGCCAATTCCTTTCAACGACTTCGAGGCATCATTTGCTGGCGTAACTGCGGCTTACAGCTATTGGGAGGTTATAACCATGTCAGAGTTAAGACAGAAGGGGCGAAATTGGCGTCCTCTGGTACATAAACTTATGGTACTTAAACAGCATTTTCAAAACGCAGGCTTGGCATCCAGAATATTCAGCAAGGAACGATCGGTCTCTACAAGTGCCGGGCGAAAGAAACAAAACCGCAACCGCCATTTCATTTTAGTCTCCCTTGCTGACGCCCTCGGAAGGCTTGCGTCGAAGTCTACTACGAGTTGAATGTGGTGTCGTCCCAGAATCCGCGGCAACCCCAGAATGGGGTGGGAAATGTTGGGGAAGAGAAGAGAGATTTACGACTATTTCTCCTCATCAAGGTCGGTAACGAGATCGGGGATTACAGAATTCAACTTAGCGATAGTCCCTCCTCCCCCTCTCAGAGCTCTCTTATCAATTCTGTGCTTCAGCGCCTTCCTGTCTTCAAAATACAAAAGCCGAATGGGATGAAAGAATCACATGTTTATGTCTTCGAATTCAAAGCGATTTTTCTCAATACTTATGAAAAAGCTATTGGTTCGATATAAACTGAAACTTTTTTGAGGGAATTTTAAATCATACTCATTCTTATGAAAAGAAAATTAATGAATTCTTCTGTAACTATAAAAGTACGAAATTATAATAATCGAACAAAAATAAAAATACTCATTATAGTTAAGTAATTACTATAGTAATTATACAATTTAAATTATATGCTTATATAGATATTCATTTACATTACACGACGCACAGGAAGTACAGCAAGGGGGCTAATAGGGCCAAAATTTTTGATTATCATATTTATTTAGTCTAATCAAATGGATATGCCCCCTTCATTTAACTTATGAACAGCAGTTAGCTGTGGCATTACAAAACTTTTGCCCCTCTCCCGAAATGTGTTTCATATTGCCAAACCTAGAAAGAAAATGAAATATACTATAAGAATTTTTTTTTATCAGCAAATAATCTCTCCCCTCCTCCCCCCCCCCCGAAAAAAAAAGAAAAGAAAAAAACCTCGAGTGTAGTCCGCTTTAATAATAAATACTCTAAGTAGACAATTTGATACAAATACATATGAATTATTAATGTAAGCAGAAATTACATTTTTAGAGAGATTAATTAAAAGGTTTTTGTAGATATTGTATAGCGAAAAGTTTTTCCAAGAATATATTTTCCTTGGAATAAACTATAAATTTTGACTTCCTTTAACTAAAGACAAACTTTAAAACAAAATACTGATTACGATAAGTTTCATCAAATAAATTATGCATTTAAAATAAATGCTTGAATTCAAACTAATACCCGGAATAAACGTGCATTTCTTAACACTTTTTATTTAAATATTTTTATTTTATTTTGGTGATTTCAAAGTTAAATTCATAAATAAAGTGAAATGCAGAAACTTTGAAAAGTGCTTGAAGAAAACAAGATGTTGATGGGTGATTTATTTTCCTCTTCTACAATAAAGAAACAGTATCCCCGCAATTATTTAATATTGTTGATATGTTCAGGCAAAGCATACTAGGGCTATCTTCCAAAGAGAAAAATGTTTTGAGCGAGCACGTTTTAAGGGGGCGTAACGAGTATTTACGTTACATCTGGGGAAAACATCCCAAAACTCCAGATCGACAACTGCGTAGGAAGGCAGAACGCTGGAACTTCATGCTTTAGCCATCGGACAATGTTCGTCATTATTTAATTATTAATATAATTATTTAATTATTAATATTTTATATGCGTTATAAAATATTAATAATTAAATAATAAATTATTTAATTATTAATATTTTATAACGCATTTTACAATTTAACAGTGCTTTATTCGATGTATCAAGTTGCGCTGTTTTTAAAAGCACGTTTTGTAAATATTTAAACGATTTTAATACTTTAAATCTATAAAGTTTTAATATAGTATCTCTGATCGGATCATTTTTCTTTCAACACAAGGAAACCTGTAAAAATTTAACCCTTTGAGGCGCAACCCTTTCCCAAAGCTGAAAAAAGGGCAGTCGTTGCGCACAGCCAGCTGCGTCAAAAAAAGGGTCTCTAGATCTGTGGCACGCGATGAACGTTTCGATCGTCCGCCATCTTGCTGTTAGTTAAGTCAAGCGATGGCAACGGCTGCCCTTTTTTCAGCATTGGGCAATCTATCCGGCTGTTCTCGCATTTTTCCATTTTTCAGCAGATGTCAGTGCTGCTAAAAATAATCGTGACAATTTTTTTACGGGAAATGACGAGCTAAAAAGTAAAGGATTCTCGTGGAGCTATGTCACCCGCAACTATTTTTATAGAAATCAAATCTATTCTTCGTGACTGGCAATAGTCAAAACGTCAGAGTTTGGTGTTCCCAGAGCGGGAACACTGCGCCTATTGAAAAGGGAAAATATTATTAACTTTCGCTCAACAAATAAAACATTTTTCCATAAAATATTTTGTATTGCATTAAAAACTATAAATAAATAAATAATTTAAAGAAACTCTAATAATTAGAAAGCATTTAAAACCACAACCTATTGGAAATGAGAAAAATTGTTTAAACCAAACGCTTAAAAAATAATCTTGTTTAAATTAAGCTAATCTGGCAGTGAAAAGTTTCTTTTTAATAAATATTTTGTCAAGACACAGACTGGAGTTTCTTTTTGTATTTTTAAGTGGAACGGCTAAAATACGGTTAACTACCTCCCCGATTGCGATAGTTCATACGTATAATATGCTTAGGAAATCCTGATAACAATAGCTTTCTAAAGAAATATCACTGTTCCCAGACCTACTGAAATTTTGGAGGTGCACAGGAAACATTTGAGGGGGGCACATATCGAATTTTAAAGCAGAAAGGGGAAGTTTCTTTAAAATTTCAAACATGTTTATTTTTTTTTAAATTGACTATGTTGTTCGGGGGGGGGGTGACACAGAGGGGAAATGTGCCCCCCTCAACGCTACGCCTATAGGTCATATGTATTGTATGCTTAGCTGTGACGTAGCTACACTGGGTGACATCCGGGGCGGATATAAGTGGTGTCACCCCCCATATAAGCATTTTTGCCCCATACATGCGATATTTTTGGAATTTTTGCTGTACAAGCCGTCGGGTGTCACCTTTTTGAGGGTGACACCCGGGGCGGACCGCCCCCCCCTCGTCTTGCTACGCCACTGATGCTTAGGATAACAGTAGTTATGAAGGTTTACCTCCGCTCCAGACCTACGTAACTGCACCAAAATTTACGCCTTTACTCCAAAACAAGAGAAATTTGGGCATAAGATCCATTCTAATGCCTTCCTCACGTATGTTACAAAAGAAAGAAATTGTGTGTCCAATATTTACTAAAAATGAATCATGTTGGCGTTTTTTCCGCACACCTTTCGCCCCCACTTTTAACCCCACCCCAACGTATTACCGTATTTTCTAACTTTTACTTTCTACAGATCGCTTATGAAAACCAGGCATGTAGACAGAAAAAATCTTTGGGGAATGCGCAAAAGATGGTAAAGGTAGAACATCTCATAAAAAGGCTTAATTACTGATATCCAATTAACAAAAATTAAGGATTTTTTTTCTGGAGGGGGTCGAAGGCATGCCCCTGTGGTCACCCTTTGGCTTGGCTACATGCCTGATGAGAACAAAAATAAGAAAAGAACGTATAATGATGAGGGATATCCAGGGCCAGCCTTAGGCAGGGGCAAACGCCCAGAGGCCCGCGATTGGAAGCTCCGCATGAAAATTTAGTTTCCGAAAAAATATATGAATTATAAATGCAACATTTGTCTGTCATGTTATTATTTTTTTCCGTACATTTTAGTAATTTGTCGAATTGAATTAAACTCTTCCTTGCCAACTTTGTAAAGCTGCTTTACAAATTTTCTTGAAACTTGAGTATTAGTAATGTAGATTAATTAATATTTTTACTGATTACTGCATGTCTTAATCCATCGGATTTATGATATGTTGCACTGCAATATTACGTTCAGACGCCCATGTTGCATAAATGTTCAACAGCACCGATAATATATTTTTTTTAAACTTGCGGGGGGTGGTGGCTTTTAACTTAGGTTGTCAGTTATTATGCAATAAGAAGAAAATAGTAAAATAATCCAAAATTTCACTCTACTAATCGTTAGGGGTGGAGTGGGTATATGAGCCCACCCCCTCTTCTCCTTTGTCTAAGCATGACTTTTTTGTTAAGATAATAGCTCTTAATCAGAATGTTTAATTTTTATTAGCATTCTTTCACTATATTATGATGAAAGTTTGATGATGGGGCACAAATGAAAGTCATATAAAGCAGTTCTTTTAAGAAAGCACACAGTTTATCACCCGCTGTTAACCTTTTTACACACCGCATTGAGATCCAGGCACATTTTAAATTAGTCCCCCCCCCCCAATATTGTGTTTTCTAATGCGTTAGCGAAAGGTTATTAGTCATTTAAATGGGGGAGAGGGACTTTTTTATATAATTTTTACTGTGTTTCCAATTGGGAACATGGGTCATTTCTGACTATAATTTACATTGGTTTCAAAAACTGAATATACTGATGGGTATTTTAAATAATAAATGAAATACTAAGACTTAATAAAAGATTTATTTTTGAATTTCAGTAAAGATATGACTTAAGTTTGAAGAAGGGGAAGGTTCATCAAGATAGCTCTGTAAATATTTATGAAAAAGGCTATTTTCATGACTTTTTTCCAGTTTCCCAGTCATGATAGAAATGCAACTTCTATTTTAAAAAATGAAGTCAATTTTTAACTTTATCTGCTAATTTTTTCAAGTCAATACTGATAAAATTTCATTTTTTAATAAATTTTTAATTCGATGTTCCCAGTTAGGAACATTGGACGCAGGGGCGTAGCCAAAGGGGGGGGGGGTCATAACCACCCTTCATGAGGAATTTTTTGCTATACAAAATGTATATTCTTCACTACATTATCATACACTCGTATACATATCTATGAGTTGTAGTTGTCTTAACCCCCACTCCATGAAAAATTTCTGGCTACGCCCCTGTTGGACTGTAAAGGGTTAAAAGAATCAAGTAACAACAAAAAAATTGAGAATGTCCACTCATAAGACGTATTACCATTATTATAAAAACCAGACCTGTAAGAGCTAAAGAACATTCAGCATAAATCTTTAAAATGCAATATTTTTTTAAGGTCTTTTGAAATGAAAGATGAATCAGGATAATTTGTCATGCAATTTCTGTGCTTCTCAAAGTGTTTTGTTAAACTTACTCAGTATTTACCTATTGGCTTGTCCGAGTGTAGAGCTTGTATAGTAACATTGTGTATTCTTCTGAGTATCGCTAACTAAACTAAGTGAGTAAACTAAGTTTGTTTTTGAAATTTGTAAAGAGTTCGATCCCCCCCCCCAAGAAAAGTCTTAAATTCTCTCATAACGAAATATTTAATATAATGGGCACCGTTAATAACATTTTTCAAGATACAGTAACTAAAAACTAAAAAAAACAAAAAACATGAACGAAAATTTTCTGAAATGTGATGAAATAATAATGCATAGTAAGTATATTGTATAGTGTGTAAGGAAAATCAACACTAGGGGTGTCTGTTCTTGGAGAGGATGCCTTGAGCGAGGTCACTTTTAAGGGGTTCTAACGCGTATTCACGTTATATTTCGAGAAAACCGCCCAAAAATGTAGACCGTTAAATCGACACCCGCGGGTAGACAAGAACCTTGGTTCTTCACGCTTCATGCATCTACCAAATTCACTGTGCTATCCACTCGCCCACATGTCAGGACCGTTACAGAATAAAACCTGCCTTAAGTAAATCCTTAACTAAGCATAAACTTATTATTTAAGAAAATATTTCTTGGTCCAGTGAACAAACACTTAGTCCATTTCTATATAATTTTTATTCAACGGAAAATGAAGTAAACAGAAAGTCTTAAACAAAAGTATGTCTTTCTATTTAAGACAAGTTTTATTATATAACAATAAAACTTAATTTCATCTATACCCTATTTACTTTTCGATTAAAATTATTTTTAAATGAAATTTAGTGTAATATGTATTGGCAAATCCAAAATGTTCAGTTAAATACTATTATGTACCTTCATAAACATGTATAAAATCATAAAAAACTCTTATCGTTATTTTAACGTTTAAATCCTACTTTAATAGATACGTGTATCGACTAAACGTATACATTAATTTAGCATTTTAGTCGATATATGTATCGACTTTGATAAATATATCTTTTCAATAACTTGCTTAAAAATATACTGCCTTGTAAATGATGACAGAAAGCATGTATGTAGGTTTAATGAATGTTTGATAAAATAATATTTATTTGACTTCGATGCTCTACTTGTGGTAACCGAAATCTCATTTTGAAATAAATTTGGATCTCTGTACTCGAAGAAAAGAACGCATAAATCAGAGTTTTCTTCTGAAAGAAAACACATTCAACGGAAATCTCTTTTTTCAGTGAAACGGCTTCGATTTAACAATAGCCGTGCGTGACCCCCAAACTTGACCCTGGGTGGACTTTCTTAAGGGACCATCTACAGGATTTTTGTTGCCCAAACAGCATTTTGAGAGGAATGGTAGAATCGGGAAGAAATAAGGGGGGCATGAAGGGGAAAGTGGTTTTTGACAGTTTGGCGGGCTGGCTGCGCGGAGAGTGAGACTAAACCGTTGAATGTTACACGAAGGTGGAATTTACACGATGCCACAAGACTTTAGAGGCAGCGATTAAGCTAGGGCATTGCTGGGCTGGACCCTGACGAAGCTTTCAAACATGGGTTCAGGACTTTAAATGAACAGCAAAAAGAAAGATTACAAAATGCTTTGTTGTTGTTGTTGTTGCTTCAAATTTATCATAAGAGTTAAACAGCTTTCCCTATAGAGTGCTGAACTCATAATCAGAGGCTATGACGGTGGCCCGCATAGCTCCATGTTTGCGAGTTCGATCCCCAACCGACCACTGAAGTACGCAAATGCTAAATCCATCTTTCCAAAAATCCTGTCGACGGCCGTTAGCAATTTTCTAAAGGTTGCCAACATTTATAAATTATCTACCTTAATAACTATCTTAATTTCACAGGAAAATTCTCGAAGGTCGCAAGTTCCTCTGACGGCCGTATTTACCAAGTACTTGACACGCGTGTCAACCTATCAAAAGGAGAGTCAGATGTCGAATGGATGTGTATTTGATGTATAATTAACGTCTGAAGGGGTTAACATGGGTATCAAGTACTCGGTGAATACGGCCTTAAATGGCACATTAGATGACGTGAGCTTCCCTCTGTTGGTAAAATAAACAGTATCTCTTGATAAGGTCTCATCTAAGTACTATTATCAAGCCTGCTTTATCGTGTATATCCATTTATGCACATTTTTAAATAACTGCAATATTATTACCCATACATTAAATCTATTCCATTTCTTAATTTTTATAATGTTTTTATTATAAATCATAATAGAATTGATTGTTGTTCATAAGAAAAGAAACATCATCCGTCTGATGAAACTGCCATTTCTCTATAGTCATCGTAGTGTTTGCTGTCTCATAAACATATCAAACCCCGTGGGATTTATTTATCCCCGAACCCCTTTTATTTCAAGTGAACTCATCCACCCCCAGACTTGGAGTCTTGCCCAAAAGTGAACTATACTAAATCCTTGGATGTGTCCTTTTAGTCTGCTTTAGGATTCGAAAAATACAACAACCCACTTCGCCGATTGTTCTCCTTTATTCATCTTTTAACCCTCCCCTCGCCGCGTCGGTGCCTGAACAAGTTTCCTTAAGTAACTTGCTTTTTCTCCTCGGTCGCATGTAAGACAGAAATGCCGCTCTATTGCGCCTTTTCACATTTCTTGTATCATGTCATCTAAAAATAATTATGATTTTGCTCTCTCACGCACTGGCTAGTGTAATTTTCTGTCACGTATTGAGTTGTATGAAGTTCTGTTCTAAAAAAAGAAGTAATAATAGCATATAATGCAAGGTTCTCTTTGGTGTATTTTTTATGTAATTTTTAATGGCGCATTCAATTTTATATAAATAATTTTAATGGAAAAAATTATTGTGTTTAAAGATAGTAATAAATATAGCTGTCCGTAAATGAATATAGCTGTAAAACCGTTCGTGTATTATAAGAGATTTAATTTTTTTACGTAACATTTTACTTGTATGCAAGCATATTTTAATGAGATGTATCTTATTTAAGGTAATATAACTAAGTATTTATATCTTATTAGAAATTTTAAATGTTACCATAACACTTAAATGCAATTATTATGTTTTAATTTTATTTTTTCTGTTGTCGTAACCTCTTTAACTGGCCTCAGCTTTGAGACACAAAAGTAATATTTTCATTGTATATTTTTATTCATCAGTTTCTTTTTAAATATCTTACATCTTTTACTTTAAGAGTTTTTAAACGACTGAACCTAAAACTTTTTACATACTGCCGCATTTATTTTATATACTTTAAATATTTCAAACAATTTCAGCCACTAAACTTTAATATATTTGAGGGAGAGAAAATAGTCACATATGGAAAATTTATACAACATTAACTTTGCTTACTTGATTACATAATTAGAATAAATATTTTTTTCTTATCAATTAAATATGTATTTATAATTATATTTTTGACAAATTTTCTATCATACAGTAACATATTTTTAACAAATAATTCATTTTATCTGGTTAACTTTAAAATCTTGACTGTTTTATATAACTGTTTAATAATATATATTATTTATATATATAAATGGCTTATTTAAACTTTTAAGCAACTGGAGATGTACACGATCTCAAAAAGGTATTCGAATAAAAATTGAACTTCCTACGCTGGTTTCGTACATTAAAAATTATTTATCACAAAATATAAATTAAATTATGTGTATTTATAATTTTTCATAGTTCTGTCGAGTTGTACAATTTTAAAAGCTAATTAATTATTCATTCGCAAAGTGATAAATTCCGCTTATACTCAAATACATTTTGAGAGAATGTAAAACTATGATATACTACCTGCATTTTATAAGCTTGAATAAAAATAATTGATATTCTCAGATGATCAATTTCTACATTTATGAAGTTAATTTTAAAAGAATATTACTTCACAGATCTTAAAAATAAATTACACTAGTTTTCAATATCATGAAATTATTTTGATAAAAGTTTATCTTTTAAAGAATCCATTACGTGCTATTAGTTAGCTTACGTACATTAGTTAGTATTAGTTTAGCTAATGGGCTGCTTTTCTATGATTTACTGATGATAAGATGCTTATGCTTCTTTTTCAAGTTGTCTTATTTTGCTGTTTTTATCAGCTGATTTTTAATTGTGTTTGAAGTATATGCTTCTACAATTTGAAAATATATTAGGCTCTGCTTTTTACTTCTATTTTCATGATAAGAATATTTTGTAAGGAAGAATAAAATTGTTTTACCTAGATATTTTGACTTTTCTTTTTTTGTTTATCATATTTCCAGACATAGAGTATTAATTAACTAATAGGTTTTAAGAGTTTAAAAAAAAAATTACTGAACCTTTTAGCTCATACTTTCGCATGCTACTTTATAAGCTCTATTTTTATCTGTGTAACAGTATTATAATGATCTGTAAAATATCTAGAACTATATATTTTAAAGGGTATTATGCAAACACTCTTTAAAAGTGGAGAGTAATTTAATGTGTATCGAATCTATTTCCTGAATCTTCTAAAAACAACTTGAAAATTGTAATTAGCACCTAATTTTTCTTCTAACTTCTTCTAAAAAAATACTTTTGTAAAACAATACATTATGTTTTGGACCAAATGAAACTCAGGTATTAATTCTACTGTATCCCCGGCATTACAATAGTACACATTCTCTCTCTCTCTCTCTCTCTCTCTCTCTCTCTATATATATATATATATATATATATATATATATAGATATACAAACCTAATTTCTCATGTCAGTTTAAAATTTAAAATGTTGATCTCCTTAAAAGAGAATTATGCCATGTATAATAATGACTTCTCATATTTCCTTCAGATGTGTTTTTCCAAAAACTAATTAGTTCTTTGCAAAACTAAAAAGAAAATTCCGCTATTACTCGAATACCTTTTTGAGTGGGTGTACCGAGAATTATGAATAACAGGTTACTGATAATTCCCTATTGTGGCCCCAAAAAATCCTAGTGCTCTTGCACTTTTATATAGCAATGGAATGAATGTTCAACTTGTAATTGGTAAAATATAATAATGTTTTTTTCAGTCTTAGACTGAGAAGAGTGTGATTTAGGGGATGGGGAGGGGGGGGGTTCAAATTCTAGCATGTAAAGTTTCACAAATCCATAAACTTAAAACAGGTATCAATAATCTTATTAATTATCTTAAAACAATGGCTGGACAGTCTAGCCACATAATTGCAATATTCATGTTGCAGATGTACAAAATTCAGTAGGATACATATTTTTTGCCAGTGTGACAGATATTCTGTAGAAAAATTATTGATGTTTTATTAAGTTGATGTCCGAAATTTCAGAATCACTCCAGGAATCAGCAAAAACTGGAAAACGCGATAAAAATGCCTGCGCCACAAGGGGTTATAAAGCTTTATTATACCCCTGGCTCTTTCAGCTCTTGCTACCATCGAGTGAACTTTATCACTGACGAACAATTTGCATGTAAGGTTTGAAGCAGCTGTTTGCTTCCGTTTAACTTGTGTACTTTTATAGAGATTTTTTTTCCTTATCTATTTCACAAAAGCTTATACATTTTTGGCATTTGTGCATTTTGAAGAGAGAATTATTTGATAGAGATTTATGGCTCTTTTAAGGCATTTATCTCACTTGTTCCTGAGTATATCTTTATTTCAAAGTACAATTCAGATATACATCCATGTGCTAATGGGATTCGATCCTGAGGCCGAACCGCTCGCATAGCAGCCATCAGCGACGGAGCTGCTGACCCGCAAGGTGTCAGTCCCCAAAAAGCTTACATATTATTTTATAAGGAGGTTTTTGATGCAATAGCAGCTTATCTCAATAGATTGGATAAAACTTGAGAATTGAGTTAGGCTGCATTCATAATGCAGCCTAAGGCGTTTATGAATGGCTTCATTCATAACGACAAACTCGTCGCACGAGAAAACTGGTATGCGTTTGCTTAACCATCAGTTTCTTTTGCCTTTAAGAACAACTTCAGTTTATTTAGTTTCGTCGCCTAGGAGATGTTTTTGTTTGCACTTCGCGTCTGTTGTTATTGTGGACGATGAGAGTTTTTTACATACTCAACGGAAAATCAACAGGATTTTAAAAGAAAGAATGGTCATAATTGAACCAAAAATCAAAATTTAGAAGTTTCAACTTGCATTTTTTCAAAAGTATTTAGCAAGAGAAGTTCAAATTTCACTAATAACGGTTTAAATAAACTTAGTCTCAACACTAGAAATATGCATTTTTTAATTTACTAAAATTAAAACTACAAGAAAATGATTGCTTTTGAAAATTTTTATGCCTTCGTTGCGCATGAATTTTGTCCTCGAAAAAATAATATTTGCATCTTCAACAAACTTAAAATACTTTTCATAAAAAAGGATGCCATTTCATAACAACAACAACGTGCAGCAAGATTTTCTTCTCAACAAGTATGTCTTTTACAACAAACTAGATGAACCTTCTCCTTGCTCAGTTTACTTAGTTTGAAACTAATCGCACTCAGTTCTGTAATACGAACGCTCTAGTTTATAAACTCAGTGCACTCAGTTTTGTTTACGAACACCTTAAATGAAAACTCGTTGCACGAGTATAACTGGTTTGTCGTTTACGAATGCGGCCAAAGCCAGTGAATTTTATTGTTGAAATTTTCATCTTGTGTTTGCCCTTTACTTGTAAAAGTTGTTGAACGCTCCTCTTCAATTTTTCAGAGCCTTTATACGAGTAGCCCTTTCTCGGACAGCCTGAGCTTGGATATGGCAGCAGCTCCTGGTCACCCCGTCCTGGTGGGCAGTGGCGGCATCTGGGATAAAACGGACCGTCCGGACATTTCCGAAATCGACGGGAGTGTGGAGGAAGCAGGCATCGTGTGGATTGTTGCGCCAGTTCTCCTGTTCCTGATCATCATAACTTCCATAGTGGTTTTGGTCCTTCTAAAGAGGTGAGGCTTCATCGTATTCAACAGACCCATGTTCTTAGTTTCAGGGCGTATCCAGGATCTTTCCACAGCCTCCATGATTTATTTCTTTATTTTATGTTCAGTTTGGTTAATACATATAACGGTTTTGTATTCAAGATCCAGGCTAATAGGAACTTGACTTGCAGTGAACATAAGATTTGAACCATTAACCTCGTAAAATATATAGAGGTTGGTAAAATTAATTAAAAACTTTGTAAAATAACGCCAAAAAATACCTCAAAACGATAGTTTCGGAATCGTTTAGAGCACACGGTTCTAACGCTATCACTAGAAACACAGTCAGCATCACATGAAGGAGTACTGTTAAGAACAGCAAGGCATATTCTAATGTGTTCTTTCTCCATGGGAACGTCATAGTCTCAAAGAAGTCAGAGATCTATCTCCCATTCCATTTCTGTAGATTTGACTCTGTAAAGGCCAACTCTCAGGTCAGTCCGACCTCATACGCTAGAATGTCAGTTCAATGTATTTTTCGGTATCTTCTTGCCGGATTGCGGAGGAAAGTGTCCCTATTGTGTTTGGGCGTGGTTTTATGGTTTCACTTGTTAGCCTTTGTCGCGGATTCTTACTGGTCATTAGACTCCAATAAATAATTCGACCACAATAGCTGCATGTGTATGTTGACCATTAAAATACTCCCCTCATCGTCTGGAGATCCTGACAAGCGGACTCTCATGAGAGTTGTCCTAAGTAGTCATAGACCGTAACAAGTCTAAAGCAAGCCACAGATTTCTCTAGGCCAGAACCGCTAATTCTTGTGGGCTTATATAATTCAAGGAGACAATTTGCCAGTCGTTTAGGAAAACAGAAGGCATCGCGAGTAGGCGACTGACATCACCCTCTCTAATTAATAATACTCAAAGTATTTTATGTTGTGTAACTTGGAGCCAACTCTAGCTGACCCATTCAATAGAATGGCACCAAATTTACTGTGTAGAAGATGATTGCCGTAGCATTGTATTTCCGTTATATTGTTAACCTGTTAGCTGCTTTTGCTTAAAAGACGAAATTACAGCGATTACTTAATATTTTTAATTGTTTTGGGGTTTTTTTTAATCATATCAGTTTTTTCACCATTTTTTAATAAATAAAAATAGTAAATACTTGTCATTGAAGCTTAAATATATTAGAAAAATAAATGAGATTTTGTTTAAGGAAATAAGACGCAACAGGGTTTACAATGATATGTAAAACTCTTTTTTTTTTTCTTACTTTTTTATTGCATATAATAGATGTACCTCTTTCCAAATCATGTGTTTAATCTAATATTTGTCAATACTTTCCCGTTCTTTCTGTAAAAATAAGACATAATATTATTTCAGACGTCGCCAACTGGCTAAGAATCCGGTTGGGGAAACCACCATGAAGCTTCTGTCTAACGTGCCTGACCGGGAAATGGTAGCCCATCCCACAGACCCCGTGGAGATCAGACGGATAAACTACAAGACGCCAGCCATGATGAGTCACCCTCCAATCCCAGTCTCCGAGCTGACCAATCATATAGAGCGCTTAAAAGCCAACGATAACATGCTCTTTTCCCAAGAATACGAGGTAATTGTTTTTTCCCTGCATTGCTTTCAAATGTTGCCACAGTTGTGTAAGCAAAGGATTGTAGTTTAATGGGTTGTAGACCTATAAAATGATGAAAGACGGAAATTTTAAATAAATACCAGCATATTTGTGAACGGGGTGCCGGGCGGGAAGGAGTAATTAACGATAACATAATGCCCATATTAAGTACATTCCGTTATGAGTTTCATTTTCTGAAGTTACAAATATTTCTTTTTTTTAAACTTGTTGTACGCTTATAAATTCGCATGCGAAATGCCGTATAGGATAAGCCTACCTGCCAAAGAGTGAACACAACCATGAATAATTATTCCATACATTGTTATAAAAAACGAAGTCTGAAGGGGTTTCAATTGGCAGCAGTAATTTCCTTCCATGCAATAAGAAACTACCTCACGCTTAAAAGTTTTCCTTAGTCACGTGTCCTTCCTATAAAAAAATATTTTTTTGTTGATGAGTATTGTACCATGCTCATTTACTGAGAATATTATATAATTCCAATAAATGAACATACACTGTCAATGTCTGTTCTTTTTTTCTTTTTTAATTTTTTTTTTTTTTTTTTTATAGATATTTTACACACTCTCAAGAAAATTTTCAAGTTTAAGCGAAATTTCCTATTTTGGCTTTACGGCTGTTTAATTAGTTTTTCAAGAACACACAACTCGACATAAGTATGAAAAACTGCAATTATGCATAATTGTACTCATAATAATAAATAATTGTTAATATAGGAAGTTTGACTTTTATTCGAATATGTGTTTGAGAGGGTGTACCACTTTTTCCTTAAATCTAAAAAAAAAAAACTCCAATAACTTATAAGCTCCTTTGTTTTTATTTTATTTATTAGATAAATTGCGTATGAGAAAAATGTGTTTACATAGATAAACAGAAAAAACTACATTTTAAAAAAGTACATTACAAAAAACGGGATTTTGTTTAAAAAAACGCGTCGTGCTTAAGTGTCTTTTACTGGTAGATTTATCCTAGTAAATTCAAATAATATAAAGATAACATGTAATAACATTACAGATACAAATTTAGTATTATCATTAATTGTTGATATCGTGCATTTAATCCGCGAGTATTAAAATCCAGTTTTCTGAGCACCTTACCTGTAAAACTTGTTTTTCCTTTACATAAAGCTCGTTGCGAGGAAAATATTGTATCAGAGGCACTTTAGGAAACTAGTTCTTCCTTTACATATATCTAAATGCGTGGAAATATTATCAGTGTTATTTACTTTTTATTTATTCTCGGTTAGTTCTACAGTAATGCTTTTTAATTAAAATTTTTAAATGTGATATACTTTTGACTTCATGGAATTGTATTTATATTATTAATACAAAACATTTTTTTTTTAATTTCTAAATCAAATGCCTCAAAAAATGTATTCAAATTCTCAAGAGTTTCATTAGTCATTTCGATTGAAAATCTCAAGAAAGTAAGTTATTAAAAGTAATTAATTCTTAAAATTATAAGTAAATGAAAAAATTGTGTTTCATTTAACTGATTTATTGTAATGTGATTTTATTTACGTCGTAGTAAATGTTGTGTATTCTAGGAATTAACGTTTTTTCTGATAACGTATATTTGCAATTATAGTAAGGTTAACTTAGTCATTCGCTTGAGATTTGATTATGTGAGGTCAAAATTAAATAATGCTTTTAATGTTAAATAACATATAAAAGGCATTTCCTAACCATTGAAGTATGATTAAATTATTTGCCTCTTTTGCTTTTAAATAAATAAATACGATATACTCATAAATAATAAAACAAAATTAATTTTTATTCTATAATTTAGAACCAGGATTTATAACTTTCTTCTTTTAAATACTGCTGCTTTTAATCAAATTTATTTTTATATTATTAAAACTGACTAAACATTAATTAAGTACTCTTCTTACTAAACTGTATCGTCACTTTACATAATCATAACATTAAAGGATAAAAGAGTAACATTGCATAATTATAATAAAACTGAAGTAATAATTAGATTTCTTACTAATAATTAAATTGCGTGTGCATTATTCCTCTAGGGTAAAAGCAATCTTTTATCATTTTTAATTACATCAGCAGAAAAGACATGGATTAGGACTTATTGAAGAAAGGCTATTGCACAATTACCCAGATAAAGGAAAATGAGAATTTAGTTTATTGATAGCGTAATTAATAAGAATTTAAATTTAATTAAAAGGAAGATGAAGGTTCCGTACGGGTTTGTACTTTGAACATCACATATACAGTGTAAAAAACCTATATTTTAACCTACACACACTTGATAAATTAAATTTTTTCTAGGATTATATTCTAAAATTTTCTTGCTGCATTTTGACTTAACAATATAAGCATTATTGTTAACAATATAAGCTCTTTAATTTTCGTACTTTTAATATCAGACACATTATTTTAAATTAAGAATCACAGCTATTTCGTAATTCACTCATTTTCTTGCTTTTATTCTAAAATGTGTGTTTTATTTTTAATAAATGCTTCCCTTTTTTCCGTTTCAGTCCATAGAACCTGGTCAACAATTCACCTGGGAAAACTCGAACCTGGAAATCAACAAGCCTAAAAACCGGTACGCTAACGTCATAGCTTACGACCACAGTCGGGTCGTACTGCAGCCGCTGGATGGCATACCCGGCTCTGATTACGTTAATGCCAATTACTGCGATGGCTACCGGAAGCCAAAAGCGTACATAGCTACTCAGGGTCCGCTTCCAGAAACATTTGGAGATTTCTGGAGAATGGTGTGGGAGCAGAGAAGTGCAACCATTGTCATGATGACAAAGCTAGAAGAAAGGACAAGAATTAAGGTAAAATATTTTTTAAGGGAAAATCTGAAGCACTTCCATATTTTAAATCCGCACTAAGTGCTACACCGGGTTATTCAAAATAGATGTTACAACGATTATCTCTTAAACCATTAGTCATCGATACCTGCTTTCCATTTGTCAAATTTAGAGTAACTTCTAAAAAATGAGGGACCATATAAAAATTAAATTTCGTATTTTAATATAGCCCCTTGTAAAAAAATTTTAAAGTGTATCATAATCTATTTGTGTATATCATAATATAAAGTGTATGCTGTTTGTTCTTTATTGTTCCATAAAACATTTCATTGGGATTAAAATCTATACTATAATCACCTTCTAAAACTGTATCACAATCTTTATCAGGCATATTTCAATTGTACTTTACCTTTATAATAAACAGTAGGGTTTAGCCATTTCTCTCAAAATATAGAAGATATTTCCAAGCTGGGTTCAGTTTTGAGGATTTATTTTGTACCGCCAAACTTCGCAATAAATTGTTTAAAAGGAAAACCTTGATGACTTTTGACCTCAATGCTATCTGGCAGCCCTTGAAAAGTGATACACCATTTCGCCGAGTAGATAAAAATCCTTGTCTGAAATTTATAACACTCAAGTGCTAATAATAATCAGTAATAGTTGTACTAGAGCAGAGCGCTTCCACAAATCATTAGGCTTTAGAACATGGGATTTTTTTTTATTTAAATATGAACATTTTGTATATATACTCATGAGTAACTCACTTACTCAAGCGATTTTCAATGCTGCTTCAAACTTCAGTGTAAGCTTGTTTAAATGTAGTAAATTTGTATTTAAATTGGAAAATAAAAGTTTGCAAATACCATTAGTATTTATTTTCACGTTCTACCATAAGAGAGTAATGGAAACCAATAAAAAACTTATTCTTTTCCACGGTAGAACCTTTCATCTTGAATATTTTCATAAATCAGATATCTCCCTCTGTTGGACAGCTTTATGTGGAACAGAATTCACCGATAAATGGACACTTTTCTGTGAAAACCGTCAGTGTTTAACTATTGGAGGCTTCGCTATAAAAATCAATTGAGAATCTTTTTCCGTTAAATAATTACTTCATTTAATGAAAACTTTCCGTCAGAAGAAAATTGCAATTCCGTTTACGACAGTTTTCAGAAAATTCTTTAAAAATTTTGTGATTTTTTTATTATTTGGTGAAAGTTTGTTACTAATTTTTTTAAATATAAAGAAATCATACATATTTTTCTTCTTGTATAGTTATGTTTCTCATTAAATGTTTTACAATTTTGTTACTTCTAAAAATTTTTCCATGCTATTAGTACCTAAATGTTTCTATTTCAGTGTGATCAATACTGGCCAAATAGAGGAACTGAGACTTACGGTGTCATGTATGTCTCTTTTGCTGATATTCAGGAGCTAGCTTCGTACTGCATTCGTACATTTTATTTACAAAGGGTATTTAAACTTTTTATTTATTTGAATTATCATTTGCTTCCATTGATTTTTTTATGAAATTTTAATCTTCATTTTCATTTTTAAACTGAAATCCTTCATTCTTTCTCAAAAGACGATCTATTATTTAAACATATCTTCCACATAAACTTTTCAAATTTCTGCTTCCATTCATTTTTCAGTGAAATAAAGAGTTCAGTCACAAAATAATTTATAAATTCCAATTTCAGTGTACATTTTTAAATTGTTTTCCTGGAACTTTCAATTGTTGTCGGTTTGAAAACTATTCATTTGGCAAAATTTAACAAAACACGTAATCTTTTCGCATAGTAAATGACAAAACTAATGTTTCCGTATAAAGAAAAATTGGCAAATGCCCACTCTGTTAACAATTATAAAATTTTAAAAATTGCAGTTAAAATAAACATTTTTGTATTTATAGATCTTATTTTTCAGGTAACAAGTAAATGCCTTAGGTCATTAAAATAAATACATTAGTTTCAAACTATTAACTGCTAGGTAAATATTCATTCTGTTACCCAGAGAGTACATTTTTTCTTGGTAAAAAAAATAAGATTAATATTTTACAAATATTAGTTGTTGTACTTCTTGTTACTAAG
The DNA here is from genome assembly GCA_038373885.1 of Cheiracanthium punctorium. NCBI lineage: Eukaryota > Metazoa > Arthropoda > Arachnida > Araneae > Cheiracanthiidae > Cheiracanthium > Cheiracanthium punctorium. Next base: position 1,343,824 of record JAWZYV010001322.1, on the reverse strand, counting down.
TATAATCAATGTGCACATCTGCGTTTACCAATGTATCAGTAACAAAGGAAAACAATTGACTCGAAAACAAGAACATCGTTTTTAGCTATTTTGCGAATTCAAAGCCTTTTTTCTGTATAATGCATTTTAAAGAAAAGTATTAAAAACATTTCTTCCCCGTTTTCACTTTTTCCATACCCCCCTTGCAGGTCGGCTTTCCAGAAAAGAGGGAAGTGAGACAATTTCAGTTTACCGCCTGGCCCGACCACGGTGTGCCTGATCACCCAACTGCATTTTTAATGTTTCTCCGAAGAGTTCAAGCTATGAATCCCATAGACGTAGGACCCATCATCGTTCACTGCAGGTGAGTGAAAAACGACCTGAAGTTTTAGAGACGCTCTTACTGTACTTTCTAGGAAAGAGAATATTGAATTTTCTGTCCTGTGCTGCCTTAAGTTAAGTAAAGATGCCTTAAAATGCCTTCGTCTTACGGTTCATTGCTGCAGTTAATCAAATTTCAGTTCTCAGTTTCATAATATAATCCATAATCCTATCCGGATTTATGTCAAAAATTTAAAAAGTTTTTTTTTCTTTAATTATCAAAATCAAATGGCAATGCAGCTCTTGAAATTGGTTTATAGTGTAGTAGGCTTGAACTATAAAGTTTGCAGCATATATTCAAATTTTTATCAAATGATAGTGCTACGCAGACAAATTATTACATACTTTTAAATAACAAGATTTGTACTAAATTACATGCTTTGCATAAATATTACATACTGTTAATAACATGAATGAATACTCGCTGTTAAATTTTTTCTAAAAATTTTCTTGAAGAGTTTTTGTAGTGAATACACCTAAAGCACGGAGGAGCTCTATAAAAGTTTCAATTGGTTAATATTCTAGTAAGAGGTTTAAAAAAATTCAGGGACTATTTTCCGGTACTCGTTCACATTTTTTGTATTTTTTTATGGTTATAAAAAACATTCTTTTTATGAAGGTTGTTTAAAATGTAACTTTTGTTGTTATGACTATAAATTTTATCAATCACTTGCCCGAAAAAAAGAAATGCAAATGATTATATTGGCCATATGTAGCAGCATCAATATAACTTACAGTACGTACTTTTTAAGGAGAATAATCCAAACTAATTTGTTCTAAGATTCGATGAATCAATAATAATTTAGCCTTTGACTTGTTGAAAGAATAAGGCATAAAACATTGAGAAAAAGTACAGTAACCAATACACAATATATACAATATTACTTGTACTGATACCACTACTTACAACCTATTGTATCTAAACATTATTAAAAATAGTTTAAAGTGGTTATTCATCATTAGTCATTCATTTTTAATAAATCGTCAATATTGCCACATTTTGAAGAATGAATCCCATTATTTTTTCCTCAAAATTTAAGAACGGCTTATACACGCGTAAATACCGTGTACACGAGCACATGAATGCACAGCGTGTGGATAAACGTAACGCCAACACATTGTGATGGACTGTCAATTTTTTGTATAAGGTTCTTCGTGATCGGCTTATCGTCATTACGTTCTTCGTGATTGGCTTATCAACGTCATTACGTCTTCGTTTCGTGAGTGGATTTAGAACACACAGTGCTGTACTCCAAAGCTGCAGCACTTGTGCTGTATTATTTTAAAGCAATGTTTAAAAAAAAAAACGGTAAAATTACCGGGTTTTCTTACAGTGTGTGGTCGGCTCAAAGATTCTATTATTTATTAATAAGTAATGCAAACCAGCATGTCATAACAATAGCGCATTATAAACTTAATTCTGTAAAGGGATTTTTTTTTCAAAGTAAATGCACACCACATGATTATCAATACTTCTATGTGTTACATGAATCATTGCTTTGGTTAACCATCTTCTTTCTTCTTCAGCGCTGGCGTCGGTCGCACGGGCTGCTTCATAGTAATCGACTCCATGCTGGAACGCTTAAAGCACGAGACCACCGTGGACATCTACGGCCATGTGACGTGCCTGCGTGCGCAGCGCAACTACATGGTGCAGACGGAAGACCAGTACGTCTTCGCACACGACGCCGTGCTAGAAGCCGTCATAGCGGGTGTCACGGAGGTTCCTGCGCGCAGCCTCTACACGCACATACAGCAGCTCATGCAGGGGGTGCCTGGAGAGGGTTGCACCGGAATGGAGCTGGAATTCAAAGTGAGCACTTTTGTCAGTTTTATTTACTGTTTTTTTCCAGTGGTGCTGCCTGTTGAAATATGTTAGGGGACGTTTAACTTACACGCGTGTCATGAGTTAAATGTAGTGTTTGTTAAAATCAATAAATAAAATCGACTAAAGCATTCGCTTTTTATTATTGACTAGCTGAAATACCCATTCTTCGTAAAAGTGAAAGCAGGCATTTTTCTAATACTTAAAGTTTATTATATGAGCAGGATTTTCAAAACTGCTAAATTGTTTCACTTCTAACGTTGTCGATTTCATCAGAATAGCAAACCAAACTTAAAAAAGAACCAACTTCAGTTTGCTCAGTATAACTTTGAATAAGCAATAATTTTTTAGAAACCAGATTCAATAAGGCAAAAAAAAGTTTTAGATAATACGCAATAAGGCTTCTTTAAATCTGAAAAAAAAAACTGTATTTAAAATGATTATGAGCCATTGAAAAGTGCTCAAGTCAGCATATATTTATTTTCATGTCTCCAACATTTATTAAGATAAAATGCACTTTATATATAAAATCATTAATGTATGGGACACATTTTACTATTTAGAAATTTTTTAGACGGGGTTCGTATAAAAATTTAAATTTTGTATTTATAATTAAACTTTTGAAAATTTTAATCAATGCCATGAAATTCTGTACCTTTTAATCTAACTTGTAATTTATTGTATATATCTATAATCGATATTTAAAGAATAAAAGCCTAGGTCAGTGTTTTGGGAACACCCATGCATTATTTTAAAAACTGATTTCATTTCCAATGCATAATCACAAAGTGTAAACATTCTTACATTAAAAAGATAAAACGTGAGCGAATGTACTAGTTGACATGGAAAAGTAAGGCCATGTTGTACCTCCCCAAACCCTCTCTACTACATAAATGACCTTTAACACAAGATTAAAAAGTGTGATCATTTTTATTGCTTGTTCGGTCTCGTTGTTTGTTCATCTGCGCTCTTGGAATTCTTTTCATTTGTATTCTTTGCGATTTTACTTTTATGAATGGTAAAATACCAAAATATTCACAAAATAATACTGAAAAGATTAATTTAAAAATCTAGCACCCTTATGTTTGTTTCACTGAATTTAAAACATGTTTGTGGAGTTTCTTTTTCATCTTTATTAATTATAAATATTACTTTTCAGAAATTAAGCATACTTAATCATAGCAAATCTGTGAAATTTGTGAGTGCCAATCTACCTGTTAATAAATTTAAGAACAGGCTAATAAATATTCTTCCATGTAAGTACCTTCTATTTTCATCATTTTAAGTAAATTAAGATTAAAGCTATCGAGATTTTAAGCAAACCTTATAATTTTAAAGCGTTTCTCCATTGTATTATTCACGTAGGTACTATAAGCACATGTAATATACTTTATATTATTTCGTAGTAAATCGATTTCACCATCAAAAATGTGTATTTGTGTAATACTTCTTACGTAAACTACATGTATAGCAAATTATTTTTTATTTATAAGCAAAAACTAAATTGTTAATGCTTAAAAATTTATAAAAAGTTAAATAGTAATAAAGCAGCTAGCAAGAGCTGCATAGTGAAACATTACAGTCAATAAAAATAAAATCTTAAAACAACGCAATTCTTTTTTAAATTAAAAAGTCTAAAACAATTTTTAAAACATCATTTGAGTTAAGTTATTTCTGAATCATAACATTTTTAATTAAGAGCTTTCAAAAACAAATTAGTAATTCAAGGTAGAATTAATTAAAAAAAACTTTGTAAACTACACATAAATAAAATATACCGCAATACAATCATTTTGCCTGGTGCAAAACGGCAGTTACCTTTGATCTTCTTGCCTTTGTGTATTACAGATCTTTCACTTATGTGTGTTATTTTACACAGTTTTAAACTAATTTAGTAATATCTAATGTCGCAATTAAACTTCGTTTTTTGGTTTTTTCATAGTGTATTGTTATTTTTGCTATTTGTGCTTTTGTGTGTGTAGAAATGCGATAGTAAACTTTTAAATTATAACAAGAGAAAAAAAAAATAATTAAATTTTTTACATTTTGGTAAATAATTTTTGTTTATTTTATTTATTTTTTATTTTAGATGAAGCAACACGTGTGTGCCTGCAACCTATCAGAGGTGTAGACGGCTCTGATTACATTAATGCTAATTATATTGATGTAAGTTCTTTATCATACGCTGGTGCTTTTTGTAACATCTATAGATAATTTTGTGTGTACTAATTGTATGTTGCTAAAATTCTTGAAATTCTCGTGAAACTAACGTACTCATAAATTCATTTTCCAACGTTCAATTTTCATTTTGCCGCTTGTTTCTTTATAAGTTATGCGAGTTTTACAAATCTCACGGTGTATGAAAAATCTGAATTTTCTTCAACATTCTTAAATGCATTCTTATTTCTTTCTTTTAGGGTTACCGATATAAAAATGCATACATAGCAACTCAAGGCCCGCTAGCAGAAACAACAGAAGATTTCTGGAGAATGCTTTGGGAACATAACTGCAATATTGTAGTCATGTTAAGCAAATTAAAAGAACTCGGACGAGTGAGTGAAAATCTTTTTTAATTTCTAATACAACTAGAATGACAAAAACCACATCATGTCTGTATAAATGTCTTATATACATATATATATATATATATATATATTTAGAAGATATAATTTTAAACTTTTCTAGTCGCAATTGCCAAATCCGTATTTAACTTTATTAATATTTTTAGTGATATTTCCGATAAAAATTCTCTGAAAAAAAAAACGATATCTCTAAAAAATTTTTAATGATTAAGCAGATTACTTATCAATGTGTTAGTGCAAAATTTTGAAATTATGTTTATATAATCTTCATGTAACTGTTTGCGTAAAACAAAGGACCAATAATAATTGTACAAGGAAAAGGCATCCAAAGAAGCGATGCTTAGGATATCTTTCCTTTGGGTGTCAACTTGTGAACATATTATCACTATTATATAAAAAAATATTAAGTCCATTTTTAAAAAAATTTCCATTACCAAAATTTTTTATTAAAGTTTCCATTCCAAAAGGTAAGAATAGTCATGAAAAATAGTTGTTACACATTTTTTTTAAAATCATACCGTGATTATTAATTTTTTTATATTTCTTATTCATTTGATCAAATAAAAATTTTCAAGGTAAGCAAATTAAATAATATCACAAACAACTTTAGTTTTCTGTTAAATGCCGAATATAATAAGATATATTTTCATAGTAATTGTTTTTTAGACTTTTGATAATAAAATAGATAAATTTAAAAGCATACGGATGAGCAAAATAAAAATACTTTCTTGTTTAATATTTTCTTATAACTTACATTAATTTTTAAGATATTGAAACTTCTTGGCTCAATTTATGTAAATTTTGTATTGAAATCTACTTCACATTTACTTATAATTTCATTTTTCTGCAGGAGAAATGTCATCAGTACTGGCCAAATGAAAGATCCCAACGCTATTTGTATTATGTTGTTGATCCCATAACGGAATATAATATGCCTCAATATATTCTTAGAGAATTTAAAGTTACAGACGCGAGGGTGAGTTTACGCAATAGGTTTCACTGTTAAATGATGATGTATGCAAAATTATAGCAGTTTTTATGTTATTACGTAAGGATGTATATTATACATTCAATGATTGCAGACTCCAAAATATTTCGTGAAAATCTGATGTGCTTTTGTTTTTACAGGATGGTCAATCTAGAACGATTAGACAGTTTCATTTCACAGATTGGCCAGAGCAGGGTGTTCCAAAATCAGGAGAAGGGTTTATAGACTTCATAGGCCAAGTACATAAAACCAAAGAACAGTTTGGACAAGAAGGTCCAATTACTGTACACTGCAGGTAAATGAAGATGCTGAAAACTTTTTCATTTCTTTTATAATTTGCCTTCACTTAAATAAGCATAAATGGGCTGTTTTTTCCTGACGCCAGTATATGCCCTTGTAATTTCATTTTTTCTAGTGTTTCCTCCATTAAAGAAAATGTTATATCTAACTGGCAGTCGTCTCTTGTCATAAACATGACAACCAAGCATTGGATTCCAAATCTCCGATTCCTGTCAGCTCAAAATATTATCTTCATGCGCAAAACGTGCATGTAAAATCTGTGAGATCTAAAATTCCCCTGGCAGCCGCTAACATTTCTTTCATATACCAATATTCAGTAGAAGTGGAGGATCTGATTTTTGAAACAGTCACTTTTAAGAAAGTATCTTTCCAAACCTTTTCTCTGATGAAATACTTTGAGGGTCAGTGGATATTGAAGGAGCTGCTTGTATAACATCATTAAATTTTCTCCTGTGCTAACACTTGAAAATCATTGTTTTTAAGATATGACGTTATATTCAGAAACCACTGCAGCACCTTCGTGTAAATTTGTCACAGAAAAAATCCGTATTTGTAAAGCTAAACTCACTGTCGTAAGTTTGGATTAGGTTGCAAGGAGTCGGCCATGGCTTAAATGAGAACCATCTGTCCGAGTTTGCAGAAATTGGTGATATTTTGTGATGCCAACATGAATGTCATAAATATTCTACTTCATAGACAATAAATTGTCTATTAACAATAAGTAGTATTAAGTAGAAAACTTAATTTTCAAAATGCATTTAAAAAAAAATTTTTATTGATATTTTTTCTTGATTTGTTATATCATTACTTTAAGTATATTAAAGTAAATATATGAATTGCATATTATATATCAAGCGTATTGGCATATTTTGGAATTAAAGAATAAAAATCCATCTTAAAGTTTGTCATCATCTATTTTTTTTATAAATGTAGTACGAACTTACGAAAATTAGAAAATCAGAAAATCAAATTTAAAGATTAAATTTCATTTTGCTATAAATAGAATATCTTTTATTGCAGTCTTAGTCTGTCATCAATTTTAATAAGTTTTGTTTCACAATGCCGCAAACCTTTTAAAATAGTTTCAAAAAATATTTTGATCATTTTTTAAAATGCAAAAGAATTGTTTTCCATAAAGATATTCCGAAATATTTAGATGATTGAATATTTGGAGATTTAAGATTGGAAAAAATATCTTAATACTTTAAAGAAAAGAAAATGTTGCACTTTCCCATATGAAAAAAAGGAAAAGGACATTATTGTGAGAAGCAATTTTAAAACAGTTTAACATCTTCATTGATATTTAACCTTGCATTTGCTATATATTGGTATGTAGCATAAATTTGTGCACACTATTGATTTTGTTTGTAATAATTCCGTTTGAGTAAAAAAGGTATTTTCCCCTACAGTGCTGGTGTTGGCAGGACTGGAGTCTTCATAACCTTAAGTATAGTATTAGAACGAATGCAGTATGAAGGAGTCGTTGATATTTTTCAATCTATTCGTATTCTACGCACACAAAGACCCGGCATGGTTCAAACAGAGGTAATGCACCAAATTCATTTTGAAAAACAAATTTGCTGCGCTTTAGTTTTCATATATGTTTTTCAAAATTTTGCTTTTTTAATTTGCCATTGATTTGATATGAGATGATGTCGGTGTGTGATTCTGAGTGAAATTTAGTACACATCAGTTAAAGCCACACATTTTTTTATGCTGTCATATACACTCTCTTTTTAATTTGCATGAATGCATTTGACAAAATAAAGTACTTACATTGATGTAAATCATTAGCTAGAAATATTTATGACTCGCCGTTAGAGATTTTATCATGTATGTTGTAAAAGCTATATTACATAACATAAAAAAGGGACAGTACATTTTCTGTATATTTTCCGTACGTACAATTTTAATGGAAATTTTCTATTTATATTTGGATGAAAGGCGATTTCCGTATATCAAGGTCAGCGCCTATCAGGAACGGAATTTCTTCTGCAATTTACAGAAATAAAATTCCATAAATATGCAGAAATAGACCATTTCAGCACATTTTCCGTAATTTCATGCTTTTTTTTTACATTATATACATTTACGCAAAATCAGTAGCAAATACTAGGGAGATGTGATCGTCCCCAGCCTGAGCACACTTAAATCCACTTTAGAACACAGGTTTAAACTATTCGCCTTCATCACTGAAACGACGCAACTAAGAAGACTCTCTTTCTTTGGCCAGTGTTACTTCCCCGCGTGGATTTTTGAATGGTCTGTCGGAACTCAACGATTGAGCAAGAGCAATGCTGTCTGCACCTTTTACTTGGTCTTCGTAAAATGATAGTCTTCTCCGTTGAATCTTTTCAATGACAAAAGCGATCAGGTTAAACGGGTTCTGGACAAAAAAATTAAGAGTAGGGGGAGAGAAAAAAAAGAATCCGTCTTTCATATAATGCTTCCTCACCCATGAAACTTTTCGTGATTCACCACTGCTCAAATAAAATGGCAAATGATACTTTAATTGACCTGCAGTGTCGACTGAATACGGAATTGATAAAAGCGAAATTAACCCGTTACGTTTACAGCATCTTTTTCATGTTTCAGGACCAGTACCAGTTTTGCTACAGAGCAGCTCTGGAATATTTAGGCTCATTTGACCACTACGCCAACTGAGTTTACATTTGCCAAGGAACTGACACTGCCCCCACCTTAACTTCCAGCAACTCACAGGGTAGAAGAACCATTCACAGAAGAAACGGAGCAATCTGTGACATGGTATCTCCCGATATCAGTGTTCAGTGGGAACATCTCGTCTCAAATATCAGTGGATGTATTATTTGCACAATCAACTTTTTTTGTGGTGGTCGGGGCCCACTCGGAAATTCTTTGGGCTGCTGCTTCAGTTCCCTCCAAAGAAGTGTGATGCCATGTACAGGCCTTGTAAAGTTCCTTTCATCTACTGTTTCAAGCACTGTGTCTCTGGGTTTGTGAAGAAAACAACAACTATTCGAACTGGATTGTAATCAGCTCTCATTATGACTTAAGTGCTATTGTTTTAATCACAAAAAATAAACAGAAACAAAAAAAAAAGCAGACAGGACTCCATATAATCAATTTAGTGGTGCTCTATACATATTCTTTGGAGATGCACTGCCATCTCACTGAACTCTGTGTATGGTTGGTGATAATATATATTGTTGTCAGATAATGTTCGTTGATGGAGTTATATTGTGCATTTGACGTGTTTGCACATAAGGATGTTTCAGCTACTTTTTATTGATGTTTTTCAAAACGCGTGATGGTTTTAAACTAGAAAATATATATATATAATTACTGACTTTGCTATATTTTTATTTTTATTTTTAAAGTCCATTTAGCTTCATTTTTCATAGAAATTTTGTATTTTGTAAAATTGAGAACGGCGTATTGAGGCACTCTGCCATTGCAGATGCATGATTGAAACAGTCATGTCTGTGAATCCTTAAGATAGTCTAATCTTTTGAATGATGGTTTCTTTCACAGTATTTATCAAAAGTAATAATAATAATAGAATTTTCGGTGTTTATTTTATTTTTTATTATACAAATTTTTGAAGTAAAGCACTCACATCTTGTATTTTAACACATTTTGAGGGGGGGGGGAGAAATAATCATAATAATCAACAATATTTTTTTAGAAATCATCACTCAAACGGTTATACGTAGCTTTAATGTACTTAAGTTATTTCTACATATGTGCATTTACATGAATATTTATTGTATACCTCAACAAAATTTCCTTGTTTATTGTGTACATCTGGTCATTGTTAAAGATGTTTTTATTTTGAAATTATATAAATTTTTCAAAAACAATCAACAACCGTATTCATCCATTTATTCACAATCCAGCTATATAAATTAAAAATGTGTTTTAAAATTTTCTGTATCTCAAATTATTCAAGCCTTCATAATTTTAATGTTACATTACATTTTTTCAAATATACTTTATGGCTTTGTAAGATTATTTTCCATCATACAGTTTCAAATAAATTTCATATAAACAAAATCATTTCATATAAACAAAGAATCGGTGTATCAATAAGTTTTTATTTTATTCCAAATTCATATTTTTAATTTAAATGTAAACTGTATTTTAAGCAATAATATGTAAAAATGTTTTAAAAGTACATAAAAACTATCATTAGAATATGTATATTCTTCGAGATTTTTTTACTTTTAAAAGCATTTAAGTATTTGTGAGTCATTATTTAGTGTTAAAGAGTTTTTGTAAGATGTATATACCCATTTTGATTTTACATAAAATCACCTTACATTATACTTTATTCCATTTTATAACATCAGTTGTAATATATTGAGCAATTAGTATATATATATTTTTTTTTTCACTGTGGCATTCAGTTTTTTTCGTTTGTGGTTTGTATCAAGTCATTTGAAAAAAATGCATATTTTTGTTAAACATAATATTTTTTTAATTATACTCGCATTTTGCTTGAAAAATAAGCAATATATTAACAGAATCGTGATAGGTTTTGTTAAATTTCATCTCGAGATAACTAGAATTAATTACTCTTTTTGAGATTTATAGTATAATATAAGAAGTGAAACAAGAAAATTTTCTGTTGTCATATGTTTGAGATTTCACATTTCTATTCGAAGTTTTTGGTCTTAATAATTTTTGTTTTAAAATTGTACAATTTAAAAACGAAACATTTCTAGTCCTAATTTTCACAAGATACATTTTTTGAATAGCACAAACAATAGATTACAAAATACAATATTATCAAGAAATTTCATATTATAGCCTAAATATGTCTTTCAATATTTTTCAATTCTAACACGTAAGCTCAAAATAAGTAATAACTAAAGTTCTAAATTACCCTTATTTTTCATATAAATGTCATATTTGATTCTCAATGTTAAAGATATTCACAGGAAATTGAAATGTTTGATCGGGGGCCTTAAACTTTTTAAAAACGTTTTATCATATTTTTTAACAATGTAGAAATAGTTATAACACCAAATTATCCAGTCTTTTTTTTCATTTCACAAAAATCTTTGAAAGAAAAATAAATCTTCAAAAATTCTTTTTCAAAAAACTATTTTATATTTAGAAATATCTCCACATTTTAGCGTTCAGATAGCCTATATTTTATGTGCAGATGAAAACAGATCAAAAAGCATTTAAAGATTTTGATAAGCGATTTACAATATTACGTCTTTAAATATTTTTAAATGGAGTAGAAACAGCTGGTTCTTGTTGCTGGAAAACGGAACTCGTTGATGATGCATTAAAGGTAAAATTAAAGTTTTAGCTTTCTAAAACTAACAAAACTAAAATTTAGTGGCACTATAATTCTCAAAATATTGATTTGTAATAATATAAATACAAATAATTTTGATAAAATAATACAATGTGCAAAAATGAACAAAATAATGCATGCAATTCGATAATCATTGGCTCAAAAAAAAAATCAAAATATATCAATATATTAATTTAAAATATTTTTAAACTATTACACTTACTAAAAATGATTTTTTTGCTGTAGTTTATATTCTCAGGGATATCATGTAAAAAAATCTCTAATTTAGATTCAATATTAAGTATTATAAAAATTTAGCTTTTTATTGTAATAACAAAACCAGAATTCAAAATGCAACTTTTTTTTAATAAATTTCATGCTTTTTTTCATTTATTTATTACAAATATTATGTAACTGTACTAATTTCCTGGATTCACTGACTATTGACTGAGAAGCACTGGATTGAATGATGCATGTTTTGAAATTGTATATGTTTTTTACAAATCGTAATAATTCAAAATTGCAACCGAAATATTTTACCTCCTTAAACCATCTTACATTCAAGAATTCATTTGTTTGTGTAAAATGTTTTGCTAAAAATATTATAGAATGATAAGTGTTTCTTAAGTGATAAATATATTTTTTCTTAAAAAAATGTGATCTAGTAAGAGAAAACTTTTTACTCATTCAAATATCAGATATCTCTGTCATTGAAATAGTTTACATATATCACAAAAAAAAACCTCCTCATCTTCTGGTAAAAATGTGATACTGAAAATAAAATATGAAAATTGTGAATTTTCGAATCATTTTCAGAATTTTTATTATAATCATACTGTGTAGAAAAAGAGAGAAAAAAAGTCTTACAACAAGATTTTTTTAAAGTTTCCAACTTTTTTCAGTTAGAATTGTGTTTCAGTCTCTTGTGCAGTTTACTTTCAATAAAATAAGAGTTCTCGACTTATATATGTAACTGATATCTCTCAGAATAAAATAAATCTCTAAACTGTTGAAGTTTCAAAAGCGAGTTATAACTGCTGTTGTGTCTGTGTGTGTGTGTTTTTTTTTTAATTGGGCTGCTTGAAACTGATTTATTTCTGAAGGTCGAGAAAAATATTTAGGGTCAGTTGTGGTGAATGGGAACAACACACTGCCTGAAGTGGTTACCCAATGAACTGAATTTCTAGTAAACCTTATGAAATAACGATTGCTGAAGGATTCAAGGAGCTCTTGAGTTTTTTTGAACAGCTGATCTTCGGGTGATTGGCACTTCATATTGTGATTATTGTGATGGTGATAAAATTTTATTTTCGAAACATTGAACGAATTGAAAGAGTTATATTTGAAAGTTGAGAAAAAAAATTTATACACAAAACTGGTTCCAATTTACATTCTTACGAGCATGGATAAAAAGAAAAGTTTGAAAGTTTATAAACAAATATACGAGGGCGAGTCAAATAAAAGTAAGCCAACCCCACCTGCACAAGAATGGTTCGGTCCATCATCTGCGACGCACACGCATATCACAGAGGCATCCCTCATTTATGAAAGTGACGCGATTTATGAAAGTTGAGGTTAAAGTTCTTTAAAATGCTCATACATTGGGTTGAAGATGGTAGCATGGCATAATGGATGCTCCAAAAGAAGAACAGCGTGCAGCTGAAGGTATTTCACAACAAGAAATTAGTCGCCGTATGACTGCCGTGTACAGTGAGCATTGCATCTCATTGGCCACTGTGAAGCGTTGGAGCAAACGGTTCAGAGAAGGACATGAAAGTTGCAAAGGCGATCCAAGACTGGCACCTCGCAGTCACCCCCCGACACAATGATGAGCTAATTCGACAAGCAGCCATACAGCCCAGATTTGTCGCGATACGACTCGCACATTTTCGGGTAACTGAAAAAACATCTCAAGGATACCAGATTCGTGTCGGACGCCGTCGTGAAGGAGTCAGTTACAGACTTTTTGAATCAGCAACCTACGGAGTTTTATGGGACGGGAATCATGCGGCTCGTTTGTCAATGAGACAAATGTCTCAATGTTCATGGAGACTACTTTTAAATAAAGTACTCTGTCATATATTCGCATTGGCTCACTTTCATTTGACTTGCCCTCGTATTATTAACAGTACACAAATACAAGAAGAATTAAGAAGCATACTTGCTGACCCCTTTTCTACACAATCACATAAGCTATTCAGGTTTTGGGGGCTTTTATCGGAACGCAAGACCAACTTGTTCAACTTGACTAGAAATCACTTCCTATCCCTTTGAGCAGCTATTTTCACATTACTCTACCTAAAAAAGGCCATGATAAAATAACCGAGATTGTCGTCCTCTTTCATGACAAAAATAGGCCACATACTGCTCACAAAATTCTGAAATCCCTTCAAAAGTTGAGGTGGAAAGTCTGGAACACACCGCATACAGCCCAGATCTGGCACCCATTGATCATTTCGTGCTTTCGCAATTGAATGAAAGCTTATCTGCAACAATGATCTCTCCAGACAGTGGTGTGAAAAAAGCTTTCGAGAGCTGGATTAAGGAAAAGGGACGTGATTTCTTCCAAGACGGATTAAACAAGTTGGACCTGCGTTCCAATAAATGTCTGAATACCTTTGATGATTATGTAGCAAAGCTATCGACAAGCATACCTCATAAAAAAAGATTGTGTGCTTTTAATAAATATTTTTTTAATATACTTATATAACTTTTTTTTACAATCGGTCCATGTGTAAGTCATGTTCTGGGTGAGTAAAATACAGCGGTGGTGAACATAACGCAAAACTCAGAATGAAAACCCACTTGCATAGTTGTCTTTGATGCAAAATTATTATTTGTCAGGTCGTGAGATTGATTTCTATCAGCACCTTCAATACTGTTGGAGTATAGTTAAAAATTCCATTTTTTTTTTGGGGGGGGGGGAGGGGCTATGAAACTGCATGGAAAATTTTGATATAATATGATAACAATCTCTAAAGTATGTATCGTAAACTTAGTTTAATAAAAACAGATGGACGAAAAGATAAAAATCACTGTCAGTTACATTTAATTAGAGAAACTTACAAAATGAGGGGAAGACAGTTGGATGTTACAGAACTAAAAGTTACCCAAATCTCTAATGGCCGTAGAAAAACTTATATTACTAAAAGGAAGTGATGTGAACGGAAATGTCCCCAGTCAGAGTTCTATGCGCTCGGCCATTGGTCGGGCCGAAAAATTAGGTTTATATCATCTGCTGTATATAGTAAGCACTAGCGCTACATTTCCTATTTATCTATATATAGTCTTTCCTGTATAGAAATATGACTTGGTTTACTGACTAGAGTATGTTTTAAGATGGGAATTACACTTGCTAAGTTTGTTATGTTTCTCGGCGTCATCCAGTAATATGACCTATAACGTGGGCAGCCACTTTGCCGCGTAAAAGGATCCATTGACTTAAGAAACTACAGTACCAATTCAACCGTTCTCAAAATACATGACTCTCCAGTAAATTATTTAATTTACTTCTGCGTTTATTATATGCCATAATTTTTTAATTCAAATATTGAAACATTCCATTTCATTGTTTCTAAGACATTTTATTTTAAAATTTTCATAAAAATAAATTATGGGCCGTGGTAGCCCAGTGGTTAAAGCATTGGACTCGTAACCGGAAAGTAGCGGGTTCGATACTGGGGTACCACTAAAGACCACCGTGTACATACGGTGTACGTGTACGCTAAATTCGTGGTTCCGAAAGTCCTCTCGACGGTCGCTTGCGGTTTCCGAGAGGTGCCAATATTCAGAAGTCCCCCACCTTCTGATGAGGTTCCAAATTGTGGCGGGAAATTTCGGGAAGGACGTATATGTAGCTCTAAGCGACACATTCAGTGACGCGAGCAGTACTCTCCTGGAAAATAAATAAATAACAACATGCCCTACCGGCCAAGCAGGGGTGTAGTCTGAGAGGGCTGCAGTCCCCTCCCCCCGAAATAGGACCCTTTACTTAGCTTACAATTGATCTCTAGCTTGCAATATGATACTCAGCACCCCCTGAAATAAAATCCTGGCTACGCTACTGCGGCCAAGTAGAATATTTTAGGTTATTCAGCCTTGTTTCATAGATAGAAAATTACTTACCTTGATCCAAAAATGTTAAACTTGTAAATGCATTGATATAATTAATTTTTATACATTTAGATACATATTTCAAACATAATGTAAATTGATAATTACTGATAACGTCTCATATCAAATGTTTTAAAAATCTAGGGATATTCTTTAAATAGCTTTAAAATAAAACAATGACGTTAAAAACTAGAGGGAAAAATTTTACTGCTTCTTCACATATAGACCAGTAAAATTAGTTTTAAAAAAGAGAGAGAGAGAGAGATTGCCTGGCATTAATTCCAGGAACGCTATCATTTTAATCCCTTTATTTTTCATTCTAGAGAAGAAACTCGAAATTTGCCTCTTTTTTTTTCAAGTGCGCTTTACGTGGCACCACGAAAATTTCTAACTTTTCTCAATTTTTCTCAAATAACTCAAAAAACCTTTCAGTTGCATAAAAAAAGCTTAGTTAGCAAATTATAGAGCATGAAATTCTGCGTCTATTAAGTATCTAACTTTGAAAATTCAGCAAGCGAGATGTCATAAGTCAAAAGTATGTCAAGTGTTTCGAAAACAGTATAAGATTCGTTTTTTGACTTTCGGAAACTTAAAAATTACTCATATTACGAAATCAAAATTACTCGCACACATATTCGCGGTCATGGACGCCACCAGAATATTTCACAGAGGGAGGGGAGGGGGGGCAGGCAAAGACTACTTCAACGTATGGTTACCATGTTGAAAAGAACAAAAAAGGAAGGGAAAACACTGCATACAAAAATCCAGGGGGGGGGAGGGAGCAAGTGCTATTTTGCCAGCGCCCATGTTCTGGGTTATTTTAAACATTTTTGAACCTCAGCAAGTTAATACACATTAGCAGAACTATTATTTTAGGGCATGTATGTATATTATTCCTGTCTACATTCATTCCGGAAACGTCCATACATGTAGAGAAAAGAACAAAGAGACTTGCATAGTTCTTTTTTAGTGAAAGTCAAGTACACTCTTAAATAAAAGTTGAATTCGCTCCGAAAAAAAGATTTAAAACTGGGACAAACTTGTCCCGGTTTTAAATCCTTCTGGGTGAATTTAGGTCTTTTTTTAAAGCGTGTAGATTAGGATCCAGCCTTCTTGAAGTTTGGTTTTAATCAATAAACAAATTGTCGAACAGGAATCCGCCAGACACGTATGCTCGTTTCTGCCCGCTAGGGCACGTCTCCGTAGCTTACTCTATTCATTAACCGGCTGGTCGAAAATTTATGAGAGAGTTTTAGTTTATTTAAGCCAATCATCCCTTGAGTAGGTCGACAAAATTACGACCAAGCTCGCTTAAAGAGTTATACACTGGGACTCAGCGTCAAGTTGACCTTCCGACCAAGTTTTAAGTTTGGTGACCTCAGAGAGTAAATTCTTGAAGGCGTGGATGGGTAGAGCAGACCTTGGCCTCAAGTGTAAAGTTCGGCCTGTTGCACCACAGTGTAAAGTTTACCAGTTTTAATTCATTAATAAGTTGAAGTTCAAAATTGTTCTATTTTTGTTCTAGACCCGTTCGTGCTTGTTTAGTTGATTTCTTTCTTATATCTCTATATTATTGTTACCCCGACTTCCCCGAAACTTTTTAATAGTGATTTCTTGACAAGAAAATCTCACTGCCCAGATGATACAAAAAGAGCATTGTCTTGCAAATGAAGGCAAAAACGGCGCTTAATTAAAACGGTAATTGAAAGGTTGGACAAAGATAATTTTCCTGTGAAGCAAGCTGCCGCAGATAATACCTGATCCTGATGGAAGCCATCTAACTCGTTCAATTTTTCAAAACGTGTTATCATAGAGATGCAGCTGTTGGTCTGCTTGTGCTCTTGGCTGTTAACTTCTGATCCATCCACGATATATACAGGGTGATTCAAATAAATGTTGGCAAGCTTCAGATAGAAGTAGGTTACTCAAAGACGAATCAGAATCGCATAGCAATGTTGAGTCTCAAAAGCTGCGTTGCACACTTCTGCAATCACTTTGGAAAAAGTGAGCAATTGTACTTGGACCTGCATTGTATTGGGCTGTCAGCTGAGCCATTGTCTACCGCCGATTTTGCTGTACTCCGGAGAACTCTTTCTTTGGTGATACGTTGACGCCCAACATCTTGGCGTCTATTGCTGGTTTCACCGTCATTAATCCACTTTTTATAAATACTAACAACGGCAGATTGTGAACAACCGACCAGTCGTGCAGTTGCAGAAACACTCGTTCCGAGTCTTCTAGCCATTACAATCTGCCCCCTATCAAATTCGCTTAGATCAACAACCTTTTCCATCACTCACAAACGTAAGTGCAAGAACTATTCCTTACCTTCTCCAGCAACAGTTAAACACCATTCCTACTTAATTATGTGCTCACCGTGTCATCCAGACGAGTTCATTGCAAAATGTGCGGGTGGTCATAATGTAATGACTCTTCGGTGTATAAATAGCAGATCATGTAACGCAAGTGTAAATATTTCACACTATAAAATTCTGTTTTACTTTTAATACCAAAAGAATTCATTATAAGAAAACGATAGTTCACAAGATTTTTAAAAATTATTTCTTCATATTTTAGTTATTTATTTATATGCATATCAAGCATAAAAAATACATGATTTTTTTAAAGTTGTGCATTCTGATTTTATCAGTATTTTGATATTTTAGTAATGCATTTTTAATGAAAGACAGGCTGTAAATAAAGATTAGTTTTCAAACCAGTGGCGTAACTAGACAAATTAGATTTTCTACTGTACATTTCATAACTTCATTGCATAAATTTGCGTTATTTAAAAAATATTTTATAGCACTTGTAATGAAGAAACATGATTTTATTTACTTTTTTACGTACCTATAATTTACATATTAAATTAAATTTTTAAAATTACTTTTTTTTCAGTTGGAAAACTGATAAAAGCATGTTTCTGAGAAAAACAATGAAAAACATATTTATAGGTGAAAACAAGCAACGTTAAACCTTTTTTTAAATAAGCCACAGTATAATCTATATAAACTAGCTGCATGCCCGTTCTTCGCACCGCACAGTGGAGTATTTGTGTCAAAATCCTGGCCAAAATTATTTTTGATGTGTTTTAACGTTAAAATCATTGCTGTTGACTTTTGACTTACTTTTAGTAGTACATACTTCTAAATTATATTTTTAAAAAGCTTGTTGTCGCCAAATTAGGCGATATATCACCAATTGTCTGGAAGTCGGATCCAAACAAATGTCTTGACCGGGGAGTGTCCCTGATTGGTAAGTACTACTATTGTATAATACCACTTACAAATGTAATACCGGGCGGCTCTCGATCTAACGATCTTAAGTTTTGGGCGATTTTCTCCAGATGTCACGTGAATACGCGTTAGAACTTCTTAAAATATCCTCCGCCAAAGGCATCCTTCCACCTAGGCAAATAGCCCTTGTGTAGCTATGCCTTAACCACAATCTTATAAATAAAAATGAAATTCTGTTTGTTTGTTTGTGGATTTGAGTCGTATACAAATCCACAAAAATGGACCTATCGGCCTGAAATTTAGCACAGATATGTAAAATAATATAGAATAAATCATAGTCCACTTTAAAACTTTGAAAGTCCACCCGTTCCCGGAATTTAAGAGATTTTTTATGCTCTTCACGCAAAAAGCTTTCCGTAATTGTAACCCCTGTAGTGAAAAAAGTGTGATTTAAGGATCGTGGTTGCCATGTGTGGCGATTTTGCCGAATAAAATGTCGTTCGTATACAAATGCACAAAAATGAACCTATCGGCCTAAAATTTAGCACAGATATGTAAAATAATATAGAATAAATCGTAGTCCACTTTAAAACTTTGAAAGTCCACCCGTTCCCGGAATTTAAGAGATTTTTTATGCTCTTCACGCAAAAAGCTTTCCGTAATTGTAACCCCTGTAGTGAAAAAAGTGTGATTTAAGGATCGTGGTTGCCATGTGTGGCGATTTTGCGAATAAAATGTTTCAAATTCTCAAAGTAAAAATAAAAGAATAATAATGATTTTTTTTTTGTTAGTTTATATTCGTAAGGTTATTTTTTTTTTAATTATAATATCATGTGCATGGGAAATCAGAGCAGGAATGTAATGCTTTACACGCAAAACAATAAGAATTGAAGATTTCCGAGGCTAATGTGTAAATTTTTTTAGTTTGGCGAAAAAATAAAATGGCTGAAATATGGATTTTGAGTAAGTGAGTTCTAGCGGTTTGCACAGTTTTCGGCTTGGCGCAATTTATTGAGAGCTTAAGGAAATAGATTTTTGAAAACAAGTGCAAAGGTTTTATTAGAATACAGCGTTAAATTTTAATGATCCGTGAAGAAATAATGCAGTTATTAAGGGATTTCAAGCGATCTAACTTCAGAATTCTCGCCAATTGATTACATTGATTTAAGTTGGGGGAATTCCGCCAAATTTCAGAAAATTGAAATCTTCTCATTTAGTACATCGGAGTAACGATGAATAAAACACATTATAGTTGATAATTTAAAAAAAAAATCGGCTGTATTAAGGAATTCCAATTTTCAAATAAATGCGTGCTACTCTTTGGCGGTCGAACCATTTCCCATATTGATTGCTGCTAAGTCAATGCTTCGAATGATTCCCTGAAAAAACTCTTGCAAAATGGCGTATGTTGGCACTTTGGCGAGGCTTAGATTTGAAACTGGATTTTATTTGAGACTGGTATATATATAATAACACTGGTTATAGATAAAAATGAATGTTGGTATGTGTTTATGAGGTTGAAAAACTCCAGCACCGTTGAGCACCGTTGCACGATGAAATTTGGTTCACCTAAGTCTTTTATGATGGAGAAGGTTTTTATGCTATCCGTTTTCCTTAACTTGCCACTTGGTGCCGCAGCACAACGTTGAATTCTATTCCGTTTAGCCGTTTGCTATGCGAATATCGACCAACCGATTTCGATGAAATTTGGTACACGCGAATATTAGAACACGGAGAATATTTTTCACTATCCATTTTGCTGTAACTTGCCGCTAAATGGCGCTGCAAAGCATCAACTTCTATACCGTTCGATCGATCGGCATAAAATTTTTTATACTTACACATTTGAGCACGAAGAATATATTCTAACTGCGTTCCTTTTGATGTTACTCACCACTAGATGACACTGCAATGCATTATTATTTTAACTCGCCACTAGATGACGCTGCAGCAGGCCAAATTCTTGACCATTCAAACGGTCGCTATGAAAATCAGTATACATAGCTATTTGAACAATGAGAATATTTTGGCGTTATCCATTTTGCTATAACTCGCCACTTGACGGCGCTGTAGCATATCCTTACTTTAATTAACTACTAGATGGCCCTGCAGTGTATCACTTCTTGACTGTGCAAATGATCGTTATGAAAATTGGTATACATAGATAGTTGAACACGGTCGCTATGAAAATCAGTATACATAGCTATTTGAACAATGAGAATATTTTGGCGTTATCCATTTTGCTATAACTCGCCACTTGACGGCGCTGTAGCAAATCATTACTTTATTGAACCACTAGATGGCCCTGCAGTGTATCACTTATTGACTGTGCAAATAATCGCTATGAAAATAGGTATACATAGATATTTGAACACGGGGAAGAGTTTGGCGCTATCCATTTTCCTATAACTTGCCACTAGATGTCGCGTCAACACATGAACTTCAGTACTGTCCAGCCGATAGTCATGAAAATTCGTATACATCGATATCTGAATGCGAAAAATATTTTCGCCGTATCCGTTTTGCTAAAACTCGCCACTAGATTGCGCTACGCCGCATGGCCTTCTGCACCGTACAAACGATTGCCTTGCAATTCGGTATGCAGGATTATTGGACACAATATAACGCGATATCCACTTTGCTATATCTGTTTATTACAATGAATAGTAATCACCACAAATCGTAATATCAAAAAGTCCATTCATTCCCGTGCGAAGAACGGGTACTTCAGCTAGTAAAAATATATTAATGTAATACTTTACTTATCATAATACTTATAAATATAATACAACTTATCAATAAATCAATTTTTATACTAAAATATTTTTGATTTTATAATTACCTAAACGTAATTACCATAGGGATCTTAGTTTTCTAATGACTTCAGAAGTGTGGTGGAGTGAAACAGCAGTAAAATATAATTTTGAGACTGTTTCCATGGGAAGACCACACAAGTGGACCGTAAATTATAAGAGGCGCCAGGCAATGGACAGTCTGGACACTATAGCACAATGAACTGTCAACGTTAAAATATTTATGGCCGAAAATATTTATGGCCGAAAATGATATGCAAATTTGGCGGGGTATATTCCCCGATGTCACACCTACATGTCCGGGATTCGACGAGGGGATGCATTAATTCCCCGATACGAACAAATCAGAAACTCCAGCCAATGATGTAAGAGGGGGTAAGAAAAAAGGAAACAGCCCCGTGGAAAAAAAAAAAAAGAGAGAACGAGCGGACTGCAGAAGAAGGAGAAGAGAGTGTTGGAGAAGGTGTGAACGGGCTTAAAAAATCAGTGTGTGCTTCGAATCAGTGTGATGAAGTTGTGTTCAAAAAAAAAAAAGGAATGAGTGTTGCTTGGTGATGGCTTAAGAGAAAGAAAGCGGTTCCAATAGTGCACGCGTCGATCGTGTCCTGTGTAAAGATGGCTACCTCATCATAATGGTGAATATCCCAAACGATTTATTTATTCTTGGTGTTTCAAACCTTTTGTGGATACCCCTTATCCTCCAAAACCACATCTCCCCCAGACATGTTTTGATTTTAAAATTATGTCAATATCGTCTTTTAATTAATATTAGTGGAATGACTAAGAATAAATGGAATTTATTTGCAATTCATAGAGTCTTTAGTTTTTTTTAGTGTTTAGGTGTATGTCAATCATTTTTCATTTTTCAGCGTAATCCTAGGAGTACTTGCCAGGCAGGTTATGCGCGGCACAGTACCACTGTACGATCATCTTTGGCTTTAGTTTTCATCAAATTTTAATCATAACAAAATTTAAAACCACCACATAATGGTGCCGTGGAAAAAAGGCAATTTTATGTACTCCTAGTAACTAAAATGATATTTAAATTAATAATAATAATAATAATAATAATAAATATATATATAGTAGATTTTTCAAAAATAAAACAAAGTCTGGGAGAGAAATTATGCATCATAATAACGAGGTTACTATCTTGTTTCTCAGTTTCAAAAAAAAAAAAACATGCATTGATATTCTTTGAATATTTTATTTGTGTTTTGTAAGTGTAAATATACTGCTGCAAAAAAATATACGAAAGAACTTTGATTTTAAAGGTGACAAAGAAGGTATTTTTGTTAAAACAATTAATTTCTCTAATAGAAAGAATGTTGTGAATAAGATAGTTTATAGTCATACCAACATATTGACATATGGAAAGAATAAAATGAATAAAATTAAGTAAATAAATAAAATAAATAAATAAATATTTTGTTGATGGAATATTATGCAACAATCAGTAGAACTGAACAATTGAATTAGTAGTTGCTTAATATGTATGTATTCATGTACAATATTTTTCATTTATGTGTATGTTGAAAGTGTCAAAGTGCATTTTGTATATGTATAAGGTAACGGAACATATAGTGTTAAAATAGGTAAAATAGTATCTGTAAATATTTAAAGTAAAAAAAAAAAAAAAAAAAATGGGTCGTCCCAGAGTTAGACAGGATTCGCCAGAGTCTCTTAGGAATCGAAATACCCAAAGTTCGGCACAAAGCCAGCATAACAAAACGCCAGACACGGGACTAATCCCTCTATTGCCCCGATATTCGGCCGATAGTCTCGAGAACCCAAAGCAATTTTTCAGCGAATTTGAAAACGTAGCTGCTCTCACCGATTGGTCAAATGAGCAGAAAGGCATAATTTTAAAGACATGCCTCAAAGATAAGGCAAAAGCATTTATACTAGGTCTAAAAGAGACGAAAGACGGAAACAATTACGAATACCTGAAAAAAGCGATTCTCCAAAGATTTAGGGAAATAAAATCAGCTTCGGAAGTTCACGCGGAATTTAATGCAATTAGGCAAACCCCGAAAACATCGATTATACAACTAAGGGACATAATTTCTGAAAAGACTGAAGCATTTTTAGGGATCGATAAGCCGTCAGAGGAAACAGATAGGATAAAGAACCACATCATGCTCGCGAAATTCACGGAAGCAGTACGTCCGGAAATTAGAAGAGAAATTTTAAAAGAAAACATAAAACACTTTGACGAGGCGGTTGAGTTGGCAATCAGGCTGGAGAGAATTTTTAATGAAGAAGAGGACATAAACAATATTGACGTACAGAAATCAGACGTTACTGGTCTATTGAAGGACTTAGAAATCGCGCAATTAAAAGATAAAATAAAAGAGTTTGAGAATAAAATTCAGGCACTCGAGATTTCTCAAGTGAATGAAAAATCCAATCCTTTGAAATCATGCTCATTTTGTAAAAAACAAAATCACACAGACACAGACTGCTGGTTCAATCCCCGAAATAGAAGGCAACCAGTTAATCAACATAATAGTAGTTATAAACAAGTTGCAATTATCTGCCAAATATGCGGAAAGTCGAACCACTCCGCTCAGACATGCTGGGAAAGAATTCCCGCGGACGGTCGACAGCAACCAAATTTCCGCAGAACGAACAACAATGGAAACAGGGACTATAAGAATTTAAACTCATACAGGGGTCCCAGAGGCAACAGATAAATAATAATCAGAGGTTGGGATCCCATAGAACGAAACTCGAGGCTACCAAAGTAAATATTGACCATAAAAACAAAAATAAAAATCAAATGATAGAAGCACAAAATAGTACGAAAGAAATAAATGATAATAAACGCAAACAACAAGAGAACCATAGGTATATAATGTCGGTGAGTGACAACGAGCAAAATGTAATTAAATTACCACTAGTAACGCTTAACATTGGGGATGAAGAATATGCTGCACTCATTGATTCAGGAGCAGGAATTAGTTTAATAAATAACGAAATATTTGAAGGAATAAAAAGTAAAATAAAAATAAACTTTATTTCCAGACAGGTAACAATAAAATCTGTGACACAACAAACTGTACCTTTTCTAAAGGCCGTGAAGTTTTCATTTAAAATAGGGCATAAAAAATGCAATAACACCTTTTTCGTGGCAAACTTCGCAATGAACCCACAATACCCAATCATATTAGGTTACGACTTCATGATTAATAATAAAGTAATTTTAAATACGAAACAAAATAGCATAACAATAAATAATGAAGAAATTCCAATTAATAAATCAGAGACCAAAAATACGGAGCTAAGTGAAGAAAATGATAAGACGGAGGAGATTAATAATTTCATTCGAATAGCACGGAAAGTACTGATTCCGCCCGCGGACACAAAAATAGTAAATTTAAAAACAGATCGACCTATTGAAAAGCAACAAAATGAAAGCAACATTCAAGTCATACCCAAATTCCAAAAGGAACAGATATGCATCATCCAACAAAAAACAGATAAGTCGTTACAAATGATTTTCGAAAATAACACCAACACCACGAAACATTTACAAAAAAACATGAAAGTCGCGAAAATCATAGAACCGCAGAACGTTCGGCAGATAAGGGAGTCATCACAAGATACAGAAGTAGGAATGAATTATTGTGCACAAACAACTAATGATAGGGACAATATCCTAAACTTGAGAAAAAAGGAATTCGAAGAGGCGACTTTTGATTTAGATCATTTACCGGAAGACCAACAGCGTATATTTCAAAAAATGCTACAAGAAAACTATCAGGTATTCTCTACCTCTTATAAAACATTAGGAGTGACAGACGCTGTGAAACCGCAAATCAAATTAGCCCACAATTACCCTATCCAATGTAGACCGTATCCAATACCGCAAAACATGAAAACGCTCGCAGACCGCGAAATAGACGAGCTATTAGAAGCGGGTATACTCGAACCATCCGACGGGGGTTACGCGTTCCCAATAATCTTCGTTAAAAAGCAAACAAGTGAGGAAAATAAAACCCCTAAATACCGAATGGCGACAGATTTTCGATTATTAAATAATATCACTGAACCTTATAAAACATATATCCCACATATTGAAGATATCTTACAAGAAGTTGCCGGATTCAAATGGTACACGACTATGGATCTTAAATCTGCGTTTTTTCAAATAGCATTACCGGAGGCAGAGCGAGAGAAATGTGCAATAATTACCCACCGAGGAAATTTTAGACACACGAGACTACCCTTTGGCTTGCGAAACAGCGCCAGTTACTTCACCCAACTCATGAATACGGTGCTGGGAGGTATGAGAGAAACGAAGATAAATTTCTACCTAGACGATATAATTATACCAGCTAATTCCCTTGAAGAATTACGGGAAAAAATGACTTTAATATTCCAAAAGCTCAAACAGTTTAATTTAACATTGGACCCGTCAAAAATCAAAATAGCCCGAAAAAATATCACATGTTTAGGATTCCAAGTGGACGAAGTAGGGATTTCCCCAGACCAAAAAAACATCGTAAAAATCACAAAATTTAAAACCCCTAAGT
The DNA here is from genome assembly GCA_038373885.1 of Cheiracanthium punctorium. NCBI lineage: Eukaryota > Metazoa > Arthropoda > Arachnida > Araneae > Cheiracanthiidae > Cheiracanthium > Cheiracanthium punctorium. The sequence goes on along the minus strand of JAWZYV010001322.1, from coordinate 1,317,779 downwards.
CAGTTAAGGAGATTCAATCATTTTTAGGGATGACAAATTACTTCAGAACGATTATTCCACAATATTCCCAAATTATTGCACCGATTGTGCAGCTCACAAGAAAGACCAAAAAATTTGAATGGTCGGAAGAGTGTCAGGCGAGTTTCGCGAACATACAACAGATCATTTTAGAAAAACCAAGAATTACCAAAATTGATTTTGCAAAACCATTCCTGTTAGCAACCGATGCATCCAACACGGCCATTAATGGTATTTTAATGCAGGATCGGCCAGAAGGCAGAACACCAGTCAAATTTTTTAGCAGAATTTTAAAAAATGCGGAAAAACGATACTCATCTCTTAAACTGGAACTAATGGCAATTTATGAAGCGGTGAGACATTTTCGCAATTATTTATGGAACCATGAGTTTGTATTAATTAGTGACGCGAAATCATTGAAATACCATTTAGATCTAACGCAGCAATCCGATATCACCGCAAGGTGGCTATTATTTTTAAGTGAATTTACGTTTAAATTTCAACATATAAAGGGTGAGGAAAACCCCGCGGATTATTTGTCCCGATACATCTTACAAGAAGAACAGGTAAATAACATAACGGCACAAATCTTCGAAGGGAAGAAGGATTTAACGACCGAAAAAATAAGACTAGAACAACAAAATGATGAATTATTGAACAAAATAATACCACACGTCCGCGAAAAAACCCCTAAAAGTCCTAAGTTCAAAAATTACTATCTCGATACACATGGAATTCTTCGTTATAGGGAAAAAGCCACGCGAGAGAGGGCAGGAATAGATTTAATCGTGATCCCTCATTCTTTAAAACAGTCCGTGATCAAAATTGCACACGCAACACATTTCGGCAGACAAAAAACGATAGACTTTATAAAAAAATATTACACTTGGGGCAACTTATTTGACGACGTAAAGACGTTCATCGATAACTGTCACAGATGTGCGCAATTCAAAAACAGGCACATTTCCGCTACGGCGAGACAAAAAATGGACCGAGCAACAATACCGGGAAAATGCCTCCATATAGATATTGTTGGGAAGCTGCCTCGCAGTGTCAGAGGCAATTGTTTTTTTTTTCCGTGGTTGACAGTTTCTCAAGGTATATAGAATTATTTCCATGTAGAAAAATCACTGCAGATCAAATAGTTCAATGTTTACAAAGTTATTTTTCTCGTTTTGGGCTTCCAGATACGATTATATCGGATAACGGACCTCAATTTAGATCGAAGGAATTAAAAAGTTTTTTAAAATCTCTCAATATAGAGAGTCGTTTTTCGTCGATCTACCACCCACAATCGAATGGGACGGTAGAACGCGCACAAGGCACGCTTCAGCAGTGTATTCGATGCATAGCAGAGAACACTTTTGAATGGGAAGATGCAAGTGTATGGGCGCAGCTCTATTACAACGCCTCTAAACACAGGGCGACGAATTTTCCGCCGGCGTTACTATTTCTGGGTCGTGACATTAAAATACCCCTGGACATTACAACTGACGTACAGGGACAAAATATTTTCGAATCAGAATGGTCCCAGGAGGAAATACAAATATTTGTGGACAAATTAATTAAGCAGAATTTAAATAACAGACAACAGGCCTGGATATTTCAAGAAAAAGCGGCTAAACCGCAGAACTTAGAAAAACCAGCTAAACATACTCCAATCCACATAGGGGATTTGGTATACATGAGAAATATGCACAAGAAGTGTAAATTTGACCCCATTTTTACCGGCCCTTATAGGGTAATGAAACTATTTCGTAATAATAATTTGTTACTTAAAGAGGTGAATAAACCTCATGTAGAAGAGAAAAAAGTGCATAAAAACCTCATTTTTCGGGTAAAACCCCAGACACAAGAAACAGACTCTGACGAGTCAAAAACCCCCACCCATGGTTATTGGTTACGCAACCGCTCCCGGAAGGGGCGAGAAACAGCACAAACATAAGAAAAAAAAATTCAAAAAAAAAAAAGGGCTTCTTACCAGCAGCCGAGTTGTGAGGTCCAGAGTGTTGATTTTCATGATTGTTGATTTTCAATTGCGTAACTAGCTGATTAACTGATTGGGATCTCTGTGAAAGGAAAACCGAAAAACGAGAATTACAAAACTGATAGGAAAAAAGAAAAACGCGACCTGGAAGGCAATTGAATTTAGCTAATCATAACAGTAATAATAATAAGAATTATAATAATAATGACATGATATATATATAATCAAAAGGGATATCCCGTGTAACCTTGTGCACTGCAGAAAAGCTAAGCTGAAAATGAAGGAAATGTTAACAACAACAAAAAAAAAAAAAGAGAGACGGACAAAATATAATAATGTTAATAATAATAGCAAGCAATAAGATAACAGGCACACACATACGTATGTTTAAAAAAAAAAAAAAAAAAAAAAAAGTAAAACACAAGTTAGCAAGGCATCAGCTGGTGTTGTCGTTTGGCTTTTGCTGTTGGTAAACAAACCGGCAGGGAGTCATTCCCATGGGGGCGAGTCGTTCGTTCGGATTTGCGGCGAGTCGTTCGTTCGGATGTCACGCATAGGATGCAAGAGAAGGGCAATATGAAAAGACAAAAATATGCATATAAATAAATACCGGACATACAGCTATAGGCGAGACAAATACATAGTACAGTAATTTTACTAATCAAATTTTAATTAATACAAGTTAGAATAAAATTATTGAGTTGCGTCACCAGAGTACCTGGGACGGAAAGCTGCAGATTTCCCCTTGGATTTTGGTACTTATCGGGCAATTGCAGGCAATAGCCACGATGAGTAAGACGCGCTCTAGAATAATTGAAGACTCTATTCATTTTAAAGTAAACATAAGGATTTCACATAATAATAACCTATCAGACCGCATGGACTTGACATGCAGAACGGCTCTTTACAAAATAATGCGTAAGAATAGTAACGTTAAGTTTGTTTCTCTTTACAAAATTACAGTTAACAGGGCGGCATAAGCTTTCATTAACAAAATAATTAAATAACAATCACTTACCTCTACGCGACGTTGACATCCTAAAAGAACACAGGCGAAAAATGTGCCGAGTCACTCCCTGCACAGTAGATAAACCGGTTGCTTTGGGTTGCATGCAGCACGAGTTGAGTCGTCAAGCTACAGTTTCCCCCTTTTCCAAACGCGCGGATGTATTGTACGCAGTGAAAAACCGGAAATTTCAACCATGAGTCCCGATTGTCAAGCGACAAACAGTTTCGCAGCCGGAAGGATCTGCTTAAAAGGAATACAAGAGGAGAGAGGGTAGTTCCAGAACGCACGGGTTTAGCAGTGAAACTCTTTTACAGGTAGAGACGCGGGAATTTAGAAATAAATTGAATGAGTAAATAAGAACGCATCGATGATTATGGCTAGATATTTTGGAACAGTTGTACGTGAGGTTTACCGTATAAATAAAAGGGTGTGCAATATAGGAATGAATCCCCTGTCTGAGCAAAAAAAAAAAAAATAAATATATAAATAATTATAAATTAAAAAAAAAAAAAAAGGGAAGGAAAACGAGTATTTTTTATGATGTGCAGATAAATATATATGTGTAACAAGTAATAGACACACATGATATTGTATGTTATTCTTAATATATATATATCCATCTCTAATAATATAAATATGGTACATGTTGGTACAGAATGTGTGATTAAACATAATAATATGTGTACAATCCCATTGGTGTACAATATATTATTTTGAAGAAATTGAGAAACAAGATACAAAGGTAACTCATTAATGTTATTAATGCAAAGTGGTTCGGAAACATTATCGATACTGCCAGATTTAACAAAATCTGACAAAGCAAAGCCGCAAAGGAAAACGAAAATGTTCACGTGAAACCACAAAATGCTTGAGACACAACGGGAGAACAAATGTATCACAACTGAGACTTTCGCCGTGTGTAGCTACGCGTGATGGACTATTGTGTATGGACTAAACTCCAACTACTAAACGGTAGAACGTAGCACATAATTTGCTACGTATGATGGACTATATCGCATGGACTATACAGGACAAGTGCCGAATTTTAAAACGTAGCACATGTGTAGCTACGTGTAATGAACTAGTGACTGTGGACATTGAATATTTTTTTTTCTTGTTTTTTTTATGTACACGGGGGAGAGATGTGGTGGAGTGAAACAGCAGTAAAATATAATTTTGAGACTGTTTCCATGGGAAGACCACACAAGTGGACCGTAAATTAGAAGAGGCGCCAGGCAATGGACAGTCTGGACACTATAGCACAATGAACTGTCAACGTTAAAATATTTATGGCCGAAATATTTATGGCCGAAAATGATATGCAAATTTGGCGGGGTATATTCCCCGATGTCACACCTACATGTCCGGGATTCGACGAGGGGATGCATTAATTCCCCGATACGAACAAATCAGAAACTCCAGCCAATGATGTAAGAGGGGGTAAGAAAAAAGGAAACAGCCCCGTGGAAAATAAAAAAAAGAGAGAACGAGCGGACTGCAGAAGAAGCAGAAGAGAGTGTTGGAGAAGGTGTGAACGGGCTTAAAAAATCAGTGTGTGCTTCGAATCAGTGTGATGAAGTTGTGTTCAAAAAAAAGGAATGAGTGTTGCTTGGTGATGGCTTAAGAGAAAGAAAGCGGTTCCAATAGTGCACGCGTCGATCGTGTCCTGTGTAAAGATGGCTACCTCATCATAATGGTGAATATCCCAAACGATTTATTTATTCTTGGTGTTTCAAACCTTTTGTGGATACCCCTTATCCTCCAAAACCACATCTCCCCCAGACATGTTTTGATTTTAAAATTATGTCAATATCGTCTTTTAATTAATATTAGTGGAATGACTAAGAATAAATGGAATTTATTTGCAATTCATAGAGTCTTTAGTTTTTTTTAGTGCTTAGGTGTATGTCAATCATTTTTCATTTTTCAGCGTAATCCTAGGAGTACTTGCCAGGCAGGTTATGCGCGGCAGAGTACCACTGTACGATCATCTTTGGCTTTAGTTTTCATCAAATTTTAATCATAACAAAATTTAAAACCACCACAAGAAGATTAACTTTTTCGATCCGATTCTTCTGAACTCTGATATTCGTCTTCTTCAAATGCTTCATCACTTTCTTCTTGGTTTTTTGAGCGAGACCTCACTCGGGCACCCTGGAAGAAGTTGTAGGGTCTCCCTGCTATAAGGCTAGCTCTTTTTCCTTGGCCTTTATCTAGAGCAGCTCATATAAGGGCACTGATTAAAAGAAGCCCCCCTTTGCAAACGCATAAAATTTCATTCCAAGCGGGAGGAGAAAGAAATTTATTTCAAGCCAGCACTTCAAAATGACTTAAAGAGCTAGCATGTATTTTTCTGTTTACACACTCGCACTTTATTGACCCGAAGTCATGGTTGCCAACCTTTCAGAACCAAAAATGGAGAGTTTTTGCTTTGGACACAATTTACGACATAAATGAAAAACTAAGCTGTAAAAAGATATGACCAATAAAAGAAAGGGCAATTTTGGAATATGTAGAAACTTTCTTCTTATAGCAAATTTACACCAGAAAAACAAGAAATTACAACATACTGAATTGAAAATGCTGATATTAAATTTTAACTAAAATGAAATTTTATATACATTTATCCAAACACTTACATATAATTTTTAGCTTATGAGTAATACAACCGCATTTGTATCCTCACCATTCAAAAACTATCGAGGAAATAAAAATGGTGCTATATAAACATAAATTCTTTATAAAAATGGTGGATGTTGGGGGAACATTTTTTTCTTGTAATAGACACTCAATACTATAATAATTACGATTACAGTTGAAAATAGGCTTGACAAGCCCCGACACACTTTCAAAAAGCTTTTTAAAATGTGGAATTTTTTTTTAATTAGAAAAAAAAAAGTTTACATTTTTAAAAAATAAAATCATATTATTTTTTACAAACTAATAGATACACATAATTTAAATACATATATTTTACTACAATTATACTAAGTTTCAAATCAATAAATTAATTTAAAGAGCCCGTAAAAAATGTACGATGAAGTAATAGAAAACGCTGAAATCTCTTGCCGTAAATGAAGAAACTTGCTTTTAAACACAGTGTTGCATCTTTTGGATATGAATTATGGTCGAAAAACATGTATCTCATGATGCATCAGTCAAGTAGTATCACGAAGAGTGAAAACTTAAAATCTAGGAATCCTATTTATTTAAAAATATTTTTTTTTATGCCTAACATCACTTGACTTCACATTAGGTGATTAAAGATTGCGTTTTGCCTATCAATAATATAAAATGAAATATATATATATATATATATATGTAACATTATAAGTCAAAACCCTATGAAAATCCCATATTTCGGGAACTACGCAGTTTGATCTAGCTGGAACAAAGAAATCCGCGTTCAAAAACTGCAATTAATACACGGTCCCCTACAATTCCTTTGTAACTTTGTAGACGGTCCCCGCAGCCAGCCACATAGGCGTCTTGAAAGTCATAACAAACCCTGGGAAAACAGCTGCCCAGTTTTAGCTTTTGGCCAATGGTTGCAACGCGTTTGGGGTCATCCGTCATGACGTCCAGAGCTTTTATAAGGACCTGCGACGGATCAGGAGCAGATTTCCCCGTGACGCAACTGCTAAGATAAGATGTACCCAGTCGTCAAATAAAATCATGTAATCGTACTTGGAGTCCGTCTTATTTCTTCCATCCTTGGCCCGACTACGACTACAAACAGCGGGCGGCCGGGGTCGGCTCTAAGCCAGAGTCTTTACCCAGTCGCGCCGCATCGCGTGTTCTGCCCGTCAACACCTCGCCTAGTACTACACGCCTCTCCCTCTGGTTCACGACTACACAGCACTCCCGCAATAGCGGCTCAGAGTCCCGAGCCATCCAGGAGACCTCAACATCCATGCCTCACCCTCACCTTACCACCGGTTCCACGACACGCAACTCCCGTAACGCCGAATGTTACATAGAAGTCGGCAGGATTCGAGGGGTTCGAATCCTGCCGACTTCTATGCCAAACGCTCCTCCAAACGCGTTGCAACCATTGGCCAAAAGCTAAAACTGGGCAGCTGTTTTCCCAGGGTTTGTTATGACTTTCAAGACGCCTATGTGGCTGGCTGCGGGGACCGTCTACAAAGTTACAAAGGAATTGTAGGGGACCGTGTATTAATTGCAGTTTTTGAACGCGGATTTCTTTGTTCCAGCTAGATCAAACTGCGTAGTTCCCGAAATATGGGATTTTCATAGGGTTTTGACTTATAATGTTACATATATATATATTATATGTGTCAGTTTATTTTTTTTTATTTTTTTTTTAATCCGAAAATTAAACTTCCGAATTTGACAATTCTAATTCTTTTGTCTTTCGTAATTTCCCTCTTCCTTGAAGCCTTTGTCCTATTACCCATTCTAAATTTAGTTTTGGAAGTCATCCCAAATAGCTGTAAATTTTGCTACTCATTTTTTTCAAACTTCAGTCACCATATGTGCTGAAAACCAAAAAAATGTAGAGAACCCGACAATGTCGAAGGACATTTTTGAGATGGCCACTCCTTAACCCCCTTTTCCTTTTTTGATAAAACTCCCACAGGTATGAGGAATGTCTCCCTTCTTTTTTCGTATCTTGTCCTTCACAAGATGTCATTTTTTGGACTCTCATATCCTGTTGGAAGAATGAGTTGGTCCACTACACGGCCGCAGCTTTTCATCCCTATTCGTCAAGGTGCACAATAGGAAGAAGGCTAACCCCTTTATTTTACACAAACAATTACACCCCCCCTACCTGCTTACGGTTAAAGGTTACAAAGAATCTCGAAATTATAGAGTTAGCGTTACACCATTCAAACAGATATGTACCTCAACAACACGAACGCGATTAACCAAAAGAAAAGCCCAGAAAAGCGAATTTAGTTAAAAGAGAAGTGCCATACAATTTGCGTTAAAGGAGCCATTAAAAAAAGTAAATGATAATAAAAATATTGTATTGAGAAGGTACAGTTGGAGCCAAAGCCAAATATTTGAAGTGATTTAACATAAATTGTATCCAGTATTTTATAATCTAGTCTGAATATTTTTACCTTTTACTGCATTTTATGTGGGTTTTTTTAGGTCAATGTGTTTATTAAAATGTATAGTATGTAAGATGTTATGGTATATACAAATGTAGTCTTTTTATAGCGTTACACAAGAAATAATTTTAGTGATATTTTTGAGGACATTGAAAAAACTGTGACATTTTTAGAACTTTACCAACAGCATTCACACAAAACGAACTGTGTTCAAAGGCAACAGTCAATTATTATGGAAAAAGTTTAAAATATTTGTACTCATATATTATTAATTTTCAATCACTTATTTTTGTATACTTACAATAATTAGTCCAAGTAATTTGTAATGTATATTTAATTTTGATTGAAATTTATTGCATCGTGCCACATGACCTTCTTATTTTTTTACCTCTCTTTTCTAACATTTTTCAGGCTTTTTCCAAATTTTTAGTTACGCTCTTCTGAGTGAGTCTGCCCTCCAATGCAGGCATTGGTGATCAGCCTCTTCTTGGACGGGGGGATATTCTATAAAATAACAAATCAAAAGCGGGCTGAAATCCCAAATTTCTAAAACTGCGCAGTTGGGAACAAAGGAAATTCGCTTTCAAAAACCGCAACAACTACACAGTTCCTTGCAATTTTTTTGTAATCTTATAAACGGTCCCCGAGCCCAGTCAATCTGGCATTATAAAAGTCACATCAGTCCTTGAAAAAAACCGCTGCCCAGATTTGGGATCGGCCAATAATTGCAATGTGCGTGGGTCATGTGCCACGACCCCAAAAGTTAATAAAAGGGCTGACGCAGCCCCGGGAGAAAAACTTTTCGCGTGGCCACAACTGCCAAGGAAACATGTACCAAATTGTCCAATAAAATAATGTAATGTAACAGCGCAGTTGTGGCTCCGAGTCATTTAATCGACAGCCGTGGCATGCCCAAGGATAATCACCGCTCCCCCGTTCGTCCCCATGTTTCCCGCTACGGTTCCGTAGGACAGCGGGGTTCTATGTCACCCGCCCGGCCAGCGAAAACTCCCCGTTGGCCAGGGGATACAAAAGTATAATCTTACATAAATGTGCTTTAAACATAATTTTCTTTTTATAAACTCACACTTTAAAAAAAAACAGAGTAACACTGTTTAAATTATTAGAATAAAAGCACACTTCGAAAAATGAAAGCAACTACAGAAAAGATAAAAAATATTCTTTTACAATAACTTTAACAGCTACTTAAACACTGACAAAAATAGAACAAAGAAATGGACTGAAAATAGAACTTTTTAGCTTGAATATATCAAAAATACATCGTATCCTACTATATAGTTACGCTGATCCATGACTCCTGACTCTGTCACAATTCCGGTTCAACCACTCAAAAACAAAACTTTTGCCGGCATGAATCCAAACAGATTAAAAAGTTATTGTCTGAAAACGTAAAATTACACCGTTGGTGAGATGAGCCTGAAAATTTGCATAATTATATAAAAAATATAGTAAAAAATTGCGATACATCTAAAATCTGAAAATCCACCCGTTCCCTGCTTTTTAAGCAATTTTTTGCTATTTTCGGCTCTAACTTATTTCCGAGAGGAAAAAAAAAAACCTATCATTTGCTTGTCAAAATTAGGTATAGCAAGTGACACTGGCGTTATATTAAAGTCACGGTTATCAGGCTTTGAAGGGAAAATTACGATTCCGATTCGCTTAAAATAGTTTTTCTAAATTACCAGGTTGAACTTTTTTTCAAAAATAAAATGGTGTTCTATTCATTAAGCATCAGTGGCGGCTCGTGGGATATAGCAAGTACAGCCGGGCTGCACTTGAAATCATCAACACATACTTTAAAATAATTATTCTACTAACTTTCTTAAATTCAGATTAGAATTATGGAATTTCTGTGGTAAATTTGAAAAAAATCTAAAAAAAAAAAAAAAACAACAACGTGTTGTAGTAACTGCCGGATCGCTCATTCAGAAAAAAGCACTTTAATCTTCGCAATTCAATTGTGAGTCTTGGTACAGCCGAGGCCTCCGAGAGAGGAGAAAGAATCTTTCTCCTCTCTCGGAGGCCTCGAGACAGCCCTCATAACCGATCAAGAAATTGGCAGCACCGTTGCCATGGCAACGAGTTTGTAAGCGGTCTCTCCGGCATAAGGAGTTAGTAGCTAAGATACAGCTGATGAAAGATTTTCAAACGACGGCTGCACTTGTGAATTCGACTGACTGATTGGCTCGAGAAGTGAGGGAGGGGTAAGGAGAATATATGTTCGGAAAACTCTCGACTTTATATTGCTGAATTTATCAAGAAGGTAAGCCTGAATAGACGCTTATGAATGGACAATGACCCATCAAAGCAGTATTGTTTTTAAGTAAGCAAGAACTGGCATTTAGAGGACATGGCGAGGGAAAAAATTCTTTAAACATGGGAAATTTTAAAGAGCTTTTAAAATTATTGATATCTGAATTAAAACAACGCCTTTTTATGAGGGCATCACTGACCGATTCGCAAGTTTAAAAGAAAGGGGGATTGATTTGACTTATAAAAAATAAGTACGTTTTCTTTTTTTTTTTTCTTCTCGAGTTATCGTTAAAAAAGAAAATTCTAAGGAAACTTCGAATCAGACACGGATGAATGCAATTTTGAGGATAAGAGCGGCTGGTTGAAATTTATGTCCATTTTATGGAAAAGTAAAATAGGATCTCTTACATTTTTTATGTAATTTCTTTTTTTTTCCTCGGTGAGGGCTTAATCCGCCAGCTTTCGAATGCAGTAACAAAGATTTTCCATTCCTGTCCGGAGGAAGGGGGGAGGCTCATATGCTTCCGGCTGCACTAACAGTTTTGACCACGGGCCGCCACTGTTACACATAAGTAAGTGCCACAGGAAGTCATTGAAACTATGTACATGCTGTAATTTTTTTATTAAATATGGTGTATCATTTGCTGAGTTAAATAAAAGTTATATATACATTACCAGTTTTTAATGGCTTGTTTAGTGTTCTGGTTCTCAAGAGAACCATAAACAAGGTGTATTATATCGATAAAAAGAGATAAAATTACGATTTCCTAAATTAATGCATAGTGCAACAATGCTGCAGATTTCAGAAAAAAAATCTTAATTTTGTTATTTCTTTTTCTAACTATAATTCTTTTATTAATTCCACATTTATAAAATTATTCCAATAAATATAATTAAGTGTTAAGAGTTCTGAATAAACTTCTCTAATCTAGTTTTTGTTTTAATTTAATCGCAATGATCAGATTCCGATTTCAGTGTTACAAGGAATAAGGAATTTCTTAAAATCGTTAACTTTTGACAGAAAATGTTTTTGTAAAATGACGCGTGTAATTTTATTCTAGTTTTCAGAACTGTTGTCAGTTTCAGTAATTTATTTCATTTAAATTTTTCTTTAAAAAAAATGTACAATACACTGAAAATGCAATTTTCCACAAATAGTATGTAAATATGATTTTATATAAAGTAAAAACATATAATTACACAACAAAAAACACAGTTATGATACAACTTCAATTTGAACATTAGAAAAAGTATAAACAAAAGAAAACAAGGCCTACGTTGGGAACTTTGAAAAACTAGGGTTCTTTAATCGAAGATCAGCATATCTCTTTCTTTGGCTCGCATAACCGGCAGTGCACCTGGGAGCAAAACATGCACTATGGGCCATCTCAATTAAAAAAAATAATTAATTCAAATATTTAGAAATAAAAATGCAGCTACTGTTGTAGTGATACTACACTAAAGGGTCAGGGGGTGAATCAGCAACGCTATCTGTCGACTGAATCGGCGTTAGGTCCGTTTTCAGGGAAGGTATCCCCTTGCCGATGTAAGTCCTTTCTAATCTAAGTCCATGTGTACGGCTCTCAACCGATGTCCCGCGTCTCAGTTTTAATAAATGTTCTATGTTCTTAATTCTCCACTTACAAGCCTTAGGATCCATAATAATAATAATTAATGCGTACATCCATGGCTATCTCGGACAATAGGGCTCTGGCGCGGTATTTGTGACGTCACGATAGCAGTGCTAGGGAAGGAAGAACCTGCTGACTTACGCACCTGTTAGTACCTGCTAGGTGCTAGAGTTGATAGGAGCATGCTTTTACCCACGTGGTCGCTAAAGTCTTGATTTTCGTTAAATATTATTATTTTACGTTTATATTTTGCTATTTTTTTTACAAGAATTGTGCAGTTTTGGATACCATTTGGAGGTAAGACTCAATTTTCAAAATGCCTAATATGTGTGTTGTTACTAACTGCACGTCGAATTATCGGAGTAGCAAAGAAAGAGTATCGTGTTTCTCGTTTCCAAAGGACCCCATTTTAAGAGCAAAATGGTTAAAAAATATTCCCAGGAAAGATTATAATCCAGGAAAATGTGCCGTAGTTTGTGAAAAACATTTTGATCCAAATGATATAATTCGTATTGAGAGCATCAAAAAAGATGATGAGACTATTCTGACATGCAAAAGGGAACGTCCAAAATTAAAGGAAGGAGCAGTGCCAATTATTTTCCCAAATTGCCCTAAATATTTATCGCATGAACCTCCGAAGCAGCGAAAAAATTTAGACGACCAAGAAGAGCGTTTGTTGAATATGGCTATTAATGAAAGTAAAAAAGCACATGAAATTTTTCTTAAAGAAAATACATTTGAAACTTTTGATCAGCTAAAAGATATGTTGCGAATGAAAATAAAATTGTTCGAAGAACAAAATTGGCAAGTTACATTTTCAGAAAATTATCTTTTAATTTCTCAAATCGTCGATACTCCTATACCCAGAATAAAAGCTTCATTGAAAATAGATACACAACTTTCTGCTACTGCTTATAATAATGACAGGATTGTTCGCCTTTCTACATTAAATAATATTTCCATTTTAAATTCTTTCTCCCAGATAAACAGCAGCTTAGATGAGCTTAAAACCATTTCAGATTCTCCTGAGAGCAGCGATACTCTGAAATATCTCCTTAATAATGTGTGCGACACTCTGAAATATATAGTTCAAGAAGAATTAATTTCCGATAACAAGATGAGAAAAATTACATTTATAATTGAGCAGTTACAGTTACTTATTCAAAAAAAGAATGCCTTTAGATACAGTAATCAAACACTGTTATGGTGTTTGAAATTATTTATGCAGTCCTCATCAGCATATAAACAAATATATGATTATGATTTAATTAATATTCCCCATTTTAGGAATTTACAAAAAGTGATCAATCAAAGATCGATGAATGATATTCGTACAAACTCGTTAGAATATATTCAAATAAATTTAGCACACTTAAAAGAACATGAGAAACTTGTTGTTTTACAAATGGATGAAATTCATATTAATCCAATGTTTACATACAAAGGAGGAAGTGTCACTGGAGGATCAGAAACAGATATTTGTCAGAAAGCTACGTCTGTTCATACATTATTAATATCCAGTCTGTTATCATCTTATCGAGATGTTGTAAGACTTATACCTGTGACAACGATTAATGCAGAGGCCTTATATGAAATTGTTTTGAAAACAATAATATCACTTGAAAATCTGGGTATAAAAGTGTTTGCTCTTATAACAGATAATAATTCAATAAATAGGAAAGTTTTCAAGCTTTTCTTTGATGGAAAAAATTTTGATATATCCGTTCCCAACCCTGCATGTCCTGAAAGACCTTTGTTTTTTATTTTAGACCCAGTTCACATTATAAAATCAGTGCGAAATAACTGGATAAATAAGAAAGATGATTTAGTTTCTTTTACTTTTCCTGACTTTGAAAATGTGTCAGAAACTGCTACTGCATCTTTTAAAGTTCTTCGCTTTGTATGCCTCAGAAAACCAAAGTTTAGCTAAATGTGCTTACAAACTAACATTAAAAGCACTTTATCCATCTAATATCGAAAGACAAAACGTAACACTTGCTCTAAAAATATTTGATGAAACAAATGTGGCTGCTTTGCGTTTAAACAACGGCTGTGCTTCTAATACAGACTGGTCACTAAAACAGAAGACTTCAGATTTTATAGAACTTTTCGTTAAATGGTGGAAAATTTTTAATGTAAAATCTGCAAGCAAAGGTATAAGACTTAATGATAGTTGGCAATTGCCTTTTTCTTCTTGTAATGATGAACGGTTAAAATTTTTGGAAGATTTTTGTAAATGACTTCATGTATGGAGAAATACAGATAGTTTATCTGGTTTCATAAAAGAAACATTCACAGCCTTATTACAAACTACAAGTGCGATGATACAAATAATTCAATATTTATTGCAAAAAGATATGTGTCCTTTCAAGTATGTATTACCTGGCAAATTTCAAAGTGATTTACTTGAACAACGATTTAGCCAATACAGACAAATGTCGGGAGGTAATTATCACATATCTTATCAACAAATTTTGGAATCCGAGAAAAAGCTTAGATTGTGCTCAACAATTAAAATTGGTGGAGAAAGTATTGACCTAAAAAAATTGATTGATACAGAGGTTTCAGTTCAACAAGAGAATATAGAAACAAACGCCATTCTAAATAATTTGGGGGATATATTATGACACAATCGATTTAATTAATTACGATGATAATGCTATTAAGGCCATTGTGTATATAGCTGGATATATATCTTTCAAGATAAAGAGAAAACTAATTTGTTCTTTTTGTATTGCACTCATTACCACTAATCAAATTATGGATATAGAAGATGATTCATTCTATGAACTTATAACAGCATTAGACAGAGGAAGCTTAACTTATCCATCTGATTTTTTAACACAGGTTGTATCTTTTTCTTTCATAATATTAAATTTGTTGACATCACCTTTAAATTAAGCAAAATTTTTAAAATCTGAAATAGGTCACAACTTATTGCTTATGAAATTAACAGAACTTAAATTAATTAAAGATGACATTGTTAATGGTGATGATATTTGTGTGTGTGGAAAAAAGAGTATTGAGCTGGTTAAAGATGCTCTATCCAGATCTTCAAATATTTTGTTAAGTAATTACCTTAAAATAAAAAATCAGGATTTGAAAAAAAATTCAGAAAGAAAAGTAAAAAAATTTAGAGCAAATTGAGCAACAATGAGCCCCTTTGGCAAGGGTGATACCCTCACAATCTTGTGATAATACAGAACTACATATACTTTGATTATGGTTAAGTACTGGGGGACTCATTAGCCTGTTCTATTATTTAGCAGAAGGAGAATAGAAATCCAGTTTAATTTATTTTAAATGTCACTATTAAAGTTATTTTCTGTAATTCTTAAAAATATTGTTAAAATTTTCTTTTGAAAATTGTTATTAATTTCATACTATATTAATTCCATATTAAATTTGAAAAAAAAATAAAAATAAGATTTACGTCTTTCGTCAGAAAGCATGAGTTTACTGAAATAAAAGTACCCTTGATGTGTTGATTTATTGAAAGACATCACAGCAAAAAATTTTGTGTTTTTTCCTGATTTATTTCATCTTTTATGCCTTGAAGCATAATACATAAACATAAAAGTAACTATTAGTAATAACATATTTGCATTTCAATTTAAGTGTCTTAGTATTTCAATATTTGAATTTTAAGAGTTTTTCAATATAGCTATTAAAACATTATATATCTTCAAAAATATTTCTTGCATTCCTTTGTAGTATACGAATATTTTTTAATATTTTGTATGTTCTTCAATTTTTTCCCTACAGTCAAACACTTATTTATCTGTGATTAAAATGCTGAAATTTAAATTATTTGGTTCTACTCAATTAGAGTAATTTAAAAAATTCCAAATTCATCTTATAAAGTTTTGTGAAAGTTTTTCTAAGTATTTTTAAAGCGGTATATTTCGTATGAATCCCACGTATTGTTACTGTTTTACACTTATATTTGATCCTTAGTAAAATATAGACGCAAAATATGTATATTTAATTCAAACTTAATAGACGCAATATTGCATTTTGTATACATGTAATGTTCTTTCGTGGAAGTCCAGATAAACCCGCACTGGTACTGTGACGTCATTAGCTAAGAGCGGGAGAAGTGCCATAGCCTTTTAGTTGAGGTAGCCGTGGTACATCTCACTAACTACTAGGCACCTACACGTCATTTGGTTATATCCTCGAGCATGGCTCACTGGGATAAATACAGGCTGTCCGAAAACCAGTTTCTCCTATGGGATTATGCGTACGAGTAAATTTATGCTTCTTCGCCGATTTGTCGCTTTTACCCAACTGTATCACTGTTGCCAACTCTGACGGAGAAAAAGATCTTGGCAAACTGGCAATACCGAAGTATTTTGTAAATCGGAAATGAATGTCCAAATGTCTCAAAGAGCATTAGAAGATAAGCATATTTCAGCCGCACAAGTACGTAAACGCCAAAAGAAATATTTTTTTTCTCAGCTTGAAAATATTGTTCGCCGTTTGTGGATACTTTTAACTTTGATTTTAGGCACATTTTCTCCGGCAGAGTTGGCAACAGTGATACAGTTGGGTAAAAGCGACAAATCGGCAAAGAAGCAAAAATGTACTCGTACGCAAAAACGGAGTTTTTCGGACAGCCTGTGTTTATCCCAGTGAGCCATGCCTCGAGTAGGTCAAATCGGGCATCGTGAACGCATTTTCGCCAATCCTAACCGTTTGGGCCGATCACTGTGTCTGCGCATGCTATAGAGCATTTCGACGGACCTCTCCTCTCTGCGATCGGTCGCCGTCTTGCGTGACAGCTTGGGGTTCTCGTAATGTATTTCAATGGGAAAATCCGATTTTCAACATCCAAAACAGTATTAAATTTAATTTTTTGGATGATTGTAATGGATGGAATTTGTTAATCAGACCTTCGACTTTTGTGTCCCAGGTGGCGTTTAATATTTTAAAAAGCTTAACATATAATATTTTAATGATATTTCAAGCGACTTTTTCCGCTGGTACTGCGTTCGTAAAGACAACATTATGTACCGGAATAAACACAACGCTTGTTTTAAGATTCGGTAGGTCATTCGGATTACTGTTTGTTTACAAATATCATTGTGCATGCGAAATTTTCTTACGTTGTGAGATTTATGCAAGAATAAAGTTTTGTTTTTGAATTATTATTCATCGGATATTCTGTATGCCCTAGAAAACATCAAATTCCATTAATATTTATATTAAAGAAGTGTTTATTTAAATTCCTATTACGATATATTCAGATTGTTTTTTTTTCTTTTATAAAAAATAATTGTACTGCTTGTTATTATTTATCATAGTGTTCTTTTAAATATGTAAATGCCTGTAAAATAAGACCAGTTATCCCATTAATAAAAAATTGTAACATATGCATCGCATAACATATTTGTACATGTAATTAATCTAATACGTATGAATATGAATTAAAAAAATTATCCAATAAATCAACTAAATTAGAGACGTAGACCAATTAATGTAATCTTTACTTAGTTGCATAATTATTTAAATTGACAGTAAACATGAGTGCAAAATGTAAATTTATAATTCCATAAAGCTTCTGCCTTTTTATTATAAGATGGAAAACATGTTTCGCAATGTTAGCTCATAAAACTGTACTAAACAATTCTACAATTACATTTTTGAATTTTGTTTCAAGTTAGAATCAGAACAGAAATCAAAAGCTGGAACTCTGACCCTGTATTTCTTTTTTCTGGGTGAATTTTTACATATTAGGCAAAACCCAGCAAAGCTCATGAATACTTTGCTCCGAAGCCCAACACTAGTACATTAATTCATAAATTTTCGCCTTTTCAAGCACAAACTGATTTTAGCAGACAAGACAAATCATATTCGCTTCACCTCGACCAGATTTGAGAGTCCTAAGACCATCAGATTTTGGGTGTTTTCTGTATGATGTTTATATTTCTTCCTGCTAATTTCCGACTATTTAATTTTATATCACTGTTCTGTGAAATAATTATTATATGGGAAAATCTTTAAATTATCGTTATTTTAGTTGAATGTGCTACCAACCCCATACTGCAGGGGTTTGCAGTTCGCTACTGAGTATTAACATAAGAATAGTAAGGCTCCGGCACCTTTTTTTTTTGCTAGAAATTGCCGCTAGCCCTGGAGCAATTAAATGTTTTCTTATTGAAAAATTTCTTTCATGAATTTCCAAAAAGTTACACTTTTTGTATATAACCTGCATACAAAAATATCCCTAATCAGTAAAATGTGCTCCCTATTCTGATGAGGTGATTTACAAAATTTGAGAATTATATCCTGAAAAGTGTCAAAGGTATGAAGATAATGAGTACTGACTTAAACTAATTTTCAGTAGCTCTTGAAAGGAAAAAAATCACAATCACATTTTAAGGGTCATACAGATATTATGAAAGAATATTTTACATTCAAATATAGACCCCAGTCACCTTTGTTTATAGATGTCCCTTAAGATGTTATATGATGAAAGGCTGAAATTTTGTACATCACCTCATTTGTGCATGGGGTACATTTTATTTTCTAGGAATTTTTTTGTAAGGTAGTTCTAAGAAATTTTAAAAAGTGTAACTCTGTGAAAATTAACAAGAGGAATTTTCTCTTAACATAGTCTTTTTTTTTAAACCTTATTTTAAACATTTATTCAATTCACACTGCCTAATTATCTTTAATAGATAAAGAATTAAACTTTCTAGGGGCACTGTACGTGTGTGTGTCTATACAATTTATAAACACTAATATTTTTACTTCCTTGTATGACGTACAAAGAAATAATGTGATCGCAAAAAGAATTCGGTATCCAGATTTTGACTACCTCTAAATTTACTGAGTTTTTGCTTGACATCTCATTGTACACATGCATGTATGTTCATATAAATTCATGTACAAGCATTCTGACTGACAGCTAGACCATTTTGAACAGTGTTTCCTGGCGCCTGTACGTATGTGTGTATGTAGGTAACTCACATATCTTAAAAAGTATGAGTCATACAATGTTGAAATTTTATATTTAGGATTGTTGTAACATCTACATCCATACATTATGCTTTATGGGCAGAAATTCATTAAAGTGTAATTTAGAGATATTAAGTTATTTCAAATGAATCAAAAGTGATATATGTTGTTAAAGATTCCAAAATGAATCTTGCCATCAAAAATGGTATCTTTATCATTTACAGTTCTACAGGAGCACTCAGAAAAATTCCAACAAATTACAGCCAATGGCAGTTTTAGAAACATTCATTCATTTCAAGCAGAATAACATCTTACCATATGGTTGGATAATGGTCCAGTGACGATCAGACACCTCCCTCAAAAACTGCGTCAAAAGTCTCCAAACTTGGCAACTTTTGGTGTATATATTTCATTCGCATATCTCAAAAACTATTAGTCATAGATTGCTGAGATTTTATGTATAAGATTGTTGTAACATCTAGTTGTACACCTAGATTTTTTATTCCAATCTACTGGAGAGTTTATTTACAGGACCACCCAAAAGAATTTCGGTACGTGCATGTATCCTTGCAGTCTGCCAAGACGAGCGATTTTTCGCTTTGATAAATCCAGGTTGCATGAAATCATGATGGTTCCGAATGCAATTGGCTACAGTTTGCCCGCACATTTTCCGAAATAATAATATGGCACGAATGTCTATCAGGATAATATGCAACTACCAGAATTCCAATACATTAATGTCTATAGACATCTTCAAATAGTGACGTAGCCAGAAATTTTTCATGGGAGGGGTTACTATTGTAACTCACATATATGTATACATGTGTGTGGTGAGGGAGTGAAGAATATACATTTTGTATTGCAAAAATTTCAGGGTGTGTGTGTGTGTTGTGATCCCTTATTCCCCCCCCCCCTACTACGCCACTGTCTTCAATATATTATGTCTGTAGTCGTTCATTGTTTGGTCCATGCACAGAATCTCGCTATTTGTCATCCACCGTGTTGAGTTTTGCCAAAATATTGCTAATTTAACACCAAAAATAATTATGCATTTTGCATAACTCTAAAACTTTTAACCGTAGAATGTTGAAATTTTGTATTTAGAACTATTGTAACATCTAACTGTGCTTTTGATTGCTGTGGACTGAGTAATTTATTTACAGGGTCACCCAAAAGACTTAAAATATATTAAGGGTCTATAGATACCTTCATTTCATTAAAAATCTGTGATGAATAACTGTTTCAGCTGTGACTGAAATCTCGCTATCGCAAGCTTATTGGCTTTTGTCAAAATATTGCCCAATTAAGTGAAAAAAATCTTTAAAATTGAACTCAGCTTGGCGGTAAACTTTAGAATTGCAGTATTTTGTCTCTTTCAAATGAAATAAGTTTAGATAAAGTGCCCCGAAAATATTTCTGGTTTAATAGAGGTACAAGGAAGTCATGTGGTGTCCATATCAGATTTATTAGTTCAATGATTTGATTAAAAAAAAAATCATAATAAAAGGAGTAGTATATAGATTTTTACAGTTATATTCTTCCGTGATGATTGTATGTAAGAGAATTTTTTTTCAACATCGTAAATTACAGTGTTCCTTGAAAATATGTTTTCACATAATTTACACAGGAACCAGACTACATGCAAGCGATAGATATTAAAAAAATCAGATGTCAGTCAGCCAATTTAAATTACTTTAGAAGTTATTTACAAAAAAATTGAAAGGAAAAAAAAAGCATCATATTTGACTGCATAAAATGATTTAGGTTCTTGAATCTAAAGAGCAGGTAAGAACAGTATTCATAGAAAAATTGCTACTGGCGCATTATCCCGGCACTCAAACAAGACAAGCGATTTCTCGCCAAGATAAATGCCGATCACATGAAATTATTAATGGTTTCGAATACGATTGGCAACAGTTTCCAGCACATTTGATGAAAAAATACTTTGTAGGAAATGACCACCGGGATAATACGTAAGTATCTAAAAATCTTCAGAATAATTTATAATCCTAATATCAGTTACACGCAGAACAGAGTGGAAATAGTTTTAGGTAAAAGAATAAGGATTTATTTTAACGAAGTACAGTTTAACCATTTAATCATCTGTCCATGGACACGAGAACAACAACAGTATAACCTTGATTTCACGAAGTCAAAGAAACAACAGAAAGAATTGAGATAAGAAGGTGAAATAAAAGAGGGTGTCAGTTTAATAGAAAAAACACATTTATTCAAGATATTTAAGTTCCACTCCATACCTAATTCAGAATACTGCAAAAGAATAAAAAGGCTGGTAGCCAAGTTTAGTGATTTTGAAAAAGTAGATTCTACAGTGGTTTTTTTTATTTTTATTTTTTTTTTTTTTAGCATAAGCAACAATAAGTAATCATACATTAACACATCACATGCCAGTTTCAACATAAGAAACTTCCTGTTTTATTTATTTATTAGTATTTTTTTAATAAACCAACCACTGGTACAAAACTAGTTCTGTAAACAATGTATAAATTGACTTTTTAATCAAAATATATTTTTAAAAAATAATTAACAAACCAATTCTTTCATGTTTTTTATTGATTTATTCTAATGCACATTTAATAACAGAAACCACACCAGAAAGTGTTATCCACAGAAAGCATGCTCTAAAATTCATGTCAATCTAAGGATAAACCTATCTAGTCACAGTCATAGCTTCAAATTACATTGGAGACATATTATCCATATATTTAAAAATCATGAAAAAATATCACAATCCTAAACTAGAAACAATATCTAATTTTGCAATTAGAATTTAATTAGTTGCTGACAGCTTTAAAATTTCTTCCATATTTCTAAACAAATAATGTACATTCTTTCGTGCACAGCCGTGGATCGCTGTCTAAACCAGGGTTGCCAGATCAAAATTTATGAAAATAGCCAAATTGCTTCTGAAAATTAGCCAAAAATAGCCAAACCGGCTATCGCAGCGCCCTCTTTTGGATTTTTAATAAAGCTTTCCAGAATTTGAGGTTGGAATAGAGCATGAGCACGTTTTTTACATAAGCGGGAGGGCGGGGGAGCGAATTTCTCTCAAAATCTTTTGATTTAAAACATTTGTTTAAAAATTTAAAGAGAAACTTCTCTTTTCTGCTCGTGAATTCCGTACGTGCTCAACCCTCTAAGAAAAACAAAATTGGTCATACAATTAGGCAAATGAACAAAATAGGCGCCTAATAACTAATCAACAATTCCTCATACTGTAAAATAAATACGTATTGACTGAGGAATACTGTCTATATTAGTAACATAGAGATGGTTTTATTTTGGGGGTGGGAGTTATCTATCAAATTGTAACTTGAGTAAATCTATTCAAGAATGATAAGATAAATGTAGCTTACCAAAAACGCAAAAGTAGTCAGATTTCGGGGGCTGGGACTGAGGGGGCTTAGCAGCCCCCTCAGGATGCGCGCCTGGTCTATACAAACAAATTTTGAGTATAAAATAGGAAAGTATTTCTTTCAAAATGTTCTGACTAACTTTGGAAATAAAATTTAATTCATTTACACAGCATGAAAAATTTTATCCATTATCTTATAGTGCATTAATATTAGTTAAAAACAACCTAAATATATAAATTATTGTAACTGTTGCTATGTAAACATAAAATTTAATATAACAAATCTAAAATAAATAAAAATTTGCGATCTATGCATATCTGCAATGCAACGGTATCAGTCCGCCACTGGCGGCGAATTAAAAATAAAAATAGGCAAGAAATAAAATAAAATAATAAAGGAGCGGCAGCAGCATACCCTAACGCTAAAATTTGGAAAGAATGGGGCATCAAATAGGACCGCCCCGGCCACCAACGCAACAACTCTCGGTCTGACGTCAAGGGTAATGACAGGATCTTTAGTTACCTGACACATGACCCCATCTTCCTCCTTGCTGGAGTTGGTTGTGGTAACTGAATTTTCCTTCTTGCTAATGCTAAATAGTTTGACAATTTCTTCAAAAAGCTTATCTAGTCAAATATGCTTTAAAAATGACCAAATTAGTTAATATTAGCCAATTTATAGCAACCATGATAAAAATAGCCAAGAATCAGCCAAAATCAGGTTGGCTATTTTCTTTACAAATTTTCTAGCCAATAGTGATCAAAAATAGCCAAATTGGCTAATATTAGCCAAATCTGGCAACCCTGGTCTAAACTGCGCCTGTTGCTTGCTATTCTGCAGTTTGTTTATATTCTTCACAGTGGGGCTGCGTTCGTAATCCGAAAACCCAATGAACCTCCTCAGATTACACGCAGTTTATACGGATTACTGAGATTGCTAAATAATACATTTAGGTAAAGAAATGACATGCGCAGAACGATGCGCGAAGCTGTCACTCAGCTGACGTCAGAGATACGTCACGTCGAAATGCTCTAATAGAGCATTTCGACGACCAGTGCAACCAGTGAAGGCTTTAATCACAATGCTGGCGCCATCTGTTCGTTCAAAACATAGTTAGTTTATTATAGTGATTATCCCTGTGAATTATTCGTTAAAATTAGATTATCTATTATCTTCAATGAATATTTTTCAACCCTCATTTTAATGAAACATAATTTTAGTTAATGAACATTAGTTTATTTTATAATAATCAAATAAAAATTACTAAAAATAAAATACATTAAAATGTAAATTTATTTCCAGATCTTCACTTTTGCTTTGGCTGATGAAAAATAAAAGCATAAAACTGTAAACAATAAAAGCATTACATGTGAAACACATAAATGTAAATTAAGCCACTTTGATGTAAATCTCTAATT
Organism: Cheiracanthium punctorium; assembly: GCA_038373885.1. Taxonomy (NCBI): domain Eukaryota; kingdom Metazoa; phylum Arthropoda; class Arachnida; order Araneae; family Cheiracanthiidae; genus Cheiracanthium; species Cheiracanthium punctorium. The sequence continues at coordinate 1,294,024 of JAWZYV010001322.1, read as the reverse complement.
TTTTTAACATTTTTCCTGAAGAATTTAGAAATATGTTAATTGGCTTTTTAAAAGTATCTTTTAAAAAGTATTTTTATTGAGAAATAAATCCTATCAAAATTCATTTGATTTAAATACATGTGTAAAATTTTCATTCAGGTATTTTTAATTTTAAAAAATAATATTTCATATTTTTATTATTATTTTAAAAATGATTTAAAATTTTGCTTTTTAGTTTTAAAAAATTATTTAAATCAAATGAATTTTAATAACTTGTTGTGGTATATTAAAATTGACAAATGCCAGTATATCAGTTTATACTGATTATTGAAAATGCTTGAATCAGATACCATGTATATTTGCTGTTTTATTACTTTCAATCGTTACTTTAAAATAGTAAAACTTCAGTGAGCTTTTCAATACATAATAATACATCCAATGTAAGTTTTATTTCTTGAAATAAAAATAATTTTTGCAAGATACTTTTAAAAAGCCACTTGACATATTTCTAAATTCTTTAGGAAAAATGATAAAAATTTAAAGAATTACATTGAAGTGGCTTAATTTACATTCATGTGTTTCATATGTAAATTAAATTTATAATTTAAGTTTTATGTTTTTATTTTTCATCAGCTGAGGCAAAATTGAAAATCTGGTAATAAAATTTACATTTCAATATATTTGTTTTTTGTCATTTTTATTTGATTAGTATGAAATAAACTAATGTTCAGTAACTAAATTATCTATACTATTAAAATCTGTGCTCGTCTGTCTGTCTGTCTGCCGTCTGTCTGTGTGTGTGTGTCGCATCATCTCCTCCGAAACAGCTGGGATTTGAGTTTCGATCGAGGTGTTCACGGATTCGGAAAATTCCGAGGAAGGTCTTCCGCTAAATTAAATTTCGAAATTGGAGTTAGTTTAGGAGATATTGATAAAAAAAAAACCGTCAAAAACGCTAATTTTTGCTCTCCGCAGGTCCGCAATTGTAACCCCTGAAGTGAGAAATAAGCATCGAGGTTGCCATGTTTGGCGAATTTATTAAATGATTTAGACTCTTGAATTAAAAATAAAAGAAATATCATTTTTCTTCTGTTTAGCTTATTTTTTAATTAAAATATCGTCTGCGAGGAAGATCAGAGCAGAAATGCAATATTTTTTATACGTAAAAGAATAAGGACTTGGAGATTTCTGAGACTAATATGTATGTTTTATTGTTTAGCGAAAAATGGCCAATTTGAGAAAGTAGTAGGTTCTACCGATATGCACAGTTTCAGGTTTGGCGTAATTTACTGCGAGAGCACCGAAATAGTATTTTTAAAAACAAGTGTAGGTTTTATTAGAATACGGCGTTAAACTTTAATTTTCCATGTTGAAGTAGTGCAATTATTAAGGCCATTTTAAGCGATCGATCTTCGGAATTTTTACCAAATTAAGTAAATTGATTTAAGTTGGGGGAATCCCGCCAAATTTCAAAAGAAATGAAATTTTCGCATTTGGTTCATCGGAATAAGTAAAACACATTATAGTTGATAATTTAAAACACTGCTATGCTACTTTTCAATTAGATGCCTGCATTAATTTTTGGCGATCGAACCATATATACAAATAACTATTTCCCATTTTGATTGCTGTTAAATCAGTGCTTCGAATGATTCTCTGAAAAAACAAATCTCGTAAAATGGTGTATGTTGTCATTTTTGCGATCGAAGTACTATACGTGTAATAAATAATTGTTCTTATTTGTTAAAGCAGAGATACGGAAGTTTCTTTTACTGAAAACTGTATGGCGTAATTAATGCTGTGTAATATACTTTTTGTTTTGCGAATTAAAATGTATGCGCATTCCTACTTTGTACCTTTCTTAGCAAAGCTGGCGATAAATATTCAAATGTAGTGTAACTCCGTGTTTAATAGCGAGTTTTTTTGTGTGCGTGTGTTTGTACTGCTAATTCTATGGCACAATTGCGATGAGCCAATGTTACGAGCGTATGCATAGATAATTTTTATAATCCCGCCAAACATGGTATAATAAAATAGGAATTCTGTATAAATATCAATGTTTTTGGATATGAAGGAGAATGTTTTTTTAAGTCTGGTAAATGTAGCTGGTATTGCCTATAAATTATTGCATTTACTATGATGTTAAATTTAGGATTCATTTTGGCTGATTGCCATCGACTATCGGCGTTAATTGCACCAATATGGCAGTTCTAGCAAACATAAATTTCATGTTCTATTTTAAATATTGCTACAGTTTCCGTAGTAACGGAATCCGTTGTTGCCACTTAAGCTGTTAAATTTAACAATTAAGTGAAAACTCTCATTTCTACAGCTCTTAAGACTCGAAAAATGAAAATGCATTGGATATGAAACAATTAGAACATTACCACAATCACCATGTCGATAACGCGAACCTGTAATTTTGGTTATTTTTAACAAAATTCATTTTCAGGGTCTCTAAGAAATCCTGTATACTATGTCAAAGCCTCATATCCTCAATTCCGATTAGTTTCCAAGAAAATTGATTAATCAGTATAAACTGAAGCAATGAACCTTTGTAAGCGTTTTTCTTGAAACGAGGAAAATGCAGATTGACTTCTTTGGTGTAGAAGTGGCGATAGGGAGAACTATTTAATTCAGTAACGTTAATGGGAAATGATAACTGATTATGCGCATGCAGGACCCAAAAATAAGAGAGTATGAAAAATCATGACTATGAAATAAAAATCAAAAATAAATCACCTGGGGATTTATCGCGTACAAGAATGACATTGCAATCGTGTGTATAACAAAGGTCTCAAGTGCTTATAATATTCTCCAGGCAATGACTTACTCAGACCTGTGACCGAGCGCATAGCGTTCTGAATTGGGAGACGAAAGGTTTCCGGTTCGAAACAGGTAGCGTCCGCCGACCTGACCGTTCGGAGTTTGCCTGTATTCCGTTCGGCAATTAAAACTGTACTCGTTGGGAAACATATGTGGCTGGTTTCCTCCAAAGCGTAGGGTAAATACGTATTAGGACCCCCCAGAAATACCTCCACGGAGGACATCCTCACCCCTTGACCTAGATCCCATGTGTGGAGACTAGAAGCAGGGTAGTCTCCAGGTTTGCAGAGAGTTCAATTTGACGCCTAGCGTCTTGTGCAACTTATTGAAGCAGCTCCACGATACCAGATCCATCGAGAAAAAGCCTGGGCAAGGTCATCCAAGAGAAGTTGCTTCTTTTTTGATCGCCAGTGACACTGACATAGTTTATGTGCCATCATGTTGCAGTCATCTCAGATCTGCACTCATGACGTCAACGTTTCATCACGATTTACATAATTTTTCATTTTTTTTAGATTCCGCATCACTGAGTTTAATTCCAATTATATGTATAAGTAAAATGTTCTTTTCCTACCGTGCGGAGAACGGGTACGCAGCTAGTGTTTCATTAAAATGAGCGCAAAACAATATTCATTGACGATAATAGATAGTCTAATTTCATGAATAATTCATAATGGATGGAAACTATAATAAACTAACTATATTTTAAACTAACAGATGGCGCTAGCATCGTCATTAAAGCTCTTTGCTGGCAGACACAGAGATCGATCCAAACGGTTGGGATTGGCGAAAATGCATGGTGCATGGCTAGGGTTTTTCCCAAGTAACTCGAATTACTCAAAAGTGACAGTCTGAATGCACCCAATATTACTTGCTTTCTTCGACCAAAATAGATTATTTTAGATCAATTAATTAAGCTTAAATACATCATATAAATAAATATATCATAATATAAAAATAAATATATCACAAACAAATCTTGTTGTCATCCTTTCCACTTTAACTCCCTGGTCAATGTATACAGGAATTACGTCACTTGAACTCTCCCACTCCTGTCTGCATCTGATCCGATCATATCCTGTTTATAAAGTGATTTCTAATAGTACTTGTGTTTTTCTTTTGGTTTTTTCTTACATGTCATCATGCGCTTTGTTGTAAATGAATCATAAGTATTTTTGTTTTGCGAAATTACAGTAATATTTAATATCCAGAGTCCTGAACTTCCATATCCGTTACGTAACGCAAATCAGAAGCTTGTGCGAAGCATATTTTAATGTAACTTGACCGGCGACTTATAAAAGTGTGCAAAACTAATCGTCTGTAATCTAGCTATGTTGCAGTTCGGAAGTCCACTACATTCAGTCTCCCAACTATTAATTCCTTTTAAAAATGTATCGTATATTTTGTCAGGCTATGTCAATAAAGTAAGTGTAAAACTAAGAGATCGAAAGCATGTAAAAAATGCCGATACCTCTTACATTTTGTGTGCTGAAAGTTTTAAAGAAGCATTGAAAAATATCGACCCTGAATTAAAAAGTCTTTGTCGGTATTTGATTGCAAAGCAGAAACTGTTAGACATGGAGAATATTGGAAATCTTAAACCTGTTTCATATTCTTCTGCTTCAACATTTTTTGAAAACAAATATGGCTTTCCTGAATCATATTTATTTAGAGGCTGTATGTCGCCTTTAACCAGTATTACATTATGTTATCCATCAAGTCTCTTGCATATCTGTAAGCAAAGTGCAAGAGGCTTTAAGACTCGTACTTATAAACAGGCTACAGGGTTGAGAACAAGCACCATCACTGGGCCCAGCAGTATTAGTTGGACTAATCATATGCCACTGCTGAAAGGCTGGCGAACTAAAGATAAAGACAAGTCTCAAAGTGAGGTTGAGCAAACCCTAAAATTAAAAACTATGCTGTCTGATGAAAGCTTAAGTACAGAGGAACAACAGCGACTGCGAATAGCTTTTGCCGAAGGATACAGTGCTGCAGACTCTAAAGAGAAAACTAGTACTAAACTAAGTATGTTCAATATATTTAGAGATCTTCTTGGAATAATACTCATATTATATATTTTATCATCCGTCATGAGTGGATCATTCAGAAGAGTTTTTATGGGTACTGCAAATGAAGTTTATCCCGAGGAAATCGATGTGACATTCGAAGATGTCAAAGGAGTTGATGAAGCAAAGCAAGAACTTCAAGAAATAGTTGAATTTTTGAGGAATCCTGAAAAGTTTTCTGCCTTAGGAGGGAAGCTGCCCAAAGGTGTTTTGCTGGTTGGTCCACCTGGTACAGGTAAGACTTTATTAGCAAGAGCTGTAGCAGGTGAAGCTGATGTACCATTTTTCCATGCTGCTGGGCCTGAATTTGATGAAATATTGGTTGGTCAAGGTGCACGAAGAGTGAGGGATCTCTTCAGTCGTGCAAAATCGAGAGCTCCCTGTGTCATATTTATCGATGAGATTGATTCAGTTGGTGCAAAGCGAAGTAATTCCCTTCTGCACCCTTATGCAAATCAAACAATCAATCAGTTGCTGACTGAAATGGATGGATTTCGCCAAAATGAGGGCGTTATTGTCTTGGGAGCAACAAATCGAAGGGATGATTTGGACAAGGCTCTTCTAAGGCCTGGCCGATTTGATGTTGAAATCAATGTTAGCGTGCCTGATCTCAATGGACGAAAAGAGATTTTGGGACTCTATCTTGGCAAAGTGAAGCAGGCTAACGATGTAGATGTTGAAGTTCTTGCTCGTGGAACTACAGGATTTACAGGAGCAGATCTAGAGAATATGGTCAATCAAGCAGCTTTAAGAGCTGCTATAGATCAGGCAGATGCAGTATCCATGAAATACTTAGAAAATGCTCGAGATAAGGTCCTAATGGGTCCTGAACGAAAATCACGTATACCCGATGAAGAAGCCAACGTAATTACTGCTTACCATGAAGCTGGTCATGCTTTAGTAGCTCACTATACTAAAGATTCTCATCCGTTGCATAAAGTAACCATAATACCTAGAGGTCCGTCATTAGGGCACACCGCATACATACCTGAAAAAGAACACTACCATGTAACAAAATCTCAGATGTTGGCTCAGTTGGATACACTTATGGGTGGCAGAGTTGCTGAGGAGTTAATATTTGGTACAGAAAAGATAACATCAGGGGCTTCTAGCGATTTGAAACAAGCTACTGCTATCGCTACAAATATGGTTAAAGAATGGGGCATGTCTGAGAAAGTAGGTGTTCGTACATTTGATGAAGACAAAAACTCTATTATCGTTGTGAGTGAGCTCTCTCAAAGTACTACTGAAGCAATTGATTCTGAAATTAAGCGCATTCTTTATGAATCTTATGAAAGAGCAAGAAATATTTTAAAAACTCATAGCAAGGAGCATAAAGTAATAGCTGAAGCATTATTAAAATATGAAACATTAGATGCAAATGATGTTAAACAACTTCTGACTGACAATGTTATTACCCGCCTCTCTAAAAAACCCGAGACTGTTCAATGAAATTTATCGAATGTAGATAATTTTAGCTTTGAATTTGAAACACTTCTAGGTTTATGGCTTACATAAAACTGTCTATTCATTTCTGATCATTGTAGACTATTAAACATCTCACCAAAGTTTATTTTGTTTTGTTGTGTTTGTGTTTTAATGGTATAATTTATTAATGTTAAATTTCGGATTGTGACGTTCTATTGACAAAAAAAAAAAAGCAATTCATTTATTGAATAAAATGTAACACTTCTCATAAGAATTATTTTTAAAAAGTCATTTAAGCAAAAAATATAACCAGCTGATTTTAATGCTATTTAAAATATTTATTTACTTTATTCCTATTAAAAATCACTGTTGATATTAGGATTGTAATACAGTGAATAACGATATGGCTGAAGTTTAAACATTTAAATTCAATTTTGCATATTCATAGAAACTTTTTCTTCATCCTTGTTGTCATTATACTAGTCAACAAAACTAACCCCCTTTTTTTTTGGGGGGGGGGTGTCCAAGAGCCAAAAGGTGCAATTATAATAGAACTTTTTATGTTTAATTCAAATATATAAGCAGTTTTTCTCTACCACCCCCATGGTTCTTTTGCAAGATTAATACTAATTGCAAAAGAAATAGGGTCAGGTCTCAGATGGGGAAATCATGTTTTTTTTTTTTTTTTTTTTTTTTTTTTTAAATAAACCAAGCTGTTAAACTTAAGGGTATTATTAATATTCATTATTATAAAATATTTTTTAATAATTTATTAAAACTATTAATTAAAAAAATGTTATTTAATTAAACATTTCATATTCTAAGAATTATGAATTACTTTTTTTTCGTATTTACTATTCTAGAGAGAGGCAGACACAGAAATTTTTGGGAGGAAGAAAGAACCCCTTCTGTTCCCCTGAATCCGCCACTACTGCCAAAGGTGCTGTATATAAGACAATAACTACATTTCTCACATGACATGTTTCCACAGTAGATGTAGACATAAAAAATGGAAATATGAATAACGCTATTTGTAGTTCATACATATCTTTAGAGATGTAGCAGTTTTTAAAAAAAATTAATTGCCTTAAAAAGTAAAATTTTGCACGAAGTCTTGATTTTTTATCATTTAATTAATAAAATTCAAATTTTGGGTATGGCCCGGGTTCTAGACTACTCTCTGGTTGTATCATGCCTTTTAACTTAGGTCATGGCAAATTTCTGAATAACTAGCTGCCAAGGTGGCCAACTTCACCACCCCATACAGGTCCCTCGCCACCTTGTCAAATGCGATAAAATCACAAATTTGGCGAAATAAACTCCATATTGGCGAACGATTTTTCCACTGGAAAAAAAAAAAATCCCCTTGATCCTCAAAATTACGTCAGAAGATTGTTACAAATTCCATAAGAAAAGAAAGAAAAAAAAAAAAGCTAAGACTTTTGAAATTTGGCTAATTTACTGGCTAACAATTTGAAATCCCTAGCACGGGCCCTGCCATACCTAAACTGTTCGTTATACTCAGTGTAGTGCTGGCCAAATTATTGTTTCATGAATGGTTCATGAAAATCATGTTTCTTTGTTTTAAGAGTACTTGTCATGAATTTTATTTAGGTTAGGGTTGCTACAAATTTTGGGTATGTCATGATAAAAGCCGATGGTGGCAGTGCCCAGTACTAACATTGCAATATGTACGAAAAGACCTAATTGGTAACATTTCCGTTTATAAAATTATTATAAAAATACTCTTGGAGGAATGAATAGTATTCTCTTCTCCAAGAAAATACTGTATTGGGTGATAACATGTTTTATTAATGAATACAGAAATGATTCTTAATTGCAGCTGCTGTAGGGTTAATGTGCCAGAGTTAGGAACCTGGTGTTTTATAATACGGTTGCGTTATTTAGGACATATCCTTGGTGACAATAATAACCACGGCACAAAACAGGAAAAGGCTAAAATGTGCTTTAGCGTGCTGCATGGCGACTTTTTTCTTCTCATGTGCGATAAACCTGCCAAGTATTGTAAATTCGATGTTTTAAAGCTCTGAAAAGATCCAAAGGATCTTGCATTTGCATGTGTGCATTCTTACCTTGTAATCTAGTAACTGCCTGACATTCGTAACCAGTAACAAACATGCTTGCTTCATTTGGCATTGGCATCATAAAAATGTTAATCTGGATTTTTGCACATGTGTTATTATTATTATGCTAATGTTTACATATAGCTGTTGCCATTTGCAGTGTAGAAATATCGTCGATTTTGGTACCACATACATTAGCATATTATATAACTAGATATAAAAAAGAAAAAGAGACTCCATTACCAATACCTCAACTTTTTCTCTGCAGGTCTATGGATTATGCTAGCTGATTGAATGGAATATTTTTGTGATTTTATCCAAAAGCAAAATTGAAAATTTCAAGGAAAAATTATTTTATTCCTTTGCCTTTTTTTAATGAAATGATGTCTGATCATATAATTAAATATTATGGGCCCCTCAGCAATATTCTCCTCTCTGTGCTGCTGCCAATGTTCAACAAACTTTGTGTTTATATTTATGAAATTGTGATGCAATATTTTATTGATATTGTGCAACTTTTTTTCCCCACAACCACTTTTTAAGTAAGCATGTTACACAAAGGCAATTCATACATGGAAGAATTTCATATGTATACTAGAGGCCAAAGCCCCTAGACTAGCTATGTTCGCTTTTCATATGAGTCATTCGGCTCCTAATAAGGCTTATTCGTTGAAAAACCTTAATTGACAAATCCCAAAGATTTTATCTGATAGAATGTTACTGAGCTACACATTCCCTGGTTCTTGCATGTTCCTTCGAACAACTTCACACTATTTTTAATTGTGTAAAACCTATGGAACACCTTGCGTATTTGCCATCCATGGGGATTTTTCATAATTTGGCGACTTAAGTATGTATATAGTTAATAATTATTTCTAAGAAAACAATGTTTCATGTGTTTCCTTTGGTAAAAACTACAGAACAGCTATTATATCTTGCTACTAGACTTTTCATTATTTTGCAATTTACACATGCTCATAACTGATAATCATTGTTCATGTAAGGCTGACATGAAAACAGTTATCCATGCATTCATATACAAAATCCTTTGCAGATTGGCTTATTTAGCACTGCAAAATATATCATCTCGCCACACGGGGAAATACCCAAGCTGTACTTTCTATAATGGCATAATTAATGTCACAAAATATTTCTACGGGTGACCAATACCCAAGCTGAACCTAATCTGCATTACTATAATATGCATTTCAATTATTTTTCATTTTCAAAATGCTGGGTGCTAACATTTTGGAACCCATGCAGTATTTAGATTCACCCTGCTTGAGATAGCGTTTTTCCAGATCGCACCTGATGCCGAAATGGCACTTTTTAAATCAGTTATTATTATTAGATAAACAAATTGGTGTCAATTTTAAACTTCTGTTATCTACGATAACTTATACTATTTGAAAATTGGGAACTTTGTGTAACACACTTTGACTTATTCATTTCCCTTACTTTTTAATTTGGCATAAAAATGATGTAATTCTACTTCAGGTTTGTTAATTTCATGCAGGATTTTTTTTTTTTTTTTTTTTTTTCAACAGCATGAATGATCTTATGCTTGTGAAAATTGCCGGAGGGCGGGTTCAAGGGGGTGTAAGCTGATATTTGCACTCCGGCATACAATATGGTCAAGACTGTCCTGGTTGCGGGAATATTTTCTAAAGGAGAAATAGAAATGTATTCTATTGAACTTTGTAAAGACTGACCATATTCTTATTCTACTCCCCTCGAACAAAAAATAAAACATGATTTTCTGCTTATTTTTTTATATAATATAGTTCTTTTGAATTCTCTCTATTAATCTGTGCTGAAACATTGGCGTAACTGGGTATGGGATAGGGCGGGCTAAGTGCCCCCCAAAAATTTAAAAATTTAGCCCACTATAGAAAAACTACATTTTTTATTGCAAGAATAGGAGGTGGTGCCTCTAGGATAGTCTAGAGCCCACCCAGAAATATTCAGAAAGCTTATCTAGTTATGCAAATGGTGCTAAAACACAGGGATCTGTCCAGACTTTTCAGACTGGGTCCTGCTTTTGTGAAAAATTTACTCATAATTTTGTGAAAGTGAAATTAACACTGGATCCTGTTTTTGTGAAAATATGGTTCTCTTTTTATGATTTTGTGAAAAATACACAATTTTACAAATTTGAATTTAAAAACTATACATGAATGCATTTTTATAAACATCTACAAATTTTTATAAATTAACACATTAATGGTTTATGCGTAGTACCGGGTGTCCAGAAAAGGAAGTCCTGATTTCAAAATTAAATATCTCGAAAACAAAGATCGATAGAGGAATGCAGTAAACGGTATGTTTATTGTGAAAGCTGTAAGAATTTTATACAGCAGTTTGAAATAATAGTTACAAAAGCTGCTAACAGATGGTGCTGTATGCTGTACAGCTCATTATCAGCATACATAAATGAAATAATCGTATGAAAACATTCTTTGCAAAAAATCACATCACAATGTTTTCAAAATGTTCACCATTGGCACTACAGAGGTGGCACAAACGAAGAATGAAATTTGCCATCACATTTCGTAGTGTCTCAACAGAAATGGATTCACATGCCACACAGATCGCCGATTCAAGCTCGTCCAGCGTGGCGGGATGCTTCGGGTAGACAATGTCTTTCAATGTGCCCCACAAAAAATAGTCACAGGGAGTCAAATCCGGCGAATATGGAGGCCAATCCATGCCTGCACCAGTAAATTTGGGATATTCTAAAGCAATGACTCGATTCCCGAAGTATTCATCAAGAAAGCGAAACACTTGTTCGGTACGATGTGGTCGGGCTCCATCTTGCATAAACCATTCAGTACGTGGTCGATCCTCTAACACTTGCTGTGTGGCGACAAATTGTTCCAAAATTGCAACGTAACGTTCACTAGTGACCATTTCTCGAATGAAAAAAGGGCCAATAATGCCTCTGCTGCATACTGCAGCCCACACAGTAACTTTAGGAGAATACAGGGGTTTCGCTTCACACCAATATGGATTTTCGGAACCCCAAAATCGCCAGTTCCGTTTATTCACGAATCCATTCAGGTGGAAGTGTGCTTCATCTGTAAACCAGATGCAGCCAACATCAAATCCTTCACTATCAATCATTGTGAGCATCTGATTAGCAAAGTCAACCCTTTGTTGCACAGCTCGTACGGGTATGGCCTGGTGAGTTTGAATTTTGAATGGAAACATGTGTAGGCTCTTTCTCAGTATTTTATGCGTGCTGGAACGCTTCAAACCAGTCTCAGATGCAATTCTACGGACGGATGACATTGGATTTTGCTGAATAATTCCAGAAACTGTGGCGACATTTGCAGGCATAACTGCAGTTTGCTTGTGGCCAACATTCCCCACTAGATCATGAGTTACGCTGCCTGTTCGTTGAAATTTGGCAAAGAGCGTACGAATGGTTTTCGCATCGGGTCCTTTTGGAACATTAAATCGTGCTTGAAAACTGCACCTTGTTGCCGTAGGACTCTCTTTTAACCTGTGGTACTCTAGCACCAGAAAAATGCGTTGTTCAATGGAGTACATGGTTTTAATCTCTTCCTTCGGTATGCTAACCTCATTTCACGCTTCAATAGTGGAACTGATCGCTCTGCGCTTCGAATCACTATTTATACTAGGCATTACGTATTGCGATTACAGTGCCATCTGTTAGCAGCTTTTGTAACTATTATTTCAAACTGCTGTATAAAATTCTTACAGCTTTCACAATAAACATACCGTTTACTGCATTCCTCTATCAATCTTTGTTTTCGAGGTATTTAATTTTGAAATCAGGGAGTCCTTTTCTGGACACCCGGTATTATGCAACTACTATTTGTGAGAAATTAATTTTGGAAATGAACATGGATTTGCGAAGGATGTGCTTTTCATAAAAAATAATTTTTTTAAAGGATCCTCTTAAAATGAAAAATATTGTGAAGGGTCCATTTTTAAGATAAAATATTTTGTAAAGGGACCGTTAACGGACCCAAATTTTTCCTAAACAGACCCCTGAAAGATAAGTGCTTTATCTGATTATAAAGGATATAGAAAGGTTTTCAGCATGGCAAAGAATGAAAACAAGATTTGTGCTCATTAATATTGCTGCTGAACCCTAAAATTTAACAAAATAATAAAACATCTACATTTTATGGTGAAGAAAGGTATTTTTCAATATACAACCATACCATTGCTTCCAAGTGCTCCAATTTTGCCAGAGATTCTCCAATATTTTTAATTTGCACTGAAAATCTGTTAATTAACAAAAAACTCCAATTTTTTGGTTTTCAAAATTTATTTATAGAGGCAGGGAGAATTTTTCAAACTTCTTCATTCTTCTTGTAAGTGACTATTTTACTGAGATTTTTTTATTGAAGTCTCCATTACCTAATCATTAAAAATTAACCTTTATTTTACATTTCTTTTTTTCTTTCTTTTTATTACTATTAATTAATGTTACATTCACATATGATTTTTTCTGTAAGTTGAAATTGATTTTTAAGGTCAATCTATGTAAAAATATAATATTTGAAATGTGTTAGTGAAATATTTATTAATGAAAATTATTTACAGGCAGCCATGTTACAACATACTGTTTCACTAGTTTAAGACAGTTATTACTTTCCGAACATGTACCATGTAAGGAAAGTATTGTAATCATGAAAAAATTCAACTTCAAGATTTTAGTGTATTTGCAGTTTTGGGTCTTCTGAATTCCTTTATGCTAGTTTTACGAGATGTATGTATGTGTGTGTGTGAGTGAACACGATAGCTCCTAAACGGGGCATTGGATTGAGCTCAAATTGGCTATATATGTTATAAACCACCGTCGCAAGACCGATATTGATTTTGGTGTATATAGGACTTATAGTTTTCCTACAGGGCTACAAGATTTCTTTTACGTTATGGGATATAGGGAGAAATTCTTGAAAGTGTGCTAGCGTTTACTTAAATGCTTGGTAATGACCTTAATCGTAAGCATTTGGAAAGTCGAGTGGAGTCACTGTAGATTGTTTTAGTTACTATTACAGTATTGTTTATGATTATCATTCTAGTAACTACTGAAGTATTCTGAATAATTATTACTTCATACATACAGTATGTTGACGTCTTTTTTTTTGTGTGTGTGTGTGTGTGTGGGGGGGGGGGGTCGTCTATATTTAACAGTTGAACGTTGGAACTGTTTGGTTGTATAGATGAAGATAATATGGCAGCTCTGCCATACCACCATTTTCCCCAACTGACACTACTATATATTAGAACCATGTCAGAAACTAATATTGATTCCTAATGTAATTTTTTAAATTACATTAGGAATATATTTTTTATTTCATTTTGAGTATATATGCATATTTTTAAATACTATTACAGGTTCCATACAAATTTTTTACAGTTACAGGGGGGGGGGGGGGGAGGATAACTTTTTTTTTCCAAGTCCAAAGAATGTAACATGTTTAATTCAGTGATGATCTATATGAACTTGGATAAAACTGTAGCAAAAAATTAGCAAATTTAGTTTGCTTCTTCAATAAAATAAAAATTATAGATACATTTTTTTACTGACCATAATAGATAGAATTATTTTTCCGAAAACAACAAAAATGTTTATTTTTCCTTAGAAAATTGTTTCCTCACTTAAAATTATTAAAAATACAGTGTTTCACAGTTAATAACCTAGATTTCTTAACACCACTATTTTAATTTTCTTGTTCAACTACAGAATTTCTGCCATTAAATAGAAGAGACTTACAGGTTGCACTAGGGTAATGACTCATGATAGAGTCAGATTGCACATGGCAGAGATATTACTATAAAACTAGCAATCTGTTTATTAATCATGCTCATGCTCAGCCCCTCCAGCAATTATTTAAGGAGTAATTTTTTTTTTTTTTTTTGCTTTTCCAAGTAGTTTTAAAAGCACCTTGATTTTTTTTAAAGAACTTCTGAGGAGGCATACACCCTGTATTAGATAATGCCTTAAAAATTATCATTTGATACATTTTTCAATACTTTGAAAAGAATTTTTAACCCAGAACATTTAGTGGCAATATGTTTATAATATACTGCTAAACTTTTCACTAAAAAGATTGTTTACACATCAGACTGTGCTGTTCCAAAAACCTATAGTGTCAGGACTTTTGAATAGCTTTCAAAATGAAACCCTTGATGTGAAATACTTAAAATAATAATAATAATACTTTAACAAATGCACTATACAACAATATTAATAATAAAAATATATCCTGCAAATTTCAGGGGGGGGAGAGAATGTCATCAAAGTTAGTCGAAGCATTATCTGTTCAGGGAAATAGTAAAATATTGCATGTTAAAGAGCTTCTTCCTGGATGTTTTGTAATTTTATATAGGTTCTGTCCTCTGTTATTAGCTCTATATCTTATTTCAGACTATCTTTAGGCTTAAAATCAGGATAAAGTAAGGCAAAGGTGAACATCATACAATGTTAAAATTTTGCATATTCACTGAAGTGAAGACTAATGTAATTTTCTATATAAATTTTGAAATTTGAGAAAATTGCATATTTGTTTTTGTATCATACTGAAATGATACTTAGTAGCATAATAGGTAGTTATGCTATTACAAATATTTATACCACTGTGACAATTAAATAACCAGACTAGTCCTAAAAATTTATTTAAAAAATTATAAATATCTTTTAGTCCCCTTCCCTATCAATACATCGCTGTACACGAATTTTCCACAGCTCAAAGCACTGCTGCTGATCATTAGATGTCATCTTCTTTAGTAAGTTTGCCTTCACGTCTTCTATAGACTGAAAATGTGTTACCTCCAATCAGTGGCGGAGCGAGAAATATTTCATGCAGGATGGCATGAAATATTTCTCACTCCGACTATTGCAACTCATATATATTTGTGTAATTAGAGAGTGTAGAAACTAAATATTGTACGACAAAAAAAATGCCTCAATAGGGGTTTCTAACCCCCACCCCCCCAAAAAAAAGTACATTGAAGTGCACTTCAATGTACTTTTCCAATCGACCAGAACATTCATCATCTTCAAAAACCTCCCGACCTTCCAAACATCGTTTGTGCCATTCAAAAATCTGACTATGTGACATACAATTATCCCCAAACATCTCCTTTAACAACTTAAAACATTCAGTTGGAGAATTTTTCAATTTCACAAAGAATTTAAAAAGTATTCCCTGCTCAGTTTTTAAGCTTGTCATGATCATGGCACTTTGACACAACTATGTCTTACTCAAACAAGGATAAAAAACAAATTAAACTAGATAGAAGGACGGAATAACCTACCACCTGCATTAGAAGCATCAAACTCAACACCATTCCATTTCCACACCAAAACAAACGGCTAGGGAAAACAACAGTCCTGTTTTTCAAATGTCAGTGGTATATATATATAATTATTTTGTCAAAATATACAACATATTTTTGCTTAGTTAACAAGAAAACATCTGAAGCAAAATTGCAAAATTCACTTGTTTGTAGGCAAATTCACAGGTTAACTAAATATATTAATTTGAGTTTTGTCAAATTCGTAATAAATTTTGAGAAAATAGCATAAATATTTGTTTCTATATAATGCGAAAATAGATAATAAGTACGAATGGCACTTCATTAACTTACCTTAAGAGCAATAGTTCTTATCCATTTATATGTATTTCCATATTGCTCATTTGCTGCAACAATGTCATAACTAGAAAGTTACAATTTTTCAGAAAATGCATTTGAAGCCCTATGAAAGTGAAGTATATCTGCTAAAATGGCACTTTCGCTAATTTTGGGTGAGGGGGAGGGGTGTAACCCCCAACAATTCTCTCTTGTGCATGTCACTGACCCTATGGGAAAGTTTTGAAATTTGAGAAATGATTCTCTAATTGTTAAAAGGCCACATAATTGCATTTGTCCCTATGGTATCAACTCAAAAATGGCAATTCTCAATTTGTTGCAGCAAATGAGGATTTATATATCTATTTTTATGAAAGTAACTTTTTTACTCTCATGATTACTTTACCTCAAAAACACACAATCAAGCAATTCATGATACTTAATTTCACAAGGGAGTTTTTAAAATACTCATTCCCAATAACACTATAATAAAAATATTTTTTAAGAATTACTGTTCTGTTCGAAAAGGTATGATTTTTTAAGGTAGAGATGTTTCTTGGAAAAAAAATTAAAGAATGACCAAAAATTTGCAGTCGCCTCTGTATAAACATTGAAATGCACCACTCACAAGCTGCAAAAGTGCAGTTACATGTAAGGTTGGTTGTAAAACAAGTGAGGACACTTTTTATTAATTAATGTTCTGCAGAATCTTTATTTTGTTTTAGATCTGTCAGTATCCATGTCCTTACTAATAATTAATTTCATTATACACTTAAAATAAAACAAATTTAATCTTTATTTTAATAACTCAAGACTATAATAGTACTTAACCCCTTCCCTGTTTTGCCCGTACGCCGTACGTGCAAGGGGTTCGTGCCTTAAATGATTTGCCCGTACGGCGTACGGGCAGTCTGATTTCTTTGTAGTTCTCGCTATTTTTGCAGTATTTTTTTATTTTTAATGTCAAATTTGTCGTACAGATGGCGGTAGTTACCCACAAAATGCTAGTTTGCAATGTGCATTCTGATTGGTTCAAAAGCGCGGGCTTTTTTTGCATTATCTGCGAGTTTTTATCTTTGAGTGTTTTGCGTCTTTTTTACACATCATTTGATAGTTTTCATTACTTATATATAAATGAATTTATCTTTATCATAAAATAATGGATGATTCAGAATGTATGGAGCTAATTTGTGATTCGGAATCAGAATCCGAAATATCTGTAAATGAGTTTGGAAGTAGTGAAAGTTTTCTTGATGACTGCGACACTAGTGACTCTGATAGTAGTACAGATGATTTCAGACAAGCAAGGCAATTTTTTGAAATTAATTCTAATAATCCACCCGATCCACCTCCTAGATTTGCTTTCATTGGAAATCCAAAAATTAACGTGAATATTGATATAGCTAACGGTAAACTCCAGTTTTATGAAGCTTTCATTGATGATTATTTGCTAGACCTGATTGTTTTGGAAACAAATAGATATGCTGAGCAGTGCATGCAAAATAGTGTATTTAGTAGGCATTCCAGAAGAAAAAAATGGGAACCAACATCGAAAGATGAAATACAGGTATTTTTTGCTTTGATTATGCTTCAAGGTATTATAAAAAAGCCAGTAGTAGAACAGTATTGGAGCAAGAGGCATTCTACATCTACACCGTTTTTTCCCAAAATAATGTCATATCGTCGTTTCCAGATAATTGATAGTTATTTACATTTCTCAGATAATGAAAAATTTGACATAAATTCTCATGAGTGCCCAAAATTAGTCAAAATATGGCCCGTTCTAAAGCATTTGAAAACTCGGTTCCAAGAAGTCGTTACCCCTGAACGAGATGTCACCATAGATGAGAGTCTTATGTTATACAAAGGAAGGCTGAGTTGGAAACAATATATTCCACTAAAACGATCAAGGTTTGGAATAAAAACGTACATGCTTTGTGAATCAAAGACTGGATATGTATGGTCTCTGTTAATATACACAGGAAAAGGAACTGTGTTTGGTGACAGTTACAAACATTTGGGCAAATCGTCGCAGGTTGTAATGACACTAATGCAACCACTTTTACATAAAGGATACTGTCTGACAACAGATAACTTTTACTCATCACCTGAATTAGCAGACGTGCTCATTAATTGCTGCACAGATATGTACGGAACATTAAAACTTCAGAGAAAGGAAGTTCCTAAAGAATTGTTGAAAAAAAAACTTCAAAAAGGGCAGATAGTCGCTTACCAGAGAGGTAAAGTGTGTGTTATGAAATGGATGGACAAAAAACCCGTGTCTCTTTTATCTACAGTACATAATCCAGAAATGGTTCAAGTATCCACGTCCAATAATGAAATGAAACAAAAGCCGAGAGTAGTCATGGAATACAATAATACAATGGGTGGTGTAGATCGAATGGATCAGAACCTAAATACTTATCCTGTGATAAAAAAAAGGGGGAAGAAATACTACAAAAAAATATTTTTTCATCTTCTAGACATCAGTTTATGGAACGCTTATGTGATGTATAAAAAACATGGCGGTAAAGATACAAATTTACAGTTTCGATTAGACATTATCGACCGACTAATTGAAAGGAATGCAGCAGTAGGAGAAAGGAAAGGTCGACCTGGTTATTTACCAACTCCACTACGACTGACAGAGAGACATTTTTTAGAGGTAATTCCATCTACAGAAAAAAAACAAAGACCCGCAAGACAGTGCTATGTGTGTTCATTGAAAAAAAATGACAACGGCAAAAGAATTAGAAAAGAGACTAGGTATTTTTGTCCGGACTGTGACGTGGGATTATGCCTCTCGCCCTGTTTCAAGATTTATCACACTAAATCAGATCTTTGAAAAAACAAGGTAAGTAGATGTACTTTTATTATTTGCAATCGAAAATAATTATGTAGTAATTGAAATCCAAAATAATTGCGTAGTAATTGTCTTTTTTTTATAGGCACAACTGTAAATGTAACTTCCCCGTCAGGCGCACGTGAGTGAGAAAAGACAACTTAAAGGGAAAACATTGAAAACAAAAAAGTTGTTATAAATGCTTAAAATAATTAGAAATATTACTTTTAATAACATTTTCCAGCTTACAAATGTAAAATGAACAAAAATATGCAATAAAAAAATGTGACATTTTTTGGATCGAATTCGGGAAAAAAATGAAACAGGGAAGGGGTTAAATAATTAACTTGCACATTTTAACTAAAAAACCAAATGCTGGTTGTCAGTAAAGAGATTAATTTTTGAAAAGTTGCTTTAGGTTTGAATTTATCCTGGTGACATCAAACCCAGGGCCGGAAAAATCCATTGCCCAACATGCTCTAGGCAGATAAAATTTTTCAGCCAGACATTTTTTCGGGCAGGGGCAGAAGCACATGCCCGATTGAGCATTTAAAAATCAAGCTTTAGTAAATCATAGAATATTTTTTAATACTCAGGTGACTCAGTAATGATTTGTATTATCAATTGACTACATTTGAAACAAAAATCATTTAACACAAAAAAAGTTCATTTTTAATCTTCGGTGGCATGTTTGCAACAAGTCACTAGAGCGTATTTGTGGAATTGCTCAAATTTTGGGAACCAGTTCCTCTTCCTTTGGTCATCCTAGAAGTATCAATAGTATTGTCCATCAGGTCTCTCCACCTCCCCCTAATGAATATAATCCCTATCTGTACCAAGATCGTTCAAAAGATTCTATGAAGATTACTATAACGAATATGACAACAAAATCAGCGATACAGTTCCCATCCCCTCTATTTTAGAAAATGACTAAAAATATGCACATTCAAATGGAGAGATGAATAAAGCAATTGGCGATCTTGAACAATTTGTAGATAATATAGTTCTAAAAAATATATTTCAAAAAGGCGACTGATTCCCCCCCCCCCCCCCAATAATATATTTTTGTACTTGCTTTTCATCCCAGTGGATGCAGCCTACTTGTGGTTTTACAGGAAGTCGAAATAAAATATAAGAACATTGAAATTTTTTTTTTTTTTTTTTTTTAACAAATCATTAACACGAAAAAGTATTTTGGTTCCTTCAGTTTCGTGTTAGCTCAGTTTGATTTACTAAAGTACAAAAATATATTATTCCTAAAATAATATATTTT
This sequence comes from Cheiracanthium punctorium, assembly GCA_038373885.1. Taxonomy (NCBI): domain Eukaryota; kingdom Metazoa; phylum Arthropoda; class Arachnida; order Araneae; family Cheiracanthiidae; genus Cheiracanthium; species Cheiracanthium punctorium. Next base: position 1,273,909 of record JAWZYV010001322.1, on the reverse strand, counting down.
TGTACTTACTTTTCATCCCAGTGGATGCAGCCTACTTGTTTAACAGGAAGTCGAAATAAAATATAAGAAAATCAAAAATATTGGTGTTTTTTTTTTTTTTTTTAAACGAATCTTAACAGGAAAAGGTATTTTGGTCTCCTCAGTTTCGTGTTGAACATTTCTCATTGTATCTTGGGTGTCCATACTGATTTGGTTTGTGGTTGCAACAATTCCTTTCTGAATAATGTTAATAGAATGAACAGTCTGAATACTGTTAATTTTACAGAGCAATAAAATGTAGTAATATTTTTCAGGCATGTAAATTTTTGGTGTGGGCATGTACTATTTTAGGTTACATGCCTGACCAAGCACATAATTTTTTGGGGATTTTTCCGTCCCTGATCAGTTCTAATAATAGCAAAATCAGCTTAGTGTAGAAGGTAATAAACAAGCACCGAGAAACGACATATAACAGCACCAATACAAAAATTACCAATTCAAGCAAAATTTTGCCATTCCCATTCTAGCACTGACAACGGCATGCAATAAATGCCAAAACTGGTCTGCTATTGTAATTTTTGTACTGGTGCTATTATTTTTTTTGTTTCTAAATGCTTATTTAATATCAGATCTGAAATCGGGATTTGCTTGAAGCCAATTGCAGTATTTTTTCATTCAAGTTAGTGAATAAAATAACTACTTTTAAAAATTGCATGCTACATTTATGAATTAACATTTAAGATTAATTTCAGAAATAAATTAATAGTCATGAACATTCCATGAGTTGTTTAATATCACTGTGACAGGAAATTGATACCTTTTATGTAATTGCTCTCTTTTATTCAAAAATAAATTATGTAATAAAATATAAAAAAAATAGTACAGGTGATTGTAGCTTTGCATATCAAAGGCACAGTATGGTGCTTGTGAACCTGAAAGGAGAGAAGACAAAATTTAGATCAATTATTTTACATAATAATATTAAAGAGAAGAGAGACATTAAATCATAAACCCTAATCACTTTAATAAGTAATAAGCAATGCATTGGGGCGCCATTCTTTGAAGGGGCACTTTCTTGAACTCAAAAACTGAGAAAAACTTGATCTAGATCATAAAAAGGGGTGCCTTTTATGATCAGATATAGGGGAACCACATATCCTGGGGCCACCCCTGGCGGTAAGAATTAAAAGTACCATGTGATTTCAGCATGCTGATGCTCCACCCATTTTCACAATAATGTACATAGTAACCTTTACCTGTAGAAGAAAAAATGGGAAATACTGAGGTACTAATACACATTATAGCATTGAAAGTGGATGGAGCTCCATTGTGCTGAAATGACATGCTACTTTTCATGTCTAACCTCACAACGCCAAACTTATATATGCATTTTACCTTTGCTTAAAGTTTGGGGCATTTTTTTACTATTGACTTAGCACTATAATTCTAATTGGGAGAAAAAAACACACACATTTGTTTTCTTTTCTACCATCATTAACTAGGTTATAGTATGATTGAAGAAACAGTAGATGTTCCAAACAGTGAAATAGCACGAACATCCAAAGATCTCGTAATATTTGGATAGAACTCACCATAGACAAGTGGATTAGACAGAACATTGTAGGTTGCTGAAGTGTTAAGGTCAATGTTCTGGTCTACCGTACAACTGTCGATCATAAAATTCTGGGCATTTTTTTTCTAGATGTAGTGTGAATACATTAGAACCCTTTAAAAGTCCTCTCCTCAAGGCAACGGTCCCCCAGGCAGATCGCCCTGGTATAGTTTTGACTTAACACAATGCAGCAATACAATCAACTAGAAAAAAGTTACTTTTTATAAATTTTATAAGGGACTATATTTTATACATATGGACATCATAAAAGAGGTTTTTTTTTTTTTTTTTTTTAATAATCTTGTTAGGAAAATAGAAGATACAAAAATAAAAATTTTGGTACAATCAGTTATTTTGGTCTTTAAGGATTTTGATTAAAAATCTCTAATAGAGGGGTAACAAATTAAATATAAACTTTTCTTTTTGTATGTGTATTTCTTCTGGTTAACTGTTTTAATGCTGAAGGCTTTAAAATTGATAATATCTTCTGAACTTTCCTTTTTCTGTTTTTTATTTTATTATATGTACAGAAACACACACTAACTGAAATAACAGGAGCAAGTCAAAACGCATGCTGATATACTGGATAACAAACTCACAATGAGACTGGTGCGATAGTGATGCATCACAGTCAAACAGTTAATTATTGTCTTTAAAATCATCAAATCGATTCTGCAAATATTTACTTATTTTAGTTCTTTTAATATTGCATGTATTGTAAACCTTCATTTATTTATTTAATTTCTTGCTGTTACACGCAGCTTATAATCAAATATATCTTTTAAAAACTACAAGTACAGAATCAAATATCTGATATTTGAAATAGTACAAAATTCTAATGCTATATTTATACCAGGTTTTATTTTAATCATAAAAAGGTAATGTTAGTAAAACTCATGAAAAAACTAATTTTTTGTTAGTTAAAACAGAAACAAAAAATTCGGCCAAACAACTGAAACATTTTTCATAATATTCTTTTCCATACAGTCTTGTATCTCACTGAAAATGAATCATACAAGGAGAGGCTAAGACCTCGGGGTCATGGATTTTGACAAAATGTTGATGGGATTTAGAGGACCCCTAGAGAGGTAAAACGCCAAAGAATTAGCCACCAACTCTCAAAATTTTACGAGAAAATAGCAATTAAAAATTCAACACATGTTTATATACCTATAATTCTTACTCCAGCAATGCAATCTATGTTGCTGTGGATCTGTCTCCCACTATGAAGAATGAGGTCCCAGGTTCAAACAGCGGAGGTGCATTTTTACTGTTTTTCTTTAAATATGCATAAATAAACTTTTAAATCATCTTTGGTAAAAAATTAATGTGACTGAATCAGAAAAAGCTATTTTATTTAAACTAGAATCAAAAAAACATTCCTGAAAATGCTCGGAGCTACTTGAATAAATTTTTAATTACAATTTGCAAAATACTCGGTTCTAGATACAATTTTCATACATTTTTAAAATGATTTTGTGATAGAGTTTAAAAATAAGCAATTGATTTGGAACAAAAATTTGAGGCAGGAATATAAGGTTCATAACGATGAAAATGCTTGCTACTAATGCTTTGTTTTAAATTAATTCTTAGAAATATTGCTTGTAAACTAACTGTGGATAGAAGTATATGGCTTTTCTCTCTTTCCAAAGAGAAATATTCCTTCTCCTATTTAAAAATCTTGCAAAATACATCCATATAGTAAATCTCTAATAAGCAAAACAAAATCAAATTATTTGCAAATATTATTTTTTACAAATGAAATTAATAATTTGTACAAATAATTTTTGCCATTTTAAAATAGTCTTTTCACATTCAGTCACATTAATTTCTTATCAAAAATGATTTTTAAGTTTATTTATGCATATGTAAAGAAAAATAAAGTGAAATTGTGTCTCCTGGGTTTGAACCTGGAGACGCAGGTTTCATAACAGAAGACAGATTCACAGCGCTGTGATTTGATTTGATTTGAATTTTTAATTGCCATTTTCTCGAAAAATTTTGAGAGTTGGCAGCTAATTCTTTGTGATTTTACTTCTCTAAGGGTACTCTAAATCCAATCAACATTTCTTCAAAATCTGTGGTCCCCAACGTCTGAACCTCTCCTTGTTAGTAATACTTTTGGGTTAACTTTCACCATTTAGACAACAAAAAAAGCGAAGTAAACTTCCCATTAAACCCCAAAAAACCATAAGTACATATAATATATCAATCTTTTATTGAAAATATTTGCATCTCCAAATGTATATAAAACTACATGTATCTCTAATAAGCAACAATCGAATAATTAGCAATATAAAAATTGGCTTTTTTGAAATAACATGTACCAAAAGAACACTACCTTCTGTATTAAAAGGCTGACAATTGAAATAAGCTGGAAATATTTCACTTAATTTAAATTTTTGAAACTTGAGAATTGCCCCTTAATCGTTGGTAGTCAATCCAAAAATCTTTACAATAAATCAGTGAATAATCTTGATTTATACGAAAAATGAGTTCCAAGACTCCAAGCATAAGTGAAAATTTCAGCCACCAAGTCCTGATTTTCACTACGGTATGTAATATTTAGCATATTCAAACGGCAGATTAATTTCTGCATGTGTTGTTTATTTTAGAAGGCACCATGAGAACAAACTGACCAACTCTAATGTAGCCTCACATCAGAATGAATGAAAAAGGGGAATTAAATTATTATAAAAGTAGGGAAGAAAGATTAAGGTTTTCTATAATTTTAAATATATCACATATATACGTTTTATTTAATTCATGGTTACATTTTTTTTTTTTTTTTTTAATACTGCAGTCTCAAAACAGAATAAGCTTTCTGAATCAAAGTAATACCTACTTTAAATGAGGATTGTTGCAGGTGAAGTTATTTCATTAATGATGATTTGTAAAACCTAGAAAGAGTTAAGAAAAAAGAATGAATGTTTCAAGAATTATACTCGAATTTCAATTATATTTTTATTGGCCAAAATCAAAATACAATAACCAAGAAGAAAATGAAAGAGATTACTTCTCTCTCTTCTCCTGCAAACAAAAAAGCAGTATTTATTTAAAAATGTGTAAGTTGACACTTTCTGGATAATGCAGAACCTGTTACATGTCCCAAAATAGTCACTGAGTATTTGTTTGACTGATAGTGCTTTTAAACAAGTTTCATGTTTTATGGTTAAGCACAGAGGCATAATTAAAAGCAGATAAATTTTTTTGTTAATTGGATCCTGTCTACACACACACCACAAAAAAAAAAAAAAAAAAAGTATTTAAAATGCCTCATTATATGATAGTATTTCTTTTTAATGTATATCCATTTGCATAAATTTTATTTGCTGTTATTATTTTTCTAATGTATATTTCTTTAATGACATACACATCACTAGATTTCAAACAAAACAAAATTAAATGTTCTATACTTAATAAAGTTTCTTTGCCAGCTTTAAAAAGCTGATATTAAAGGAAATATGATTTTCTTTTTCTAATAACTTTAATTAGTAACTGGATAAAATATTAATTATTTATATCATGTTCATTTTGTATCATGCTAACTATAAATTTATTTAGTGCTTGTTTTTTAACATTAAGAACAGCTGGATTTTGGACTTACCTATAACCGCCATTAGGGGTGGGTCAATTTGACCGTCATAAGAAATCTGGGTTCGTACTCATTTTATGAAATGAAATTCCCTGAGTTTTCCAGTTGATTTTTCAAGAATATTAAGGTTATCAAAAAAAAAAAAAAAAATAAGTACGAGTGAATACTTTTTATTTACGTGCCCTTCTCTAAGGTAATCAAAATTATCTTCCTTCCTCAACTGTACCATAAACAATGGATTACATCATCAATATAGTTTCATATTCAATTTGGCCAATGAAGTCAACAATTATATAACAGCTTTACAGGAGTGAAAAGAGTTTCAGGACCACTTCATTAATTAACAGATCCACTATAAATTTTTTAAACTATACTCAGTACGCAAGGTTATTGGTAAACATTTCGATATTCTTTAGTACCAGGGGCATATTAGGAGGTAGGGGGCTTTTGAAACAAGGGCAGCTTCAGGCTGAATTTTTAAAGGGGGCCATTGGACTTTTTAGGTAGATCAATAAGTTGTTCAAAATGCAAATTGAATGTGCAAACTCATGCAGTATACAAATCAAAAGTTCCAAAATAAAAGGGGGGAATGGCCCACTCACTAGAGCTGCCCTCGTTCTGAAAATGTGAAACAATAATTAAAAAAGAGCTATTTCAAACAATAGTAACAATAAGGTTTAAAATAAATGATTTATCTCGTATACATCCATTTTAGATAGTGTGCAAGCGTCATTAGGGAAGTAGTCAATCATTGGATGGAGTGAAGAAGTCGGCAAAAAGAAAGAAATATAAAAACAAGAGGTAAATTTTTTGAATTCCAGGGTTGGAGCTGGATTTTCCAGGTTTTTACAGGGAAGTTAAATTTTCTAAGATTTCCATGAGCTTTAAGGGCTAATTTTCAATTCACTGTGTTTTCCAAGTTTCTCTGAGGGCATACAAACCCTGGAAATTCAAGCACTATTATAGTAAATGTTTTATTTTTTTAAATAAATGATGTAGAAGTTACAATATATGCATTTTTAATGACTTTACAGTTTTTTATATATTTTATTTTTTTACTTTTATTTTTCTGAGTGTTTTTTTCCTCATGCATAGAGGGTATTTTTCTTTTCTTCTTTTTTGTTTTTGACAGTACAGAATATGAAAGACAATATAGGAAACAAGATATTTCACTACACAGTATTCTTTTGCTGAAGTATAAGTGTTAAAAGAAAAAAGAAAGAAAAATAAAAGCGTATGGTATGCAAGAGCAAATTTGTGGGCAGGTGCTCTGCTCTGCTACTTTGCACATGAAATCTGGGATGCATCATGATTTCAGGAACTGATTCCGTGATATTGTTTCTTTCAACACAGGTGGTCCCCAGTTTTTGTTCAACAAATCATCTGCACAAATGACTTATTGTACCATGAGCATATAATAGGACAAAAAATGCATCCGATTCCTCCACAGTAACATTCAATTTTGCTGTCATCTTCGAGCTGATTTTGAGCTTCAGCAACTGTACATGTTTGAATGTGTTTCGACATTGATTCATTTACCATCCATTGCTAGATCGAAGCAAGATTCATCCCAATGTTGCAACTAGTAAAAGACGTTGGTCCATGTGTAATTTTCACAAGAATGCAAGCTAGAGTGTTATGTATACTGAAAGCAAAGCTGCTAAGGTTCACTGGAGTCCAAAGAATATCACTCGATGATGTGTACTTATCGTTACTGCTTCCAGCAGAATGACATGGTAAATTTTTACCTCGGCCCTTCGTATGCCTATACTAATGTGAATGTCACCGCCTGCTCATACCAGGGGAAGTCACATTACCAGAATGCTCTGAAGCATTATTGTCACTGCTCTCAGAAGGCGAAATATTCTGTAAATTTACATTATCAACAAGAAAACCTTCATCGTTGCTGTTGTCACTACTGATATCTAAATCTGTTTTAGGAGGGCAAGACACTCCTGTGTACTCAATTCTCTCTGTGTTATTTGTACAGGAAATTGCTTACAAAGGTCGAAATTTTGAGAATGTTGCAGTGGAAAGTACACAGTGTTCCTTTTCAACTGTAGTTGTAGCAACACTATTTTCCCACAAAATGTCCTGTAGCAAGCCAGTGCTAAGAGGATGTATGTGCATGGAAACAAAGCGAAAACTGTAGCCATCTCCATGAGATGCTTGTGTTTCTCCCATGTTTAGAAAACAAAAATTAGTTGTCCAGTATTCAAAAATCGATTTTCTCTTGAAATCAGTCATTTTTCTTATGAGGGTCAAAATGACCCCTGTTGGCTATTTTAGGTGTTTCTATAATTATTTATTATACTAATTAAAATAGAAATGTAAAAATTTTTCAAAACATACTTGGAAGCATTTTAGGAAAAGTAGAAGAATATAAGCTATGAGGTAACTTGTACATTGAAATAAAACAAGAGAAATTGGGATAAGGGTCAAAATGACCCCAGCTGCACTTCTAGTGTTAACTAGATTTTTCTGCAATAAAATTATTGAGAACATACTTTTTAGATGAACATACAATGCATTGACACCTATGTAACAGTAAGTGCTGTTACATATAAAGTACAGTATGAAATCAACTTGTCCTCAAAAATTTAATTTTGATTATTTAGTAATAATCACTTAAAGAACTTTAATTTAAAATTAATACTTTTTATTAAAATAGCACATGCAAAATTAAGAAGATTTAGTTTAATTTTTAAAATAAAAATACATTCATTATTAGTTTATGAATATAGTAATTTGAGTAAGCTTAGTTATAAAATAAGCTTTTTGATAATACTTTAATTTTTTTTTATTTGCACATAAAAATGTATGATTATGCACAATAATTTGCAATATTTATTTATTTACTTTTTTAAAGGAAAAACATTCTTTCTAATGCACAATAATAAACTTTTCTTTGAAAAAAGTATGATAATAATATTTGATGATAAACTTATGATAAAACTACTAACAAATATACATAACTAACAAATGATAAAACTTTAAGAGTCATAAAACTTCAAGAATTAATTTTTCTATAAAATCACATGTAATTTTTTTGGATTAACAGTTATAATAACATATGATACAGCTTGTAGAGAAATCTTCCAAAGTTTTTTGAGATCTTTAGAAATTTTGATTATATATATTTTTAAGATTATTTTAACTATTGCAAATTCCTTATTTTTTAGGGATTTGTGGATTATAGAATTTTACAGATCATAGACCCCTGTTTTATTAACAGATTCCCTTAATTATGAAATAATAAATTATTAATGAATAAATTACAGGTGAAAAATAATTATACTTTCAAACTTTAATTTAATTAAAAGTTTATATAAAATACATGAAAAACACACATTTATTTAATTTTGCATACTTTACAACGTTTCCAATTTTGTAATTATGGAATCAATCGTTGTTTATTTTAGGGTTTTTGATTTGAGCTTAAATATTTTACCTTAGAGTCTAATTAGCTGTCGTTATTTCCTGTTGTGATGTCAACGAATCATTTTGGAAGAAACTTGAATATTTGAAGCAGACAGGCCAACTTTCCAATATCAAAATGCCCAAGATATATATATATATATTTTTTTTAATGTCAAAAAGCGTGAGATTTTTTATGCATTTATTTTCAGCATAAAATGGATATATAATCAATACAGGCAGTTTCTTTACTTATAATGCCATGTGCATCCATATAAACTTGAGTAATAGGATAGTGCTAAGTTGTATAAAGTAAATAAATTCAATTTCAAATATTTGCCAAAGAAATGCCAGAAAATACAAAGCATCAATCAAAATAAATAGAGATAAACTACTCATACCTAAAAATTATATAAAGATAACTTAAAAACACTAAAATCTGAAATAATATTTTATATTTAAAAGAAAAAAACTTTTCTTAATCTCACACAGCTTTGAAAATTCATTTATGCAATTTCTTAGAACTTCAGATGCATTATTTCAAATAAAATGCCCTCAGGTTGTTGGGCCTCAACATGAGCAAGCAACATGAAAGAATGAACACTAAAGAAAGAATGACATGAACTGATTTTCCGAACCTGATGAAGAAAATTGGGGAAAGTTTAAATTTTTTAATAAACTCTTTAAAAGGCCTAAGAAAATCCTGAGGCCCAAAGCAAAATCAAAAAAGACACTGAGACTCAGGACAAAATTCTTAGACTTCATATCTTTGTTGAAGCCTTAAGATTTTTTTTTTCTTTTCTTCATTTGATTCAAAGTTTCTGAATTGACATATAAGACTTGAATATTCACAAATACTTGAGATTTTTTCCTTCATCAGCTTATGCGAGTTACAAGAATTTCATCCTAAAAATGTAAATCCTTCTAAAGATACAGTATTAAGGGCATCTTTCACAAGCTTGTCAATTATGATTTAATTCATGTTTCCATTTTTTACTGTTCAAGATTTGTTTAGAAGGAATAAAGTGACAATTTTAATTAGAAATATGAAAAAAAAATTATTTAAAGAACATACATTTCTTTTATTGCTATCTTGAATTTCACAACTTAAGTATTAACTGTAAATTTGAATATTTACATCTAAAAATTATTACTGATTATACATATAGGATTTCAGAGTTAACTGTATATCTATGTGTGTAAAATGTAAAACACAGCAAGATTATGGTGTTAATAATATTAAAATTTAATTCTCAGACTGACAACACTATTTTTTTCATTAAATACAAATACTCATTTTCTGATGCCAGAGTCATGAAAGTCTCTAGGAATTTATAGACAGCACGAGGAAGAAATCGTCAAAGAAACACAAATGGGTAGGCCATTCATAAAAAAGATAACCCTGATATCACCTATGTTTAAGGAGTCTTGGGACACTTCTCATGATTCAATAGCACCCAGAACTACATCACAGAATGGCTTTTTGCCAGCACTGATTTTAACATCTAGCAAGTTAACTAATACAGTACAGTAAATTCCTTTTAAAACTATACTTAGTCTTTTTGGCCAAGCAATTAAGTAATATAAATATTAATGGTTGGAAAATGCTGAAATTTTGACTTAAACGTGTAAAACTTTAAAATGTCAAGAAAGAAGAAAAGGCGAAAAAAAAAAAAAAAAGAATTTACAATTCAAAGAATTTCTAACAAATACTACGTCTAGTATATAGGATTTGTACAAAATATTGCAAAACTTGCCACTGAAATGACAATTCTTTTCTTCTCAAATTTGAATGCACATAATTTTTATAAATATTGCTTTTGTCATCAATAAAAATTAAATTATAAAATAAATATAAAAAAAATAATGGAAAATCATAAATTTTTACCAGAATTTGTTTTTGCAAATAAATGAACACGGTTAAAATAATTGTCTGAATCTTCGTCTAGACTCAATTCATTAATGCTGGATGAAAAATTAGCCAGTGGATCCTAGTTGGAAAAAAAGAAAAGAAGTGTTTAAATATAATGATTCAAAATTTTTGTTTAAAAAATTTACAGAAATTTTTAATATGTATATGTAAAATTCAATGATATTTTCAGCTATATTTGAACACTTGTATTAGTCTTCTTAAAAATATACTGTCATAGCATTTTATTGTAAATATAAATCCATGGTAGAGTAAATGAAGTTATTAATGCAGTTGCATGCATTTTTTAACAATTAAAATTTTGGAAAATAAAGTTTAAGAAAAGTACATATTTACACTCTTAACATATGAATTGGTAACTCAAGTTTTGTTGATATAATACTTTTTAAAATACCTCACATAGTTATAATTCTTTCAAACAGTAGTAACAGAATGATATATTATGGAATTTTATAAACTATTGATATTGTTTAGTTTTGGTAAAAATGAAGAGCAGTTTCCTTTCAACATGTCTAAAAGTCAACATAATTTTTAATAATAAATATTAAAATTTGCTTTGTCACATCTCAAATAACACCTTTTTCTCAATCAACACCCATTTTATAAACATTGTTGAAGCAATTTTCAAGATAAAACTTAAATATGCAAGATGTTTTTGTCTGGTTAGAATCATTAAGGTCTTAACACAAGAAGAAAAGCTTTGTTAATTACCAGGACAAGGCTATTTTGCTAACTTACTGCTGTTCTCTTAGATGTTCTATAACTTAATTGCTTTAGAGTTTCTTTTACACCAGATGCTCAATTAACAATAACTTCGTCAAAATGAGTAAAAATCCTATACACTTCTACGTTATTGCATACGACAGTACCGAAAAGTGGCTTTGCTCATGCCAGTATGATGCAGTAAAACATCTGTAGGGATTTATCATTTTAAAAACTTAATTTGTAATTTAAATCTTTCAATTTCTTTCTATAAAACTTTACATATTTCAATAACTTAACTTTTGTCTAATGTTTCAATAGTAGAAAAATAAATAAATAAATAAAAGTTTTCTTAAATACCCATTTTGAAGTTTTGAATGCAAATCCATTCTCTTGTCGTCACAAATTCTGTTTTTTGCTGTTCTGTCATGACAGCAATATGTTTGTTGTAAACCGTAACATAAGCTTTTAATTTTTGAATAAAAACAACTTTTATCGGAGAAGTTGTGTGTGTGTGTGTGTGTGAGAGAGAGAGAGAGAAGTCCTTTTGTTTCTCACCAATTTCCTTTCCTTTTTTGCTAATTCAGCACACAAATAATTTTTCTAACTTAAAAATTGAAATTTTCCATGATTCACCGTATTCAAAATTTTCATCTCTTTAACTAAGAAATCGCTGATTGGACGATACATCAGCCAGCAATTTCTGCCATTACATAAAAGTTCTCAGTCTTAGGAGGTTGCAGTGAGCACAGGGTGAATTCAGCCAGATGGCATAAAGCTTTTGCTGTATCTACATTCTTTTATTTTATTTTGAACTGCAACTTGCAGCTTCTTTAAGAAAAATGAAATTGGAATTGAATTTTTGGTTGTTATAGCAGCCTGTAAGGTTAACATAGCTGAGTTAAGCTATTTTTAAATATTCCTTTATGTAATCATTTTCAAAATGCGAATCTAAAAACATTTTTCTAAATTTACTTATTGGATGAATTTAATTGAAAAGCTAAATAATGTTTAACTTTAAATAGTGTTGAATCTTGAGCTCATGAGACCATAAATAAATGTCAAGTATTTTGAATGTAATTACAGTGCCCTCTAGCTTATGCATTGCTCTTTTATATGCGAACTTTGGAAGGTTCTGTCAAGAGGAATAGGGAAATAATGATATAGGTTAGGTTTCTCACTTATAAGAGCAGCTTTAAACTGTCTCTCTCAGTTATATGCAAAAATAAACAGCCCAATTTACAAATCCTGTCACGAAAAGATGTGCTTTTCTCCATTGTTGTCCTCGATAAAAGTGTTTAAAAAAGCTAAAGTTGGGAATGTTAATGAAAATATATTAAGTAAACTAAGCCACTGAAACTGTTTTTGATAAGTTACAGGTGAATATGATACTAAATAAGATGATATGCAACTGATCTTTCTGTCCTATCTTATGCTACTACTTTAGGGCCCTAGAAAAATTGAGACATTATCTGTAAAATTATACAGTACAGTAACACATTTTAATGAGTTAGCCGAGATTGTATTACAAATGCAGCCTAAAGAAAAATAAACTGCAGTATTGATGACATTTTGATAAAAGTATGTTATTGCAATTAAAGTTTCTCCAGTGTAAAATGAAATTATACGTTCACTCCATTTTTGAATTAAAAAGTTGAACTAAATTGTATAGTTAAATATTTTAAAATATCATATACTCTTTTTAACTGAAAAAATATTACTAACCATACTTTTTTTCAAATGTTTTGTCTCTCTTAATTTAGATGGATGACTTAGAAAAAGAAGATGCTTTCAGTTATATGCGGCTCTCAATTATATGCAATTTTAAATCAGTCCCTTAAAACGCATGTAAGTGAGAGACAATCAATGAATAAATGCATTTTAGTTAGCCTACTTTAGCTCTGTTTTATGTCATAAATTTAGTGCAGGTATGTTGTAGGTGAAAAGTTCTGATTTTTTGTTCTACAGTACAACATCGGGATCATGGGACTAGAGCAAGTCTTAACTTGCCTTCCTTTGAAGACATTGTATCTTTATCACTGTGTGGCATCATGCACTTCTTGAGGGAAATGAGTGCAATGCTTAGGCTACTATTCAGACAGATTTAGTAGCTACTAAACCTATTGTTAAGTTACTAAGTTCGTAAGTGGGCGGGGATACTAAAAATTAGTAAGTAGGAATTCAGATACATTTAGTACTAAACACGTGACTAACACCAAGGGAAAAATGAGGGAAAAGTTAACAAGGAAGTTAGTAGACCTATCAGAGCATTTGTTCTAGGCATAAGTTTGTTCAGTCGGTGATTTAGCAGCTTGTTTGGTCACGTGATTTTAGCAGCTTGTTTTGGTCACGTGTTTAGTATCTCAGCCTCCAAATTCTATCTGAATCCACTTTACTAAATTTAGCAACTAAACAATAGGTTTAGTAGCTACTAAATCTATCTGAATAAGGGCCTTAGTCTATTCAGTTCTGCTGATTTCTGCCATGAAAGGAATAAAGTTGTTGTTTTTTTTTTTTTTTACCATTTTTTGATTTTGGCATCGACCATCATTGTTTCAAATTTTTTATTTCCAGTATGTTCACAAGTAAATCCGCAACATTCAAAAGAAAATATGAGGATCATATTGCAGCAATTTTATATTTCTATCAGATACTTTATTCCAAGCAAAGGGCACCCAATTTTTCCTATCCTGTCTGAAGGGCTTTTCAATTCCCTTTTGGAGTCTTCAGACCCAAATGCATGTATTCAATCAATTTTATTGTTAAATAACATTTGCATGGTATGTTTAAAACAGTGCTTCCCTACTTTATCACCGCGAACCAGTCAAAATTTGATAATTTTATCGCAGCCTGCTGAGAGGGGAAGGAACGTTAATTGTTTATATTTTAGATTGTTTTCATATAATAATTTTAATTTAATCACATTTAAACATGCCTACAAAATAAAATACAGTTTCAATAAAAAATGAATACGGTGATTTAAAATTTTAAATGAATAGAATGTTAAATCAATGAAAATCTGAGATTTCTTGTGTTTGTGTTTATAGCAATGTTTCTGTTCTTTTATTGATGCGCTACAGTTATTTGAAATTTGTGATATTTGATAATGTTGATGTTATAATAATTTTAATGCCTAAATGACATTACGTTTATTGTTCAATAAAAAACTATTTATTCATTTATTAGTTTTTTCTTTCTTTTTTTTAAGGAAAGCTCGTTTATTTTCAGTTTTATAACTGCAATTTTAATTTACACCCTTGAAATGTTTAATAAACAATAAATTAATATAAAATGGTTACAAGATTTACACAGGCATAAATTAGCACAAACCGAAGAGAAATACAACACAGTAAACAGAAATAATTTAATGCTCCTTGGGCGGCCCAAAACCATTTGTCAGGACCACTAGTTTAAAATATACATCAGCTGGATGGAGAATACTTGTTAATCCATGTGGAAAAATAGTGAACTCTTTACATTTCTCAATGCCGTGCAGACCTACTGTTTTGTGTGAATTGGAGCTTTGTCCAAAATTAGCAGGGGGTAAATATTATCTTCATTTGATCCCCCAAATTCTGCACATTTAAGAAGATATTTTATCACAATTCATCCATCCATTTTTCATGGCAGTAAATTTTACTTTTTCTAGGACATTTAAGGTATTATATGCTTCAGTGGAAATTTTACTACTTGGCTCCTTAAAAGTTATAAACACTGGCATTTTGTGTTCAGAAGCCTGTACATACAAAACAACGCTAAATCTGCACTTTTTGTATCTGTATTCACAATACAGATAGGTGACTTGCCTCTGATATTATTTTCTCTTAAAAGTGAGTAGTCAAACCCAGCCATTGTTTGATTTATTTTTATGTCATTTTGAACTCTGCAAATACTTATGGACTGAAGAAAAGAGGAAATTTTTTCTTTCAGCTTCTCATTGACTTTTGTTGGGTGCCATCTAGAAAGGAGCATATTGGATGCTTTGAAACCGTGTTATCCAATTTCGCTAGCTATGAGGAAATGATCTTTCTGCAGCATTTTATTACAAACAGCACAACTATATGCAAGCTCCATTTTCAGGAATTCAAACAAAAAATTGTCCAATTCTTCAGAATGTGATAGATGCCTGATTCAAGATTCCACTTTTTACACTCTTGCACGCAATAGTTTTGAAACAGCACATTTTCCTGCAAAATCCACTCTCTACTCCCTTTTGGCCAATACTAAAATCACGTGAAATGGCAAGCAAATTAGCATAATTCTCTTTATGCCAAGCTATGACAGATAATTTTTTTTTCGCAACAGTATAACTGTTAGACATTGTGAAAATCTAAGCTTAAATGATCAACAAAGCAAAGCGAAAAGAAAAGGCATGGATTAAAACAAATGCAGTATACATTTTCCATTTTTCTCCAGGCATGCATGCGAAGGAGAGAGTCATTGTGCTCAGAATGTCTGCTTTCAAAGACAGAGGAGAAGATGAGAGACCCCACATTGTTTTTTCATAAAACAAAAATGTCTGCTTTCTGCTTAGAGACAAAATACAGTTAATGATAAGTTTAGCATGCGGAAGAGGGTTTTTTTTTTTTAGGGGGGACATTCTCTTGGGATTTTTCAAAATTTCCATTTCTTACAATAAGTGGAGGAGGGGCATTTGATCAAGAGAGGCTGATTAACAATATATTAAGTAAACTGACCAATTTTTATCAGAATTAAGATTTACTTACTGTGCCAGTCCGTTTCAGAAGTATAGTTTGTAGTTCTTTTAGCCGATTGCGTTGATGTTCATAACTAAATGTTAAAAAATCACTTGTAAGAGGAAGCAATTATAAAATAGACATTGTGAAAATCTAAGAAAGTTAAAAAACATAGCATATTCATAAGTTACATAATTTTTTTAAAAAAAAAGATAAGAAAACTGATTTCAAATCATTTCACCATAACAAAAATATATTTTAGAATTGCTTGGATACAGCGCTGTAGAGCTAGGGGCAGTATGGATGGCTTAGGCCCCCTGGAAAAACCCAAGTTTCCCAGGAGCAAAATTAACAGGTGCCAGGTGCACTTTTGAAAAAAAAAAAAAAAAAGAAGTTGAAATTTTTACTATATCTGTCCTTGAACATAAAAATGACCTTGCAAGTACTACACACATTTGCTCTTGAAACATCGTAAAAACAACTTCTTAAAACAGAATGAGTGGGTTGTGTAAGGCCCAATTTCAGCATGTCTGTTAGCTTCCTGCCAACCAATTTCCTCACAAATGTGATCTCTGAAACAGAAAATCTTAAATTGCAAGGTATCTAGTCAATATCCCTGCGTTTTAGTGATCACCATCATGCCGCAATCCGAAAAACTGCAATCCGTGAAAGAGGGAGTGAGAAAGTTTTAGGCCTTTTTAGGGGACACAAATTCTGTTGATAATTCTGTTTCCACAGCAGCTGTGGGCTTTCTCAAATTAAAGCTCAGTCTGCTGGCATATCCTTCATGAGCTCCATGGTTCTGCTAATGGGTACTTTTTCATTTACATAACACCAGTGTTAATGGGCCAAAGTTAGCAACCAGGTATTTTTATTGTACGGTTACATCATTTAATAAGTATGCCTGGTTACAATATTTACAATGTTTTTTTAAATATGGATTGTAAATTTCATGCCTTTTACATAGATTTACATTTCATGTATTTTCCTGCTAATATGAATTGTTATAGTCAATAAAACAATATCCTAAAATGTACCAAGGATAGAAATCTTGTATGCTTTATTACTTTATTTATTTAATGG
The DNA here is from genome assembly GCA_038373885.1 of Cheiracanthium punctorium. Lineage (NCBI taxonomy): Eukaryota > Metazoa > Arthropoda > Arachnida > Araneae > Cheiracanthiidae > Cheiracanthium > Cheiracanthium punctorium. Next base: position 1,256,894 of record JAWZYV010001322.1, on the reverse strand, counting down.
CAACAGGTACAAATAATTGAACTTAGCGATGAATGATATAATGGAAAAATGGAAATGCACCGAAAATATTTACATTTAGTTTTTGTTATTAGTGTTAGTGAATTATATAATAAGATTCTAACTGAGTAACTCAAACTGGATTTAACTCATTTTTAATGGGAAAAATACTTGCTGCTGCAAAAACTGCATTTATTAATTTTCAGCCAGAGCATTTATGACTTTCTTTTAATTTAGGGTTTTTTGAATGGTGTGTTTAAAAAAGCACAAAAGATTAGGGCAATAAATGAAAGAGAGATTGCTAATTTCACAATGGCTTCAAGAGAAATGCATTTCACCATTATTTCCTATAAGGCTAACAGATTAGTGGTTTATTGACATCAAAACATAACTTGGGAGTAATTAAATAAAATAACTTTACATAAAAACACATAACAGTAAATGACGATAAAGGTTGTTTCTTTTTCAGAAACAGAAAGTTATGTGATTTGTTGAAGGCTGGTAAATATTTTGCAGTAAACAAACTAAAAAAAACGGACTGTTTTTAAGAGTTTGAAAATTAAAAATTTCATAAAGTAAATATAACAGTAATAACATAATATGACAATAATACATACCTGCAAACTTTTAAGGAATTAATCCATTCTTCTGTCTGTTTAGATGTCTGACAACCAAAATAATGTCTTTTATCAAAATCATTAACAAATGCTAAAAAAGTCATAAAGAATGTAGAATTTACCGAATGAATAAACAATTTTAGAATTATGAAAATTCATCTAGTAAATAGATACTTTGTTGAAAAGAAAACAATTTTTTTTTTCATATCATTAAAACTACAGTAGACTTTCGCTATCTCGTTGGCAGGACTGGCAAAAATATTTGAGATAACTGAAATTCGAGATATTGAAAATCACACATAATATCTTATTTAGGGGTATATTTTAATCGTGTGATGAAAATTTATTATCAAATTAAATTATGAAGCAAAATATTGTTCCTTTTCTGGTGACAAATGCTTAATTTGATGATTAGGATTAATATTAGAAGTGAATTAGCATATAATACTCAGAATCAAAACAATATTTGACTAATTTTATTTAGGACTGGATTACAAGATATTTTTTCAAAGTTAAACAAGTTTTGATTTCATGTTATCCTTATGTATTATATAATTAATTTTATAGAAAGCATTAGACATCTTGCAATTCATTGAGATAGCTTTAGTGGAATGATAAATAACCGAAACCACATTATGAACAGCAGTGTTTGTTGACACATTGTTATTGACAAAAACTGGAAGTCTTTTTCATCAGTAACTTCTGGAGCTGTTATGAATTATACCTTGATCAGCAAGCTGAAGTTTAAATATTGTGTTCGGTTTAAAGAATTCAATCTTGACTGATTTTAAGTTTTTTTAATTTGGATCCGCATGTAAAAATATGGGACAATTTACTGAAAGACATTTTCTCAGAAATTTGAAAAAAGAAAAATCAGCTAGCAAACTTATCAGTATTGGTAAAAATCAGCAAAAGCAGAATAAATTTTTTCTTCGAGATAGGGAGAAAAAAATTCTATTGAATTACATTGTCAATTTGAGACTTTAAAAAACCATCCAGATAAGCAGAAAATTGAGATAAATGAAGTCAATATATTGTGAGTCAACTGTATATTTAAAGGAGATTTAAAATAACTTCATGCTAGCAGACTTAGCTTAACATGTTACACATAAGAATAGTCTGGCAAATGTTTTAACTCCTACAAAGATTCAAGATTCATTATCAGAGTCTTTGAACACTATATATATAACCATTGTTCTATTTAACTTACACACATAGAATTTTCCAACATTGTATAATTTGTCATATGCAATTTTATTGGAAAAACTTAAATTATAACAATACATTTTGTATGCTAAGTATTTTCAAAGCTATTAAGAATTTTCTTCTTTAAATGTCAATAGTTTTTAAGATACAAATTCACACTCTTACCCATTGACATTCATAAAGACTTTCCTTTTAAACTTGTTATTTTAGAGGTAGAGGTAGTTTTTTTTTTTCTCCAGTAACATTTTCAAATATAGCTTTAACTGCAATTTTTACCATATTAAAATTGTTTCATTTTTTAATAAAAGAATAAAAGGGAATTTCCTAAATTTATTAAGAATAATAGCTGCATTCTGAAAACAAAAGAATTTTAACCCTTTTCTGTCCCGCTCCTATGATACTTCCGCGTTGAAGAATTAAAAAATTATGTAACAGAATAGTTAGAGCATTTAGATTCTTATGTACAGAATTTTTTAATATCAAAATGTCCAAAACCTTAAAATGAATGCACATATTGTACATACTCTTATTTTTATACAATTTTCTTAAATAAATAAAATAGGCTCTTTCATGAACATTTTCTTGAAAACAATACAACCTTCAAGGGGTTAGCATGTTTCATATATTTGAATTCATCTACTGAAAAAGAAAAGAAAAAAAAAAAAGACAAGTAAAGGAAAAAGAAAAATCTGTTAGATGTATTATGGCAACATTTATTTAAATACAGAAAAAAAAAAAAACTTTATGTAAACTATAAATGATTTCACAGCAACAATAAAATCTTAATTTGTCTTCAGAAAACTTAAATATAAGACTTACTTATAGAAAAAGCATTTGGAACCTCAGCATACAACTCTGGCTGAATTCTACACTGTTCAACAACAATGACTCCAACAGGCTAAAATTTAAATTTTCTATTCAAACATGTACTTAAAATTCAAAGCATAAATCATCAATAAAGAAGGAGCTTCAGCAACATAATTTAGCTAAAGGTAATGATTCCCAAAGACATAAATAAGCAGATAAATGTAAAAACATTCAATTTTTTTAAAAAGATCATACTGATAATATAGCAGCTAGATGCATAAAACAAATCATATTTTAATAGACAGTAGCTCCAAATTAGTTCAAACACTAAAATGCCATCCACTATCTTCAATTTTGAACAAAATTAATTTAAGGAATTCAAAATAGAATTTTTAATTACTACTAGCATAAATAGCATAAATAAATTAGCATAAATAAATAATATAAATGATGCTAACTCTTTTAAGATTGAACTTAATTTTTATTTTCCAAAAATGAAGTTATGTTCCCGTTTAAACAATAGTTGACATATATAATTTTGTTGCAGTATATTTTAAGTTCATTTTATGACTGAGACAGAATGAGTAGCTTCAAAAACTGATAGTGTAAGCTTTCTTCTCCTCCTCCCCATCAGTTTTGATCAAATTTTGCGAACAGAGCTACAGAATCTGCATATTAATTGTATAAGTAAGAAAAAAATGCATTTCTTAAATTAGTTTCTAAAAATTTTCTGAAAGATCTTGGAAAATGGAGGACACCAGAGCAATAGAGATTAAACACTTGGGTACATTTGACAACTACTTTGAGTCATTCACTTTCTTTGCCCTAGAAACGGATGATGACTATGCTGCATCAAGCATAGACTTGCTTTGCCTAACTAACGGATTGATGACTATGTTGTGCCATGCACTTGCTTTGCGTAAGTAATGGAGACAAGTATGCTTCGTCCTTCAAATTAAGACAAAATTAAACATGCAGTTTCTTGCTCATGGCAAGAGATTTGTAACAGTTGGAGGAGGACGTTCTTCCAGTCCAGGTTGCGAATCTAGCCATATTGTGTGCTAGATCTGGCCATGATATCAAAACAGAATTGATCGAAATGTCCCTTTCACAAAAATAAAATTCAATAAAACAACCCTTCATTATTATTTTATCCTACATTTGCATTTGTTTTGTAAATAATTTTAACAAAAAAGTGGCTTTAATAAAAATTGATGTTCAAATTCACAAAAATGGGACCCTGGAAAAAAATTCCTGGATCAACCCATGAATTCCTTTTTTAAAAAATTGAATTCATAGTTATTAGGCAAGTTGGAGTGTTTAGGCTGATAATTTTACTTTTTACCAACTATGCGAAAAATTCCAGAGCTGGGAATCGAACCCAGGACTGGAATTTATTTCCAGCTCTGGAATTTTTCGCATAGTTGGTAAAAAATAAAATTATCAGCCCTATTTCCAACTTGCCTAATAACTTGAAAGGTTGATAGAATCACTTTCTAAAATATGTTGAATTCATAGATTCTGATTCGTATTTTTCAATGTGCAACTAAGTTTTTGGGTAAATGGAACAGGTGTCATGAGCCAATAATGGAGAGATTGTGCATCCTTGATTTAAATCAATGAATTTTTCAAAAAATTGATTTAAATCCTGATTAAAATCTCTGATTTAACACATTGACACCCTGGTGTGTGTCAGCACAATAACTCCTAAATGGTGTATTCGAATGAGATCAAATTTGGAATACATATTATAGAACACCATAGCACAACTGGTATTGATTTTGGTGTATACAGGACGCATTATTTTTACATATCTACAAAAAAGAATGCTTATGCATTATACCCTATGACAGGAAACTCTTGCAAATGTGCTAGCATCTAAATCAGGGTTGGCATATCTTATGTACCTTATTACCAATTTTGAAGTCTATTTGGATTTTGATAAAATTACAAATTATCCAAAAAAATCTAAATTATAAAGAAAATAAGTAATATTAAAAATATCCAGTTATAAATGATATGTTTATAAATGAGTCAAAATTCAAATTAGCAAAATAATCATAAAAATACTTATAAACTACTACTTCATAAAAATAATTCATACCTCAGTTTCATAAACAGCTCCATGCTCATTTAGTCGAAAATAGAACAGCAGATTTCCTTTCAACTTGAACCATCTTTCTTTAAAAACTAAATTGAAAACACACAGGTAAAATATGCAAAGAATATGTATACAAGGCATATTATCTAATTTTTATAGAAAAAACAGTATTTGTTTTTTTTAAAAATATAGTAGAAAGTGTACTATACTTTCACACATACAATATTTTTTGAGTCATCAATGAGTTTTTTATCTTTCAATAGAAGTATTATGTGAAACAATACTACTAGAAGAAAAGAAAAAAGTACATAATATTTTATCATAAACTTTTAATAATTAAATTCTTTCTTCCTGTATGAAACAATTTTGAACTTATTACTTTCCGAACATGTACCGTGTAAGGAAAGTATTGTAATCATGAAAAAATTCGACTTCGAGATTTTGGTGTATTTACACATTTTGAGGTCTTCTGAATTCATTTATGCTGTTTTTACAAGATGTATGTATGTACATGTGTGTGTCTCTGTGTATGTGAGTGAACACGATAGCTCCTAAACGGAGCATTCGGTTGAGCTCAAATTGGGTATACATGTTATAAACCCCCGCCGCAAGACCGGTATTGATTTTGGTGTGTATAGGACTTCTAGTTTTTCTACAGGGATACGACAAAAATTTCTTTTACATTTTGGGATATAGGAGAAATTCTTAAAAGAGTGCTAGCGTTTAAACAGTGCATTCGATTGAGTTTCAATTTGGTATATACGTTTGAATTATACATCGATTAAAATTTATTTAAATGCTTGGTAATGATCTTAATCGTAAGTGTTCGGAAAGTCGATTGGAGTCATTCCAGATTTTTAAAAAAATTTTAATCAATAATATTGATGGCAATTGAACAATTTTCATTTTACTCTTTAACTAGTGAACTAGCTTTAGAAATTATTCAATTAAAATACTATAACTTTTTATTTAGAAGCTGGGCACATTGGCGGTTTCACAGGGAGGGTAATGGGGGTAATTACTCCTCCCGGAATTTTGAAAACGAAAATAAAAATAATTCTGCATGGGGAATTCACTGGGGTGAAATAAACAAATAACACTATCTACTGGCGAAACATAAGAACTCTACAAATATAACAATAATTTTGATCAATGGGGGGAAAAGATGCAAGGTTAGTATTTTCGGTATTTGGATACTTCATTAATTATATAATTAATTAAACATTTATTTCACATTTGATGATTAATTAAACCTCAATGTATAAAGGAAGATGTCCTGACTGACTGACTGATGATCATTGCCCAGCCAAATCTACTGGAGGTACAGACATGAAATTTTAGTAGCAATGAAATTATAGCTTTTCTACCCAAGACGTCATTCAAGAAGCGATTTTTAAAAATTCAAACCCAGGCGGGGATGGTGGCCGAAAACGTTCTTTTCACATTTCCTTTATATCTCAGGGTTAAAAAGAGATAGCCGTATAATTCTTGCTTTAAAATGTAACAGCACAAACACCTAAAAGTTGTTTTCAGGGTTTTTTTTAGAATTCGCACCCAAATGGGCATAAGGGGCCAAGACGTTCTTTAACATTCTTTTCACGTTTCCCTTCATATCTCAGAGGAAAAAAGAGACAACTGTAAAATTCTTGCTTTGAAATTAACTAACACAGATACCTCAAAGTTGTTTACAGAGTTTTTTTAGAATTCGCACCCAAATGGACATAAGGTGCCAAAATGTTCTTTGACATTCTTTTCACATTTCCCTTCATATATCAGAGAAGGAAGAGATAGCCGAAAATTCTTGCTTTAAAATGTAACTAACACAAATACCCAAAAGTCGTTTTCATGGTTTTATGGTATTCACACCCAAACGAGGGTAAGGGTTTGAAACATTCTTTTCACATTTCCCTTCATATCTCACAGGAAAAAAAAGATGACCATAAAATTCTTGTTTTAAAGTGCAACTAACAGCAATACCCAAAAATTATTCTCAGGGTTTTTTTAAATTCGTACCCAAACAGGGTTAAGGGTCCAAAACGTTCTTTTCACATTTCTTTTGATATATCAGAGGAGAAAAAAGAGATTGCCTTAAAATTCTTGCTTAAAGGTATAGGGAAGGCAAATGCTTAAAATTCGTTTTCTGGGTTCGTTAGAATGTGCATGAAAAGGGGGATAAGGGCCCACACAACCCATTATGTCCAAATCAGGTCTAATAGATATCCAAACTGATCTATAACATCCAGGATATTTAAAAGATATTTATTGCGAAGAAAAAATATATATCTATAGGACATCTAAATCGCTACCTCTTAATATCCTTAGAGGGCTTATAGATATCTAATAGTCATCCAAAACAAGATATCTACTGGAATGTATGTATGACATCCATAAGAAATCCATCAGTAGACATCTTATGTAGCTATTGAAATAGATGTCCCATAGATATTTAATTGCCATCCAAAGCTACAAATCTATTGGATGTGCGTGTATAACATCCATAAGAGATGCATTTCTAGACATCTTATTTACGTAGAAGATTGAATGGCAACTGAAAAAAAAATTATGCAGTTTGAAAGGATTTTCATAAAAATCGCAAAATGTAATAAGAATTTTTTTTTTATCCGATGCCTATAGCTTGAGTTGAGTGATCATCAATCAGGTCACCAAATTTCATTTAGTCGTTATTATGTAATGTGCGAAAAAATTTGCGCAATTTCAAAAAATTTTCAGAAAATCTCAAAATCTATTGAATTTTTTAAAATTCGACCACCTATAGTTTAAGTTGAGTGACCACCTATCATGTCACCAAATTTTATTTCATTCGCTTAAGTCAATTTTACGTGATGTGCAGACAAACTTTTTTCTTTTTACAGTTGTACTGGGTTCCCAAATGCTTAAAACGGATAGAAATTGCAAAATTTTGTGATACCAAGTAGGGTACCGCAAATTCTAATTTTATTTATTTAGATACATAAAAGTTTTTTCATTCCGAAATTGAAGCAACAATCACTTCAAACTTTAGTCTTCTCACACCAAGTCCAATCTGTCTGGTGGTTCGAACGCTCGCATTTCATGCCTTGGATCCATGGTTCGATACAAGCCGAAGAAAATAGGTTTCAGTTTAAAAGTAACTTGAAGTTCTTATGTATGATAATAGACAATAGATGGCAGCACCAAAATTCACAAAATGGAGGAAGAATACTCTGGTAAAAAAGTCGTAGTTATGACGTCACAATTCACTTTTTTCCCCGTGAAATCTTGGATATTTTGGATGTCCAATTAATATCTATGCTACTTGGATATAGATCTCTTACAGACATCCTGGATATTATAGATGTTGTCTAGTCCTTAGAGAGATCACACCCCAAATCTCTTATAAAGGTCCATTTTATGTTATCTGGAGGATCGTGGACTTTTAATAGATATATCCATTATCCAAGTCTGATTCTTTATAGATAACCAATGGATATATATACTTGTGCTGTGGGGGGGGCTAAAACGTTATTTTCGAATTTGCCATCATATCTCAAAGGGAAATAGAGATAGTCATAAAATTCTTGCTTTAGAATGTAGCGAACAAGAATGCCTAAAAATCAGTTTGAGGGTGTTTCAGAATTTGCACACAAGTGGGTGTAAGGAGCCAAAACATTCTTTTCATAATTCCTTTCGTATGTTAGAGGAAGAGATAGCCTAAAATTCTTGCTTAAAAATATAGTGAACGTAAATGCCTTAAAATCATTTCCAGTTTTTTTTTTAGAATTCGCATCATAATGGGGATAAGGGAGTCAAAATGTTGTTTCCGAATTTTCCATCATATCTCAAAGGGAAAAAGAGATAGCCAAAAAGTTCTTGCTTTAAAATGTAGCTAACATGAATACATAACAGTCATTTTCAGAGTTTTTTAGAGTTCGAGTCAAACAGTAGTGAGGGGCTAACAACAACAACAAAAAAAAAAAAACTTGCATCCGAATACAACAAACACACATTCCTAAAAATCTCTTTCAATTTTTTTTTTTTAATCGACCATTAAAACAAGTAGTTGACAATAAAAGGTGTTTTTCACATAATATTTAGCTCTTCAGTGCTGTTAATTTTAGGACAAAGATTTTTGTCTACCTGCTGAAAGGGCGAATCATGTTTCAAGGGTTGCCAGATTAAATGTGAAAAATCCCCAAGGTCTATTTTTGATGACTTTGGTTGGTATAAAAGAAATAAGTCCCGAAGCGATATCTTCCATCTTTGTCGAGTGCCCCAACAGTGGCCAAGCGCATAACGCGCTTAACTAAGAGACGAAAGGTGCCGGGTTCAAAACGAGGTCACGTCCACCGACCTAACAGTTCGGAATTTTCCGTGGTTTCCTCCGGAAGTTAGCGTAAATACAGGTTAGGATTCCTTAGAAAGACTCCCACGGAGGGCACCCCGCTCCTTGATCTAGAGCCCACATGTTGCTAATTGGCGGTTATCCCACAACACAGCAAAACACAACCATCTTTGTCGAGAAACTGCCTAACCCTACTGTTTATTTAATTATAATATTGGTGTCTATATACGAGTAAATAAAGGTGAAGTATAGTTAGAATATGCCTGGCGGAGATTAGGCGATTTTAACATCGATTTCAATTTTGGAGAACTAGAAGACAAATGCACGGGGAATATGATGCACATTCCAAACAGTATTTAAAAAAGTCAAGTATAGTTGAACTATGCCTGAAGAATAAAACAGTTTTTGTAGGCGATTAAATATATAACCAAAATTTGTTTGATATCTGTTTACTTATTTTCATTTGTATTTGTTGGTTTTGACAATATCCATTCCTTGCGAAGAACGGGTGTTTCAGCTAGTTCATATATATGAAGGGTATTGTGCAGTAAGAAGGGTCCCCTTTCCTCTGTGCGCCCCCTGGTAGTCAGTCCTTCTCGGAGGCATCGAGTTTATTTAAAATTACAAAATATCATTACCCCTCCTAGACGGCAACTCTAGAACCGCCCTTGGCTGGGCATGACAAAAAAATGTGTTACATTCGGGACAAAATGTGGAATTTTGATTTTAAATTTAGTAAAAATATTTTTAGACTAAAGCTTTTTGGTACAACTGGCTGCACTAAATATGAAAAAACATATAAAAGTAAACATATATAGTTAATTATTAGGGATGCACCAGATATTGATTTTGGCCAGATACCAGAAGCTCCTTTGACTGCTGGATTTATTTTTTTTTTTTATATATATATTTAATTTTACAGCAATAAATTAAACATATTTCGCATATCATTAAAAGAATTTAAATGAATTGAAATTTAATTTACAAAAGCTGTATCTTTAAAAATATGTATATTGATAATATTCCATGAAATATGTAATTTAAACATTAAAATATTCTGTTTATTCATACAATAATTACCTTAGTAAGAAAAAAAAGGTAACTAAAACACATTTATTTTGTCACTTTTAAGTTTTGAAAGGAAAAAATGGTTTTCTAAACAAAGTGTGGGGAGGGCATTTTTTCTGTAAACAATAAATATTTAATTGCATATATTTGTTTTTTAACCCTCTCGTCACTCAATTATGAAAAATCAGAGAAAAAAATTTGTCTAGCATTTGATGCATCTAAAATAATATTATAAATCATATGCAAAAAGATTTTTTTCCCTTTCTAATTTTAATTTCTGTATTTTTGAAGCATTTTGTCATGTTAAAATTACTTTAAATGGATGAGCATATTCGATAAAGGTTAAAGAATAAGAAAAAACTATACCAAACTTTAAAAAAACTGTAATAATGCAGCTTAAATATTTCCTTAATTTTACTTCTGAAACAATGAAGCGACAATTGTAAAAAATGATCTAAATTGACTACTACTGCAATCTAGGCACGATTTATGCAACTATTTAAAAGCCTCATATATGTTCAACATGAATTAATGATATCAGTGAAAGAAAAAAAATATTAAATCCATTTTTTCTCTCTCTAACTATTGCTATTTGAAGTAGGAGCCTTATATGTGGTTCAGGTTAGCGAGAGGGTTAAAGTAATAGGTTGTTTGGAAAGTAATGTGGTTTTTCATATGTTAATATTTTGCCTAGACAAAACTATTGAAGATAATACTATGAAATTCTGCATGTATGTGAGTTTCTTAGTGTAGGTGCTAGATGAAAAAGCACTTTCCAAAATTCAGAACTTATGGGGGATAGAGGGTCAAAATATTCTTTTCACATATCTTGCGTGATCTTAAAGAAGAAAAGAGAAATTCATAAAATTCTTGCTGTAAAATACAGCCCCTGCAAACACCTAAAAATCGATTTCAGAACACTTCGAATATGATTCTTCATGGAGAGTAGATGTAAAAAAAGGGGGAAAGCATTTATTAAATAAAAAAAAGTATTATTTATAAAATTATCCCATTAAAATTTAACAAATATGAGTCCTATGCCTAGGCACAGCTTGTTTGTAAATGAATACTTGTTGAAAATTTATTTGTTTGAGTTCTATGTAAAAAAACGATATTACTTTCCAAACAACCCAACAGTATTTGTATCTAAAAATTATTTTAAAGCATTATATTTATCTGTTCCAGATATATATTTTATCATGTTTACTAGGAAAGTTTAATGATATAAGTGAAATGATCTATATAATGCAAGACCTTGCATTTCGACATTTGCGTTATAAAGATCCTCTTCTCCTGTACTTCTGTTCGCTAATTAATCAGCCTTACTCCAACTGCTATCCAGGCAGTGCTAGGCTAACAAGCAGCCCATAAGTCTAATTGATTAAAATATTCATAGTTACAGTTAGTAACTTTAATCCTTTACAGTTGACTAAGTTTGCTATTTTTAAAGCATATACAGAATGTCCAGTGCTAACAGTGCCCATTGGCTATTTCCTAAAACGTTAGTCAAAGACATATAGTTCCAGTTGAAAAAATGCTTTAAATAATATAATCTATATTATCAGAAATAATAAAAGTCAATAAATCAATTCCTATGGCAATATACGACATTTAAATTTTTATATGGTCCCATGGTCCTATCAGTTATGTTTAAAACATTTTTCCTTATACAATTTCATGCAAGATTTTAAAAAGATTGCCCTTTTATGGCCAAAATCCACCAAGTTATGAAGCAGCAAGCATTTTGACTTAAGTCACTTTTCCGCGTTTAAAAATGTCTCATTACAGTAAACCCTTACGGGGCTATACACATCCTGAAATTTTAAATCGCAGGTTTTAATTTCATTTTCTAGCATAATGCAAAGTAGGGATGCACAGAACATTCAGTTGGTATTCGGTATACTGCCTTTTCGGCAGACAAACCGAATATTCGGTTCGGCCGAATACTTAAATACTTGGCAACCGAATAGTAAACAAATTAAAGTATTCACCAATTGGTTAACAAATACATATTTTTTATATCATGAGTGAAAGATATACTATAGTACCATAGTACTAAATTAATTCAAGTTGTTACTTACTAATATCACATGTGAATACGCGTTAGAAACCCTTAAAAAGTCTTCCTACCAAGGCACCCTCCCATCCTTGGCAGATCGCCTTAGCGTAGTGTTGCCATAATCACACAAAAAACTAATGTCACAATGAAATTAGTTTTAATGTAAGAGAAAACACTCAAATGTTAAATTTAAATTTCATTGCTTTTCAATTTTCCTTAAATCTTATGGCAGATTACATTAACCTTGCTATTACTATCTCATGTAAATTTGAATCAGTAATCAGAAAAAAAAAAAAAAAAAAAAAAAAACTCATCATTAAGTGTTTATAAATATGTAAAGTCAATTAACTGTTAATTTTTTAAATAAAATATGCAGATAAAAAAATTACCAGCATTTCACTAATATTTAGAAAAGTTATTAATAATATATAAAGGAAACACTTGGATATTAAATTTTGCAGGATTTTAATTTTTGAAGTTTTACACCATATGAAATATTGTTAAAGAATAAACTAATTAAATTAATCATTGCCAAAGTTTAATTATGGTTTAATAAATTTTAACCAAGTATTCGGTGGAATATTCAGTTAGAATTTCAATCAGGTATTTGGCAAAATATGGTATTCGGTTCATCCCTATTATGCGGAGGAAGAAGCAAAACTAATTTTAGAATACTATTAGTTTTGCTTCTTCTTGTTATACTATTCTTTAAGCAGACGATTAGTCAGGCTCTATTAAAATCTCTCCGGGTTCTTTTGATTGGAATGATGGATAAAAACTATGTATGTTAATTTTTCACAAATTCATTCTGTATATATCTCCTATTTTGCATACAATTTAAATCATTTTTACAATTAGAATTATTGTGTTAACAATTAACAGTTGAGGAAATAGCCATTGGGCATCATTAACACTGCACACCCTGTATATATATCTTCAGAAAATAAATACTATTTAAATAAATATATTTCATGAAAATAAATAACGAACTGAGAATAAGAGAGTATCAAATCCTGCAATATATAGGGTCAGAAGGGATAATCCTTCAGTCTCTCTGTAGGGAACGAGCCTTGTGGAAAATTGCACATAGGCTACAAGCAATTTGGGTTGTTTTAGAAAATCCTACCCCTTCCCCACCTTCCGAATTCCGAATAATCCTTTTCCTTATTCATGGACTTAAGCATTAATACAGTTTCTCATGCTGAAATTTCAGGGCCCCTCTGCCCAGGTTGAGGCTTTAACGTATGAGACAGTGGCATAACTGGGACATTCTGCCATGCATCCCAATAACTGTAACACTGCTACAAGAGATGCAGAGGGGGAATATAATGATGACATTGAGATTTGGCACCTTGACAACCAATGGAGAATTGTGGATGCCAACCAACAGTGTTAGTAGTGTAACTAAGGGGGTGTGGTCCTGCCCAGGTAACACTTTTTGGGAAAGGCCAGTTATTAAAAAAATTGGATATCTTTCCATAATGAAACGAAACATATCACATTACCCCCAAAACATGCGTTCTCAATTTCCCCAGCTTGTAAAAAATAAATGGGTAATTAGGAACATTTAAGAATTGGTTAGGGAAAAAAAATCTGAATTCACTGTCTTGTTACATGTAGTTCTTGCTACTGAAAGCTGTATATCAAAATTGAATTACTCAGTCAAGAGTTACAGTGACTTTAAATGGTCACCCGCAAAACTTCCGTTCCCACATTTACAGCAACTGATCGAACTGGCTTTATTTCAATTACCTTCCCTAAATCCAGGACCTCTGTAAAATAATCTTCCTTCTTTATCACCAGGTTCAGAAGCGACAGACGCTATTTCTTTTTCATTAAACCTCATAACTTCTTTTTAAAAAGTACATTAAAGTTATTAAAACTTTATAAAAATAATAATTTAAATAAGTAGGCCAATATATATGGAAGAATCAGTTTTGTTACTACTATAGCAAAGACTTCAAAAAAAGAGATCCCTATGAAGGGAATCGGAGTTTCAATAGCAAGACCAAGAGCATTCAAAAACGCGATTTTTTGATGCGCAAATAACAATAAGATTCTAAGAAAAATCTCCATTGTTATTTTCAAACGCACACATGTAAACAAAACAAACGTACATTAGATAGTGCCAGTTTTAACTCACTAATTTCACGCATCCATGGAGGATGGGCTTTGCAATCCTCAGCCGGGACGACGCTATCCAACCAACCAAATGTAGAAGCAGAAAACGCAAACTGAACACAGAAACTGTATTCATACTAGCCGTTCCGTGCCGCTCAGACTCCGCTGTCCGCGGTTCTACCCCACCGTTCTCTGTGAGCGATCTTGCAGGATTCCAGACTGACTTGGAAGGCACAGGCAGTGGCGTAGTAAGGCGGGGGTGGGGAAGGCGATCTGCCCCGGGTGTCACCCTCAAAGGGGTGACACCCGATGGCTTGTACAGCAAAAATTCCAAAAATATCGCATGTATGGGGGCAAAAATGCTCGTATGGGGGTGACACCACTTATATCCGCCCCGGGTGTCACCCACTGTAGCTACGCCACTGGGCACAGGCCACCGATGCCCGTAACAAAATGATTGCGGCCGAAAAATCTATCTCAAAGTTACTGTACCAATGCAAACTTAGCATTCCCAACAAACGAAAACTGTACAACATGATTGTCCTCTCTGCAGGTACATACGCTAGCCCCATTTGGGGTTATGCTGCGAAATCAAATCTAAACTTAATCACAACTCAACACAACAAAATACTACGAAAAATTAGACATGCTCATAGATACATGAGAAACACGGTTATACGTAGAGCTCTCATGATTCCCTCCATGTACGAAATTATTAAAAAACAAGCCCAACACTTTTATGACAAAGTCTATAACTTACCAAATGAACTAACTGCAGAAATCCCTGATTATGACTTCCGCGATTCAGACAACCGGACACGGCCTAAAACTGTCCTCCTGCTTAATGAGTAGGATTATTAGCACAAATTCTCAGTACCTTTTCTTCCAAATTACGACTTCCCTATTTGTGAGTCCTGATCTTCTCCCACCCTTGACATTGTCTTCTAGAGTCCCTTGTATATATTGTATATAATTTATTTTCATTTTGCATTATTCTCATACTGTTTTGCTCTAATATATATTACTATTTACCTTTTCTATTATGTATGTTCTGATACTGCATTTTCTCTTACATGTCCCATCGATGTATAACTACTCATCAAACAACTGGAGTTAAACCGTCATGGAACTGGCACTCCTTTCAAGAACAATTCGATCATGATGATGATGAGCGATCTTGCAATTTAAAATTGTATTTATAAAGGCAAAGTACATTTAGAATATACCTGGCGAAGACTGTAAAACAGTTTTAGTATTAATTACATTTACAGTATGTCCAACATCACTCATACGCTGCAAATAAAACAAGTTTTTAAAACATCTTATTCACCACAACTAAAAAAAATATATGAAATTATACAAAATTTCCTTTTTTTTATTTCTAAAATTTAACATTTATTCTAAATGAAGCTGACTAGACTTGGCCTGATCTTTTAAAAACTAGTCCTTTCAGTTAAAGAATTAAACAACGTCACGTACGCGCGACTCAAAAAATGAGAATGTATTTTCACAAGCTAAAATTGGTTAATCTTTGAGAGTTAAAAAATATTTAAAAACAAGTTCTTTAATTTGCTTATGCAATATTTTTGCAATGTGTCATGCTACAAGAAATTTTGATTTTTTTGTTTTTGTTTAGGAACTTTCAAACTCAACAAAAAAATCTCATAATGTCCTTAGGTTCATTGTTTGTAAAAGTGAATAATTCTGATAGCGAAGAAACATTCTGTTTTTTTTTTTTTCCTTTGGTAAATATGTATACTTTTTAAACTCTTCAAACGCAATGTAGCATGCATTGTTCAAATAAAAAAAATTAAATGACAATCCTAAATAGTCATGTCAAACCCATGAACAAATTTAGAATTAATCTTCTATATGCTCTGTTATATAGATTGATAGAATAAGTGTAAAAAAAGAAATCTTGACACCACTCTTTAAAAAATGTATTTTTAAGTAAATAAATTACTCAAAAAATTAAAACTTACTTTATTTGAAATTAATACATTTATTTTTAGCTCTTTTACCTGTTTTTTTCGGTGCATCAATCATTACTTAAAATAAGGAAGCTTATTTAAAGTTAAGGAAAAAATTCATGAAATAAAAAAAGCATTTATTACTAATTTTTTTAGCTAATTATTAAAATGACGAATAAAGTTTCCGAATATACTGCTACTTTACTGAAATCCATTATTAAAACGAGCTTAGACGAAGAAATCAAATTTTCAATCTCGTCGGGAAAAAAAGAAAGAAAAAACTTTGTACTAACTGATGTGCCAATACAAATACCGACGAAATCAACAATTTAGTCTCGGACGAATTTACTCTCCATTTTAGACGACAAGCGCGCTAAATATTTGCCACTTCACGATTAGTACGCGTACTCGTATCGCGTGTGCCCACAGGCCCCTAGTAGCAATGACTGATTGTTTTTTGCTCGGTCGCTCCTCGACTCATCGTTAACTCATCGACTCGTCGAATTCAGTCATCGGCAAGTGCACTTTTGTTAATCTGCAATAGATGAATTTTTATTCATGGATAGACGTGATCTAGACGAGCAGTTTCGCCGATGAGAAACCGAAAAACAATATCTTATCCGAAACTGCAGCTCTATAGTCAACGGGCCTTGCAGGTGTCCCCAGGGGTTTACACTTTACCCAAATTCCTATAAATATTTGCGTAATTTAAATGTGCCTTTGCATAATCTAAGGGAAATTTTGAACAATTCTTGAATTAATCGCATAATTTACTTCAAATTTCTTGTATTGGGGTTGGGAGGGGGCAGGGGGGTGGTATCCCCACCTCTTGCCCCCTCCCACAAAATTTTAATTTGAAAAGAAATATTTACAAAAAAATGTAAGCATTTATTATATAAAAATCGTTTGTAATATTTAGATTATTTAAAAAAAAATGTGTTTAAAATAAAGAAAAGAAAATCTATTTGAGCGTCAGCTGCATTATAAGAAAAACGGAAACTTCATTACAATGAGCAACTCTTTTGAAACCTCTTTAATGTAAACAGCAAGAAGAGAAATTCGTTAATTTTTAAAAATTATCCAAGAAACATGAAAGTTAAAATCACACTAAAATTCCTTTACAATTGGCAATATTGTTTTTTAATTATTAATTATGAATGCTGTTGCTACTTACATACATTGGTAAAAAGTGAAATTAATTTCTTACCAATCGAATAATTTGACTATTATTAATAATAGCTGAACAACACTTTGTCAAAATTTCACCCAAAGTCCCAATCTGAGACTAAAATAACCGCTACTTCACACTTTGCCTTACACATGACAAGGTTCGATGGTGTAGGGGTAGCGCGCTTATCTCGTAATCAGGACGCTAAGGGTTCGGGCCCGGGGGAGGAAGAATTTTTCTTTTTTTTTCAGAAAAACGAAAATTTAGCATACAAGAAACGAAAACATAATAAACAGAACGGACATTTTTTGAAAATTTTGCTGCCAGTCGTTTATTTTTTATTAACAAATATATTTTAAACAGTTTATCGGTTTCTTTTCGTTATTTCATCGGAGTCATCGGGAAACGATGATCGGCCTTATGGCCCCCCGAGCGGACATTTTGTACCAGTTGCCGATGAAATTTCCCCTTTATCGGATGAAAAGCCGTGATCGGCCATTGTTCCTTCTCCTCGGATTTAACTCGCCCGCCTCTCATCGACCGATGGGTTATTGCTACTAGGGGCACATTGTCGAACTCCAGCTAAGCATTCTGATTAGTCCATTTTTTGATATAATCGATATAACATCCAAGGCGGAGTCACCTTTGTTTTCGTACGTAGCGACTGGTGAGCAGTCAAAATGACCGTCTATAAAGGTGAACTTGCATCGCTATTTAATGGCCGGTCATCTATTTTATTTTATGAACCCGTTCATAAAAATTTTAAGACCGATGGGTCTGCATCCCAGTTTTTTAATGCGAAATGAATCATTTCAGAGCAATGAATACCCTATCAAAAAAGTATTTGAGTAATAGCCAAATTTAATATTCTAGCTTTGCCAATCACTCATTAGTTAGTTTTTTTGCGGGGGGAGTGTGACGAAGTTCACATATTTTTCGCGTCTTAAAATAATGTTCCCATGTTTCGTCTTTCAAAATTTCGTATTCCGTATTAATCTCTCTCTCCATTTTGTTTTTCGGCTCGATAAATGTTCTTTCTTTTACGCGACGGTATGTCTGGGATTTTCGGGGTTCCCTTTCTAAATTAATTTCGCTGTAGTATATGCTGTGTAAGTTCTTGGTGCCTCCCGGCCGTCCGTCTTTGCTTTCTCACGGGGGTTGCAAGGTTTTGTTTTGGCGTCGCCAAATTCTGGCACTTCTGTCTTGGCGATAATCATTTAATCCGTTTGTTTCAAATTTTTATATTTATTACGCCTACCAGACAGTTGTTGTCACGTGGTCAGTGCCTTATGAATGGCTCATATTTTACTCGCCAACCTGCAAAGAGCTGGCAGTTTCGTAAGACGTTTTTAGTACACACTCCAAAAAAAGTATTCGAGCAAGAGAGAATTTTCCCATTTTAGATTTGCGAATAATAATTGAGTTTTTGAAAAACGCACAACTTGATAGAAATATGGAAAGTCATATTTATACATAGCCTAATTCATATTCTATGATAAATAATTTTTAATATACGAAACCAACGTAGGAAATTTCTCTCTTGCTCGAATACATTTTTTTGGAGAGTGTACACTTCTCGATAGCTCTCCGTCAGAGGAGGTTGTATTCCTTTTTATGGGACTCCGCACGCTGGTGGCCGGAATGATTAGATCACTGCTTGGTGTTATTTTTACTAAAGCAATGTACTGTACGTAATTGAAGTTGTTTCCTTTAAGACTGTTTTGCTGATACCTCCAATAAACGTAGCTTTTCAGAATTCGAGTCGTCTTCCTGTTTTGCTATACATTCAGGTCTCATGAATATTTTTAATACACTATACGTCATGTAAACGGCCAAGGGAATGTTTCGTGATCGACCTTCGACAACTCCCTCATAGGGAGGGGCAACTTTTAAAAAGAAATAAGAGAAGTTATTATTGTATATGACATGATACATTTTAGAGAGATCAAAATTTCGGATATGGAACTGACTTAGGAAATTTGAGTTGCGATCGAATACTTTTTTGAGAGAATGTACTTTATGTGACATTTTTAAGTATAACTAGCTGGAACCCGTCGAATTCGACGGTCACTTTATTGAACGTAATCTTTAAAAAATAAATAGGAACGTCACCGAGGTTTTGGACAAAACGGACAGGAAAAATTGTAGGCCGACGCGGACGTGACATGACGTGTGGTAGAAAGTAAACAAAAAGTTACGGGCCAGTTCTTACTTTAGCAACTGTACGATGGCGATGACATGATTGAAATCTTTAAAATTTGTTTCAAACTATCTTTATTCAGTAAAAAAAAAAAAAAAAAAAAAAATAGAGTACATTTGAAATGACGAATGAACACCAAATGCAGTTATAAATTCTAATTGAGTATTTCGTTGAATACGATATTTTGGGTAAAGCCATCGACCACGGAACGTTCAGGTGAATCCTCGTGAGTGATCTTGACTGCCACGGTAGTCTTAGACCAAACCATTGAAAGAGCGACATACAACGTTCCATGAAGAAGTACGGGTTGAGGAAGGTAAACGCCAACAGTATGAAGTGAAAATAGTAAACAATGTCGGAATTCTGCAATAAACAAAGAATCTAATCCCCAAAACGGCAATCGCGCGCTTTGTGCTTTATTTACCTTTCCTCGCGCTACTCTGGATGGTAAAGATCCAATATCAGACAGAAAACAGAAAAAATGAAGAAGTAAAAGATAAAGCGCCAAAATAAAGAAGGAGTTTATAACTGCGCTCAATGCGGTTAATAAACCACAATGTATTTTCTATACAGAAAAAAAAATTCTACAAAACTTCACATTTTAAATCCTCACTAATGTGCTATGTATTAAAAAGCGTATCATAATACATGCGCCGTCCCTATTTCTCTTCCTTATATCATTAAGTTGAAAAGTGTATCATTATTCATGAGCGTGCCGTATTTTTCTTCCTTGTTCTATAAAACACTTCTTTGGAATTAAGGACGTATTTAGGAGGGGGTCCAGGGGGTCTGGATTCCCCCCCGCCGAAATTTTCATTTTTGTTACTAAAATGATGATATAGTCTTTTTGTGAAAAATTCAGCCTTTTTTATCGTTTGGAAACCCCCCCCCCCCCGAAATTTTTGGACACCCACCTAAATTGTTTTTCTGGATACGTGCCTGTTTGGAATTGAAATGTATATTAAAATCGCCTACTAAAACTGTTTTACAATCTTCGCAAAACGCATTTTACCTATACTTCACTTTTATAAATACTGTTTTGAATGTGCATCATAATCGATGAGTGTGCCGTGTTTGTCTTCTGCGTTCAATAAAGCACTTTTCAGAATTTAAATCTATATTAAAATTTCCTATCAAAACTGTTAAGCATTGGCGCAAACAGGCCAATTGCGCGGTCAAGCCTGCGCTGCCCAACCATGCCTTCACGACCACGGGTTCTGGGGTTCGGAAGCATATGCCACAGCCAGGTAATCAGCCTGACGCGAAGCTCCCAGTTTTTAACTCCCAAGCAAGCTTGGTACTCATCTTATCGACCCAATCGAGGGATGAAAGGCTGAGGCCAACTCGCCCAATCAAGGAACAGAGCCCCGGACCTACGTCACGGTACCGCAGTGCGCTAACCGTATTACACAGCAAGGGTTATATTCTAACTATTCTTCACCTTCACAAATATTGCTTTGGCAGTATACCATAATCTATGAGTATATCGTACTATTCTTTGTTCCATAAAACCTTTTTTGTGGACTTGAAATCAATATATTAAAATCGCCTACCAAAACTATTTTATGACCTTCGCCAAGCATATTCTAACTATACTTCTCCTTTATTGTAAGCAAATAAATTGTAGCGCTACCCAGTTTTTAGCCAAGTTTGGTAGATATCTCTAAGCAAGGCTCAATTTTTGAGGACTTACTTTTTGGCGACATACTTGGCGGTAAATCATCAAAAGTTGTAAAACGTGGTGGCTTTCAATATTTTATTCTCCCCCCCCCCACACACACTCTTCCGATTTATATGCCGCTTTTAAACATTTCTCTGTATAGGTCATAATGTATGAGAAATATTTTTTTGCAGCCCTGTAAAAAAAACCTTAAGCCCTACCCAAACAAAAATCAATACCAAATGTGGGCTCAACAGAATGTCCCGTTCAGGAGCTAGCGCACTTTTAAGTACTTATGCATGCAAAATATGAAGGTACAGTTAGGGCGATAACTGTAAAAGACGTCGGAATTCTAAAAAAGGAGTGACGTGGCGTATGTATTCTGCGAGGGAAAATGAACTAATCCACCAAATGGCTAGCGCGCTCGCTGCTTTATTTACATTTTCTCGTGATGCTCTCAGTGTTAAAGATCCAATATGAGATGGAAAACTGAAAAACTAAAGAAATAAGAGATATAGCGCCAAAAAAGTAAATGTGCACGTGTCATCGCGGAGTTTGCATTGGAGCTATATAACTCCTACAGACGCACGACTGGGAAGTTCGCCAACGTCAAGGGCGTAGCCAGGATTTTCATTGGGGGGGGGCAGGACATGGAGTCTAACCGGAGAATGCCGGGTTTGTCATAATCAGACCATTTTAGGGGGGGCAGCTGCCCCACCCTGCCCCTCACTGGTTACGCCCATGGCCAACGTGCGGCAATTTTTTTTAAATTGGCAAGTATTAGGGGGACGGGGTTACCTAGGGCCGGATTCAAACGAAACAGAGTTCTATCGTTTTCCGTTGCGATCGCGGAAATTTTCGACTGATTCCTATGTTTCCTATTCAAGTGAAACCTGTCTATCGCTTTTAGATCACGTGACACTGCGATTGGTGTTTTGCTATCGTTTTTCCAAAAGCGATCGTTTTCTCGAACATGGCGGATCGATCGGCGCATGGTTGATGAGAAGATTACAACAACAATGAAGACTCGTTATTTAAAATTACGAAGCAATCCGTTGGAATTATCAGACAGGGAATTCTGCAAAAGATTTAGGCCTGCGGAAAGCTGAATTTTCTCGCAGAACAGAATATCTGTAGGGTTTATTTTCTGTCGGCCTTTGAGTTCTACTCTAGCAGACACTACGATGCAGGCGCCATCTGTAGTCCTTTTTTTAAATCGTTTATTGCTCGATAAATGTTTGATATTTGAAACAGCGCGAAAAAATACATTAACGAATAATTTCTCGCTAAAATAAGCATCCTAGCAACCCTCCTAAACAAATACAAATATTTATATCATTATGTTAAGGATGTCTTTGATTATTAATTATATATCAGAACATGAAATATATAGTAATTCTACCCCTCCATTATAATTATAAACAGCTTCTCCTACAGAAAAATAAAATATAGTAGGCAAACTAGAGAACAATTATTATTCGATAATTCGAACAATTCGACATGATAATTATGACGAACAATACTATTATCAATAATTTTCTAAAAAAAAAATCTTCATAAATTAAAAATGCGTTTCCATGATTATAAACATACAAAAAATATTAACCTAAACCAGTTAAAATTTTAAAACATTAACCTACAATACTGTTGGGGGAAAAGCTCAAACATAAATAAATAAACAGTTAGTCGTCGCCATTAAGTTAAAAATTTTTTCCAGAGAAAGATGCGATTTTTTTATTGGTTAACAGCGACTTTCTACGTCACCGGAAGTTGCGTTTTCACTCTGTGGCGATAAAGTTTCGATCTAGCAAACCTGTAAGTTCGATCGCCTATTTTGTTTCACTTTGAATACACTTTTGCGATCGCTTGTAAAAGCGATCGAACTTTCAGAGAGAAAACGATCGTTTTGGAGACGACCGATCGCGTTTCGTTTGAATCGGGCCCCTAGCCGTTCTCGCAATTTTGTGAATACAGGAAAAATCCGTTTCAAATTAATATGTAGATAAGCGGTAAAGCGCCAGTAAAAGAAGGCGTTTATAGTTGCCATTAATGAGGTTAATAAACCATAATGTGTTTCTATGGAGAAAAATTGCAACTTATCGTTCTGCCGCACCTTAACCGTTCGACTTTCTTTTTTGATGGCACATTTATAGACAATGACCTATTTTAGACACCTCAACCATATTTTTACACCTAGCCGTTCTCCTCTCAATTTAATGGGTACAATAAAAAACACGTTTGAAATTAAATAGAAATGTATTTCTATGGAGAAGAATTGTACCTTCATCGTTCTGCCACGCCTTAACCGTTCGACTTTTATCTATTTTTCTAGTTGATGACACATCCACAGACCAAGACCTTTTTTATACACCTCACCTGAATTTTGACACCCAGCCGTTCTTTCAATTTAGTGGATATAGTAGAAAACATGTTTTAAATAAATATATAGAATAGCGGGAACACCGCTTGACTTAGCGGGTCAAAAAGCATTCTCATTAATCTCCAAAAATATTCGTATTCATAAAGAATTTCTGTATTAACACAACCTGAACTATTCCACTTTTCTATTTTTTCTTTTAATGGCACATTTATAAACCAATACTTTTTTTTAGGCACCTCAAGCAAATTTTTACACCTAGCTGTTCTCTCAATTTAGTGCATACAAGAAAAACATGTTTCAAATTACTATATAGATGCGCATGCGTCATCCCGGACTGTTTGCATTGGCAGTGGCGTCACGTGGGGGGGGGGTGCGAGGGGTGCGGGCCGCACCTGGTGACACCAGCACAGGGGGTGACACCGAAAAAATGCAGGTTCTGAAGTTTTCAATTAATTTGAAAAAAAAAAATATCTCATTTGATGATGAAAAAGACTTCCGCGATTAGAAATAAGTATAAATATAATGAAAGACACACATGTTCTGTGTACCTGTAGAAATAAAATGTGTTATTTCATCTCAACTATTTTTTTTTTTAGTTTATCATTTTCAACATTTTCCTCATAAAACAAGAATATAGCAGGTTGTTCTCAACTTATGTCTTGCATTTCATCTTTATTTTGCCCCACTTTTAACCCGGAGTGTAAATAAAAACACTTTCTCTTGTTGGGGGGGGAGGGGGAGGAGGGGGCAGTGGACCTTGGGCAATTAGAAACACTCCATGTAGAAAAAAGCCGTTTGTTCGCCTTGTGCAACACCTCATACAGGTGGTGTGAAAAATTGCATAATAGCCTTGTAATGTTTGAAAGAACTTTCTTCCAGAATGATATTTCTGCAGAAATGAAACATCATTTGTGTAGTGTACAAAGAAAAATATTATACCTCCAATGCTGTTAACGATTTTGCTTATTCTTATGTAGAACTAACTCTGACTGGACTGTGTATGTGGAGGGGGGGGGGACACCGGATGTGCCCGCACCGGGTGACACCTTGCTTAGCGACGCCACTGTGCATTGGAGCTATATATAACTCCTAGAGACCCATGTCTGGGAAGTTCGCCAACGTGCAACAATTTTTTAGGCTGGTGTGAAAAGGGGGGGGGGTTACCAAGCCGTTCTCCCAATTTAGTGGATATAGGAAAAACACGTTTCAAATTAATGTATGGATAAGAGATATAGTGCCAAAATTACGTTTATAACTGCCAACAATGAAGGTAATCCACCACAATGTATTTCTATGGAGAAAAATTGCACCTTTGTCATTCCGCCAAGCCTGAACCGTTCGAATTTTTCCATATTTCTCTGTTCATGACACATATACAGACCAAGATCTTTTTTCAGACACCTCAACAAAATTTTTACACCAACCGTTCTTTCAATTAAGTGGATACAGTAAAAAACATGTTTCAAATTGAGATATAGCAAAAAAGCAAAGAAATAAGCCGTAAAGCGCCAAAATAAAGAAGACTTTTATGACTGGCAACAATGTATTTAATAAACCACAATGTTATTTCTAAGGTGAAAAATTGCACCTTTTGCCGTTCCGCCACTCTTGAACCGTTCGACTTTATCTACTTTTATCTTTTGATGACATATCTGCAGGCCAAGACCCTCTTTTAGACACCTCAACCAAATTTCTACACCAAGCCGTTCTCTCAACTTAGTTGTTACAGTAAAAAATCATGTTTCAAATTAATATATAGATTCTCATTGTGCCTAATACTTGGCAGATTTCTATATTTAGCACTGTGAAATTTTTCATTTTGCCGACGTGGCAACTATCCGAGCTGTAACAAAACTGAACTTAACAATATTTTGAAAAACATGTAACCTGAGAATCTGAGGAGCAGTTTGTTGATCCAATATCTACGGCGCTTTTTCATAATTTGGCGGCTTACACTAACATATAATTGATCATAATTTCGCATAAAGGTTGCCAATAAAACTATGATCCTTATTTTACTTTGCTTAAACTTCTACAAAGGCGTAATAAACGCCGCCAAATACTTTATCTTGTCAGCAGGTTGCAAAAACCAAGCCATACATTAAACTTCACAATAAAGGTGGCTTTTAAAAATATGTATAACCGTTCATTGAATAATCGTAATTTGAATTATTTTACTCTTTTAAGATACTGAGCTACATTTTGGTAAACATGTGTTATAGATCTGCATTGTTTGCAGATATATGCGGGTGCCAGAAAGACTCTTTTGAAATCACTCCTTTTTTGTTCAATTCGAAAGTAGTAATTATTAGTATATGTTACGAAAGCGTTGCTTTTGCCGATGTGATTATCTCAATTGATTCAACATCCGACATCATCAAATTGATGCTTTCAGAAGAAAGTTGTCAAATGAATACAGCTATCTACTTATATAATACGCTAACGTATGCGGTGCCAAAATCTACGATACTTCCACGCTGCAAACAGCAACAGCAAGATGTAAACATTAGTGAAATAACAATAACGCATCACTAAAGTCCAAATTAACAGTTCAATGACGTCAAATGGAGCAAGAATATGTCACGCAATAGCTAGATTACAAAATAGAAAATAATGGCTACACAAAAATGCAAGATCTTTCGGACTTTTTCACAGCTTCAAAATATCGACTTTACAATACTTGCCGCATTTATCGCCCGTCTAAAAAATGTCGGGCTAAAGCACATTTTAGCCATCTGCTGTTTTAACATCGGCTTTAATGATGACACCCAAAATGTGTAGCAATCCTAACCTAAATAAATTTAATGATTAATACTGTCAGGGGCGTAGCCAAGGGGGGGGGGCTAGGGCTGTCATAACCCCCCCCCTCATGAGGAATTTTTTGCCATACAAAATGTATATTCTTCACTACATTGTCACACCCACGTATACATATATATGAGTTGTAGTAGTCGTAACCCCCTCCATGAAAAATTTCTCGCTACGCCCCTGAATACTGTTAAAACAAAGAAAACATGATTTTAATGGAAATGAGTCTAGAAATTTAGTCAACACAGCACTGAGTATCAAGAAAGTATGGCATGCGGCGGCGAAGTTGGCCGCCTTGGCGACTAGTTTATAATATTTCGGAAAAACGCGTCATCTGAAATTTTAAATTATGTTATCCACGCAATTGTCTTAGCGATTTTAAAATTTATGAACTTTAAGAAATACATTTCGACTTAATTCTTTCTCGTGCTTCTTAATTTGACGTGAAATTGACGTAATGTCTTATGAAATGCCATACTTATGTGGGAAGACAGGCTTTATTTTATTCTGGTTACTGATTGGTCGGGGAGAGTATGAGCGTGTCCAAACAGCATCAAAAGCGTCTACAAGAATCTGCTGGTAGCTGCATTTGCGTTTTAAGATATAGATAGCCTTCTTTTAAAACAATTATGAGATTTTCTTTAATTTTAGATGTGGGAGATTCATTTCAGGTCTGAAGAGATTAAATATAGACACCTTGAACATTTAAAATCATTTTTCAGATATTTTCCTGTCAATAGAGCATTCATTGCTAGCATCTTTCTCTGTAACTTTAAAGAAAACTTAGCTAATCAAGCCTTATCTGGCGAAAACAGAGATTCACCTTCCTCTGATGATTAATCTATATAAATAAAATTAGACTTTTGTCTGTACATTTCTTGGAATTCAAAAATTTTACAATTTCTATCCGTTTCAAGCACCCGGGATTCCGATGCGACCCTCAAAAAAAAGTTTGTCTGTCTGTCATTCTGTCATTCTGTCCGTGACGCTTTTTTTGTTTAAGCATCACGCAAAAACGACTGAAGCTAATGATATGAAATTGGGTGTCATGATAGGTATTCACTCAACTTAAAACATAGGCGTCCAAATTTAAAAAAAATCTTGATTGGAGTTTGTGATTTTGCGAAAATCCTTTCAAACTGCGTAAATTTGTGTTCAAGCATCACGTAAAAACGACTAAAGCGAATGATATGAAATTGGGTGTCATGATAGGTGGTCCCTCAACTTAAAACATAGGCGTACAATTTTTAAAAAATCCTCATTGGATTTTGAGATTTTGAGAAAATCGTTTCAAACTGCGTAAATTTGTGTTCAAGCATCACGTAAAAACGACTGTAGCGAATGATATGAAATTGGGTGTCATGATAGGTGGTCACTCAACTTAAAACATAGGCGTCGAATTTTTAAAAAATCTTGATTGGATTTTCCGATTTTGCGAAAATCGTTTCAAACTGCGTAAATTTGTGCTCAAGCATCACGCAAAAACGACTGAAGCGAATGATATGAAATTGGGTGTCATGATAGGTGGTCACTCAACTTAAACTATAAGCATCTAATTAAAAAAAATCGATCAGATTTCGAGATTTTGTGAAAATCGTTTAAAACTGAGTGAATCTTTGTTCCCGTATTACGTAATAACGACTAAAGCGAATGATATGAAATTTGGTCACACGATAGATGGTTGCTCAACATAAACTATAGGAGTCCAATTTTTTAAACATTTTTATTAGATTTTGAGATTTTGTGAAAATTCTCTCAAAATGTGTTTATATTTCTTCAAACATCACGTAATAACGACTAATACGAATGATACGAAATTTAATGATATGATAGGTAGTTGCTAATCTTAATTTATAGGCGTTGAATTTTTAAAATATTTTGCGAAAATCGTTTTAAAATGCTGAAAATTTGTTCCAGCATCACGAAATAAAGATTGCAGGGAATGAAACGAATTTGGTTGACAGGATAGGTTGTCACTCAACTTAAATTCTAGGCTTCCATTTTTTCAAAAATGTTGATTGAATTTTTAGATTTTGTGAAAATTATTTCAATATGCGTAAATATTCGTTCGCGCATCACATAATTACGACTAATGCGAATGAAATGATATTACTTAGTTACTCTCTAACCTGTAATATTTTAACAAATATACAACATAAAAATTATAACTTCGCTTTCTTTACTTTGGCAACATACTACATCCATTCTGTGTACTCATACAATGCTGACGAAAGATCTTGCTTTTTTGGAAATTTGCATTCACTAACCCGTCGAGGACGGGTACTTCAGCTAGTAAATAATATGCCTCATAATATTATTAACATTTCAGTACAATAGAGCTTAAAAGGCTCTTCTTTCAAAACTTGTACGATTTATAGATTTGAGAAAATATAAAATATGTTGTGACAGCTACTTGAAAATAAAATAAAATGAAAATGGCCTAAGCTACTCCACACGCTCTTACAAACTTTAAACGCATGAAAAGTTTGGCTGGTCTTGTGTTGTCCTATACATTAACGCTTTTCTCACAGGTACATGAGAATTTTGTGTAAGATTTAGGAAAATTTTAAACTTCGGAAACTGCAGGATTGTTCTGTTTGTAAAATATTGGTGGCGACTTGCACGTAGAAAAATTTTCAAGAATTTTCTAGAATAAAAAAGAAAAGAAATGTTTTTTTTTTAATAGAAATTCACTCCAGTTAACGATTTATAAAACTGGCCTTAACTTTCATTCATTTCTTTGAGTACCACGTTGAAAAAAACTTTTTACAATATCGACCTTAGAAACTGCTATCAACCGCCAAAGGGGCCTTCCAGACGGACGAAGTTTTTGAGTGCGGCATTTTTTTTTTCTTCTTTTCTTATCGAGTAGGAAACTAGAAATCCTCTCTTAAGTAGTCCCACAAACGAGTGAACTACAGAATAACGCGACTCAAAGATTATTTACAATTTATTTAAATTCGTCCGATGGGCGGGTCAACTACCGCTGTATAGGCTTTACGATTATAGTCGGCTGGCAAGGGCAACCCTAGGTATGTGGTACCCCCTGCAAAAGTTGAAAGGGCGCCATTTTTGCTGCTCCGGATCAAGTTTCTCTCAGTTTTTGAGTTCGAAATGACGCCCCGATGCGATGCTTACTGCCCCTGTCGGCTGGAGATGTTGATCATTTCATCATGGTGACAGGCAGGCCAATGTGCCCCCTATGAATGGTTTCCTAATTTTGAACCAATTCCAGAAGAAAGACGTTTGTATTTGGGTTATCACCTTCCAAAAGTATCATTTGAACACGTGGGATATTGGAGCCGAGATAGATTTTACACGCACCACCTTTTTTTTAGCGTGCAAAATTCCATTGCAGTCCAGTTCAAAGATTTCGTCATTCTCCCAAGGGCTGAAGAAGGTTCGCGCTGCTTTACTTTCATTTTCTTTTTATAGGAACCGAGTTTAACAGACTGGATCGCTGCCGGACTAATTTATTTAAGTACATTCGTAGAACTGATTTCAGCACACGGCACTAAATACCCCGAAAATAATTCTAGCCTTCAACAGATTCTCTTATCGCTAAGAAGGATAACGCAAGGAAAAAAAAAAACACGACAATGAGCTGATTTGTATAAATTTACACATCAAGTAACGCAGTTACGGTGAAATTTTTTTTCTCTGTTTTATCTATGACCCTTCTAGTAACACCACTCTTGGAATTTTTCCTAATTACCAGACGTCTCTAATCTGACGTTTGCGTATAAAGCGATTAAGCCAAACCGTGAAAAAAAACATTCATCAAAACCTCCCGAGATTTCTGACAGCGAAAGAAAATCGAAACTAGCTTAAATCTTCTGGCACAGCTCCTCCTATTCTTATGATGGAGGAGCTACGAGCTACGTAAATTTAGCATAGTCTTTGCATAGTCAGTAAAATCAGGCACAACTTGATGATGATGAAGACGAAATGAAGAAGAGGAATACTAGAGAAAATTATTTTCAATTTTTAACAGTGCCAGATTAATGTAATTTGCAAAAGAAAGGGCCGTGGTAGCCCTGTGGTTAAGGCGTTGGACTCATAAGTGGAAGGTTCTGGGTTCGATTACGATGTACCACTAAAGACCACAGTGTACGTGCGGTGAACGTGTACGTTAAATCCGTAGTTCCGAAAGTCCTCTCGACGGTCGCTAACAGTTTCCAAAGAGTATCAATATTCAGAAGTCACTATCTTCTGATGAGGATCCAAATTGTGGCTGGAAACTCCGGGAAGGACGTATGTAGCTCTAAATGACACATTCAGTGACGTGAGCTGTCCTCTCCAGGCAAAAAAGCAAACAGACTTTCAAAAGAGTTTTAAAATTTATAAAAAGCGAATGAAAATTATTATCTTCGACGTAAAGTTAGCTAACTTTTCCCCAGGAGATAGTCACATCATTTTTTAGCATTCACCAATGCATTTAAAATGTGTCTTGGCTTCGATTTTGTTTGAATGCTAGTTTATCTTTCATTTTTTGTAAATTTTCCTTGATCATCGATATATGTGTGTTATTACATTAACATGTTTCTTACTGAATACTGACGCATGAGAGCCTCTGTAAAGGTCTTTTACGGAGAATCCTTGTACGTTACACTATATTGATGGCAACTGTGTGAAGTACATTTTACCAACGTTCTATTACTATCAAAATGAAACCAAGGAGTATTATTGACATGTACACCAGCATGCGTACACCAGGTATAGGCAACCTTTGAAAATTTGCGGGCCAAAGTTTAGGATATTAGCGAATTCGAGGGCCGTATAATTGAATTTATATGGGATTTTGTTTTGTTTATACGGGTTTTTGATATGTTCTGCGGGCTAGATCAAACGCCGGGGAGGGCACATCCGGCCCGTGGGACAGAGGTTGCCCATGTATGATGCACACTCTCTAAAAAAAAAAAGTATTCGAATAAAAGCAATATTTGCTGAATTTTGATTAGTTGATTAGTCTTTCTAAGAACACTCACAACTCCATAGACATACGAGAAGTTATTATATACATGATAAACTTTTTATAAAGACGCATATTTTATTCGTGGAACCGACGTAGGTAACTTGACTTTTGCTGGAAGACTTTTTTGAGGGGGTTCACTTCGTGGATGATGGCGGATAAATTCTTTACAAAGTCGCTTAACAGAATCAAGTAATATGAAAATTTGTGACATTGAATTGTTTGATGTTTGTATCCTGTCGTTAATAAATCTTATAAATAAAAATGAAATTCTGTTTGTTTGTTTGTTTGTGGATTTGATTCGTATATATGCAAAACCACAAAAATGGACCTATCGGCCTGAAATTTAGCACAGATATGTAAAATAATATAGAATAAATCATAGTCCACTTTAAAACTTTAAAAGTCCACCCGTTCCCGGAATTTAAGAGATTTTTTATGCTCTTCACGCAAAAATCTTTCCGTAATTGTAACCCCTGTAGTGAAAAAAATGTGAAATAAGGATCGTGGTTGCCATGTGTGGCGATTTTGCCGAATAAAATGTCGTTCGTATACAAATCCACAAAAATGAACCTATCGGCCTGAAATTTAGCACAGATATGTAAAATAATATAGAATAAATCGTAGTCCACTTTAAAACTTTGAAAGTCCACCCGTTCCCGGAATTTAAGAGATTTTTTATGCTCTTCACGCAAAAAGCTTTCCGTAATTGTAACCCCTGTAGTGAAAAAAGTGTGAAATAAGGATCGTGGTTGCCATGTGTGGCGATTTTGCCGAATAAAATGTTTTAAATTCTCAAAGTAAAAATAAAAGAATAATAATGATTTTTTTTTGTTAGTTTATATTCGTAAGGTTATTTTTTTTAAAATTATAATATCGTGTGCATGGGAAATCAGAGCAGGAATGTAATGCTTTACACGCAAAACAATAAGAATATAAGATTTCCGAGGCTAATGTGTAAATTTTTTTAGTTTGGCGAAAAAATAAAATGGCTGAAATATGGATTTTGCGTAAGTGAGTTCTAGCGGTTTGCACAGTTTTCGGCTTTGCGCAATTTAATGAGAGCTTAAGGAAATAGATTTTTGAAAACAAGTGCAAAGGTTTTATTAGAATACAGCGTTAAATTTTAATGATCCGTGAAGAAATAATGCAGTTATTAAGGGATTTCAAGCGATCTAACTTCAGAATTCTCGCCAATTGAGTACATTGATTTAAGTTGGGGGAATTCCGCCAAATTTCAGAAAATTGAAATCTTCTCATTTAGTACATCGGAGTAACAATGAATAAAACACATTATAGTTGATAATTTAAAAAAAAAATCGGCTGTATTAAGGAATTCCAATTTTCAAATAAATGCGTGCTACTCTTTGGCGGTCGATCCATTTCCCATATTGATTGCTGCTAAGTCAATGCTTCGAATGATTCCCTGAAAAAACTCTTGCAAAATGGCGTATGTTGGCACTTTGGCGAGGCTTAGATTTGAAACTGGATTTTATTTGAGACTGGTATATATAATAACACTGGTTATAGATAAAAATGAATGTTGGTATGTGTTTATGAGGTTGAAAAACTCCAGCACCGTTGAGCACCGTTGCACGATGAAATTTGGTTCACCTAAGTCTTTTATGATGGAGAAGGTTTTTATGCTATCCGTTTTCCTTAACTTGCCACTTGGTGCCGCAGCACAACGTTGAATTCTATTCCGTTTAGCCGTTTGCTATGCGAATATCGTCCAACCGATTTCGATGAAATTTGGTACACGCGAATATTAGAACACGGAGAATATTTTTCACTATCCATTTTGCTGTAACTTGCCGCTAAATGGCGCTGCAAAGCATCAACTTCTATACCGTTCGACCGATCGGCATAAAATTTTTTATACTTACACATTTGAGCACGAAGAATATATTCTAACTGCGTTCCTTTTGATGTTACTCACCACTAGATGACACTGCAATGCATTATTATTTTAACTCGCCACTAGATGACGCTGCAGCAGGCCAAATTCTTGACCATTCAAACGGTCGCTATGAAAATCAGTATACATAGCTATTTGAATAATGAGAATATTTTGGCGTTATCTATTTTGCTATAGCTCGCCACTTGACGGCGCTGTAGCAAATCATTACTTAAATTAACTACTAGATGGCCCTGCAGTGTATCACTTCTTGACTGTGCAAAGGATCGTTATGAAAATTGGTATGCATAGATAGTTGAACACGGTCGCTATGAAAATCAGTATACATAGCTATTTGAACAATGAGAATATTTTGGCGTTATCCATTTTGCTATAACTCGCCACTTGACGGCGCTGTAGCAAATCATTACTTTATTGAACCACTAGATGGCCCAGCAGTGTATCACTTCTTGACTGTGCAAATAATCGCTATGAAAATAGGTATACATAGATATTTGAACACGGGGAAGAGTTTGACGGTATCCATTTTCCTATAACTTGCCACTAGATGTCGCGTGATTACATGAACTTCAGGACTGTCCAGCCGATAGTCATGCAAGTTCTTATACATCGATATCTGAATGCGAAAAATATTTTCGACGTATCCGTTTTGCTAAAACTCGCCACTAGATTGCGCTACGCCGCATGGCCTTCTGCACCGTACAAACGATTGCCTTGCAATTCGGTATGCATGATTATTGGACACAATATAACGCGATATCCACTTTGCTATATCTGTTTATTACAATGAATAGTAATCACCACAAATCGTAATATCAAAAAGTCCATTCATTCCCGTGCGAAGAACGGGTACTTCAGCTAGTCATTTAACAGAAATCCCATTCCCCATCAAAAATGGTGACTTAGTAATCGATGATCTCTTTGAAACTGGTTGAGGATGAACATGGATGAAATTTTCTCATCACAACAGTAGCAGATATTCTAAATGTTGTACGACAAACTGGAATAGGCAGACTGTTAAAGTATTTTTAAGCTGTGAATTACGCTTTCCAACATAACCCGAACCGAACCGAAGTGGGGCTTTAATGGAGTACCTGGTAAGTGTTTAACACACTAAAGCAACATAAGCTTTCCAACATAAGCTTCCAACATAAGCGCTTTCCAACATAAGCTTCCAACATAAGCTTCCAGTATAAGCTCCAACATAAGAACAAATCTTAAAATATCCGGTTTAGTAGCCACTTAAGAAAGCTGTTTCATTATATTAGCCGTTTTCCTTCACTCTGTTTCAGGGTTTCTTAAACTTTTTTATGTGAGGACACCATAATATTTGCGAAAATTTTGTGGGACCCTATAAGCATTGCGCAAATCCGACACACATGTGAGTGAAACTCTTAGTTTCTTCCCTAGCACTCATGGGCGCCGGCAGCATAGGGCAAGGGGGTACTTGCCCCTCCCTGGATTTTTGTATGCAGTGTTTTCTCCTGCTTTTTTGTTCTTTCCAACATAGTAATCACACGTTGAAGTAGTTTTTGCCCCCCCCCGGAAAGTATTCTGTCGGCGCCCATGCTAGAACTGCAATATATTATTGCTCTTTTAGGTCATTAATTTTAAGACATGGAAAAATGTGAAAATAAGTGACAAATTTTAAAATATATAACACAAAAATAAATTCACTTACTTGATAAATTCAAGTACTAACTGAATCGGTGAGTGCAGAAACCACCTCAGTCACAAAAAGGAAATTATTTTCAGGAGAGAGAAAAATCTTCATAACTCCTCCAAATTTTCAAATATTTAAACTTATTTTTTTCCTCTGTCATAACATGCATTTATGCTTCTGTCATGCAAATATTACCTAATTTATGAAGTTTTATGAAGTTTTTTCTCTCTCCTGAAAAAAATTTCCTTTTTGTGACTGAGGTGGTTTCTGCACTCACCGATTCAACTATAGTGTGCCCATTAAGTGCAGCATTTTGAAAGGTCACTACTGATACTGATACTTCGGAAGGTCATTACTGGTCACTACTACTATCTAGAACACCTCCTTATATCTAACTGTGCATATATGAGGATTAAGTTTCAATGGGAAGGTGTGTGCCTGTTTTTTTCTTTTTTCAATTATATTATCATTTCATGACGAAATAGTCAACACTGCAGGGCGAAGTACTTCTTCAATAATCTTTAGACTTGATCGGATCTTAGATTTTTATGGTGGTGGAAGGCAAAATTTTTGTTAAAGACGAAAATGTCGTAAAATTATTTTAACAAGTTTAAGAAATATCAAAATTGCTAAAATTTTTGGGGATTACTGCAGCAGACTCTGCGACCCCAAGTTTAAGAAACTCCGCTCTATTCTATAGAGTAAGTCAACTCTTCTCTCAATCCTCCTGTTACTAGTTCAACTTCACAAAAAAAAAAAAAAACTGTGTTGTTGGTGGTTGTTGACAGGGCCGGATCTAGGGGTGTGCAAACCGGGGCCCCGGCCGCTGCTAGCAGAGGGGCGCTAAATCGTCTCTAAGAAAACTTGACAAAAAATAGAACCGAGGGGCGTCAAAAAGATATTTTGCCCCGGGCGCCAGTTCTGCTTGGTCCACTACTGGTTGTTGAATGCATCTCGAAAATGACAGTCATTTAAGGTATGTTTTGCTTTCAGATGAGAGGGTCTGCATTTTAAGAGAGACATTTGTTTAATTTAAAGCGGTTCTTATCTCTAAAACGACAAAGAAGGGAGACGCTTCTTCTCGGCCTTCAAATACTTTTGCTCTTTTCAGTTATTCACACGTTTTTTTAGGTATTCCACGATTAGTTTTCTTCGCATACTGAAAATAGGCTTGCTAAATGCTACAATAGATCGAAGACCAACACTAGAATGTAATCCGTTTTACAAGTAGGATTACAATTAAAAAAATTTGACATGCGTATGCAGAAACAAACAGCCTATCCAATAAATCAAGATCAAAGCTTGTAAGAGACATTCATTATATCACACACCGTCAACAACGAATAAAGAGGCTGCTGGCGAAAATCCATCTTTTTTTTTTTTTTTGTCCTCGCGACTTTCCGGAACCCGATAATGAATCTAACGTACAATGAAAAGGGTAAAAAATACAAAATAAATGAACATTTTTTTTTGTGTGTAAGTATGAAAATAATAAAACACTGAACATTATCTAGTACACGGTTGTCCAATTGTTTTGTGTAGGGGGCTACATGAAAAATTTCGACTGGCCAACCATATGTATATGTTACAGTGAAAACCCCTGATATCAGTCAAAAGCCGAATTAACTAGGGAAAACGCGATCTAACTAATAGCGCTAGGCAAAACCCGATTTATTCGGGGTGTGACTGATTTTTTAGACAATAATTTTTACATCTATCAAACATTATGGCATTATTTCAACGAGTTATATGACAAGTTGTTTTTTTGGGGGGGGGGTCTGGCAAAGGACCAGCGGTAGCCTATTTTTGAGGGCTACAGCGGTGGCCGGACCCAGTTGTGCTTTTTGGGTCTCGTAAAGGACCAGCGGTATCATACTTTTGAGCCCCCCCCCCTACAGCAGTGGCCTGATCCACTGATGTTTTTTGGGTCTCGCAAAGGGCCAGCGGTAGCATATTTTTGAGGGCTACAGCGGTGACCGGACCCAGTTGTGTTTTTTTTTTTGGGTCTCGTAAAGGACCAGCGGTATCCTACTTTTGAGCCCCCCCCCCCTACAGCAGTGGACTGATCCACTGATGTTTTTTGGGTCTCGCAAAGGGCCAGCGGTAGCATATTTTTGAGGGGCCCCCTGCAGCGGTGGCCGGACCCAGTGATGTTTTTTGGGGTCTTGCCTTACCCCAGCGTTAGCATATTTTCGAGGAGGAAGCAAGATAAGGATTCCGGTTCAACTCGCCCATCGATTTGATGGATAACTTTTGGCGTCGATGCAACTCACCCTCGTCCGTATTCATCACTTGTTATAACAGTAAAGTTGTTTTGTTTCTTATCTAACAACTGTAA
The DNA here is from genome assembly GCA_038373885.1 of Cheiracanthium punctorium. NCBI lineage: Eukaryota > Metazoa > Arthropoda > Arachnida > Araneae > Cheiracanthiidae > Cheiracanthium > Cheiracanthium punctorium. The sequence continues at coordinate 1,219,520 of JAWZYV010001322.1, read as the reverse complement.
TTTTTCAAGAAATCTATTTTCCCAATTTTTAGTGCATAAAGCATTAACATTCTGGAATTCACTTGGGAAAACGGATTTTCCCGAGCGCTGTCAGCCAGAACGCATTTTCACTAGTTAATTCGGGTTTTTCCTAACGCTTTCAGTGAGAACGCTTTTTTCCTAGTTAATTCGGGTTTTGACTGATTTCGAGTTTTAACTGTAACATATATATTATTATTTATTTCCGTCTAACTGTGTGGTCTCTATTCCCTACTTTTTAAAAACTTTTCATTAATGTATCTGTAAAAGGCGTTTAGCGAGTGTTATAAAATATTACGCAGAGAGTGAATCCATGGCTGCAAGTCCCATAAAAATATTAACAAAAGTAAGCTCACCATAAATGGCTCATAAAGTTGAACATTAGAACTTTCGAAACTAATTTATACCGTCATTTCTTTACATTGAAACGCAGAGTTAATATGAGATCTGGCATTGATCTTATTTACACAAGTATAGTCGATGATTGCCCATATATAGCTGAAGTGGCAATGCGCAGAATTCTGGTAAGATGTTCTCTCAGAATGTCATTTAGTTTTGGATTAGTAATTGATTTTATGCTTGAAAATAGCTGCTAGATGAGTTAATATAGGGTGCGTCAGAAAAATGTATACACCTTGAACTGTCATAGAAAGTTTTTTTTTTTTTTTACCAACAAATCTCATGATTTCTAGTCCAGACGTTCACCAGCAGATGATTTTTTCAACCCCTGCCCCCGACCCTCATTCAGGGGAGCGACACAGTTAAATCTGTATTCGCAAACTTCCACTTAAACTCCTAAATGTAACAATCGCTCTTGTTAACTGTAACAATTACATACGTAAACGTATGTAACTGTTATAGAATTATATATTACAGCGCATAAAGAGTTTCTCGTTTAGAAGATGAAGTAATATCTGGTAGTATCAATCAAATCCATGACATTTTTAGGTCTATAGCATTGTTAACTGTTCCCAAAGCTTAATTTAGGTTTCAGTTACCAATGCTATTTGAAATGCATGACCTTAAAGTGACTTCGATTGCGATTTAAGAACGATTCCTTTAGAATATGATATTAAAATGTTTAATCTAGAAATATTTATATTTATTCATTTGAACCTCGTGAAAAAATTCTGATGGGATAATTTTCGGAGCCATCCCTGATAACTGGAATCCTCAAATTGCGAATTTGTTCAGGTAATGACATAATTTTTATACCAGAGCTTTTCATTTTCGCTCAATTTTAAAATCATGACATCAAAAATTTGGCGGGAGAAAACTCTCATTTTTTCCAGCTGTTATTGATCATCCAGAATGAGTTTATGAACATAAAACTGACGATATATTGCTAAAAGTCGGAAAACGGATAGATTCTCAGATTTTTTAGAGTTGAAACACTTTTTTTTCTGTATTTTATTACGTGTTTGTTCAAAATTTCCAGCTGATCCATTCAACGATGTGGATTTGTATACAAGCAAGCAATTCATAACTGTGTTCATTCATTTGATGCACAATGTCAAAAGGATTTTATTGATGCAGCGATACTATTTCATTCGATTTACATGGTAGACGAAAAAACATTTCTCAAATTTTATTTGTCAAAATCTTTTTATTTTTTAAACTTTTCACAATTTATGGCCTATAAGGTTTTATAGTGATATACTTTATTCAAAAGAACTTGCGTATTTTGAATGATAATCTAGAATGGGATATAATTGTTTCTAACTCTTTCCAATGGACATTCTGCCAACAAGTCAGCAGCTAATTACATCCACACGAACTTTTTCGGATCGTAAATGAGCTAATTTCGATGGAAGTTCAGAAATACAACAAACTGAAGGCATATAAAAGAAAAATTATTTTGCAGATTTTTTTTCTTCTTAAATTTGGTTTAGTTTTGAAAATTGTTCTGAGAGACTTATGGTTCCGGCATGAGTGATTTGGCCAGAAAAACTCTACCCCGAAAGTTTTAATAACTATAATTAAAACAGCTTAAAAAAAAAAGAATCCAACAAAAATGTAAAAATATCTTTTTTGCATACGTTAAATATAGATTTCGTATCTTAAGAAGAGAATCTTGCTCTAAACATTTTGCACATTGTCATCTTCTTTCCTCTCGTTTATTCCGAGAACTCATTAGACACCTCGTTTCGTTTTTGTTTTGAGTAGAATAATGAGAAGGGCAATTAATCTGATAAGAAGCAAGACCTCCAAAGTTGCGAGAGAGTTTTTTCGTTGAGTAGGTTACGCTCTCATTTTACTCTTTGAATGAAACGATTTGTGTGACCTTTGGCTTATTTGAAGTCCATTTAAGGGCTTATTCTAAAGACGCTAGTTTGATGAAAAGATAATTACTGGGATCCTGCAGATAATGCTATATTGCTGGGCTGTAACCAGGAAGTTTCTAATTTTCACCAAGACGAAATAAAAAATTCATTTAGTACATGCTTTTTTCTGCAGTTATTAAGATATTTTTAAAATGATAAAATAAAAATTTTAATTCAAATGTTATGAGTTATGCTGTAATAAATTACTTTTAAAACAGTAAAGATGAATCTGATGGTCTGAATATATTCAAAATATGAAAACAATAGACCCACCTGTAGCACGGTTGATACGTTCCGTGTTGTACGAGTCAGAAACACGTGATCAGCATCAGCAGTGTTAACAGGTAATGCACTCATTTTTTCACCGTGGTCTAGTCTTTTTTGAAGTGTTACAGGAAAAATATCACAAATTTTCCGCCGTGTTATAAGAATCTGTCTTATATGAACCCGTGTTATAGGGGGGGGGGGGAGGGGATCTACTATAATAGTTTGAACTTCAGTGGAATGAACAAAAGTTATGGTGTATTCTTAAAAGAAATATTTTCATTGTTAAACACGTTAAAATTCATCTACATTTATAAAGTAAAACTTCAATATTTTTATGCAAATTCTCATCTACATATAAAAGACTAAAAAAAGATAGATTCAGTAATGAGAGGGAAAAGTTATATAAAAAACTGAAAGTGAAATTTATAAGATGGAGAAATGAAGTATGACGAAACAGTTGAACTGAAACTATTCTCAAGTTCTTTGGCAACGCCTGAAAAAATAAAGACTAAATTGAAAAATAAAGGCATTTGTCTCTTGCATATTGTAATCTCTCACCTATTAACACATTGAATGCAAGAGACTTTATGCAAAAGTTACCAGAATTGAAGTTACATTTCCGACTACCTAGAATGTAGCTCCGCTTATGATGTAAAACACATATATAAACTTTATGGTCTTGGAATCCCTTGTATGAATTGTTATTTTTATGCATTTCCTATTTTTTATGTAAATAAACGGCTCTCACTTTATTTAATTTCAAATTATTATTGTTGATATTGCTGATAAAATTATTCGACTGTGGGAGTTTATTTTCATTATGCGCCGCAAGCAACGTGTTAACTGTATGTTCGAAGCACGTCGTATAGCTAATTCGCCCTCAGTGTATATCCTTTCAAAATCTTTTAAACTCCGCCAAGTTAAATTTTTTCAATAATTCAAATTGTTCTATAATTTGTATTTTCATAATATTTCAGGTATTTTTATTATCTCGATTTGCATGTTGATAGTTGTGACAGAGTATAACATTATTGATTAATGGACGGCCCTCCTTCACTCCTTTTTTTTCACATTTTGGTTTAAGGCTTGATGAGAATCATTTTATATCATTGTTGCGTTTCTTTTCTGTGAAATAAGATTAGATAGAAAGAATAGAGTGCAGCAATAACTAGTAACAAAAGATATCTGCAATAAAACGTCAATACATTGTTCTTTCATTCATTTATTAATGCATATTTACAAAGCTTTCGTTTCTAGAAAGTGTACGAGGCGAGCATACTTTATCATCTCTATATCGTATGAACAGATAGATATTTATAAAAAATACAACTACCTATCAATAAATAATACCACTAAGCATTTTTTTTCAAGCAATAAATGAATTCTGATGCATAATACGTTTTAGTAAAAATACGAAAATATACTTTGAGTATACATTACAGAAATAACAGAGAAATACTGTTTTGCTCTAGAAAAAATACATACAACTGAAAACATGCTACAATGTAATGTATTTATTAGGAACTAAAGTATTATACTTAATATATTCTACCAATATACACATATAAAAATTACAATTACTGAACATAAAGCTACAAGGCAAGAATAAAAAGCCGGAAACAGTCCCCACTAGCTTAAAATGGCTATGATAAATCAAACATAAATGATTCTTTTAAAATTTTTAAAAATGTATTTATAAATACTGTAGAAGTAGGTTTAATGAACAAAAAACTGAAAACTTGACATTTTGTATTAAAACATGGCTAGGTAAATTATTGTGTGTTTATAAACAAAATTCAATTTAAAAGTGCATTCTAGAAACTACACACACAGGACTATATATTAAAATGTTAATCATATAATTTTGCTCTTGATTGCCAGAACGAACAGCAATTAATGTTTCGACTTCCATTTCAAGAATAATGACTTTATTATTCTGTAAAATTTATATGTATAAGTAATATTCGTCTCTTCAATTTACTTATCGAAAGCTAAAGTAGAGGAAATATATTAATATATGAATCTTAAAAAGTAGGCCAGAATATTTCCAATTACTTTCATATATTTGTGACTCTGCATGCAACTACTACCCTGAAATGGTTAAATTTATCGGTTAACTCCGATCAATCTAAAATATTGTACTGCATTTAATATGAGTGTGAGAGACTCCAGGTTTCTGTTATAACGCAATTTTCTCTTCATTTCGAGGAATCACTTTCTTAAACGAATGTCGAATAATACGGAAAAATCCTTCGAAAATATCTGCAAAGTCTAGCAAAGAAATTCCTAACCAGCAGCCTATAAAACCTCCAATGGAACTGAAAACTTCAACAATCTGAAAAGGGAAAATTATAATGCATTACATTACAAATAGATCAAAGTAAAGAAGCATACTAACAGTTCGCTTTTCATCAACAGCATCACGGCCTCACTTAACATAATAGATTCAACATGAAAGATTTGAGCAACATTTTTTTTTTTACAAGAAACTTAAACGAAGCTTAGTATTGTTAAGAATCAGCAGAATTATACAATTTTCTAGGTTTAGGATAATTAGTCTTTATGTGTGAAATAATCAAATTTTGCATATTGTTGCACATAAATTCAGTTTTCAATGTTTTCAATCACACACAATGTTTTCAATCACACACTTCACAATTATTAAAGGTTAGGAAATAATGTCTATGTATTTATTATGCAAAAAGTCTTAACGACTTTTATTGAATTTAAATTAATTTTTCAAAAATAATTTTAATTATTTAAAACTGTATTTACTGTAAATTAAGTAAATGAAATAGTTCAAAAACATCGATTACGACGCTCTTTCCAAGTCTAGTAGCATATGCATTACGCATCCTTGATAGATATAAAATCGAGTAACTGATGTTGATTCCAAGTTAATGTCGAGTTTCAATTAATAATGGATTTAGAATTGGTGATGATCAATATTCTAATAATATTAAGAGTTTTTTGTTTATTTATTATTGCAAAATTATCCCCAATTTATGCGAAAAGTCTTTAAATCAAATTCAAAAATTACAATATCATAAATCCCAAACTGGAAAATCTATCCCTACAGTCCCAACATTCTTGGGAATTCGCTTGACACTTATCTGCTAGCAAACTTGATTTATGTCTATCATTTGCTATAGAAATTTCTAGTAGAAATAATACCATCCGAGCTGATAGGTGAAAAAGTTCAAAAACATCGATTACTTTGTTCTTTCCAACTCCAATAGTATACGCATTATGCATCCTTGTTACGTACAAAATTGATTAATTGATGTTAATTTCATGTTAAAGTCGATTTTGAATGAATAATCGATTTAGAATTGATATTCAATTTCTAATAAAGTAATTAAATGTTTGTAAAGTAATTAAAAGTTTGTTATTTTAATTTATTTTTGGAATAAAACATCCACAATTCATGTGAAAAGTCCTTTAATCAAAGGCAAAAATTACACAATCACTAATCCCAAAGTGGAAAATTCATCCCTACATCCCCCCCCCCCCCAGCATTCTTGAGAATACGCTTTGACACTTTATTTGCTTGTAAATTGAGGTTTTTGCATTCGCTCTAGAAATTGCAAGGATAAATAAAACCAGCCTAGCTTTCCATGGGTTAGCATAAATAAGAGGATTTACAAGGTCTGACTGAGAAAGATTCTTAAAGATATTTACCCTACAGTTAAAATAGAAGCAGAAAATATTGAAATAACCACATTAAATAATTTTGTAATAAAATTGAAATATTGTACATTTCAGTTCTGTGAATTTAGGTTAATATAGTAAATTCATCCTGCAATAAATACGCATTCGTTAAAACAGTTCACTTCGATATTATAATTACAAAAATTGTGAAGAGCAAAAATTATCAATGAATATAATGCTAGCCAATTTCGATATATTTATAATGGTGGAAATGTTCTACTACGTCAAAGCATAGGATTAAAATTGTTGAAAATTCGAAACAAGCATCTGTTACCCATGCAATGGGAAACTATGAAGAAATTCATTTTATTCTCTAAATTTATCTAAACTGTTCAAGCAAACAAGAATTTTTTTTTACCATGTATTTAGGGGAATGCTTCACAACAAACACTTCATCTCCTTCAAGGTATATCTCGACAGCAATTTTCGTGTATCTAAAAACATTAACGCAAGAAAAGCTAAAATTATTATGCCTATAAATTTCTGTTAAATAAAATCATATAGTTACATAACATATAACTGACCGTGTAACACAAGTACAATAATAATTATTATTATTTTTCATTTTCATGGAATACAATAACTATCCAAATAATAGTAAAAATAAATAAGTAAAAATCATTCCCCGAGAAAAGAAATTACAATTTCTATACAAAAATATTCTTTAATATAAAATTAAATAATGTTTTTGTTCCATACTAATTTGATAACGTATATTTTGCTTAAAAAAAATCTTGAAGTGTGAATTTTTAATAGACGATTTTGATGCACTTAACTGGTTACGTAAACTAAGAATCGTGAATCCAAGCAGGCCCAGCGAGAGAGGGGGCAGACGGGGCACTGCCCCGGGGCCCGTCAAACTAGAGGAGGCCCGTGAATTTTTCAAAATGCACTACAAATTTCCTTTCTAAATCTTTACTTTAGAAAAAAATTACTTTAAAAAATCACAGTCCAACGCAGTGCCGGTCCTAGCTATTTTTCTAAGTGGTGCAAAATACAAAAATGCGCTCCCTCCCTCACACATGCAGCTAGAAAAAGTTTCAAAGTGGTTAAAACGAAAATTTCAACAATATATGGACATTCAAATGTATACTTGCACATAGTATAAAGTAAAGTATTTTGGCACCTCCATAGAGATGTCGCCCGGTGCGCTCGCACCGTTCGCCCCAATGGTTCGTAAACCCAATGGTGTTCTGTTTCGTAATTTTTTTTTTTAATATGCTGATACGATTCTATCCTTCGAGAACATGTACTGAAAGTACAAAAATCCCAGAAAGTAGGTGAACGACTGCAAGTTCACTATTTATCGCCTAAATCTGAAAATGAGTTTATTGCAGAATGCTCAGATCTTGTCAAAAAGCAAATTTTAGATGAAAGACAGTCGTCTAAATACTTTTCTGTAATAGTGGATGCAACTCCAGATTCCTTCCATAAAGAGCAAACAACAATTTTGTTACGATTTTTAACTTCAAAAAATAGGCATTGTGAAGTTCAAGAACGATTTCTCACATTTTCGGATTGCAGCAACAAAAAAGGAGAAGAAATTGCTGAATTAATAATTTCTACCTTAAAAGCTAACTCAATTTCACTCTGTGACGGTAGGGCTCAGTCTTATGATAATGGTGCAAATATGTCTGGGAAATATAATGGTGCCCAAGCGAAAATATTAGAACAGAATCCAAAAGCAATATTTGCACCTTGAGGATGCCACACGCTTAATTTATATGGAAATAACGCTGCTGAATGCATACCAGAAGCAATAACTTTTTTTGGTACAATACAAACAACTTATAATTTATTTAGCTCTAGTCCGATGCCCTGGGAAATTTTACGGAAGCATATCGACTGCGCAGTTCACAGCATATCAGATGCCAGATGGTCGGATCGAATTCACAATGTCAAACCGTTTGCAAATCAACTTCCTAGCATCAAGTTAGCACTGCAAGAATTGAAAGATTGAAATTTAACTCCAAAAACTAAAAATGAAATTAATGGAGTTCGATGGTATATGTCATCTTTCGTGTGTGTGTTAATGTCAGCTGTGTGGTTCAAAATATTGCTTTGAATCGATATGTGCAATAAAGTCATCCAAGGAGCCTTGCTCTGCGATCTGAAAACACTGGGAAATGATTGGAATTCAGTCTGGTCTGAAGCTACAACTGTAGCTTTAAATATGGAGATCGAGAAAACATTTTCCCGTGGATATATGGTGAGAGACGCAAAAAACAAACGATGCATCATCTGGATAGTGAAGAACCTGATAAGCAGTTAGATAATGAAGAAAGATATTTTAAAATTTACGTATTTTATTCTTTGGTAGATAGTGCCATAGGGGGACTAACTGTACGATTTGATGCTGTCAAAAACTTGTCAAGTAAATTTGAAATATTAAGGCAGTATTTAACAATACACGAAAGCAGTTTGAAAGAAAAGGCATTATTTCTATCGGAAAAGTACCAAGATGATCTGAATAGTGAAGATTTTCTTTCAGAAATAATTCACTGACCATCCGTCCACAAAGCTAATTTTGGAATTAATCAATTAAAGCTTCTGGATTTATTGAACATACTAACAGAATATAAACTTAATGATCTATTTCCAAATGTTTGCATTGCCCTTAGGGTAGTTTTAACCGTTCCAGCAACAGTAGCTTCTCCTGAACGATCATTCAGCAAATTGAAACTCGTAAAAAATTTCTTAAGATCAACCATGTCTCAAGAACGATTTGTAGACTTAGCAAGACTAAGCATCGAATCTGACATTGCCAGAACTAATAATTTTGATGATGTTATACGAAATTTTGCAAGTAAAAAGGCACGAAAAGCCATTATTAAAATTAAATAATAAATGTACTAATTCTAGCATTTATATACATTTTTAACCTTCAATCATGAATAAAAAATCGCTAAATATGAAGATTTCCTTACTCATTCTTTTCTTTTAGCATTCTATATAAAAATCACTAAAAGAAAAAAAAATAATTTTCGAATCTGTGTTTAACTATAGCAAAATATGAACTGCTGCCTTTACAGATAAATGACACACTGTTGCTGATGGTGATTTGCAACACATGTTAGACAGCGAGGGTGGTAAGGCAAAGGCAGATTTTGGAATCTGGTTATAAAAATACCGTAATGATACTTTATTTTTTTATATTTTTTATAATACATTATTACAGATTGTAAATACTATTATTAAAATTAAAATTTAGGTAAGAATAAAAATGACCCCACAATATTACCTTTTTTTAAATTATTTTTAAAGTAAAATTGGGCAGAATTTAAAATATATTTCTTGAGGCAAAAACAAGTTGGGGAGGGGGGGGAGGGCCCGTGAACATTTCTGTCCCGTCTTATAAAATTTCTCTCGGAGGCCCTGAATCCAAGATTTGATTTTTATGGAATGTTCAACTAATTTTGCGCTGTACAGGCTGTACTAGAACTTATCCGGTGATATCATCTTTAACGAATCGATATTTGATAAAATAAGATTACTCAAGTTAAAATTTGTCGGAACCAGATTATATATTTCTGCGTTTTTTAGAGACAAATCAGTCTTTTGGAAAATTATTTATTGCAAACAACGTTCTTTAAATACATTACTGTATACGTATAGTGTGCCTGTTAAAGTCAGTTGTCCTCCCGATAATTTCTGAACGGCAAGAGCTATAGCCATAAAAGTAGGATCTAGGTATAGTAAAGTTGCCATGCGCTATGCAAGGAAGCCGCTTACAGCGTCATCTGGAGGCTAAATTTGGAGTTAGCGTTTTTATCTCAAAAATGGTTCGAGATACTTGAAAAATTAAATTACAAAATTGTTCAGCTCGCCGATTTAGTGAGAAAAAACAGCTTAATTTGCACCGATGCTCCTTAATTCGCACAATAAGGCTTCGGTTGAAAGGCTTAAAACACTTTTACTTTGGTATTTGTTTGGTCGAATTTTTCCAAACTGCTCCAACCTGACATTAAGCTGATCATCTATACTTCATGCTAAAAGTTTTTTCCGTCAGCAAAAATGCTCGTCTGAAGGCTTGTCTGCAATTCCCGCTGGAAGTTGTACAATATGGATGGTGACACACTGTCGAAAGTATTAGCAATACATTATTAGGCATTTCATTTTACGCCTTCAGTTTTTAACATTAATGTACTCCAGATATTTTTTCTTAATAATTCGGGAATGCTGAACTACTTTGTAACTGAATTATTTTCCGTATCTTCTACGTTTTAGATATTTGTCGCTAACTACAGACTTAACCTCCAGGTGGCGCTGTAATAGTTTTTTTTTGCGTAGCACATCGCAACTTACTGTACCTTGACACCAATTTTACGACTATAGCTCTTACTATTCAGACATTATTTTGATGACCACGGACTTTAGCAGGCACACTGTATATACAAAGTGTCCCAAAAACACTGAGATAGGCTTTTATTCTTAACTATTGATCATAGATATATACAATGAATTACATAATTGCGTAAAAAAAAAGTTACAGAATTTTATGAATTAAAATTTTCAGGAGATTAAATGTAAATACAAAATTAAAATTTTTACATGGCCATCTACGAAAAAAAAAAAAGTAAAATTTGTCCCATACATTAATTAGGGGGCTAGGTGATGTACAGAGTCTCCATCATAAAAAGGCTCAGAGATATGTTTAAACAAAGTTGGCGAGGGGCTATATAATACCAACAATTTCAAAAGTGATATGTATTCAAGCAATCATTGTTTTCGTCCGTAATTTGTGCACAGCCCCTGAAACGTAATTTTCGTTAGATTTTTTCTCTTCAAGAGTATTGAAAAGAGATTTAAATCGGTATGTATTTATGTTCATATTTCTGAGACTTTTTTATGATAAATTGCTCACGTTTTGTACATCCCCTAATTAACGCATGGGGTACATTTTGCTAATTAAGATTTTTTTTTTCTTGTGCAAGGGCCGTTTAAAATTTAAATTTTGTATCTATTTACATTTTATCTCTCGAAAGCTTTAATCGATATCACAAAATTATGCACCTTTTTTTACGCATTTTCGTAATTTATTGTAGATGTTCTTGATGAATATTTCAGAGTTAAAAGCTTATTATCTTTTGGGGCACTCTTTCTATAAATGACCTGAAACACATTTTGTTCCAGAAATTAATTTAGTACCTAAATCTCTAATTTTGTCTAATGTTATAAAGAGGTTTCGCAATTAAAACGCCTTTATTTTTTACTACTGTAAATAACGTCTAATTTCCTCTTTCCTTTTACTTCTTATGTGTGTTTTTTACAAAGTTTTTTTAATTACTTTATCGTTTAACACCAGTATTTTGAGTGTTTTTTCAGAGTGTTTTTTCAACGTCTAGCCTTTCTTTTTTTCTAACAGAAAATAAAAATAAATATTTGAATAACTGATAAAATTTCAGTAGTTTTCTTTCATCTATATAAACTGAGAACTCTTGAATGTGATATTAATTGCTTCTATATTTATTACTACTACGAGTTTTGGAAATGTTTTTAACCTTTACAAAAAAAAAAAAAAAAAAGAAAGAAGAAGAAAAAAGAAAAGAAACGTACATATCATTTTCTGATTTCATATTTCCTACCTGAAAAATATAGAAAAAATTTATTATTTGCAATGTATAAATAGACAGGTAATTCGTTTTTTATCTGCTACTTATCAAAAATACCATTCCATTTAAAAAGTTTTGTTTATTTTTATAAGAAAAATATCAGTTTGTGAAAATTTATGTGAGGGATGTTAAAATTTACAAGCTTTTATTGATGCCTTTCTTGAAGTTGACTTCATTTTTCATGCATATTTTATATAGAGTAAGAGGAAGTTGATTAATAATCGTGGAAAACCTGATTTATGATTAAAAAGTCAAATTGTAAATTTCAAAATTCTAAAATTACTCTTTTGTAATGTACTATTTACTGTTAATTAGTAAATAGTGCTTCAGTTTCTCACGTTTTTAAAAAAAATAATTTGAAGAATATAGTTTTTTTTTTTTTTTACATTTTTAAAGCATAAATATTTATTCGAGTATAGTTTTGTTCGGTAATTTATTATTTTTAGCTAAATTTTACAGAATGAATACAGTACAGTGAATATGAATACAGTTTGGAAAACGTTTGCGCAAAATAATGTAATTTAAAAAGCCCAAGTAAGAGTGTGAATTAAGAATTCTTATTATATTCATATTGGGATTTTATATTGTGTATTTCTCATTTACTTTCAACAGCAAATTCTGTAAATCATCTGACTGACAAGTAGAACACTGAACTCAGAGCAACTAAAATAGTATACGATAATTATGTTAAGATTTTATAGGCTAATTTAATGGTATTTAAATGTTGAAAATGTATTTTATGAATATGATAAAAATATAAACAAATTAATTTTGAAAATATTCTAAAAGATGCAATATTTTTCAAAATTTATCGAGGATCAGCAAATTTTTCAGTATTGCATTATATATATCTTTCAAAAAGTTTCCTGACTCACTTAAGTTTGTTGTTTCTAAGAGTGTGTAGTAAAGTTTGTACATTAGAAATTCTAAGCATTTTTTAATTTTTCAACAAGACTTTTTAAATTTAAACAAGAGACTATTTTTACTTTTCCATCGGTACTTACGAGATCTGGACTATATCTTTCTTGAACTGTATATTCGTACTTTGTGCGGCTGAAAATAAAAGTACACTTCATCATAATTAAAAACCAACTAAAAACAAATTACAGTAGTTTTACAAGAAAGTAAGCAATATTGTAAGGTGTCTACACTTAACAGGCGAAAAATAGCAAATTACTAAACTGTAAATTGTGGATCTGAATTTCCATTAAGAAAAATCTCTAAAATTAGGTAAAAAAAATATCTTAGACTTTTTCATTCTTGGAATCTATTAAACCACTAAATATAAAAAATATAAATTTTCAAACAGTCTTCTGGGTTTGTAATCCTTATATCAATGAACTGCACCAGTTAGGATTAGGCAGAAATGTAAACAGAGTGCTCAGTAATATTTATGCGCGTTTGAGTGGCAGAAGTTGTCCAATTGATTGGTTGAAGGTCCAAAGTTTTGCCATTCAGAGCTCTACGATGGTCACGTTTGACGTCAGTTGCCCATCCCTAATAGTTTCATGCAGCAGTTCAAATCGACATAACACAGCGAAGCAGCTCTGATGTTTCTGATTCGTGTTATGGTGGGCTTGCTTACAAGAAGGTCATCTGCCTACGAGGGGAATGCCTTGAGCAGAAAATTTTTTAAGGGCTTCTACCGCGTATTCACGTTACATGTAGAGAGATGCGCCCTTAACTTAGATAGACAACCGGGCGGTAGGCCCAGACGCAGAACATTCACACTGTAGCCATCTACCATGTTCAGCGTCTTATCCAAATGACCATGTTGGGACAACAGATTTTTTCTGATATTTAGAGGTTCACATGTCATTTGATCTTTCAAAGTTGCCATGTTAGAAAGATGTCCTTGATCCATTCTTCTATGGTTACTCATTCATCTAAAACCACGAAAATTAGGATCTGGTAGTGATTATTTTTGCATTTTTACATTTTGACATATTTTGCATTGCATTGCATTTCACTCTTATTAGAAATAGAAATTTCATTTCTGCTGAGTTTTTGCTACCGCCACATTTCATCGAATAGATTATTCTGATTTGGGGAGTTGGAGGGCTGCAGCCTCTAGCCCTTTCTCCTGGATCCACCACTATATGTAAACTCAACTCACATTTCAAGAGTAGATGTAGAAAATACATCGCTCTGAAGTGCGAATTGCAAACCATACTAACCTGCAATCATCTCTGCACTTCTCTCCGCATTTACGTGTTTCTTTATCTACATATTCATCTGTACAAGAGTGATCGACTTTTATGTCACCTGAAATTGTAGAAAAGAAGTTAAGAACAAACTTCACTATGTGTATACTACATATATATACATGTATGTAGTGAAATATCTCTTTTGTTCAGTGTCTCACACAAGGAGACACAAGACTCACAGTGTCGATTCACTAGCCTTACAATAGTAAAATGATGTGTCCAGCAGAATATTTAGAATGTACATCCAATACCGGAAATTAATATTGGGCACAAAAGGAGATTTTTCAAGTTCTTAAAGTTTCTAAAGTACATTTCAGACATTGACTACTTATAAATCCTAGAACTTAATGTGTGGAATTTCTTTTATTTCTATTAAATTCATACCATTTTTGCTATACACACCATTTTTAATGAGGCACAATGCACAGCAACAACATATATAAGTGTCATACCATTCAATGCACCTTTACGACAGTTAGAGCACGGACGGACAGACAGGCAGGCAAACCCAAAATCATAAACTCTACACGATTTCATTTGAAAGTATTAATTAAAAAGCTATAAATATGGGTAAAAACAACTATTACGAGAAAATATGCTGTAAATATACGGTATTCAAGTTGAAAATTGGAAAACTATGTACGTTAAGCGTGTATTTCAGTTAAGGAAAACTGCACATCTATAGCTGTGAAAATTGAAGGAACCTTACGACTCAGTAGCTCAAGAGAGTTAAGATTGGTAATTTGAATTGATTAGTTTATTTGTTATTAAGGTATTTGGGATCGAAAACTGTTTGACCAAACGAAGGTTTTAGAGTATCCTAAAAGTATGGGCTGATTCACAGTAAAACGAATAAATTCTGGATTTCATCAAAATGGCATTATTGATATTTCTTTTTACATGACACTTTATTAATGAATGCACTCTAGTTATTAAAAAATATTTAGTTTAACACTTCTTTCAACATACCTGGAAGGCACATTTTCTTGTTTGTTGGGTAAAGGATATCCGGGTAAACGCAGTTGTAGCATTTCATTGAAATTTCGACATAGCATTCATGTTGGCACATCTGTATATAAAGAAAAATATACATAAATTTAAATTCTTAAATTTCAAAAGAAAAAAGTCGATAACTTTACGCACACATTCTTATATTAACTGTGGTAACAAATCATTTCCATCAAATCAGATGACGATTCACTGAACTCGCTTAAAAATGAGAGCATTACAATAAAAAGATAAATATGCAATTTTTAAATATATAATTTCCTAAAAAATTCATAAATAAACAAGAACCGTGTATCTCATTAAATTTCCTTTTCTTTGATTCGGCCGTACTTTCTTAATGTGCAAACAAATATCCGATATTCATATAACCTCGAAATTTTGATGAAATTGAAAGCGTTCTATGTCACGTATTTATCTATTTTGCTTCTGAATTTCATTTAATCCCCTCCAGTTTTTAAGAAAAAAAGGCGAAATGCGTTTTGCATGTTTTATTTTTTCAAAATGTCAAATATTTTAGGAAAAGAAAAGAAAATATTTTTAAAAACCATATCAAAAGGAGTACTGTATTGTCACTCGATTTTAATTGCTATGTAAAATTTCACACTTGTATAATGTCCCAAAATGTGTTTAAACTAAGGTTACAATAATTAAGAACGCGTTTTAATCATTCTTAGTGCAATACATCGGGGCCGTCGTTATTAGCAACGAGTCTGCTTTTTCGTTGCCATTTCTAAAAATGGGTGAATTATTGAGACCTAATATTTACATTTGCGCTGTTCGATTTTATGCAATTTGGGATTATTAATATTATAAATGTTATTTTATTTCAAAGAACAATTTTGTTATAATTTTGAAATAGTTATTTAATGACAAAGTGATTTAGTTGTAGGTAATAATTTTTTGAAGATTGTGCCTTTTCTTTAATGGAAATAAATAATCATCGAATTCGAATGTTTATTTTTGAATAGCAAAGTTAAAGCAAATAGTAAAGGTAATAACAAATAGTAAGCTGATAGCAAATAGTAAAGGTAAATGTATGCTTGTACAATTTATTTAGAAGTTCTACAAAAACATGGGATATAAAGCATGTTTTGTGAATTAGTATTCATGTGTTATTTATAAATTATTTTA
Source organism: Cheiracanthium punctorium (assembly GCA_038373885.1). Taxonomy (NCBI): domain Eukaryota; kingdom Metazoa; phylum Arthropoda; class Arachnida; order Araneae; family Cheiracanthiidae; genus Cheiracanthium; species Cheiracanthium punctorium. Next base: position 1,203,242 of record JAWZYV010001322.1, on the reverse strand, counting down.
ATCTGAAATTGTATTACTTCGGTAGTTTATTATTGTAGTAAATAAGCGTGCGTGCAGTTGTAATAACTAGTTAAGCATTCTTGTCTGTTTAATTTCTTCAATTGAAAATGTTATTTATAATTTATTATATGTGTATTAATTATGTGATTTTAGACTTATGTGAGATATTGGTTTCAGTGCAGAAGTACTGTAAAATATAAGTTATTAAATTTTGCATATGCTTACGTAGAGACTCTAATTGCAGTTAGTAATTTATATTAGCATTCTTTATGCTCAATTCAAAGTACGATTCAGATAACGAAAAAAAAAAAAAAACTTGATACATACTTGATGTAATGCTTGAAATGGCTATAATAAAGAATAATTAATTCAGGGATCCTTTGTTTTGAGTTTATTACAGTGTTTGGTGCAGCTTGTGAAGATATATTCTGAGGTTTTTTGAGTCCTTAAGCAGTTAGTTTAGCTTAAATTGTATTGAAAGGCCGTGAAGCAAGTTTTGTTTTTTCTGAAGTACAACCTTGAGCTACAATGCAGGGACGAAAACATTGTCTTGCACCAGTTAATAATCACTTTAAAAAAAGTGTTGGAATATTAGTGGTATTTCCTAGTATGGTTATATCCTAGTATTATTATATCCTAGTATTATTATATCCTAGTATTATTATATCCTAGTTCGTCAGATACCCACAACTTACAAAACATTAAAAATTAAATACTGTAACTGTACTTAAATTTTGTACATGTGAATTGTAAATATAAAATATTTTGATTTCTATTTCAACACTTCGTCATATATTCTTTTAATATATTAACTGGACAAAATTTAATAAATGCAAATTTAATAACTATTAGATTCTAAAAATGCTATGGTTGTAACTGCTTTACAATGTGAACTAAATATCAGTCAATAATAATGTTGTATGTAACCCTTAGCCTCGTCCTTTTTGGACGCAAATAGTCGAAACTTATTATTTCTAGCCTTTATCAGTATGAGCGTCACAAAATATTTAACATGACCGTAGGTGTGAATTCGATTTAGCATGATTTAAAGAATCATCCTGTTCAAGTTGACATCAGAATTTATCATATTTCGTATCAGTAAAATCGAGAAGTCGCAAATATCCAGGCACAATTGGGTTAAACTGTTTATCATTTGTATATTTGTTAGCTTTAATGTATAGTAAAAATCGGCTTAATTTGTTTAATGTATATTAAAAATCAAGCTAAAGTAATGAATAATCAGAGTAAGCACTACTATGTGTTTTCCTTCAAACTATATTCATATACGTATTTACTTTAATGTCCACATGTATCATAGTAAAGAAACAAATAATGAGTTTCTTACTTGAATTAGTAACACAAGTATGACTTAAAATTACATTAAATAATGTTTCAAAGCATTGGAAAGGTTAAAAATGCTTAATGTATACGTGAAGACGTGAGCATTCGTAGGCCTCTTTGGATGACACATCGAAATACGCAGCTCAGGCCCGTTACAAATAGCGTTGGCCACGAATATATCTGGCAACACCAGATTGATGTAACTTTTCATTTTGCGTATTGGCAACAATAAGGTCTAAGCCGAATGCAGAACAACTGGGGTTTCGAACATATGCACTGTTTTTCTTTCTGTAAATTTTTGTAAGTAAATTGTAACTTTGAATTTATGTAAGTTTCTAACTAGAACATCAATCGATATTACAGTTAGCTCGGAAAATTTACGAAATCTGATAATCTATTAAAACATTTTGAATTTAGAGACCAAAAGGGAAGCCAACCATCTTATAAGCTACTGAATTTCGTGACATCTGCTTTATTTATATCGTATGTAGAATTTTTAATTCAGAACACGGAAAAACTAAAAATGTTTAATGTATTCAACCGAGCGTCATAACCAGTTATTAACGATAACTTTAGTGTAAGAGCCAGTGGCCAGAAACATAAAGCTAAATTATAAAACCTGAAATTTTGACCAGTGTGTCTCTCATACCTGTCACCCGTAAGGCGGGGTCTCGCTAATCCCGGCGTGGTGGACCTTGAGTTACTCAGGTGCGCCAGGTATTAAAATTTCACCAACTTTAACAGTACTTTCTTATATCTGATTTTTTTATATGTTGTTCATTAGAGTATTAAAAGCTCGTATTTACCTCGGCAGACTTTATTTTTCGGTGGATAATATCCAGGCAACAAAAAAACTTACCTACTGCCCGAGCACACGCATATATTATAGGCTGTGTAGTCATTTCCCCCCCTTAGTATACTGCTGTTTCATTCGTTGTAACCTCTCTTTTTTTCTTATGGTTATTATTATTATTATTTAAATACAGCAAATCCCCTATAACACGGTAGATACGTTCCGTATTATAGGAATCCGTGTTACTGTGATCCGTGTTGTACGGGTCCTGAGCTATCCTCCATCTGGAGTGTAAACCACGCTGTTCAACCGCTGCACATCTTATTTGAGATTTTTTTTCACATTTCACTTAAACACTGCTTATTTGAAACTACATATACACCAGAGATAACTGATATGCACTTTCTCTAAATTAAATCGGATTTAAATTCGTAGATTTATCTTAATAAATTGCTTTATTTCTCAAGTTGAAATAAAATAAAATAAATCATAAAGTTATTTCAGGTACGCATATTAATGTACACCACAATTAGAAAAAGCAGAGGATATACGAATCTCTTTTAACATGACACAGTGAACCGGATCGCAATTTTTTCGGCGTGTTGTAGGGATCCATGTTGTATGGACCCGTGTTAAAGGAGGATCTACTGCAGTTAAAATTGTGTTTTTAATTTAATATATTTAAATAATAATAATAATTATAACCATAAGAAAAAAAAGAGAGGTTTCAACGAATAAAATAGTAGTGTGCTAAAGAAAAGAAAAAAGATGATTACACAGGCTATATACATGCGTATGAGCGGGCAGTAGGTAAACTTTTGCTGTCTGCCAAGATATTATCCACCGAAAGAACGTCTGCCGGGGTAAATAAGATTTGACAAAATGCTGTTAAAGTTGGTGAAATTTTCATACCAACGCGCCTGAGTAACTCAAGAGTCCACCTCGCCGGGCTTACCGAGACCCCGCCTTACGGGTGACAGGTATGAGAGACTCACTGTTCAAAGTTTGAGGGTTTTATAATTTACCTTTAGGTTGCTGGCCACTGGCTCTTAGATTATTTGTACCGGTTGGCAATTTACCCCTTGAAATCAATCGAAAGGAAAATACGTATTTTGAAATTTTTATCTTACTAGGCTCCGGCTGTGACGCACTATCCATCGAATCATCAAGCATGATAATTTGTCGGTATGTTTTTCGTTATTTTTTATAAAAGAATTATTGTTAAGTATTATTGTAAGTATAATTAAATAATAGAATTTTTATTGTTATGTTATTTAGTAAAGAGCTTTAGGACAGATTATACGACTTACACCTTTCTAAATAGGGGATGTTTCAAATACATTGAACAAATGAAAAATTTGAGAATGTTAAGTAGAGTATCAGTAACGAAATTACTTAAAATAGGTATTGGCGAAACATTTTAGTAGTTTAAAAAGCGTATTATACAGGGTGGCCATAATTAAACTGCAAGTGTTCAAGGGGTGCTGGAGAGAAAACTACCGAGAATATTCCAGTGAAATTTGGTATCTACACGTTTCAGAACATGCGCAAGTCAAATATGCAAAAAAAAAAATCGTCATTTTCACCCGATAGATGGCGCTGTACCGTATTTCAAAGCTCACCGGTGGCATATACAACTTCCAAAACCGATAAACAGAGCATAGTGACATTCTAAGAGGCATATAAACAATATAAAACATCATTTACAGTTTATCAAAATTCCATACAATTCGCTTCAGTAATTAAATTTTTGACAGTAACATGTAATCAAAAATTAACGTAAATTAAGTTCCCAAATTAAACAATTCATGAAGACGCTTTGGAAAACAATTAAACCATTATTTATTCTCATTGACACTCATTGGACCTCTTCTTAATCGTTTCATACGCCGGTATTCTTTCAGAGTAGCTGAATAATTGCTAACATTCCGATAGAATATCTTCACTAACAATGCACGTTCCTTCTTATTCAGAGTCATGATTGACGATTACTCAATGTGGTCTTTTTTTACACTGTTCGATGGGCTTAAAATTTGCATATATGACGTCTATAAGCATTGAAACACGATATAGCGCCATCTATCGGGTGAAAATGGCGATTTTTTAATTGCATATTTGGCTTGCGCATGTTCTGAAACGTGTAGATACCAAGTTTCACTGAAATATTCCTGGTAGTTATCTCTCCAGCACCCCTTGAACACTTGCATTTTAATTATGGCCACCCCGTATTTTGGAAGGGAAATAAGTAATTTGGTAAAACTACCAAGGGTAATTTGGTAAAATACCCCCCCCCCCAAAAAAAAAGTTAAAACAAATAAATAAGAAGTACTGAATTTGTATGAATATACACAGTATGTCAGTGTTTCTAAACAATACCTGCTTAAGATTTCCAGAAGTTATTATAAAAAGTATACCATTATTTTTTAGACTTCAAAAATATTTTCAATATTTTATACTTAACAGTCCTATTTACATTTAGTCCTGCGACCAAATAACTGATTAGTTGAAGCATATTTAATCTTTGATTTCTTGAGTAAAAAAATAATTTCTAAAAACAAATTAAGGTGCCATAAATGTTATGATTATATTAATAATGTTCAATTCACTTGTAGTACCTTCAACAAAGCTAGTTTAATTCTACAGTATCTCAAAATGTAATAAATAAATAAATAAATAAATAAATAAATTGTAATAGTTGCTAAACTTAACTATAATTTTGGATCGCATCAAGAATATGGTATTTTAAGCAAATCAGACACATATCAATGCTTTATAATAGTTTACTTCTAAAGCGAGGTCGAAGAGATATCTAATTTCTTAAACTGTTCTTGCACAATTATTATGGAGAAATGCTAAAAGATATTTTTAAGCATTTAAAAAACATATTTATCCTTCAAACTCACCTAAAACCAATTATTTTGTAAAATTCTGACAGTTAAACTAGTTGTATGTTTTTTTTTCCTTAAAATTATTTATTCGTTTTGAGAATACGTATACTTTGAATAAATTTATTTAACTAATATTAGATCCATTTTTTATTCATTTAACTTTTAGGTTTGAAGAAAATTTAAAAATGGCAGTGACTGTAAGTTATTGCTGATGTTTTTCTTAGAAATCTAATAAGTATGGATAAACCGTGGAAAATTGAATTAAAAAATAAAATCTCTATTTTTTTTCTTTTTTAAATTACGTTGAACCACAACTAATTTTTGGCCAAAATCTGTATTTCTTTGAAAGATGTTTGTGCGAGTAGGAATAGAAAATGTCAAGAATACATAAGGAAATTTTGTAAGAGGATGCAAAAGTATAAAAACTTTTTACAGGTTACCCTTTTCTCTTTTATTACCTGAATTATACAATTTAGTGAAACCAAAACTTGATTTACCTCTTGAGATCGTGGACCAGTACGACCTTTTTTCTCCCAGGTTTCCAGGTAATTCACGCAATCAGTTCTGTAAGGTTTCTCGAGTAACACTTCTTCTAACTATTTAGACAGGAAATTAACTAATGAAGCGGAAAGTGGAAGAATAAGTTTAAAATGCAGTATGAAATACAAACTAAAATAAGAAAGAAAAATCATGCGAAATGCATCGATCATAAAACACTTTCCAATACAATTGCCTTTATTTATACAGGGTGTTTCAAAAAAACGTGGACAAAATGACATGGCAGATCAGTCATACAAGAAGGATCAAAAATCGCATAGGAACATAGGGTCGCAACTATGATCCGGAGCCGTTACAGGGCGTCTAAAATAATACATAACACAAATAGAAGAAACATAACCATTACAGATCATTTTTTAATAATTACTCACTCACATGCGACTAATGCAAGCCAAATGTTGAGCCTACGGGAGATGCTCAAAGTTTTTGCGAAGTGCATCGAGACACGCCTGGCATTTACGTTGCATGGAACGCACATGGATCTTCTCAAAGATACCAGCTGTATCTCGAACACATCCTGCTGCCACAACAATTCTTCCTACCAAGTCTTCCGGCGTTTCAACAGGTGTTTCATACACAACTCCTTTAAAAAATCCCCATAACTAAATAATCCAAGGGAGACAGGTCTGGTGATCGTGGTGGCCATGCGAATGGTCCACCGCGACCAATCCAGCCGCCATTTAAAGTAGCCTGCAGATGTGCTCTGGCGTCTGTGCTGAAATGTGCAGGAGCTCCGTCGTGTTGAAATCGAATGCGTCGACGAGTAGGCATCATTCATCACTTCTGGCAGAACCTCTTGCAAGAATGTTAGATAAATAGGACCGTTAAGTCTTTCTGGGAGAATGTACGGACCAAGTAAACAGTCTCCTACAATGCCAGCCCACACGTTAACGGAACACGTTAACGTTTTCGTTATGCGCCGTGCGAACGTGTAGCATGCGGGATTTCATCCGCCCACGTATGCGGGTTATGAAAGTTCATCACACCCTCTAATGGGAACGCAGACTCATCCGTGAAGAAAACACTTGCTGCGAAATTTCGGACTGCAGCATGTTCTTGCAAAAACCACCGAGCAAAATCCATACGATTGTTGTAATATCTCGGTTCCAGTGCCTGGACGCGTTGTAAATGATAAGGATGTAGTCCTTCGTCGTGTACAATGCGCCATACGGTAGCGTGGTGGATATGGGTCTCTCGGGATACAACTCGTGTACTTGTTGAAGGATTACGCTGGAATTCTTGGACAACTCATTCTTCTGCTTCAACTGTCCGAGTTATTCGTTGGCGATCAGCATCCCGCTAGCGCACGTCTAACAAGCCGGTTTCACACAATCGTCGATGCAGAGTGGCAAAGTATGAGCGGCTATGCACCTTTCTACCAGGATACATTCGCAAGGCTTCTCGTCCATTGAAATTGGCCATGCCATAAACTAAATGCATGTCAGCCATTTCGCGGTTTAATTAGCCATGTTACGCCCAACGCATCCACGGCTAGAATGAAGACAATCTCCGTTTGCTCAGCTCGTGTTTGTATCGCAACGCCCTCACATGGCTCTAGCGCTCTCTAATGGCGTTTGCGACCCTCTGTTCCTATGCGATTTTTGATCCTTATTGTATGACACATCTGCCATGTCATTTTGTCCACGTTTTTTTTAAACACCCTGTATATCTATTTATTCCGCATTATATTAGTTTGGTGCCTACGCATGCTTTGATCAAATTTATAATCGATTGCATAAAAACAATCTTATAAAATAAGTAATAAATGGATAAAATAATTCGGAGGATATTTAAAAAAAAATACCATTTCTATTTTCTTTAATTTTGGTTCTTTGATAAAAACCTATTCGCCATTAATGGCAACTTCTTAGTATGTTTTAGCTGGTTGTTGCGTTAGCGTAGAGTTTTATGTTCACATTAAAATTAATAGTCCATCTGAAAAAAGGAAATTTTGCATGTTGCTGCATGTAAGTCGGCAGTTATTGATAGTTAAATTCTCATTTGTTATCTTAGGATTGAGCAATATCACATGCAATTCAGATGTTATCACCTATCAAAAAGCAAAGTTTTGGTGACTTTCTTTTAGCAATGGAATCATGTATCGTTAAAAATTGCCAAATTTGGCGGGTATTTGCCAAGATTTGGGGCATTACACACAAAAAAAAAAACGTTATTACTACTATTAATGTAATTCTGTGAGACCCTGTAAAATAACTGCAAATGTTGTCCTACATTTTAAAATGAAGAGTACACTTTTGTAAATATCTATACAGGGTGTCCAAAAAAGACTGTAACATGCTTTAATTCTTTATCTATTCGAGAAAAGAGGGCAATGTGAATTTAAAAAAAAATGTTTAGAATAAGGGGAAGAGAAGAACTACGCTAAGAAAAATTTCCTTTCGTTAATTTTAAAAAAGGTACACTTTTTAAATTTGTAAAATTTGTACGAATCCCGTTCAAATAATTCTTATTTAGTAAAATGTGTCCCATGTACTAATAAGGTAAAGTAAAAAAAAAAAAAGTTATATAATTCAAGGAGTCAGAGATATGATGATAATCATATGCTTAAATCACTTTTAAATGGCTCCAGCTAGGTAAAAATCCCTTCGTATTTTTTCCCTTCCCCGTTTTTAACGGTCATACAAAAATTGTGAAAGAAAATACATTTTTGCTCTCCAGCAATAAACGTTTGAGCCCTTGAGCATCTTTGTTACGTCTCTATGACCTTTATGATGAAAGACTGAAAATTGATACATCACCTCATTAGTGCATAGTGGAACATTTTACTAATTGGTAAATTTTTGTACAAGGCTCGTACGCAAATTTTAAAAGTGTAACTTTTTTGAAAATTAACGAGCACGGTCAGACAGGCAGGAAGATAAACCAAAATCACAAATGCTTATCAAATTTGTAGGAAAGAGTTAAAAAGGTAAAAGATGTAGCACACAATAATCTCATTTGCATTGGTTAAAGACATTCTATTTTCCATTTTAAGTTCATTAGCGTTTATGATGTCAGCATTCTAGTTACCTACAGCTTCTATTTCCCATTAGGAATATACATGTTTTTCTCTGTATGGCTCAATTCTCCTTGTTAAAGTAAAAACGTGCGTGTTTGTGTGGAGGGAGAAATTTGAAGGCCTAGATTTTCTACTATTAATTAATAAAAAAATATGTTACAAACATTTCATTAAAGGTAGCACATAACTTACCATGGAAACAAAAAGTAAGTATGTTCGTCCAGGTTTCATAAATATCCCCTTTTCGAATGGGTTTACAGCTAGATACGGAGAATGCAACCAGAAAAGGATTCCAGCTCTTTTTCCAGGTGTAAACATTTCGTCTGCTCGAACGTTGAAGGTAAACGTGTTGACAGGTTCTCTGACTTGTAGTAATGTAAAACATTAACTTTGAAAAAACTTTAGTAAACAAGAACTTGCAAAATATCTATTAAGTTCATTACATTAACAAGAAAGATAAATCGCGCCAAACGCATCGGTTATAAAACACTTTCCAATACAACAATATTTTTGAACCAAATTTGGCGGTGTATTGTCCTTAAATTTGGCGAGATTTCGGAGGCAATCTTTAAAACATGTTGTTATCAATATGAATTTAATTTTGTGAGACCCCGTAAAAGAGCTTTAAAAATACTTTCCATCGTTTAACTGAAGTGTAAAATTTTATAAACATTTTTATACTTATTGTATTGTGCTTGAAATGAATAAACTGCCATAGATAGTTATGTCTTCGAATTTCTTCGAGTGCTTTTGTAAAAGAACTATAAATAACACAGGCACTATTTTCAATAGAGAGCTTTATCTTGTAACCCTAAATAATTTTACATCAATTTTGTTTCATTTCAACTAGCCGAATATCTCCAAAATACGCTTTAAAGAGGACTGTCTACAAAGCATAATATATTGGAAATCTTTTGAATCCTCCTACAAAGAACTATGAATGCTACCTGCACCATTTACAATATGGTACGTGTACAGTACATAGGAATAACCTATACAAATTTCGTTGTAATCGATGCATATTTACGAAAGTAAGAGCACAGAAGATTGGCCGGACGGACCGACAAGCAGACAAACCGAAATCATAAACACTTTTCAACCTTCTTAGAAAGTGTTGAAAATAGCAAATGTTAGAGAATGTCATCTTCATTTTCAGGATATTGGTTGCTCTATAGAAGAAAGGCGCGCAAGGACTTCCTAGCTGCCGAGATTCATGCATGAGGTACTAATTTTTGATAGTTGATTATCAATATCAAATATAAAAATAACCCAATAATACGTACAGAAGTTCTTCTTTTTCACAGTAACAACTTCTTTAGAATTATTTACTCTGTCATATAAGCTGTAGCATATGTATGCAGGTTCCAAAAGATCTTCTTTTCTCATGTGTGGTCCGGTAATAAATTCATTAACTTCCATCCTGCGGAAAAAAAAAAAAAAATGACGATAGATAATATCAATTTTCTGAATGTAACAAACTCAGTAATAATTAAATAAATGAATATAATTAGAATAAATATATAATTATGTATTATAATTGCGAATGAATACTAAAAGAAATGTACAATACAAAAGATCGTTCAAGCTTTATGGAAACGATCTTGACAGTTCATTTTTCATGCATGAATGCCATATTTTTTTAAGTCATTTTGTTTGATTTCATGGCTATGGCTCTTGACAATAGCCTTTGGTTGATAGAAACAAACTTTGGAAGACTGCATCCACGAATATTAAGCGGAATTGGGAAAAATTACCCGAGAGGAGTGAGCTAATATTAACACAACGGAGCTAAAAAGAACGTTTACTTTTATTTAAACTTCCAGCAAAGTATCAACACCTATAATCATCTAATCATCTATAATCATAATAAACCCGCATTTGTCTCAGGTCCGACCTGGGACTTAGCCAGAGAATGAGCCACGTTAGTCTCCACTTACTAAATTTCAACTCCCCCCCCTTTGTTTATTGGATGTTAATACAATGTTGGAAACAAATATTGATTTCGTTACCCGAAACCCGCAAATTGTGTCTATCAATTTCATGCAGATGATGATAGGTGTTAATGATTCTTTGCTGGGATTCTCCATGGAAGCAAAATTTTTCCACCGTTAGGCCAATATTAGCCCACTCCGCTTGAGTCGTTTTCGGAATATTGGTTGCTCAATGGAAGAAAGGCGCGTATCCATTCAAGGAGCGTATCAAGTCCGTTTGGTGTTTTTAGATGCTGTCCCCCTACAACTTCAGCTTGTTTCAATAAACTGAAAGCGCGGAAATCCATTGAAGAAGAGTCAGATGATTTTACTGGTATTTCAGCAAATGGAATATACTTTATTTATGTTTCTGTTCCTTTCTTTGCTAAATAAGCAACATTTCACTTGATTTGAAGGTTTGTTCATAAGAAGCTGAACTTTATTCTTTCCGTATATTTCTTCATTTCGGCATATTTCTTCAAAAATGTATTCTAAAAAATTCTTTCTGTTTGCTGTTTTAAGCGAAATCCTGCAGATATCATACTTGCGTTTAAGAACATTTTTTTGTATACTGTCGTAGCATTGCGAATAGTTGTTTTAGAGAGTTTATCAATTAAAAAATGTACCCCCCCATTATAATTTTTTAAATATACACACGCCTCATCGAATGTTGCCACAAATTTTCATTTCTCAGTACCTAGGTGATTTTCGTTTTACTCCACGTTTGGCGTCTATTAGCTTGGTGCTAAACATTAAACCCAGTTAAACAATGTAATAAATGCAATAGTTATGAAGAATATCCAGACTTGTAAAAGAAAGTAGCTCTGTAGAGTATCATTTCTGCGAATAATACTGCTTCTTTTATTAACAACGCATTGATTTATTTGCTGAAATTACTTATAGTTTTTTAAAGATTCATCAACTAAAAATGCATGTTTTTACAGTTTACATTATTGTAGTGATGTACTAGTTTTGAAATAAATATTCAAGCTCGGAAAGCTTTGATAATTTCAGTTTCTTTTAAACAAAAATTTAAACTTCACAACTAACTTATTCCGTATATAGCATAAAATTATTTTTTCGGACAGGTATTCAGCTTGTTAGATCTTGAGCGTTTAAGATGTTTGCCGTACCAAGAAAAAGAACACTTGAATTATTTTAATTACTACTATTATCACTGAAGAGCGATGAAATTCAAACTAAAACTTTCAAAAACTTAGTATGGTGCCGATTTACACAATTCAGATACTGGTGCATTACAACAATAATGAGCCACATCTGGAAATTGTTCCTCAGATTCGTCCATTGTCGGATTATTTGCCATTTTAAAACTTGCTAATTTATTATTCTGGCTGCGCCCTCTGTAAATGGGCAGATCCAATGAATAGACATTACCTTCGTCGATGTGCATCACTTTACGGCGATTCTACGACAGCACTGTAATGGTGTGCTTGAGAATTTTTAAGGCAATGGCTTCGGTCAATTGTTTTAGTTGAATTTTACTTTTATATTTATTGTTAATGCATCCATTTTCATTTGTTTCTGCGTTGCCATTGGAAGAAAAAGCTTGTTAATTTAAGAATAGTTTTTCTTTGTTATTATTATTATCATGTATATTATTTCTCAAAGGTATTTTTTTCTGGCGCGGCTAGATCTTATTAAATACTTGACCCAAAAAGTTTTTAAAAATACCTAGTTAAAGCTTATACACTGCTGGCCACCCAAATTGCAACACCAAGAAAAACAAGAGATATCACAACAAAATTTATTGTGTAGATAACATGTTGACCAAGTAACAAATGATTAAATTTACAGCATTCTATGAAGCGTGGTTCCTGCCAAAATCAGTACCCAGAGTAGCCGCCGTTGTTGGAGATCACAGCTGCCACACGCCTCGGCATTGATTCAAAGAGACTTTGAATGTGTTCTTGGGGTACAGCAGACCAAGCAGCTTCCACACGTTGCCAAAGTTGATCTGGTGTGACAGCTGGGGATGAACTTTGGGTCAGTCGTTGAGCAACCATGGACCACATGTTTTCTATCGGCGAAAGATCCGGAGAGCGCGCCGGCCAGGGAAGCAATTCAATCTGGTGATTGACGAAGAACCCTTGGACAATGCGTGCCACGTGTGGCCGTGCATTATCCTGCTGAAATATGGCTGTTGGCAAGCCCTGAAGGTAAGAAAGGACAACTGGCTCCAACACCTCGGAGATGTAGCGCTGGCTGGTTAAAGTACCGGCAATGCGTACTAGAGGAGTGCGAGAGAGATATCCGATACCGCCCCATACCATAATACCCGGTGCAGGACCAGTGTGACGGTGCATAATGCAGCTGTTCAGCATCCTCTCTCCACGGTGTCTCCAGACTCGAATCCGACCGTCGTGGTGTTGCATACAGAAGCGTGACTCGTCAGTAAAGAGAATTTCATTCCATTCTGTCGTCCACATCCTTCTTTCATCGCACCATTGGCGGCGGAGACGTCTGTGGTTCCGCGTCAGAGGTAGACAAAGCAACGGACGTCTTGCGGACAGACCATTCTGCTGTAAACGACGTCGAATGGTACGCGCAGACACTGGATGATGCGTTACAGACTGAATCTGCTGTGATATGGTTCGTGATGTGACTGAGCGGTCCGTCACTGCCATGCGTACAATCTGCCTGTCATCACGTGACGTGGTGCACTGAGGTCGATGCGGTCGATCACGTCTGTCCGTCGTACCCTCCTGCACCCAACGATCACATATCCGCATCACAGTTGTTTGGTTTCGTCCAATACGACGACCGATTTCCCTGAAAGATAACCCACAATCTCGGTATGCCACTATCCTTCCTCTGTCAAACTCGGATACTTGATCAAAAGATGATCGTTGTTTCCTACGAGGCATAATTTATCGTTTTTTTGAAAAAAAAGCAAGAAAAACACAATTGCTGTACTTGAAACCGTCGAAATCTCCAAGCCTTAAATAGCGCTTTGAGGTGGCGCCACAGGCGCGCTTGATGTGCGTCTGCGCTGAAATTCTAATCATTTGCATATCTCACCTCAGCTAATGCATGTTGTAAATTTCATATTATTTGCATGCTTCCTTCAGGGTGTTGCATTTACGATGGCCAGCAGTGTAATTTCTACTTTTGACGAAAAATACGCAAAAATTCGGAAAAAATCTTTAATAAAAAAAAAATCATATATATTATTTCTCAAAGGTGTTTTTTTCTGGCGCGGCTAGATCTCATTAAATACTTGACCAAAAAAAAAAAAAAAAAATGTAACAGACTCCATGGTTCCAGGTTGCCAGAGTCAGATGAATTGAGTATACTTTCTTTAAAAATGAGTGGCAACGACAGATAAAAAATGTAAGAAAAATAGAACAGCTAGGAGTTGTTATTATGTTTTTTGTATAGATTGGATGGATGATTGAAGGTAACTAGAAATACAGGTTTTTTTGTAAATTGTTTGTAAAATAGATATTTAAATGAAATTAAAAGAACTTCTTATTTTGTCTTTTCAATCGAGCCGTCTCATTTTGATAATCCAGCGAGTTGTATTCATCAGTCGCCGGCAGAATATTTTGTTCTATGCCATTTTCTCGAAGGTTTGGCGACATTTTTCTGGCGTCTCGGGTGGGCGGCTTGAATTGAAACGGACGTGGCTAGATCTCATTAAATACGTGACCAAAAAAAAAATATATATATATATATATAACATACCCAGTTATAGCATATAATTTCTACTTTTGACGAAAGTAGCGCCACCTGTTGGTGACACATGTTTTTTATTCTCTATGAAATGCAAAAATGTACAGAAGATGGCGTTTGAATAGACCTAATACAACCGATATATTCAACTTTAAATGTAAGAGGCGCCATCTTCGATATAGAGATCAGTGGTGCAAACTGTAAATATATAGCAATATAAATATTTATATACTGATATACAATTAACATTAAGTAGATTTTATGTTTGCTTATAATTATTAACTGCTAATATTGTTTTTAAAGAGGTTTTAAAAAATAAAACAGTTAAAATAAAAAATTTTCTGTTAAAAAAAAATGTCTACTTTTTGAATGATTTCCAGTCAAACATCTAACTGACCCGTGAAAATATTTAACAGAATATAATGTACTTATAGACACATTTATTCATTTTCACACTATAATATTTACAGTTGTAGTATTAAATACAATATTGTGCGAAATATACGCACGGGTCAGATAGTTACTGTATTATTATTATTATTATTATTATTATTATTACTTTTTTATATTCATATTTATTTGTACCTACTTAATTTACCATTGAAAAAATAAGCTTGTTAATTTAAGAACAATATTTCTTTGTTGACAAACTTTACTTACAATATATTTCTATAATTCGCAAATTGATTAACAAACCACGAAAATATGAAATCGGCATTTGCTGAAATGCCGATTATTAGTACAATATAGCGCTATTAGTACAATACGCTTCTTTTATAATCGAATATTTTCGTAAAATTAGTAATATTTACTGAACATTAAGAAGTATTATTGAATTTCAAGCTGTAAGACTTACTGTGCCAGTTTTACAAAATTTTCTGGGCTTACATTGAGTTCAACCATGTCTTCCAAAGTCATGTTGTTATTCAATATGTAGAACTCGTTCTTTGGAACCTAAAAGAAAATTTTTATTAGTACAATACGCACTACTTAGTATTACATAAAAATTTAACACTCTGAGGTCTAAGCCCGAGAATCTCTCGGTTCCAACTTTTACCTCTCTAAGCTATAAAATTACCGTCCTTTTCTACTATCTACGAAACTTTTAGTTAATATATATATAGAAACCTCGAACAAAATTAAGTATATGAAAATATCTAGAATTCTAGAGAGAAAAAGATCTAGATAAAGAAAAAGTAACTCTACTTTTTGAGCCATTGTTCGGTAGCCAAATTAAATTTACTAAATAATGTTTATTTACAAATAAAACCTATTTTCATGTATTTGTACTGGCCAAGTGGATAAAGACACTGAACATGGTAGATGGCTGAAATGTGAAGGTTCCGGGTTCGGACCTATCGATCTAACGGTCCTAAGTTTTGAGTGTTTTTCTCCAAATATAACGTGGATACGTGTTAAAACCCCTCAAAAAGTCGTCAAAGGAAGAAGAAGAAAAGGTTTGTTAATTGACATTTATTTACAAAAATACTTCAACCTAGATGCACTTGGTAACGAGAAATCAACCAACTGCTGAATGTATTTAAAATTTGACTTTCTAATCTGCTGAATTTAATTCCCAAGTGTGTTGGTTTTGTTCTCAAAAATATCACGCTGTTTGCTAATTGCTCTTTTTTGACTCCGTGAATTGGCAAGTTTTCCACTCTCTCCCTAATCTTTTCCATAGATTTTCATCTGCGTCATTAACTAATTTTTATTGATGTCACTTCTGACACGAAACACATTCCAGGTGAAAAAAGGCGTATTATCTTACGAATATACTAAGGTTATAATTAATTCCAGTTTTGTTTGGCACTGCTTACCAGTGTTTTATTTTCACCACAATAGTATTCATATCTTTTGCAGAAATCTCCAGTTGGTTCTTCACAGCGCTCCGGAAACTTCTGGCAAAAAATCCGCCGGTTGATTCTGCCACGCACAAATGAAATGGATTAGTAAACGAATAATTTTTGCATACAAATTAAAAACAATAATTGTGGGAGAAATACTTTCAGTGATTAACATTTTGATAGAATGAACTATGTATAACTTATGATTTATCGTATTATTTTTAAAAAGCTTGTGGTTTATTTGCAAGGGCGGATTAAAAGGACCCCGAGGAAAGAGAAATTAATGTAAAATATCTTATTTTAATTCCATAAAATGGATGTATATGTCAATCTTCTAACTAAACGCCCCCCCCCCCCGACAAACTTGCATTAATCCGCCACTGTTTATTTTGCGGACGTAAATTTATAATACAGATCATGGCATGCTGTGAAATGCTATTAACGATCACTGCAATGGTTACGAAATAGATTTTTATTATTTCTAAATTACATATACCACACGAATTAATCTGGTGTAGTCTTACGTTTACTATGCTTATGAAAATATTTGCACTTTTTTGTTGCTATTCCTAGAAATCATAAAAAAGGCATCATATAGTTGTCAAATACCGACACTTCAAATTTTATAAAAGGGGTTAAAAAAGTTAAAAAAAAAGAATTCATTATACAAAATAAAAGATTTTTTCTAATGGCTGACGCTTGCCGTTTATAGGCTTTGGTCCAAAATGGAAGAGTAACGAGTGTAATTAATAAGAAAAATATATAAGTACATATAAATATTAATAATAGTGATTTATTAAGGAGCTGATAGCAAATTTGGTTGGTTGGTTTCCAGACGAAATCAGGTGGTAGCTTTGTCATGTTCAAGAGCAAGCATATCTAGAGCCATGTTTATACACGACGCACATTAATTTACTAAAATATATTAACAATTTATACAAATCTGTTCCCTATATTGTATCATTGGAAAGTAAAAAGAGTATAAGTATAAATATGTAACGAGTGTAATTAATAAAAAAATATATAAGTATAAATATTAATAATAGTGATTTATTAAGGAGCTGATAGCAAATTCGGTTGGTTGGTTTCCAGACGAAATCAGGTGGTAGCTTTGTCACGTTCAAGAGCGAGCATATCTAGAGCCATGTTTATACACGACGCACATTAATTTATTAAAATATATTAACAATTTATACATATCTGTTCCCTATATTGTATCATTGGAAAGTAAAAAGAGTACATAAGGATTTAAAAAGTGCAGATGATCAAGGGGGTAGTCTCAAGGTATCTCATAATTATTTTTTATTAATCTTTTAAAAATCTTTTTGAATGTGATAAAATATATAATTATAAAAACAACATCTATTGCCTCAAAAATTCTATATTTCATGAATTATGATTTGGGGCGAGATTCAAGTGAAACACAATTCGAACGTTTTCCGCTTAGAACAGGGGAAACTTCGAAATATATCAATGTTTCTTATTGAACTGAAACAAACCAACCGTGTTTTGATCACGTGACAGCTCGATAGGTTTGTTCATTGGAAGCATTCTGCCAAAACGTTCGAACTATGGACTGTAAAAACGTTCGATTCGAACTCGATCGCGCGCGTTTCACTTGAATCTCGCCCTTAGGATGACATTTCAAATAAGATAAAAGTTCAGTATATATTTCGTGTGTGTTGCTTATAGCTTTCCAATATTTTAAAGTGAAATATAGTTCAACAAACGAGAATATGCCTATATGTATACAGAGACAATAAACAAAGTGGCATTACCCGTTGTTGTCGCAAAAAGTATATCCTGGAACTTGAAGCATTTCTGGTCTGATGATATCGAGGTCCACAGTCGTAGGATACTCGAAAACATGACAAAGGAAACTTCCACTCTGATACATAAAGCCAATTAAACAAAGAATTAGTGCCAATATTTTGAAGGCTTTTCTACATAAACTAGATGTCTGTGCTAGACTCGAAACCATACCGACGGAGGATTCCTTGAATACTTTAGACGCATAAGGCTCACCTCTACTAAAATGCAAATTTTCAGATGCCGTCTTTTCAGCCATTTTGTACTTTTTTTGGAATGCAGAAATGTAGCCTGAAATAAAGCAGAAATCTTCATTATATATAGTTATGCGCGTTGTAGACCATTTCTCAAATACTTTATAATGAACAGTTACTTTATAAAAAGTAAAGAATTTTAATTTTCAGCAAGAGAAATTTCAACCTTTGAAAAAGTAAAGATACTCAGTTAAAGGAAAATGCTTTTTGTAACAATCGGAAGTTCATTACATCAAATTTACTGAACTCACAGTTTTTTAATGTTTTCAAATATTGAATGTTTATTCTTAAATAAAATTACTTTTTTTCTTTTTCCAAGGCAGCTAAAACTCTTCAGTGTTCATTTGTAATAATGCGTTAGTTAAAAACTTGCTTTTATTTTGATCTATGCTTTTGGGTGTTGCTGAACGATCTATACTTTTGCACGTAGTTGATGGCACATATCAATAAAGTATATTTAATAAAGTAATAACTTTTTTTGTTAAAATGGACTGTTTATTCATTATTTCACTTTAAATATCTGGCATTCAAGATTTTAAAAATGTTTAGTATATATAGGGTTTTTTAACACTTTGCGAATTTACTAAAATTATTTTAAATAGTTTATTTTAGAGAGAATTTCTTACTTCCCCTGAAAACTTTCGCATTCATAATGTTTCGCATTATTTAAGAATATTAATAGCAAAATGGATAGATATTACAATTTTGTTATCTTCGTATACGTCATAACTTTGACTGACGTTTAAGCAGTTGCATTTTACTGTCTAATTATTCTTAAATAAGACTGATTATTTACTTTCTCCGTGGTAGTTTAAGCACTGTAGCAAGCTTTGTTTTTAGTATACATCTTCTGAGTTAATTTGCAAGATGTATCAAAGATTTTAGCAATTTTAGAAAGAAAGAGGTTTTCATTCATAACTGAGATGAAATCATATTTTAATAGGTTTCTTTTCTATAATTAGTACACAACTGTGCAAATCAAAAATATCTTGACGGAACGTTTTCTTGGTGGATATTTATGCTGTCCCCAATTTTCTAGATAGAAAATTGATATGACAGCATAATATTTAGCACTTTTTGGTTCCAATTTTATATTTAGCATTTCGGTAGTTTAGACTGACGCCTTCATAATCCAGTCTTCATTTTTATTTTTAAATTCTTGGATGTGTAAAAATAACCCATGGAATTTTTCCCTCTAATTTCCTCGCTGACGAACTTTTTTTGTTTTTGTGTTGCATCTTTTTTTTTAAGACTTAAGTGTAACCCTGAATACATCGAAACCCTTTTACAAATATCTTTTTTCTTCTTACAGCTGTATGAGTTATGAATTTTTGGTAAGACAACAGTAAAAACTAGCTCGAGAATGTTCTAAGTTGAAACTTTCACCTATTAGTTCCATATTTATAATTTCGGTGTTTTTAAATTTCTTTTCTTTAATGCGATTTTAAAATAGTTCAAAAATTTCATATGTTAAACCTTTCATAGTTTTTAACTTTTCATTTTTTAATATCACATGAATCATTTCCAGATATGCGTAGTTCATATATTTTCAACTATATAAATAACTGCAGATGAGTCGATAAAAGTGCAATTTAACAGTGAATTAATATTGTAAAGAGATGACTCGACACCAAGAAAACTATAAAATGATTTCTTTTGGGATTCCCAGTTCTTTCAGTCTGCCTTAACTCTCCTTAAGCTTATACCAAAATTTATTTTTATTAAAAATGTATCCTGTATATTGATTTCTATTTAATTATAAAACCAAAATAAATGTCTATAATAATTGATTGTGAGTTTTATCAAATTTTTATTGTGGTCGAACCTCTTTGATTTATTAAAATGATTCAAGTAAGGAATAAAAAAAAATTGTTAAAATCGCTATAATACCAATGTATATTAGTTTTTGATTGCATTTGTTAGGCTCAACTTTATGTATTTTCGCAGTTATCTATTTAGATTTGTCTTGACAGTTAAATTTTAAAGCTTAACCAACATCAAAGCAAAAGCGAGGTTTAAGCTTTTGCTTTGCCCTCGCTTGAAACTAAAATTTTTAGTCTCTTAATTACTTGAAGTACAACGGTTTTTTCTTCTAATTCGTTTCATCGATAGTTTAAACATTTTAAAAAATATGTATTTTATGATAAATAATAGGGATAGAGAGCACACACATACACATATACACAACACAACATTTTCCATCTAATCATGTTTGTTTGAGACGCGTTAGAAATATTTACGTTGTTACATCAAATCAAAAATCACTATCTTCCTAATGTTTGTGTTTGTATTATTTATCTATATAAATAAAACAAAGTGTAAAATGTTAGTTACTTAGTTAGTTTGTGTTTCGCCTGGCTTCTAGACGGGTGATCCTAGACCTACCAAATTTTGTATGGAAATTCTCCAAGACGGGTCCTGACATAACTCGAAACGATTTTTTGGAAATTTGAATTATTTTAGGAGATATCGATAAAAAACGTGTGGCAAAAGGCTATTTTTTTTTATCTCCGCCATTTAGTAATTGTAACCCCGCAGTAGAAAAAGCGACGATTGAGCATATCTAGGTTGTCATATTTGGCAACTTTATTAAATGATTCAGACTCACGAAGTAAAAATAATAGATTAACGATTTTTTTGTTTAGATTATTTGTAAGGCTATTTTTTAATTAAAATATCGTGTCCATGGGAAATCAAAGCAGGAATGAAATGCTTTGTACTCAAAGGAAAAATAGGGTTTAGAAATTTTCCGAGACCAAAATGTGCAACTTTTTAATTTGGCGAAAAATTAAATGGTTGATGTGTGATTTTGAGGAGATGACTCTACCGCTTGGCGCAATTTATCGTAATTTTATCGTCTGCCATTTGGATTATGAATGCACCTGAAAAAGTGTTTGAAACTCAGTTCGAAATGTGCATTTTTCTGCGCAGTTTTTTCCATCTATTTCTAACGTATTGCATCCAGAAAAAGGATGTTAGAAATATCAATTTGAATTTTGTTTAATCACACTCATGAATAATGATATACTTTCCAGCTTAATGAAATAAGGAACGAAAATAGGGAAGATCCATGGCTTATAATACGCTTTTAATATATAGCACTATAGTGCGTATTTAAAATCTGAATGAAGATTTTCTTACTTTTTTTTTCGCTTTCCGTTTTTTGATAAAGGTCAATATATACAGAAGCTCTTCAGTATTAATGCAGGACAAAAATAATTTATACCTTTTTGTAGATTTTTATCATTTAACCATCTTATTTTTGAAACCAGGGGCGGCCCGACACGGTAAGCATCGCATCTAAGTGCCGGCTTCAATGGGGCTTCATTTCGAACTCAAAAACTAAGTAGAGCATAAAAGGGGGCGTCTTTTTTATATTTGCCGGGAACGACACTTACCGTAGGGCCGCTCCTGTTTTTAACCAACTTAATTTTAAATTCCATTAAGAATCTGAGAGATTTCAGTGCCAAGGAAGCTTGTGAGGAATAGGATTCTTTCCGAACACGATTTATTAAAATGGTGAACCAACTGGTCGCCGGAGGCGACTAGTTCAAAATAAGTTTTTAGGAAATATTTCTAATTGCTGTGTTTTTTTATTGAAAATGAGTATTTTAAATTTATGGCAGTAGTCTCAAATAACAACATTCATCTTTCAGGCCCGATTTATTGAAATACTATAATGAGATCGGTATACCTCCTAAACGTTAAGTATTTTTCGCACTGTATTATGATCCCCCTCATGCAATTTTATATCCAGTGTTACTCTTCTGCATCCCACACAGGGAGTCGCATTCATTTAAATTAAAACGCCTGCTACTGTAAGGAAGATAAACATGTATCATGTTTTCAAATGACTGACATGATTACACGGCTTGCAGAAAACCATTCTGGATCAGTTCCCACCCTTATACCTGGAAAGAAAAGTTAAAAATAAGCAAGTATAAAACGAACTCTGTTGGTTGCACCGATTTTAAAGAGATTTTAAGCACTGATATATTTGTTGGCTTTCCAGTAAGAGTCAACATGTCAGCATTATTTGGATTCTGCTTAATGTGCCCAATGCTTAGAGCTTAAATAAATGTCACACGATACTGCACTCTGTTATTCCCTTAATTCTATGTTCCTACTCACTGCTTGCTGTAAGGTGGTACAAATGAACTTCTTTGTTCTACATTCAGTCTTTTCACAAAGGTGATTTTAAAAATAAGACGAATCGGCGAATAGTTTTATTGTCCTAAAGCTTGTCTGCTTAAGGGTTAAAATACAGGGTATGTCACAAATCCCTCTTAGATTTGGAAGGCTTATAAAAAATAATATATTACCCATACAGCAACAAAGTTTGACTTTACAGGAAAAAGAAGCATTACAAATTTTGTTTCTCAAATAACTAGCTTTCTGTATATATATATATTAATGACTATGTCATTTTATCTCTCACTCCCTTTATTGAAAGTTGTCCGAAAAATGTGTCCCAAAAAAGCGACATAATTTTACATATATTTAAACACTATTAGTTCACAACAGCTCTAATCTATTGTTACAATATTTCGTAAGCTGTAGAATATGCATCCCATGTATTTTTCTACAAATAGGTTACAATCACAAAAATTTCAACATAGGGTTATCAGGCGCAATACACGAAAGATGAGAGATAAAATGACATAGTCATTTAATATCGCAATAATCAAACTGAAAAATTAGAGGGTTCAGGGATATATATATAACTCGACTGTTCGAGCCTCGTCAGGCGGACACCCCCCCCTCCCGAACCCCCCTAATTTTTTAGTTTCATTATTGCCATATTAAAACAATATTAATTGACTATGTCATTTTATCTCTCATCTTTCGTGTATTTCGCTTGATAACCCTATGTTGAAATTTTTATGATTGTAACCTATTTACAGAAAAATACATGGGATGAATATTCTACAGCTTACGAAATATTGTAACAATAGATTAAAGCTGTTGTGAACTTTTTAGCATTTAAATATATGTAAAATTATGTCGCTTTTTTGGTACTCATTTTTCGGACAATTTTCAATAAAGGGGGTGAGAGGTAAAATGACATAGTCAATAATAGATGTCATGCATATTCTACAGCTTACGAAATATTGAAACAATAGATTAAAGCTGTTGTGAACTAATAGTATTTAAATATATGTAAAATTATGTCGCATTTTTATGTCACTTTTTTGGGACACATTTTTCGGACAATTTTCAATAAAGGGGGCGAGAGATAAAATGACATTGTCATTAAAAACAATAATGTATATATAAATACGCTAAGCAAAACCTTAGTGTCCCTTTTGCAGCGCACTGCCCGAACGGATGACCGTGAAATTCGGCACAGTTAAAGTTCCTATGGAATTGTTTGTGCGAATGTTAAAATTTTTGTGTAGTATGCTAGTACACCGTAAAAAATTAGAGAAGTAATTTGACACGCAGTATTTCTCGCCAAGTCAGCCGATGGTTCCATTGTTGTGTCAATTTTGAAATAACAACATTTAGTTTCAGCAGGACTATAGGGTTATACTATTACAACAAAATTTGCAAAAAAGTGGAATTATTCCCCAGTTTGGTAATACGCCAATGACTAAAATGTGCTTGGCGACTTTTTTTATACGGCGGCAATCATTCGAAAAAAAGAACAAATTCATTGAGTCAGCAAGGTTTCATACATGGTCAGTGGTACGCCTCAGCAAGTAGACTTGAATCATTCGACTTTTTAAGATTTTATAACTCCAAACATAATGGGGTCTTTAGCCGAGGATAGTTCCAGGTTCAATTTTCGGAGGGGGCCACTAGACTTTTTAGATTAGCTTTAATTATTCAAAATGCAAACTGAATGCGTGAAATCCAAGGTCGGTACAGGGAGGTGACTCTATGACCCATTCGCAGGAGCTGCCTTTGTATTTAGCAAATTGTGATAGAGTTTTTATAAAAACACGGTCTTCACAGAAAAGTGTGGTGGTTGTAAAGTGAAATTGTACAAAAGTGGTCACTAAAGACAGTCTCTTAGCCAAGGAGGTCACTTTAGTAGGTTCCAGTGTATATGGAATGGTGAGACATTCTTTGACAGAAGAATTTTATTCACACTCAAATTTAAAAAAAAATAATGCTTTATGGTCGAATTTCGACCACTGGCAGACAACTAGTTCTATAATAAAAGCTGCATAGTACTACAGAAAAATATATATATAGTAAAAAGGCTTAACGTGTGAATCAATATATCATCCATTTAGCAGATACAAAATTCTAAATATGCTTGGAATGATAAATGTTTTGATTTAAGGAAACATTCATAATTAAACAACATATCCAAAAAGAGCAAAATATATGAAACCAATAAAAGGGAAAAAACTATTATGTGGACAAAATGAAAGGTGAAGTACGGATTGGAAAGTATAATGTAGTAAGCATCGATTAAGCTCGTCAGGCCCCGCAAACCGAATACTTTCTACCAAAATAAAAACAAAATAACAGGATTTGATTCTAGTTACTTAGCACAAAGAACGCTACATGTGTAACTAAGGAGGATATCCTGTTAAAAAGCAAGCATGAAAGGGGAAAAAAAATTGGAGACGACATGGCCATCTGCATTAAGCATGAAAACATGGCTCATCCATGGGGCTGTTGCCAATTGAAGAGGAAAAAATACATGTTGCCAGAATTTTAGGTTAAAAGTTGAACAAAAAGTGAAAAGTAAAAATTAGTAAATAAATTAAGAGTGAGATAAATAAAAGTTGAGCTATAAGTAAAAATTAAATATTAAATAAATAATTTAAGAGTAAAAAATACTAGAAATATCAGTAATGTAAAAAAGGATAATAGCAAGAGATAGATTGGGTTTATAATATTTTAATGGGAATATATGTAACTACTCCTACAGCTCACTATTTGCGTTATATGCCTAGAGATATGTCGGAGATTATATTAATTTAAAGAAGAGCATTTGAATAATACCCGTGATCATTAGTTCATTTTTTTAAACAATAGACAAGTTCAAATTTAAACTCATATATTATTGTTTGTTTTGAGGGAGAGAGAGAACAATAAGCATGTACTAATTAGGAGACAGAATTTACCGACCCCACCCCTCCCCCTTTTTTAAATAAATTTTTTATACAATAATAAAATAAAAGATTTACAATCTACTATATTTACATATGACTTTAAAGATTTATTTAATAACATACATCTAGATTATCTCTACAATACAATTCTTGATCTTTTTAATAATAGCATAAATTAATTAATTAAATTTACCATCACAATATTCTTATTTAAAAAATCTGTTAAAACTTTATAATATACAATAATTATATACTACACAATAATAAACTTTATAAACAGGTCCTAGGTATCCCACGAGGTGGATCTACTTCTAGTTATTTAGCTGATCTTTATCTTTTTAATTATGAGGAACATTATGATAATTCTCTCTTATAAGGTAAAGGTACATAGATGATATTATTGTTATAGCTACAGATAAATATACCAACACCGATATATTGCCTATTACTTATCCTGATAACTTAGAATTAATTAAAAATCATCTACCTATTAACAGTATTAATTTTCTTAATTTACAAATACTAATTAATAGCGACAAGTAACTCACTTTTAGTATATACAATAAAAGAGATGAGTTTACTTTCAAAGTAATTAGTTTCACAGATTTTGCATCATGCATGCATATATCTGTATTTAGAAATATCATAGCTAATCATCTATATAGAGTACTGTCACTTTGTACTAGTAATTATAAGTCTGTGAATATATCTTCACTGCAGGGGCGTGGCCAAGGGGGGGAGTTAGGGGGGTCATAGCCCCCCAGGAGGAAATTTTTGCCATACAAAATGTATATTCTTCACTACATTATTACTAACACGTATACATTTATATGAGTTGTAATAGTCGTAACCCCCCCCCCATGAAAAATTTCTGGCTACGCCCCTGCTTCACTGTATCATACTGCATTAAGATATAACTACCCTAGAAAATTTCTACATCTGATTTTATTTCCTAGTTGTAATTAGACCTACTATAAACATGTATCCTTATTGGCAATTCTTGGTTGGAGCGGTTGGAGTTTGGTTGCTGGCTTGATTCTATAAAAAATTTAAAGAAAGGGGTGGTGGTAAATTCTGGCTTCTAATTAGTACATGTTTATTTCTCTCTCTCTCTCCCTCTCTCTCAAAAAAAAATACTATATGAGTGTTAGTGTTTAAATTTGAACTTATCTATTGTTAAAAAAAATGAACTAATGATCACGGGTACTATTCAAATGCTCTTCTTTAAATTAATATAATGTCCGACATATCTCTAGGTATATAACGCAAATAGTGAGCTTTAGGAGTAGTTAGATATATTTCCATTAAAATATAATAAACCCAATCTATATCTTGCTATTATTCTTTTAAAATTACTGATACTTCTAGTATTTTTTACTCTTAAATTATTTATTTAATATTTAATTTTTACTTCTAGCTCAACTTTTATTTATTTCACTCTTAATTTATTTACTAATTTTTAATTTTTACTTTTTGTTCAACTTTTAACCTAAAATTCTGGTAACATATATTTTTGCCTCTTCAATTGGCAACCGCCCCTTGGATGAGCCATGTTTTCATGCTTAATGCAGATGGCCGTGTCGTCTTCAATTTTTTTCCCCTTTCGTGCTTGCTTTTTAACAGGATAGCCCCCTTAGTTACACATTTAGCTTTCTTTGTGCTAAGTAGCTACAATGAAATCCTGTTATTTTGCTTTTCTTTTGGTAGTAAGTATTTAGTTTGTTGGGCCTGACAAAATTAATCAACGCTTACTACCTTATACTTTCCAATCCGTACTTCACCTTTCATTTTGTCCAAATAATCCTTTTTCCCTAATATGTTTGATATATTTTGCTCTTTTTGGATATGTTGCTTAGTTATGAATGTTTCCCTAAATCAAGACATTTATAATTCCAAGGATCTTTAGAATTTTGTATCTGCTAAGTGGATGCTACATTGATTCATAAGTTAAGCCTTTTTACTATATATATTGTTCTGTTGTACGATTAAAAGATAATATTGTGAAAATGAAAATTTTATGTTGTTTTTAATGAAACTTAGCCATACGATTGTGCCAATAAATTGTTGAACAAATTAAATATTGTTAGGAGTTTGTTCTTCACACAAACACAGTAGAAAACACCTTTTGAAGTTTAAAAAAGTCAGTTAAAAGAGTTAATAGTTGAAGAAGACAATAAAAAAATATAAATAATGAAAAGGTACTAAATATTTTATTTTAATATTTACTATTACTTAAACTTATTAATTTTAGTTTTTTTAATCCCTTTAAAATGATTTACTTTAAGTGTTAAGTTCTGAAATTTTTTAGTTGTAGAGCACCCGTACTATTTTTTGGAGGGTTTTCACTGTACCCAATTTCATTGTAAGGCGGGCTAAAACTAATTCTTGCACACACAGCATTTTGCTCTTACGCCGGCCCTGCCCAGTTGAGAACGCTATTATCTTACTTTAAAAGAATTAGTTGTGCTATAGCACGTAAAACATATTATTGTAACTGCAGTAAAAATTTTATAACATTATCTCTTACCGGTGGTAAAGTGGTAAAGTTGTTGAGAAAATGGTAAAATTGTTTAATTTAACATGGCTGAGATAGGGCTTACCTGGAGCGAAAAGATAGGGCTTACCTGGAGCTGGATTCCAAAAATTAAAGATTTTGCCTTGGACCGTGGACTGAATAGTTTTATCTACCATCTTAAAAATCTTATTTCAAGTCCTGGTATAAACATATCTTGTTTCAGTGGAGCATACAAATATGGTATGAGAATCAAGACCTCTTGAAAGTAGACAGCTTTGTTTTTAGAGGGTTTAAATTCAAATATCGTTTATTGGAATGAAAAAATTAAAGGAGAACTTTCCTTGAAGAAACTCAGCAATCGCTACTGTTTTGACTTAAAATTGAGATTCCCGATATTAACTGTTATTCTTTTAATTCGACAATTCAGTTTTCGCTGTTTTTACTTCGAATACGTATAGAATTTTATCACTGTGAAATTGAAAGTGGTCAATATTGCATTCGGAATGTGTATGAACATGTAGATGTGCAACCGAAGATCACCCTGTGACGATTCGAAGAATGACAGAATGTATAATATAATTTATACCTATTACCGAAAAAAGTATAATCTAAATGAAACGTATTATCTAAAGGCATTTATAATTTACGAAAAATAACACAAGAAGCGCCGTTGGGGTTATTTTGACCCTTTTCCCTATATCTCATGCTTTATTTTAATATACAGTTTAACATAGCAGCTCATTTTTTTACTTTTCCTAAAATTCTTCCAAGCATGTTGTGACAAATTTTATATTTATATTTTAATTAGTAAAATAAATAGTTATAGAAATACTTAAAACAGCCAACAGGGGCCATTTTGACCCTCCCCTGTTCCCGTGTTAATTGTTTCCGAAGCTTTAGTTTAAAATTTGAAATTTTATATAACATTAGATGTTTAATTTTTTCAGTTCTTAGATATATGTTGAAAAATAATAAGAAATTGTAGTTTATTTATTTATTTTTATTCTAACTCACTAAACTCAAAAATAAATAGTAAAGTAAGGTTACCTTAAAAACTTTGGTTTTGTTTTATGCTTGGATGACCCTTAAAAAATTTACTGTATACAGTAATTACAACATTTATCAAAATAAACTTGTACCCCCCTTAAGCATGTTTTTAAGGGATATTGCAGATATTAAAATAATTTATATTTATATTAACCATTGCAAATCCAACATTTTAATACTAATTAATGAATTGTTACTTTAACTAAATAAATGTGTTCATTTAAATCTAATTTTGTATTTTTAAAGAATTTTGCCAGTTTTCCAGCGAAAGAAAATGGTAAATATATTAAGTTTAACGTTAGTTAATCTTTGAAAAAATAATCTATCAAATGCGTTTTATATTAAGGAAATATATTAAGGAAATTGCCATTGAAGCCCCTCCCCTTATTAATCTAATTATTTCAAATCTTTTCTGTATTCATGATCAATAAATAAGAATACTGTTTAAAAAGGAAAATGGATCTTTGAATATTTTCTTTTTATGTCTTTCCGACTAGCAAAACCTGACAAATATATACCAATAACATTCTTATAACGTGTGAAGAATCGTTCTCACACAAATTTTCTACTATAATAAGTGTACTTTTCTTAATATTTAATGCCGAGCAATAAATAAATGCAGAGATAGTATACCACTTAGGACTTAATTTTAAATAAGCATTTTAGAACTGTTACTGAAATTTTAAAGTATTATTTATAAAAATTGTAAAAAAAACTAAGAAAACTCGAATAAGACAATCACAAATTTCAATGGAACATTTAATTATATATTTTTAAAAATTATGTCTATTTGAATGATATACATATGAATAAAATTAACTTAATGTTCATTTTTTGATATTTCGAAAGTATTGAATTCGTGTTTTACGAAAATTAACAAACAACAACAACAACAAAAAAAATATTCAAGAAGTCGGTAATTTTTAAAAATTTAATGGGCTATGTGAATCACTCTTAAAAATAGTTTTTAATCTAAAATTAACTGTGCGTATAGTAAAAAGCATAAAAGAAACGTTATCTTTTAGAAAACATTATAAATGAGCACTTTTTAAGCAATTTTTAGAAAATTTGCATTGATACTTCTTGCTAAAAGTTATCATCTTTGAATTTATAATTTAAAAATAATTTTGTGTGTAGTATAAAATTCCGATAAGCAGGAATGGCATAATACATAACAGAGGGGGAAATTCTAAATTAAAATGCAACTAATGTTCTGTTTGAAATGATTTAGAAGTAATTACCAACTTTCTGAACATATATTATTTTTTAAAAATACGAAACTTTTCATTATAAATATTCATTCTCAAAATTTTCTTTTGAAAATAATACTTTTTTGTATTGCCTATAAAAACAGAATTTATTAAAAACCGACAGTCTTTTTATTATATAATAGAAATGAAAAGCATTTAAGCAATGTTTTCAATGAATATCACACAAAGTAAATATTTTTTAAATATTTTGGCATATATAGTTATTTTTTCTTTTCGCTATAAATTTTCTTGTAACCTTTGAAAATTTTAAACACTATTTCTAGCTAAGAAGAAGTTAATTTTGTTTTATTATGTTTTAAAATATAATATTTGTTATGAATAGATTTAACTGCAATGTAAAAGTTCTCAACTTGAAATCATGAGTTCGTTATTCATATTTTCATCAAATATAAAAAGTGTAAAAGTTCAACTTACCTGTATATCAAATGAATGTATCCCCTTTTGAAAGATATAAAAACTTTATCTGGTACTTACAAGTACGTTAATGTAAAAAGCAGCACGAAACTTTACCAAGATCGACCATTGGAAGGAGATGCGGTAAAGAGTTTTTTAGAGCTGGATTCACAGAAGCAGTTCAGGCAACACTGCCAGTCGCTTTTGCTCAAATGCAGAGATGCGCCATTTTCGTTCGCTCTGTGATTTCGCTTCTTATATATTCAGTTTTTTTTTAACTTGTTGAAGATTTTGATTTTGAAAAATAATGCCAGTTTGAAGCTGTAGCTGCCTCGCTTAAACAAACGTACATACAAGTTATTCCATATCGAATATTTTAAGTATGTTCGCTTTAAATGATTAATATATAATGTATTTTAGTGTGCCATGGTAATTATAAAGATATTGTAACTAAGCGGATATTTCCTTTGATCTGGAGTCTTTAACAGCGATACTTGACTGATTTTTGATTCCCTAATTATTTTTTAATATATTACTTTTCAGATAACCTTAATTTAACGGATTAAGTAAGTTATATTACTTATTATTGAAGCAAGTGCAATTTTATTGAGTAAGTATACGGCTTTTCAAACACCTAAAACTCGATTATTGAAAAAAAAGCAGATACGCAAAAAAGAAAAGAAAACCTTTTTAAAAGTTTCTGGACTTAAATTAACGGACTTTTGTGTCAGTGAAAAATTAAGATCGGTACTAATTATAAGTAACTTCAAACCAAAATAATATAAAAACATACGCACTGAGTGCACGAAAATTTCCCGAAGTTAGATCATGAGTGAGGAGGGGGAGAATACGCTAAAAAAAAAAAAAAAAAAAAAAAAAAAAATTCACCAAAAAGTTCGCAACCATATAGGTACTGACATTATGTGACTTCAGAGCAATGTATGAATGTTGGAGACTAGGTCTTGTGATATACGATGATTTTCAGCGCATGAATAAAGCATATGCCAGCAGAAGCGGAAATGGAAGTTACATTAATTTGGTACGTAATGGGATAAGTTTGTCCCAACAAAACCACAGAGTTGCCGAAAAGATGTAAAGAAAAACTGCCTAAGATTAAATAATTTATGAGTGCAGAATACGCTTTTTAAAAATTCAGATCTAAAGAGTAATACAGATCGCACAGATCTAAAGAGTAAAAGTAGTAAAAAGCGAAATTGGAATAAGGGTGTATCCATCCAGACCATAAGCTTTGATGTGGAACGAGATATTTATAATATTAAATTACACTGCAAAAGCATTTGGAGGGTGAAAGTTATTTAGTTATATTAAATAAGCTTAAGTTTGTTCAAAAATTACTGAGTTCAAAAATTTAATGTAATTTAAAAAGTAATTACAGATATTTGAATTTATGACATATTCTATATTCTTACCATCAATGGCTATGATGTGCGCAGACGAGTACAGAAGTTGTCTACAACTCACTTAAGGGGTGTACGTTCTCTAACATTTTCTCGAATCAAAATGAGCAAGGTTGCCAACTTAACCACTTTGTGACTCGATCTGGTCACTCTATGAACATAACTAGCCACACATTTTTGAAAAAAGCTACAAGTAGCTTTTTTAGCCATTTGATTTAAACAATTTATAGCCATTTCTAGACCTATAGCCATTTATAGCGTATTCTTTTTGCTTTAAGCAATTTCTAGCCATTTTCAACGTGTCGCTGATCATACGTCCATTCCGCTTGCTTGTATCTGTAGTTCTCCGTTTGCATTATTAAATGTTATTTAAATTTATTTCGTATTGCGCATGCGCATACTTGAAGTGAGGGTATAAAATTTACCATTGCGGTCTTTTTAAAATTATAGACTATATGCGGCAGCGAAATAAAACTTGGCAGACATCTGTCTGAATGTCGACAACACCATAGGGCAGTTTCACATACCGTCATAATTCACTCCTTTTATAAAAGACATTCGACAAAAACAAAATGTTATTTTATTATTGTTGAATGTTATTTTGTTATTACAATCGATTATGAGAAATTTATTTTTATCTCTGCTCTAAATCACTTTTATCCATTTCTAGCTACTTTTGGCGTGAATTCTACCCACTTTTTATCCGGCAGAGATGGCAACACTGATAATGAGCTCTGAATCAAATTGTTTTATTGCTGTGACATTTGGACCAGGTGTCTTTAGCTTGTATTCTGTTGCAAATTTCCTTTTAATCTCAATAGGACTATTACTGCTCGAATAGTTAGCTTTGGTTATCAATGTACGCTAAAGAAACTGCATTTTGATATTTTCACTTGAAAAATGAACAACAGCAAAAATCAGAGAACAAATGCTAAAAAAATTGCGAACATGTCCTGCATTCAACCGCTAAGTTTTAACCGAATCTTGCAAACTGTTAATTTTTTTTCTCTCTATTGGTAAATGATTGTCACCCTGCAACTATACAAAGCCACAGAGTAAAATACTTGCTCCTATTTACAAACGTTCCCACTTACTGCTCTTTTAAATAAATATGCTAATACACCGCGAAAACCTTCTACACGATCGAATCAGGTTCGATTTTCTTCGATCCAAAAAGTCATTGTTTTTGAGTGACTAATAAACATAATGGTGATTGCGAAGTGGTGTCTGTGGGGTCGCAGTGGTTAATGGAATGCTTGGCGTGAATTTTCCATATTTTATTCTATTTGATATTATATTTGATATTATTATATTTGGGACGTTTTCCAGCGAAAAGACCTCCAGATAGTAGCTTCAGCTTACTTGTTGTGAAATGCTCTAAGTATTTAATTCATGCCAAACTTAGAATGCATATGAAGGTATAAAATATTTTTTTATACTAGATATATATGAAGATACAAGATTTTCTAGATAAGCGTGCTATTAACTGCCTTCTCTAACAAATTCTTTTTTCTTTCCCTTTAATAAAGTAGTCCATTCTCTTATGGAGGTTTCAAACATCAAAATAAAATTCACAGTATAAAAATAATCTCCTTTTAAATTTGAGTTTTGATGTTTTGCAAAAGTGCCATTTTAGAGCAGTTTTTATGCATGTTTTGAGCCTAAAAAATCAAAATACTTTAAAATATACATATTTTAACATGTTATTCGCAGTTTTTAACAGCATCCTATAGTTTAATGTGAATAAGTAGCAATTTTTTAAATATTAAGAAAAAAAACCACTCTAAAGGTAGGTAGGCACCTTAAAATTAAAAGAGTGCTTATTTTTTTAAATGTAGGAAACAGAGCTTTGTTCTCATCACTAGCTAGCTATCAGGGCTCATAGGTTATTTTAATGCTCCGCATTAATTGAACATGCACTGAGTGAAACAATATTTCTACCGCAAAAGAAGTAATTCCTTTTCTGTAAAATTTTGTTTATAAAACATTTGCACATTTGTCTCAAATTAAAAAAAAATAATAAAAAAAAATATGGAAAGTAAGCATAAGGGAGCTCTTTTCTCTTGCTTAATGTTTTCAAAAGAAAAAAGAAAAACTCTAATTTTTAACTAGGAATTCATTTAATTTTTTTTTTCATAATTTGTTTTTTGGTACACCATGCGATAGCATGGAATATTATTTTTCTAATTTTTTGCCTTGTTTCAATATTTCTTTTTCTCATATAACATTTTCTTCAATCAATTTGCATGCTGTTTTAACCTATTAAAGCGCAATCATTTCCCTAAGCTAAAAAAAGGGCAGCCGTTGCCATTGCCCGATTTAACTACCAGCAAGATGGCACTCAATCGAATCGTATATCGCGTGCCACACATCTAGAGACCATTTTTGGCCATAGCTGACAGTGTGCATGCACAGCTTCTATACTTTTAATTAAAAAATTTAAATGAGATGCAAAAAAAAAAGAGTTTTTAATTTCATACCCTTCTAAATGTAGTTTATGCAGTGAAATTCATGGCCCAATACAATAAAACTCGGCACTATCGGTGGTATCACTACATTAACTCAATTGAACTTGAAATTTCATTTAATTTAATCAAATGAACATGAAATTTCAAGTACAATTCGATTTACCGAATGTAGCTAATGTAGTGATACCACCGATATGGCCGAGTTTCACTGTATTGGGTTATGAATTTCACTGCATTAACTCACAAAGCTCTTTGCATATCTTTCTCGTGCCAATAGCTATAACCCGTAGGAGTTGTAATAGCATTGCTGCTACTCTAGTACATAAGTTGAAGCGTACGTTCTGTAGACAGGCTGAAGAGTTGTAAACGCTTATGACTGATATAACGCAAAGGCAGCAAATCATTTTTAGGTCGAAAAGTTATTCTTTATTTATATATTTACTATCTGAGCACTCGTTCTTCTTATTTTTCTAGCAAACTTAATTGGATATTATTAGATCAAGGCAAAATTTCCAAATCTGTCAAATTGTTTCACCCGTAAAACGTAACAATTGCGTCACAGTATATCTAACCTAAACTTCAAAAAATAAACTTATTTTCATTTTAGAACCTTGTACTAGTTTTCTTCTCGAACTACTTGGAGCTTCAAGAATTTCAAATAACTAAATAAACTATTGAAGGTATTTACGCATTATCCCACCAATTATTCGGAATAACTTTTCCTTTTTTTTTCAAAATTGTAAGGTCGCGGATTAAAATTCAATGATTGGATTACTCCAACAACAGAGAGTGTTTTCTTTGCTAGGGATGTTTGTTCATTTTGCATTAACAGCGAGTTTTAGCAGGGTAAAATGCAATCACACACCAAAATGCATTTGATCTTTATCCACTTAAAATAGCTAATTAATATCGAGAACATTAACATATTGGTCCTTTAAAAATACTCGAGTTTTTTTAATAATATTTTACTACCCAAGTATAGATTTCGTATTTTACTTCCTTTGCATGTGTATTAACACACTTTTCAAATTAATTGGAGCATGCGTTTCCCTTTAACAGATATAGCGACATCTGGTACTGTCTAAGAAATCCGCAACTCTTGAGCTCTAGCCTCGTAAAATATGCATATCCTTACATTTTAACCCGTGCCAACCTTTGGAATGGGTGCAGTTAAAAATGATGCGATTTAGTGCCAACAAGCATTAATAAAGGTTTGTATTGTGTGGTTAAGGCAACGCTACACTTGAGTGATCTGCCTATGATGGGGGGGTGCCGTTGTCGGCGGACTTTCTAAAGGGTTCTAACGCGTATTCACGCATTAAAAGAATCTAAGCAACTTTTATTTGCCAGATTTCCGTTTAAAAAAAAATATCTGTTTTTTTCTAATTAAAGGAAATAAAACCTTAATTTGTCAGCATTTACTTTTCCGCAGACGTTATTTTGGAGTTCAATATGGAATTACGTAAAGTATAACAGTAGTACAAAAGTAAGAGCTCTGCAACCAGAGGAGAGGAGTGAATCAGTGAAGTAAGAAACTGAAACAAGTGGAAGAATGTACTGATAAGGATGGAAGTGATAAGATAAGAAGTGATTAGATAAAAAAAAATGACTACGTCTTGGTTCCATAGGCGGGATTTGGGATACCGTGGAAAGGATTCCATTCTTTTGGAGGTCAAAACCCTTATAAGTCAACTAAAAATAAAAATCTCGAAAATTTTACACGTCTTCTTATTTTGAAAAGTGCTTTTCACTTTCTTATCTAATCACTTCTTATCATTTCCATCCTTATCAGTACATACTCCACTTGTGCTTCCAGTCAATTTCTTACTTCACTTGCTCTCCTTCCTCCGCTGGTTGCAGAACTCTTACTTTTATACTACTAATAACTATTCTGGAGGCTTTTTCTTTTCCGGCATTGAAAAAGTACGCCAGATTTAAAATCGAGACCAGACAGTTGTAAGCTTACTTGAAATTTAAAAGTGAATTATGGCTTCTCAATAAAACTGAGATATTCATTCTACATATTCTTATATCTCTGGTTTACATGTGAAAAACGTTATACGGCTATTCCCATATAGTCGGAATCTGAGAATTTGCGAAATTGTTTTTCCCGTGACGCAATATTTACATGAAAGACTTTTAACCTAATTGAGTTTCTATTGGATTTTTAAATTCCTCACGTACATGGAGTTTATTCGATCAAAATGACGTCAGTGTCATTTGCGATATCTAACTTGAAATTACTGAAAGCAAGGATAGCAATCTCATATTCTTCACTTTTGTAATTTATCGAATATTTGTAAAGATTTCTCGAGCTGAAAATTGACTT
This sequence comes from Cheiracanthium punctorium, assembly GCA_038373885.1. Lineage (NCBI taxonomy): Eukaryota > Metazoa > Arthropoda > Arachnida > Araneae > Cheiracanthiidae > Cheiracanthium > Cheiracanthium punctorium. The sequence continues at coordinate 1,166,556 of JAWZYV010001322.1, read as the reverse complement.
ACAATTTAGAGAAATAGAAGATTTTCAGTTTTTTTTAAAGCAACTATTATTTTTTTTCTATGTTTGTCTGCATATGTACACGAAATTCCCTACATACCGAGGAAGTAGCTTCAAAGTTAGCATTGAATATATATATAATACACGCGCATACACAACATACTTACAGATGTCATTTTTACTTATAAATACAGTGGTCGCCGCTTATTCCGGTCACAGACGGATTGAGATTGACCAGAATAACCGGAATAATCATTGTTCCCCTCAAATGCTCTACGTACGATTTCTTCGACAGAACCAGACGTCGCTATATCTGTTAAGGGGAAACGCATTCTGCTCATTTTTAGCTCCAATTAATTTGAAAAGTGTGTACGTAGAGACTACAGCGTTCAACAAATCTACTCTTGTGACCCGTACCCAGTTTGGGTGCACATTGTCGTCGTCATCATCATCAGGCGTCTCATTGGTTCCGAGTGTCGGATCATTATTCTTCAAATATGAGTCAACTTCGGCTGTCTTTCACTTCGCCCTGAAAGCTAATTACGTCTAAATTATACTTAATCTCCAAATATTACTTAACCGGATAAAACGGCACTCACTACCGAGGTAACCGGCGGAAAACCAGTGCGGTTTAGCCATTTCGTTCTGTTCGTACCGATTTTCACCGGAATAGGCGTCTCAACGGATAAACCACAGACCGAAATAAGCGGCGACCACTGTATCAGTCTTAATACCGTCATCTGGTGGTAAAATAGGAACTACATTTTTCTGCAAAGCACTTTCCAGTGATTTTCATGCTAATGTTTACTGTACTTTCACAGCAAATTTACTGTTTATTAATTTTTATTTAAATCAGTCCAACAAACCAGACAAACGGGTAAACAGAAAGATATCACGTGAGCATGGACTGACTGAAATTTTAAAATTAGCTGTCTGGCTTCGACACTGAAAATTAACGAATGAAGGCAAGTTAAAATCTTTCTTAGCCAGCCTGCTTGTTAAAAATTTTAATTGGTTCATACATGTGTTGTTGTCTTTCTTTAGAACGTTTTCTGTGATGCAATTTTTATTTTGGATTACTGCTGAATATAATTTAACCTTGTGTACAAATGTTGAAATGCTGCAGTTATATTTTCTTCTCTTTTTCATATTGCTGATAACTTAGAACCTGGAATATCACTTGCACTTTCCTCAAATTCTTAAATGTAAATAAGCATGGAGTCTGTCGTACACTAGTATTTCGCTACACACATACATAAATTACTTAAAATTAAACTGTATAAACAGTATCGTATAGAGACATTATATTAGATTTTCTTAAACTAAGATTTCATTCTCACATCACTCAGCGTCAAGTTCAGGGGAAAGGGCGCTGGTAAGTTTATTTTCACAACGTAAAGCGGGCTTTCTGATAACCGTGACATATTTTATGCAATTTTGAATTGGTATTGAAGCTTTGCATCCCCTAAACCCCGAAAAAAGTCTAAATCCATCCTTGGCTTGTGTTTGTGGAAACGTCAGTCAGTAAAATGTCGAAACACTTCTTAATTAATAAAATTTCAAATTTAATGAGATATTCTAAAAGTTCTGCTGAATACCCTTTTTATTTGCTAGAAGCTGGCATGTTTTCTGGTTTTTTTTTTCCTTCCTGTTTTCTCCCATGGGTGAATATGACGACGAGAGCAGAGTTTATGCAGTTAATTCTTTTGATGACAGAGGACATGAGGCAATAAACAACAGTTAACGAGAAGAGGAAAACGCTGCAAGTAATGTTTGTGGGTCTAATCAGCTATCTTTAGCTCATATATTCATGTTTCTTTCTACCGTAGAAGATATCTTTACAGTTGACTTACAATGAGATTATACACTGAGAGAGCAAACATTTTTTACAATAATACTAAAGCTGAATGTTTGATGATCTCGATAGAGCAATTAATAAAACTTTTCCATAAGCTCATTCAATGTTATTTATGATGCACGATAATTTAAAACACGATACTTGATTAGCAATGCATTTATGCTGCTATGAAGTTAGATTATTTGACTGCCAGTGTCTGGTATAATTTCATTCATAGAAGTAAATTCACGGTCATTGCTTCACAAGTGTAGCCACCACCACACTCTCGAAAAAAAAAATATAAATAAAAAAATAATTGCAAAATCGCAAATTTACAAAGTATTTCATTTATGCTATGCACTTATCATATCCCTGTTCGAAGGTACGAATTATAATAAAAACAGAATAATTTTCAAAAATTAAGAAATGCGAATCGGAATTAAAATAAAATAAAGCATTTTTAAATAAATAATACGATAACATGTTTTGTATGTAAATGTACTAGTGATAGGTCTTTTGAATAAATCTTGGAAATTAGCAGCTGACGCGATCAAGAAATATTTTCTTAAAATAAAGCACCAGCCTAGTAGAAGCTTAACAGATAAGTTATATGAATAAACAACCAAAACTGCTGAAGCCATGCATCACCTAAATAAATCAAATTTAAAATCTCTTTCTCCCAATTTATTATTTGGTTTATATAAAAATACATAATCAAAATACATTTTTTAAATATATCTCATTACGAAGAGTCTATTATTTGGACGATGTTCCATTATTTGTGAAACCAACTTATTAAAAGTATTCAGAGTATCACATTTTTTTATTCTTAATGAGTAATAGTTAATAGGCTATGAATTATAACGTGACTATGTTAGTTATGATTTATATCGTGAATTGTAATAATCGATAGTAAAAATAACCATCAGAAAATCTTTGTAATGCGATAAAAATAGATCGCAAGGACTTACATGAGGTTCCAACTGTGCCCTTTCTTGACTTTCATTACGCTATTTACTCAGCAGTAAAAATGGCTTATAGCCAAAATATAATTTTTTTGGGGGTAAGTAAATGTTATTATAATTTTATATACCATTGAACAAATATAGTCGCCCACTAATTTATCTAGGCAATATGTAATTATGCTCGGTTCTAGCAGTGTTTCTCAAATGAGCTCATCATCCATAGCGTGTGCATTATAAAAAGCTGAAATTTTAATGTCAAATTATTAGGTTTAAAATGGTATAGAATTTGATTTTTTCATAATACTGTAATGTTAAAACCCATCAGTGTACTAATTCCAAAGCTGAAGATTGATTTGCAGCGGGTAAAACACTAATCGCAATATTTTGAAAATGTGTGAAACAAATCGACAAAACTGTGAAGCATAATAAAAGTGTAAGCATTCCTTTTTATTTGTCTGGTAGTTAATACATTCACTTAAATTATTTGTATTTTCTATTAAAATAACATATATCTTCTTGGATAACAGACTATTTATTCAAAACTGATGCAAATAATTTTTTGTCATATTCACATCCGGTTGAAATATTTTTATTGATTTATAAAACATTTTTATATTATTTGTTATTGTTTGAGCTATTACAGCACACTATGCGAAAATGTCATAATACTATGTAAAAATGTTCACTATATCAGCTCATGTTATATAATATCGTTTATTATGTAATATAATATTTTTACACGCTGTTGATAAAAAGCTGAAAACCTAAATTTTCATAGATGGAACATATTAGCTTTAACGTCACTCTATTGCACAAGTTCCAAGTTAGTAACTGTTCCAAGATTATAATAATGTGTAACAAGGTCAGCTGTTCCTCAGTAGCAAAAACACAAGCTGCCTGTGTAAACACAAGAGAAACCAGGCAAAAGTGAAAATATTTGGATTTCTTTTCTTTTTCTCTTTTTTTATTTGAATTTTTTTTTCCTCTTTGCAATAGGAACAGTTTTATTATTTTTATCAAGAGTTTAAATCAATATCTTTTATTCCATACATTTTATATTTAACTGTTCGTAACATTCAATTTCTTGAATTTTAATTTTTATACTCTTTTCAGTTAGGATTTGAAAAAGAAATATCTCTATCAGTACCAACCATACATCCAGTCTTATAGAAAAAATTCAGTATCAGAAGAATATAGAAAAATAAACTACGGATATATCTCTCATGAAGTATGTTTCTATATAAACTGTATGTTTTTTATAATGTCATTTCAGAAGAATTGGGAATGCCGGTTTTCACTAATAAGGCATATGTTAACCCTTTCAGACTTAATTAAACAATTTCTCTTCGAATGAAATAGTTTTCATTTTGATAATAGATTGAATTTGTAATTAAAAAATAATTAAAATGCTGGTTATTAAATTTTTGAAAAGTATTAGTATTTTTCTTTTTGTGTACAAATGAGGACATCCATCCGGTTCGATAATAGGTAGTTTTTATCTCCTCAATCGAGGAGGCAGGATCTGAAAGGGTTAATGTTTCTTTATTAATAATAGATGGAAATAGCTGTAATACTATCCCATCGTTTTTTAAATAAAAAATAAATTACATTTCATTATTTAAAATAGCATGCTAGAGAACTTGGAAACTTGAAGTTGTGTTAAGATTTATAGAAACATATGAAGGGGGAAAATGTTTTATTTAATGCTGAATAAGAACATACAATTTAATAATTTTTAACAAAATTGTTTCAACAAATACATTGTATAAAGAGTTTGAGTACCAATAATGGGTAATAATCTATTTTTTTAATTTCAGCTTTTGTGATGAAAAAGCATAAAATACTTATGAAAATTAAATGCTCATGTGATACTGTTGCTAGTATATATAATATATTAAATTGACAGCATATAACAAATGTGGCAATATAGTGTGATATAAATTTAAAGACAGTAATGAATTAGTCTTTTTACATTAATCTCAATATATGTTATTAAATCGAAAATTATAGTAGATACTTTTTTTTTAATTAAACTGCAGCAGTCGTAGTGAAAACTCATTTGAAGTTTTCTAATTATAAGGCATTTTTGAAAAACTATTTGTTCATATTTAACTATTAAATTTGTGAGCAGAAGAAATTTCTCAAAATTAATCAATTAGGCATGCCAAATGTGTAGTAGTTAAATTATGCATAGGCGTATTTTGTATAATCGACGTTACTTCTATTTAAAAGATGGATTCATTTCGACAGATATTGAAGACGCGTGAAAAATTCTTTTGTTCAAACACAGGATAAGAAAAAAGTCCATCATTAGCAGCTTGAAGAAAAATTATATAGGTGTCTGTTAACTTCATTTTCTCTTTAATGAGTACCGGAAAATTCTATAGAAGCCTTCAAATATATCTGTGATGTCCAGTAGCGACATTCCCAACCATATTCCTATGAAACCACCAATGGAGCTAAATACTTCGACTAACTAAAAGAAAGAAAATTCACGCTTTATTCAATAATTCATAAAAAATACAAATATAAAATAAGCAAGGACTTATGAGCATTTTGACACGACATCGCAGAAATAATCCTTGAATGGCAACAGACTGCGCATTCATCTGCGCAGATTTCATCATTGCATTTCTGTTGTATTAAATCCAGAAAAACGGAGTTCAAAATATCACCTAAAATTATCTTTACTAATTTCAAATCATAATATGTCACTAACAGTGTCGGATCCAGAATTTATTTCTAGAATCCATAACAAATTTTACAAAATATTAATATAATGTAAAATACAGTACCAGCGTTTAGATTCATTTATTCGTCATGTTGTTGGACGAGAACAGCTGCATTTTTTAGCTTTCGGGAGTCAAGAGAGTTATTTTATATAGAAGATATGAATTCGAACAAATATGCCAAAGAAAACTTGAGGTATTATTAAACTACTATTATGCCATAATATGTTCTAACTAACAATATCAAACCGAACATCTATGAACAGTTTTTAATTACTTATACATGAAATATAAATATCTGAAAACTAATTGAAAAGTCAGCCTAAAGATTTTATAATTCATTGCTTCCAAAAACATTAAAAGGTATTTTAAGTTTCCAGCAGTAAAACAGTATATACTCAAAATTTTTACTAGCAAAGCATAAAAAATAGTGTTCAAAATAGAAATTTTCAAACATTGGTAAACGTAGAACTCTGCAAATTTTTTCTATGGTGTTAAAAATGGCGTGTTTCAACGAGAAATGAGCTGTCTGAATTGATCCTCTTGCTTTGAGGGCTTTGTATCAGCGAGGATGATGTCTCAAAGAAACTATTTACCCAAATCAGAAAAGTTGGACCTTTAGAAGCAGGTGACGTACAAGTCGTTATTGCAGTACCTATGAAAATACAACAATGTGTGGTTTCTAGGATCTGGAAATATTTTGAAGAGAATGCAAATGCCCACCAAAGACCTAGCCAGGGTCGTAGACAAGCAACAACACCAAATGAAGACAAATATTTAAGGCTAATGGCTAGAAGAAACCAAGGAATGAATGCGACTCTTCTCTTTAAATCATCTTGAGCTCAGTTACTAGCACCGGAGTTTCGACTCAACGCTGTAGGTCTGTGTGCTCTTAGACCCATCATGCCCGTCCAGTTAATATCACATAACTGTACTGCTCGCATAAGGTAAGCACAAGAGAATATCATTTGGAAAATATCCTCTGTTTTTTACTTCCTTGAACGGAGTAAAAGGAAGTAATGTGATCCCGAAAAATTTCGGGGGCCACATTTCGACGAAAAAACCGATTTTGACTACCTCTAAATTTACTTTTAAGAATTTTTTCGGTGCATCTCATCGTAATCTAGCATGCACGATCCTATAAATGCGTCTGCAACTCATTTTGACCAGCGGCGAGTCTATTTTGGCCAGTTTTTCCATGCCGTCTGTACGGACGTACGTATGTATGTAACTCGCATATCTCAAAAACTATTGGTCGTACAATGTTGAAATTTTACATTTAGGATTGTTCTATGATCTAGTTGTACACCTCCTCTTTTGGCCTCAATCGAATGGATAGTATATGTACAGGACCACCCAAAAGATTCGAAATACATTACGCTCTATGGGCCGAAATTCAGTAAACTCGCATATCTCAAAAACTATTAGGCGTAGAATGTTGAAACTTTATATTTTGGATTGTTGTAACATTTAGTTGTGCAGCTCCCTCTTCGGTTCCATTCGACTGCATAGTTTATCTACAGAGCCCCAAGAGATTCTGAGTACATTACGCTCTAAGGGCCGAAATTCATTAAAGCGCATTTTAGAGGTATTGGGCTATTTCAAACGACTCAGAAGTGATATATGCTGTTCAGCGTTGCAAAATGAATTTCTCTATTAAAATAAGTGTCTTTATCATGTATAGTTCTGCTACAGGAACACTCAAAAGATTTCCAATACATTATGGTCAATGGAAATTTTAGGGGCATTTATCCATTTCAAGTACAAAACCGTCCTACCATATAAGTTAGGTAGAGGTCCGACCACGGTCACGAGCCTCCCTCATGAACTACGCCAAAATTCACCAAGCTTGGCGACTTTTGGTGTACGTGCGTACGTATTTAACTCTCAAACCTTAAAAACTATTAGTCGTAGAATGTTGAAATTTCATATATAAGATTGTTGTAACATCTAGTTGTGCATCTCGATTTTTGGTTCAAATCTACTGGAGATTTACAGGACCACCGAAAAGAATTTCAATACTTTAATGTGTATCGCCATCTTCAATATAATACAACTGTAGACAGTCATTGTTGGGTATATGCCCAAAATCTCGCCGTCTGTCGTCGACCTTGGTGAGTTTTGCCGAAATATCTCCAAATTTAGCCATAGTCAGTCATTTGGTCCATGCCCAAAATATCGCCATTTGTCATCGTTCCTGGCGAGTTCTGGCGAAATATCGCCAAATTTGGTGCCAAAAATTATTTCGTATTTTGTATAACTCTAAAACTTTAACTCGTAGAATTTTGAACTTTAGTATTTGGAACTATTGTAATATCTAACGGTTTTCAATATCTCTTTTGACTGCAATCGGCTCAGAATTTATTTACAGGGTGAGCCAAATGACTTTAAATACATTGAGGTGTATGAATGAATTCAATTCATTGAAAGTCTGTAGTCAATGACTACTTTGGCTATCCCCAAAATCTCGCAAACTATCTCAAGCTTGTCGGCTTTTGGTGAAATATCGCCAAATAAAGTGTCAGAAGGAAATCTTTTAAACTGAACTTATCTTGGCGAATCGAAATATTTGGCTAGAAATCGCTAAACTTTACTATTACTGATATCTTATCTCTTTCAAACAAATAAGTTTAGATGAAGTGCGTCGAAAATATTTTTGATTTAATAGACGGGCAAGGAAGTCATGTGTTGTCCACATCAGATTTTTTCTTATTCTTTAAGCAATATATTTTTACATTGCTCAAAAAGAAAGAAAAATTACGTGAGTACAAGTTTACAGCGTGGAATCTAATTCAGATGGCTTGCATTGAAACTGTTGTGCCAGTATTCATGCAAAGCTTCTGTTGGAGAATAGTCGAATTCATTATTCGTTTTTTTTTTTTCTAATCATTATCCTAAAGTATTCGAATTCATTTGGAGTTGTTGCTCGTCTCCTTTCTTGACTTAGTTTTCAGTGGATATTTTCGAACTTTTCAAAGATCTTTTCCAGATCTTGGAAATTACATTTTGTTGCACTGCCATGGATTCTTCAACAAAGACTTGAATGTGACCTGTTTCTAAGCAACCAACAGCTCTGATTCAGATAAATGGTTTGAGATATCTCCCTTAGTGATATAAAACACTCAAAATGTGAAACGTGAGTAATATTTTTTGTAGTTTGCTATTGAAAATTATGATTATATTGTTTCATTACAGAAAACAGACAAGATTTTAATTTTTTTTTTAACATTGTAATATACATGATTGATAATCTAAGTTTTCTGAATTTTATATGTGTACATCTAATTTATAAAATTAGATAGATAGGTATAGAGATATGGATTTGTAGTAGTGATCCTTATTTCACTTTACTTTACCATTATAAGTTTTAGATCTTTAAAAATAAATATGTTTAAATTTTAACATAAAATCTTACCATATATTTTGGAGTATGCTTATAAATGAGCACTTCATCATCCTCTATGTAAACATTTACATTAATGGTATTCTCACTAAAAAAAGGGAGGGAAATCTGAATTAAAACGAAAGAAAATTCCTAATTTAGAAATTTAGAAAATATTTCCATTAGAAAATTACTTTCTTTGTTCAGATACTTCAAAATAATTATAAATTACGACTTATTAAATAAAATACAACATGAAAAAGTTTAAGAAAAGTAGATTTATACGAGGGCTGTAAATAAAGTAATGGCAACATATTTAGATTTATACGAGGGCTGTAAGTAAAGTAATAGCAGCATAGGTATTAATCAACTTTTAATGAACTTACAGGTACAATTGCATTACATTCCTTCCATATAATCACCAGCAAAGTTTATCACCTTTTGCCAAATGTAGGGAAAGGCGAAGGAACGGGGAAGGCGTTGATTGTTGATGTCAGGTTCGCGACGGAGCGCTCTGCTGCGCGGAGTGCAAATTCAAGGTCATGAAATCGGCGGCCTCGGACGGGTTACTTCCACTTTGGAAACAGATCGAAGTCACAAGGACTCATGTCAGGTGAGTAGGGAGGGTGTTCCAAGATTTCCCACTAACACCGTTGCAAATAGGAGAGTGATATTGTTTGCGGCATGACAACGAGCACTCTCGTGCAACACGATAGGGAGATTGTTTTGTAATAAACGTGGACGCTTGCTCACCATAACCGGACGCATATGGTGCTGTCGAAATTTGCAATAATAGTCTGCGTTGACAGTTTGTTCTGCAGGCACAGCTCCCCCCCCTTAACCCATCGTGCAACCGTCCTATACGGTAATGCACCTTCACCACAGGCTTCGAGTAATCCTCGATAATATTCTGTTGCATCTTTGCTATGGACCATCTATATTTTAAGCCACGACCGCTCATTACCTTTTGAGAACATGTTTTAGAGCGATGGAAACGAAACTCTTCGCTTTAATACCACACAACAACTACTTGTTACTAGATCGTCTGTTTTTTGCACTACACATCGACAACAGCGCCACCTAACTGCTTCCATATCCTGTTTGTGCCTACCTATCCTTCCATATCTCTTCTGCGAGTTTCTAGGTTAAGTTGCCACTGGTTAATTTACAGCCTTCGTATCAAAAATTTATATGAAAGTTCGGAAGATTTGTCTCTAGTTTGCATTCTAATTCGATTACATACGCATTAGTATAATTCTGGCAAAAATATTCACCATGTATATATTGTACCATGTGTGTATAACTATGCTACTGCGTGGTAATCTAGTTGGCAGGGTGCAGAACACTGGTCAAATGGCATAGGTTCATAATCCGGCTGAACAAAGACCACCGTGCACGCTGAATTGCGGAGCTGTGTATCCGAGATCGATAGGTAGGAAAGGGATGTGGATCCGGGAATGACTTCTCTTTCGGGTGACTTTCTAAACTAAGGTCTCCCCGGTATTATGCGTAGTCTTAAAATCCCATGTGTCGGCTCTATTCTGTGGGGTAGTAACAATAACACGTTAGCCAAACAGTTAACTATAAGTAGTAGTATTTTGCTGTGGTCTGTGGTATGATAAATGACTGTTTGAACACAGACACATAGAAGGGGAGAGGCCTAGCCACGTCCAATTAGTCCGCCCGGTTACCTATGTATGCTATCAAGTACCGTATTCATTTTTTTTCAGCGTAAAATCCCATGTCCTTTTTTATCATTACAACGGGAGGATTTACATTCCAACCTAGCCACGTCCGATTCCCGGTAGCCTCTGTAAGAAACCAGGGGTCGTGTTAATTTTTTTTCGTTGCAGCAGGAGGTAACATATCCTTTTTTTATCATTGCAGCCTAGCCACGTTCGATTCCCGGTATGTCTGTACGCTATCAAGTGCCGTTTTCATTTTTTTTTTCGTTGCAGAGGGAATTCCCATGCTCTTTTTATATCATTGCAGCGGAAGGATTCACATTCCTTTCCTTTACAATCTATATTTAAGGCCAATGGGCATTTCTCTTCCATTGCACGGGTAACGCCGGGCCACGCTGCTAGTTATTTTCATAAAAGCACTCTAATAACTTACGTTCCCTTTATAGGTTCTCCATCTTCATCCTGAAAAGTTAATATATAATTAAAAAATACTTCTTTAAATTAAGTCTTAAAATATTACTCAAAAGCTATAATTTAATTAAACTAAGACACAGTTTGCAACGCATTTAAAATCACATGAAAAGAAAAAAAACCATATAATTATATTGTATTTTAGAACTAGAAATTAGCACAGGTATAAAATCAACAATGCTTAAGTTTGGTATAGAAAAACTACCTTTGATATGGAGTATGATCGCTCCTAAACTAATATAGAACATAGCGATATGTGGTGTTGTCAGATACGCGATCGATATGTTTGCTCTGGAAACAATGCGAGCCATTACTCTTGAAAAGTTTTTGTAAACTTATGTAATAAGGTCTTGAGGAGAAGAGCTGAGAGCAGCTATTCTTTGCCGAATTTTATTTAGTGCTGAATATAATCTTTCACAGTGCAACTGTATGCAGACCAAAGTTGCCGTCTTTTAAAAGGAAATCTTTTGTATATTGCATCGCATAAATAACACCAAAGAGGCCATCTCAATAGACATCATCACCCACTGTTCCACGTGGAAAGATATGCAAGTCTGTGTGTCCATTTAAAGAGATACCGAACCAAACATAGATATTGCCTCTTTCGGATAAATCTCTTTCAAGAATGTTTGATGGATCATAACATGATCCCCGTTCTCTTCAGGTCAGTGGAGCTTGCTATCCCTTTGAAAACCAACCCGGGATTCATTCGTGTAAAGAACACGTCTCTACTGATCAGCTATATAGTGGAAATGTTGACTTGCCCACATTAGTTCACCTTAAACGTTACTTATTGTGACGTAGAGAAGGAGGCATAGAAATATCTGGTCTCCTCGTGTAAAGACTTGCCTTCGTGAATTCTTCGATGCACAAGGTAGAAATTAAAACACAAACCTTCCAGTGATTGCAGTAAGGGAGGCTATAAGATGAGAGGGATTTTTAGTTTTATTGAAGTGCATATTATCCCAAATATCTGTCATCCGTGTATGTCTTAGTGTTTGGCCTCCTTGGCTGAGCCTTTTGTATCTCAAGTTAGTGTCTTAAAACTGTTTCCAAATTCTACGATCCACAGAAAGACTCCATTTAGATATCTGACCACTTTTCTCAAACCTTGATCAACCTCTAGTCTCTCAGTCACTATAAATTTCGATTTTAAGATTTATTTCAATTATATCGATTATAAATTGCGAGTGATGCCTCAAGGACTTTCTAAAGAATCATTATCCCAAATTTCTCATTTGATTATCACAACGAAATATATAGCGCATTACTCTAGCGTATATTTTATGGCCTTCACAGACAAGGCAATCACATTACATTGTTACTAATTAATATACAGTGAAATACTTTTAACACGAAAACGCTTAAGATGAAAAATTGGTTAACACGAAATGAGACAACGGTCCGGAACGCAAAATACGCAATTTAATGCTTTTTTGTTCTTTTAACAGGAAATAAAAATCGTTTAACACGAATAAAAGTTCGTTTTTAATCTTCAGTGGCATGTTTGCGATAAATGGAAAATAAATTTTATTTAAATTCTGGGTAATGGTTTTTCTACCTCTTGTCATCCTAGAAGTATTAATAGCATCATCCACCAGGTCTTCCCCCCTCCCCCTCCCCCTAATGAATAAAATTCTTATCTGTATCAAAAGAAACGGCGATTGGTGGGAATGCACTTTCTTTAGCATTATAAGAATCAGCCGAGAATGACAGTGAGCCGACATTTAACGAAATATTTGGGAAAGTCTCAGAATTACTGGGCTGCCCAACAATATCAATAAATGAATATGTTTCGTTCGATAATGATGTAACTACAGCACCGATTATGACAGAAAAAGATATTTTGGATATTTTTCAAAATCAAAAAGATTCTGTTGATTCCGACGACGAATCGGACAAGGGATTCAACAACGCAGTTCCCGTCCCCTCTACTTCAGAAATGCGAAAAGTTATAAACAGTCTACGCAGTTATTTAGATGCGCATTCTAATGGAGAAATGAATAAAACTATGGACGATCTTGAAAATTTGTGGACAATATGGCTCTGAAAAATACATTTAAAAAAAAGATAACTGATTTTTTCTCCCCAAAATAGTTTTTTTTTTTTTTTTTTTTTTTGTAATTGCTTTTCATCCCAGTGAATGCAACCTACTTGTTGTTAACAGGAAATTGATATAAAATATGAGAACATCGAAAATATGGTAAGTTTTGTTCTTTTTTTACGAATCTTTTAACATGAAAAAATATTTTGGTCCCTTCGGTTTCGTGTTAAACGTTTTTCACTGTACTGCAGTTTTATCTCGCAAATTTTATTTAATAATATATACAAATTTCATAAAACATTATTACTTTTATTATTATTATTTTTAACGAGTTATTCCATTTTCTATGATTCCCCCCCCCCCCTCAATTTTTGGAAACCAGCGTACATGTACATGGTAGGTGCACTTATAAGTTTTCCAGATGTTTACAACACAATTTCTTTTATAAGAAAATTTGATTTAAAATTATTGATTTCTTTCCTTTGGAAAATTTTGGAAAATGAAGGGCATTAATTTTGTAAATATATATACAACTTCAGTATCTTACAACTATGCAGAAACACTTCACTTAAAAGGACAGTTCAAAATAAAATTCTCGATGTCCACTAAATAGCATCTTATAAATAAAAATGAAATTCTGTTTGTTTGTTTGTTTGTTTGTTTGTTTGTGGATTTGATTCGTATACAAATCCACAAAAATGGACCTATTGGCCTGAAATTTAGTACAGATATGTAAAATAATATAGAATAACTCATAGTCCACTTTAAAACTTTGAAAGTCCACCCGTTCCCGGAATTTAAGAGATTTTTTATGCTCTTCACGCAAAAATCTTTCCGTAATTGTAACCTCTGTAGTGAAAAAAGTGTGAAATAAGGATCGTGGTTGCCATGTGTGGCGATTTTGCCGAATAAAATGTTTTAAATTCTCAAAGTAAAAATAAAAGAATAATAATGATTTTTTTTTTTGTTAGTTTATATTCCTAAGGTTATTTTTTTTAATTATAATATCGTGTGCATGGGAAATCAGAGCAGGAATGTAATGCTTTACACGCAAAACAATAAGAATTGAAGATTTCCGAGGCTAATGTGTAAATTTTTTTAGTTTGGCGAAAAAATAAAATGGCTCAAATGCCGATTTTGTGAAAGTGAGTTCTAGCGGTTTGCACAGATTTCGGCTTGGCGCAATTTATTGAGAGCTTAAGGAAATAGATTTTTGAAAACAAGTGCAAAGGTTTTATTAGAATACAGCGTTAAATTTTAATGATCCGTGAAGAAATAATGCATTTATTAAGGGATTTCAAGCGATCTAACTTCAGAATTCTCGCCAAATGAGTACATTGATTTAAGTTGGGGGGATTCCGCCAAATTTCAGAAAATTGAAATCTTCTCATTTAGTACATCGGAGTAACGATGAATAAAACACGTTATAGTTGATAATTTTAAAAAATTCGGCTGTATTAAGGGATTCAACTTTTCAAATAAAGGCTTGCTTTACTTTTTCGCGGTCGAACCATTTCCCATATATTATTGCTGCTAAGTCAATGCTTCGAATGATTTCCTGAAAAAACGCTTGTAAAATGGCGTATGTTGGCACTTTGGCGAGGCTTAGATTTGAAACTGGATTTTATTTGAGACTGGGATATATAATGACACTGCTTATAGATAAAAATGAATGTTGGTATGAGTGTATGAGGTTGAAAAACTCCAGCACCGTTGAGCACCGTTGCACCATGAAATTTGGTTCACCTAAGTCTTTTATCATGGAGAAGCTTTTTATGCTATCCGTTTTCCTCTAACTTGCCACCAGGTGGCGCAGCAGAACGTCGAATTCTATTCCGTTTAGCCGTTTGCTATGCGAATATCGTCCAACCAATTTCGATGAAATTTGGTACACGCGAATATTAGAACACGGAGAATATTTTTCACTATCCATTTTGCTGTAACTTGCCGCTAAATGGCGCTGAAAAGCATCAACTTCTATACCGTTCGACCGATCGGCAAAAAATTTTTATACTTACACATTTGAGCACGAAGAATATATTCTAACTGCGTTCCTTTTGATGTTACTCACCACTAGATGACACTGCAATGCATTATTATTTTAAGTCGCCACTAGATGACGCTGCAGCACGCCAAATTCTTGACCATTCAAACGGTCGCTATGAAAATCAGTATACATAGCTATTAGAGCAATGAGAATATTTTGGCGTTATCCATTTTGCTATAACTCGCCACTTGACGGCGCTGTAGCAAATCATTACTTTAATTAACTACTAGATGGCCCTGCAGTGTATCACTTCTTGACTGTGCAAATGATCGTTATGAAAATTGGTATACATAGATAGTTGAACACGGTCGCTATGAAAATCAGTATACATAGCTATTTGAACAATGAGAATATTTTGGCGTTATCCATTTTGCTATAACTCGCCACTTGACGGCGCTGTAGCAAATCATTACTTTATTGAACCACTGGATGGCCCTGCAGTGTATCACTTCTTGACTGTGCAAATGATCGCTATGAAAATAGGTATACATAGATATTTGAACACGGGGAAGAGTTTGGCGCTATCCATTTTCCTATAACTTGCCACTAGATGTCGCGTCAACACATGAACTTCAGGACTGTCCAGCCGATAGTCATGAAAATTCGTATACATCGATATCTGAATGCGAAAAATATTTTCGCCGTATCCGTTTTTCTAAAACTCGCCACTAGATTGCGCTACGCCGCATGGCCTTCTGCACCGTACAAACGATTGCCTTGCAATTCGGTATGCATGATTATTGGACACAATATAACGCGATATCCACTTTGCTATATCTGTTTATTACAATGAATAGTAATCACCACAAATCGTAATATCAAAAAGTCCATTCATTCCCGTGCGAAGAACGGGTACTTCAGCTAGTTTCCTTATAAAAATAAATGGTAATTCAATCACTTAAGATAATATTTTAAGAATAATGAGGATTACTTACGAATTGTGGATTAAATCGCTCTTGTACAGTATAATGGTATTTAGTTCGGCTACAAAAGGCAAAAAATCTAATTAATGACTATCACTTATTATAACATGAATAAGTTTTATCCAGTGTAACTCACTAATTCGAATATTTTTGTGTGAGGGTGAAATGTATTCTGCTTCTTTACGACTCGCAAGAAAAATTTAGTGTCGTTAATCGTCAAAAGTAAGTAAATAATATCTACAGTATTTTTAATAATGTTTATAAAGGCAAAGGTATTTCCATCACACCTATATCTCACATCATACTACTACTTGTACTACTAATAATAATTTTAAAAATTTGCTTTTATAAAATGTTTACAAATAATTGCAATTAAATACTCAATTCTAAATTTTATAAAATAAATGAAATTATAAAGTGATTGTATTTTTAAAATTGAAAAACTTTTACAGTAAAGTAACAAAATAAACGAATTGCGCTGAAGTATAATCTAAGTGAAAATTTGAAATTCTTAAGCTTATATTATTTAATAATGAGAGCTGACAAAATAACAAATAATTAGTTCATACACTTAACTAAATTTCTTATACGAATTTAGAATAAATAAATAAATAAATACCTTCCATTGTTTAATGAATTAAATTTGAATTGTGATTGGAAAAAAATATGTAATCAAGGAAAATCAGTAATTCGAATGTACCATTTTGTCCAAGAGCCATGAAATAAGCGTATTGTTTGGTCATTTTCTAAGCCCCTCTAGATCGCAGTGTCAATATAAATACCGATCTGTCGGCGTGCAAGCCGTGAATGTCCATCTTTATTGATTTGCCTAAATTAATGTCATGACTTGAAAGATTCAAAATTTCATCGCTTTTCTAACTTCGATTTGGGAATACTTAGGATGATTTGGTTTAGTGTTGTGAAATAAATCTATAGCTGGTAGGAAGTGTGTTGGTGGGGCATTTGATAACCCTACTCCCTACACCTATTTTACTAAAAGGATATTATGACATAACGGAATTGGAATTTTTTTTTAATGTTTTCATTCCAGCATTGCGCCTGCAGTGGAGTACCTTAAATCTCATTTCTCACGACTTCCTGATTTCTTAAAATATTTTTAAAACGTGCAGTTTAGGTTAAAAAAAAACGGGCATGTCAAATATTTGATGGATATTTATATTATAACGCTACCACCAAGCCCAAACCACGAATCTGCAAATTTGGCGATTTTTACTTAAATGCGTTATCGGGGTCTCTAAGTAGTGTTGTAGACTGGCCTCCGAAAGTTAAGGAACAACACGTTTTTCGAAGCTCACAAAAAAAAAAAGACACTAACACTAACATTTATAGTTTATATAAATGATAAAAATGAACTTTATGCAAATTTATGTAAAAACGATCGCTACCACTTTTTTTTTTTTATAGAAAAGAACAGGCATATATGAGTGTGAGAAAAATATGCAACTATCAAGCTTTCGTAATTACGCGTGTAAATTTTGATGATTCACAACTTTTGTTAGCAGATTCGTTGACAACAGGCAGTAGGGTCCTGCAATAACTGAGAAGCCGATTGCTCGATTCATTAAGGTGGGGGTTGGCCGGATGGATGGAAATGGGGTTGCCACAGGCTGATGCTGCTAAGGGGTCTTAATATGTCTCGCAGTGTGGTCCACCGTCTTTGAAATCAATATCAAACAGAAGCTTCTGTGTTTAGAAGACATGTTCCACGCCGACCACCAGCTACAACACCCGCAGAAGATCGTTTTACAGCTCTTTGCGTAGAAAGAGAAGAAGCATTTCTGTGTTACAACTTGTTGCAGACTACTCTATAGCATCAGGGAGAAGAATATCCTCTAGTACGGCGAGAGTGGGGAAAAAAATTCGAGGGATGTCCAAAAAGAGAAAAGGGTAGAGTTTCTTACAAAAATGCAAGTCTTCACAATGCAGGTCTCTATGCAAGGCGGCCAGTTGCGTGTGTCCCCCTCAACGGACGACAGAGAAGGGACTGCTTTTCTTGGGCAACAGAACATGTTTCCTGGACCAGACAACGATGGACTTCTGTACTCTTTACAGACGAGTCCAGATTCACACTGGAGAGCGATTCAGAACGTCTGCTGATCTGCAGGGAACAAAGCACCAGATTCCATCAATCCAATACTGTTGAAAGACGCAGTTACCGAGGTGGAATAACGGTTTGGGCAGAGATCGCACTCGGTGGTCGCACTGCCCTGCATGTGTTCCAGATAGGAACTTTGACTCCTGTGAGATATCGGGATGAGATCGTTGATCCATATGTCCGCCCATATGCCGGTGCAATTGGCATTGATTTCATTTTGATGGATGATAATGCACGAACTCACCAACCTGCAGTTGTTGAAGAATATCTTGAGGGTCTTGGGTTAGACCGAATAGAATGGCCAGCACAATGTCCATACCTAAATCTGATAGAGCATCTTCCGGATTATCTTGACAGGCAGGTGGCTGCTTTAAGACCATCTCCAAAGTCTGCAGGAGAGCTGGAACAAAGCTTACTCCGTGTCTGGTCTTCGCTTACCATTTCGGTAACCGACAACTTAATTGACAGCATGGAAAGTCGATGCCGCCACTGCATTCAAACTAGGGGCAGCAGGGCATATCCCTTATTATACCCTGCTGCATAGTAAGGGATATGCCCTGTTTCTCATTTTTGTCATGTTTCTATGAAATTTTACCACATAAAACTGTGATACATTATTTTTTTCGAGAATGCACTTTTACAGTGAGATTGCTTTTTTTTCATTGTAAATCCATTTTTGCGTTTTTCTTATATAAACGTCTATGTTGCAGTCAATACATAACTGTTTTCTGCAAATGTCATCCGAATTTGTTGTTTCTACAGTCATTCATTTGCAAATTAGGCTAAAAAAAAACCGGTTGTTCCTTAATTTTTGGAGGCCAGTGTATATTATGCCAAATCCCCCAAATCTTAGTTTGGAATAGTTTACGTTTAATAGTTGAGAAATGACTACTGTGCTTCACATATCTTTAGATTTATACTGAAGCAACGAAACTTTGGAGGAGCTTTTCTCAAAACTAGGAAAATGGAGATTCTCATTTTTAGAGTAATGCTAGTGATTAGGGACGTAGTGGGGAAAAAAATTCGAGGGATGTCCAAAAAGAGAAAAGGGTAGAGTTTCTTACAAAAATGCTTGTTTAATTGATTTCACAATTAACAAAAATCTAAAATTTCGGGGGTGAGGGGAGTGTTTAGGCCCCCCATGACCCACACCCTGGCTACGTCCTTGGTAGCGATAGTTCAGAAGAAGGGTGCCTTGTGCACATTTGTGCTTTTGTTACAAAGGAGGCTGGATTTCCAACTTCCGATCTCTCTAGTAAACCTGTCTTCAATCTTCTCAAATATTCTATCTGTGAAGTCTTCTCCCTCCTCGAATCTTCTCTCTCTCCCCTTTACATCGATATAATATATAAACAAAACAAAGGTTTCGAAAGACCTTCCTTCAATAATTTATATTTAATAACCTAAATTATTTAGTTTGTTATGTATATGTCTATTTATTCATAAAATATTCTACCAATCACTATAACCAACATACTCAGTGATTCATACTTACCTACAATCATCTTTACACTTTGCATCACATGTTTCAGAAACAAATTTAGCAGATGTAACGCATTCCTCTGATGGGCTCCGTAAAAAATCATCTAGTTACAAATGGAATATTTTCACATTTTATGTCTCGGAATAACATTTAATACAATAACATTCATATAAAACATTCAGATTATTACACTAGCTGGTTATCCGTTTGTCTTTTGGTTTGTCGTAGCAACAGCAGGGTCTCAATTCTGCTCCAGTTGCTCCGGATTGCTCCATTGAATAGTACTTGCTCCTATTTGTGCTAAAACACAGATTTTACTTCATTTTGATCCGAAACTGTTACGAAACCTAGTACTTTTCAAAACATACTTTGCTCACTGTCAACTGCAACATTATCCAGCCACACAATTAGCTAGCAAGTGCATTCCACAAGGCGATTCTCCTCACTTTATCTCTCGTAAAAAGCAACGTCACAGAAATGGCGAGGAGCCCCATGGTAAAAACAGTGACACAAGTCACAACACAAAACAAGCCTTTAAAGATTATATCACAAGAAGTACAATTTTAGCAGAAATGCTACTTTAATCATAGATTTAGGAATACCTAGATTGCTCATCCAATGTTCCTAATCGTGTGCTTTTTGTTGCCACAAACGCACCCTATTTCTGCCACTATTATGGCTGTCGTCGATGTAAAATAGAACATTCATTGCATTACTTCAGAAAAAAAAATTCTGGAGTGACTCCACTCGACTTTCCGAACACTTACGATTAAGATCATTATCAAGCATTTAAATAAATTTTAATCGATGAATAATTCAAACATTTATACCAAATTGAAGCTCAATTGAATGTACCGTTTAAACGTTAGCGCACTTTCAAGAATTTTCTCCCATAGGCCATAATGTAAAAGAAATCTTTGTCGTAGCCCTGTACGAAAACTATAAGTCCTATACACACCAAAATCAATACCGGTCTTGCAACGATGTTTTATAACAAGTATACCCAATTTGAGCTCAATCGAATGTACGGTTTAAACGCTGGCGCACTTTCAAGAATTTTCTCCCGTAGGCCATAATGTAAAAGAAATCTTTGTCGTAGCCCTGTAGAAAAACTATAAGTCCTATGCACATCAAAATCAATACCGGTCTTGCGATGGTGGTTTATAACATGTATACCCAATTTGAGCTCAATCGAATGCCCCGTTCAGGAGCTATCGTGTTCACTCACACACACACACACACACACACATACATCTCGTAAAAATAGCATAAATGAATTCAGAAGACCTCAAAACGTGTAAATACACAAAAATCTCGAAATCGAATTTTTTCATGATTACAATACTTTCCTTACATGGTACATGTTCGGAAAGTAATAAATAATTTCGAGGGAAAATATTTCGATACGAGTACTTTTTAAAATATAGATCGTTCTAAAATGATTAAAAATACCATTATGATTTAAGTTATTGCCATTCTGCGCATGCGCATGCCACTATCATGACTACCGTTTGAAGGCAACAAGTTTTCTCTCGTTATGCTCAATCTAGAGATTCCTATAATTCCTATATCTATGACTTTAACTTTTTCGCCCATAATTCAATGTCGCTTTTTTTTTTTTTTTTTTTTTTTTTTTTTTTTTTTGGTAGCTTGAGTTACGAATCAATTTTGAATCATATTTAAAAAATTAATTATTTATGAGATTTTTAATTATTTATTGAAGAAAGAAAACAATTTGTAATCAGCATGAATTTTGTTGAAAGAAAATAAATGTATTTTTTATTATTATGCCATGCTTAAAAATGTAGCATGATTACCGTAGAATCATCACGTCTTGGATTCTTCATTTAACATTGCTTGAACAGGGTATATTTTAAGCTGTACTCATCAATACCGTCTGATTACCGGGAGAAAATTTGCGAGGGAGAAAAATGAGAGACCATTCCCTGGATACAACGTCACCCTAATCAATAGTCTATAAGCGCTGGTTTGACCATCTTTTAAAATTTTGTCCCTTACGCCTCCTTTAGCATTACAGTACAGTATGTATATAGTATTTTCTCATTTGTGCACCTATTATTCAAAACTATTCTTGATATTTGTTCTTTTACATGTTTTAACAAGATAATTTTTAAGTACATGAACATATTAATAACTTTTGATTAAATTAACTATTTATTTTTATCAAAATAATTAAATTTGATTGTTAGTTTCTATTAAGTAATCATAATTGTTATTGCTGTGTTTAGCAATCGTATTATTGTTAATGAACTGCTCCCTATACCTGTTCACCTGCTCCGAATCAGCAGTTTTCCCGCTCCCAAAAATGCTCCAAAAGTGTTTTCAGAAGTTAGGACCCCTAAAAAGTATATATCGTATAATACGTTTTTATATATTGTTTGAAACAGCGTAATTTTTTTATAAATTGTAACTTAATTCACGTATAGAAATATTAGAACATCTTTTTGAAAATTTTTTTAAAAATATGATTTATTTTTTAAAAATCTAATTTAAATGAAAAAAAATCAATTAAAACGTTTAAATAAAAAAATCACGAGCCCTCGTTTGAAATTAAATTTGTTATATTTCGTGATTGAGCTCCAGGGAGGTTTCTTTGTCAATGCAAGAGATAGTAGTGTCAGGTGAGGGGAAATTGTGATACGGGAGAAAATGGGGGTATATTGAAAAATATCTTTTTTTCACCAGAAAAACTTAGATGTATCAATATTTTTTAACGGAGATATATTTTAACAGCATAACAAGTCCTTTTGATGAAGTTTTAGGATATTTCAACAATATTAATGTGTGCAAAACTTCTTGTTTTTGCTCTAAACGTACTATCTGTTAACCAGCGATATTAAAAAACTTTCTACTATATCCCTTATAATTAGGTAAAGCATTTATATTTTGATACATATTAGTAGAGAGACTTAAAAAATATGGATTATATAAAAAACTAGCCTCCTCCGGCAACCAGTTGGTTCGCCATTTTAATAAATCTTGTTCGGAGAGAATCTTGTTTCTCACCAGCTTCTTCTTCACTGAAATCCCTCAGATTCTGAATGATATTTAAAATTAAGATGGTTACAAACGGGGGCGGCCATAGGGTAAATTGTCGCCCCTACTAAGGTAAGAATGACGCCCCCTTTTATGCTCTACTTAGTATTTGAGTTCGAAATGAAGCCCCTTCGAAAATGATACAATAGAAAAGTATTTTGATAGCATTAAAAACTAATGCTATATTTTCAATCTATGAAAGTATAATGTATGTAATATACGTCAATAATCTAATTAACATAAATATAATAGCTTGATTTTAGGACCTTTTTATAAAAAAATACATGATTTCCCCCCACATGATTTTATCTTATTTGTTTAATCGCTAAACATTGGACACATTAAGTAGAATGCAGATAATGCTGACATATTTGCAGAGCCAGGCGATTGGCACATCTGAAAACAAATAAACTAATCAAATAGCCAGTGGCGAAATTCCCAATCATCTGATAATATGAAAAGAAATGAAGATTTTAATCAGCCATGACATTCATTAGGTATCACACACTTCATGATTATAAAGAAATAAAGCTGAAATTAGTTAGGATGGATTTCAGCATTGCAGCTTTGTAAAAGAGCTATTATATATATATATATATATGTGCATGTTACAGGGGAAATTTAACGAGTACTTGATGTACGGATGCCGCAATATATAAAAATAAAACAAGATGTAAAATGTCTGTCTGTGTTCATAGAGTATCGCTCTAATTAATTAATTTGCATGTAACAGTATTAAAATTTTGACTTAGAACATTAATGCTAGACTAAAAAAAAATTTGGAAAATCTCCAAAATTCGCAACGCCTCTTACGAACATCACTAAGTTTCAGGCATTCAGCAGTTTAGAGTTCAGGAACTTTTTGTTCACTATGAATGCTCATAAAAGTTTTAATGTTTTCTGATTATTTTGAAGCAAATCTTCTTTAGGCGCGACTAGGGGGTAACTCAGATTTTTTTTTTCTGACGGAAGTAACGGTCACATGGTTTTGGAAAAGTACAAAGAAATGAAACCTGCCTGCAATCGAACCGGAACAATAGATGGAAACGTCAGTTTAAGAACACTTTTCGTGGATTCTGAACTTCGAGACCTGGATTCCAACTTCGAGACAGAACGACGGTTTAAGAACAAGGGGATGGAACACCACAATTCAAGGGACAGTGGCTGAAAACGAACCTAAACAGCAGAGGGAAATTTTCGTTTAAGAACACTGTTGGAGGATCATACTTCGATCCCAACATGCAGACGAAAACTTCAGTGTAAGAGAAAGTGAAAGAACAGCACAAAGAATGGAAGCTGCCTGCGATCGAACCCAACTACGTTATAAGAACACGGTGATAGAAAAAGATGAAGAAATGGAACCTGCAATCGAGCCAAACTAGCAGACGAAAACTTCATTTTAAGAGCGCTGAAACAGGATAATACTTCGAACAAAACCAGCAGAGGAAAACAAAGGTTTAGGAACACGCCATAGAAAAACGCAATAATAGACCCTACGTGTATTCGGTATCAACCAACAGAAGAAAACACCAGTTTAGGAACACAGTTAAAGAAAAATACCACAACATAAACATTCTCTCGATTCAAACCCTACGGGAAAACGTTTTAAGAAAACAGTGAAAGAATAATAGTTCAACACGGACACTTCTTGGCTGCTAATACGATATCCAGACGGAACAACGGTTTAAGAACACGGGTATGTAACACCACAAAGAAACAAACACTGGCTGCAAACGGTTTAAAAACAAAATAAAAGAATGACAAATGGACACTCCGTGGATACTAACCCAAACTCAAGACGGAGCAACGGGTTAACACGGGGAAGGAACACCACAAAGAAACGGACCCTGGCTGCAATCAAGCCCAAACAATAGACAGAACTTGCAGTTTAAAAACACGGATACAGAATAATAATTCGAAACCTACCAGCAGACGAAATCAGCGCTTAAGAAAACTGTGATAGAAAAACACAAAAAAAATTTACACTACCTGCATTAGAACCCAACAAGCAGAGGAAACATTAGTTAAAGAACAGAGTTAAAGTATAATACTAGACTCTGAACATTTTCCCCCATTCAAACCCAACCTCTATAAAGGTTCGATTGAAGGCAGGTTCCATTTCTTCGTGCAGTTAAATTCCCTGCTCTTAGACCATGGTTTTCGTCTCCTGGTGTGTTTCGAAGTATTATTCTCTAATCATGATTTTAAACTGAAGTTTCCGACTACTGTTTGGGCTCGATTTCAGCTAGGGTCCCTTTCTTTGTTGTGTGTTCTATCCCTTGTTCTAAAATCGTTTTTACCAATAGATGTTGGGCTAGAATACAGGCAGTGTCCATGTTGTGAATTTATTCTTAAACTGTATCCTCAAACTGATGTTTAGGTGCGACTAGGGAGTAACTCAGATTTTTAAAAAGGAAAATTTGGTCTAACTATGAATACTTCTCGACTTCAATCAACAACGCGTTTCGGTACAACGATAGATGCTGTATTTTCAAGAAAATTAGCAAATTTAGAGAGTAAAATTTACGTTTCACATTATAGTTACCACAAACCTATAATTTCATACATAAAAAAATATGATGACATTCAAGTACCTATTTCCGATGAATAATATGAATATAACATTTATATAATCTTTTGTAAAGTACATGAATAATAAATATAATTAAATTATAATATGATATTTATTTTAAGTTTAATCATTTCGGTGATATGTGTCGTAAACATCAAAGAAGTTTTACTTCAATCGCGCGTAAAGATTACACGCACACACTTTTTTTAAAAGAAAGTGAAGCCATTTCCATAGCAAAGAACGGACACTCAGCTAGTGTATGGTATATAAAGTTATTAAAGTAACTTGCTTACCTAACATGCACAGTCGCTCAGGTCTGGGAAAGTAGAAAAAAGGAAGATTGCATGCAAAGCACATTATTGCAAAGTCGGAATAGCAGTTCTGCTTGCACATCTTTACAAAAAAAAAAATTATATATATGTATATACATTATTTTTATATTAACAAATCTGCAAATACTAATGAATAAGCGTTAAGTACTGGATTACATGGAGAAAACAGGACCATCAAGTAACCGACTCAAATCTAGGTGTTAGTTCCAAAAGTGGCTTAATCCATGTTTTTCTGAAATTAAGTTTCCCCCGTGAAGTTCATGGTCCTCCACTTGATTGACGTGGAAAGCTTAATGGTAAAATTCTGATTCTATCTGATAGAAAAGCGCTTCCAGTGTGGTTGTTTCAAATCAGAGCTGGCTTCGCAGGAAAACGTTTTTGATGTTTCAGCAAAAAATCTGAAGCTTGGATTGTGCCAGTTTTGAAACTACGCGCCTTAAGTATAACACAAAATTTCGTGACAATCGATCACATTTACGGCAGTTAGAGCACCGAAAAACTGATAGAAACTCATAAACATTTTCAATTTGTTAGAAAACTTTAAGAATTACGAATTCTGATATGTACAACAGAATTTTGAGTTCCACTTTTATGAAGGTAAACATCATCAGGGTATTATGTATTCTTACTGTGATTAGAGCATAGAAAAACATATTGTTGAAAGTTGCAATGAACTTACTGAAACTCTTTAATAAATTCTATTGCATATTTTTCACGAGTTTTGTAAAACAATTGATTTCATTAATAAAAAAAAGTTTAATAGCAAACTTACCTCTTGTAAACGATACCCGGAACGCCCATTTTTCTCCCATATCTCAGTGTAGTTGACGCAGTCTGTGTCGTAAGGCCTTTTCTCCATAATTTCTTCGTCCTATTTGATAAAAAATATTGTACGCAAAAACTTCCTTGCTAAAAGTAAAGAAGATATGTATATAGTATAGGGTGGACCAAAGAAGATTTTCTTGCTGTGATATTCTTTTAATTTCTTTTAGTTAATATCTTGTCTGCCCTAATAGTTCAAGATCTTTAAAAATGTTCAAATAGGCATTTTTTCTGAAAAATAAAAATGTTAAGAAATGAGTTCAAATAGTCCGCAAAAGTAATCTAACATATTCAGTATTAAAGGTGAAAAGTATTCGGATCAGTATGCATCTTCTGTCTTTCCAATAGGATCCAATAATCGGAAATTTTTTATGACATCTTTCAAAATACAGACTTATTAGAAAAATTATTTTAAAAACTGATCACTAAGCAGTAATTATTATGAAATTATTATAATTATTATCTACTGAAGATTTTACTACTTTGCAACAAAATGGAAACATTTGTACGATTTCTTTTTTCTTTCCCTACTCTCTGTGTGTCGTCTCTCTGCTCTCCGTTGTAAATATACATTGATTAACCCCAAATTTGTAATATTTAGCATACTTTGGGCCATGTTGAAAATCGTGTATTCTGCTTGAACATGGCTGTTTCTAATGTTTTTAAAATGTTTAAAACAGACACGGCGCCAGCTAAATACTTTCAGCTCTCATTCTGTCATTTTTATCTTAACAAAATCGATCTGTTTCTACCAGTTTCATAATTATATAGCTTATGATCATATAAAAGAAAATAATTTAAAGATAAATTAATAGCTTAACTTTTGACAACTTGCTCTCTTTTTCTACGATCCATCAAGGTTCGAACCTCGTCTAAACCTACTCTGGTCCGGTGCAATATCTTTAATGAAACAGTTATCAACACGTTGTGTTTCTTAGTTTGTTGGACAATCAAGTTAAAATATTCTGTCATTCAATTAAGAAGTATAGTTCATTATCCCAGTGTTGTCTTTATTTTTACCCAGTTGTCGAGTGGTTTTTTTTTTCTGGTTCTTTTCTGCCACTCAATGGTAAAACTACAAGTTCAGGCCTGCAAAGGGCTCACAGTTGACCCTATCAGATTGTTAACAGCTTTTAATGACAGTCTCCAATGCTTTTTTCCGTATTATTCAGCTACTTTAAGCCTGCTGCCATACCCATTTGGTCAGCCAAGAACGAAAACGCAGTCTATTGTGTTGAGTTTATTGACAGGAGTTATAGAACACTGATGTGCCTATTTCTAGATGTTGCATACCAGTTCTAATATAGGGCAACGCACGTATTTAGCAGTTTTCCATGAAAATTGTATAATCCATCACTTTGTTGCAAGTTGCGAAAAGTGGAAGCTTTCTGCCATTCAACTCAAAGGTTGAAATAATTTCCTATAAAAGTATTGCAGAAAGGCATCATTCTCCAAACAGGACAAAAATATCTCTAAATGATTCTTTTGAATTAAAGGTATCTTTCTTTTACCATTAATATAAATAAAAGAAAAAAGTGTACTCTAAAACTTACCACCGAAACATGGACCATATACGTTCTTCCCGGTCTCATAAATGTACCTGTTTCCAAAGGATTTACAGCCTGGAAAGGAGAATGAACTGCAAACAGTAATCCAGGTCTGTTTCCGGGTAAAAATATATCTTGTTCGTTGACCTTGAATCTAAGTTCATCAACAGGAAGTTTGACTGGAAAATAAATAAGTAAGTAAGTAAAAGAAAATGTAAAACACGCACTTTCATTAAAATTCATTACCCATGCGTCCCTATTTGTCTTGGTGAAGTTAAAAACGGTATCATAATCCATGAGCGTGTCTCATTTATCTTTCTTGTATCAAAACACACTTCAAAAGTGAAATCTATATAAAAATCACATACAAAAAAACTGTTTTACAAGCTTCATCAAGGATATTCTAACAATAGTTAACCTTTATTTACACTAATACAGTCGCCTTTATAGACGTTAATTAATATTTCCATAAAAACAAATAGTATGGTTTGACAGTTCTCAGCAAATACAGAAGAGGTTTCATTTCATATGGAATATTCTGCTTGGTGACTATTGCTCAACGACATGACCGATCACTATCATTTTGCTTCAGAAGACGTTTACGTCATGGTCGCTACCATTGTGCTAAATTTGGTGAAGATCTCATGAGCAGTTTCGGAGGAGAAAGCTTACGAATGTCGCAAGACTCAGTCATAAAGCTTCGCTTCGCCTTCGGATACGCCAAGCAATAATATTGTTAGCTGTAACATTAACCCCTCAAGAACGAACGTGGGATAGACTCGGTGAACTAATTACTTTATTTCTTTTCTAGATGTGTTGTTACTTTATCAAATTTCACAGAGAAAAAATATATATACATGAACTTTTTACGTGATTGGTGAATAATCTTTAAACAAAACTTGTGACTGATATTCTTTATACGTACATACATATTCAAAAAAAAAAATCTAGTTTCTTTAAAATTTTTAAAAAATATATCTTTGAGACACGGCATGTGTATAATTTCACTGCATTAATTCAATTTTTAATGGTTAAAAAAGGCTTAGAACTAGAATTATAATGAAACAAAAACAGCTACAAAAAGGTTTTCCAAACATTAAAAATATCGGCATGAATCACAATTAATCACATCTGTACATTATGTCTGTTGTGTCATTACATTGAAATTTTCTAGCTCTTAAATTCATTGAGATAGTTTCTTATCATATTTGAATTTTATTACTTAAAACACCCTTACGTGGAAGAAATCGCTAAACTCGTTTTTATAAACAAATCTCATGCATTAAAAATTCGCTAATTCAAATATACGCATAGAATATTAAATAAAATTGAATACATACAGAATGGATTACTTTCAAATATCCTGGGATAAAGGGAATTACTTATTCTTTCGTTCAAGCTATAGCACTGGAAAGGGTAGTCATATTCATCTTTTGTCCTAATGTATGGTCCTGTTATGTTTTCGCCTGATCTGTGAAAATAATTCAATGTTATCATTTCAGCATGCACAGATAAAATAAGAATCATGGGGAGAAGAAGGCTAGTGGAGACAATTTTTATAAATTTGGCAAAAACCGTACTAAATATCAGTTTTAAGCCATCAAATTATTTTTTATTCAGTAATTTGCACTATTACCTTTATTTTGGTTAAAATATAAAATTATTTGGCGAGATATTTTTTTAATAATATTTTTTGAATTATTTTTGTCCATACTAACCCCATGCCATGGGGCTGGTGCGGACAACGTAGAATACTAATTATAAAATGTAATACAACTCATAAAAACATACACAAAACCATAATGAAATGAATTCTAACCTTGATAATACATTCCTTAATAATTGTTCACTCTAATAATACATATTTTAATTAATATCAATCCTAGTAATTAATTTGAACTACTATTTAAGAACTGTGCATTTTTGAGTAACTATCAAAGACAAAAAGCACTTTAGAAAGCTACTTTACTTTTATTTATTTAATTTGAAAACAATTATTCTGCCCCTGTTTAATGATTTAATTTGACATGTCAACATTTAATGTCAATTGAGATGTCGTGCGAATCGTGCTACCAGGAATTAAAAGAAAATTTCTTTTTTTTTATTATTTCTAAAAATAAGATTCTACATGCTGTAATTTTAATGAAAAAAAATATTTGATTTGTGAAAACCATAATTTCTTTCAGTTAATTTATCACTGTATACTGTAGCCATCTAATCTGAATTTGGAGTTGGTATAAAATGCTGTAAAAGCAGAATTCCCTAAGCCCCCATAATTCATGAAGTAATAAAGAAAAGGCATATCACTGTACAAAAATCAATCTCATTTATTAAGCAAATCCCTAAAATTAAAAAAAAACAACATTTGTAAATGAATTTATCACTATAAAAATCTAATTCAGTAAATAAATAGTTTAAAATACAATTCCAAAACCCATGATTTTAGTTGTGGAAGCTGAATGGGGCTAGTGTTGACATGTCCACAGTAGCCCCATGGAATCATTTGTTTACCTAGTCTTAATACTGGATGATTCGAATAATTCAAACCAAGAGTGAATATTAAAATATGTAAAGAATGAATTTATTTATAACTTACTATCTCCTTTAATTTAAAATAATGAATTAAAATAGTCTAAACTAGTAATTAAAAAAACAAATCAAGAACTTACTTTTCCAACAAAAAAAGAAACCTGTTTTATAAATTGCTTTCAGACTATGAAGTGTACTGTCGCGCAACTATACACAGGAGTGTATATCAGTGTTGCTAATATACAAAAATTTACAGAGAAATTTTAACTGATAAATAGCAAAATTATTCAAGTTGTCCACGCTATCCCTCTTCCCCCCCCCTATTTACATGCAAAAAGCAATTTTGTGCAGAAATTAATATGCGTTTAGATTTATATACCAATACCCCCCCCCCCCTGAGTTAAACAACAAATTGAAAAATCGAGATAAATCTGCCAAAAACTGCTCGAAGTTCTTGAAATTTGCAAATGTAACTTAACAAATATGAAAACATTAGGGGACGATAATCCAAAATGATGTCCTTAAGGGGAAAACTTGCATAAAATAACATACATGTTAAATAAAACTTAGGCCTTTTGCCACAATATTTTACTCTATATTTTGCATCATAAACATAGTTTAATAATATTTTAAACCCAAATGGAGTAACGAAAAAAAAAAAACAGAATTTTAAGCAAGGGTCCAAAGGATCATTTCACCCTCACTCAAGGGCAAAATGACTCTTCATTTGAAAATAATTGTAAATTGTTTTTATCGGTAAAATAAAAGATGTAAAAGTAATTCTGACTATACATAATGAAATAAAATAAGTTTTACAATTATATACTATACCTACTTGTCAAATACAGAAGATATCACCAAGCTAAGTTCATTTTTAGAAACTTATTTCCTGATTCCAAACATTACGATAAACCTCCAAAATTGACGATTTTTGACGTATTGCGATCAGTGCCATTAATTTTAGCCCTTTAAGCAATGTTAACAATAATTTAAAACCACATATTTTTCGATTTTCGGAATGATAATATCATTAGAACGACGCCAAATTAATATGGGATCACACCTAAGACATACTCTTTCCAATAAAAAAAGAATTTTGGAAATCGGTGATATGTTTAATGTCACACTCACTATTACTCTTTATCATATTTTGATGTCTGGTATTATTAATTAAGCGCCTGGCAATGAAGATCATGATCATAATAATCCATCTCTGTTCGGTACTTGATTGTTCTAGTGTGTTTTTTTTTCTTTCTGCTTATCCATTTTCCTTTGCATTGTAGAAGCACAAAGAATAGAAGTAGCATATCGGCAAAAGTATAGAAAGCAAAGTTTGTAACTTCTGCATTTTATTGTAAGACTGCAGGTTAGAGAATAACTAAGTGCTGAGTGAAACTGTCACTTGTTAAATTTAGTAAAAATCATTTTCTCATACGGCATGTTTAGATTTATTTTGCAAAGTTTCTTACTTTGAACGAAAAACAGAGTTTCTAAAATTAGCTTCTTGTATGCTTCACAAGACCTAAGATATTGTAGGTCGAAAACGAGAGATGGAAAGAGAAATATGAATATCAGTAGAATAAATGCATAATTCAGCATGACATTAATAAAACATACTATTTAAATTCAACACATGATGGATATAGAACATATTTAAAGTAAGACACATATTTTATACTTCAATGATTGTTTAAATTTAGTTTACTTACTTTTTGTAAACAAGATTTCCAATTGGTTCATTAAGCTTTATTATTTCTTCAGCAACCATTCTCTTCAATAATATATAGTATTCTTTCTTTGGCACCTGCACAGTAAGTTTTATAATTAGTTTTTTGTGAAACATTGTTTATTGGGTAGGCCAAATTAAATATTGCAGTATAAATATTTACTTTGCCCTATAATAATACATAAGTAATTGTAGTTTATAAGTTTATAAGTATAATTTAAGTTTATAAAATAATGGTGAATGTTATTTCTCAAAAAAAAATTTACTGCACGTTTATTTTTTTATTGAGTTCTATGAGAGCAAAAAGTTAAAAAATCTGGAGTGACTCCACTTGACTTTCCGAACACTTACGATTAAGATCATTACCAAGCATTTAAATAATTTTTAATCTATAAATAATTCAAACAGATATACCGCATTGAAGCTCAATCGAATACACCGTTTAAACGTAGCGCACTTTCAAGAATTCCCCCCCCCCCATAGGCCATAATGTAAAAGAAATCTTTGTCGTAACCCTGTAGAAAAACTATAAGTCCTATACACACCAAAATCAATACAGGTCTTGCGACAGCGGTTTATAACATATATACACGCACGCACGCACACGCACACACACACACACACACACACACACACACACACACACACACACACACACACACACCTCGTAAAAATAGCATAAATGAATTCAGACCTCAAAACGTGTCAATAGACCAAAATCTCGAAGTCGAATTTTTTCATGATTACAATACTTTCCTTGCATGGTACATGTTCGGAAAGTAATAAATATAAATTAAAATAATGTAACATAAAACCAAAGTGATGATAAAAAATGACCAAACAGAAAGAAAAACGAATATATAAAAAAAGGAAAAAGAAAAGAAATATGTTTTACATTTAATAATGTACTACTGGAAAGGAATGGAAAGTTAGGAAGTTTCTTAAACAATTTCGCAGCACCTTAAAAACTTCAAGTCGATAAAGTAAGATAACCGGAAGACATTACAGAACTTGTGTATCGCATTTATAAATTAATGAGGCGAGTTTATTAAAAATTAGTAACTTGAACTACAAATGTATTTCAAATTATATCCCGCCCATATTTAAATTATACATACAGATTTTTTGGGTGACTGTAACTTATAAGAGTGGTTTTCTTTTTTCTCCTAAGGAATTTTAAAGTAAGTGACTTTTAAACTGCACCACTTCCAGATTTTCAGTCCAGCAGTCTCACAGTGATTTTCGAACGATCTCATTCCAGGCCATTCAAAGTTTCCAGTTTAGTTTTAAATAGTTTAATCGGTAGAATAATGTGCATGATTCAGCTATAAGTAATTGAAAGAATGAATTCACGTACTATTAAGTTATTAACATTCTAAAACTTTACTACTGCTGTAGCCCTGAAACAAGAAAAATATCGTCAACGCTATTTTTATCCCTTCTGTGGTTCTGATACTAAGTAGAAAATAGCACATGCCAAATAAATTGCTGGAAGCATTAGAAAATAAAAGTTTCATTAAAGAAGTATTTAGTGGTTCTCACTAGGGTTTTGTTTTCTCCACAGTAGTCTTTGTACTTGTTGCAGAATTCTTCGCTAGGCTCTTCACAGCACTCAGTACAGTTATCGCAAAAAAGTTTTCGGCTAATCCTGTAATTACAAATAAGCGCAAAGTTAAATTTTAGTAACCACGACTTGAAAAATGATGTGAACATACTGTAACTATCATTAAATGCTATAAAAGTGACGTCTGTTTCTACTGACTAAAAATTAAACTAGAAAGATAAATCGTGCCAATTGTAAAACTGCAAATTATTACATTACATTCTTAGCAAAAACGATATTAGTTATAGTCAATACGACGTTTTATTCAATGATCGTATATTGACTGAATGGGAATTGTCCTGTGTGTGTTGTATTAACCCTTTGAGGCGCAAGCCATTCCCAATGCTGAAAAAAGGGCAGCCCGCGATGAACGTTTCGATCGTCCGCCATCTTGCTGGTAGTTAAGTCGAGCGATGGCAACGGCTGCCCTTTTTTCAGCACTGGGCAATCTTGCCAGCTGTTCTCGCATTCTTCCATTTTTCAGCAGATCTCAGTGCTGTTAAAAATAATCGTGACAATTTTTTACGGGAAATGACGTGCTAAAAAGTAATAGATTTCTCGTGGAGCTATGTCACCTGCAACTATTTTGATAGAAATCAAATCTATTCTTCGTGACTGGCAACAGTCAAAACGTCAGAGTTTGGTGTTCCCAGAGCCGGAACACTGCGGGTTAAAGGGTTGATACGCGCTAGAACTCCTTAAAGCACCCCTTCTCTCGTAGGCAGATAAAGGGCGAAGCGATCAATGGCAGATCCAAGATTTCTTTTTGGGGTAGTGCACAGCTTGAAGAAAGAATTCAGAACAGCACGAAACATATCATCATTGTCAGAAAGTGAATTTTATCTAGCGTGCATATATTTATCACTAATGGGGGCTCGCGTTCCCTTCGCCCAGCTCTTGAATCAACCTTTGGGAAAGATTGGCCATACAATATTGAATTTTTCAACTTTCAAGATAACTATGTATAAGACTGAAAAGAAAACAAATTCGTGGAAGACGGCCAAAACTACAAAACAAAGAAACGAAGAGACAAAAAGAAAAGTAGATTTTGATACAGTGTATATCTTGTTTGCGTTGACTTCATGAAGGATGCTCACGGTGTGATGTAACATGCGATTATTATTAAGAGAAGAAATTAAATAGCAACAAAGAAGCTAATGCAAAATAATCTAAACTCAAATAATATAAAAACATTTTCAACAGGATTTGAAGGCTTTAAGAATTCAAGAAATACATTTCTCTGTCATTCGCTTTAAAGTGAAATAATAATTCGTGTGCACTTAATATTAAATCAGTTGATTCTAAATTAATTTTATTTTTATGTAATGAAAACAAATGTTAACAAATTTAATATTTACTTCACAATATTACTGTGGTTAATCTCTCCCATTCATATGGTCTATCTTACCTGAACTACTCCGAGTGAGATGGATCACATTAAATATTTTTTTAAAAATCATTAAAAAAAATCCTTCAAAGATGTGACCTTTTACATAAGTTTTTTTTTTATGTACATTAAATAATATATGTACACACTGTAAAAGGTAGAATATATATAAACATATGGCTTTTAGAAAACGAAGAATAAACATGGTCCATCTCTCTTGGAGCTACCCTTAAGTCCTTCTAAAAATGACTTTGCGCTATATTATTGTACAGGGTGTCTCAAAAAGGCGCTAACGGGCTTTAGTTCTTTATGTGTCAGAGACAGTGGGCAATGTAAATTGGAAAAAAAAATGTTCAAAATATGGTCGGAAATAAGACTCCGTTAGGAAAAATTCCTCTCGTTAATTTTCAAAAATTTACATATGTTAAACTTGTATACGACCCCTGCACAAAAAAAAAAATTCTATAAGTAAATTGTGCGTCTTACGCTAATCGGGTGAAGTACAAAATTTGATAATTATATTTTAAAAACTGTCAGAGGTACGAATATGCTGACTTTTCGACGGCTCTTGAAAGGAAAAAATCATTTCGGATAATCGCGTTTTAGGGGTCGTACAGAAATTACGAAAGAAAGTAATTTTTTCCACTCTATCAATAAGTGTTTACATAATTCATGCATAGCCCCCGATCTTCTTCCTTTAAAGATATCTCTGAGACGTTTTATGATGAAAGGCTGAAATTTTATACATCCAATTTTTAGTGCATGGGGCACATTTTACTAATTGGGAATTTTCATGTACGGGTGTCGAATACAAATTTAAAAAGTGTAATTTTTTTAAACTGAAAGAGGAATTTTTCCTTAACTGAGTCTTATTTCCTACCTTACTTTGAACATTTTTTTCAATTTGCATTGCACACTTACCTCTAATAGATAAAGAATTAAAGCCCGTTACCATATTTCTGAACACCCTGTATACTACGATTACTATGAGTTGTACTTCAGTGTATTTCAAAATTGTAATAATGATAAATCACATTTGTAATTGTGTTAAATTACCCTACATTACAAAGTATCAATATCACTCAAATATGTTTATGCCAAACTTTAAATCACCATTATCTTTTCTTTCAGTTTTAAGACCTATTTGATAAATACCGCATGGTTTACTAATATATTTTACATAAAAGGTAAAATGCTAGGTGATTTATAATTCTTGTGAAAAACTTGTAAGGAGTGGACCAGAGAATCAAGATTGTACAGAATCACATATTAATGGGATGTTTGAAAAGCTGTCTTCATGCATCTGTTAATAATCACTTTGGAATAATTGTAAACACTCCGACCATGGATCGACAAAAAAAAAAAAAAAAAAAAAAAAGGATCTTTCACAAAAAGCACTAGGCTAAAATTGATTATTAGCAGGATTGATTATTAAAGTACAAATTATATATTGATTGCAGGATTGATTATGAAGTTGGTGTAAATAAATTATATGTTTTTTATTTATTTCTATTCCGATTAATTAAATTCTTTTATTGTCTAAATACTTGACATGTAACAATAAATTAATAAATTTCGGGTACTTAAAAAGTAACCAATCTGATTAGTAATTTGTCTGTTCCATTATTCAAGCAATATTCGCGCCATATTTCGCTCCACTATTTCTTAGTTTTCAACTTTTACATAATAGTATTTAAAATAAATGCTTTACTTACTGGTTGTTGAAACAGAATGTATACCCTGGCACATTGTATCTCGTTGGCCTCTCTACATCAATATCTATGTCGGTCGGATACTGCAACACAACTGAGAGGTATGTGCCACTTTGATAGAGAAATCCAGTCAGGCACAAGAGAAAAGCCAGCACTTTGAAGATCTTTCTTCTGCAGCTAGCAGTCTGAGCAACACTGGACACCACACCTACTGAGGATTCCTTGAATACCCTGGAAGCATACGACTTCAAAGTTTTTCTCCTTTTCACAGCTGCATCATAAGTATCGGCTGTCAGTTTCTCGGACATTTTCTCTTAAGAGCAGTTCTTTACACTTAGTTAGATGTCTAAAGAGGGTGGAAAAGTAGTACTGTTTATACATGACTTTACTCTCACAGATAAACAGTATTTTCGCTTTTAAAGGGTTAGTTAGACACATGCTGTATAATTGATGAAAATTTTATAAAACTTTCTGAATAATAATGATTTTATTTAATTTAATACGTAGAAGGTTATTTCAAGCAAATGTGGAACATAAAACTACTTTTGAATATTTTATCTCTTGCAAATTATTAAATACATTCTATTTTATCATTAAAAAATAAATTTGTAATTTTACAAGAAAAATACTTTGGAAACTATGAAAAATACTTGCTAAATTAATGCTATAGTTTTTAAGTAAATTATTTATCGATGTTAAAAGTGCTGTGAAAAAACAATTTTTAGAAATATGGACATTTTTATTTATCCTGAAAATACTACAAAATAAAAAGTCAACCTGTAAATCAGACTTAAAAATATAAATACGTGCCTGTAACATACATTTTGTAATAAGTTAATCATTTTTAGATATCTATGTAAAGAATATCTTTAAAATCTTTCAAGCTGTCCTATACTTTTCTATTTTTTAGCATAGTATTTAAAGTCCATTTCTTTGAAGAATTTTAAGGACAATACTGCTTTTAAGTATCTTAGAATGCACGTGAAATAAAATGAAATGGACACTTTTTCATAAGAAAAAAATGACATTTATCTTTTACTTATTTAAGATTTATACGACAAATAAAACTATATTGTTGACATTATATTTTCATTTACTGTAATATACTTTTTCCCCTTTCTTTTTTATTTTCAGCATTTTACTTCCATATAATGATCAATTCCAGCTTAGTTTCATGAATCCCGCATAATTATTATTAGGTTTACCTCTTAACAAGATAAAATGTATCTCCTCATACGAGAAAATTCCGAGATATTCTAGTTATTGCATAATCCAGTGAGGAAGCCGTCACTTCATTAAGACTTCTTTTAAGCCGACCACTGAAAAATATACTTTGTGGAACACTCAACAACAAAATAATTATAGAGACAGCTCGGGTGACTACCAATCATCTGCCTGGATTAGATGTTGAGCTACGCCATATTTGACCACACTGCTTTTCCTAGAATTATTCAGGTAAAGAGAAAGTGAAATTGCAATATATCTCTTAAGAAAGGTAAAGTGTGTTAATAAGAAAAGAAAAGTAGGACCCTTTATATATTGTCTGAAAGAATTTTTTTATGGTGTGTTGGACTAGCCTGTGTTATGATAATCCAATAATATGTGTTTAATTATTCATTAGCCTTCTAAGCGTCTAGGAAATGGGCAAATGATGCAAAGTTGTTTTCACAGTAAAATTTTCATGCACCTATTAAATCACTTAAAAAAATATTAATAGGAAGATTTTTAATTATTAAAAATTAGGCTCCTGAAATACATACAAGCTTTAATATCAAAGCATATTTTATGTTATCGCAGTGTTATAAGCAATTTTAGTTATGCATGCATTGCAGTGAAAACTGAAATAAAGTGGGCGAGATTTTACGTCACGACCGCTTGGAGGGTAATGTTTATACAGTTTTTAACTTAATTAACTGTAAAGCTTTTTTACTTTATGTATTTTTTGCAAAATAAAGGGCATTCAGCTCATTTCGTTTTAAATAATTACTAAAATATTTCATTTCGTTATTACGCATGAATTTACTGGTAAGTGAAAATGGTAAAATGCCATTAATATAATTTTTTTTGTTCTCTGAAAGAGCTTTAAATGCAATGCACGCCACTTTCAGTTGGGAGTGTTCTATAGTCATATCATTTAATACAATGAAAATTAACTTCGCGCAGTTACACCATGGAATCCCTCTTTGATTTTAACCTGAAAAATAACTATAAATTATATACCAGCATTTTTCAAAGCACGGCTGCTGTTGTACACCTGTATAAGAATACCTGTATAACGGAATATTTAGCATAGAATGAAATCGGAGTACTGAAATTCGCGGCAATGAACTCTGTAAAAAAAACTTTTTTTTAGTCATTTAAAATTCGTAGATTTAATTGATCTATGTTAAAATCAATGAATCAAAAAGAAAACGTTAAGAAAAATTTCCTCTTGTGAATTTTTAAAAATATTAAATTTGTATAAGAACTCCGTAAAAAGTCCCAATTAGTAAAATGTACCCCCACACACTGATGAGGAGATGTACAAAATTTCAGCCTTTCATCATAAAGCCTCTCAGAGATATCTTCAAACAGAGATGATCGGGAGCTATGCATGATTTTGAATGCAAACGCTTATTGCAAAAAAGGGGGGAAAAATCTTTTTTTCATAGTTCTTGCAAGACCTTGAAATGCGACCATTCGGCGTGATTTTCTCCCTGCGAGAGCCCTTGAAAAGTGGTTTAAGTCAGCATATGCTTATCTTCATAACTGATACTTTTTAGGATAAAATTTTCAAATTTTGTACATCACTTCCTTAGTGTATGAGGCACATTTTACTAACTGGGAATTTTTTGTACGGGGTAGTATATTAATGTAAAAAGTGTAACTTTTCGAGAATTAACGAGAAAAGTTTTTTTTCGTAGCGTAATCTTTTTTCCTACCTTATTTTGAACTTTTTTTCTTTCAATTTACATTAGTATGTTTTTCTTATAAAAATTCCAACCAAAATGTAACCCCTAATACATTTTAAAGTTAGATTAACAGAAAACGTGGAAAAAGAATCTGCACGTGTTTTCGGTTTTTTTTTAAATTATTATTTCATGAAAGTTTTGTTTTTAAAAAAGCTTATAGAATTTATTTAAATTGCACTTTGCAACTTAATTCGTACTTTTGCAACATTTCTGAATGATTTTGGATTTTTTTTGAAAAGCTGATACATTGTTTCTGTGGTTAAAAGAATGTTAACTCTGTTTTTAATCATTCAACGCTCTTCTTCAACAGTCTGCCTATTAATAGATCTTCCTCGTATTTTGTAAGTCAGTCCGCTTTTCTTTGTTTGTTTTTCTTGACAGGATTAACTGGCATAAATCTACCACATTCATGAAAAGACGGAAAATAACCTGAGAAATTCTTCAATTGTATCTCTGGTACGAAAAATGATAGGTTCCAAATATAGCAGAAAATTTAGGAGTCAGAATTTTTTTAAACGTATCTACCTAACATTTGGAATACATTGTAAGTATTTTCTGCGTAAAATCAGAATTGACTCAATTAAGCAAGATACGATTCCCAAAATATGACAAAGGCTGTCAGTATTATGCAAAATACATGCTTTAATTTGTTTTTTCTTTTGAATGGAAATATTGCTTATGCATTTCCAAGATTCAAAAATATAATTTTATCATAGTTTTATATTGTAGATATTTTCAAATTAAGTAAATATTTTAAAATATCAACACGGAAAAAGTAGAGTAATATTTTACCTAAAAACAGTGCTTTTCCTCTTAGTGTTGCAATGAATAATTTCTTTACCATTTTTTTCTTTCTTTCTATCTTTTTTCCCCCTTTAGCTGTTACGGAAATGCGCTTAAATATTTTCAGGAAGACTGATTGTTCATTCGGTTTTCATTTATTTTCTTATGCAACTGTGCTTGTCACATTCCTGGTTTAATATTTTCCAGCTTTAAATATTAAAAGTAAATTTGGTCACGTATTGTTATGCAAAATTAGCTGTTGAATTCTCTTCAGGCAAAAGGAATATTTTCACAACCAGCTCTAACGCAACAAATATTTATATAGGGTTTTTAATTGTTGTTGTAGTCGATTTGTGTAAACCTGTGAGAGATTTTTAATCAGGTTATTGAATCTGTTAATAAAATACGCTTTCGAAGTCGCGCATGTCCAAAAAATTGCTAGAAATGTGGTAACGGTTTTATTTTTAGCTTTGTTTGTATATAGCGTTGATTGATCTTCATTTTTGCAACTGTTAGTCCTATAAGCACTTTCAATTACCAAGATCAGATACAGAGAAGATACTGAAAGTTTGAAGCGGGAAAAAAAAAAAAAAAAAAAAAACAGTGAAAAAAATACACAACTAAATTTTTATACAGCCCCCAGGTCCGTACATTCATATTTAGGGAAATCTTGCCATGCTTTGACAAGCTGAATACTTGACTTTTTTTCTTCCAAAATCTGTGCAAAATTCCAGATTAACGTGTTTCGCGATTAGAAATGCGTTCTCTTTTTGGCTTTGAAAAATTCCAAGAAATTAGAAAATTTATATTTTCAGTGTTTAAGTAGATGACGATCTGTTTTGTTTTATCGAATATCTGTCCAAAACTTCAATTAGATTGAGTTATTGATCTAAAAACTAATTCTTACTTCGATTTTCGATGTGCAAAATGCTTCTAAGGCTTAAATTTAAAAAAAAAATATATCATCGAAAATTATAGTAAAAATGAGTTTTTATATATCTATTTTTTTAGTTGATAGTATTTGTTCAAAGTTGCTTATATTATTTCAGCATCTTTTTAAATTTGTTAATTTTCCTTCTGTTTGGTATTACGTATGGATTTGAATGCTGCATAAACAGGATTTTTCAACAAGAATTACAGGAACAGAATACCTGTTTCAAGCATCTTCATCTAAATTTACGTTTATTTGGGTTATATAGTTGGGCTTCATCTAAATTTACGTTAAGTTGGGTTATATAGTTGGGTTTATGTACAGTAAAATCTCGTTACAATGAACTTAAATTTTACAAATGTATATATTTCAGATTAACAAATAAAATATTTCTATTAAAAGAAAATCGTATGGAACAAATTCAGTGGTGATGAAATTTTACTTTAACGAGTTTCAGAATTACGAATTTGGTCTTCAGTCACTTGAAATTCAATATATCGAGATTTTATTCTATATCAATTAATTATTTTATACAAACATTTTAAACATTTCTGTTTTTTTTTAAGTTTTCTTCTACTGTTTTGTTTTCTTTCTTTCTTTCTCTCTTTCTTGTTCTTCATCTGTATTAAGTATTTATCGAGGCCCAAAAGAACTAATTAGTGAGACTCACTTCATTAGCACCGAATGCTAAAAGCCGCATCAACTTTATTCATGTTGTTTCGGGAGTTTTGTTGTTAAATATGTATGGTTCCAGTCTTTTTTCCACTTACTTATATATTCAGTTAACTGTATCTTTAGGAGATGAGATACAGTTTACCTAACTCCTTCTCTTTAATCTACTTACGGAATGAAAAGGAATAGTCTTTATGCTACGGAAAGCTCTTTAAAAGGGATGTTTATATTTCCCCTTTCCAGTATAAATATCTCGCGCTCATGTAATGAAACTCATATTCCCAATAGACGTCACAATTAGTATTCACAGCACGAGGTAAAATACAATGGGTGGATTTCATACTAAACCAATGGCGACCTTTAAAGTTTTTGGTTTGTTTTAACTTAATTACTTAAGTTTTATTTTGCCCCCAAAAATGGTTTTGTTTCCTGCAAAAGAGTTGCTTAATAAGATATATTGTACAAAATTTTAAATCAATGTTTTGGAAAGGTCACCCCATCTACACTGCGAAATTGGTGACTATACAATAAAGCACACACTCTAATAGGTGATACACATATGTAATGAGATTTACAGTTTCATAGACCAAAATAGTCTTAACCCTTTGAGGCTCAACCCTTTTCCAATGCTGAAAAAAGGGTAGCCGTTGCCATCGCTCGACTTAACTACCAGCAAGATGGCGGACGATCGAAACGTTCATCGCGTGCCACAGTTCTGGAGACCCTTTTTTGACGGCAGCTGTCTGTGCTCGCGCACAGCCAGCTCCCTTTTTTCAGCGCGCCCTTTTTTCAGCATTGGGCAACCAATCCAGCTGTTTTCGCATTCTTCCATTTTCCAGCAGATGCTAATGCTGTTAAAAGTAATCGTGACAATTTTTTTACGGGAAATGACGTGCTAAAAAGTAAAGGATTCTCATGGAGCTATGTCACTCGCCACTATTTTTATAGAAATCAAATCTATTCTTTGTGACTGGCAACAATCAAAACGTCAGAGTTTAGTGATCCCAGAGCGGGATCACTGCTCGTTAAAGGGTTAACTGCAACACACCAATAAATCCACAACCGCTCTGAAAAGTTACATAAATTAAAACCCCGTTGTTGTAAATAATCTATACCGTGGGGTGCCAAACTGTTTCATCTGAAATTCATTTCTTAAACCATTGACTTAGTACCGTACTTCTAAACAGAAAAATTGACTTGGTAATGATATGCAGTTACTTTTTAAGCCATAAACTTTACAAAAAGCCATGCACTTAAAAAAATAGGAAAAAAATTATTTTATGAAGATTTGCATACAAAATATCACAACTATAAAATGAAGTCTAAACTTTGGAAAGTCGTTTGCAAAAAATTCAGAGTAATACTTAAGGTAATGTTTCAGTAGTTTAAAGCAGATTTTATTTATAATGGCACTTAAAATTGCGATAAAAGATATGTAATTAAGGGTTGTGCAAAAAATGAATGTAAACTCTCTCTCTACGTGTGTGTGTGTGTGTGTGTGTGTGTTTCTTTCTGTTTGGTAATTTTTTAATCAACAAATTGGTTTTATGAATTCTATTTATTTTACTTCTTGTTCATTATTCATTGTAATTTCTTACTCTAATACAGCCCGTAATCAAACATATCTTTGATCACAAGTGTGCTTCAACAACTGTGCGATCAGAATCAGGCGTTTTGTATTAATGAATCCTACCAAGCTCTGACTTTATATTTATACTGACTTTTATTTAAATCTTAGATACTTGAAAACATAAAAAAAAAAATTATCTGGGGAAACTATGGAAAATTTGAACTAAAACAAAAGTTTTCCAAACTATCAAAATATTTTTTCTCCAAACAAAATGCAATAGTAAGATTCAAATCATAACAGCATCACTGTGATATTAGCTCATTTTTCTTTACAATCCTCAACCTTAGGAATACTTCTTTCACTTTGTACTGAATTTACATCTACGTATTTTAAGAATTGCCAGTATTCATTATCGTCAATTGGTAAAAACTTTAAAGTGGAATAATTCTGTGAATATTGCATTTATGCATGTACCGTTTTTATGAATAACTTTTCTTATTTTTTAAGGTCGGACCTCGTTTTACTAGCTGAACTTTTTATAGAACTTTTACTATAAAATATTTTCTAGTTGAAAGTGTAGCGTTCGACATTTAAAGTGTAAGTTCGACATTTAAAAAAAAATCTATTCTTTTCATCAACCAGTTTGAAGC
Organism: Cheiracanthium punctorium; assembly: GCA_038373885.1. NCBI lineage: Eukaryota > Metazoa > Arthropoda > Arachnida > Araneae > Cheiracanthiidae > Cheiracanthium > Cheiracanthium punctorium. The sequence continues at coordinate 1,122,033 of JAWZYV010001322.1, read as the reverse complement.
ACCCGTTATCCTAAATAAAAAAAATTCCTTCCGCTCAAAGAAATACGTTAGTCTCTTTGTTTAATCTCTCTCTTGTTGCAAAGGCGTTTCAATACCGTCTTTAGGAGCGATGGGAGTTTAGAGGTTAACGTGGGCAAATGAGGCTATATTAAAGTGTTCCGTAACTGATGTGTCCACACAATTTACACTCACTTCCAAAAGTTATTCATGGAAAGGAAAATGTTGATTTCCGTAAGCCAATCTAAATTAAAGAAGCTGAAATTTGCTGCAAATGTAGAAGCAAGTATGCAAATATGTTAGGTAACATCCAAACACGGTTTCGCATCGAGAAATATGCAAAACAGGCAATCGTAACCGTCTCTTTATACGATTGCCTGTTTTGCATATTTCTCGATGCGAAACCGTGTTTGGATGTTACCTAACATATTTGCATACTTGCTTCTACATTTGCAGCAAATTTCAGCTTGTTTTTAGTTTGTTTTGTTTCTATGATTTCTGTACGGCGTAAGGATAATGTCTGTAATCGCCTGCTGCATTGGAAATAAAAAATAAATTTAAAAAATAAATAAATAAAGAGCCGGTATTGTGAAGGGGGGAGAGTTGCATGTAAGTGCTGACGAAAGGTGTTCAGAACATTCGTACTATTTGTTTTCAAGCTGAACGTGTTTCTATGGCTTCCAGAAGACAAATGGGAGATTCTGAGCGCTGGCGGGCTGTGAGATGCATTGAGCAGGACAGTCTATCACAGATATTGCTCTTTTCTTCGGCGTTCATAACAGGCGCCATTCACAGGAAATATGCAAAACAGGCAATCATGTAAAAAGCCGCCGTTGTGAAGGGGGAGGGGGGGGGAGTTGCATGTAAGACTTGACGAAAGGTGTTCAGAACATTCGTACTATTTGTTTTCAAGCTGAACGTGTTTCTATGGCTTCCAGAAGACAAATGGGAGATTCTGAGCACTGGCGGGCTGTGAGATGCATTGAGCAGGACAGTCTATAACATATATTGCTCATTTCTTCGGCGTTCATCATTCCGTCATTTCAGGATTACGAAAACAATTCCAAACCAGCCAAATAGTTGTCCGAAGACCTATAGCCGGTCGTCCAAGGGTTACGACCCTCGCGGAAGATCGATATATTGTTGCTGTAGCCAATCGGGATCAAGGGTCGTCCTCCGAACCTGTGAAATTTATGGTTGCAGTGGTCATTGGTAAGACGATATTTGCGACTATTGTTCGCCGAAGGCTACACATGAATGGTCTGTACGCCCGGGTACGGCGAGTTTGTGCTCCTTTAAAGGCCACATTCATGTACCAACCGATCGTACGACTCGTCGCGAAAGCTATTAGTGGTGGGGGGATTTTTGTCACCGGAGCAGCGGATATTTAGCCATAAATCTCAATTTGTGGCTAAAGTGGGAATGTTTTGGGTCAAGGGGTCAGATCGGATGTTTGACGATTTTGCGTTCGACCAGTCGGAAACTTCAAAGGCACCCGCTCTAAAAGGTTGCTAGTTTAGCCAGATATAGCAATTCAGCGACTTAGTGGCGATTTTTTTTTTTTAACGTGGCCTATTTTGTCAGTAGTTGTACAATAATTGATCAAATTAATTTTAAATCAAAGGCAAATCCGCTTGTAGGGCGGGGGAGGCACCCCCTCTGAAAAAATGTCTGGATTGCACTCTTATTAAATGTATGGACGCCCGTATTAGTACTTTTGGTAAAAAGTGGGAACTTACCTTGGTCTTTCATTTCTGTAATTAATAGAGTTCATTATGTTGTAAAAAATATTCACTACACCGACGACTTAACGAGAGGGTTCTTTGAGTCTCTACCCCACCTTTTATGGGTATCCACTATTAAATGTACCCACACAAATACATGCATACATATAATTTTAAAAAATGCTGGAATATAAATCTTAAGTTTTAAATTTCATATAAATGAGTAATTATTATAAATAGTTCACTGGATAAAATAAAAAAATAAAACATTAAATCTTTGTTTCTTGGGATATGTCTTACAGAATCATTTACGATTCGGTGGCTAAAGGTGCAATTATATAATTATTTATTCTATTTATTTAAGAGTATACTATGCTTTTTCATCACTGTGTGGTTTTATTATCTTATTTTTTAAAGTTTATAAAATAATGTAACTTAAAAGCAGACTTTCAAATTATATGCAGCAAGCATTAAAATTTATTGCCTATACTAATGTTAATCGGTAAATGTAGAATAAAAAACTAATCGGAAAAAAATTTTACGTGAATATTCTTATAAATAAATAAATTGTAAGGACTGAAAGTTTCTCTTCCGGATTTTGTGTGCAATAAAATAAATTTTTCTATGCTGTTCACTGCTATTCATAAAATGTTAAAATGTTAAGTTAAAATGATGCCATAATTTTACTTAATATACAGTATATTGCCATAAATATACAGTGAATAATTTTATTGAGCAAGTGAATAATTTTATTAAGTGGAACAGAAAACCTACCAAAAAATGTGTGATTCATTATAAATGTAATCGAGAAATTTTATTGCAATCAATCAACCTGTGCAGTTTGGGAGCCCTGGGCACACGCCCTGAATGCCTATCAATTCCTGATTTTGCAATCTCAAAAGAAACTTTAAAATGACATGGCATTTGGTACAAGGTTACTTTTCATAAAATTCAATTCTTTTCATTTCACTTAAATAAAATATCAGTCATTTCTAAACATTTATAAATTGTAATTAATAACTGTCTAATGAATAATATAACACATTGAGTAAGTTTGTCCGAAGCGGAACAGGAATGACAAACTACATTTTAGAAACCTGTCAAAAATGTGCGATTTATTACAAATGTAATCGAGAAAATTTGTTGCAATCAATCAACCACTGCAGTTTGGGAGCCCTTATTAATCAGTGAATTATCAGTTACTAAGTAAGCATCATTATTTTAATAAGCATGTTTATTTTCACTAGTATATAAATAAATAAATATACATAGAAATTTTTATTAGAGTGAGATAAAAATTTAAAAACTTAAAGGTGATTGAAATCTTTAACTGCATTTATCTCAGTTCGTTGATTTGCGAAATTTTATTGAAAATAGCGAAATTTGAAATGCTAAGGCTTCGTCGAATGTTGATAAAATTGTTTGAAATGTTTTCTGTTTGAATATGATATGACAAAAAAGAGATTTAAGGATTGCATTAGCTATAAGTTGAAAATTTAAGTCACAAAAAATTTTCATGTAACATTATTTATGTTTTTTTTTTTTTTTTTACTTTTCTAATTAGTTGTAGTTAAACTAATTTTTCTCTGAAGCTAATGAAGTTAACCGAAATCTGATCCTTACTTTTTTTTTAAATATTATCATTTACAACAAAAAATGGAAGAAAAGCAATTGAATCCTATAGCATTAGTAGATAAGTAAAGTATTTATATTTGGAGATTTCATCTAAAAGTAGTTCAATTCAAACAAAAGTAATAATTTTCAGTTTCTTACCTTCATATGCTTCCTGTGAAGGACAGCGTAAATTGCATCACACGTTTCTGGAATTATTTTTCCGAGAGCTTGAGGTGATATTAAAGTTGAGAACTTTAAGTCCTCATAACTCCGTCCCGTAGCCAAAAATCTTAGTGTGGCTGAAAGTCTTTCATGAGGAGAAATTGCTTTTCTCATCAGGGTGTTGCTCCTTTTAATAATGGGCGCAACAAGTTTCAACAGCTCCATATATGTCTCCTCGTTCATTCGCAGATAATTGTGAAAATCTTCTGGCGAAAATCGTAAATTTTCTAATAATTTTATATGGGATAAATTCTCTCTTTCTTTTAGCCACTTTTTTTCCCAAATTTTTTTTCTAGCTTTTCGCTTTTTCTCGCTATTTTTTTCAGAAAGCACGATGCCAACTAACGCAATCGCTGTATCCATCGCCATTCCGTGCCAAGTCTGAACGCAAACTGTGAAATGTTTGATCGTGTGGGCAAATGATGAAGGCGTGGAAAGTCAGTTATTTATTGCTATCCCAGTCATAAAAAACTCCCACCCCGGTCATAAAAATCGCCCGTAACTAATTGTTTGACTGACGAATTGGCACGTGAATGGCGGCCATTATCCGTCCAATCCAGGGGGGGGGGGGGGGGGGGGCTCGATTAAAATGGTACCGTCAGCGTGTGAATTGGACTGTGTCTGATTGGGGTAACATTATGCTAACAGACGAGTCCAGATTTGCACTACAACTCGATCATAAGCGTGTAAGGGTCTGGAGGGAACGAGACAGACGCAATCGACCCGAGAACATCCTGAACATCACGCATTCCGCGGTGGAAGCATCATGGTGTGGGCATGGATTTCATTGTGATATCGCACCGACCTGCACATCTACAGGCGAGCTTCTGTGACGGCTGTACGGTATCGAGATGAAGTCCTAGCGCGAGATTCAAGTGAAACGCGCGCGATCGAGTTCGAATTGAACGTTTTGGCAGAATGCTTCCAATGAACGAACCTATCGCGCTGTCAAGTGATCAAAACACGATTGGCTTGTTTCAGTTGAATAAGAAAAATTGATGATATCATTCGAAGTTTCCCCTGTTCGACGCGGAAAACGTTCGAATTGTGTTTCACTTGAATCTCGCCCCTAGAGTCCATTGTAAAACTCTTCGTTACAGCAGTTGTCCTTCTTTCGTTTTAATCTACGATAATGCACGTCCCCATTGACAATTATCTGGCAGATAATCCCCATCGTTGACGATTATCTGGAGAGTCAGAGGATTGCGCGTATGGAGTGGTGGGCTTATTCGCTGGGCCTTAATCTTGAAAATCTTTGGGATGCTCCGAATCGTGCTTTATGTTGACGTTTCCCACTTCCAACCACTCTCATAGATTTAGAACCTGCCGTAAAGGAGGAATTGCGATTACTGGACTCTGCGGCGGTTTATAACCTCGTAACAAGCATTATCACGCTGTACACTTTGTATGAAGGAGAAGTGCTCACATACCCTATTAATGTTGGGGGGGGGGGGTTATGTTGTTTGTTTTGCATTTAAACATCATTTCGTTAATGACGCAAATATAATAATTTATGAAAATTCAATATTTTTTTTAAATCTCTGCATGCAATTCTTTGCTTTGATTCATAAATATACATAGAGCTACTTACTTGCATTTCATGTTAATCAAAGCAGGCTTGCCCATTTATTCACATTTTTCCGCTCCGTGCTTAACTTTTGGAAGTGAGTGTAGTTTTCTTTATTGACAAATTTTTTAACCTAAACTATTTTTTAGGCAGTATTAGCTAAAATATTTCTGACGGTAAGTTCGCTAAGATTTTATTTTAAATTCTTTTCGATTATTTTGGACCCTAGACCGTGGCTGGCCTCTGCTGGAATTAGGCTCTTGTTCTGTAAAAGTATATAAAAGAAAAGTAGACGTCGGGGAGGGTTTTTATGAGCTTGATGAATTACTATGACCAATAACTGATACAGGTTTTAACTCTTCCCTCCCACAAGTTAGTATTTTCTGCTGCTCCGACCTATTTTTTAGCTAAATACCTCCACCTTACGATCTCAGTCTTACATACGTTTACCGCTTTCTTATAGCATTCCCACTTTTTGTGCACTTTATGGTCGCCTTTGCAAGTTACTAGCTAGAATTACAGCCACTTTTTGAACTTTCGATAGCCCTATTTAATGTATTTTAACACATTTTGCTAAATAATATTCAATTTACAAATAACGCTTATTTTGGGGTATTTTCACAACAATTAGTTAAAATTTTAGTTGAGCAAGTCTGTAAAATTTGTTAAAAACGATATTTTCTTACATGGGACTTTTTTTTCATTTTAAAACATGCTTTCCTAATAATTTCTTATTAAATATCAATTCCTGCTACATTTATAATTAGTTTCTGATTTACGAACTACACAGTCTTAAGTTTATAATTTTAAAAAATCTGGAGTGACTCCACTCAATTTTCCGAAGATTTGACATTTACCAAGCGTTTAAATGAATTTGATCCAGCTCAATCCGAAGCAGTGTTCAGACGCTAGTTCACTTAAAATAATTCGCGTGTATAGGCTGCAATGTATAAGAATACTTCTTTGCAGCCCTGTAAATAAATGTTTGGACCTATATACACCAAAATCTACATAGGTTTTGTGACGGTGATCTATAATATATATACACAATTCGAACTTATTACAATGCACCATTTAGACACTAGCACATTTTAAATGATTTATTCCATAGGCCATAATTTAAAAGAACTATTTTTTATAGTACTGTAAAAAAACTTTGCGTCTTATACACACAAAAATCAATAACGCTCGTGCGAAGGTGACTTATAATGTGCATGCCAAATTTGAGCTCAATTGAATGCACCGTTTAGGAGCTATCGTGTTCATTCACGCAAACACACACTCACATAGCTATAGAAATGAAAAGCAGTGTACGTCTCAATCTAAAGAACTACTTGACCGATTTACATGCGGTTTACTGCAAAATAATCCCTGTGATAAAGAGAAGGTTTAAAGCTATTGAAATCCGAAATCTGACATATATAAAGAAAGTTAGGGCCCAAAACGTCCTTTTCACTATTCGCTTTAATTTCACGAAGAGAGCCAATGCTGTTTCCCCTTGCAACGATACGATGGTATAAATAAGATGAAACGTATTATCTATATTTTACAATGCAATACTACTAAAGTTTATAGGTTTGTAACTTCAAAATAAGATTTTTAGCTATTTACTGCAGAAACAAAACCGCCTGATAAAACGAGACCGGTTTCAAAAGGTCGTCAAAAATTCAGGGATGTCGTTGCGCTAACTTAAATTAGGAAATTAATTATTGACATACAAGTCTCACGAAATATCTCCGATCTTTTCACTCCCCACTGAAAATGGTAAACGTATCATTAATATGTAGGGACACGCAAAATATTTCCGATATTTTATAGCCTACTGGCGATTATTTCCGATCTCAGTAGTAGTATTCGTAATAGTAGTAGAACAGAAAATAACTAATATTCATTATCGAAGCGTATAACTACATACTACCATTTGAGAATGGTAAACGTAGCATTAATATACAGGAATACAAAATATTTCCGATAAAAGATCGGAAGGAAGGTCTATTGGTGATAGTAGTAGGAAAAAAACAAAACTTATTGAAGTGTATAACTGTATACTTTCCCTTGAAATTCATAAGCTTAGCATTAATATACAGGAACACACAAAATGCTTCCGATCTTTTACGGTCTACAGGTGGTAGTTCTGCGAAAAAGAAACTTATTTTTAATATCAATACTTATATTTAAAAGCGTATAACTATACGGACTCCCCATAGAAAATGGTAGACATAGCACCAATTTATAAGGACATCTATATAAATAAAATTAGACTTTTGTCTGTACATTTCTTGGAATTCAAAAATTTTGCGATTTCTATCCGTTTCAAGCACCCGGGAATCCGATGCGACCCTCAAAAAAAAGTTTGTCTGTCTGTCATTCTGTCATTCTCTCCGTGACGCTTTTTTTGTTTAAGCATCACGTAAAAACGACTGAAGCGAATGATATGAAATTGAGTGTCATGATAGGTGGTCACTCAACTTAAAACATAGGCGTCGAATTTTAAAAAAATCTTGATTAGATTTTCAGATTTTGCGAAAATCGTTTCAAACTGCGTAAATTTGTGTTCAAGCATCACGAAAAACGACTGAAGCGAATGATATGAAAATGGGTGTCATGATAGGTGGTCACTCAACTTAAAACATAGGCGTCTAATTTTTAAAAAATCTTGATTCGATTTTGAGATTTTGCGAAAATCGTTTCAAACTGCGTAAATTTGTGTTCAAGCATCACGCAAAAATGACAGAAGCGAATGATATGAAATTGGGTGTCCTGATAGGTGGTCACTCAACTTAAAACATAGGCGTCGAATTTTAAAAAAAACTTGATTGGATTTTGAGATTTTGCGAAAATCATTTCAAACTGCGTAAATTTGTGTTCGCACATCACCTAATAACTGCAAAGGTGAAAAAATGATATTTGGTGAAATGATAGGTGGTCACTCACCTTAAACTATAAGCATCTAATTAAAAAAAAATCGATCAGATTTCGAGATTTTGTGGAAATCTATTAAAACTGAGTGAATCTTTGTTCCCGCATTACGTAATAACGACTAAAGCGAATGATATGAAATTTGGTCACACGATAGATGGTTGCTCAACATAAACTATAGGAGTCCAATTTTTTAAACATTTTTATTAGATTTTGAGATTTTGTGAAAATTCTCTCAAAATACGTTTCTATTTCCTCAAACATCACGTAATAACGACTAATACGAATGATACGAAATTTAGTGATATGATAGGTAGTTGCTAATCTTAATTTATAGGCGGTGAATTTTTAAAATATTTTGATTACATTTTGAGATTTTGCAAAAATCGTTTTAGAATGCTGAAATTTTGTTCAAGCCTCACGAAATAAAGACTGCAGGGAATGAAACGAAATTGGGTGACATGATAGGGTGTCACTCAACTTAAATTCTAGGCTTCAAATTTTTCAAAATTGTTAATTAGATTTTGAGATTTTGCGAAAATTATTTCAATATGCGTAAAAATTCGTTCGCGCATCCCATAATTACGACTAAAGCGAATGAAATGATATTACTTAGTGACTCTCTAACCTGTAATATTTTAACAATACATAAAAATTATAACTTCGCTTTCTTTACTTTGGCAACATACTACAAATATATCCATTCTGTGTACTCCTAAAATGCTGACGGAAGTTCTTGCTTTTTGGAAATTTGCATTCACTAACCCGTCAAGGACGGGTACTTCAGCTAGTACAAAATATTTCCCGTTTATTACTCGTAGCAAAATATTTCCGTAGAAGTACCGAACAAAATTATTTTTTATCATTGAAGTGTACAACTACATAACCCCACCATTGAAAATGGTAAGCGCAGGATTAATATATAGCGTCCGCATTCGTAAACGCCAAACGAGTTAGACTCGTGCACACAAAATATTTCCGATCTTTTGCGGTCTATTGGTGATAGTAGTACGACATAACAATAGTAATACCTGTTATTGAAGTGTATAACTACATTCTCTTTATTGAAAATGGTAAACGCAGCATTAAACGCAGCAAGGACACACAAAATATTTTCTATCTTTTACGGTCTGCAGGTGTTAGAAATAGGAAAAGAATAAATCGACGTTTATTATTGAATAAACATTGCTGTAAGCATTGTTTAGGTTGATACTGCAGGGATTGGGTTTCGAGATATCGGGGTCAAATGACATGGCACCTATGAACTTTTTGATGGAAGTCGGTGAAGTATCTTAGTACGTAGAGTGCCAAATTGTTCAAGACTGTCCAGAATGCTCTTGAATGTATTAAATTGTTCCAGACAGAATTCTAAAATATTCCAGAATGTTTCTCTAATGGAGAGTAGCGGGGAATTGAGTTTGGAATCGATTATATATATATTTCGAATGTTTGGAAATGCAATAGAATGTTTTAAGATGTTTTAGAATGTCACAAAAGGTTCTGGACTTCGATGACAATATCGGAAGCTGTTCGACTGAATGTTTGAACCGCCTTATATCTCTTACTCATCAACGTGATCGATCAAGTTTTCGTCCTGGGGAAGTGCAGGGTTTGATCTCTTCAAAAGTTTTCAAAGACAATTCCGTTTCGGAAGTAAAAGAATTCGAAATAGCGGTTAACACGTGAATATGGAATATTCTTATATGTTCGAACCAAATAAGTAAATTTATTTTGACTTATTAGGTTTTACTATATTTACTATATTTAATTAACATAACCATGTTTGTCAAAAATAAACCTCATTCCCGTGCGAAAAAAGGGTACTTTAGTTAATATAATTGTAAAAAAGGCAATGTTCAAATGTGCGTTTCTTTCCTAGAATAAAAAGCTACTGGACCTGTAAAAGCGTGGTTTTTGCTAAATGATTCCTGTCTTCTGCATAAGGTTTAAAGCTATTAAGATCCTAAATCTGACCAATAGAAAGAAAGAGACCAAAACATTCTTTTTACATTACTGCTTCCCTTTTCCTTCACCGCGAAGAGCAATACTGCTATGGCTATCGATAATATAGGTATAGATAATCAGATCATATATTGTAGACCACCGACAAACGACCGGTGTCGATTTTGGTATGCATGAAACTTATAGTTCTTTTTTTTTTTACAACGCTACAAAAATGATTTCTTTTACATTATGGCCTACGGACGGAAATTCTTGAAAGTGTGCTAGCGTCTAACAGTGCATTCGATTGACTGCACAGATTTTCTTGTGTCTAGAGCTGATGGTTTGTTCATGAGTTTGCAAAAAAATCTTTATATATTACGGCCTATGGGCGCAAATCATTTAAAATGAGCTAGTGTCTGAATTGTGCATTCGCTTGAGCTCCAATTAGGTACGTATATTATCTGTTGCTGTCTTACATACTGCATAAATTTTAAGGAATGTACAGATTACAGTGTGTTACAAGGCCATAAAAAGGTATTCTTATACGTTGTTGGTTATACACTCAAATCATTTTAAGCACTAACATCTGTACACCGCTACAAATATCAGTTCAACGTTTCACCAAATAACCGGTGAAATCAGAATTACAAGTAACGCCGTGCACGTTGAATCGTATTAATGGTTCATTCGGAACTGTCTTATAAAAGTCAAGTACCGATTGAACACAGATTTCGGTAATGTCAGAAACAGAGTTTTCAGGTGAACTAACATGGCCGCCGTTATCTCGCGTTAGGAGGTAAGCGGCGATTACGAAAAATAAGAAAAAGCTGCCTCATGAATTCTTCCAAATAGAAAAAAATCTTTCAAAAATGGAAGAAAAAACCTTTCTTTAAAAATATAGACTGGACAAAGGAGCTACCATATTTGACAGCAATGGCTATCTACATTCACTTAAAAGAGAACAGAAACTGATTATAGATCATAGCTGATCAATATTTTTTAGTTATTATTACTTTTCTAACATCATGAGTAAAATGGCAGGGTTCAATATTCTATTTTTAACAAGAAATGTTTTTATTGCAAATTGAGATAAAACAATGCTATACATAATTTGCTTTTGCAAAGAGTAGCGCAGACCTTGGCTTCGGCAGAGGAACTGTTGCACCAATGTTTGACGTTTGAACAAATTTATTAATAAATAAAATACTAAAGAAACATCTATAAGATAGAAAGAACCTCGATCTTGGTTTACTCTTATACCATACGTTTGGTTAGAGAAGAAAACCTTTATCTTAGTTCAACCTCTTCCCATAATTTTGATTAGATAAAAATCAAGATCTTAGTCAACCTTTAACCATATAATAGGTTAAAGTAAAAACTTAGATCCTGGTTCAAGGTTTCACTGCAAAAATGGTGCTTGAGGAAACACCGGTAAAATGTGAATTTTAACACCACATTTTTCAAAATACCGGTTGCAGCTAAATTGCCACCGGAATTTCGATGAAACGTTGAACTATATTCTTAAGAGTGTACACTACATCAGATTGAATTGAATGAAATTTATTTAAATGCTTGGTAAATATCAAGTGTTCGAAAAGTCCAGTGGAGTCACTAAGGATTTTTAACAATCTTAACAGGATTTTATAGCCATTAAATTATTGAAACACAACACTAGTTCCAAACTAAGTAGCTTCCAAGCGACAGAACCACTTGTTGTCTTATTAAGAAAGTATTTCGAAAAAATCTATCACCATTCTCCAGAAAAATAAATAAAACTAAATATAAATGAATAAATGCAAATCGTACATTTTCAAAGTATTTCATTTATGCCATGCACTTATTGTCTCCCTGTTCGAAGGTTCAAATGATAATAAAAACAAAATACTTTTTAAAAAATTAATAAATGGATATTGAAACTAAAATAAAATAAATAATACGATAAAAACTGCTTTAAATGTAAATGCATTAGTCCATTGAATAAACCTCGGAAATTCAAACTCAAGCAATCAAAAAATATTTTCTTAAAATAAAGCACCTATCTAGCAGACGTTTTACGCAGAATCCATGCATCGTTTAAAAGAACTAAACTTAAAAATCTTATTTTCCCGATTCATTATTTAGTTTATCTAAAAGAAGACGTCATCAAAATAAATCAAAAATTATATCTCATAATGAACAGTCTATTATTAATACATTGTTTCATTATTTGTGAAAACAACGTTTTAAAATTTTACAATTTTTAGACTTAATGTGTAATAACTCATAGACTATAAATTATAACGTGACTATGCTAATATGGCTTTTATCATGAACTGCAATAATCCATAGTAAAAATGACCATCAAAATATCTTTGTAAGGTGATAAAAATAGATTGCAAGGACTTATTTGAGGTCTCAGTTGCGTCCTTTCTTGACTTTCATTACGCTTTCTGTTCAGCAGTAAATGTGGCTTATAGTCAAACCATAATTTGCCTGAGTTAGGTAAATGTTTTATAACTTTATGTACCATTGAACAAATGCACTTACACTAGTGTCTCTGAAGTGAGCTTTGTTAGAGAGTACGCACTATAAAAAGGCTAAAGCTTTTATAGTGCCTAATATTGTCCTATTATGTTGTTAGCCTAATAATGTCAAATTATTCGGTTTAAAATGGTATGGAATTTAATTTTTTTCATAATATAGTAATTTCACAAAAAACACATTAAAATATTTTATTTCAAAGTTGAAACTTGAGTTGAAGCAGGTGAAAAACTATTCACAAGATCTTAAAAAGTATGAACAAATCGATAAAACTGTGAAACTTAAAAGTGTTAACACATTTTTTTTTTTTTACTTAACTGACGTTTAACACTTTAAACTATACTATATGCATTTTCCATTGAAGTAACTCAATATTTTCTTGATAACAATCTATTTATTCAACTGATGTTATAATATTTTCTTCACTTTCATATCCAGTTGATATGTTATCAATAAAGCATTTTTTCAGTATTTGTTATTGTGTAGACTATAATGTAATAACACTATGTGAAAATGCTCTCTTATATCAGCTCATGCTGTTGAACATCTTTTATAATGTAGTATAACATTTTTACACTCTGCAGATAAACTGCTGACAAACCTTAATTTTTATAAATGGTGCATAGTAGCTTTTATTCCATCTATTGCACAAGAACTGTTCGAAGTTAATAATATTAAGTTTTCCTTAAGATCATCTCTATCTAAATAGCAAAACAAGCTGCCTGTGCAAACACAAGAGCAGCCAGACAAAAGTGAAAAGATCTGGATTTTCTGTTTCTTTTCGCTCTTCTTTTGTTTGAAATTTGTTATCTCTTTCCAATAGGAAAATTTTTATTGTTTTTATTGAGCGTTTAAATTAATATCTTTTATTCCATACTTTTTATATTTAACTGCTCGTAACATTCAATTTCTTGGGTTTATATTTTTTCGTCCTTCTGTTTAAGATTTAAAAAATACATCTATGAACACCAGCCATACATGCTCAATCTTATGGAAAAATTTTACATACAGAAGAGTGTAGGAAAAAAACTAAGAATATTTATCTCCAGAAGTTTATTTATATATATTCTTGAATGTTTTTAATAATGTCGTTTCATAAAAATTGTGAAGGCCGATTTTCACAAATAATGCCTATGTTAATATGTTCGTTTATGAATAGTAGATTCAAATAGGTATAATAATATCCCTTTTTTTTAAATAAAAAAGCAAATTATATTTCTTTTATGTAAAATAACATGTAATCGTACAAAAGAGAGCTTGGAAAATTGAAACTGCGTAGACATTTATAAAAACAAAGGAACAAAAAGAAATTATTTGATGTTGAATGAAGGTTTACAATTTAATTATTTTTAATAAAACTTTTACAATAAGTACACAAACAAATACATTATTTAGGGAAATTGAGTACCAATAATGAGTATTAATCTATTTTTAGAAGTTCAGCTTTTGTAATGAACAAACATGAAATACTAATGAAAATCAAATATTCGTGTGATACTGTTGCTAGTATATGTTAAATTGACAGTATATAACAATAGTGACAATGTACTGTGGTATAAATTAAAAGGCAACAATGAATTAGTCTTTTACATTGATCTCAAAATATCTGTTATTAAATCGAGAATTGCACTATATAGACACTTTTTTAAATGTTAATTAAACTGCACCAGCGGTAGTTAACCTGAAGTTTTCCAACATATTTTTTAAATCGTAAGAAATTTCTTGGAAAATTTTATTGAAGAAAAATAATATAAGTGTCTGTAAACTTCACTTCTTCTTTAATGAATGCCGGAAAATTCTATAGAAACCTTCAAATATATCTGTGACGTCCAGTAACGACATTCCCAACCATATTCCAATGAAACCACCAATGGAGCTAAATACTTCGACTAACTAAAAGGAAGAAAATTCAAGTTACAATTTTTATGTATCACTTTTTAATTAGTTATTAATAAAAAATTACAATTACAAAATGAACAAGGACTTACAGAGCATTTTGAGGCGATACTATATATATATATATATATATATATATTCCTTGAGTGAGAACAGGCTGATCATGTGTCTGCACAGATTTCGCTATTGTATTTCTGGTGTATTAAACCCATGAAAAAGTGTTCAAAATATCATTTAAAATTATCTTTAATAATTTCAAAAGAGTATATGATGCTAGCAGTTGTGGATCCAGAAATATTTCTGGAAAGGGCTAAATTTTGACAAAAGCTTACTTCACCCAAACGAAATGTACAGTAAATAAACTTTTAATCTAAACCAATGTAAAAAATTCTTGAAAGGTAGTAATTTATAAAAAGGGATCATTTTACCTATCCAATTGTACAATAAATAAGAATGTTACCCTTTGGTAATACCTTTTGAGAGAGGCTATGTTAGTCTCTCCCTTGATCCTTTACTGAATTCTAGAAAGTCGAAGGTCTGCTTAAGAATATCAGTTCATTATATTCACACAATTTGAATTTCATAGTATTTCTTAACGTTCAAAATCGGACTTCCTTCACCATTCCGAAGTACATTACATGCTAAAAAATATTTTGCTGAATTTAACAAAATTTGTTTGGTTAAACAGTTTGGTAGTTTTTCTTTTCTTTTTTCTTTTAACAGAAGTTTGATTCAACCAAATCGATTTGACAAAATCCTTTTAATTTTAACAAAAACGTTTCATTGATATTGTTGAAAGATTCTGATTAGTCCAATCCCTTTACGCATGCGTCAATGAGCGGTAAGAGGGAGGTGAAAGATGAGATTAGATTTTTCAGAAACAATTTGTAATGTCCATTTTATTTGGTTATATAAACCCTCCTTTATCCTGGACAATGTTCTCTTCTAAGCCGTGGTGTTTTTTCCCTAGGGTCGTCCCGACACCCGCTGATGTTTTAGTTCACTGAGTACTTTTGACTGATGTATAGATTCAACTCCGTGGCAGTGTTTTTTTTTCCAATTCTGACTGGCTGATTCCACGGATATTCATAAGTATAAAGCGTTCGCCTAAATGAAACTAGAAAACCCAAACCACACCAAACAGAACATACAAAATATACTAATCGAACCAGGAATTTACTGAGTTGGTCGAAAATTTTTGAACTAAGTCTAATTACCTACTTATTAAAACTTAAATTTTTTGTTTTAATTCTTTTATCTGTATCTACATAGTTCATTTTTCATATTATTACAAACTTGCTAAATGATACATGAACATACCAGTAAACAAAATTTTTTTGTTAATTCAAACAAATAATTTGGTTAAGTTTAACCAAATGAACTATTTAAATAAATAGTTTGGTTAAATTAACAATACATTTGTTTACTTTAACAAAATTCGTTAGTTAAACTCACAAAATATTTACTTGAAATAACAAAATCATTTTGTTAATTTAACAAAACTTTCGTTGGCGCTATTTCAAATGGAAAATTTTGTTGTTTTAACAAAATTTTTGTTGATTTAACAACATTTTTTTTCACTGTAGAGATGTTTATTTATGACACATCACCGTGGTAGCTTCTGCATGATTGCTATGTTTTTCGAAATGCTGTGTATGGATAAAAGCCACATGCTCAATTTAATTGACAATTAAAGTACACTAACAACAATAATCAATTAAAATTTAACAACACATTCATACAATTGTGATTTAGAGTTGATTTTAAAGAAAGAAAGTATTAGATAATCATGTATCAAATATTTTTATGATTAATTATTTTTCCTGGTGAAAATTATGTATCAGACTGGACCAGAAGTATAAAGTTTCAGTTTTAATCATTCAATAAGTACAAAATTAAACTAAACATTTATAGAAGCCGATAATGATCTGCTGACAATAAATTATTGACCATAGCCATTTCGTAGTGCATATTACGAAAAATCACTTAAAAATTAGGGAATGGGTGGATTTTCCGATTTTTAAAGTATCAGATTGTTTTCTTTTCTTTCTTTTTTTAACAACATAATTATGAGAATTTTCAGACCGATCCTACAAACGGTGTGAATTTTGCTACCTTTTCCCAGTTTAATTTCTTAATTTTTTGGAATAATAATGGCGATAAAAGATTTGTTTTGTAGTGTTTGGACTGGAATTGTGACAGAACCAATGATTAACCTAACTATATATTTGGACAAATATGTTGATAGATACAGATATAAATAGAAATATGGATTCATACGTATTGTTCATTCTTTTACTTTCCTTTTCAAATTTTGGCTCTTAAATAATAAATATGTTTACACACAAACATAAAATCTTACCATATATTTTGGAGAATGTTTGTAAATGACCACTTCATCATCCTCTATGTAAACATTTACATTAATAGTATTCTCTCTAAAGAAAGTATGAAAAGTTGTAAATACAAATTGCAGGAAATTTTAGTTTATAAATTAAAAAAATAGTTCAATTAGACGTTTAACACTTATTATTAATAGCCATCAATAGTTACATTAAAAAATATAGTTCCATAAGACGTTTAACACTTATTAATAACCATTAATATTTCCACTAAAAAATAGTTACACGGCGATCATTTCTGGCGGGAGTATTCCCATGAAATCGCATCAGACACATGCAAGTCTACAATGAAGCATACAAGGAAGAAAATGTTTGCAGAGGAATGGACGTTTTAATTACAGATCTTTATGGCTGTATTAGTCTGTGGAGGCACAGAAGAAAAAAAAACATTGCCCCATCACATTTATTATCGTCGTGAGGTCTAAACTCAAAGATAATCAGATGAGAGTTTTTTCTTAAGCACGAGGTATAATACACTGCTGGACTTCCAAAATGCATCACCAAAAAGGACCAGAGATCTCACAGCAAATGTAGGGTCAAAGTAGTTCGGCAGTCTCTCTCGTGTTCGCTGAAAAACGCTCTGCATTAATAAAATGCCCTGCATTTGCCATTAATGCAGAGCTTTTTTCATCATGCACGAGAGAGACTGCTGAACTATATGTGCCCCTGTATAACTGGTATCCAGTGCCAGCAAGTGCACATAAGCTATTAATCCATGTAAATGAAATGATTGATTCATCTTCGATAGCAAATTGTATATCTGAAAAAGCTCCTGAAGCGAGAAATAAGGATTTGAGAAAATTCATTCTAGAAAAAAGAAAGATTAGAAAAAGCAGTCGAAAAAGTACGATAGAAGACTTGTTCCACAATCTCCTTTATTCATCTGGCCCATACTTTTCAACTTTAGCTATTGAGGATGGTGGTGCTTTGTTGTATTCTACTGGTAAAAATAAATGTTTCACAGATGAATTGTTAGATCTACTATCAGAGCTATGATTCTTAAGAGTATCTTGGAACGGAATAATAAAGTAGGTAGTTATTACCTATGATTTTGAATTCATTCTTTTTCGATTTCAATTTTAAATTTATGAATTTACAATTATTCTTTGTAAATAAATAATATAAATGTAATCATTATATTATAATAATTTATGTTGTTGTTTCATGAGAGCATGTTAACCTCGTAAAGAAATAAAATATTTTTTGTTATTCCATTTTCTTCATTGAATCGGTCTTGCACAATACTAACCCTCTGAACGTCTTGGGAATTCGCAAATAATGAGAAGTTATTTCACTGTACAATTTCTATGCCGCTTTAAAATGATGAAAATGAAAGAGATTTTGAAGACTTGTAACTAGAAAAAATAAGCTATATATATTATTACAAGTTTAAAATTAAAATATATTTTATGATACCTATATGTTTTAGTAATATAAATTGTAGGTGAATTGCAGTTGAAAGTGAACGGAATTTTACGCCACTGCCGCTAGAAGGGTAAAGGATTATCGATAGAGCTTTGAAAGTAGTTTCATTCGATTCAGTGTATCGAAAACCTCATAAACGATATCAAACAGGCTATTTTTTCGGTGAGTATGCGACTCAGTCGCATACGACACATTGCGACCGGTCGCAACAGCAACTACGTCATATTCTATCTGTACCGCATCTTATCCAAGTACCGATAAGGATCTCATAAAGATACTCATAAAATTTCAAGTGATTTTGACTATTTCCTTAGAAGTTATGAGCAATTTCCACTTAGATTTGCCGTTTTCACGTCTGTGTGTCGGTCTGTCCCTCCCTCTTGTATCCATCGATTACAGATCAGCATCACAGTTGCTTCGTTCCGTTGGACACGATCGCCGATTTCTCTGAAGAATAATCAGCAATCCCTAAAGGCTAATATCCTTCTTCGATCGAACTCCGATATACCGTGGAAAGACGATCGTTCTACCAGACATACTGAAGCTGCTTACACAGAAGAAACGCACGAAATAAACCACTCCCGTGCTTCAAAACGCCCCCCCCCCCTTTCATAGAGCGCTTACAGTCGACCCGTAATGTGCATCTGCGCTGAAATCTTAACCCTTTGAGGCGCAACCCTTTCCCAATGCTGAAAAAAGGGCAGCCGTTGCCATCGCTCGACTTAACTACCAGCAAGATGGCGGACGATCGAAACGTTCATCGCGTGCCACAGATCTAAAGACCCCTTTTTTTAACTACAGCTGGCTGTGCGCGAGCACAGCGATGAACGTTTCGATCGTCCGCCATCTTGCTGGTAGTTAAGTCGAGCGATGGCAACGGCTGCCCTTTTTTCAGCATTGGGCAATCTATCCAGCTGTTCTCACGTTCTTCCATTTTTCGGCAGATGTCAGTGCTGTTAAAAAGAATCGTGACCATTTTTTTACGGAAATGACGTGCTGAAAAGTAAAGGATTCTCGTGGAGCTATGTCACCCGCAACTATTTCTATAGAAATCAAATCTATTCTTCGTGACTGGCAACAGTCAAAACGTCAGAGTTCCCGGAGCGGACACACTGCGCGTTAAAGGGTTAATTGCATATCTCATCACTGCAAATTCATAGTACAAATTTCGTTTGGATACTTCCTTCTTGGTGTTGCATTTTGGACAGCCAGAAGAGTTTAAACTGATATTGTTTCATTTCTAATGGTTTTGTTATATTTTTAAGGTTAGTTGAGTTTATGAAAAGTACTAAATTAAATACTCTACTTATGTTAACCACGTTTCTATTGTTTTATACACAATAGCAAATAGATAAATAATGCAAGTACACGTAAAAGTACTTTGCTGTGGTATTCGGGAATTGCTGTCCATCTTGTAGAAAGAAATATAACCCTCAAAATCCCTCACGAAATCACCCCCACTTATGGAAATTACTAATCTTATAATAACGCGCATGAACTTACGTTCCTTCTACAGATTCACCATCTTCATCCTGAAAAATTAGTACAAAATTTTTAAAAAATCTTAAAGGAATTAAAATTTAAAAATAACAAGAAAGAACAATAAAAAGCTAAAAAAATTTTTACTTACACGGACAAATGAATATGTACAAAAATTAAAGTTACGCATATCGCCCTTAAGGATTAGTTATTTTATTTGAAATTTATACTGTTATTTGAAACAAACACATGTATGAAATAATATATTTATTTAACATTTTAAAATTAATTAATATTTGTGGAAAAGACTATACTTGATTTTAGCGTACTTGAGAAAAAGTAGAATCCCCATTTATGAGAAAAGTTCTCATTAATAAAACTAGAATCAATTCCATCTATACTCATCTCATTCAAATATGAGCTTTTTATTTAGTTCTGTGTGGTCATTAGACTTAATACGTGCCATCTGGCACGTATTGTATCACAACCATGTACAAACAGACTGGTTATAATTAAAGCTATCGTATAGGCCGGATTCTGCAGCTGAAACGGGTAAGCAAATTGCCACAAATTTTGGCATACGGACTGTAGAAAAGATGAGTTCCAGGAAGTTTTTTAAAAGTTTAACTCAAAAAATGTCCACTAGGTGGCGCTTTGTACGGTGAAATCAGCTCCAAAATGATTCAAATTAGTTAATAAATATTCAAAAACTATTGAATAAATGTTAAAATTGTTTGTACTTTTCGAATAAGCCATTTTAATTGTTAAGTTGCTTTTTCTTTCATGCAAAGCGCCACCTAGTGAACATTTTTTGAACTTTCCTTTTTCGAAATGATCGCATTTTATGGTAAGTCGATATACCAAATTCGGTTACAATCCGTTCAATCATTTTACATGTAGAACCCTGTTTGTAGCAGAAATTCAATTATGACCAAACTGTAGAAAAAAATACTTCTGTATTTTAAAGGCAACCCCAGTAACGCTTATGCAGAAAATTAGTAAGACTTTGTACTTAAATCTCATACAGAACCATTATTCGAATGTTTTAAAATTTGAATTCATTCATCGTATTTATGAACAAGCTGTAAGAATTTCAATGTTGTGTTTTCTAATTTTTAATAGCGCATGCATCGATTATGAAACATTCTCCAACAAAACTGATTTGCGCATGTACTGAACAACTAACTGCAAGTTAGCCTGTTTCCTTTCTTTGCAATGATTTGATGGCGAATCTCTTTACTGCCCCCATTGTTACTACTTTGCAAGACTCATATTGGCTCACTGTTTTCGTACAGGCAAAATTATCTCAGAGGGAATGTTCAGTGAGAAACCGCTATAGTCACATTTTTCAATGATGAATAAACAGGTTAAAGCAAATAAGACCCTGAAAAATTTATTTTTTCAATCATCTAGTTATTGTCGTCGTTTTGTGGCAGAACATCATTACTTATTTCACTGGCATAAAGCGTCACATAAGCATCAAAGATGTGTCTATAGGCGTGTGAATTTAAGCATGCTTCATGGGATTCAAGTCTGTTGATCGAACTGGGGATCACTACGTGGAGCGCACAGACCATTCATAAAAGACATGATGGTATACGCGTCCACCGAAAGAGGAACCTCACACGCAGGCACTGCTTTCTCCATATGAATCTATTTCACACATGTTTGATGGATGATGACAACGTGTTCCCTGTTCTTCCCAAATCAAGCAACATCTGCTATCGCTTTTGAAGCAAATCCGTAACTCATCCATGCAAAGAACAAATCTCCGTTGATCAGCCGTCCACCTCAAAAGTTAACCTCCTGTGACGAGAGGTGAGTGATGATTCACCTGGTCGTCTGGTGTAAAGAGCATCTTCATGAAATCTTCTGATGGCACCAGATTGCAATTCTATTAATTCATAGAGCTTGGCTGTTCTTGGCTGAATCTTCTGGATGTCAAACCAGAGGTTTAAAAAATTATTGCGAGAAGGTTATGAACTGTGACAAGGATTCATAGTTATTCAACTTGCCATCTCTGTCTGATTTAGACCTGCTTTTTGTTTCTCAATTTCTCTAAATCGTAGTTCTGTGTGCAAATGTTGCCTCTAGGTCATAGTAACTAATTGGTTATCTCAAATTTCTCGTCTCCCTGTCACAACGATATCTACACTATTACTCTCTAGAGTGCATTTTTTTTTCTCCACACACATGACGCTAGTCAATTGCAACGTCATTGCTTCATATAGTGCAGCATCAACAGCTTTTGTTTCAACAACGTATAGATTCAAATTTCAAACAATATTACTCCGAACTTCTTGGTTTATTTTTCAACGAATTCCGTTTTTTTTTTATTTTTCCTTAAACAGTGTACTTAGCCAATAACCTTATACATAACCAGTATACATAGTAATCGCTTTTACTAGTTATTAAGATGCTCAGAACAAGATGTTTTTCAAAATTTTGGATTTCTTTGTTTAGCAGAAAATCTGATAATGAGTGAAATTAAACGTATACTTTTTTTTGTATTGTGTTTAAGGAAATTTACACGAGGGGATATCTATTTGTCAGGGGTGCCTTGGGTGGAGGTCTTTCTACGCTTTTTCTGGTCTTTCTACGCTTGAAACCTAGCGGCCGCGTATCAGCGGCCGCTAGGTTTCAAGCCGTGGTAGGCTAGAAACCTAGATCTTCACACCTCAGTCATCTACCATATTCAATGTCTTACCCGCTCCGCCATGGTGAGGCCCATTACTTTTTTGTATTACTTCAGTATTCGTTTATAACTACTCATAAACACATCTTTTATTCAGAAAGCTCTAGATATCTATTAAATAGCATTTCATTATTAAAAAGAATGGAAAGGTCAATCATTAAAAATCCTAATCGCTGAAATTTTTGGAATAAATTCATTTTATTAAAACTATAAAATTAAAATGTCATAATATTATTTTAATATTTCACAATTATTTTCAAAGTTTTTTCAATTGTATAAAATCATTAGCAAAATACTTTTCTAGGGGGATTTAGATAAATATAAAGCAGTTACAAAGCTAATGTAAAAAAAAATTTTTAATTACTTACGAATTCTGGATTAAAGCGCTCTTGTACAGTATAACGGAATTTCGATCGTCTACAAAATACAACATTATTAATTAATATCACTCATTAAAATAAATAAGCTTCAGTGTGTCTCACGACCTCGAATGTTAATATAAATTAAATTACAAAAGAAATCAAGTACTGTAATCGCCGCATACTCAATTTATGCTTACCCACAGTCGTCTCTACACTCTGAATCACAAAAATTTACAACATCTTGAGCGCTTTTCACGTTTTTACTGCAATTCCTTAAAGACCTGTGGCCTAAAAAAAATGAATACAATTCACATTTTATTTCTTTGAGAATGAAGTTCGATAAAAAAAAGCATACCTATAAAACATTCAGATTACGTTCATTACTTTACAATATGGTTGTCCGTTTTCCGTATGGTCTATACTAGCAGTGGTGTGTATCACCAAGAAATTTCAACCAGTTTTGTTATGTGATACCTGTACATTTTACACAGTGATACAAATTAACGTAGAGAAACTTCAGATAGAAGTAAGTTACTGAAAGACAAATCAGAATCGCATAGCAATATAAGGTCTCAAACGTTGTGTTCACGTATTCTGATAATAATCACATTTGAAAAAGTGTTGAGGGAACTGTAAGTTTTCCGACCATTGTTCGAAAGAACTATTTGACTTTTCGCAGAGAGCATTTGACTAAAATTCTTGATTTAGAAATTTATTTTAATTTTATGGATCGAATTGTTGACGACAAACACACTGTTTATTAAATCTAATAAAAAATGTAGACTAATGACTTCAAAGTGATTATTAACTAATGACTCCGCATAACTAAGTGATCATTAGTTATGCGGAGCCGCAAACTTGGTGCGAAGACTAAGTTTGCGGCTTCGCATTACAGTGCAATTCTGATTCGTCTTTGAGTATTCTACTTCTCTGTGAAGTTTGTCAACATTGATTTGAATCACCTTGTATAATTTTTTTTAATAATTCACTATAATATTATCTTTTACGTCTCACATTTTAAGTTCAAAGCAAAACGTTTCTCTGCTTTTCTGCATTTTGCTTGTCTAAGAACAACGGTCACACGAGAAAAAAATTGCATAATTAAGTCCATTTGTACCTTTTCTTACAGCGTTATGCATAACGGTTTATTTTTGACGTGGAGCTTATGCGTTGGTTCTAGGAAAAGCTGCCTTTGGAAATATTGGACTGTTGTTTCTGGGTCTTTGCTTTTTAAGCTTACCAGCATAGTCAGATAAAAACGTATATAACGTGTGTATGTGTGTGTGCATGTATTTGTGAATTATCAGTATATACTAATTTTTTCATGATAAGCTGCTGACATTTTCAGCTTTAATGGTTTTTCTTTTTCCACAAAAAAAAAAAAAAATTCTGTTGAATCAACAAAAATGTTGTTAAATTAACAAAATTACCCGTTTGAAATAGCGCCAGTAAAATTTTTGTTGAATTAACAAAATAGTTTTGCGAAAAATTTCTTGGTTATTTTAATAAAACGTTTAATGCCAATTTAACCAAACAATTTGATTGAAATAATCAAATGTATTGTTAATTTAACCAAATTATTTGTTTAAATGGCTTATTTGGTTAAAATCAAACAAATTATTTGTTTGAATCAATAAACTTTCATTGTTAACTGGTGTTGTGCTGGCTCATTTAACAAACTTATTCTGTTGTTTTCATTGTTAAATTTTTTAATCTACAAATAATTGGTTGAAAGTTTTAGAGATAAGACTAAATAATTTATCTCTTCATCAAAATTAACATTTTTATTTTAATGTTTTTACATATTTAAAGTTAAATAAAAGAAATTCAATGCCAGTTGTTTTTTTTTCTTCGTTGGAAAACTTCGGTGATAAAAATTGCTTTTGCGTTCTTGATAATAAAATAAATGTGTATATTTTCTCAAACTTTCCATTATAACGAGAAGTCTAGTTTTTCTTTATAATGATCAAAATTTCAGTGAAAACGAGAAGTGGAGTACTCACGTCAGCTATTTTGAAGCTGTGTTTTAAAGTGCCAAACGATCCAATATGAAATCAGTACCCTCATTTATGTCGTACACAATAATTATCCAGCAGAACTAGCAGAATAGCTTCTATAAACGTAACACAAAGCTGATAAATAACAAATGCAATATAAATTTTTTTTTTATCGCCGGAATGTTTCATTTGGAAAATGAATGTGTTTTCTCTTAGGTAGAATATAAAAAAAGATAGGGTGCTGAAACCATAAATCATTTTCTTTCCGGCATGGTATGCAAGTTAAATTGTTTGCGACGTAAAAAGATATGGATTTTTAAAAAATGTGTACCGCTTTTAAATTTAAACTACAAAAATATTTTCGAAATGCATATAAAAAAATTTATAATTCGGTATCGCCCAGCTTAGCCTATATTCAAGATTTTTTTCATCTAGCCTATACATAAATTAGTATTTTTACGGTCAAAGATTTTTTGCGTCCTTCGAAATTTTGTGGCACATTGAATTGTGGAAACGTGATTTTGATTGTTTCAATTAAGTTTGTCTAACGGACTCTGAGGAGCTTTAAGCTATATAAGTAGAAACTTGTAAAATCACTAAAATAAAAATCTAAATTTTTATAAATAGGTAAACTAATTAGACTAACCTTTGAAATTTTCAACAATCTGAGAAAAAAAAACAATTTATTATTATTTTTGATGTTATCCATTTTTGAATGTATTGACCCCTCTTCCGTAAATTATACGAACTTCTCCTTTGACCGGGTCTGGGTCAGTCTTTCAGAGTTCTGCGCATGCGTAATGTCCAGAATTCTGCGGATGCTGTAAGTCCATGACGCATGCGTAAATCCACTTGGATTGATTTCAAATTTCATTCGTTCTGAGTTTTTAACAAAAACGTTTTGTAAAAATTCAAAGCGTTTTGTTAAATCAATTTGGTTGAATCAAACAAACTTTTGTTAAGTCGACAAAATAAAGCTACCAAACTACCTAATCAAACAAGTTTTGTTAAATTCAAGTGCATCAAATATATATATATATATATATATATATATATATATATATATATATATATATATACATGGTCACCCAAAAATTTTTTAATATTTTGTGGTCTAATCTTTTAATATATTGAGGGGACCGCCAGCCTTAATGCATTAAAATCAATGTCATTGTTTGGGCCATGCCAAAATCTTAAAAGCTGTTTCCAATTTCGGTGAATTTTGACAAAATATTGCCAAATTTGGTTTCAAAAATAAGTTTTGGAAACTGTACCCAGCTTGGCGATATCTTTTATATCTGGCGAGAATACACCAAACTTTAATATGATTGATGTATCACGTCTCAATATCAAATGAAATAAGTCTGAATGAAGTGCATCAAATATGTATATAATTTGATAGAAGTATAAGAAAGTCATGAGGTGTTCACATCAGATATTTTTTTTTAACTCTGTTTGTCACATTTTATGACCATTTTTTTGTTTCATGCTACAATTTTATATCATATGCAAGGCTTTTAATTTTTTTGGTTTGTAATTTTGTGTTATAATGCTATGTATCATTCCAGAAAAAATCCTAAAATTATAACTCATTATTTCTGAGAAATGCGTGAATTTATTCATGTAAAGATAATTTTGGACATGAATGTAATTAAAATTATATACTTACTCGTGCAAATTGGTTCAGATCTGGGAAAGTAGAAAAAATGAAGGTTGCAACCGAAGTAACATACTGAAAAGTCCGAAAAGCAGTTGTGCTTGCACATCTTTACCCCAAAAATAGAAAAGTTTGATTAGTACTGTAAAGGTATATTCATGCTGAAGAGGTCTTCTATGCTATGATGGTATGTTGCACCTTCGTTATGCTCGTAAAGTTTCCCAATGGATTCCTCTCCCAGTTTTCTTCAGTCAAAATCGAGATACGTTTTCCAAGGGAATATTAATTAAAACAAAATAACAATGAAACAGCATTTTCTACTTTAAACCATCTTATCGAAACTATATTGCTACTTCCCTCCTGATCGGTAGGTAAAAAACAAACTACACTGGCCTCCAAAAGTTAAGGAAAAATAGGTTTTTGCGCTAAGTTTGCAAATGAATGAATGTGGAAGCACCATATTTGGATGATATGTGCACAAAACAGTTATGTATTGATTGCAACATAGAAGTTTACAAAAATAAAACGCAAAAATGATTTACAAAAAAAAAGGAAAGAAATCTCGCTGGAAAAGCCCATTCTTAGAAAAAATAATGCCATGCCGTCCATTAAGTTGTCGATAACCGAAACGAGAAGCGAAGACCAGACACAGAGTAAGCTTTGTTCCAGCTCTCCTAAAAACCTTGGAGGTGGATTTAAAGCAGCAACCTTCTACCAAGATAGTCCTGAAGATGCTCTATCGCATTCAGGTATGGACATTGAGCTGGACATTCTATTCGGTCAAAACGAAGATCCTCAAGATATTCCTCAACAACTACAGCTCGGTGAGGTTGTGCATTATCATTCATCAGAATGAAATCATTGCCAATTGCCTCGGCATATGGGTGGACATATAGATAAAGAATCCCATCCCAATATCTCAGACCAGTCAGAGTTCCTCCCTGGAGCACATGCAGGTCAGTGTGACCACTGAGTGAAATCCCTGCCCAAACCATTATTCCACCACCTCGGTAACTGTGTCTTTCAACAGTGTTGGATTGTTGGTATCTGATGCTTTGTTCCTTCCACAGCAGCAGACGTCTTGAATCGCTCTCCAGTGTGAATATGGATTCGTCTGCAAAGAGTACAGAAGCCCATCGCTGTTTGTCCCAGGAAACGTGTTCTCTTGCCCAAGATAAGTGCGCCCTTTTCTGTCATCCGTTGACGGGGACACATAACAGTTTGCCTAGCATAGAGACCGGAATTGTGCAGAAGCCTTCTCACCGTACTAGTGGATATTCTTCTTCCAGATGCTGCAGAGTGGTCTGCAACAAGTTGCGGCCCAGAAATGATTCTTCTTCTTCGGGCCGAAAGAGCTATAAAACGGTCTTCTGAAGGTGTTGTAGCTCGTGGTCGGCTTGGGGCATGTCTTCTGTTTGATATTGATTCCAGAGACGGGGGACCACTCTGAGAGACACATTAAGACGCCTAGCAGCATCAGCCTGTGATAACCCCATTTCCATCCATCCGACCTACTGCCACCTTAACAAATCGGGAAAATATCTTCTCTCAGCCATTGCGGGACTCTGCCTATTGTAAGCGAATCTTCTAACAAAAGTTGTGAATCAACAAAATTTACACTTGTAACTGCGAAAGCCTAATATTTGCATATTTTTCTCACACTCATGTATGCCTGTTCTTTTCTATTAAAAAAAGTGGTAAGTATCGTTTCTGCATAAATTTGCATAAAGTTCATTTTTATCACTTACATAAACTATAAATTTTATTGTTTGTGTCATTTTTTTAAGGTGAGCTTTGAAATTTTGTTAATTATCTTTTGGAGGCCAGTGCATTTTGTTCTTCAAAGAGGTGATCGTAAATGTGTTGAGAAAAAACTATCACCCAAATTTTACTGAAAGTGTATTGCTCACTAAAAAACTGTACGACTAAAATACTGCGTTGCTTTCTTCCCTTAATGGCCCATTAGATAAAGATATTTTTCCTTGACAATTTCACGATGTTTTAAATGTAAACACTTCACGCCAGGTTGCAAGCCAACTCAAATTTTGTCACGGCTGAATTTAAATATTATCATCTGGCCGCTAGATTTTTCGAAGTTGCTTGTTTTAATATAGTGTTCAATAGACTTTGCAATTGTGGCTACACATGAAAGATATCGAACACCTCTCACTGCACTGCAGGTTACATGCAAGTGCCAGAACTATTTTTACATCAAGTTCACAGTGACTCTTTGTTTCTTGGCAACTCGGTTATTTCTGACCTCGTTATGAGTACAGAGACTATCACTGTTTTGTGCAACTTCATTTGAATTTCAAATTTCGGAAAGAGTTCCTGTCTGAAAATTGAAATTTTACAGGTGACACAAAAAACTGATTTTCTGTAGAACCATTTTACTGATTTAAACAGTTTTTTTATGCAACATTATCGGAAATTGCGTACGATAATCAAGTCCAAAATAATATCTTTGAAGGAAAATTTGGAGGAGAAAATGATTCTTAGAGTTTTCTGAGATGAGTCCTTCTTGAAATTCATCAGATGATTTGGGTGATTTTTAGTACTAAAATAGCACCATTTAAAATGTGCTTTAAAAAAAAAATTCTTCTATATTTCACTATATTGTTATGCCTTGTGATCAAACTGTCATACAAAATTACAAAAATATCCCCTCATATTGTTCAAAAAAGTCTTTCGAACTAGTTATGCAACTAAAGGTGTTTTTTTACCAGGATTGAAACTATTTGTAGTCTTTCTCATTCAAAAAAAGAAAAGAGATTTACATGTGTACATGAAAAAAAAGCGAAAAAGTCAATTTTGAAAAAACCTCGAGATGGGCCTTTTTCGAAATTTGCTATTCATTTGTTGAACCTCAAAATTGTTATGGAATTTTTTTTTTTTTTTTTTTTTTTTTTTTTGTGATACAAAAGCTCCCACTCACATTCGCATATTTGCTTTACGTCACGATGATATCGAGAGTGGTAGTACAGTAAATAAAGCAGAAGACGTCCTCAGCATCAAGCGCCACAAAGCAGTGAACACTCAACAAGCGTTAAGCATTTAATTTACCAGTAGTAGACGAAGGCGTCGAATCACGGATTCGAATTGTAAATCATAATTCCAGCGTTCGAAATGCAAATATCTATTACCTTTCATTCGAAGACACATTTATTTTCCTCTTCTTCTTCTTTTTTTTTTTTTTTTTTTTTTTTTTTGCTGAAACTAATTTAATAATTTATGTAATTAAAATATATATAATTTAAAAAAAAAGAGCCAAGTTCCTTATACGATGACTTTATGTTGCTATCTAATGCTTTACAATGAATATTTACTGATCAAGCAAAAAGGTGATTAACAAACGAAATTTCTGTTTCGTTTATATCTGTTTTTTTATGAACTTAAACACAGGAAACTAAATCAATGACTTCTTCCAAGAAAACTGTAAAAAAATTGATAATAAGTAAAATACATCAAATAAAATCAGAAGCAGAATTTATTTTAGATATTAAATAGTACAGAGCAGTCGAAAATGATTTACTGTAAGAAGTATGGTACAGGTAATTAAGCTTGAAAGTGAATAAAGAACAAATAACTTGTAAACACCATTTTTTTTCTTAGAAGGGGGAGGAGATTATTCTCATAATAATAAGTGGCAGATTAATGCTAATTAGAATATAATGTAATCAGCATTTTCCCTTTGAATTATAATTTCTAGTCGAATAAATTCATAAAAGAAAGTAGGAAAATAATGCTAGTGCTAGTATAAACTAAAGTTTCCCCAATGTCATATTTTTAGAGACTGTTTTAACCCGCAATCCCACCCCCTTGAAAGCACCAATGATGATGCTGGATAAATTTCATAAAGCGAACATAGTGTTTTATGATCCTAATAATGAATTAAACAGAACTCAATTTCAGTAGCAACATGAATATATGCATAGATTTTTAAAGCGCCCGGTAAAGGAAATAAATATTTCAAAAAACAAAAATTAAAAGTTTATGCGTTGTTATTATAACTACTAATTGAAAATGATCTGATATTTTCATTATTTTTCTTAAAAATTGGTGCATTTATTTTAGTTCCTAAAGTTACGGAAAAGTAGTTCGTTTTGCAATACTTCGAAGATGCTTTCTGGATAAATTATTGAATAAAATTTACTACATGAATATTAAAATCAATTTTGTACTATGATAAAAAATTTTGCTTTTAATAAAAGAGGAACGTTTGATGCCCTTTTATCCACGTGCTTACAGTTTGTTGCGTTAACTATCTAAGCCACCGTTGGTTAACCTAACTTCCATTGAATTTTATTGTTTACTTTGATACAATTGCTTACTCTAACTTTCAAATACCTTAACACTTAGTTTCTTGAGAATGTGTTTACATTAGGTCTTATATTTTGTGTTAATGATACAGCATCCTTACCAGCTTCTCTTCTTTAGTTATTTGTTTGAACTGGTGATTTGAAAGTCGAGTCTTTTCCTTATCAGGTATTAAAGTAGTACCAATAACAATAATAATAATAATTATTATTATTATTATTATTGTTATTATCGGCGTTTAGCATTTCATTTAATACAATACATGGCATTAAACACACAATAAACATAAATTACTTCTTTAAAAAATGTATTCTTAGATACAAACTGATGAGCAGTTAATTTTTCAGTAGCATATGTTTCAATCATTGCTCTTAGAACCTAATTTGTGAAAGTTATTTTATTTAGTCTTGTACGAGTAAAACGGCTGCACTATTTTTAAAGCATCCTTTTATAAATCTAAATAATGTACAATAATTTTATTGAGAAACAGTGCTATTTAGTCAGCAACGGTAGAAAATAAAAAAATTATACGTACTATCATGTAAGTGGTAACATCTTTTTGACAACTCTGTATATAAATTTCAGTGCTATTACTTCAGTTGGAGAATGAAAGAACAGACTGACAGTCAGAAATTATAAGCATTGTTCGAAATTATTAACATGAAGAATTTAGAAACAAAACTTTTTTTTTGTTTTCAAGTCCACCGCTAATTTTCATGCTCACGGCACATAACTTACTGCTCAGAGAAAATATCCCCTTAGACAGCTATGCAAATAGGAGGCCGAAAAGCCGTACGGTACGACCGAAAAATCGGAGCGCGCGACTAAAAATTGCATTTGCAATTTCACATTCCGCAATTTCGAAAAATAAGAAAAATTTCGTGCCATCAAATTATCCTCTGTGCCACTAAATATGTGGATCCTATTTGCATCCCTACCCTTAGAATATTATTCAAAATCCTTGTTCCTGAAAGATTTTTCTTATTATTGTCTTTTATCTAATTCTAAGTTCCGTATAATCAGAGTGATTTAGTCTAATTAAAGTAAGTTTAACAGCAACATTACCTCTTGCAAACGAGGCCCAGAACGTCCGTTTTTCTCCCATATCTCAGTATAGTTAACGCAGTCTGTGTCGTAAGGCTTTTTCTCCATAACCTCTTCGTCCTGTTTGATGAAAATATTTTATGTAAGGACTTCCATATCAGGAAAAAATATACAAAAAAGTTAATATACGACTGCGTTTTCATGCATATACCGGGGCATTCAAAATAGATGTTTAAGCGTTTAAGCCGTAAGTGATGGAAACACACTTTTAATTAGAAAAATTCGTCCATTTAAGAGTAGCTTTCGGATATGTCAGAAATTTTACAAGGGTCTGTATACATATTAAAACACAAACTTTAATTTTCTATCACTTAGGAAAATGTTGGTCTGTGTCTAAGAAGGTAGATTAAAAAAATTCCATGTCTCTGAATGGAATAGTTTCCGAGATATTGCAATTTGAAAATCTTAATATTTGTCACCAAGCACTAAGGGATGTCTCAAAAGAGAGAAAAATGTAATTACATGTCAGGTGGTGTAAATAGTCACTCGATAGACACAATTGACTTCTCACATCTTATAACTGGATCATTTTCGTATAACGCATGTTTGGCAGTTTCTAGTCAAAGTTATCGCACTATAGTAACACTCGCCATTATTTTGTCATTCTTTTTTAAATTCCTTCTCTGGAATGGTGACGTAATTAGAGGATAACCCCCTCTAAAAGACTAAATTATCGCTAATTTCATAATACAGTACAGATCAATTCAGTCAAAACTGTACCTGTTAATTTTACACGTTTGAACGCGTTCCCAACAATGGAATCATTATTTAACTTTTATCTACTAATAATCGATCCCCTAAAGTAAAGATTTTTTACCTGAAGGCCGATGACAGCACATTAGGTAAAGTGAATCATCATTTTTAACATTAAATTTCTAGCTAACTATTTCACTTAGAGGCATGGAATTTTTTTATTAATTTTCTTAGGAAAAGAGCAATATTTTTCTAAATATGAATGATAGGAAGGACCGTATAAAAATTAAATTTCGTATTTTAATATGCATACAGCTCCTAGGAGGGAAAAAATTGTCATTTCTGAAAGCTACTCTTAATTTGACGAACTTTTCTAATTGAAAGTATGTTTCGACCACATACTGTTTAAAAGATAATCGCTTTAACATCTGTTTTGAATCAACGACAGTGGTGTGTGTGTGTGTGTGTGCGGTTTTCAGAGGGAACATTCCTATGAATCTAAAAAAATAAAATACGGTTTAAAATATCGGGACGAAAAGGAGCATAATTTAAATCCATTTGGGCTAATTTAGCTCGATGTTTTTCAGTTCGTAATCACTTTCAAAGGTTTACTAGCTAACAAATCAGAATATCTATATATGCAGTGTTGCCAACTCTGGTGGCAACAAAGTGGCTGAAAAAGTGGCCAGAATGGCTAAAAATATTTTTAAGCGGAGGAAAAAAAAAACAGATTATTCCTTAGAGTTTACTTCTAAGTGCTGGTGCTGCTGAAATATGTTTCTCTGCAAGTATTCTTTTGAGTCATTTGGACTTTCATTTCTGATTTACAAAATACTTCGGTATTGCCAGTTGACCAAGATCTAGCCACAAAGGGAATAAACTGGCAGACCTAGCCATAAAAATGACCTGATCTAGCCTCAAAAATGGCCAGATATAGACACAAAGTGGCTAAATTGGCAACACTGTATATATGATTCTAAATATTTACGTACTCTTTATTATCTGAAGTATCCTAAAAGAGTCTATAAGCCCGTCTTCTGATGTTTTAACTTCCTAAATATGCTTAAATTAACAAGAAAGTTTGTTGTATTAGTGAAGTTTACTTCAGAAAATTCTGCGTTTAAAATTGCGAGTAAATTTATATCGTCAATAATTCCTTTGAAGAATTTATACAAGTTCGTTGTTCCTGAGCGAACAAGATTGGGTCCCAGAGCACATTCAAAGAATAGTCAGAGTCGATACTGGGCAGAGAAATTTTTTATATCGCGCTTTTGCTACGATGAGAGCGAATAAGTGAAATGCGAGTTCAATAAAGGGATTTAAACTCAGTATCAACCTCCCCCTCTCCTTCCTTATTATATTTCCAACCGCCTGATGTTATTATGGAGTGAAAACAAATTTATATTTTACCGCAGCCTCCCCATCCTTTTTTTAAATTAAAATTAAGCATTTAAAATACCGTTTTCATTGGTTATGTTCATGGGCACCGGCAGAAAATTTCCCGGGGGGGGGGGGCAAAGACTACTTCAATGTATGGTTACCATGTTGGAAAAAGCAAAAACGCAAGGAAAACATTGCATACGAAAATCCAGGGGGGCATTGCCCCCCCTTGCCCTATGCTGCCGGCGCCCATGGTTATGTTTATTAAAATATATATTTTACAGGTGAAAAATATAGTTCGTGAGCTTGTTGTTTTACAGTTTACGTTGCGTAAGTTCAAAAATTTGTATAACAACAAATAATAGCAAGGTAGAGCTGCGGGGGAAAAAAAAGCCCACTTGTACTTTTTTCGGCCGTCGTTCGTCGTACAGCAAAGTTACAGATACCAATCGTTTACGATTGACGTACACTTTAATTTGCTATGCATAAAAATTGCATAAGGCTCCATCTACATATTAAAATTTCTCACCAACTTTTTTTTCCAATAGCAACCCCTAGATTTCACTTCATATTTCAAAAATTTAGTTCATTTTAACTCCGGATACCCATTTTCAATAAACTTGAACTGAAAATGGTGCAGTTAGAGTTATGAGCTTCCAAAATCCCCCTCTCCATATGTTAAAATATTTTTTAATTTACATAATTTAATGTTATTATGACTTTTAATAAAATATTAATATAAATTATGAGTTATTAAATTAATATTAAAAAAATTATGAATAGCTACCTAGCCAAATTTTGATGGAAATAGATGCAGAAGGTAATATTACATGGCTGTGCAAAATTTCAAATTTTTACGTTCAGTAGTTTGATTTATCTATCTATATAAATAAAATTAGACTTTTGTCTGTACATTTCTTGGAATTCAAAAATTTTGCGATTTCTATCCGTTTCAAGCACCCTGGAATTCGATGCGACCCTCAAAAAAAAGTTTGTCTGTCTGTCATTCTGTCATTCTGTCCTTCTGTCATTCTGTCATTCTGTCCGTGACGCTTTTTTTGTTTAAGCATCACGTAAAAACGACTGAAGCGAATGATATGAAATTTGATGTCATGATAGGTGGTCACTCAACTTAAAACATAGGCGTCGAATTTTTAAAAAATCTTGATTAGATTTTCAGATTTTGCGAAAATCGTTTCAAACTGCGTAAATTTGTGTTCAGGCATCACGTAAAAACGACTGAAGCGAATGATATGAAATTAGGTGTCGTGATAGGTGGTCACTCAACTTAAAACATAGGCGTCCAATTTTTAAAAAATCCTGATTGGATTTTGAGATTTTACGAAAATCCTTTCAAACTGCGTAAATTTGTGTTCAAGCATCACGTAAAAACGACTGAAGCGAATGATACGAAATTGGGTGTCATGATAGGTAGTCACTCAACTTAAAACATACGCGTCGAATTTTTAAAAAATCTTGATTGGATTTTGAGATTTTGCGAAAATCCTTTCAAACTGCGTAAATTTGTGTTCAAGCATCACGTAAAAACGACTGAAGCGAATGATATAAAATTGAGTGACATGATAGGTGGTCACTCAACTTAAAACATAGGTGTCGAATTTTTAAAAAAATCTTGATTAGATTTTCCGATTTTGCGAAAATCATTTCAAACTGCGTAAATTTGTGTTCAAGCATCACGTAAAAACGACTAAAGCGAATGATATGAAATTGGGTGTCATGATAGGTGGTCACTCAACTTAGAACATAGGCGACGAATTTTCAAAAAATCTTTACTGGATTTTGAGATTTTGCGTAAATCCTTTCAAACTGCGTAAATTTGTGTTCAAGCATCACGTAAAAACGACTGAAGCGAATGATATGAAATTGGGTGTCATGATAGGTGCTAACTCAACGTAAAACATAGGCGTCGAATTAAAAAAAAATCTTGACTAGATTTTGAGATTTTGCGAAAATCATTTCAAACTGCGTAAATTTGTGTTCGCACATCACGTAATAACTGCAAAGGTGAAAAAATGATATTTGGTGAAATGATAGGTGGTCACTCACCTTAAACTATAAGCATCTAATTAAAAAAAATTGATCAGATTTCGAGATTTTGCGAAAATCGTTTAAAACTGAGTGAATCTTTGTTCTCGCATTAAGTAATAATGACTAAAGCGAATGATATGAAATTTGGTCACATGATAGATGGTTGCTCAACGTAAACTATAGGAGTCCAATTTTTTAAACATTTTTATTAGATTTTGAGATTTTGTGAAAATTCTCTCAAAATACGTTCAATGATGATTTCTTCAAACTTCACGTAATAACGACTAATACGAATGACACGAAATTTAGTGATATGATAGGTAGTTGCTAATCTTAATTTATAGGCGTTGAATTTTAAAAATATTTTTATTACATTTTGAGATTTTGCGAAAATCGTTTTAAAATGCTGAAAATTGTTCCAGCATCACGAAATAAAGACTG
Source organism: Cheiracanthium punctorium (assembly GCA_038373885.1). Taxonomy (NCBI): domain Eukaryota; kingdom Metazoa; phylum Arthropoda; class Arachnida; order Araneae; family Cheiracanthiidae; genus Cheiracanthium; species Cheiracanthium punctorium. The sequence goes on along the minus strand of JAWZYV010001322.1, from coordinate 1,085,629 downwards.
CAGGGAATGAAACGAATTTGGGTGACATGATAGGTTGTCACTCAACTTAAATTCTAGGCTTCCAATTTTTCAAAATGTTGATTAAATTTTGAGATTTTGCGAAAATTATTTCAGTATGTGTAAATATTCATTCGCGCATCCCATAATTACGTTTAAAGCGAATCAAATGGTATTACTTAGTTACTCTCTAACCTGTAATATTTTAACAATACATAAAAATTATAACTTTACTTTGGCAACATACTACATTCATTCTGTGTACTCCTACAATGCTGACGAAAGTTCTTGCTTTTTGGAAATTTGCATTCACTAACCCGTCGAGGACGGGTACTTCAGCTAGTATTAAATAAAATATGTTATTTTCATGAGTTAAGGGACCACCTACAAATTTATTAAGTGACATTTTTTTTTTAAATTGCTTAAAATAAACGTAAATTAGATTTATTTTGTGCAAAAACACAGTAAAAGAAAGCGGTATTAAAAAATATCAAATAAATTAGAGGTTTTTACAGTTTGATGGTGATTCTATAAAGCGTCTATTGTTGCGTCCGCTACCATATTCCCCCAAATAAAATATTCTCCAGGTATAGAATTAGATGCAGTAGATGTATGTCTTCTTAAAGAACGTCCCATTTCTGAAAAACGAACATCCTCAACATAACAGGCATGAATTTGACCTTTTTCAATATTGGAAACATTAGGTCTTTGGACTTCCCCATACTTTATCAAACATTCAAAAATACATTGAAAGTCACGTTTTTCTGCCTAAATTTTCATCAGACTGTAAATTAAAATACCGCTAAAAGTATCGTCTGCAATGTAAAATAAGAATATTTTACTTTGCAGACGATAATTTGCATGAAGAAAGTCAAATAACAAATGAAGTGATAATATTGTGTCGGCAAAAAAGTAATTTCGTTTTTTTACATGAAATTCAAACAAATAAATTTTCAATCATGAAACCATTCTTCAAGTTCGGCCGTAGCTGAGTAACATTGATGCTTGTAGTCAGAAGAGCAGACAGCAGACTCTCACTCCTGCCAACATTTCACCTGTCTAAGAGAATCATCAAGGGAAATACTCAATAACAATTTCAAAATTAGAAAGATTTTCAAAATCGTGAGCAGTCGTTTTGCATTTTCCCTTTAAATCATGTGTACGAACCAAGGAAGTTATGAACTCACGGGTCATTTGGACTACAGACTAAATATTCTAATTTCTACTCTTGATATTCTCAGTACAAAAAACTTTAAGAGAGATGGAAACAATATTTTCCTTGAAAATAAGATTTATTTCATTTAACTCTCGCTAGCGAAATTAATGAAAGGCGAAAAAAAAGTTCGTAACCTACAAATAGCGTTTTTCAATTTGCAGAAAGTCCCTTAAAAACGCGCAAAAATCAATTCGCAATATCTCCGGAAATTATCGTAGAAAATTGGTGAACATTTATATTTGGGGTAATTTGAAGGTTTTGTTTCATTTAATAAAGTCAAAATACAGTGTTGCCATTGAGAAAAACGAAGCTGATGCAGAATTAAATATGAAGACGGCCCCTTATGCAAATTAAATTAATAGTAAATTAAAGCATTCGTTATTTGCAAACGAATGGTATATATAACTTTGCTGTACGACGAACGACGGCGAAATAAAAAGCAAGTGAGCCTTTTTTTCCGCAGCTGAGTATAATTTTTAAGCACAAAGCAATTATCACTTTTGTAACTTCAAACTTCACAGTTCTTATTTTTACTTGAATGGATTTCTTTTAATGCCCTTAAATGCTTCCATTTTCACTTGCACAGCTGTTATGAAATTTTACGACTATTAACGATATTCTGCTAAATTTGACGGCAGAAAAAGTCTTCAAAACTGCAACATATACAATAAGAAACAAGTCGTGGCTATATCTCTGTTTATTTTTGACTGAATTGAGGCTCAGGATAGCAAAATCAACCAGCGAATACAGATAATGCTTTAATGGTGGTGATTGAAAGGAATATTCCGCAAATGCAGATAACTCTTTAATGGTGACAGAAAGAAATATTCCAGAAGATACAGATTATACTTGGATTGAAATTTCTTTCAATCACCAGATTATACTGGTGATTGAAAGAAATATTCTAGAAAATACAGATAATGCTTTAATGGTGGTGATTGAAAGAAATATTCCAGCAAATGCAGGTAATGCTTTAATGGTGGCGATTGAAAAAAAATATTCCAACAAATACAGATTACACTTTAATGCTGGTGATTGAAAGAAATATTCCAGCAAATACAGATAATTCTTTAATGGTGACTGAAAGAAATATTTCAGTTATATTGTTTTTGAATACGTGTTATGTAGTTTTATAAGTACTTACATGTAGAACAGATATGTTGGAAAGTGTTTTTACGATTTACCTTTCTTGTTTTGCGATTAAAATAAAAGAAAGTGAATCTTACCACCGAAACATAGACCATATACGTTCTTCCTGGTCTCAGAAATGTACCTATATCCAAAGGGTTCACGCTTTGGAAAGGAGAATGGACTGCAAAAAGTAAGCCGGGTCTGTTTCCAGGTAAAAATATATCCTCTTGATTGACTGTGAATTTAATTGTATCAACAGGCTCTTTGTCTGAAAAAAATAAATGAATAAATAGTGCGATGAAGCTATGATTCAAACTAAAATGCTATTTCATTTGAAATTAAGAATTAATATACATCGATTTTGTTCTCGAAAAACTAATACTATTTGCCATCACAATGCATTCTGGTTTCTGTTTATGCCAATTATTATTTTTAAAATAACTCATAGAATAAAATCTCAACGAAAACGAAGTTTGTATATGTGGTTGGCTGACCTCTAAACAGACTTTTCTGCTATTCCCTTTGCAATCAAACCACCTACAGACACCCGAAAGATCTAAAATATTTGGATATTTTCATTGACAGGAGTACGTCCGTGCTTTAGCTGAGATAAATATGCATCAATTACCACGACATTTATGTTACTTCTATGTACAGTATCATGTACCCAATTGAAAAGGGTACATGAAGCATTTATAAGTTGTTGTTTTTTTTTTACCAGAGCATCGCAACGAATTGCAGTACATTACACTCTGTGGTTAATTGTTATTATTATTTAAAACGTATTTTAGGCTTATTAGACGATTTCAAACAAAATGAAATTCATATATGTTATTAAAAGTCACAAAGTAATGATCTCAATGAAAAATAGTGTCTGTACTGTTATAGATCTGGATACTGTCTGGAGAAAACCGCCCAAAACTCCAGACCGCTAGAGCGACGACCCCGCGAGAAGACAGAACCCTGTTCCTCCACTTCAGCCATTTCCCAATGTCAGTGACTTTAACCCTTTGAGGCGCAACCGTCAATCTATCCAGCTGTTCTCGCATTCTTCCATTTTTCAGCAGATCTCCTGTTAAAAATAATCGTGACAATTTTTTTTTACGGGAAATGACGTAAAGGATTCTCGTGGAGCTATGTCACCAGCAACTATTTTTATAGAAATCAAATCTATTCTTCGGGACTGGCAACAGTCAAAACGTCAGAGTTTGGTGTTCCCAGAGCGGGAACACTGCGCGTTAAAGAGTTAAACACTGTGCTACACATTGGTCGGTAGATAGTTCCTTTCAATGTGCCCCTCAGAAAGTAGTTACAAGGAATTAGATAGGGGAGTAGGGAGGCCAATCTATTATTGAGGCCTTCGATTACAGCGGCATCTGTAGCGGTTTTGTGTCTACTATTTCGAAACTTCAGTATAAAATTTTTACAGCTTGCATATTTATCATATACCGTTCGCTGCATCCGTCTATTGATTTTTGTTTTTGAGATTTTTAAATCAAAGAGCTTTTTGCTGGGTACCCTGTACGTACATATGCAGGGCGTTTCTAAATTGTTTTAACAAAATATTATGGCAGATAGGGTACATAATAAAGAATCAGAATCACATAGCAATGTAGGGTCAAAAAAGTTGTCTTCATGTAGCTGTTAATAATCACTTTGGAACGGGTGCTGAAACAACAATGAACTTTCCGACCATAGTTTGTCAAAAACTAACGTATTTTCCTCATAAAACATGTGCGTAAAATTCGTAGTTTAAAAATTCTACTTTATTTCTTGGATGAGACTTTGAGACAAGTCCTTTGTATACGAAACTTGCTTAAGAAATTTGACAAACACTTCAACACTTTTCCTAAAGTGATTATTAATAGCTTGATGAAGACAACTTTTTTGACCCCGCATTTATATACACCCTATATATATATATATATAGATCGATATGTGTGTGTGGGTGTAGTGAAGTTTTCCCATCTTTTAAATGTATTAAGAATTCTTATCATATCTGATTGAAACTGACGGATATGCTGCAGAAGTGAAGTAGCACCATCACATAACAGTTTGGAATTACATGTACTATCTTAAAATTAAAAAAATCTCTTTCGTTTGGTACCAGAAACATGTAAATCTCAGATTTAGTTAGTTCTTGTGTTACTCAAGAGAATAAAGCTGTCTATGTCGTTGTTAATTTGTGTTGAATTCCAAATGTTTCTTTTTTCTTTCCCAGTTTTCCCCACACTTCAATAGTTAAAGTACAGTACATCCTTTTAGCAACAAACCTCTCACTTATTTAAAACACTCCATTTTTGAAATAGCCTCTGAACTTGCTTCTAGATACAAGTTTTAAAATCATTAAATATTTGCTATTCCAAATTTCAAGTACAAACATAATTTTATGGATCAAAATGAAAGGATAGGTATTATAAAAGTTTTTTAAAAAAAGTCTTATATAATACATCATTTCTTCTGTTACAGATTTTTACGAATCAATCAGCAAAAACCAATCTTCTGGCAGCAAAGTAATTCTTATTGGCAGTATTCAAATCTATACTCAGTAAACTTCATATTGGTCTGTATATTATTAACATTACAGTTACCGTAGTTGCAGAATCAATTCTTGCCGCTTAGTTCGTTAAATGCAACAATCGAAAGAAAACTCAAGTAATTTCTTGAGTTATCGCAAAATAAAAATTAAACTATGAAGCAAGTAGACAATTAATTTTTTGGCTCTTTAAAAATACTGCTCTTGTTGTTTTGCATCTTGTTTTCTTCACATTTATAACAACATTTCTATGCACCTGGCAGACGAAGAGACTGCCAGAAAAACTGGAATCAGTTTCAGAGTTTTAGCCTCATAGATAATACCTATCCTTAAATGTTATTCCATGATCGTTACATAAAATAAAGATAGATACATACAGAATGGATTTTTAGCAAATGTCCTGGGATATAAGGAATTATTTATTCTGTCGTTCAAGCTGTAGCACAGGAAAAGATCCTTTACACTATCTCTCGCTCTAATATATGGTCCTGTAATATTTCCGCTTGATCTATGAAAATAATTCATAAAATAAACAACGTGAGTTTTCCTTTCAGCATACACATATAAAATTACAAACTATTTACACTGTGTGTCCTCGTTTAACCTGACTATCTTTTATTTTTGCAACCGTTAGATGCTTACCTTCATTTGTAAAAACAGTCAAAATTACATGCAAAGTGAAGGTTTTATAAGTTTGAAGGGGGAAAAAATTGCCGACGAGAGAAATACAGCTCTAGGTCCCTACATTCATATTTAGGGAAACTTTATTATAAATCTGAAACTCTAGATCCTTCCAAAAACATTGTAAGCACGCAAAGTTCGATATTTGTACGACCAATATTCATCCAGAGATATGTTCAAAGTTCGAACGCATAGTGTGGAGACCGTTCAGAAATGGGGATAAGAACCACGAAATTTTCGGTCAACAGCCAAAGAACTTGAGTGTCAGTAAATTGAATAAGCCTGCTAAAGCAATGGTTTTTCCTGCATATTTCTAAGTCAAGTAAATAGTAATTATGTAAACAGTCTCTCAAAAATTTAAATTTTACGTAGAAATATGCAAAACATTGAATCAAAAACATGCGTCTAATCATCTTATTTCTAAAGGGAGGAAGTACTTTACAATAAAAAAAGGTTCTGTGGCCTAGTTTCTTTTCCGAATGAATCAAGATTAATGGTTGGCAGTATATTTTCTCAGTGGTCGTTTTTAAAAAAAGATTAGAGGGAGCGGGAAAGGAATATTTTGAAATATTGTCCCTGAAAACGAAAAACATCGATGATTCAAATTAAAGAAGTATTTCAGATATTTATAAACGAATGCTGCAAATTGAATAGACTGTTGGTTAAAACATATAATAGCTTCAATACTTCCGAATTATTTTGACATCACGGGCCAAAGAGCAAATTTGAATGTATTCATGTATTTTTTGCTACTGTTTGTAAGAATCTTACTGTTTGTAAGGAATGCACTCTGCATTTTGGAACAAGTACGAATTTTACAATTTTGCATTTCCTAATTTTCATACCTCGGACTGAAGTGGAAAGAAAAGTTCAGCTATTTTCGTCAAAATCTGTTTAAAAATTGTGTCGTCTTTAAATCGTTTATACTGGACCTACTTAAAATCAATTTCAGAGATTGATTTTAAGAAGTGTGTCAAAATTATTTATTGCTGCTGAACATTTTAAATTTAGTTACATTGAAAATACTTTCACACGAGAAATTAATCGATTCATTTTGTTAAATTTCTTATTTCGATCAGAATGGCTTGGTTTATGTTTTTCACTTTAAAATAATAGCATAAAAAAGCGTGCATGTGTATGCACGGGAAAGAGAGAGAAAAAATGTGTATTTTAGTAAAGCTCTGCATTTCAATAATTATTTATTTTACTATGCCACTTATAAAGTACGAATTTTAAAATCAAAATATAATACATATAGAAGATACTGAAATGAAAAAAATACATTTTATACTTTGATTTTTTTTTCAATTTACTTACTCTGAGGAAACAAAATTTTCAATTGGTTCATTAAATTTTATCAGTTCTTCGGGGTCCATTCCCTTCGCTGAGAGATAGTATTTCTTCTTTGGCACCTGTAAAATAAGTAGTATAGTTTATTTTTCATGTACTGAAAAAATTGCCTTAATTTTACCGGCATATAGTGATGTAATTACATGCAATTGGTACAAATTTCGCTACATTTTACCTTCACATTGCTCCGTAACTACTAAGAACTACACCACAGCGTGCAGGTAAGGTAACGAAACTTTTTCAGTGTGGCGTTTTGTTCAAGGGGTAGAGCATGGGCCCCACATTCGAGTACGTGCCCTGGACCCAAGATCAGAGACGAGCCCCATTTCTCTCTCCCCCCCTTTTTTTTACTGCCGTGTACTGCATTAAAATTGCACTGTTATTTCTTACCCATATTCTTTTTACAGTGCAATTTAACCAGCAAATAAAGGGAATAGGTACGACAACTATTTTATAAGTCTAAAATAAACCTTATTTATAAAACTATGTTCCCTTAAAAATGACGAAATGACAAGAGTTAAGTACCCTATGAATGTATTCGGTTTCATACTAAAAGAGCTAAACTTTAGGATGACTAGTAATGGGTACATTTGACTTATTTAAAACAAAACCTAATACATGATAAAATTTTCATCCAGTTATGGGCCCCCCTAAACCCCGGGCCCGTGGGCAATTGACCCTCCTGTCCCTCTCTCTCGTCGAACCTGGCAGGAAGAAAGAATGAAGATAATACGCATACAAATTCAAGCAACTCCTGCAATGACAATTTTACTAAACTTTTATGGTAAACGATTTATCATAAATACGTCATTTTAAATTACAATTAGATGTAGTCTTCCAAAATCTTTTTGGATAAAAAATATGTTCAAAATGATTTTTTTAGTTTATATTAGGTATAATAATTAAAAATTGAAAATTTGCTGGGCTGGACTCGTCGGCCCCCTTAGATCCGGGCCCTGGACCCAGGGGTCCATGGGGTATAGCAAATTAAACATTGTAGTAGCACAAAAATTATTCCATAAATCAAACGGTAAATACGGTCAGCGCTCGATTATATATATATATATATATATATAGTATATATATATTACGAACACTTGCGATTTAAGGAAATAGTAAGCGGTTGGTCGCCAATACTCTCCCATAGATAGTTTTATGACTCGATTTTACGAACTATTTCAGTGGTCCTTACTAGTTCGTAACAACCTGCTAGTAGGGACCCCTAAAATAATCCACTGAGCGCCGACAGTGTTATTTCTTAAATATATTGTATTGTAATTCGTTTTATAGAAAAATGAACCAATTTATTCTATGTACAGGGTGGCCATAATTAAACTGCAAGTGTTCAAGTGGTGCTGGAGAGAAAACTACTGAGAATATTCCAGTGAAATTTGGTATCTACACGTTTCAGAACATGCGCAAGTCAAATATGCAAAACAAATCGTCATTTTCACGCGATAGATGGCGCTGTACCGTATTTCAAAGCTCACCAATGGCATATACAACTTCCAAAACCGATAGACAGAGCATAGTGACATCCTAAGAGGCACATAAACAATATAAAACATCATTTACAGTTTATCAAAATGCCATACAATTCGCTTCAGTAATTAAATTTTTGCAGTAACATGTAATCAAAAATTAACGTAAATTAAGATCACAAATTAAACAATTCATAAAGACGCTTTGGAAAACAATTAAACTATTATTTATTCTCATTGACACTCATTGGACCTCTTCTTAATCGTTTCATACGCCGGTGTTCTTTCAGAGTAGCAGAATAATTGCTACCATTCTGACAGAATATCTTCACTAACAATTCAGGTTCCTTCTTATTCAGAGTCATGATTGACCATTACTCAATGTGGTCTTGGTTTTACACTGTTCGATGGGCTTAAAATTTGCATATATGACGTCTATAAGCATTGAAACACGATATAGCGCCATCTATCGGGTGAAATGGCGGATTTTTTTATTGCATATTTGACTAGCGCATGTTCTGAAGCGTGTAGATACCAAGTTTCACTGAAATATTCCTGGTAGTTTTCTCTCCAGCACTCCTTGAACACTTGCAGTTTAATTATGGCCACCCTGTATGTCTTTCCATATTACGCAAATTTCATAAATAAAATGATACCGATTTCTGTCTCTCTCTCTCTCTCTTTCACAGCAGTCAAATATTCAAGAGTATCTGCGAAAACTCGTTTTCAAAGACATACATTTCACCGAACACAACGAATGCTTGTACAAGAAACTAAACTAAGGTACTAAACTTTTTAAAAGTTTCCACCTTTTTAAAAGTTTGTGTTGGAAATTTTCCATTATTTCAAAACAAATTCATGCAAAGTTTCGGTCTAAAATTCGTTTATGTAACCGAGTATAAATTATTATTTTATAAGGAGTATTATGTCTGTAACATGTGTTCGAAAAACACGTATCTATGAAAGCTATGGAAATGGTACTTTCAAAATTTTTGTGAACATAAAGCATTATCAATTTAAAATGTTCAACATATAAATACGTTAAAATAAATTTTAATATTAATCAATTTAATTTCAATGCTTCAAAAGTTTAAAATAAAAATCATTAAATCAAATAAAAATCATTTTTAAAATAAAAATGATTTATAAGATTTATGAAATGTTTGGAACAAGAACAAGAAAAAAATCTAAATAAAAAATAAAAAAGAATTATTTTTAACATAATATTTTTAAATTAAATCCAAGTAGAATATCAATTAATTTAAATGAATGATATGGAGTAATAAAAATTAAATTCTTCTTCTAAATTCTTCATTTAGCTAAAATACGTAAATGGAAATAAATAAAAGATAGGAAGTTATTTAATTTAGAAACACTTCAAAAATCTTTTGCACATGTAATTGCACTAATAGTATTGCAGAATCATAGGTGCAGACTAGTTACTGAATATTATAATTTACGGTTTCCTTTTAAAAAATTATTTCTAGCCTCTGGTCGCTTAATTGCCCGAATTTATTTTTATAATAAATTCCGCGGATCCATTATAAACCTTTGAACTGTCTCTACTTCAGATTATATGCACTGAGCACGTTAGGTAATTACAAATAACTACAGCACCGTGCGCGGGTAAAAGAAATGCAGTTTTATTCAGTGTATAAACACCTTTTCCCGTCCCGTTTTTTTTTTTTTCCTTGTATAAGAAACTACAAAGTAAAAGAAGATAAATTTATAATTTATAAATCCTCAGACATAAAGAAGGAGTATTCTTTAGATGGAAGTATTCATTTAAAAATGGATGCGAAGCAAGACGAGACGAGACAATTTTTTTTCTTTTTTTCCGTCGCACATTCGTCATTTTAAATGCATTTAGAAGCAAATGTTGAATAAATTCCTGAAAGCAGAAGAAATAAATGAATTTTTCATCAAAGTAGTATTAAAAGGTCCTTACTAGTGTTTCGTTTTGTCCACAGTAGCCTTTATACTTTTTGCAGAATTCTTCACTTGGTTCTTCACAGCAATCAGTGCAGTTCTCGCAAAATAGTTTTCTGCTGATCCTGTAATTTACAAAAAAACCTTAAGTTCAACTAAATGTTTGCAACCGCGGTTTCTAAAATAAACTGAGCATATCACCTTTATCCCTATATGGTATAAAAATATACTGCTAAATTCACGTCTATTTTTACTAGGGATGAAAGTGAAACGAGACGAGACAAGATTTGTAGTTGCTAGAAACAAAATAGACATATTTCTTGTTACTACACAGGGATTTTGCGAGGCGAGACTAAGTTTTTTCAGCTGCTCTGCTAGATGAGAAGCTCTATATTTCATCTAACCGTGGTCCCTAGTTGATTAAATTCAAAGAAGGGAGATAAATTGTGCCAAATGTCTGCCAAATTGTGCCAAATGAAACTGTAAATTATTTGTACATTCACACTACTGCTTAGCGAAAGAAACATTGATACAGACTTTACGACATTTCATTCAATGATCATCTATAGAGTGTAATGAATGGAAAATATTTTGTAACAATTGTAGTAAAGCTATAAAAATGTTGGACAACTATAATTCTTAATACAAAACAAGTTTGAAAGTTAAGGTCAATGTCTGAGTTTTGTAACAAGTCATTTATTTTATTTATCATTTATTTATTAGGAGTAGGAGTATAAATAGGCATGCCAACAACAAAGTCTGCATATTTTACAAACTTTCAATTTTACAAGATTTATTGAGAATTCATTTAATTCATCAATATGTCTTACATTTTATACTCAAATAATATTAGTACTGATCTGCATAGAAACCGAAGTTGAATGATTTTTTACTAAACGGAATATTAGATATTTTTGATTGTAAATTATATCTATTTTTAAACAGTATTACTATTTAAATAATATATATTTATTTAATATATTATTATATAATTTTTATATAATATATAAAACTACTTGCATATAATCTATTATTATATAATTTTAATATATCAAAACTTATATAAGCTCCTTTAAATAAATAATTTACACAGTATATTATTACACTCTGTGAAATACAATACGTAGTACTTTAGAATTCATTTCAAAACTACATTATGTTAAGTTATCATGCATTAGGAAATATCTATCACAAATACATTTATGCAAACTAAGTAAACATGTACTCGTAATTTTTTTAAATAAATATTTTCTTCACTTGGTTCTTCACAGCAATCAGTGCAGTTCTCGCAAAACTGCGACCTACTTTATAAGCAATCTATGATTAAGAAAGTATTTTACTAAATATTCTACTTGTATAAATTTTTTCTCTTCAAATGCATTAAAGTCGTTAATTATCTAAATACTTGACAAAGAATAAATTTTGATTATACTTAAAAAGGAATTAATCAGATTGATAATTTGTAATAACAGTTCCAATAGCAAATGTATCATTTAAAAAAATTCTTGATAAAAAAAAAATAATACTTTAAAAAATACTTTATAGATAATAATAAATGTTGATTATACTTAAAAATCAATTAATCTAATTAATTGGTAGTTTGTAATAACAATTCCAAAAATAAAATAATATTGGCTTCATACTTCATCAGTATCTGATTTTGTTTTTAAATTTTATGCAATAATATAGCATGTTCCGAATAATCCGTAACCCATACTGCTGATTTTAGCATTTAGTACTCAGTTGTCCATGTTTCTGTTTTCTGGGCTGCGTTTCATTTGGGACATACTGTATTTCAAATACATGCTTAACTTACTGGTTGTTGAAACAGAACGTGTATCCTGGAACACTGTATGTCGTTTGCCTCACAACATCAATATCTATGTCGGTCGGATACTCAAAGACAACTGACAGGTATGTGCCGCTTTGATAGAGAAATCCACTTAGGCACAAGAGGAAAGCCAGCACTTTGAAGATCTTCCTTCTGCAACTAGCAGTCTGGGCAACACTGGACACGACACCTACAGAGGACTCCTGGAATACACTGGAAGCGTACGACTTCAGATTTTTTCTCCTCTTCATAGCTGCATCAAGACTGTCGGCTGTGAATTTCTCAGACATTTTCCTTTCAGACGTTGAACAGCTGTACTTTTAATAAAGGCCTATAGAAAAAAAATATGTGTATTTTTGCACAAATGAAATGTATTTTTGTTTTTAAAGCGTTAGCTAGACACATTTTATATAAATATCAAATAATCCAGAATTAATTTTCTTATTTATGACAGTAATTTAATTTAAGGTGTACGAGGTCGTTTCAAATTAATCGTTTGGAACATCAAACTGATTGCGAATCGTGCACTTCTCGAAAATTATTAAAAGCATTTTATTAAATAATTAAAATTAAATGTTTTAATTTTACAGGTGAAATATATAAACGCTATGAAAAATAGTTATTTGTTAAATTATGTTTATTTTAATTTATTTACTTTTTAAGTAAATTAATTGTTGATGTTAAAAGTATTTTGGAGAAACAATTTTTAGAAATAACGATATTTTTACTTTTTCTAAAAATACCATAAATTGAAGAATCAACTCAAAAAACGACACATAAATACATGCATGTAAAATAAATTGGTCATTAAGCTAATAATTTTTATACTTTAATGTAAATCCATAGTCTTTGAAGCTGACCTATATTTGTCTATTTTTAACACAAAATTTAAAATTCATCAGTTTGAAGAGTTTACTGCTGTATTATAGAGAGCTTAAATAAAATGAAATAGTGGCAATTATCCTTCAATTACTTAAGATTTAAACGACAAGTAAAACTGATTGACATATTTTCATTTACTTATTCACCCGTCACTCTTTTTTTTTATCTTCCTCATTTTAGCTCTAAATTATGATAAATTCTAACGTAGTTTCATAAATTCAGCATTAATATCATTAGGTTACCTCTTAACAAGTTAAAATATGTCTCTTCATACGAGAAAATTCCGAAATGTTCTGGTTACTGCATTATCCTGTGGGGGAGACGTTACTTCATCAAGACTTCTTTTAAGCTGACCACTGGAAAATATTTTTTTGTGGAACATTCAACAAAAAATAGAGACAGTTTCTGTGACAACCAATCATCGCTCGCATTAGATGTTGAACTACGCCATATTTGACCACACTACTTAACCTAAAATTATAATGAGTAGAGAAAGTAACGAGAAAGATAAATCATGCTAAACGCACGGATTATAAACACTTTCGAACACAAAAATATTTTTGCGAACAATTTGGCAATGTATTTTCCTTAAAACTGGCGAGATTTCGTAGCTAAGATAATGTTGTATTATCACTATAAATGCAATTTTATGAGACCCCGTAAAAGACCTTTATTTTTTTTTTAACGTTTAACTGAAGAATATAAAAATTTTAAACTCATTATCTTGTGCTAGAAATGTTTTAGTGTCTCTCAAATGCCACAGACTGTAATGTATTGGAATTCTTTTGAGTGCTCCTGTAGAAGAACTATTAATAATGCAGACTTTATTCTCAATGGGGAGCATTATTTTGAGAGCCTTAGTAATATATATGCCAACTGTTTTTTTTCCAAAAACCGAATATCTCAAAAATACATTTTTAAGAATGGCTGTCCATAGAGTACGATGTATTGGATTTTTTTTTCTCCTGTAAAAGAACTATAAGTGCTACTTACACCAATTTCAGTAAGGTACATGGTACTGTACATAGAAAAAAAAAACATAAATTTCGTACAAATCGATGTATATTTACGCAATTAGAACACTGGAAGGGAACTCAGAATAGACAAACAACCGAAATCATAAGGATCTCTCAAACTTTCTGGCAAGATAAAAATGTATAAATATTCCTTTTATACAACATAACGGTATCGGACGAACAAGAGAAAGAGAAATTTATTCTTTTAAGGGTTAACAGTCTCAAATTAATTTTCCACGCGCTAAAGAATCAAAGTTTTCAATTTTGTTCCATGTAAATCCATTAACCCGTTTTGGGTTGTAATGCATTAACGGATTTTCGTCGGTCGGAGACCCCCTCCTACTCCTAGGCAGATAACCCTTAGCCATTCCTTAACAAAACACAATACACTAAATCGGCTAATTACAAAGCCAGTAACGAATTTTCAAAATTCCCAAAGCAATCGTCATAGTTTAATCTAATCACATTAGATATTTTTCGCGGTACTTACGTATTATCCGTGCGGTCAGCCAAGACGAGCAACTTTCTCGCGAAGATAAATGCCGGACACATGAAATTATTGATGGTTCGGAATACGATTGACAACAGTTTGCCAGCAAATTTGAGAAAAAAATAGTTAGGCGTTAATGATCGCCGAGATAATACATAAATACCTTTTTCGATTTATCGCCAAATTCGGTTCATTTTTCAAAGCATTTTTTCGCACCCTGTTTGGCAATTTATCGCAAAAGTCGCCAACATCGGCGATTTTTGGCGCAACTTTTGAGGGTGGCACACGATCGTCGTCAGATTATTGGCTAATCATATTGTAGGATCGTATTATATGCTTTAAATAGATGCCTGTCTCTAAACTGCCATTGACCGGATAGTATTGAAATTATTTTGAGTGCTCCTGTAGAAAAACTGACACTATTTTCGATGGAAAGCTACATCTTGTAATCCTTAGTCACATCCAATTTTATTTCATTTCACACAGCAGAATATCTCTAAAACTAGATGTCAAAGCCCGTTGTGGAGGCGATTACAACGGGTGATAGAAAAAGCATTTGACGAAAATATGTCCACATTCAATGTATTTAATTTTCGTCCACCTAAAATTAAATAAGTTCATATTCAATTTTTATTACAGACCCAAATCGAATTTCATGCTCTTCTGGAAACGCGCGGAAACTTTTCGCAGTCGAAAGATTTCGTTTCGTGTACACAGCCATTCAAATATCCAGCAGGTGATTTATTTGTGAAAAAAAAAAAATGATAATAAACTCTGTAATCTGGAAAAACTGTTTTAAATTTATTGGAATCCCAATTGCATGACGTAATTTTCACTTGAAATAGTTAATTTTGTCACGTAATTGATTCACTTCTTTGACTCTCGGAAATGAAATGGCGCTTACAAATGAGGGAACGGTTGGATTTTCAGATTATTAAAGTAGCGCAAATTATTTCCTGTATTTTTTTTACATAATTGTGAAAATTTTTAAGCGAATCTACAAACGGTGTAGAAGTTATTAGACTTTTTGTCCTTGACTTTGTAATCTTTTTGAAGTAGTGGCGGAAGAAGTTTTATCTTAAAGTTAAGGCAACTATATAGTAGGATGATACGTTTAAACAATAACTTCCCATAGAGCGCAATGTATTCGGAATATTTTGAGTGCTGCGGTAGAAAAACTATAAATGCTACATACACCATTTTCAATAGGGTACATAGTACTCTGTAGATAGGAATAACTTATATAAATTTCGCAGAAATCGATGCATATTTACGCGAATTAGAGCACGGACGGACAGACGGACAGACAGACAAAGCCGAAATCATAAACACTTTTCAACCTTGTTGTAAAGATTTAAAAATGCAATTTATCTCGGTGTTAAAAGAAAATAAAAGAAAAGTTATTGCATGAAAAAACTTCTGAATGTCACGTGAAACTGAAACAAACACTTGAAACTGATGTGTTGGAATATCTAGCCCTATAATAAAGAATGAATGCGTTTAACTATAAGAAGCTTAATTTTAAACTGTGTTAACTTTTAATCAATTTAGTCTCAATCAAATTAAATTATATTAACTATGAATTAAATATTAATTTTCAAATGTATGAAGTGCTATAAACTTTTATTTATTTACCTATAATAAACTGCATTTAACTTTTTTCTAAAAATAATTTTAACAACTGTGCTTTGTACAAATATTTTCAATTATTTAATTATAACACGTATATGTTGCAAGTTGCCCAGTCTGTTGCAGGCTTGACATCCGTACACATAAATTAGCTTTCTGCTGAAAGAATTTGAAACTTATGCTTTTTATTTTTATATGTTTTAACTTAAACCTCGTTTAGGTATTTCAATATAAATATTTACGTTCTAAAAATTTTTAATCGTTAGAAAATAATAATTTTTATAAGTTGCGGATGTAAAATTTAAAAAAATGAAATAAAATTTTCCTTGACATGCATATTTCCAAATCTCTGTGAATTATGGCCATGTTAGGCTGTTATTTTTTGTCACCAAATAGTAATACACACAAGATTCACTGAGACACAAAGATTCTAAACGAATTTTTATTCTCTGATTCCTTATTATGTATTATACTAGAGGGGTACCCCTGCTAGCAATGTTATATATACCAGTTTCAAATAATATCCACTTTCAAATCTACGGCAACCGATTTCAAAAAATGAAATTGTTTGTTAGAATTTAATAGTTTTTGTAAAGAATCAACCTAGAGAATGCATTTGTATGTTTCCTATGCCGTTTTCCCCCATGTTAAAATTTGCTAAATTTCAGAATTTTTTTATTTTCGCATTTTTCAACGGACAGTAAAAATATTCCGCAGTGCCGCTTTAACAAGTAAGAATCAATTTTTTATTACACGTATGGTGCTTCGATCGCCAAAGTACCAACATACACCATTTTGCAAGATTTTTTTCAGGGAATCATTCGAAGCATTGACTTAACAGCAATCAAAATGGGAAATATCTGTCACTTATATGGTTCGATCGCCAAAAAGTAAAGCAGTCACTTATTTGAAAAGTAACAGACTTTTAAATTATCAACTATAACGTGTTTTATTCATCGTTAACTCCGATGTACTAAATGCGAAGATTTCAATTTTCTGAAATTTGGCGGAATCCCCCCAACTTAAATCAATTTACTCAATTTAGCGAGAATTCTAAAGATAGATCTCTTGAAATCCCTTATCAATTATAAAAGCATTATTCCTGCACGGAAAATTAAAATTTAACGTTGTATTCTAATAAAACCTATGCACTTGTTTTCAAAAATGCTATTTCCTTAAGCTTTCAGTAAATTGCGCCAAGCTAAAATTGTGCAAACCGCTAGAACTCACTTCCTGAAAATCGGCATACCAGCCATTTTATTTTTCGCCAAACTAAAAAATTTTACATATTAGCCTCGGAAACATTCCATACTTATTGTTTTGCGTATAAAACATTTCATTCCTGCTCTGATTTCTCATGCACACGATATTATAATTAAAAAAATAACCTTACAAATATAAACTAACAAAAAAAAATCATAATTATTCGTTTATTTTTACTTTAAGAATTTAAAACATTTCTTTCGGCAAAATCGCCACACATGGCAACCACGATGCTTATTTCACACTTTTTTCATACAGGGGTTACAATTGTGGAAAACATTAAAAAAAATCTCTTTAACTACGGGAACGGGTGGACTTTTAAAGTTTTAAAGTGGACTATCATTTATTCTATATTATTTTACACATCTGTGCAAAATTTCAGGCTGATAGGTCCATTTTTGTGGATTTGTATACTAAACAAATCCACAAACTGACAAACTGACAAACAGAATTTCATCATCAATTTAGTTAATTTGGCGAGAATTCTGAGGATAGGCCGCTTGAAATCCCTGAATAACTGCATTATTTCTGCGCGGATAATTAAAATTTAACGCTGTATTCTAATAAAACCTATACTCTTGTTTTCAAAAACGCCATTTCCTTAAGCTCTCGGTAAAGTGCGCCAAGCCTAAAACTGTGCAAACCGCTAGAACACTCTCAAAATCGGCATATCAGCCATTTAATTTTTCGCCAAACTAAAAAATTTTACATATTAGTCTCAGAAATCTTCAATCCCTATTATTTTGCATATAAAACATTTCATTCCTACGCCGATTTCCCATGCACACGATATTATAATAAAAAAATAACCTTACAAATATTAACTAACAAAAAAAAATCATTGTTATTATTCTTTTATTTTTACTTTAAGAATTTAAAACATTTTATTCGGCAAAATTGCCACACACTGTAACAACAATGCTTATTTCACGCTTTTTTCACTACAGGGGCTACAATTACGGTATGACGGAGAGCCAAAATTAGCCTTTTTGACACGTTTTTTATCAATATCTCCAAAACTAGTTCGATTTTCGAAATTCAAGTTAGCGGAAGACCTTCCACAGAATTTTTCAAATCCGTGGACACCTTGGTCGAAACTCAGCTTTCCGCCGTTCCAGAGCAGATAGGCCCATATAGATAGATATACATACACACGTTTGTTTACCTCCGGATTTTAGTAGTAACGAGTGTGATATTTATGTGAAGCATCGATTTGTTTTATGAGTTAAAATTTTTAAAAGGGTGAAAAATATTCATCTACAAAATATGCAGCATATATATTTTATTTCTAACCTCAGTTGATTATATTTGGGGGTTTTAGTTTTCTAATTCTAGATGTTTTTTATTTCTCCGATGTGTCACATTTCTCAGATGAAATATTCAGATCATCAGACTTTTTTCAAATACTCCATTTCAACAATCAGATCATCAAGGTTTATTATTTTTGCTGGTAAGTGTTCATTTTGGGGGGAGGGGGGCGAGGTGGTAGGTAGGTAAATTTTCAAAAAATCCCCAATGGTTGATTTTAGAAAAGATGTCACTCATTACAGATTCCTCTTAACTCCTCCACCGGTTTTACTTTAGAATTCTTACTTTTGTCATTGCCACTTCAACAACTCCTACTTTAACAGGTAAAATGTACCTTGAATGCTCGGAACAGGCATCGCATTATTCAGCTTGTCAAGCATTTTAAGTATAGAAAGTCTTGATCTACTTTCGGAACTGTAGA
Organism: Cheiracanthium punctorium; assembly: GCA_038373885.1. NCBI lineage: Eukaryota > Metazoa > Arthropoda > Arachnida > Araneae > Cheiracanthiidae > Cheiracanthium > Cheiracanthium punctorium. Next base: position 1,066,468 of record JAWZYV010001322.1, on the reverse strand, counting down.
AGAATCATTACTTTTACAATACAGCGTATCTTGTCAGGTGATTCCCTACTTATGCCATCTCTTTAATAAACTTCATTATTATTATTGCGTGTTTGATAGATTTATTTGCTGACATTTCAGCGAACATTTTTCAAAGAAAATTCTATTCCCAAGCTAAATTGCGCGATCGAATTGTTTCACCTTACATAGCCAGACTGGGAACAAGGAATTAAAATACGGAAGTTGGCTTAACAAACTTCGCTGACCGTGAAGATAAACGAAGTTATAATAGCTGATTTCACTGTCCTGGTATCCAGTTCACATCGTTAGTGGGTGTCCTACGATACCGGCCAAACTGTTCAATATTGATTTAGTCCTCACCAGTGTACCAGCACCTGTATTCTGTGAATTTTTTTCAGCTCCCGGGCTGTTCTAGACACTTCTACTCTTATATGATTCTCGTTATTTGGGACAAGACAACAACAACAAATATACTCATTTTCTTCTTCTTCATCTGACTAAAGCATTTAGCCGAAACCTCAAGGATCTAAATCATTAAAACTTTCTTCATTAGCAGTGAATGCTGAAAGCAGCCTCAGATATATGTTCGTGTTGCTTTAGGAGTTTTCTAGTTAAATATTTATTTCAGTCTTTTTTTTTCCGCTGCATATCAGTTAACTGTATCTCTATGAGATACATTTTATCTAGCTCCCTTTTCGGTAATCTACTTTTGGAAAGAGAACGTACGGGTTTTTCTGCTATGGAAAGCCGTTTAAAGGGATGTTTATTTTTTCCCCTTGTCAGTATAAACCATCTCGCTTATGTAATGAAACTCTTTTTCCCAATAGACAGTACAGTTATTATTCATGGCTCGTAAGTAAAAAGCAATGGGTGGATTTCACATCAAACCAACAGCATCCTTTCAAGTGTTTGGGGTGCTTTAACCTAATTACTTAAATTTTATTTTTGCCAAAATATCTTTTAGTTTTCTGTAAAAGCATTGCTTAATTGTTCAAAATGTAAATTGTAATCTTTTGTGAAGGTCTTGTCATCTAGATTGCTAAATTGGTGACTATCTTCTCTACTTATTATAAAAGAAGGTGTCTGTGTGTGTGTGTGTGTGTGTGTGTGTGTGTGTGTGTGTGTCTGTCTGCAGCGTTACGGACAAACGGCTACACCTAGAAACACCAAATTTGGTATTCGGGAAGATGTAAATATGTAGTTGTGCACCTCGAAGCGATTTTTTCAAAATTCGACCTAGATTTTTTTTTATTTTATGTTTTATGCGATTTTTGGCATTTTTTCTCACCTAATTCGTAATAACGGCGGAAATTACGCTCGCAGCAAAACGGCATTTGTATCATCGGATAGAGGAGAAAATTTTCTTTTAAAAACAGTTTGTTCTGAATACTTAACCTGATTTACCGATTTTTAGGAATTTTTTTACTAAACATCTGCTTCACGATTTTTTTTCGTAAAATAATTTTAAAACTGTCGCATCTTGAATTCTATCCGTCATAACTTTTAGATATTTTGACAAATCGTGAAACATTCTTTTCTCCCTCTTTTAAAATAAAAACGAAAAAATTATGTAAATTAGATGATTTTTTACGAATTTTAATGCAGCCTAATGTTTAGAATTTAATAGCATCAACGCGATCTTACGCCATTCATTACATTGCGATCACGGCACGAGAATTTATGTTCGGTTGTTGCCACAGAAAGGATTAGAAAAAAGGGTTTTTTCAACCAATCGAGTTTTTAAATGGGATATCAGAATTTCAATTCGCAAGTGAGGATCTATGACGTCAAATGCTTTAAGATACCTAAAAATTACGCCATAATTTTAACTCATTTATTCCAGCTCTATTTTCAACACAGGGAGACGATATTTTGATTAAAATTTACTGTAGAAATAAACTAAGAAATTCACGATTATTATTATTAGAAGTGGTATTTTAATCCGGTGCTTATTTAAAAATTGAAATGTTTTCACGGCGCTGAAAATGTTCATTTTAAAAGTTACAAAGTTCGTTTCAAAGCGCGATATATTAAAATTTTTCTATTTATTATTTTTATTTTTGGCATTTAATTTAGCGCAGGCGTTGCCTAACATACGCATGCAGGTTGCGAGTATAGTTTTATTTTAACGTTGAATTACGTTCCTCCATAAAGGTCACGCAAAGTTTTAATGATACCGTTTGAAAACAATTATGCGAAATATCGAAAGTAACTCCGAAATTAATCTACCGGAGTATCCTTTACGGCAGTCAAACAGTGACGTCATAAATTAAAAAAAAATGTGTGAAATTTGTAAACTCTGCAACTCTAACGCCCTGTCACAATTAAAATGGGAATAAGTAGCTCCTCGAGATTACACAGTTTGATGTTTTTCAGGAGACAGGACTATAAAAGATATCGCTATTGGATATTTAAAATGGCACCCCTTGGATATTTTCTCCCCACAGTAAGATGAAATGGTTTACGGCGCTAAATATGCCAATCTTATAAAACTATGTATAAATTAAATATATATGGAGAGTTTCCTTAATGGCAACCATTATGTGAAATGATTATTATTTATGCTAATGCGTAAATTGCAAAGAATCGCCACAGAATCAAAAGATCCCATTGAGGCCAAATAATCGAAGCTGTTTCTTTTAAGGGAGCCTTGAAGAGGGAGAAGCGAGTATAGATAGTATTAATGTACGTAATAGGTAGTATTATTAGATTTGTAAAGATAGTATGAATAAATCGCAATGTACCACGTTAATAAATATTTTATGAAATTAAAAGTGTTTATCCTTTTTCAAAGGTTGTCTTACAACCAACTAAACGAAAAGTAATTCTAATTAGCGTTAATATATCCCGCAGTAATTTCAACAGTAGAGATTACTTGAACTTTTTAAAAAATGAAATTCTGTTTTGTCACATGCAGATGATTTTAGTAGTAAAATATTCCCTTCTTCCCGTATGAAGAGCGGGTGCGCAGCTATTTTAAAAACATCTCTTGAAAATAGCATGAATGAATTCAGAAGACCTCAAAACGTGTAAATACACCAAAATCTCGAAGTCGAATTTTTTCATGATTACAATACTTTCCTTATATGGTACATTTTCGGAAAGAAATAAATGGTGCTCCATTTCATGTAGTGTCTTAGGTATTTAATGCTACAACTTGAGCCTAAAAAACAGTATGATGTAGAAATAAGACATTTTGAAAGCCAGGAGTTCTCTGCAAACCATTAAGCTTTCCACTTTTTTGATAGTGAATGACACTGACGTAGTTTTTTGAGTCATTATACTGCAATGATCAGGTTAGTACTCATGACACAAACTTTACATTAAGAGTCAAATAATTTTGCTCTTTTTTTTTTTAAATTCCACATCACGAATAATTTCGAATTACACATGTAAGGAAAATTTTCGTTTCCTACCGTGCGAAGAACGGGCACGCAGCTAGTATAGTATAAAAAACATACTCTTAAATAAAAAATTATTCATACATATTAAGAGATGCAGAGTTACATAGAATAAGTAGTTTTTACTACAACGCGCTTATAAATGCACAACCACTTTGATAAGTTACATAAATCAAGCGATACACAGTTACATAGAAGTAGTAGTTTTTACTACAACGCGTTTTTAAATACACAACCACTTTGATAAGTTACATAAATTAAACCTTTATTGTTTCAATAACTGATGCGGTTAAACTACTTTTTAAACTATTGTCAGTAGCAATACTATACTTCCAATCGCAAAAAAGTTTTCTAATGGCATGCGGTTACTGTAGATACTATAAACTTTATAAAAAGCCAATACTTAAAAACTGGGAAAAATTAACTTTTGAAGATCTTCATACAAAATATGACAACTGAAGTTATCAGTTTTTTTATGGAAGGTTTTCAGTTTGTTTCTTTAGAATGTTTTAGAAGAGATGAATCCCTGCAAGAGATTTTCAGTGAACAGGGGCCGATTTGCCGAGTTGGGGGCCCAGGGCAAAAGCTTCATTGGGGGACCCCTCTTTCGAAGAGTCTTTTATACCGTACAAAGCAATTTTCATATCACGCCCTACAAAGTAGGGTGTTATAACAGTATAATAAATGTTTATTTAATCACAATGAGATGAAATAGTTCGATTGATAATAATAATATTATGAAAGATAATATTTCAATTATATACGTTTATAGGCTATATTGTCCAAATATAGCCTATAAACGGCAGGTATTCGCTATTAGAAAAAAAAGTCATTTATACTATATTCAATCGTTAATTTCATTCCGTATTTTTCGAATAACACGTACCACAATATTTTTGTATTTATTTTCCTAATGCTTATATCTGAGCATTTATTTGTAGTAGGGTGGTACTTCACCTCGCTCCACTTAGGAATAGGCATTTCCTTTTACCAGTTCCGATTGAAAATCACAGGGCTGGGGAGTAGCGCGCTACTTGTAGCGAAACTACAGTAGCCGCTACTTTTTTTTGTAGTTTGTAGTGTAGCGCGCTACTTTTTTTAAAAAGTAGTGTAGCGTGTAGCGCGCTACAAAAAAACAGTAGTTTGTAGCGAATTTTGGAAGCTACTTTTGCCGTGTCATCATTTCCGGCGATTGATCCCGTGGTGCAATTTAGCCCGGGTTTCCTGGGAGCGGCAGCGTCCAGCGCTCGCCTTTGACAACCGCGAAAAAGTGCCCGAGGTGACATCTGTGAAAAACTGTCCACAGCTGTCGCGAAAGGGTGGTTTCCTGCAGGCGCGCGAGCGCGCGGCATTTTTCTGCGTCCACTTTCTGGAAAACGGTTGTTGGGCAGGCATTCTTCGTTCTGAAAACGCTTCGCACACTGAAAATGGCTGAAAGTGTTGAATATGAAATTATCGCTCTTGTATTAGATGAAGAGCAAGAAGAAGAAGAAATCATTTTATCGGCTTTTGTAAGAAAAGATACCCATGAAATATTTAAAAAAAGAGAGGATGAAGGAACTTTTAATATTTTAGTTCAAAGGCATCTAAAAGACGACGATTTCTTTTGATTTTTTTTTCTTTTTTGTATTGACTACATACTTACATGTTATATCTGTTATTATCTAAAAGCGTTTAATTCTGACTTTGAGTACATACAAATGTATGAAACATGCTAATTTATTTTCGTTTTTACCAAATATAACATGAAAAGGGCCCCTAGATTCACTCTCGCCCCTGGAACTCGTAAACCCAGGTTGCGGCACTGGATTGAATCAAGAAACAAAAAGTAAAATAGGATGTTTTTAAAAAATTTGTTTACCTAAACACAATAAAGAATCACAGGGGATTTCTAGACACAATCGAAAATTCGTTTTTTAGTATATTTCAGGTACAAAGTCCCTTTAAATACAAAATTAATACTTAATGATGAATTAAACCTTATTTGTTTAGAAAAAAGAACGTACAAAATGTATTTTGATATTTTTCATATCTCATTCAATGCATGTGTGTAATAGCAAACAGTATATACATTTGTAACATGTAAATATATTTTTTTTATTCTTTTGTATCGTTGAGTATATAATTATGAAAAAAAAAAAATGTGATTTATGAAAATATGCGACTGCTACGTTCTGTTTAATCAAGCATTAATTAGTACTTATATTCTCCATTCACAATAAATAACTACTTATTAATACTCATTTAATGTGAATTCGTTAAAATCCAAGGTACATTGGATGGTGTGTATTTCTTTTGTGCGTCCACGAATTCTCCACGGGCAGCGGCGTTCGCCGAGCGTCCACCACATCTGGACGGAAGCGGCGATCGCCGAGCGTCCCCTCCCGCCGCTTTCGCGAGTAGCAAACCACTTTTAACAAACGCGTTCTTTGGACGCGAGAGGCACCGCTGAGGTCATTAATCACTCTGGTCGCTGGACGCCGGCCGCCTCCAGGAAACCAGGGCTCTCTCTTCTGACTCCAAGCATGTTAAGTACAGAGCATATTTCATATTTTGCTTTTAAACTTTAGTTATGTATTTTAGTGACAACTGAGAGCATAATAATAAAAGGTGAAATGCACAAAGTATAGTGTAACTTTTTTTTATTGATGCATATTATACTATTGGTATAAATATTTATATTTGCTATAGAAATATACATATGCAGATTCTGTATGCAATTTCTATATAGAAGAAAGACTGTTCTGTAGATTTAACTTCTTTGAGATCTTGTCTTTTTATGTAGTGGAATAGTTTTCTTCGTTTTCAATGGAACTACACTTCTGAAAGCTCGGTAGAGTAAATGCCTTCGTATTTCGGAAACTTTAAAACTTTTCATAGGCTTTGCTTCTTCTGTTGAGTAGCAGTTCTTGGCGTTTCCAATAGAATTACACATCTTAAGATTTGGATCCGTGGGAAGAAAAAGATTATCTAGGAATATCAGGATAACATTGATGAGAATATATCAGGAATTGCCATTGGCGCAACCATAGATGGTAGCTATAAGACCGTGTTTTGTTATTAAATTTTGCTGTCTGCAAAGGAACAGTGATAGAAGATTACTATGTATTTTCAAAACAGGCTTGTGATGGAGGTTTACGATGTTAACTGCAACTATGCCTGGAATGGAGAATTTCGCTGTTAACTGCAAATATGTCGGTGATGAAGGATTTCGGTTAACAGCAACTATGCCGGTGATGGAGAATTTCGGTGTTAATTGCAATGCCGTTAATGGAGGCTTTCTGTGGGATTTGCTATTTTGACGAAGAATGACTGACGCAGTCAGCCAGATGCCAGAAAAGGATCCCGAAGACCCCGGGATAAAGGACTGGAAGTGGAGCGATGTACACCCACCGAGGAGGCTTTGGAGGGGCAGGTGCCCGCAGAACTATTTTTGTAAAAGAGTGTCTGACGCAGTCAGCAAGACAAAGATCCAAAATAGGGATCCTAAAAAACATTACTCCAGGGTTCTAATCCGAAAGATCACCGGGATAAAGGACTGGAAGTGGAGCGATGGACACCCACCGAGGAGGCTTTGGAGGGGCAGGTGCCCGCAGAACTATTTTTGTAAAAGAGTGACTGATGCAATCAGCCAGACAAAGATCCAAAATAGGGATCCTAAAAAACATTATTCCAGGGTTCTAATCCAAAAGATCATCGGGATAAAGGACTGGAAGTGGAGCGATGGACACCCACGGAGGAGGCTTTGGAGGGGCAGGTACCCGCAGAACTATTTTTGTAAAAGAGTGACTGACGCAATCAGCCAGACAAAGATCCAAAATAGGGATTCTAAAAAACATTATTCCAGGGGCTCTAATCCAAAAGATCACCGGGATAAAGGACTGGAAGTGGAGCGATGGACACCCACCGAGGAGGCTTTGGAGGGGCAGGTGCCCGCAGAACTATTTTTGTAAAAGTGTGACTGACGCAATCAGCCAGACAAAGATCCAAAATAGGGATTCTAAAAAACATTATTCCAGGGGCTCTAATCCAAAAGATCACCGGGATAAAGGACTGGAAGTGGAGCGATGGACACCCACCGAGGAGGCTTTGGAGTGGCAGGTGCTCGCAGAATTATTTTTGTAAAAGAGTGACTGACGCAGTCAGCCAGACAAAGATTCAAAATAGGGATCCTAAAAAACATTATTCCAGGGTTCTAATCCAAAAGATCACCGGGATAAAGGACTGGAAGTGGAGCGATGGACACCCACCGAGGAGGCTTTGGAGGGGCAGGTGCCCGCAGAACTATTTTTGTAAAAGAGTGACTAACGCAATCAGCCAGACAAAGATACAAAATAGGGATCCTAAAAAACATTATTCCAGGGGCTCTAATCCAAAAGATCACCGGGATAAAGGACTGGAAGTGGAGCGATGGACACCCACCGAGGAGGCTTTGGAGGGGCAGGCGCCCGCAGAACTACTTTTGTAAAAGAGTGACTGACGCAGTCAGCCAGACAACGATCCATAATAGGGATCCTAAAAAACATTGTTCCAAGGGCTCTATTCTAAAAGATCACCGGGATAAAGGACTGGAAGTGGAGCGATGGACAAACGCCGAGGTGGCTTTGGAGGTGCAGGTGCCCGCTTTACAGGTACAGAAGGCTCCGGAGCTGTTACATAAGAGTCCAGTTCTGAGCTGGCCACACAAAAATAATCGTCATCAGACGACATTCCATTTAGCTCAGATAATGTTCAGAAGTACAGTCAAAATAATTAGCAGTAAAAAGCGGTGAGAGCAGTTAGTTTGAATAACAAAATCAGCAGTTAACGTTTAAAATTGGTTCAAAGTTTTCAAATAAGAGAAAAATAGTTTATGCGTAAAAGCAATGGTCGTAGAAAATACAAGAAATGAGTAGTTACAAATTAGCAACTTTTCACATCAAAAATTGATGAAATTGCAGATTTTATTCTCAAAGGATCGCCTTTCCAAGTCACACTTTAAAAAGTTTCGTTAGAAAATGATTCGAACTTTTGATTGTTGAAAAGTTTTGGGATTCTCAATAATACATTACACTCAGGTTTCTAACAATGGAAACACAAGTTCTGAGCTTCCTTATCAACATAAAATTCTGAATTAAAACAAAGTGAAAGTTATTGTTTCAGTTCCATTTTTTCGTTGTACAAGCATATGTTGTTCAACAGCTAATTTAGCGTTAGACTTCATTTTTGATACGTGACATATTATTCTAAGAAGTGTAAATTATTTTTAAAAATCTTATACATCACATTCCATTAGTACAATACTGCTCGGTTATAACATATATTTTTGGTTTTAAATCGCAGTTGATCATGGTGATCGAAGTTTTGCATTTGTTTGTTAATTAGTGAAAGCCATTTAAAAATAAGAAATAATTATTTCTTGTTTGTAAATTCTGTCTTTCACTAGGCAACACAATCAAAGACTATAAATTTATCCTTGATCACATTTCATGGGTGCCATTCTGTATATCGTATTTCAGCATCGCGGATTTTCCGTATTTCCTCGCCCTTTATTGCGCCTAGGGAAACTTTTTGTTATTTCACCAACTGTAAAATCAAAAAGTCCAGTAATTCCAAGTAAAGTTCCCTTTTCCATTCAGGAAAGAATGTTTCTAGTTAAATAAGTGGTAAATAAATTTTGTTGAGGTTTTGAGGCCTCATTAAACAACAAGTACACTGAATGCTAAAACTTGATAACATGCTTAATGATGATCTTATGATTAGAAATTAAATTACGAGGTATCCACCGGATTAAATTGCGACAGTGAATGACAAAACGCAGAATGGAAAGAACTGCTTTGCATCTCCTCCGAAAGTTTGGATACGTTATCGTTCGTTTTATACAAGATTTCAGATTTTCATTTCTAAGGTGACTTTTTGACTCTTGATGAAGTTCATGTTCGAAAAAGACTGTTCGCATAAATACGTAGATCCAGAAAGGTAAAGAACTCAAAACGCTAGTTTTTTCCAACTGATCATATGCATCAGGAATACTGTTCCAGGTGGTCAAAATCATCATGTCCTCCTTCTTCAGGTCTTTAAAAACACGCTATTTGTGTTGTAAATTAAGTTCACATTTTTTTCCCCGATATTTTAAACATAGCTTACGATTAATGCTGCTGTTTTTAGAAATCATGCAACTTTTGAATAGTTTTTTAAAGAATTTAATTTTGAGACTAGGAAAAATTTAGAATGTCTATATACAAAATGCACTGTGAACCATAGGCGTAGAGTTATATGGGCCCGTGGGGCTCGAGCCCCCCCAATAAATTGTGAATAGGGGCTGAGCCCACCCAATAATTTATCACTAAATACAGAAAACTAATTTATACTAACATAAAAAAAAGTATTCACGCAATTTACAAACGTTTAAAAAAAAGCTTTACTCATAAAAATTTTCTTCTTTTGATTTCAATCATGATTTAGTATTCGTTGTGACGTCCTGTAACACAAAATGTTACTATAAGCTGCCCTCGCCAGCCTCTGGTTCATTAAAATCAGATTATGCAATGTAAAGTATGAGATGAAGAAAAGTTCAGATGTGTCTAAAATGCACTATCTCATCGAAAATGTTTTTTTTTTTTCCTCCTTTGGATTTTTTACTTTGCTTCTATTTTTAACTTATAATATGGTAGGAAGATACTAACATGGATACTTACCTTACATTGGTTTAGAATTCTATGGGCCCATAGAGATCGAGCGCCTCCAATAATTTACACTTATATATAGTAAGTCATAGCTGCCAACTACTACGAAATATAACTAACCACGTTTTGTAAACAGTATATTTTTTAATTACTTTTTTCAAAATAGTAACCAGCTCGCGGGCGCATCACAAAAATTTTGCTATATTTTAAGCTGATGTAGAAAAAGTGGTTAGTTATATTCCGTAGTAGTTGGCAACTATGAGTACGTTATATGTATGTGAATCAGTGGCGTAGCCAGAAATTTTTCATGGGAGGGGTTACGACTTTTGCAACTCACATATATGTATATACGCCACTGAAGTGAATATATGTGGTTGTGGGGCCCGGCCCCCCCAATAATTTTGAAAACTTTACGCTTATGCTGTGAACTGTTACAAACAATGAACCTATAGCAGTTACCAAATACTCAGGGAGAAAAGGCTAAACTCCTCGGAGATTTTTTGAAGGCAATTTTGGTAATGCATTGTTTCTGATAGTTACACAAGACATAGCTTGACTTTAGTGTAAGTCTATAATGCATAGGGTGATGATGCATTATTCATTTTTTGCGAGTTTTTAGCATCATATGTGTGCTGATCGCGTTTCCTCGCGATCGGCACACATCACTACATAGGCCACGCCTAAATGATAAATGTGCGCTGAATAATTGCCTGAGGCTATACCGTTTAGTTAAAAAAAGGTGTGGACGTAATGCCATAACGCTATCAAATAGTAACATAGTAATAATATTATCATTTTCCATAAAATTAGTTTCTCTGTCTCTTATTTTAAATTACAATCAAAATTTGCAAACTTTTAAACTGAAATGGTAATTTTGGGGGGCCCGGACGCTTGCCCGGAATGTCCTGCCTGCCGGTGACGTCATCTTTTTGAAAATGTGGTGTTAATTACTTTTATTATTACGGTGAAACCTCTGAAGTTGACCATCTTTGTAAGTTGACTTCCTGTCTAAGTTGACCTAATTGAGCAATAAAGGAATGGCTTAGTTAATTTAACACTGAGTGAACCTTTTATAAGTTGGCCACCTTAACTTGTATGTTGACCAAGTAATCAGGTAGAATTTATCCCAAAGTATAACTTAGAACCTTTGTAAGTTGAACACGTCCAGAATTTTCTCTGTCTTTCTTCTAACAACTTTTATATATTTTTTCTATTTGGCTAAAGTCTATAAAACTTGCCGACAAAGTAAGATTAATAACTATTTCATTCCAGATTCTTGTTGCATTATTCATCCTTATTCCTTATGTAAATACAATTTTTTTGTAACTACAATAGTACCAAGGACGTATTTAGGGAGGGAGGGGGGTCCAGAGGTCCAGACTCCTCCGAAATTTCAATTTTTGTTACTAAAATGATAATGATACAGTCTTTTGTGAAAAATTCTGGCTTTTTTACCGTTTGGACCAACACCAAAATGTTTTTCTGGATACGTGCCTGATTAGTACGTATACAGTAGTAGATATGAAGTACAAAATCATTAATACATACGTACACTATGCAAAAAATAGTAATACAGTAATAAATTGAGTTTCATAATTAAATTAACTTGTTCAGCTTACTACTGTATGTGGTAAAAAAAAGTAACTATACGTACTGGGACAGTATCCAATAATAATTACGTGATACAGTAATATGTACGTATAATTAATGTTTAACCCTAATAAGCAATATTATTTTGTATTATTGTTTTGTATTGTGTTGTTTTATTCCTGTTTTGTATTATTTTCATTTTATATTTTACACAATTTTGTAGTGTGTGTTGTTTTTATTCCTGTTTTGTATTATTTTCATTTTATGTTTTACATAATTTTGTAGTGTAATACATTTACTGCGTGTACTATGGGAGTATAAAATTCGAAAATCAAAGAATAAATATTGTACACTTGAGAAAATCACCACGAAAACGTGGAACCACTGGGTGGTCACTTAGCATGTTTCTCTGTATATTTATATATTTTATGAAATGTTACTTATTTATATTTTCATTATTATTAAGCATGCATGTTTGTCTGAACTAGGCGAAATTTCTTTGTACCATAAATTCTTTTATAAAATTTGAAATATCTGTTTTTATTAGCACACAATATTGTTACACATAATTCTTCAGAGTAGGTTGTTGCAGTCAAAATCTTGTTCTTGTTATAAAGGTAGTTGCTCAAAGACTATTACAAGTGTATTTTTTAAGTAAATAACGAATCATATACATTTTTGTACATCTTTATTTACCTTTATTGTTGAAATAAATACATGGGGTGTGTTTTACAAAACTGCCGTGAAGGATGCGTCATACAGTGTAATACATAATAAAATGAGCTATAGCAAGGCCACTTCTGTTTTAGAAGCAAAACTATAATTTATGAAGAAGATAAGTTCAAACTTTGAGCGTACTCCGTCCTAAGTTTTGACTCGTGCACCATTGACGACAGGATACGTATCGTACCAGTGACCAGTTTCGTCTACATTCTTAACATTATGTTGTTGAGTGTCCCTTTAAAATGATTGGATGAAGCAATTTCTTTTCAGTGAGCGCCAATTTATAACTTACACGGACAGAAACGTTTTTTTTATTTCAAATGTTCCGGTAGAAATTTAATAAGTTATTCTTTTTCTCTTGTGCAGTTTAGCAGTTGATGATTGTTCTTTAAAGAAGGCCAGAAGTTAATTTTTAAAAAGTTAATTCGTTTTACGAGAATGTCTCAGCTTATTCACTGGCCTAACTGCAAGGTGTTGTGACTACTAGTATCGTCATTTTGACAAACATAACCTCTAAATGCAATAAAAAGAATAATCAGTGTCCCTAATCTTGTAGGAACTGATTGGAAATTTCTGTCGCTGCCAAAATCATCGATATAAGGGAACAAATGGATAGACCTCTCAATCTCTGGAAAAGTGCAGCCAACAGTTGCGGTCAATAGCAGGCCACAGAACTAAAGAACGTCTTTGGTGCAACTGGCTGTATGGCACGCGATTGGTTATTTGATTGATCGCCATATTGCTCGTAGTTAAATCGAGAGATGATAGCGAACTGCTCCTGGCTCGCCATATTGCTCGTAGTTAAATCGAGAGATGATAGCGAACTGCTCCTGGCAGACCATCAGTCGAATTTCTTGGAGTTTCTCTGATAATCATAGCCGCTATTTTTCGAACATAAATCCATCGAAGACAAGAAAAAGCCGAAGCTTTTTCAACATACGAAGAGAAACTGCCCTCAGCTTTATTTTAGCCCAAGTTTGCAAGGAAGTCGAAGTCTTATGAGAGAAAGTTATACGAGAGAGAAAAAACTCGAGGGATGATAACGGCCGCACTTTTTCAGCGTTTGGCCCATTTGGGTAGTCTATCCAGTTGTTCTTCCACATTAGTAATAAAGCAAATGGGAAAAAAACATAGAAAGGAGCATAGCTCTTGTCTACTACAATTCATAGACTTGGACAACTAGCGTCAAATTCATTTATGAATTTATCCACATTCTTAGCCTGCGTTGCAGTAATTTTATTTCATCCAAGCTTGACATTATAAATTGAAACTACACTCTAACATGCTGAAGAGATGCACAATGTCTGTAAATATCATGGTCCCTTTAGAGAGTAATGCAATATTCTGTAAAGTCCTTCGAAGATATCGGCAATGTGCAGTAAGTTTATGCCTAACCAGCAGCCAATGAATCCTCCAATCGAGCTGAACACTTCCACAATCTGAAAATAATATTTCCAATAATAACAATATTAATAATAATATGTTAATTATATCAAAACAAGTAATTTGTCTGAAAAATGTGATTCATACATAAAATATTTATTTGAATGAAATGCATTTGGAAGTTAGATCACATACATTAAACACCCATAAGTGAATACCTAAGTGAGTCAAACGAAACCGGATTTTCTTCTAAATCAGATTTTTGAGCTTAATCTAAATCAAGGTTATTTATAATGCCTAATAACGAACGTAGCCAGGGAATGGGCCACGAAGAATCTCACGAAATTTAAATTTTTGTGAATTAGATGTTAATAGTAACAAAAAAAAATGGACAAATTCCACTTTTTTCATTTTGAGGCCATCACAGAAATTTTTTTCTGGCGTCTCGTTAACGTCTATACTAAGATGCAAGCTAATAAGGAGTTATTACTCCTTATTCACATAATGAAAGACTATAATGAAAGACATTTTTTTCACTTTACATTGAATGATATAAGTTTTCCACCTTGTCTTTCAAATACTTTTTTAAATATGCAACTCTTTTCGAAACTTTAATGGTAATTTAGTAAAAAATTTCAGGAATGAGTATGACGAAATTCGCTTTCGAATGAAAACTGAGCAAAATTATATCTCGAGTCAATATAATCTGAATTTTAAGAATATTCAGGTAATTTAAATAATAATTAGCTTATTATGCTGAATGTGTTAAACACCCCTCACACACATACACACACACATCAAGTTCCTTTCTTTCGGTGACTTATCTTTCCGTAAGAGAAATTGCATCTATAATGAATCCTTGCCATAAATCATGGGTCCATCACCAAGATTTTTGGTGACTGATGGGGATCCAGAAAAGTTCGTTTCTTGGAATTGACTCTATAGGAAAGCAATTTTCTATTGCAGGAGAGAGAACCTCTTTTATTCAAGAACCCGCTTATTTGTTGTTCAGCGTTAACCGAGGTACCAAACTCAAGCGAGCTGACGGCTTTAACCGAGGCGGACACCTCGATTAATGGGGAAGAACTTAGATTCAAACACGAACCAGTCAAAACATGTTAGATTATTACGACAAAACTAATTTGATTTTTGATTACGAATGTTTAAAGGTTATTCAATTTCAAATGTAATTTATCTTTTGATAAAATATGTATTGTTAAGCATATATGTTAGTTTGTCAAAAAAATACGAAATTCAGTATAACAAAATAATGCGATTTGATTTTTAGTTACGAGTCTTTAAAAATATTTAATTTCAAATGTAATATATCTTCTGTTAAAATATGTATTGTTAAAAATGTATTTTATGTTAATTTAAAAAAAAAAAAGAAAGCACGTAATATTGGATAGCAAAATATTTTGATTAATGATTTTCCGTGTTATTCAAGATATGTTTGGTTCCAACCATCTCGGATGTACATTAGAGATGAGTTCGGGCTCATTTTTTAAAGATGGAGCCCGAGAACTACTATTTAGGACGGGGCCCGAGCCCGAGCACTATTATTTAAGAGAGCCCAAACCCGAAATTTCAGCTAATAGATAAATAAAAGTCAATTAATTCATTGATAGAATATCATAAATTTTGTCGTTTGTGCAAATTAGAGACAAACATAATGGCCAACTCTTACTGCACTTTCTAATTCTTTATATTCAAGTTTATATGAAATAATAATAATTAGTTTATTTCTCTTATGAATCACTTTTTAAATCTGTTTACAAAGATTATTTTCAATAAAGGAGAAATTTCTCACGAGACCGATCCAGCCTGAGCCGGAGCCCGAGCCTCGGGATTTCGAGCTCCGGCTGAGCTCGTCTCGATTAAATAATCCTTAAGGTTGGAACATACTGGAAAATTCCCCCCATAAGTAATAAAAAAACAGTAAAAATGCGGGACATTTCTATATAAACTAATTGCCGTGGCAACCGTAAGTCTGATTCAAGTTTTCTCCCTTCTGGGGATCCCTAAATTTCATCTGTTGAGTTAATCTCTTGTTTACGACCGTATAAAGCATTTTAACCCATTTGAAATCGACAAAACCGCCCCTTTGCTTTGTTGTTCCCCTACAAGGACGAAAAAGAATCTAGAATCTGGTGAGACAGGTGTATTTTTTGGAAAAGTTAATAGGGTTTAGCCTTTACTGACTAATAAAAATTGAGATCCAGTCGCCACAATGGCGAGTGATTTAAATTTTAGTTCCATCCTTCATTGTGGGTGTGGTTTGTAGGTTATTCTAAGTGGCTATTAAAAAAGCCGCTGTGGCTGATAGAAATTTTTCACTTTGGATAAGATTACTCATAAGTGTAAGCTCTTACCATGTATTTTGGCGAATGTCTGACAACCATAATTTCGTCTCCTTCAAGAAATATCTTAACATTAATGATGTTATCCCTAAATAAATAAGAAAGTGGGGTTATTGTTAACATATGGAAATAAATAATTCTTAAATTTGTACATAACTTCAAAGTGTTTAACTCCAAAGATCATAGAGGTTGGAGCTCAGATCAACGGGGCGACCGTTCTTTTCATCCATGAGTCCAAGTTCATACTAGCTACTAATTTTTGGCGCATGTTCATAACAGAGATTTTTGCACCCGCTACCTGCTCTTTAATATTCGAAATCTAAATCATTACGGCAACAAAGTTTTGATGGTGAGAACAGAAATTATGTTAAATAGTTGCATAACCTTAAATAGTTGCATAACCTTTGAAAGTTGTACCATAGCTGGTGTGATGTATCGGGATGAGATCTTGGAGCCGTATTTTCTCGTTTTCAGAGATGCAGTTGTCACTGATTTCTAGGGATCGACCGCGCCGATACCTCCTATTTTTTTTAGGTATCGGTATCGGTTCTTTCGATTCTTAAAGTATCCGGAAAGTATCGGTTTCTGTTGCTTTCATCCATTTTCACCGATACTTCGCTTTTCAGAAGAAAACCACGCAGGCGCAACACCATTCTAGAATCTTCATTTTGGTAATGAGATGAGAGGCGTCGTTTCATTGGCACATTTGTTGCGCGACTGTTTTCGAATTGTATTTTTTTTAAATTCTAACCATCGCTGAATAGATGTCGTATCACCAAGTGTGGTCGAAATTATGGACGAAGAATCGTTAGACGACAGTTTAACAGGACAATCGTCTATTCTTTTAAATTATTTTGATTTGGTGCACAACACTAAATACTCTCTCTGCAAGGATTGCAAAAAACAAATGTCGAGAGGTAGGCTATAATTTTACTTCAGTTTTATAAACTTTTATTTTCTCACTTTCTGGACTCGAAAAAGATACGAACTCGCTCGGTTCCAGTTAAAAAATTAGCTATAGAGAAAATTTCGTTGTACAGAGATTTTTGCAGTTATTTCAGACAATATTACAAACTTTTTAGTTAACTCGATGTTTAAAAGTATTAAATTATGACTTTGAATTAAAAATAATATGGTATTTATTATAAATGTTTTAAACTTACGGTTTCTTACTTTTCATTGTATATAAATGAAATGTTCAAAAGTAAAGACAATCCACAGATTTAGATAAAATATGTAATGCACTTACGTTTATTTTGTTTTAAAATTCCGTTATTTTACATTGTTTTTTATTCTGTGATTTTAAATTTTCATAAAAATATTCACATTTTGAAAGTGCGCTGAAAATAGAGTGAGGCACATTTTCTTCCATTTGTAAACCTCTTTTTAATGGTTTTGAAAGGTTAAAGCATTTCGGTATGATGTGGTTTTGGTCGTGAAACGCAGAGCCTTATTATTATACGGGCAAATAGGGACTTTGACCAGGGCCTCTGACTTGAAAGGGCCCCCAATTTTAAATGTTTTCTCTGAAATATTCTTTTTTATATCAAAGTTTTCTGAAAAATATAACAAACTTCATAGATGGGGTCCCCGAAATTCATCAATGCCCGGTGCCCCTGTTGGTCATAATCGGGCGCTGGTGAAGCGTCTTCATTATCGGAGTCAGTTTCACTTTCCTTGCTTCCATTTTTATCATCTGTTACTCTTCCACTAAGTGGTCTGTCCAAAAATTAAAATTTTCTTCAAAACTAACAACAACAACAAAAAAAAATCAAAAGGTAAATCTGAAATATTCGCTATGGGACGATAAGCTATTTGTTATATGGAGAATGTTTATAGTGTTATTTAAGCCTTAAAGTTACGTTTCCGTGAAAAATTTCGTTATAGGGAGAAATTCGTTGTAAGGAGACTTCGTTATAGGGAGATTCTACTGTATATATAGGCTTTTGATATCGTTGGAGAAAGTCTAGCTCTTGATATAGATTTCACGCATGCTTTAAATATTTATTTAAAAAACTTGGCGCAAGGACATCCGATTCGGCTTGGATATGATATAGATATCAAAATTGATGGGGTAGACGGTCCTTGACATCGTTTGATATTTCAGGGGATGACGACCTTTAAAGTGTTAAAACAGGTATGGGCAACCTTTGAAAAGTTGCGTGCCAAACTTAGGATCCGGACCCCCCTCCCGAAATTTCGTCCGGACCCCCCCGAAATTTCAGTTTTTGTTAACAAAATAAGAATGATGAAGTCTTTTTGTGAAAAAAATCTGCTTTTTTCACCGTTTGGACCCCCTCCGAAATTTTTTTCTGGGTACGTCCCTGAAAACAGGGTTAGGGTTTGAACCGAATGACGTTTGCCGGACATACCCCCCCACCACCACCACCATAGTGCCCCTCCGCAAACGTAAAAAAGCCGCCCCTTTTGTGCTCTAGATCAGTGGTTCCCAAACTATGGATCCACGACCACGGGTCACTGAGCAGTTTCGTTGGGTGGGGAAAATTAAATTTTAGTATTTTATATATATAGTAAACTAAACTATTTTATATAGCCTATATTGGTTATCGTTATGTAGTAGTGGGTCGCGAAAAAAAAAATCTAGTTGAAGATTTTTCGAAGAGAAGGACAAAAAAGTTTGGGAACCACTGCTCTAGATCAAGTTTTTCTCAGTTTTTAGTTCGAAATGGTCCCCCTTTCAACGATGCCACCCAGACCTTGCTTACCGTGCCACGCCGCCCCTGCTCAGAGCTTAGAATTTTCGAAATTCGAATTAGAAAATGTTTTGTTTTATGTTTTGTCCGATTTTTAGCGATTTTTCTCGCTTAATACGTAATAACGCCGGTAATTACAATCGCAAGAAAACGAAATTTACATCATCGGATAGAGGAGAAAATTTTCTTTTAAAAATTGTTTGTTCGGACTGTGTAACATAATTTTCAGATTTTTGGGAATTTTTCAAATAAAATTAAATTTGACGCTGACTTTCGTAAAATACTTTTAAAACTGCTGCATCTTGAATTCTATCCGTCATAACTTCTTTATGTTTTGTCAAATGACGGAGCATACATTTCGCCCTCTTTTAAAGAAAAACCAGAGGAAAATATAAATTAGGAGATTTTTTACGAATTTTTATGTAAAGAAGGATTTTGAATTCAAAAGTAGCTGCTTATAAAAATTTTGGTATGATATCTTGCGGTTTGGTTGTCTTGGTGACAGCAACAATGATTAAAATTGCCAGTTGAAAAAAAATTACTTTAAAATAACTGGGTTTTCTCATGCGTCATTTTGATGTCACGAGTTTAAAACCCCTTTCGAAACTCAATCATAGTAATGGAGTCACAAGCAAAACATACGGCACGTACGAAATAATTCCAAATTTTATTTTACGTTGCCAGAAAAAGAATTGAATGCTGTTTTTTCACGAGTGAATTATCCAGCATTATTTTCAATTGAGATTTTAAACGGGACACGTTTTCGAATCGCAAGAAATATTTTGCGGTGCTAAACAGTGCCTGATTATGGCAAAAAGGGACCCCGGGCATTAATGAATTTGGCCTCCATCTATGAAATTTGTTTTATTTTTCATAAAATATGGTTATGAAAAAGAATATTTAAGAACAACATTTGAAATAGGGGGCACTACCTGACAATAATTAAGCATGCAAATGCATGGAGAGCTGTTTTAGTGGCAACCATAAAGGGAAATGATTATCGTTTATGCTAATGCATAAATTGCAAAGAATCACCAAAGTGTAATAGACTACATTCGTGGCAAATATCTAGACCGTTTCTTTAAATTAAGCATTAAGGGTTGCAAAACGAAAATATATTGTATGGGTATCAGTAAAAGATAGTATTAGTAAGTAGATATGCTAAGGCAATATTGATCAACGCAGAATATACCGCATTAATAAATATTTCGTGAAACTAAGCCTTCTATTCATTCTTCAACAACTGTCTTACATCACAGCTAACAAAATAGTAAGTTAGTCTACGTCGCGTTAATATATCACGCGGTAGTTTCAACAGAAAAGACTGTAACAGAACTTTCTTTTTTCTTGGAGATTCTGTTTTGTCAAGAGTAGCTATGATCACATTTTAGGAAAATGTTCTCTTCTTGCCTTGCGAAGAGCGGGTACACAACTATTTAATTATAAAATAAAACGGTTCTCCACATCATGTAGTATCTAAGGTATTAATGGCATAACTTAAATCTAAAAAAGAGTATGATGCAGAAATGAGACATTTTGAATATTAGGAATTTTCACTGCGAACCGTCACGCTTTTCTTTTCTAATTGCGAATGACACCGATATAGTTGTTTGCGTCGTAATATTAAGAATGGTCTCACGTCAGTACTTATACTAACTTTACAAATAACGAATGAGTAAACTTTACGCCAAGAGTCAAATCATTTTGCTTATTTTTAGATCCCAAATCACTGGAATCAATTCGAACTATGCATGAAAGAAAAAGTTTCGTTCCCTACCGTGCGGAGAACGGGTACGCAGCTAGTTAAAACAGATAAAATTTGTTCATATCAATCACAGAAAAACATGTTAACAATGATCATAAAAGCAAAAACACTGAAGAGCAATTTCATTAAATATGGATACTTTAAGTAGCAACTTTTTTAAGACTTCAAAATTGAATTTAGTTTATCATTTTTGGATTTTTCTTTAACCTTCGTTTAATCTGTTCATTTTAAAGCATCTTTTATTTAGATCCTCCAAGGCGTAGCTTGAAAACGAGCAAAAAAATTTTTTTTCATATTGTAGCTGTTTCAATGATAAAATTAATGATACTAAAATTATAAACGAAACCTATATCTAAAAACAATTTATTAATTTTTTGTGTCGCAAAGAAGTTAACTTTTTGGCAGTGACTTGAAAACTGGCGACTCCCGTGAACTTTAATTATGTTGGTCCAGAAGTTAAATATCCATTTTTAAAACACTACATACTATCAAAAGTACGAATTATCAAACATTTAATGATTTTATTATCTATCGGATCAACGAGAGAACGTAGGATTTGTGTATCATTCTGTATTGAGAAGTGTAATAATTATCAATATCTAATAATTATTTATATTGTTAATTTAAAAAATTGAAGCTGTATTAGTATAATTAGTAATACTAACTATTATTAAGTTTATTTCAAATTTTGAGGTAAAAAACATATTTCTTGTGAATAGTATTTGTTTTATATATAAGGAAAACACAGGAATAATCGGTGTGTACCTGTTCTTCGTACAGAAAAGATCAAATACATGGATCATCCGGATTAATTGTGACTTAATCCTGTCCGGAGAATCAAAATATTCGGATTTTCATAAAGAACTAAAAAATGATAATATTAGTTCATACTAAAAAGAAATCTTGCTAAAACGTTTAATAATTCACTTAGTGATTAAATAATTGGAGCAGATAAATAAAACCATTAATTAATGTGAACTTATTATGCATTTTAAGGGAAGAATTTGCTTACGTATTTAATTATAATGAACAATATGTAAATACATATGTACTTACATAATACTGTACAGTACTTACAAAGATCACAATTTAATGCAGTTTAAGTAATCTAAAAAAATATTTTCATTCTATGTAAAACTTGCAAGCTTTGAAGTTGAATAAATTTCATATGTTTACTTTTGTAAGCACAAAATCGAGGCATGAACAAAAAACAAAGACACATATTGTAAGAGCAAGCAGGAAGCTGTTTTGGGTCTAATATGGAAACCTTTTATCTGGCTCATAGCAACAAACAGGCGACAAAATAGAGGTTGAGAAAAATTGATGTAAATATTTGCACCAGTCGGCACTGGAAATGGATTCTCTAATTAATATATCCCTTTAATTCCCCCCCGTGTTTGTGTTCTGTCAAGCCGACATGAGGGCATCTACCTATAAGGGGGGAGGCTTGGGCGGGGGATTTTTTAAGGGAGTCTAACGCATATTCACGTAACATCTGGAGAAAATCGCCCAAAACTCTAGACCATTAGATCGACAACCACGCGAGGAGAAATAATTCCGAACCTGCACTCTAGGACGCTTCCCAGTGCTCAGCTTTTTATAAATTCGGCCATTCATCGGCATGATTGAATACAAAAGAAAGACTAGAAGTACTGTAAATTCACACTTCAATGTATCCACTGCTTTTTCTTTTTAATGATTTCTACTGGACTCAAATTTCATCATGCTGTCCATTCATTTTAACGAGAACTACACTCTCGTTACAAAAACTGCCCAGAATACAGATGTAGGTTTAAATGACATTAAATTCTGTAAAGTATCGGTATCGGTCAAGTATCGGTATCGGCCGATACCATAACTTAAAAGTATCGGTATCGGCTATTTCTGAAAATGAGTTTATAGGTAAAGTATCGGTATCGGTCATCGGCGAAAATGTGGTATCGGTCGATCCCTACTGATTTCCTTTTAATAAACGAAAACGCGAGGCCCCGATAAATCTCACAGTTGACGATTTTCGGGAAAATGAAGATGCTATCCAGGTGGAATTGCCAACTAGATGTCCAGGCCTCAACCCTATAGAACATTTTGACTTCCTTAGTCTCTCTGCGATGGGTTTCTTCTCTCTGTGACAGTTTTGGGCTCTCGTAATTTATTTTAATGGGAGAAACCCGATTTTCAACATTCAAAAATTATTAAATTTAAGTTTTTGAATTATAGTAAAGGGTTGGATTGATTAAATTGAAACTGATGTTTTAGTGGGCTAATTACAATGGGAGAATTTGTGCTGAAAGGATACACGGTCGCCATTCGAGTGACAGACGTTACTGAAACGTCAAGTTGAAATCCTCTATAAAGCCTGTCTCAGACGCTCTGACTAGGCTCTGAAGGCTGATGTTGTTCCAGGTCAATTAATATTATTATTTAATCGAGTGGGTGTATTCTCTGGTCAGTGTTCTGAAATTTGTTAATCATAGATTTATACCTATTTTTATATTAGTAATACCTCAAATGAAATTTTTATCTATATTATAATATTTAAGTATTTAAAAGTATAATTGTAATTCTCAGAACACTCCGACAACTAGCCAACAACTAACGAGTAGATCAATTGACAAAAGTCAAGGAATTCATAAAACTGCCTTATTTCCAATATGAAATCACGGTGTAAGGCCTGTGTAATTTTGAATAATGACCCTATTAGCCCATTTTTTATTCGATTCTGAAATCACTGATTAATACCTTCTGACTTCGATGAGTCTTACGCACGATCGTAAATGTGTATAGGTTTTTTTTCCCCAACCTGTTTTGAAATTAAATTTCATTAAAATCTAGATATAATAGATGTCCTGAACAATTCTGAATGTAATGGACTAAAATTTTTCTAAATTTGAGAGCACCAGTGAGTTTGATTAAAAGAAATTCTAGTCCATATCAGTTAGAAGTAAGATAAAAAGTATTTACATGTCTTCAATTTCTTCTCCCAGTTCATCCTGGAAAAAAAGTATATATAAGTAAAATAAAATAAAATGAAATAAATATTTTTCGTGAATAACAGGAGTAAACAATTCTAGTTTATAGCAGTTTTATATCTTGCGACAAGATACGTTGATAAAACATATTGTCGTAAGTTTGAATTTGGGCTTATCAAACATATTATCAGATATAAGAACAATACAGATTTCAAGGGGGGAAAAAATTAAAAACGTAAATACTTACAAAACGGGGCCTAAACCTTTCTTGAACAGTGTAAGTAAACTTAGTTTTCCTGTAAAAGTAATATGCTATTTTGTATAAGATAGCTTACTTTAAATATATTTTAACAACAAATATTTTTAAATAGATTTACGCTTAAATAATTTGTAAGTAAATTATACTTTCATGTGCTTATTTCGATTACTTTTACTCCAAAGTTAGTTTTATAAGAAACATTTATACACATACAGAAATAGGAAAGCAGGATTTCCATAATAGGGCTTCATTTCAATATTTCTGCATCAAGATGTGTGTGTGTGTATATATATATATAAGACAGATAAAAATAAAATCCAAAAGAATACAAGTGTCCAGTAATTGTTTTAAAAACAATGAGCATAATATATTATAAGTGTTCGGGAAGTCGAGTGGAGACACTTCAGATTTTTTTTTAATGCTGTAAGGGAACATTTGATCAGGATTCGTCGTCATGGATGGATTTTGCATCGTCCGGATAGCTTACAATGTTCAAATAATGGTATGGGATAAGAGAAATTGCTCTCTATGGCGAGAAATTTAGTTGCGACGAACAAGCTGCTGAAAATTTCAAAAAAGATTTCGGACAGTTTTTCAGTCAGAAGGAATTCCTTAGGAACACGTATATAACGCCGATGAGTCAGGATTTCTCTAGAAATGTTTGCCAACACGAACCCTGACATTTCAAAGCGAAAATGACGCTCCAAGACATAAGTGCATTAAGGAACGCCTAACATTTATAACTTGTAGCAATGCTATGGAATCCCAGAACTGAAGCTTGTACTGACTGGAAAATCAAAGAAACTACGATTTTTTAAGGGAACGAGAGCTAAGTACATTACTTCAACAACAAAAAAATAGACCTGGATGAACCAAACAATATTTTTAAAAATGATTTGAAGAAATGTTCATCTTTCAAACTAAGAAGTATCTGGAATCACAAAATTTACCGTAGAAAGATGTATTGCTATTGACCAACGCCCCGTCCCACTCAAGAGCATTATAATTAAAATCGGAATGAGAAGGTTTTTTTGATAAATTCTTGCCTCCTTATGTCACAGCTCTTATCCAGCGTATGGACTAGGCTGTAATTTCTTTAATTAATTAAAAGCAAAGAACTAAATTACTGACAAAAATAATTGAAAAAGGAGACTATCTTAAAACAATTACATGATTCTCGACAGCATTTACGATGCAAACAGTACTTAGTAATCAGTTCAGAAATCAACATTCTTGAAGTCCTGTACAAGATTTTTCCCAAGTGTGGAAAAATCTTTGGAAGCATCTGAAAAGAAAGAGGGAGACGTTTCCATGCCTGATCTAGCGAAATCTGTTGCTGGTTCAGGAGATGTCGATGAAGATACTATCGTTGAGTGGATTGATTATCACACTAATGATCCAGGCAGCGAGTATGTAACTGATGAACGAATTGTAAAGGAAGCCTTAGAATGTGGGCGAGAGCGATAAAGATGGTAAGGTACAAAAAGAAGGTTAGCCATGACGCAGCTCTAGATCACTTTGAAGGGCTTATTGAGTATTTAAAAGTAGATGACGGTAGGGATAGACGCGAGACGCAACAGAGATTTACAGCTTTTTTGCGAGACGAGACAAGCTTTTAGTCTATTTTGCGAGACGCGAGACGCTTATTTTTCGTCTCGCGTCCATCCCTAGATGACGCATCAAATTGCCACCGAAAAGTGCTAAAAACAACTTCAATTTCAAATTTTAAAAAGTTTCATTGGGAAAAAACCCAGAAACTTTTGATTGATTTTCTAAAGAAGTAAATCTCCAAATTTGTAAGTAGTGATTAATTCGTCTATTCCTCAAATAATAAGTATGCTTCTGTTACCTATTGTGTGAATAAATGGTTCAAATGTATATTTGTGGTGTTTTGTTACCTTTATTAACTATTTTGGGGATTAGCTGCGATAATCCCGCCACTGAATTCCGCGGATAATCGGTAGTTTACTGTAGATACATCAATTTTTAAGTAAATTTTCATGTTCAAGGCTGGTTAAAAGTTTAATGGGTTAGTTAAGGTTAGATAGCAATATAGAGTGAAGAGGGTACACAGTGCATCGTGAGTTGGATTCGCAGTTCCTGTGACCAAAAAGCTGCAGTCGTGTTTAGGCTGATGGAACCACGTGGGACACAAAGATACAACTCCGCCTCTCTCTCATCTCTAATCGAATCATATACATTTATTTACATGACCTGCATGACGCGTGCACAGAAAATGAACCCAGAATCAGGCGACCTGGTGTCTGGCAATTAACTAAAGAAGTAAAACACAGCTCCAATAACGCGCGTAGCATGTATGACAGGAAAGCAAAGCTTACAGTGAAGTACCACGCTTAATGAACAATACCCAAGCTACTAAAACCCAAACTACCTTTTCATACATTACACACATATTAATGACTATGCAGAGCTGCCAAGTCTCCGGCTTTTTTTCCGGAGATTTCCCACCACTAATTTTTACTTACAAATTTATGGTTAAAATAAGTCGAAATATTTAATGTGAAATAAAACTGTCTAAAAATGGCAGTGGGAAATCTCCCGGAAAAAGCCGGAGACTTGGCAGCTCTGACTATGCCATTTTATCTCTCACCCCCTTTATTGAAAATTGTCCGAAAAATGTGTCTCGAAAATGCGACATAAAAGTAAGAATAAATTGTTGAGTATTGAATTGTTTATTTTTTGATTGTGCAATGTCTTATCCTCCTGAATTCTGTATCCCTCAATAAACATTTATCTACTTAACTGTAACTGTGCTCGCGCACGCATTCTTTTTACTTCTTCTATACTTTTTTCCTTCTTGATGTTACCTTGTTATGTGATGCGCCTGTTTCTTCCGTTCTAATTTATTAAAGTAAATGTTATGTTAAAATCCCACGCTTACTATGTTTGTGCCATAACTCTGCTAACATTTCTAAAAGGTTATGGACACCAGATGGATTAATTTATTTATTTGCTGATTTTTAACGTTCGTTTCAAGGCTGCATCATTGATCCTCAAAATGGCGACTGGAACTTGGCGAATTGAAACGCTGAATATCATAAAATTAAAGATGCATCAAGAATAACTTGTAAAAGGTGAAAACGCATCGGGCACTGGGCTAGTGAATGTGAAAGTGGAAAAAAGAATAATTTTAAGCATAAGCCTAACAACCTGGGATTCTTATCCACTCTGGATGACTCGGCAATAGGGTTACCAGGCAAAATACAGCAACCCTACTCGCCTAATAAACGAAACGCAAAATTTTTGGTGTGTTAAGATAGGTACTAAAAATTATATAAGTTACTTCAGTTATCATCGACCCACGTTTGCAAATGCAAGGAAAGATCAGGAAACCCTCCTACTTCCAGTCGATGAAATAAATGTAAAGGAAGAATAAAAGAAAAAGAAAAAGGGGTGAGAGATAAAATGACATAGTCAATTAATATCGTTTTAATATGGCAATAATGAAACTAAAAAATTAGGGGGATTCAGAGGGAGACACCCTCCCTCTGAACCCCCCCCCTAATTTTTTAGTTTCATTATTGCCATATTAAAACGATATTAATTGACTATGTCATTTTATCTTTCGTGTATTTCGCCTGGTAACCCCATGTTGAAATTTTTATGATTGTAACCTATTTATAGAAAAATGCATGTGATGCATATTCTACAGCTTACGAAATATTGTAACAATAGATTAAAGCTATTGTGAACCAATAGTATTTAAATCTATGTAAAATTATGTCACATTTTTATATCGCTTTTTTGGGACACATTTTCAATAAAGGGTGTGAGAGATAAAATGACATAGCATATACAGTGGACTCGCGCTACAACGCAATCTGTCTTACGCGAATGGGATAGTTCGGTAATTTTTCATGAGTAATGTATCTCAGAGCTAACGCAGATTCCTTGCTAGCAACACCAGATTTTTCGCCAATAGTAACGAGCAAACCGTAAGTACGGGGTGTGAGGGATAAGTATCGTCTTCGGTATTTGCTATTGAAGACGAAAGTCAGTCAGCGAACGGCATTTCATTCCTTGTAGCATCTCTAAAAGTGGAAGCACCCAAATCGTCCCAGTCTGAACCTGGCTCTATTTATTACTTTACGTCAACAAATGGTAATACATAGTTAAGGAATGGTTTAAAACGGATTGAGAGGTGTCTAAAGTGTAACTGTGTGGGTGTTTAAAGAAGTCGTATATTTAACCCTATTTCACATTGCGAAATTTTCCCTTACGTGAGGGGTCTTGGAACGCAAATTTCGGCTAAATCAAGATTCTGTTATATATACAGTGAAGCTCTTACCGTTCCGCTAAAAATCGGTCGTTTAAAGAGGTGGTCGCTCAAAGGTGTATAAGCATTTAAAACCAATGAAAAAAGGTACTAAAAATTACTGTATGTTTTGTTAGTTAAGAAATTGCATACTAATACATAATTAATTATTCAAGCATAATTTTAAATTTTAAATTTCAATAAAGTATTTGGAAATTTCGGAATCACGCGTTTCTTAGACATATCACTTCTGTAACCTACAAGATTTGTACGTGATGTGTACGTGTATTTGCACCTGCTGTCTTACAGCAGAGCAATTGGTTTGGGGAATGCGGTTTTTGTTTACTTTACTTCCGAAAAATTGCTAGAAAATTTTCGAACAGTCAATCGGGTCTGGTCGCTTACAGGGGTTGTGTGGTCTCCTCTAGAGGGCCTTTTAACATAAAGTAGATCGTGTAAAAATTCGGTGCCTCAAAAAGTTGGTCGTTGGAGGACAGGGGTCGCCTAATAGAGGTTCTCACATCTCATTTTCATAGTATATTACGGCGTTTATATTGTTTTTATTACAGAATAGGAGCGACTGAATAATAATTGCATACAGGCTGTCAAATATCTGGAATCGGCCCTGATCATGCTCATACAGCTAATGCAAACTTTCACTATATTTCATGTTATTTCTTAAACTGTTGTTCGTTTTATAGAATTACATTTACCTTTTAGAAATCTCCAATTAGTATAAGGTATTGGAGAAAAGTGCCTGCTCATCTAAGCCCCTTACGTTGTTTGTTGGATTATTTTAAATTTAGACCTTTACGTTGCGGTTGAAATGAGGGAGAATTCCGGTGTTTCGAAATTACAAGTCCTGTCTCCTTGCTGTTGAATTGTGTTATAGTGCAGATAGCATCGGTGCTCGTAAAATGTTTGGTTAAATATTTCTTGAAGAGTTAAATCAATTTTACGCATGTTACAAAGATTAAAGAAATACGAGCGTACCTGCAGTCATCTCTGCAGTCCGCGGAACAGTCCCTAATCAAGTCCTGAACTTTATCTATGATGTCCTCACAAAATGTTCTTGTCGGCTCAGCTGAACCTGAGAAAAAAAAAGTGAAAGGCTGAAGGTGTTAACTGTTTACTAGAACTTTTAAAATAGATCTGTCGTAACTAGCAAAAGTATGAACTTTCAGCATAATTGGTTTCCACTGTGCTTCAATTAAAATTAATAAAATACATAATAAATAACCTTAATTAATTATAATAGTAATACCTTAATTATTAATGTATCCTATTTAACTCTTTTCTCCATTTCTTTCTGTAAAAAGTATGATGTGGACAACACATGACTTTCTTGCACGTCTATTAAATCAAAAGTATTTTCGACCACTTCATCTAAACTTATTTTGTTTGAAAGAGATAAAATACTGCAGTCATACTAAGGTTTAGCGATTTCTAGTCAATTATTTCCGATATCGCTTAGCTGTATTCAAACTGAAAGATTTGATTCTGACACTTAATTTGGGGATATTTCGCCAGAAGCTGGGAAGCTTGAGATAGTTTACGAGATTTTGGGGGTAGCCAGCATAGTAATTGACCACAGACGTTCAATGAATGGAATGCATCCATACACCTTAATGTATTTAAAGTCATTTGGGTGACTCTACTCAGTCGATTGCAATCGAAAAAGAGATGCACAGTTAGATGGTATAATAGTTCTAAATACAACATTTCAACATTCTACGGTTAAAAGTTTTAGAGTTATGCGAAATACGAAATTATTTTTAGTGCCAAATTTGGCGATATTTCTGCTAAACTCGCCAAGATCGATGACAAATGGAAAGATTTTAGGCATGGACCAAATGACTGATTGTCGCCAAATATGGCGACATTTTGGAAAAACTCGCCAAGGTCGATGACAAATGACGAGATTTTGGGCATGGACCAAACAATGACTGACTATCGCCACATTTAGTGATATTTCGGCAAAACTCGCCAAGGTCGATGTTAAATGGAAAGATTTTAGGCATGGACCAAATGACTGATTATCGTCAAATATGGCTACATTTCGGAAAAACTTGCCAAGGTCGATGACAAATGGCGAGATTTTGGGCATGGCCCAAACAATGACTGACTATAGATGTAATATATTGAAGACAAGGACGTACCCAGGGGGGTGGCCAGAGGGTTCGGACCCCCCCCCCCCAGAAATTTCAGTTTTTGTTAACAAAATAAGAATGATGAAGTCTTTTTGTGAAAAATTCTGCCTTTTTCACCGTTTGGACCACCTTCGAAATTTTTTTCTGGGTACGTCCCTGATTGAAGATGTCCATAGACATTAATGTATTGAAATTCTTTCGGGTGGTGCTGTAAATAAACTCTCCTGGAAGAAAAAATCGAGATGCACAGCTAAATTTTACAAGTTATATATGAAATTTTATGATTCTACGACTAATAAATTTTGAGATTTGAGAGTTAAATACATACACGCGTACACCAAAAGTCGCCAATCTTGGTGACTTTTGGCGTAATTCTTGAGTGAGGCGCGTGACCGTGGTCGGACCATTACCTAACTATATGGTAGGACGGTATTGTGCTTGAAATGAATCAATGTACCTAAAACTGCCATTGACCGCATTGTGTTAGAAATCTTTTCAGTGTTCCTGTAGCAGAACTATAAATGATCAAAATACTTTTTTCGAAGATATTCATTTTGTAACCCTTAATAGCATATTGACTGACTTCTGTCACCCTTAATAGCATATTGACTGACTGCTGAGTCGTTTGAAATAGCCTAATGCCTCTAAAATACGCTTTAATGGATTTCTGCCCATAGAGCGTAATGTATTTAAAATCTTTTTGGCGGTCCTGCACGTAAACTGATCGAATGGGACTGAAAGGGGAGGTGCACAGCTACATGTTACAACAATCCTAAATATAAAGTTTCAACATACTACGTCTAATAGTTTTTGAGATATGCGAGTTACATACATACGTACGCACTTACCTACAGACAGCATGGAAAAACTGGTCAAAATAGACTCGCGGTCGGTCACAAAGGGTTTCACCCGCATTTATATGAACGTGCATGCTAGCGTACGATGAGATGCATCGCAAAAATTCTTAGAAGTAAATTTAGAGATAGTCAAAATCTGTTTTTGCGTCGAAATCTGACCCCCGAAATTTTACGGGATCACATTACTTCCTTATACTCTGCATAAGGAAGTAAAAACAGAACTCGTAGCCACCAAAATATAATTTTTTGGGGGGGAGGGGAGTTAGAAGAGTGAAGATGTCTTCTATTTATATATCTTTAAAGGAAACTCAGGGTTGTTATCAGAAATTAAGAGAAAGAGCATTATTTGACAGTGTAAATATATCAATAAATCTTAAGCTACAAGATATGTAATAATAATAATAATAATTTTGAAAAAATGTAGAAATCGCGCCAGTAGTTAGGTAATTAGTTACGTTCTGAAAACCGGTCATTGAATCAAGAGATTTAAATAAATAAACTATTATCTTCTGCTGAACGATGAAGAATTTAAATAATTAAATTAAGAATTTCACATTTTGTAGGAATTATTTTTATTTTTCAACACGTCATAATCTTTTAATTATTTTAGTTATGTAATGGCTACATCAGATCATGGTAGACACAGTTAACACTTACCTGGCTACGCCCCCCCATACAGCCTGCTCGAGATTTTTATTTTTATCCCAGACATGACTTTGAAAAAAAAATAGTTTGAATAACAGTCTTAAAGGAAATGTAATAATATAATAAACTGGCACGCACCTTCGCAGATTCTTTCACTTGATTCCGTTTTGATCATTGGTAAGACACAGTGAAAACATCTCAATGATAAATCTAGCAGGCAGTTTTGAGTACACGTCTGTAAAATTATCAGACATGAATATTGAAATACACGCAGTTAGAGAGCTTTATCAGTTATTTTAACACTTCGAAGCATTTTCACACCAACATAGAAGACCAACTGGATAGACTTCCCAAAGCTGAAAAAAATGCAGCCAATCTGTGGCACGCGATGAATGTTGCGATCGTCCGCCATCTTGCTGGTAGTTAAGTCGAGCAATGGCAACGACTGCCCCTTTTTCAGCATTGGGCAATCTATCCAGCTGTTGTCGCATTCTTCCATTTTTCAGCAGATGTCAGTGCTGTTAAAAAGTAATCGTGACCATTTTTTTTACGGGAAATGACATTCTAAAAAGTAAAGGATTCTCGTAGAGCTATGTCACCCGCAACTATTTTTAGGGAAATCAAATCTATTCTTAGTGACTGGCAACAGTCAAAACATCAGAGTTTGGTGTTCCCAGAGCGGGAACACTGAGCGTTAAAGGGTTAACTACCAACAACAAAGAGGATGGTCGATTCCCCCAACTGGCGCCACAGAGATCGATCGACCGCCATTTTCTTGGTAGTTAAATGGATCGATGGCAACGGCTTCCCGCTTTCAGCGTTGGGACCATTTAACCTTTTTTTTTTCCCGTTTGGCAGTGAAAGCGCTGATATAAGGTGGTTTCACGGCGCAACCACCAGACATCAAAAGGTTAAAGAGTTTTTCAATACTTTCAGTACACAATCATATTTTTTATTTAAATTTAGTCAAAGATAACCTATTTATTACAATGAATTGTTTACCTACAAAGCGCAGAAGTAATTGACAAAACGAAACTTAGATATTGCACACATCAAAATTGAAAAATAATCGATAAAAGTCCGATCGAATCGAATAATTTTAATATATACTGAAAATTTAGATATTTTTTTCCTGTTGTAAGAGTGCAAAGAAACGCTTCCGAGGAACTGGCATGGTGTTCATGCAATGCCTAGTTGGGGGTGGTATTTGGATGGTTTGAACATTTCTACCACAAAACAGGGCAGTATTTCTAAATAGGACAGCCTAGAACGGCGAAATTTGAAGGACGGCAATTATTTTTTTAATAAGGATTTTTCTAGTTCCATATTAAAAAGTGTTTACCTTCGAATATTTTCATTTCGTAAAGAGATTGGTCACTTTCGATTCATAAGTCATTTGCCAGTGCGAGTGATCATTAATGCCGCCCCTGGAATGTAACTTGACCATGAATTAAATGTGTTCAAATTCCACCTCATAGAAACAATAAAACGTTTCCGAAAAAATATCTTAGATAAGCTACCCCTTTAATTTAAGTCATTGTGTTTCTCCAGAATACATTTTTTAATTGAAAACGTACTCATTGTATAAATGGAGAAGCAAATGTACAAGGAATCTGTTGTTTGTATGTTGAAATTTACTTTTTATATCAACGTCTTCATTCCTTAAATTTTGTTAATTGGAACGAATTTCAAATGGAGTTGTATTGAAGTTAAAAAAGGAATATTTATGTGATTAATCACATGATCCTGTGAAATAATTGTATTGAATAGATATTTTTCGATATTATGGCAAAAAAAAAAAGATTTAATAGACCAGCGGTGCGCCTCTTTTCGCTTGTGGACAACAAAAATTTAAAGATATGGTACCAAGGACCAGTCGAGTAGGGTAGTCATAAAAAAGCAGAACAAGCGTTTAACCCTTTGAGGGGCAGCCCTTTCCCAATGCTGATAAAAGCCAGCCGTTGCCATCGCTCGACTTAACTATCAGCAAGATGGCGGACGATCGAAACGTTCATCGCGTGCCGCAGATCTAGAGACCCTGTTTTGACGACAGACAGTTTTTTTGACGCAGCTGGCTGTGCTGTCTCTAGATCTGTGGCACACGATGAACTTTTCGATCGTCCGCCATCTTGCTGGTAGTTAAGTCGAGCGATGGCAACGGCTTCTCTTTTTTCAGTATTGGGCAATCTATCCTGCTGTTCTCTCATTCTTCCATTTTTCAGCAGAAATCAGTGCTGTTTAAAAATAATCGTGACCATTTTTTGACGGGAAATGACGTGCTAAAAAGTAAAGGATTCTCGTGGAGCTATGTCACCCGGAACTATTTATATAGAAATCAAATCTATTCTCCGTGACTGACAACAGTCTTAACGTCAGAGTTTGGTGTTTCCAGAGCGGAAACACTGCACGTTAAAGGGTTAACAAAAGTTACTTGATTTAAAAACAAAGGACTAATTGATTTATCTAACGACACAGCTCCAAATCCTATTAATATTATATGTAAGTGCGAAAGTTTGTATGTTTGTTACTCTCACGCTGAAACGGATATGCGGATTTGGATGAAATTTGGAATAGAAGTAGCTTATGCCCTGAATTAACACGTAGGCTACCTTTTATGCGGGAGGGGGGGGGGGGGGAAATAATTTTAAAAATTCTGCGATTTTTATACTTTTCTGTTTTTACATTTGGCTATTAAGTTCCAAAGCATGACGTAAAACCAAATGTCATGCTAGCGCAGCCGCGGGTATATAAAATAGTTTTATAACTGCACTGTGATTGATACAATGTATTTCTACAATTAGCGGTAAATTGACTCAAAATGATTAAGTAAACATATCCTTAAGAAACAAAATTATATACAGTTAGAAATAGGGAAAACACTTGGATATTAAAAATACGTGTTGTACTGTCATGAATAAAGAGAGATGAGCCTTTTTCTCACAAAAAACAAATTTATTGACAGCGCATAACGAAACGCATAGAGTGGAATTTAGATGGCGGGTTCGCGAAGCAGGCCTCAATTCGCCTAACACCAGAGGAAAAGTTGCCTCGGAACTTCTCACTCTCTGTAGCTGATCTCCACTCTCTTGAGCTGCCCATCTAGGCTCTGGGTTGGAATCTCAAGTGGCTTTCGATCACGTGGGATCAGTGGCGTTGCCAAGGGGGGGGATAGGGGGGTCACAACCCCCATGAGGAATATTTTGCCATACAAAATGTACTTTCTTCACTCCCTTATCACATACACGTATACATATATGTGAGTTGCAGTAGTCGTAACCCCCAACCCATAAAAAATTTCCGGCTACGCCACTGCGTAGGATGCTTGTAGTAAGTGTTCGAAAGTTATGAGATTTTTCATGTCACTATAATGTCTAATTCTGGAGAGCCCTTGACACACTCAGGCATTTATTCGTTCTATAACGCCAGAACTGCGTATTATCAAAGATCTATAGCTTCTTATCAAAGACTTTACAAGGCCGCTCAGATCAAAGGTTATGAGGGAGATTCACGTATTGAGGGGTAAAAAAGAAGGAGCATCAAGCTCTATCTATAAGTACTAATTATTCGTAACTATTCGGACAACGTTACAGTGTATTTATGAAAAGCAAAACAAATCGGATCTCCACTTTCATCAGAGATTGATATCAGCTGACAATTATTTTCGGAAAGTGTGCCCTAACATTTAATGTGCCCGGGCAACACCGGGCAACACCAGGCTACACAGCTAGTACATATTTATAAATTTCTTTGCAAATAGAACTTCTTTCAAATATGGGGTCACGTCTAGCTGCAAGTCTGTTATTAAATTATAACTGAACAGTGCTGATAAGGGTTTTTCACCGCAAAACTGGGTTTGCGGGGCATGGGCCAATCATTGCCCGTGGACCATAGGTTCTGAATCCCTGTTCTAGACTATTTCCTATTTAATCCAAGAAACGTAAGTGATAAAATTCAACTTACTTCTTGCATTCTTGGACCAGTACGACCATTTTCTTCCCAGAGTTCAGTGTAATTTATACATTTTGTATCATAGGGTTCTTCTAACATAATCTCTTCTTCCTAATTACAATATAACATATAATGAACAGATTAAGAATACTTTTTACGTACATTAATCTGCTGGGGAAAAAAGGTGATTTTAAAGGGTGAGGGGTGGAGGACAGTTGTTTTTTCAATAAAAATTAAGTTGCGCTTTAATATTGCTTTTATTATACTTCGCTACTCGGACTCTCGTTTCTTTGAACTTTTATCCCAACCTCCACAGCTGCACGTTGGCGCTTATGAAAGAACAGGGGTGGCCAAATCGTGGCGCTGGCACATTGCATCCTTGTGCCTTCTTATTGTTTTCAGCTATATTGAAGACCTTTTTAAAGAATTTCGTGCACTAAAATGCTTCATTTCTTATAATTGATGATACTACAACAAAAGTATTTGTATACTCCATTGTCATCAAAAATCGAACCATCTCTGATCCCCTACTAAACTAATTCTGGAATCCTCTTTCCCAGGACAAAAATTTCAACCTCATATTTATTCGTTATTATTTTTCCTTCCCTAAACTAAAGTCTATCCGTATTCATATTTTCCAACTTTATCCGTGAACGTAACTAATAATAATAATTTAAAAAAAAAACATACTTGAGTTGTATGGCGTATCTAAACTCGACTCTGAATAAACAGGCGCGGCCGGCCACCCCTTAGGAAGAACATGTTTTACTACAATATGCCTCTTAGCTTTGTGACATTGTTTCATTGAATAATTTAAAACTAGGAGCTGTTCCCAATGCAGTATTTGAACCAATTCTTATTTGTTTTCTGCTGTACTTTTTTTAATGTACGCGGGGATTTGATAACAAATTATTTTTGCTTAGAGTAAAATGAAATTAATTCATAGCTATTTCTGTATCAGCAGAATAAATATGAATTACAATATTCAAGAAGAGAGAGAGTACATTTAAAAAAAAAAAAAAACTTTCTTGAATTTATTTTTTTCCGTAGTAGCTCAGTATCCTAAGAAATTCAATATTTTTTAGCAGTCATCTTTTGCTTTTTATCAAAGTACGTACATAAGTCTATGTATTGGCTGCGGGAGTTGGCTAGTTGCCCTGACGGATGAAGATTGCGAGTTGCACCGCTAATGATTTTTAATTCACAAGTGAAAAACACCATTACCCTCGTTGCCTGATTTACCTCTGCATTATTTAAAAAGCATTACCTTTATATGCCAATTTATCACTTTTTACACTGATATTATTCTAAGTTGTGTGGACCAGCAGTAGCATATTTTTGAAGGACCAGCAGTAGCATATTTTTGAAGGGACTCCTTCAACTACGGTCGAATCCACCATAGATTTTTTTTTTTTTTTTTTTTTAAGTTTTGCATAGGACACGTGGTAGCATGTTAACGATTGGCCCATTACAGTTAATGACCTTGCCTGCTGGCGTTTCTGTTTTAGTCTTTTCCGAGCTGTGTTTATGTTTAGGCGGTCAAGCATCAAATGACATCGTAAAGAGTGATCAGTTGCCTAACATAGGTAGCGCTTTTCAAATGATGCACTGAAAATCACAAAAAGAAGAAACAGCAATCAAAGCTCTATAAAAAAAAAATCAAGTGTGGAGAAACGCCAACCCGAGCTGTAAGTGGTAACCTGGACCTTGCCGCTTGTGTTTTTAACATTACAGTGGCGTTTTCGTTCGTATAGAATTTTGCCAGGATTTTAGCTAAGCATTTTCTTCCAGTAATCTCCATTCAAATCATTCTTACGAAATTCCACCTTTGGGCTAATAAAAGTTAGGACTCCTGGTGCAATTCGCCCCGCTATTCGAATAGCCATGAATTTGAATATTACTTCTGAGAGAACAACTGTTATCGTGTATTGACATGCATACAACTGATCCTCCTTCCAGGATGGTTTAAATCAACAAAACTTAAATAAACTTACCATGGAAACAAAAATTGCATAATCCCTTCCAGGTTTCATGAACACTCCTGTTTCAAAAGCATTCACAACTTCGAAGGGATTGTGGATAGAGAACAATACTCCGGCTCTTTTTCCAGGATAAAACATTTCATCAGATCTAACATGAAACTGAAATTCTGTCGCTGATTCTCTTACTTACGTTATTAAAAGAAAAGAAAAAAAAAACATATTCTATATAAACATGAGTACAATATTTTACAAACATTTAAAACTTAGACACATCCAGAAATAAAATAATTTCTCAAATTTCCCAGAACAATTCAGCAGTGAAATCGTGTTATTCGATCAGCCGCTTTAAATATGCACGCACATATGATTACTTACAGAAAAGTTTTCGACTGTGCAGTATAAAATTTGCTTATACCTTTTTCCCGAACTCCCGAAACAACGTTATTCAGGGTTAATCGAACTCTAGAAAACTTGGAATAACAAAGTAAAGCAGAGCAATAAACATTTTGTAAGCAGCATTGGACAAAATACGATTGACAAAATGATTCGTAAATTCGTGAAATTTACAGTTAATGATTAGTCTATTGTTAATCGAAATTTTTTTACAATTAAAATTAATTAATTTTACGACAAAATCTGAGTCTTTCATCATCAAAAAAGCTCAGAGATATGAAAATAGATATAATGTTGACTTAAATCACATTTCAGTGGCTCTTGGAGAAAAAAAAATCGCATCCGAAGATCGCGTTTCAGAGGCTGTACACAAATTACAAAAGAAAATATTGACGCATAAATGCGCAATATTTTTGCTATTATTGATTTTATATTAACCCTTACCTACTTTGATTTTATTTAAGACTAGCTGAAGTACCCGTTCTTCGCACGGGAATGAATGGACTTTTTGATATTACGATTTGTGGTGATTACTATTCATTGTAATAAACAGATATAGCAAAGTGGATATCGCGTTATATTGTGTCCAATAATCATGCATACCGAATTGCAAGGCAATCGTTTGTACGGTGCAGGAGGCCATGCGGCGTAGCGCAATCTAGTGGCGAGTTTTAGCAAAACGGATATGGCGAAAATATTTTTCGCATTCAGATATCGATGTATACGAATTTTCATGACTATCGTCTGGACAGTCCTGAAGTTCATGTGTTGACGCGACATCTAGTGGCAAGTTATAGGAAAATGGATAGCGCCAAACTCTTCCCCGTGTTCAAATATCTATGTATACCTATTTTCATAGCGATCATTTGCACAGTCAAGAAGTGATACACTGCAGGGCCATCCAGTGGTTCAATAAAGTAATGATTTGCTACAGCGCCGTCAAGTGGAGAGTTATAGCAAAATGGATGTAGGGAACCCACTGAGTTTTCACCCCCTCTTTTTGGATGACCCAAAGATATGATGCCCCACGGTGATGCTCTCCGAACGGAGAGGAGAGAGAACGCGGGGGGGGGGGACGAAGCAAGGGGCTTGTGTCCTGGGGGTCATCTAAGGAGGCGAGGGAAAGAGAAAAAGAGATCACTTGACTTGCAGCGGAGAGATGCACTGATGCGGACGCCAGTTAGGAGATTTCCCGAGACTCTCCGATCTAATAGCATCTGTAGGATGTTGTATGTTAAATATATATATTCAAAGTCCAATCTGTATGATTATATCTGTATATATAATAAATGATTAGTCTCGACATCAGGCTCGATTAATTGCATCCACAACATGTATTCAAACCGTGGAATTGGTCAGCAGTTCCCGCTACCAAACTGCACCTTAACGACATTTCGACGGGCGGACCCTACAATGGATAACGCCAAAATATTCTCATTGTTCAAATAGCTATGTATACTGATTTTCATAGCGACCGTGTTCAACTATCTATGTATACCAATTTTCATAACGATCATTTGCACACTCAAGAAGTGATACACTGCAGGGCCATCTAGTAGTTAATTAAAGTAATGATTTGCTACAGCGCCGTCAAGTGGCGAGTTATAGCAAAATGGATAACGCCAAAATATTCTCATTGTTCAAATAGCTATGTATACTGATTTTCATAGCGACCGTGTTCAACTATCTATGTATACCAATTTTCATAACGATCATTTGCACAGTCAAGAAGTGATACACTGCAGGGCCATCTAGTAGTTAATTAAAGTAATGATTTGCTACAGCGCCGTCAAGTGCCGAGTTATAGCAAAATGGATAACGCCAAAATATTCTCATTGTTCAAATAGCTATGTATACTGATTTTCATAGCGACCGTTTGAATGGTCAAGAATTTGGCCTGCTGCAGCGTCATCTAGTGGCGAGTTAAAATAATAATGCATTGCAGTGTCATCTAGTGGTGAGTAACATCAAAAAGAACGCAGTTAGAATATATTCTTCGTGCTCAAATGTGTAAGTATAAAAAATTTTATGCCGATCGGTCGAACGGTATAGAAGTTGATGCTTTTCAGCGCCATTTAGCGGCAAGTTACAGCAAAATGGATAATGAAAAATATTCTCCGTGTTCTAATATTCGCGTGTACCAAATTTCATCGAAATCGGTTGGATGATATTCGCATAGCAAACGGCTAAACGGAATAGAATTCGCCGTTCTGTTGCGCCACCTGGTGGCAAGTTAGAGGAAAACGGATAGCATAAAAATCTTCTCCATGATAAAAGACTTAGGTGAACCAAATTTCATGGTGCAACGGTGCTCAACGGTGCTGGAGTTTTTCAACCTCATACACTCATACCAACATTTATTTTTATCTATAACCAGTGTCATTATATATCCCAGTCTCAAATAAAATCCAGTTTCAAATCTAAGCCTCGCCAAAGTGCCAACATACGCCATTTTGCAAGCGTTTTTTCAGGAAATCATTCGAAGCATTGACTTAGCAGCAATAATATATGGGAAATGGTTCGACCGCGAAAAAGTAAAGCAAGCCTTTATTTGAAAAGTTGAATCCCTTAATACAGCCGAATTTTTTAAAATTATCAACTATAACGTGTTTTATTCATCATTACTCCGATGTACTAAATGAGAAGATTTCAATTTTCTGAAATTTGGCGGAATTCCCCCAACTTAAATCAATGTACTCATTTGGCGAGAATTCTGGAGATAGATCAATTGAAATCCCTTAATAACTGCATTATTTCTTCACGGATCATTGAAATTTAACGCTGTATTCTAATAAAACCTTTGCACTTGTTTTCAAAAATCTATTTCCTTAAGCTCTCAATAAATTGCGCCAATCCGAAATCTGTGCAAACCGCTAGAACTCACTTTCCCAAAATCGGCATTTGAGCCATTTTATTTTTTCGAGAAACTAAAATAATTTACCTATTAGCCTCGGAAATCTTCAAATCTTATTGTTTTGCGTGTAAAGCATTACATTCCTGCTCTGATTTCCCATGCACACGATATTATAATTTAAAAAAAAATAACCTTACGTATGTAAACTAACAAAAAAAAATCATTATTATTCTTTTATTTTTACTTTGAGAATTTAAAACATTTTATTCGGCAAAATCGCCACACATGGCAACCACGATCCTTATTTCACGCTTTTTTCACTACAGGGGTTACAATTACGGAAAGATTTTTGCGTGAAGAGCATAAAAAATCTCTTAAATTCCGGGAACGGGTGGACTTTCAAAGTTTTAAAGTGGACTACGATTTATTCTACATATCTGTGCTAAATTTCAGGCCGATAGGTCCATTTTTGTGGATTTGTATACGAACGACATTTTATTCGGCAAAATCGCCACACATGGCAACCATGATCCTTATTTCACACTTTTTTCACTACAGGGGTTACAATTACGGAAAGATTTTTGCGTGAAGAGCATAAAAAATCTCTTAAATTCCGGGAACGGGTGGACTTTCAAAGTTTTAAAGTGGACTATGAGTTATTCTATATTATTTTACATATCTGTACTAAATTTCAGGCCGATAGGTCCATTTTTGTGGATTTGTATACGAATCAAATCCACAAACAAACAAACAAACAAACAAACAAACAGAATTTCATTTTTATTTATAAGATGAAAGGCTGAAACTTTGTACATCGCCTAATTAATGCATGGAACACATTTTACTAATTGAGAATTTTTTTGTATGAGGGTAGTATAAAAATTTTAATTTCGTATTTATTTCGATTTAATTTCCTGAAAATTTTAATCCATGTCATAAAATTCTGTACCTTTTCTTCAACTAGGTAGTAACTTTGTAATTTACTGTATATATTTATGATCAATACTGATATGAATAAAAGCCTAGGTCAGTATTTTAAAGACAATCTGTTTATACATAAAATCTGTGGAAACTGAGAAAATACTTCTACATTTTCCAACTTCCAAGCATGAACTTTTTCCTTAGATTACTTCACAATAATTTAAAGTACCTTTAGTAGATAAAGCATATATACAAGAAGCAATACTCTCCGTAAATTTTGGACTTTAGAATATTTCGATAAGCGTTATCTGTGTGTGTGCTATCCTACTAACAGTGTTTGAACACTGTTTAGGAGCGATGCAAAACAAAACTTTAGACTATGGCTACTATAAAGTATAGCCCATTCACGGTTAGGTATTTATTAAAATGGTTCAAAAAGATAATATCGTCTTACCAAATTTATTCTTTTCCACATGATGCACATCCAAAGAGTTATTAACTCTTGTAAACAGGCTGTAGCACAAAAGATTTGATTTGCCCATGTCTGCTGGACGTAGATAAGGTCCCGTTATATTCTCTCCGTACGCTGAACCTCTGTAAATGAGAGACAGGATTCCTTCACACTTAATACTACAGATACGCAATTTTATATAACTACATCCTCAGAAAAACTCTTTATATTTTTCCTCATTTTTTCATCGAATAATTTCTGTACTCATGAAAATGTAATATTTCCGCGAGTTTTTCTTCCCGAAAATCTGAAGAAGAGGGGAAAAAAATTTGTTTGTATCTGAAGACGTTTCTCCAATTGCCAGGAGAAGAAACGAATATTCGTCAAATAACAGAGATAGTCCGACAGCACTGTTGCCAGAAAAGTTACGTGAATTGAAGAAATAATGTTTGAGAGTGCTTCTTTATGCACTAATTTATTCATCATTTTTTAACGAATAATTTCCGTACTCTTTGGAAGCGTTATGATACCATAAATTCTTCCCGAAATTCTGGAGAAGAGGAAATTGGGATCATTTTGCTCCGCCGCCATGCAGCTCTCGGTTTTATAAGGTAAATTTTTATCATGGCGAGAAGGGAAGTTTAGATAATTGTTAGATTGGTGGTTTAATTTTGTTAATCAAAATGATTTATAACTTATATCACTCAAGAATAGTGTAGTTTTCTATTAGTAATTATTCTTTTTTTAGAATCGGTTTAGTTGTTCCAGGGATTACTCCTCCCATGCAAAGGATAATATCTAGAATATTTATTTAGTTTATTTGTTTGGTTTCCAAACAAATTTAATAATATCTTTATAATATTACTATAGATTTTCCAACTTACTTTGTAACTCTTACGAATTCTTCCAAATCGACATTTAAGGAAATTAAATTCTCCAAATCCATGTAACCCTTAAAGTCATAATTTTCTTTCGTTGGCACCTTGAGGAATGTAAAGTACATAAAATTACGTTCTCGTTTGGAAAGAAAATAAAGTTTGTATCATAATTCAGGAAATATTTGACATTAACAAAAATTCATTTTATTCATTGCAAACTTAAGGGTGCAGTGTTTTTTAAATGATGATCATAAAGATTAATTATTTTCAGTATATTCACTGTCTTGAATCACGGTGAACTATTTTAATTAAAGCTGTAGAATGATATTTAACAGAAATTTTGAATACAGCGTACAGTTGTACTGAAACTGATTAATTGATTTTGAAAGCATTTCGAAATGCTTTTAAAAGTTGATAACCTAATGAAATTACGTAGGTATTTTCTCCTAATGAAGCGTAGCAATATTGATGTCCATTAGTTTCTCTTGAATAAGGTTAGAATTAGTACGCAACTACTGTTTATTTCTAGACCCCCCCCCCCTCCAGTTGGATCTATGTAATGTGCATTAAAGTATACATTAACCCTTTCCAGCGTAAACATTTTCATCACTATTTTTAGCTTTTGCTGAGAACGTAGTTAAATTCGGAGTGTTAGTTAAATTTCTGACATCAGTTTAATGAAACAATGATAAGGACATGAACATCATGAATCTTAAAGTTATGTGATAGCCACTGCACTCGAAGAAATTAAGGATCAATTTAAATGAAAATATCAAGTGTTACAAAATAAGAGAAAACTCACTTGATTATTTTTTAAAAAAAATTGTTCATAATCGAAAACGTTGTTTACAAATTGAATGAATATCCATAATACACTCATGTCCATAAATTAAGGATAATGACGTTCAGGCAAAGAAAGAGAAAGAAGCAAAACAAATTTGACTTATTTGTAAAG
The DNA here is from genome assembly GCA_038373885.1 of Cheiracanthium punctorium. Lineage (NCBI taxonomy): Eukaryota > Metazoa > Arthropoda > Arachnida > Araneae > Cheiracanthiidae > Cheiracanthium > Cheiracanthium punctorium. Next base: position 1,022,329 of record JAWZYV010001322.1, on the reverse strand, counting down.
TCTATTTATTAAACAAAAAGTAAAGAGAAAAAAGATGCTATTTGTTTGACATAATTAATAAAAATTGCAAGTTTTACTCCCTTGACCAAATTTCAAAAAAGAACCTATTTACAAAAAACAGTATAACATGGTTAGTAGGATGGTACGGAGTATGTCTCTCGGACGATGCAATACAGGCCTGACAACGCCTAGGCATGCTGAGTATCAAATGATCAATCTGATCTTGGGGAATATTACACCACTCATCAAGCAATGCACTCCGAAGTTCCGGTAGACAGGTGGGAGGGGATTGACGGGCTGCAATTCGTCGGCCAAGCATATCCCACACATGCTCTATTGGATTCAAGTCCGGTGAGTATGCTGGCCAATGCATACGGGTGATATCCTCCGATTGAAGGCATTCGTCTACAATGTTTGCACGGTGAGGACGGGCGTTGTCATCCATAAACACAAATTCAGCACCCATGGCGCCCCGAAACAAACGTACATGTTGTTCCAGAATGACATCCCGATAGATGTGGCCTGTCATTGTTACACTCTGAACATGCAGGTCAGTTCTGGAACCAAGAATAATTCCTCCCCAAACGAGCCATCCTGCACCACCGTAACGGTGTCTTTCAATACGGTGGTAACGGGTACCTGGTGTTCTCCAGATTAACTCGTCGGAAAACATCACACAAGACCACTGTTGCGGTGTCCACAATGCATGCTCTCTACTCCAGCTTAATCGCAGGCGACAGTGAGTTGCGGTAAGTGGAACACATCTGACAGGCCTACGAGCATATAGACCAATGTGCCCTAAGCGTCTGTACACGGTCTGCCTTGAAACTGTCGTACCGGTAGCTGAAGAGAGCTGACGAGACAGGTCTGATGCTGTACTCCGTCTGTTTCTTTTAGCAGTAACTGCCAAATAGCGGTCCTCATTCGGCGTTGTAACTCGGGGGCGACCCGTGCTGTAACGTCTACTCACATTACCATCATCTTGGAATCGTTGCCAAAGCTTGGAGATGACACTCTGGGCGATTCCAAGTTCCTCGGATACTTCCAGCTGGGTACGTCCACATTCCAGTCGTCCGATAATTCTGCCACGTAAAACATCATCCAAATGCCTCCTTTGTGCCATAACTATGCGGTTTTTGCACTGAAAGGCTAACACACTGAAAGGCTTTTTGCACTGAAAGGCTGTTCACAAGCGCTTTCACAGCGCTTGTGAACAATTTTACTTCTTTGCCACCATTCCTTATATACCCCTCTCTTACACTCTCGTCATTGTGACGTACCATCCACGCCATCTGGTGGTTTCCTGTAATTTGCATATTCTTCTTCAAGATGTGTGTGATCATTCCACAGGTGAAATTTTTATTTTAGAGATCAATTTCTGTGTGATTCTGAATTATCCTTAATTTATGGACATGAGTGTAGTTTAGAGAATGTTGAAGAATCAACCTATTTCAACCAGTTTTTTTTTTCTTCTAACTTTTCTTAAACTAAACTTCGTCGCTCAACAGCCAAAACGTAGAGCTAAGGCCTGTACTTTCCAGCCACGCCTTCGTGACCATTGGCTCTGAGATGCGGAACCATTTGCCACTGGCAGATAGTCAGTTTAAAGCGGTCCCCCCAGTTGTTAGCTCTCCAAACAAGCTTGGTCTTCATTTTATAGACTCACTTGAGGGATGCACGATTGTGACAGGCTGAAAGCGTATATTGCTCCAAACGACGAGCTGGCCTCTCCTGCCAAACAAACAAACCTAGCCCAGCGCGGGAACCGAACCCCACGACCTGTGACATGGAGCACAGAGCGCTAACTGTTACTCCACTGAGCTTCATAACCTTCCTTAAGCGAACCATTCATCAAATGAAAATTAGCCTTAAACAAAAATGTCTGCTGGTCCTGCCAATCTCTGATACTTTTAATCTTATCCTTTTTCAATGTTCCGGTAGAATCGTGTTTTTTAATCTCTTGTTTTACCATTGCATTTCATTCGGCAAATTCTTACTTATTTAAGCAAAATAAGTATTCTTAATGAACTGTGATTAGCTTACACATTTGACGTACGTAACATAAATTATATTGTACTTGTAAAGAGGTAAGCATCAAAACAATATTGAATACTTAAACTCTCTCGTAACCAAACTATATGATTAAGTTTAGGGAGGAAAAAAATTACTTCTTTTAAAGGGATATAAAATGCTACTGTAAATCATCAAGTGGATATGATCCCCCCTCCTCCCCTCTAAATATGGATCTTTTAAGGTGTTTTTTTTTTTTTTTTTTTTTTTTTTCGTGTTACTAGCCTTACATGAAACTTAATTCTTGAATTTGTAAAGTAGTTGCATATTTATTTAATCGCTAAAGTAAGAATCCACAAAAACATTTTTCTATTCTGTAATACTAGTTTGTTTTCTTTTATACACAGTTATTAAGTGTAAAGCAAATGCTATTATGTACTCCTCCAAAAAAAGTATTCGAGCAAGAGAGAAATTTCCTAATTTAGATTTGCGAATAATAATTGAGTTTTTGAAAAACGCACAACTTGATAGAAATATAGAAAGTCAAATTGATACATAGCCTAATTCATATTTTTTGATAAATAATTTTTAATATACGAAACCAACGTCGGAAATGTCTCTCTTGCTCGAATACTTTTTTTGGAGAGTGTATCTCTGCATAACAAATATGTGTATGAGTGTTACAAAAAGAAGCCTCGTTGATTTCATCAATGGAACCGCAATTAATATAGAATAATATAGGGGAATAACGGCGCAATTTATTTTCTATGGAAAGTTTTCATACGTACCAGTGACCTATTTTCACCACAGTAATATTCATAGTCCTCACAAAAAGTTTCACTGGGTTTCTCACACCAATCGGGATACTCACGGCAAAATATTCTTCTGTTTATCCTGAGTCCCGTAAAAAAAATGGTTAAAATGATTATATGTTTAAATGAGAAATTGACTACTTTAATAAACTAATTAAGAATCAAAGAATCTATAATTTTAGCTTAAATACTAAACTACTACTTTTCTCCTCATTATTGGAAAAAGATGCCCATCCAGGGGGGGGGGGGGGAGGGGAAGAATTTGGCATTCCTATCGCCCAATACTGAATTATCAGTTTCGCCGTAATCAGGATTATTAACCTAATATTGTATTAGTTGAAGTATTTGGCATTGTCATTTTAATCTGTCATGTCAAGTTTCGTATTTTCAGCCAATAATAGCTCAGGAATCTTTCTTAACCCTTTAACGCACAGTGTTCCCGTCTACCCAAAAATATTCCATTGAGCTTCTTTCTATCTTAAGTTTTGTGAGAAAGTACATAACGTTTTTTCAAACAGACTAAATTAACTGTTGCTTGCGGAATTTCATTTAGTTTTAAAAAGCAAAAAATACACTCCTTTATTTAAAAACTATTTTAAAAGAACAAAGTATTCTTTTGTGACTAAAAATAAAACTTTGGAGACGCCTATAGGATATTTTATAGATATAATATATTCCATGTGTAGTATAATATAAGGGCACTCCACACTTTAATTTTTAACGTTAACATATTTCAGTACTCTCGGGTATCAAAAAAGAATATTATTTTATACTTTTACATTTATTTTTAAACAAAAGCATTTTTAAAAGTTTTTGGTACCTATTTTTATTTTGCTTTTTTTAGTCTTTTTACAGAAATGAACCATACTTTACTGTAATTTAAATAGAAACCTAATAAGTTTCTAGAAATTTCTGCAAAACTGTGTAAATTTTAATTCAATGATGTCATTTATTTACATTTAGGTACTTGATGGGGAAATTTATTTTGTAAAACAAGATAAAATGTTCTGCAATCGCGAACAAGATTTACCACAATTTACTTTTATTATAATTATAATAATAATTATTATTATTTAATATTATAATAGGGATTCAAACCCGCCCTCTCGATGGAAGGCAAAATGTTAAATCATAGACTTCATGGACTCCCAAACTTTTGAGCACGTTTCATTTATAGAAAATTATAGTACCTTTATTATGAATTGATATAAAAAATTAAAACCTTTAAATAAAAACGTTTTGTGATTCATTTTATGTATTGTAGCTAAGACACATTAATATGCAAAAGGTTATCTGAATTGAAACTGGAAAGTTATGGCTCATTTGTAGAAATCACTTTAGACATTCATCTTGGAGGAATCATCCAAAATGATACGTGTACATTGCTTTTCATTTTTGTTTTATCAAACAGATAAGTATACATTGCCTTCCATTTTTTTCATCCAAAGAGATAAATACATATTGCTTTTCATTTTTGTTTCATCCAAAATGCTCACTAAAGATAAACTACGAAATAATTCTACTAACGACCAACTTTTGATGAAAGACTCCTTCTCCGAATCGATGATTAATCCAGAGTGACAGCTCATTTAAAAATTTAAACAAACGATTCGTTCATTTCCTTCACTCCATTCACTATTTAATTGTAAGCCTCGTGCTTGAGAGGGTCTGCGTACCCTCAACAGTGACAGTGCGCGTGAGGCAAAACCACCGAACTAAATAAAAATTAAACACGGATGAACACTCTGGATGATTTCACTCTGAGTGATTCAGTTTGGATGTACATCAAAAGTGGTACAGTGTAAATCTCGCTTTAACGAAAAAGTGATTGCAAGGTTTGGCCTAGGTATACAGTGTCAGTTAAATGAAAGCGTAAATAAAAAATAAAAATAATAATAAAATAAAAGTCTAAATTGAAACTTTTTAGAATTGATAGCTAAGATACATTCGAATGCAAAAATTCAGCTCAGTTGGAGATTGGGAACTTAGCGAAAAAGCTGATTAAAAGATTTAATCCAGATATACAGAGGGAGTTAAACAAAAGTGTGTAAAAAGGAGACTATGGTTTGCATTCTCAAAAACAACGTTTGGGAACAAAAGCTATACATGCAACAAAACATCAAACTCCAAATAAAAATATAGAGTACTTTTCACGAAGTGACCATTACCCATTATTGTCGCAAAATGTATAAGCAGGGCTGATTAAGATGTCTGGCCTTGATATATCAAGATTTACTCTAGTTGGATACTTGAACACTGCAGAAAGGAACTTTCCACTCTGGTACAGAAAACCTGATAGGCACAAAAAGAAAGCTAAAACTTTGAAAACTTTTCTGGGTGTGCTGCTAGTTAGGCAAAGGGTAGACACCGTGCCAATGGTGGACTCTTGGAACACTGTCGTAGCAAATGATGCAGTAGACATGCGCTTCCGTGGAAGGTCAGATTTCTCAACATCCATTCTTATTTTTCTGTCGAACTTTTATTCAGTATTTGTGACTGAAATAATGTAAGACACATTAATATCATAATTATTATACAACAACACATCTAATACCAAGGATTGTAATATGTTTACACCAGTGCAAAGTCTCTCCAAATTGTTTAGCTGAAAACCGCTCTTCATAATTACAAGTCTTAGCTAAGTTGGTTCATCTTACCAACATACTGTAGTCTACGTATGTATGTTTCTTTTGGTAAGTGTTTAAGACAGATCTAAGATCATTAATTAGTAACAATTAAAATGTTCTGTTGCGTTATGTAAGTCAATTATTGTGTTTTTCATTTCATTTGTATGATCTCTTAACACAGTAAATTTTATAATCGTTGGTTATTTTAAAAGAACATGTGCGTTGATATATGTATGTGTGTCGGTGATGGTATGGACAATCCATTAAACGCAATTATACACTGCTCAAAACAAAGGATATTGCGGTTTTAGGTGGATCTTGTGGCTGGGAAACTTTTTAGCTGATTCATACATGGTCGACAGACGTAGTAGGTTATATGAAAATAAATTACACATGTTCGGCAGAAAAAAATGCATTTTATTGCGCATTTGTGTAGAAAAGGAAAAAAACACAATTTGTGCATATGAGAAAAAAAGAATAAGAAAAGGTGTTTTCTTCAAAGGAAATTATTTTCAGTTGGGGGTATATGGTTTCCACGGACGGCCAGCAACGTTGAACACCTTTGAGGCATGGAGTCAATGAGGCTATTAATCACGAGTTGGGTATTCTGTCCCACTCTTCCAGAAGAGCCCTTTCCAGTTCTTGGAGAGTTTGTGGGGGTGGTTGGCGGCCAGCAACTCGTCTTCCTAGAGCGTCCCAAACGTGCTCTATTGGATTTATGTCTGGAGAACACGCCGGCCATTCCATTCGTACGATTCCTTCCTCGAAAAGGAAATCCTCCACCAGGTTAGCACGATGTGGCCTGCAGTTATCGTCCATTAAAATGAAGTCATCTCCGATTGCTGCAGCGTAAGGGACTACAATAGGTCTGAGGATCTCATCCCTATATTGGCGACCAGTTAGAGGTCCATCTCGAATGATGTAGAGGTCTGTTCGCCCGTCAATGGAGATGCCACCATACACCAACACTCCCCCACCGCCAAAGCTGACACTTTCGTGCACGAACGCAGGATTATTCCTACTGCCACGGTCCCTCCAGATGAAAATATGCCTATTATCAGGATGAACTGAAAAACGGGACTTGTCAGAAAAAAGAACATTGCTCTATTCATTTCTCCTCCATTTCACTTGCTCTGTTGCCCACTCCCTTGGTTGCCCAAGTTGGCTGCCTTGGTTGCCCCTCTGTTGCCCACTCCCTGACGATGCCTTGATGTTAGTCTAACACATACCATCGGTCGGCGAGCATACAGACCTACCATGGAGCCGGTTTCGGACAGTCTGAGTTGAAACCTTGATGCCAGTAGCCGAGCGAATCTGTTGTTGAAGAAGAGTAGCGTTCATATTCTGGTGTCTCCGAGCCGTTAACACTAAATAACGATCTTCATTGGTTGTTGTTGCCCGTCTACGACCTTGCCCTGGTCTTCGGCCTGCATTTCCAGTCGCCAAAAACCGGTTCCAGATCCTGGAAATCACACTTTGTGACACTCCAATGGCTTGCGCTACTTCGGATTAAGTTTGGGCCCCCTTCTAACCTACCGACAACTCTCCAAGCTTCTGAATCGGTTAAATGAATTCGCAGAGACATCGTACTCATCGAAACAAAGCAGTCACTGAATGCCGATCGTCCTTGTCTTCATTGTCTTTTATTCAGTTGAAAGTCCAATTTCATTCGCTGCCGCTGAAGCGACGTTTTTGACGTCGAACTCAAAATTAGCATACTCCACAGTTTGAAAATCAGAAGAATTTGCATTGGTGATTCTCTTCTTCCGTTTTCGGCAATAAAAAAAATTTCGATTATATCTTTATTTTATATAAAACTTACAATATCCTTTAATTGTTTTGAGCAGTGTATATTAAGTCTGATGCTAAGAAACATCTAAACATGCACGACAAAGCGATTATTTCATAATTTGACCTAATAAGTTTTTTTTTTATTTCTATAGTTTATTAATATTTAAAGTTGAACGATTTTTCACAGACAACCAAGAGAAGATAATAGTCATTCCATCTGCGAATGAGGGAAAACTTTTTCTGTAAAAAACAGTTTGTTCTGAACGTGTAATAACATAACTGATTTTTGAGGTATCTTTAACATACTTTTGTAACAAAAAAAAAATCAAAAAGCAGTATTTAAATTGCTCTAGTCTTTAGTCTACTTGTCCTAATTTTTTTATATTTTGACATACTACAAAATGCACATTTTCTTTTTTAAAAAGGGTGGAAAAGAAGTATAAATTAATGGATTTTATATGAGTTTTAGTCTAAATCAACATATTAAAAGTTATGATCTGCTGTGGGAAATTCAATTTAACTATATTTCTGCTTGATGTGGTCTTAGCAACAATGGTATTGAATAAAAATATTACGTCTTAAGTCAAATGATTTCGTGCTTTTTAAAATTCCCATCATGTGTGTCAGGAAAATAGTATCTTTATCTGCGCAAGAATGGGTATGCAGCTAGTGTTACATTAATAAAATTTTGTGGGCAGGGTACTTCAAGCCATAATTTGGTTTGTTTGTTTGTTTGTGTGATTATGGCAACGCTACGCTAAGGCGATCTGCCAAGGGTGGGAATGCCTAGGTAGGAGGACTTTCTAAGGGCTTGTAACGCGTATACACGTTGCATCTGGAGAAAACCTACCAAAACTCCAGACCGTTAGATCGACAGCCGCGCGGTGGGACACGAACCTGGGACCTTCACACTTCGGCCGTCTACCATTTTCAGCGGCATAACCACTGTGCCATGGTGAGGCTCATAAGTGAGGCCGTAATTTGGAAACCCCTGCTTTAATGTATTGAAGTTCGAGTAAATTTATCATTAAATACACTTAAATTAATAAGGTAACCTTTATATTGTTCTATTAATGAGTAAAAATTTCAATAATTGTAATAGTACTACATATAAAATGACTTTTGATTTAATCTTTGGAAAGCAAGTAAATCGTCAGAAAATTGCTTTTACTCTTTCCACTTCATATGCAGTAAAACGTTAGACTTCAGAATTAGACACAGTTCACTAAAATACTTACCAATGAGTTTATTGAAGCCCCCAATTCGATTTCCGCAGGAAAGTGCCTGGTTCAAAACTAGGGCGCGTCCGCAGACCTAACCGTTGGGAGTTTTCGGTTGTTCCCTCCGAAACTTGGTGTAGATACAGGTTAGGACCCCTTATATAGACCCCTACGGAACCCCCCCCCTAGACCTAGATCATACGTGCAGATAATTAGCCATAATCTCACAACATCCTACCATCGATTTCAGTAAAATACAATGTGCCGTCTTAAGGCGGGAAGCTACGAGATTTCTAACATCTACAAATTTATTGATCATTGCAGTATTATCTGAAAAATAAACTTTGGTGTATTTTAAATTTCAAATTATTTTTTAAGTGTAAAGGATCAGAACTGTAGAATGTTTACATAACACTATTGCAAATGTTTTTATTATGTTAGCACATTCTGTTTGTTTTAAAAAAGTGTTGCGTTGTAATTATTATAAAAATGCCCAGAGAAACTAAAGAGTTAACGTGTGTAAACAAGAGCAAAATGTTTTTTATCGGATGATATTTTGTAAGAGACTAGAAATCCTGCGGGCATCCTCAAGCTTTTTAAACTGTGGGTCCGACCCTCATCGACCTAGGGGGCTTCTAAGGTATTCTATCAGTGACGATGGATCGCACCGCAGCCGGTATATGAATCAGCTCCTTTCAGTGTTTTGGCTATGCAACTGATGCTTTCATCCTTCTTCTTCTAAATTCAGTTGTGCATATTGGAAGTTGTGGGATGGAATCATGTTGTATGCCTTAGTTCAGATAAGATTTGTGTCAGATTAGGATTGAATTTAACAGGATTTTTTAACATTGTTGATCAGCTTGGCACTACTATTTCCTGTTTTTGTCTTCAACTTTGCCTTATCCACCTCTGCAATACTTGATCGGTGGGGCGCCACCAATGGGGTGTGATACTCCACTATTTGATGGGATCTGAGGTTACGCGGATTTGGTGTCACTGTGTGTAACAGGCACGTAGTTTATAGTGTATTGTTGAAATGCGGAGAAATTTGTTTTAATTTTTGAGATCAAATCAAGATGTTAAGTGAATGAAATAGGAAGGGGTTATGATGATATTTTTGGGTTAAGGGGGTTAAGATGAGGATGGTAATATGTTATATGTGTTTGATGTTTATATTTTTTTGAGGTTGATTGTATATTAGTGTTACGAGTTTTAGTGTTGATATGTGTTTTTTTATTTGTTGGTGTGGGGATAGGTATGTTTGGAGTGGTGGGTTTTTTGTTGGTTTTTGGTTAGATATATGGATAGTGGGTTTTGTTGAGAGGGTTTTTGGGGGAATTATAGAGTGGTTTTGGGAGATTTATATGGTGGGTGGAGAGGTTGGGTGTGGGTTGGGGGTTGTGGGGTGTTGGTGTTTTGTTGGGGTGGTGGGGGGGTGTGTGGTGGGTGTTGGGTTGGTGTTGGGTGGTTTTTGGGTGGGTGAGTGTGTTGTTGGGGGGTGGTTGGTTTGTGGGTTGGGGGTTGGGTGGTTTGTGGTGGGGTTGTGTGGGGGGGGTGGTGGGTTGGGTGGGGGTTGGTGGGGGTGGGTGGTGTGGGTTGTTTGGGTTTGGGGTGTGTTGGTTTGGGGTGTGGGTTGTGTTGGGTTTGGGGGTGGGTGGGTGGTGGGGGTTGGTGGGTTTGGGTGGTGTTGTGGGTGGTTGGTGGTGGGGTTGGGGGGTGGGGGGTTGTGGTTGGGTGTGTTGTTGTGGGGTTTGGTTGTGTTGGGGGTGGTGGTTGGGTTGGGTGGGGTGGGGGGGTGGTGGTTGTGGGGGGTGTGTGGTGGTGGGTGGTGGTGGGGGGTGGGTTGTGGGTGGGTGTGGTTGGTGGGTGGGGGGGTGGTGTTGGTGGGGGGGGGGGGTGGGTGTGGTGTGTGGGGGTTGGTGGGGGGTGTGGGGTGTTGTGGGTGGGTGTGTGGTGTGGGGGTTGGGGGTGTGGGGGGTGGGGGGTGGGTGTGGGGGGGGGGGTGGTGTGGGGGTTGTGGGGGGGTGGGGGGGGGGTGGTGTTGGTGGGTGGGGTTGGTGGGGTGGGTGGGTGGTGTGGGGGTGTGGGTGGTGGTTGGGTGGGGGTGGGGTGTTGGTGGGGTGTGGGGGGGTGTGGGTGTGGGGTGGTGGGGGGGTGTGGGGTGGTGGTGGGTTGGTGGGGGGGGGGTTGGGTGGGTGGGGGTTGGGGGGGGGTGTTGGGGGGGTGTGGGGTGGGTGGGTGGGGTGGTGGTGTGTGTGGGTGTGGGGGTGTGGTGTGGGGGGGGGGGGTGTGTGGGTGTGGGGGGTGGTGGGGTGGGGTGGGTGGTTGGGGGTGGGTGTGTGGGTGGGTGGGGTTGGGTTTGGGGGTGTGGGTGGTGGGTGTGGGTGTGGTTGGGGGTTGTTGGGTGGGGGGGTGGGTGTGGTGGGGTGGGGGTGTGGGGGGGTGTGGTGTGGGGGTGGGTGTGGGTGGGGTGTGGGTGGTGGGTGTGGGGGGTGGGGGTGGTGGTGTGGGGGTGTGGGGTGGGGGGTGGGGTGGGGGGTGGTGGGGTGTGGTTGTGGGGGGGGGGGGTGTGGGGGTGGGGGGGTTGGGTGGGGGTGGTGTGGGTGGTGGGTGGGGGGGTGGGGTGGTGTGGGGGGGGTGTGTGGTGTGGGGGTGGGGGGTGGTGGGGGGTGGGGGGGTGTGGGGGGGGTGTGGTGGTGGGGGTGTGGGGTGGTGTGGGGTGGTGGTGGGTGTGTGGGGTGGGTGTGTGGTGGGGGTGGGGGGGTGGGGGGGGTGGTGTTGGGGGGGGTGGGGGTGGGGGTGGTGGGGGGGGGTGGGGTGGTGGTGGGTGGGGGGGTGGGGGGGTTGTGGTGGGTGGGGGGTGGGGGGTGGGGTTGGTGGGTGTGTGGGGGTGGGGTGTGTTGGTGGGTGGTTGGGGTGGTTGGTTGGGGGTGGGGGTGTGGTGGGTTGGGTGGGGGGGGGGTGGGTGTGGGGGGGTGGGTGGGTGGGTGTGGGGGGTGGTTGTGGGGTGGGTGGGTGGGGGTGGGGGGTGGTGGTGTGTGGGGTGGTGGGTGGGTGTGGGGGGTTGTGGTGTTGGGTGGTGGGGGTGTGGGGTGGTTGTGGTGGGGTGTGTGGGGTGGGGTGTGGGTGGGTGTGGGTTGGGTGGGGTGGGGGTGGGGTTGTGTGGGTGGGGGTGGGTGGGTGTTGGGGGTGGTGGTGGGGGGGGGGTTGTGTGTGGGGGTGGGGGGGGGGGGTGGGGGGTGTTGGTGGTGTGGGGGTGTGGGTGGTGTGGTGGGGGGTGGGTGTGGTTGGGGTGGTGGGGGTGTGGGGGGGGGGGGTGTGGGGGTGGGTGGGGTGGTTGGGGTGTGGGTGGGGGGTGGGGGTGTGGTGGGGGGTGGGTGGTGTGGGGTGGGGGGTGTTGGGGGGTGGGGGGGTGGGTGTTGGGGTGGGGTGGTTGTGTGGGGGGTGGGGTTGGGGGGGTGGGTTGGTGGGTTGGGGTGGTGGTGGGTGGTGGGGTGGGGGTGGGGTGGTGGGTGGGGGGGGTGGTGGTGGGTGGGGGGGTGTGGTGGGGGGTGTGGTGGTGGGGGGGTGTGGTGGGTGGTGTTGGGGTGGGGGGGTTGGTGGGGTGGGGGTTGGGGTGGGTGGGGTTGGGGGGGTGGTGTGGGGGGGTGTGGTGGGTGGGGGGTGTGGTGGGGGTGGGTGGGGGGTGGGGTGGGGGGGTGGGGGGTGGGGGGTGGTGTGTGGGGGTGGGGTGTGGGTGGGGTGGGGGGTGTGGTGGGGTGTGGTGTTTGGGTGGGTGGGGGGTGTGGTGTGGTGGGGGTGTGGTTGGTGGGTGTGGGGTGGGTGGTGGGGGGTGGTGGGTGGTGGGGGTGTGGGTGTTTGGGGTGGGGTGTGGTTGTTGTGGGGGTTGGTGTGTGGGGTGGTTGGTGGTTGTGGGGTGGGGTTTGGGGGGTTGGGGTGGTGTGGGTGGTGGTGGGGTGGGGGGGGTGGGGTGTGGTGGTGTGGGGGGTGTTGGGGGTGTGGTGGTGGGGGTGTGGTTGGGGTGGGTGTGGGGGGGTTGGTGGGTGGGTGTTTGGGGGGTGGTGGGTGGTGGGGTGGGGGTGGGTGGTGGGGGGGTGGTTGTGGGTGGGTGGTGGGTTTGTGTGGGGGTGGTGTTGGGGGTTGGGGGGTGGGGTGGGTTGGTGGGGGGGGTGGGGTGTGGTGTGTGGGGGTGGTTGGGGGTGGGTGGTTGTGGGGTGTTGTGTGGGGGTGTTGTTTGTGGGTGTGGGGGGGTTGGTGGGGGGGTGTGGTGGGGGTGGTGGTGTTGGGTGGGGGTGGGTTGTTTGTGTTGTTTTTTTGTTTTTGGTTGTTTGGTGGGGGGTTGGGGTTTGTGGGGGGGGGGTTGGGTGGTTGGGGGTTGGTGGGGTGGTGGGGGTTGGTGTGGTTGGGGGTGGGTGTGGGTTGGTGTGTGTTGGTGTGGGGGTTGTGGTTGGGGGTGGGGGGTGGTTTTGGGGGGTTTTTTGGGGTTGTTTGTGGGTTGTTGTTTTGATGGTGTGGGTGGTGGGTTTGGTGTGGTTTTTGTTTGGGTTGGGTGGTGTTGTTGTGTGTGGTTGGGGTTTGTTGGGGTGGGGAAAGGGGGAATGGGGGTATATTGAAGAGGGTGTGGTATTTGTTTGGTGTTTTTGAATGTTTGGGGTGGGTGGGATTTTTTTGGGTGGAGGATGTAGGTTAGTAGGTTGTTTGGTTGTGTTGTATAGAGGGTTTAGGGGGGTTGTGGGGGATTTGTGTTTTGTGGATTGTATGGGGTTTATTATTTGTTTTGGATAGTAATATAGTTAGAACGTAACTCGTAACTCGGAAAAGCTAACTCGTACATTGTGCAGTATGTTTTCCAAACATATTGTTTTAAATAATTATTTTATGTTAATGTATTTTTAAAGCTAAATAATTTTAATTGGTTTTAATTTGTTCTAAAATAAGTGATACAACCTCTCAGGAGCACATCCAGGAAAAAGCTTTGGGGAGGGAATGTAATATGGAAAAGAAAAAAATCTGAAAAACTTTCATATTAATGACTATGTCATTTTATCTCTCAACACCCTTTATTGAAAAATGTGTCCCAAAAATGCGACATAAAAAAACGACATAAAAAGCGACATAATTTTACATGTATTTAAATACTATTAGTTCACAACAGCTTTAATCTATTGTTACAATATTTCGTAAGATGTAGAATATGCTTCACATGCATTTTATATATATATTTAAATACTATTAGTTCGCAACAGCTTTAATCTATTGTTACAATATTTCGTAAGCTGTAGAATATTGTTGCGGAATTACTCTGCTACTCCTGGGGTTCGTCGTTCTAAAGTCCAGTTGGTGTAAAAAGTTCAAGTAAAAAGTCACTTGTCAGGATGGAACACAAGCTTTATTACTTCTAGAACAATCGTACTAGAACTTCGTAGAACTTCGAAGAAGAACTTCGTAGAACAATCAGCTGTACACAATTAATGCTGTATGTCTCACACAAAATAGAACACTTTCACTGGCAAAAATTCAGTGAAAATATACGAGAAATAACACTAACAGTCTCTCAAGACTCAGCGATGAAAAATGTACACACAGCACTTAAATTCAAAGCTTCACAAACAGCGCGAAACACAGCTTCTATCACAAAGCAAGCGTATTTACTCTCCCAAAGCTTGATCAACAATGAATACTCGGGGCAACGCGCCGGTTTAAATAGAGGAGGCAGAAACTGCGGGAAGCTTCTAGAGGAGTATATTTCTTGAAGATTCTACATAAAGCGAGAATATCGATTACGTCATAGAAGAGAAATGTTAGGTTATTATGCGTTTTTAATGCAGGAAAAACAACTTCCAGGCCCCATTGGGAAAATCGCGCCAAATGACCAAAAAGTCGCCAAGCTTGGCGACTTTTGGCGAAATATCGCCAAATTTGGCGCCAAAAATAAGTCCTCAAAAGTGAAGAGATCTAAGCTCTAGGACTAATATTTCTCGAGATTTCTAGAAGCCCATAGAAAAACATATGGGAAAGCGAAACCTCCGTATCTCCGGTTCTAATTGGCCGATTTTGATGCAACAAAAAGCAAAATTTATCTATTTGAAGCGTAGAATACGAATTTTAAACCATTTTAAGCCCCAGAGCAGCGGGTTGCCCCGAAAATTCGTAACATTGCCCCCTTCCCAAGGACTGCACGTCCCGGGCAGTACAATCCCTAGTTAGGAGGTCACACAGGTACCTACACTGTATAACACTTAACAAGATCTTAACAACATAATTCAAGCAAGTAATCAATAGCACAATAAGCAAATACACATTAATAAATAAATAATCATCATAATAAATAATTACACTGTAATAAGTAATCAATGTAATAACAAATACACATTAATAAAATCCAATATATTACAAATATGCACACTAAACACGGCGTAAGTGGTGAGAGAAAGAGAGTTGAAGAAAGAGGAAGAGAAGAGAAAGACAGGAAAGTAATGAGAGATGAAAGAAAAGAGGAATTACGCCATAGTGACCATGGTCTGAGCTAATTACAACCGCGGTAGATGGCTAGCCGATCGTAATGTACAACTCTTGGCTTCGAGTTTGGTGACTTACGAATCCGTACGATGACGTCATTCAGCCGGTTTAGGACTGTGTAAGGACCGTCCCACGGCGATTGCAGCTTGGGAGACAGGCCTTTCCGTCGAGTAGGATTCCATAGCCAAACTTTGTCACCTGCGTTGAACTCGTGTCCCGTAGCCTTCGTGTCGTAGCGAGTCTTCATCTTTTCCGTGTTCAGGTTGATCCGCTCCCGAGCAAAATGATGTACATCTTCAAACCGTGCCCGAAGGTTTTCCACGTACTCCTCTGGCGATGAAGGCGCATCTGGAGGGCGGCCGAACACTAGATCGGCGGGAAGACGAAGATCTCTGCCGAACAGCATCTGGGAAGGTGTGAAGCCGGTAGTCTCATGGACGGCACTCCTATAGGCCAGCAGGAACAGGGGGAGATTCTTGTCCCAGTCCTCTTGATTCCTAGATACCAGGAGCGAGAGGTTGTTCAAAATTGTACGATTGAACCTCTCCACCATGCCGTCGGATTGTGGGTGTAAAGGCGTAGTCTGGGTTTTGTCCATTCCGAGAAGTTGGCATAGTCCTTTAAAGACTGCAGAGGTAAAGTTCGTTCCTTGGTCGGAATGAAGTTGCAGAGGGGTTCCATATCTGGAAATCCATTCTTGCACCAGTACCTCTGCTACGGTCGTAGCTTCTTGATCGGGAATAGGAAACGCTTCGGGCCATTTAGAGAAGTAGTCAATGACAACTAGGATGTATTTGTTGCCATCCGAAGTTCGCGGAAGAGGTCCCAGGATGTCGAGGGCAATCCTCTCAAAAGGCGCTCCTACATTATAACGATGTAGTCTTCCACGGCTTCGTTTCTTCGGGCCTTTACGGGCGGCACAGGCGTCACAAGCTTGACACCACTTTTCGACGTCGCCTCGAGCCCTAACCCAGTAGAAGCGCTCGCGAACTTTGTGCAGGGTCTTCATTACGCCAAAATGGCCCCCAGTTAAGCCATTATGAAGTTCTTCTAGAACCTTCGGAATCCTCGAGCTAGGGAGTACTAACTGCCATCGGAGCATCTTGCCGTCGTCCGACTCCCATTTACGATACAGGACTCCATTTCTCAGGCGAAGCGAATCCCATAAAGCCCAGTACTGTTTTGTTGCCGGACTGTAAGATGATATTTCCTGCCAACTGGGCTTAGCGCTGGATTTTTCCATAAATTCTACAATAGGTTTGATGTCGCTGTCTGCTAATTGGTCCGCCCGAACATTTTCGTCACTCCAGGGATCTTGAGATGATGCCGATGATGTAACTTGGCGGACAACGGGATGTTTCAGATGGTAATTTTTCTCTGCCCTGGAGCAATAGCGACAACTGTCTATGCAGGGCCTTCTCGACAAAGCATCTGCATTTCCATGAGATGACCCTTTCCGATGACGTATCTCGATGTCATATTCTTGTAATCGCTGTATCCACCTGGCTATTTGGCCCTCTGGATTCTTGAAATTTAGAAGCCAGGTTAAAGAGGCATGGTCCGTTCGGAGCAGGAACTTTCGGCCGTACAGGTAATGATGGAAGTGCTCCACGGCTTTAATGATAGCAAGAAGTTCCTTTCTCGTAACACAATAGTTACGTTCTGCCTTTGAAAGGCATTTGCTCCAGTAAGCAATGACGTGTTCTTGGCCATCTATCTCCTGGGACAAAACTGCTCCAACACTCTCCTTACTTGCGTCTGTGTCCAGGATAAATGGCTTGTCAGGGTGAGGATACGACAGGATCGGCGAAGATGTTAAAGCCGTCTTCAGTTCGTTGAATGCGTCCTCACATTCCTCAGTCCATAGAAATTTCTGTCCAGTCTCGGTCAATTTGTGAAGAGGTCTTGCAATTTGAGAAAAACCCTTCACGAATTTTCGATAGTAAGTACACAGACCGAGAAAACTTCTTAAGTCATGGATATTCTCGGGACGACTCCAGTTCTGGACTGCGGACGTCTTTTCGGGATCGGTTCGGACTCCGTGGGCGGATATTATGTGCCCGAGGTAACGTACTTCCCGACGAAACAAATTACACTTCGATGGACTTAGTTTCAAGTTTGCCTCTTTTAATTTCTGTAGTACCTTTCGAATGTTCTCGAGATGCTCTTCGAAAGTCCTTCCGACGATGATGATATCGTCCAAATAAACGAGACATGCTTCGTAGGAAAGTCCTCTCAACACTGTCTCCATTAGACGCTCGAATGTAGCCGGTGCGTTGCAGAGTCCAAAAGGCATAACTTTGAACTGCCACAATCCTTGTCCCGTGGTGAACGCAGTCTTTTCACGGTCATCGGGATGGATTTCTACTTGCCAGTAGCCACTCTTGAGATCCAGAGTGGAGAACCATTCGTTTCCCGATAAAGTGTCCAATGTGTCGTCTATCCTGGGAAGAGGGTAGCTGTCTTTCTTGGTAATGTCATTCAGACGTCTATAGTCAACGCAGAACCGGGTGGAACCATCTTTCTTTCGGACCAAAACAATCGGCGAGGCCCACGGACTAGTCGATGGCTCGATGACGTCATCACGCTGCATCTCCTCTAAAAGTCTGCTCACCTCTTCTTGCTTAGCAAACGGCAGCCGCCTAGGATGTTGCTTGATGGGAGAATGGCTGCCTGTATCTATCCTATGTTGAGTTAAGCTCGTACGGCCAAAGTCACCGGAAGTACGAGAGAAGAGGTCTTCAAATTCAGCTATTACTTTCTCCGCAGCGCCTCTCTGTTCTGCCGTTAACTCCACGTCTTGTAATAATTCCTTCGTCAGGCACTCAGATGATTTAGCTGTCGTTTGGCTGATGTTCTTATTAATGCAGGTAACAGGAGAGCATGTCGCCAACACTTCATTTTTCTTTATCACCTTCGACTTGTCCGTCACATTTACTACTCTAACTGGAATTTCTGTTCTCGACAAGTCCACAAGTGTTGCTCCCACAAGTACTCCTTTGACGGAATCACTATTGTTTGGGTGTTCGATTAATCCAAAACGGAATTTATTGTTTTCTTTTACTGTTCCAGAAATTATTGAATCAGTTCTTGGAGGTAGAGTGATTTCAGTCTGGGCTATTATTTGCTGAACAGGTAAAATAGTTTCATTTTTAATTTCGAACGCAGCTATTTCTTCTGAGTCTGAACGAAGCTCATTATTCTTAAAGTCCAAGTTAAATTTGTGCGATTTTAAAAAGTCGAGTCCGAGAATAAAAGAGTCTGTAATATTGGCGACATATACCACATGGTCGTATCTGGCATTTCCAAACGTGATTTCTACTTGCGCTTTTCCGCCCACTTCGATCTTGTCACCTGTCACAGTCTGGAGGGTCAGCGAGGGCGGAGTCCAGATAATCTTCAAATTTAATTTCTTGGCCAGATCCGTCCTTATGATGGTTACGTTCGCTCCAGTATCAATCACCATGTGGCATGGGGAACCATTAACATATCCCAGTACGAAGAGTCCATTACTGCCGCCATTCGCTGATGAAATCTGCAAGACTTTTAGGTGGGGCTTTTGACTATCTGGCAACCTCCGCCCCGCGAGATGGCCACCTCCTAGTTTCCCTCTTTCATGATCTTAGAGTTCTCTTGCTGGTCATGAGACTTTCGACCACAATGCTTTTGTACATGGCCTTCGACGCCACACTTCCAGCATTTTACTTTCTTTGGGCCATCTCTCGTTCTATCGGATCTTAATTTTCGCTCTATGAGATCTTCAATTCTCTTCAACCTGTTCTCGACGCTCTCTGTGTCTTTGTCAGCTCCCTCTTGGACCGTGACCGCTCTAACAGCATGCCGATCTTTTCTCACGGCCCGCTGGGCTGCCTCTAGCTTCATTGCGAACACCAGAGCAGACTTCAAATCCTGATAATCCTCCAACATGAGTGCCTTTTGGGTTTCTGGATCACGGATGGCTTCAATAAAATGACGTACCGCCATTTCTTCTCGGACATTATCAAGGTGGTCCATGTAGGCTAGATGACACAGCCTATCTATGTCCGAAGCCAGCTCTTGAAGGGTCTCGCCAGATCTCTGCATCCTTGACTTAAGTTGGATTCTACTATATTCTTTCTGGCACTTCTCTCCGAATTTCATCTCCAAGGCACTTGCGAGGGCGTCAAAATCTCCTATCTTCGTCGCTCCAATAGTTTGCAATACGTTAATTGCATCTCCGCTAAGGGAAGCGGCCAGTTGGTCCGCTTTCTCGGACTCGCTCCAACCATTGGCTTTGGCGACGATTAAAAATTGGGTCTTGTAGGCTTCCCAGGGAGTCTTTCCGTCATAAGTGGTAAGTTTCACTGCTGGGCGGCGTGACGACAGTCTGATGTTTTCCGGTAACTTTCCCAGCTTGACGAGAGAGTCCAATTTTTCTTCCATTTTAGCTTCACATTCTTCCCGTATCTTCGAAACTATATTTTCTTTCCAATCCAATTTGTCCTCGATTTTATTATTAAATTCTTCACGTAATTGTTTCATGTTTCTAGCTTGGCTTTCTTCTAGTATCGACATTCTTTTCTCCATTTCCTCATGATTTTTCTCTACTTTTTCCAGTCCGGATTTCATTTCTTCCAGCCCGGCTTCTATTTTTCTATCGAGTCCGGATTTCATCTCGTCGTGTGCGGCTCTTAACTCCTCCAATTCGATTTTCACTTCATTGTGTGCGGCCTTTAACTCCTCCAATCCGGTTTTTGTCTGTTCTTGTCCGGCTTCAATTTTCTTCTCTAAATCCGCCTTCATCTGTTCTTGTCCGGCTTTCATTTCGTCTTGTCCGGCTTTCATCTCGTCTTGTCCGGCTTTCATTTCTTTTTTTATCTCATCTTGTCCGGATTTCATTTCCTGCATCATATTCATGAGCTTTTGAAGTTGTTCTTCCATTTTTTGTCTAGTCAAAACCATAAACTGGAAAATTAAAGTCCTTCTTTAGAATCCCGATTCTGACACCAAATGTTGCGGAATTACTCTGCTACTCCTGGGGTTCGTCGTTCTAAAGTCCAGTTGGTGTAAAAAGTTCAAGTAAAAAGTCACTTGTCAGGATGGAACACAAGCTTTATTACTTCTAGAACAATCGTACTAGAACTTCGTAGAACTTCGAAGAAGAACTTCGTAGAACAATCAGCTGTACACAATTAATGCTGTATGTCTCACACAAAATAGAACACTTTCACTGGCAAAAATTCAGTGAAAATATACGAGAAATAACACTAACAGTCTCTCAAGACTCAGCGATGAAAAATGTACACACAGCACTTAAATTCAAAGCTTCACAAACAGCGCGAAACACAGCTTCTATCACAAAGCAAGCGTATTTACTCTCCCAAAGCTTGATCAACAATGAATACTCGGGGCAACGCGCCGGTTTAAATAGAGGAGGCAGAAACTGCGGGAAGCTTCTAGAGGAGTATATTTCTTGAAGATTCTACATAAAGCGAGAATATCGATTACGTCATAGAAGAGAAATGTTAGGTTATTATGCGTTTTTAATGCAGGAAAAACAACTTCCAGGCCCCATTGGGAAAATCGCGCCAAATGACCAAAAAGTCGCCAAGCTTGGCGACTTTTGGCGAAATATCGCCAAATTTGGCGCCAAAAATAAGTCCTCAAAAGTGAAGAGATCTAAGCTCTAGGACTAATATTTCTCGAGATTTCTAGAAGCCCATAGAAAAACATATGGGAAAGCGAAACCTCCGTATCTCCGGTTCTAATTGGCCGATTTTGATGCAACAAAAAGCAAAATTTATCTATTTGAAGCGTAGAATACGAATTTTAAACCATTTTAAGCCCCAGAGCAGCGGGTTGCCCCGAAAATTCGTAACAATATACTTCACATGTATTTTTCTATAAATAGGTTACACTCATAAAAATTTCATCATAGGGTTACCAGGCAAAATACGCGAAAGATGAGCGATAAAATGACATAGTGAATTAATATCGTTTTAATATGGCAATAATGAAGCTAAAAAATTAGGGGGGTTCAGGGGAGGTCTCCCCCCGACGAGGTTCGAACAGCCGAGATTTTTTTAAATACTCACTAAAGTGCTATATGTTAAAAACGTATCATAATCCATGCGCCTTCTCTTTTACTTTCTCTTTCCATTAAGAGGGAAAGTGTATGATTATTAATGAGTATGCCATATTTTTTTTTTCATGGTTCCATATAACACTTTGAAATCGAAATCTATATTAAAATCGCCTACTAAAACTGTTTTACAATCTTCGCCACGCATTTTCTAACTATACTTCACCATTATAAATAGTGTTTGGAATGTGCGTCATAATACATGAGTATGCAGTGTTTGTCTTTCTTGTTCCACAAAACACTTCTTCGGAGTTGAAATCTACATTAAAATCGACTGCCAAATCTGTTTTAAAATCTTCGGCTGGCATATTCTAACTATACTTAATCTTTATAAATACTATTTGAAAAGTGTATCATAATCCATGAGTGTAACCAGGCACGTATCCAGAAAAGCATTTTGGAAGGGGTCCAAAAATGTCGGAGGAGGTGCAAACGGTAAAAAAGGTAGAATTTTTCACAAAGAGACTATATCATTATCATTTTAGTAACAAAAATCAAAATTTCGGACGGGTGGGGGGGCGTCCGGATCACTGCCCCCCTCCCTTAAATACGTTCTTGAGTGTAACGTATTTGTCTTCCCTGCTTCATAAAACACTTATTGGAATTGAAATCTATATTAAAAACGCTTACTAAAACTATTTACAATCTTTGCCAGGCATATTCTAACTATACTTTTCCTCTGTAATAAACTGCTGCGTTTTGCCAGTTTCTAGCTAAATTTGGAAGATATCTCCAAGCTTGGTTCAGTTTTGAAGGCTAATTTTTGGCGCCAAACATGACGATAAATCATCAAATATTACAATCCTTAATGACTTTCAATAATTTACCCCCCCCCCGCTATCTGGCACTTTTAAGTATTTCTCTCCACGGGCCGTAATATATGAGAAATATTTTTGGTAGCACTGTAAAACTTTTATGAGTCTTATGCACACCAAAATCAATAACGGTTGTACGACGGTAGTGTATGATTCATATATACCGAATTTGAGCTCAATCGAATCCACCGTTTAGGAGCTAGCGTACTTTTAAGTATTTCTCTCCATAGGGCGTAATGCGTAAGAAATACATTTGTAGCCCTGTAAAAAGAAAACTATAAGTCCTATACGCACCAAAATCAAGACACATCATTTGCCGGTGGTCTATGATATATAAATTAAATTCAAGCTCAATCGAATGCACCGTTATCCCGTTGAAAGATGCAACGAAAACGTGTCGACACAAAGTACCGGTGTGACGAAATAGAAGTTCAGTGCTGATAAATCGTACATAAATAAACGGAATTCCTGCATGAAATAAAGCTTACACTAACTAACTACAGGGGATTTATCCCGATATCCACCCTCCTTAGCTAAGCCACGGCTACCTCAACTAAAAGGCTATGGCGCTTCTCCCGCTCTTAGCTAATGACGTCACAGCACCAGTGCGGGTTTATCTGGACTTCCACGAAAGAACATTACATGTATACAAAATGCAATATTGCGTCTATTAAGTTTTAATTAAATATACATATTTTGGAGTCTATATTTTACTAAGGATCAAATGTAAGTGTAAAACATAGTAACAATACGTGGGATTCATACGAAATATACCGTTTTAAAAATACTTAGAAAAACTTTCGCAAGACTTTATAAGATGAATTTGGAATTTTTTTAAATTACTCTAATTGAGTAGAACCGAATAATTTAAATTTCAGCATGTTAATCACAGATAAATAAGTGTTTGACTGTAGGGAAAAAATTGAAAAACATACAAAATATTGGGATACTACAAAGGAATGCAAGAAATATTTTTGAAGATATATAATGTATTAATAGCTATATTGAAAAACTCTTACAATTCAAAATATTGAAATATTAAGACACTTAAATTGAAATGCAAATATGTTATTACTAATAGTTACTTTTATGTATATGTATTATGCTTCAGGGCATAAAAAATGAAATAAATCAGGAAAAAACATAAAATTTTTTGCTGTGATGTCTTTCAATAAATCAGCACATCAGGGTACTTTTATTTCAGTAAACTCATGCTTTCTGACGAAAGACGTAAATCTTATCTCTATTTTTTTCCAAATGTAATATGGAATTAATGTAGTATGAAATTAATAACAATTTTCAAAAGAAAATTTTAACAATATTTTTAAGAATTACAGAAAATAACTTTAATAATATAATTTAAAAGAATTAAACTGGATTTCTATTCTCCTTCTGCTAAATAATAGAACAGGCTAATGAGTCCCCCAGAACTTAACCATAATCAAAGTATATGTAGTTCTGTATTATCACAAGATTGTGAGGTTATCACCCTTGCCAAAGGGGCTCATTTTGCTCTAATTTTTTTACTTTTCTTTCTGAATTTTTTTTCAAATCCTGATTTTTTATTTTAAGGTAATTACTTAACAAAATATTTGAAGATCTGGATAGAGCATCTTTAACCAGCTCAATACTGTTGCGGAATTACTCTGCTACTCCTTGGGTTCGTCGTTCTAAAGTCAAGTTGGTGTAAAAAGTTCAAGTAAAAAGTCACTTGTCAGGATGGAATACAAACTTTATTTCTTCTAGAACTTCGTAGAACAATCAGCTGCACACAATTCACAAGCACAATCTAGCAGTAAAGTGCTTTTAACAGTTCGATTAGATCAGAAACTCTCACGAATGCTGTATTTCTCACACAAAATAGAACACTTTCACTGACAAGAATTCAGCGAAAATATACGAGAAATAACACTAACGGTCTCTCAAGACTCAGCAATGAAGAATTTACACACAGCACTTAAATTCAAAGCTTCACAAACAGCGCGAAACACAGCTTCCTTCACAAAGCAAGCGTATTCACTCTCTCAAAGCTTGATCAACAATGAATCGTCGGGGCGACACGCTTCTATAAATAGCCGACGCAGGAGGTACAAGAGGTTTCCAGAAAAGTCAATTTCTCGAGGGTTCTACATAACGCGTGAATATTGATTACGTCATAGAAGAGAAATGTTAGGTTATTATGCGTTTTTAATGCAGGAAAAACAACTTCCAGGCCCCATTGGGAAAATCGCGCCAAATGACCAAAAAGTCGCCAAGCTTGGCGACTTTTGGCGAAATATCGCCAAATTTGGCGCCAAAAATAAGTCCTCAAAAGTGAAGAGATCTAAGCTCTAGGACTAATATTTCTCGAGATTTCTAGAAGCCCATAGAAAAACATATGGGAAAGCGAAACCTCCGTATCTCCGGTTCTAATTGGCCGATTTTGATGCAACAAAAAGCAAAATTTATCTATTTGAAGCGTAGAATACGAATTTTAAACCATTCTAAGCCCCAGAGCAGCGGGTTGCCCCGAAAATTCGCAACATTGCCCCCTTCCCAAGGACTGCACGTCCCGGGCAGTACAATCCCTAGTTAGGAGGTCACACAGGTACCTACACTGTATAACACTTAACAAGATCTTAACAACATAATTCAAGCAAGTAATCAATAGCACAATAAGCAAATACACATTAATAAATAAATAATCAACATAATAAATAATTACACTGTAATAAGTAATCAATGTAATAACAAATACACATTAATAAAATCCAATATATTACAAATATATACACTAAACATGGCGTAAGTAATGAGTGAAAGAGAGTTGACGAAAGAGTAAGAGAAGAGAAAGACAGGAAAGAAATGACAGTTGAAAGAAAGGAGGAATTACGCCATAGTGAACATGGTCTGATAGTCAAATAACTAATTACAACCGCGGTAGATGGCTAGCCGATCGTAATGTACAACTCTTGGCTTCGAGTTTGGTGACTTACGAATCCGTACGATGACGTCATTCAGCCGGTTTAGGACTGTGTAAGGACCGTCCCACGGCGATTGCAGCTTGGGAGACAGGCCTTTCCGTCGAGTAGGATTCCATAGCCAAACTTTGTCACCTGCGTTGAACTCGTGTCCCGTAGCTTTCGTGTCGTAGCGAGTCTTCATCTTTTCCGTGTTCAGGTTGATCCGCTCCCGAGCAAAATGATGCACATCTTCAAACCGTGCCCGAAGGTTTTCCACGTACTCCTCTGGCGATGAAGGCGCATCTGGAGGGCGGCCGAACACTAGATCGGCGGGAAGACGAAGATCTCTGCCGAACAGCATCTGGGAAGGTGTGAAGCCGGTAGTCTCATGGACGGCACTCCTATAGGCCAGCAGGAACAGGGGGAGTTTCTTGTCCCAGTCCTCTTGATTCCTAGATACCAGGAGCGAGAGGTTGTTCAAAATTGTACGATTGAACCTCTCCACCATGCCGTCGGATTGTGGGTGTAAAGGCGTAGTCTGGGTTTTGTCCATTCCGAGAAGTTGGCATAGTCCTTTAAAGACTGCAGAGGTAAAGTTCGTTCCTTGGTCGGAATGAAGTTGCAGAGGGGTTCCATATCTGGAAATCCATTCTTGCACCAGTACCTCTGCTACGGTCGTAGCTTCTTGATCGGGAATAGGAAACGCTTCGGGCCATTTAGAGAAGTAGTCAATGACAACTAGGATGTATTTGTTGCCATCCGAAGTTCGCGGAAGAGGTCCCAGGATGTCGAGTGCAATCCTCTCAAAAGGCGCTCCTACATTATAACGATGTAGTCTTCCACGGCTTCGTTTCTTCGGGCCTTTGCGGGCGGCACAGGCGTCACAAGCTTGACACCACTTTTCGACGTCGCCTCGAGCCCTAACCCAGTAAAAGCGCTCGCGAACTTTCTGCAGGGTCTTCATCACGCCAAAATGGCCTCCAGTTAAGCCATTATGCAGCTCTTCTAGAACCTTCGGAATCCTCGAGCGAGGGAGTACTAACTGCCATCGGAGCATCTTGCCGTCGTCCGACTCCCATTTACGATACAGGACTCCATTCCTCAGGCGAAGCGAATCCCATAAAGCCCAGTACTGTTTTGTTGCCGGACTGCAAGATGATATTTCTTGCCAGCTGGGCTTATTGCCGGACTTTTCCATAAACTCCACAATAGGTTTGATGTCGCTATCTGCTAATTGGTCCGCCCGAACATTTTCATCACTCCAGGGATCTTGAGATGGTGCCGATGATGTAACTTGGCGGACAACGGGATGATTCAGATGGTAATTTTTCTCTGCCCTGGAGCAATAGCGACAACTGTCTATGCAGGGCCTTCTCGACAAAGCATCTGCATTTCCATGAGATGACCCTTTCCGATGACGTATCTCGATGTCATATTCTTGTAAGCGCTGTATCCACCTGGCTATTTGGCCCTCCGGATTCTTGAAATTTAGAAGCCAGGTTAAAGAGGCATGGTCCGTTCGGAGCAGGAACTTTCGGCCGTACAGGTAATGATGGAAGTGCTCCACGGCCTTAATGATAGCAAGGAGTTCCTTTCTCGTAACACAATAGTTACGTTCTGCCTTTGAAAGGCATTTGCTCCAGTAAGCAATGACGTGTTCTTGGCCATCTATCTCCTGGGACAAAACTGCTCCGACACTCTCCTTACTTGCGTCTGTGTCCAGGATAAATGGCTTGTCAGGGTGAGGATACGACAAGATCGGCGAAGATGTTAAAGCCGTCTTCAGTTCGTTGAATGCGTCCTCACATTCGTCAGTCCAGAGAAATTTCTGTCCAGTCTCGGTCAATTTGTGAAGAGGTCTTGCAATTTGAGAAAAGCCCTTCACGAATTTTCGATAGTAAGTACACAGACCGAGAAAACTTCTTAAGTCGTGGATATTCTCGGGACGACTCCAGTTCTGGACTGCGGACGTCTTTTCGGGATCGGTTCGGACTCCGTGGGCGGATATTATGTGCCCGAGGTAACGTACTTCCCGACGAAACAAATTGCACTTCGATGGACTCAGTTTCAAGTTCGCCTCCTTTAATTTCTGCAGCACCTTTCGGATGTTCTCTAGATGCTCTTCGAAAGTCCTTCCGACGATGATGATATCGTCCAAATAAACGAGACATGCTTCGTAGGAAAGTCCTCTCAACACTGTCTCCATTAGTCGCTCGAATGTAGCAGGTGCGTTGCAGAGTCCAAAAGGCATAACTTTGAACTGCCATAATCCTTGTCCCGTGGTGAACGCAGTCTTTTCACGGTCGTCGGGATGAATTTCCACTTGCCAGTAACCACTTTTCAGATCCAGAGTGGAAAACCATTCGTTTCCCGATAAAGTGTCCAAAGTGTCGTCTATCCTGGGAAGAGGGTAGCTGTCTTTCTTGGTAATGTCATTCAGACGTCTGTAGTCAACACAGAACCGGGTGGAACCATCCTTCTTTCGGACCAAAACAATTGGCGAGGCCCAGGGACTAGTCGATGGCTCGATGACGTCATCACGCTTCATCTCCTCTAAAAGTCTGCTCACCTCTTCTTGCTTAGCAAACGGCAGCCGCCTAGGATGTTGCTTGATGGGAGAATGGCTGCCTGTATCTATCCTATGTTGAGTTAAGCTCGTACGGCCAAAGTCACCCGAAGTACGGGAGAAGAGGTCTTCAAATTCAGCTATTACTTTCTCCGCAGCGCTTCTCTGTTCTGCCGTTAACTCCACGTCTTGTATTAATTCCTTCGTCAGGCACTCGGAAGATTTAGCTTTCGTTTGGCTGATGTTCTTATTAATGCAGGTAACAGGAGTGCATGTCGCCAACACTTCATTTTTCTTTATCACCTTCGACTTGTCCGTCACATTTACTACTCTAACTGGAATTTCTGTTCTCGACAAGTCCACAAGTGTTGCTCCCACAAGTACTCCTCTGATGGAATCACTATTGCTTGGGTGTTCGATTAATCCAAAACGGAATTTATTGCTTTCTTTTACTGTTCCAGAAATTATTGAATCAGTTCTGGGAGGTAGAGTGATATCAGTCTGGGCTATTATTTGCTGAACAGGCAAAACAGTTTCATTTCTAATATCGAACGCAGCTATTTCTTCTGAGTCTGAACGAAGCTCATTATTCTTAAAGTCCAAATTAAATTTGTGTGATTTTAAAAAGTCCAGTCCGAGAATAAAAGAGTCTGTAATATTGGCGACATATACCACATGGTCGTATCTGGCATTTCCAAACGTGATTTCTACTTGCGCTTTTCCGCCCACTTCGATCTTGTCACCTGTCACAGTCTGGAGGGTCAGCGAGGGCGGAGTCCAGATAATCTTCAAATTTAATTTCTTGGCCAGATCCGTCCTTATGATGGTTACGTTCGCGCCAGTATCAATCACCATGTGGCATGGAGAACCATTAACGTATCCCAGTACGAAGAGTCCATTACTGCCGCCATTCACCGATGAAATCTGCAAGACTTTTAGGTGGGGCTTTTGACTATCTGGCAACCTCCGCCCCGCGAGATGGCCACCTCCTAGTTTCCCTCCTTCTTGTTTTTAGAATTCTCTTGCTGGTCATGAGACTTTCGACCACAATACTTTTGTACATGGCCATCGACGCCACACTTCCAGCATTTTACTTTCTTTGGGCCATCTCTCGTTCTATCGGATCTTAATTTTCGCTCTATGAGATCTTCAATTCTCTTCAATCTGTTCTCGACGCTCTCTGTGTCTTTGTTAGCTTCCTCTTGGACCGTTACCGCTCTAACAGCATGCCGATCTTTTCTCACGGCCCGCTGGGCTGCCTCTAGCTTCATTGCGAACACCAGAGCAGACTTCAAATCCTGATAATCCTCCAACATGAGTGCCTTTTGGGTTTCTGGATCACGGATGGCTTCAATAAAATGACGCACCGCCATTTCTTCTCGGACATTATCAAGGTGGTCCATGTAGGCTAGATGACACAGCCTATCTATGTCCGAAGCCAGCTCTTGAAGGGTCTCGCCAGATCTCTGCATCCTTGACTTAAGTTGGATTCTACTATATTCTTTCTGGCACTTCTCTCCGAATTTCATCTCCAAGGCACTGGCAAGGGCGTCAAAATCTCCTATCTTTGTCGCTCCGATAGTTTGCAATACATTAATTGCATCTCCGCTAAGGGAAGCGGCCAGTTGATTAGCTTTCTCGGACTCGCTCCAACCATTGGCTCTGGCGACGATTGAAAATTGGGTCTTGTAAGCCTCCCAGGGAGTCTTTCCGTCATAAGGCGTTAGTTTCACTGCTGGGTGGCGTGACGACAACCTGATGTTTTCTGGTACCTTTCCCAGCTTTACCAGACTGTCCAGTTTTTCTTCTAACTTGTGATCGATCTTTTCCTCAATTCTTTCTTCGTATTTCGCTTGACTTTCTTCGAGGAGCGACATTCTCTTCTCCATATTTTCTTGATTTGTCTCTACTCTCTCCAGTCCGGATTTCATTTCTTCTAGCCCGGTTTCTATTTTCCGCTCCAGTCCTGATTTCATCTCGTCGTGTGCGGCTCTTAACTCCTCCAATCCGGTTTTCATTTCATTGTGTGCAGCCTTTAATTCGTCCAATCCGGTTTTCGTCTCGACTTGTCCGGCTACAATTTTCTTTTCTAAATCGGTCTGGCCGGCTTCAATTTTCTTTTCTAAATCGGTCTGTCCTGCTTCAATTTTCTTCTCTAAATCCGCCTTCATCTGTTCTTGTCCAGCTTTCATCTCGTCTTGTCCGGCTTTCATTTCTTGCATCATATTCATGAGCTTTTGAAGTTGTTCTTCCATTTTTTGTCTAGTCAAAACCATAAACTGGAAAATTAAAGTCTTTATTTAGAATCCCGATTCTGACACCAAATGTTGCGGAATTACTCTGCTACTCCTTGGGTTCGTCGTTCTAAAGTCAAGTTGGTGTAAAAAGTTCAAGTAAAAAGTCACTTGTCAGGATGGAACACAAACTTTATTTCTTCTAGAACTTCGTAGAACAATCAGCTGCACACAATTCACAAGCACAATCTAGCAGTAAAGTGCTTTTAACAGTTCGATTAGATCAGAAACTCTCACGAATGCTGTATTTCTCACACAAAATAGAACACTTTCACTGACAAGAATTCAGCGAAAATATACGAGAAATAACACTAACGGTCTCTCAAGACTCAGCAATGAAGAATTTACACACAGCACTTAAATTCAAAGCTTCACAAACAGCGCGAAACACAGCTTCCTTCACAAAGCAAGCGTATTCACTCTCTCAAAGCTTGATCAACAATGAATCGTCGGGGCGACACGCTTCTATAAATAGCCGACGCAGGAGGTACAAGAGGTTTCCAGAAAAGTCAATTTCTCGAGGGTTCTACATAACGCGTGAATATTGATTACGTCATAGAAGAGAAATGTTAGGTTATTATGCGTTTTTAATGCAGGAAAAACAACTTCCAGGCCCCATTGGGAAAATCGCGCCAAATGACCAAAAAGTCGCCAAGCTTGGCGACTTTTGGCGAAATATCGCCAAATTTGGCGCCAAAAATAAGTCCTCAAAAGTGAAGAGATCTAAGCTCTAGGACTAATATTTCTCGAGATTTCTAGAAGCCCATAGAAAAACATATGGGAAAGCGAAACCTCCGTATCTCCGGTTCTAATTGGCCGATTTTGATGCAACAAAAAGCAAAATTTATCTATTTGAAGCGTAGAATACGAATTTTAAACCATTCTAAGCCCCAGAGCAGCGGGTTGCCCCGAAAATTCGCAACAATACTCTTTTTTCCACACATACAAATATCATCACCATTAACAATGTCTTCTTTAATTAATTTAAGCTCTGTTAATTTCATAAGCAATAATTTGTGACCTATTTCAGATTTTAAAAATTTTGCTTCATTTAAAGGTGATGTCAACAAATTTAATATTATGAAATAAAAAGATACAACCTGTGTTAAAAAATCAGATGGATAAGTTAAGCTTCCTCTGCCTAATGCTGTTATAAGTTCATAGAAGGAATCATCTTCTATATCCATAATTTAATTAGTGGTAATGAGTGTAATACAAAAAGAACAAAATAGTTTTCTCTTTATCTTGAAAAATATATATCCAGATATATACACAATGGCCTTAATAGCATTATCATCGTAATTAATTAAATCGATTGTGTCATTTAATATATCCCCAAAATTATTTAGAATGGTGTTGTTTTCTATATTCACTTGTTGAACTGAAACCTCTGTATCAATCAATATTTTTAGGTCAATACTTTCTCCACCAATTTTAATTGTTGAGCACAATCTAAGCTTTGTCTCGGATTCCAAAATTTGTTGATAAGATATGTGATAATTACCTCCCGACATTTGTCTGTATCTGCTAAATCGTTGTTCAAGTAAATCAAAATCACTTTGAAATTTGCCAGGTAATACATACTTGAAAGGACACATATCTGTTTGCAATAAATATTGAATTATTTGTATCATCGCACTTGTAGTTTGTAATAAGTCTGTAAATGTTTCTTTTGTGAAACCAGATAAACTATCTGTATTTCTCCATACATGAAGCCATTTACACAAATTTTAACCGTTCATCATTACAAGAAGTAAAAGGCAATTGCCGACTATCATTAAGTCTTATACCTTTGCTTGCAGATTTTAGATTAAAAATTTTCCACCATTTAACGAAAAGTTCTATAAAATCTGAAGTATTCTGTTTTAGTGACCAATCTGTATTAGAAGCACAGTTGTTGTTTAAAAGCAAAGCAGTCACATTTGTTTCATCAAATATTTTTAGAGCAAGTGTTACGTTTTGTCCTGCGATATTAGATAGATGGATAAAGTGCTTTTAATGTTAGTTTGTAAGCACATTTAGCTAAACTTTGGTTTTCTGAGGCATACAAAGAGCGAAGAACTTTAAAAGATGCAGTAGCAGTTTCTGACACATTTTCAAAGTCAGGAAAAGTAAAAGAAACTATAAATCATCTTTCTTATTTATCCAGTTATTTCGCACTGATTTTACAATGTGAACTGGGTCTAAAATAAAAAAACAAAGGTCTTTCAGGACATGCAGGGTTGGGAACGGACATATCAAAATTTTTTCCATCAAAGAAAAGCTTGAAAACTTCCCTATTTATTGAATTATTATCTGTTATCAGAGCAAACACTTTTATACCCAGATTTTCAAGTGATATTATTGTTTTCAAAACAATTTCATATAAATCCTCTGCATTAATCGTTGTCACAGATATAAATCTTACAACATCTCGATAAGATGATAACAGACTGGATATTAATAATGTATGAACAAACGTAGCTTTCTGACATATATCTGTTTCTGATCCTCCAGTGACACTTGCTCCTTTGTATGTAAACATTGGATTAATATGAATTTCATCCATTTGTAAAACAACAAGTTTCTCATGTTCTTTTAAGTGTGCTAAATTTATTTGAATACTAGCTGACCCGGCAAACGTTGTTTTGCCATATAAATTATTCCTAGGATTATTTTAGTAGAAAGAAATGACTAACTTATTGTAAGTGTGTGAGGATGTGGTATATGAGTGGAAGAGGCATGGTGCGCTGTGAACAATGCTGGAATATAAAAATAACACAATACCAAACATTTATATTTTTAATTCATTGTAATTTATTCTTTACATTTATATATATTGCTAATTACAATAATTATACTAAAAAATAATATCAATCCCTTAACGGAATAGAGTGAACAATATTTTTAGCTAACACAAACAAACTGCATGGTTTGCCCACTCGAGATCATGCCACGTATAATTGTCCGTGTGAAAAGCATGGCGTGCTCAAATCTAAGCCACAAACAAACATAGTTTGGCCTTGAGACTTATTCATAGTCATTCCATAAAAAATTTTGTCCAAAAAAAAAAAAATAATAATAATAAAAGGATGAAAATTTGAAACATTTTCAGATTTTAAATACGCACTATAGCGCTATATATTAAAATCGTATCATAATTTATGCATCGTTCCTATTTTTCTCTCATATTACATTAAGTTGGAAAGTGTATATTATTCATGACTGTGCTGTATGTTTTTTTCTTGTTTCGTAAAACCCATCTTTGGAATCGAAATCTATCTTAAAATCGTCTACTAAAACTATTTTACGATATTCGCCAAGTATATTACAACTACACTTCATCGTTCTATATATTGTTTCGAATGCGCATCATAATACATGCGTATACCATGTATGTCTTTCTTGGGTTGATTCCTACTTTAACGCCTCGACTTTCGCCAAGGTGGCGATTATTATTAAACATATGCAGTTACAATGACAATTTTTTGCATTTATGTGGCAATCATAATTTAGAATTAAAATGGCGATTTGGAACAACATGTAAGCACAGCATGCCGTTACATTTTTATTTATTTTGGATTGCCAATTAATGTAGTTGTAATAATAAAGTGTCTTCAAATTCCTTAACTGGAATTTGCGTTTATCGCTAATTTGTTTACTTTAGTTTTCATCTAGTTCTTTTGGGAGCGCCGAAACGGTACGTACGTATTATGCCGGCGGTCACTTCCGCCAAACTACTTTTTCGTCAAATTTGCTGGCAAACTATTGCCAATCGTATTCCAAACCATCAACAATTTCATGTGCCCGGCATTTATCTTGCTGAAAAATTGTTTGTCTTTGCGGACCGCCGGGATAATACTTAAGTACCGTTGAAACTTGTGCATTACTCCCAGAGACCCATGACTGCAAAGCTCGCCAAAGTACGGGGATTTTTTAGGTTGGTGAGAGTGGGGGGCGTTAAAATAGGAATCAACTCTTTCCTGTACCATAAAACACATCTTTGGAATCGAAATCTACCTTAAAATCGCCTACTGAAACTGTTTTACAATCTTCGCCAGGCATATTCCTCCTATAGGCATATTCCAACTATGCCGCAAAGACATGAAATGGGAATTATAATCCATGAGTGTACAGTGTTTTCCTTTCTTGTTCCACAAAGCACTTCTTCAGAATAGAAATCAATATTAAAATCGCCTAATAAAACTGTGTTACAATATACGTCAGGCGTTTTCTAACTATACTCGAAATATATTTATAATAAATAATCACGTTTTGGCTCCCCATTTAGCGATCCATTATCAAAAATTGCAAATCCTTGTGCGACTTTCAACATTTTATTAACGCCCCCCCCCTCTCCATGTTATCTGGCAAACACATTTGAAAAGGGACTCGATGCGCTAATGCCTAGACAAAAATCCTGATTGAACTTATTAGCACTCTGGTGCTAAAAATTTTGAGGTGGACCGCCCTTGTGACTTAGAGGTATGAGACAAAATCATATTCGCAGACCTAACGAATATACATATAAAATTTCTTTAAAATCGGTTGAGCCGTTTTGGAGGAGTATGGTAACTAACACTGTGACATGAGAATTTTATTTAGTAGATATACCCAATATGAGTTCAATCGAACCGTTTAAACGCTAGAGCACTTTCAAGAATTTCCCCCCCCCCCATAAGCCATAATGTAAAAGAAATCTTTGTAGTAGCCCAGTAGAAAAACTATAAGTTCTATACACATCAAAATCAATGTCGGTCTTACGATGGTGGTTTATAACATATATACCCAATTTGAGCTCAATCGAATGCCCCGTTTAGGAGCTATCGTGTTCACTCACACACACACACACACACATACAAACATACATCTCGTAAAAATAGCATAAATGAATTCAGAAGACCTCAAAACGTGTTAATACATCAAAATCTCGAAGTCGAATTTTTTCATGATTACAATACTTTCCTTACAGGGTACATGTTCGGAAAGAAAAAAGGATGAAAATCTGAAACACTTTCAGGTTTTAAATACACACTATAGTGCTATATATATTATATATATATTAAAATCGTATCATTAGTTATACGTTGTCCCTATTTTTCTTACTTAATCCATTAAGTTTCAAAAGTGTATCATTATTCATGACTGGCTGACTTATTCATTTTTCTTGCTTGTTTCGTAAAACCCATCTTTGGAATCGAAATCTATCTTTAAATCGCCTACTAAAACTATTTTACAATCTTCGCCAAGTATATTACAAATATACTTCATCGTTTTATATATTGTTTCGAATGTGCATCATAATCCATGAATGTACCGGTTTGTCTTTCTTGGGTTGATTCCTACTTTAACGCCTCGACTCTCGCCAAGGTGGCGATCATTAAACATATGCAGTTACCATGACGATTTTTTGCATTAATGTGGCAATCGTAATTTAGAAATAAAATGGCGATTTGGAACAACATGTAAGTAAAGCATGCCGTTACATTTTTAATTTTGCCGTAAACACATTTGCCGTTTATTTTGAATTGCCAATTAATGTAGTTTTAATAATTAAGTGTCTTCAGATTCCTTAACTGGTGCGTTTATCGCTAGTTTGTTTACTTTAGTTTTCATCTGGTTCTTTTGGGAGCGTTGAAACGGTACTTACCGTATCGTACAATCGTATTCCAAACCATCAACAATTTCTTGTGCCCGGCATTTGTCTTGGTGAAAAATTGCTTGTCTTGCCGGACCGCCGGGATAATACGTAAGTACCGTTAAAACTTGTGCATAACTCCCAGAGACCCATGACTGCAGGCAGGCTTTTTAGGTTGGCGAGAGTGGGCATGTTAAAATAGGAATCAACTCTTTCTTGTACCATAAAACGCATCTTTGGAATCGAAATCTATCTTAAAATCGCCTACTGAAAATGTTTTACAATCTTCGCCAGGCATATTCTTCCTGTAGGCATATTCCAACTATACCGCAAAGACATTTTAAATGCTGTTTCGAATGGGCATCCTAATCCATGAGTGTACCGTGTTTTCCTTTCTTGTTCCACAGAGAACTTCTTCGGAATAGAAATCTATATTAAAATCGCCTAATAAAACTCTTTTACAATATACGCTAGGCGTTTTCTAACTATACGCTAGGCGTTTTCTAACTATACGCGAAATATATTTATAATAAATTGTCGCGTTTTGGCACTACATTTAGCGATCAATTATCAAAAATTGAAAACCTTGTGCGACTTTCAACATTTTATTAACTTCTCCCCCCCCTCTCCACATTATCTGGCAAACACATTTGAAAAGTGATTCGACTCGCTAATGTCTACACAGAAATCCTGATTGAAATGAATAGCACTCGGGGGCTAAACATTTTGGGGTGGACCGCCCTTATGACTTAGGGGTATGAGACATAGTTAAAAACCTATTCTATGACCTAACGAATATACATAGAAAATTTCATTAAAATTGGTCGAGTGGTTTCGGAGGAGTTAGGTGACTAACACTGGGACAGGAGAATTTTATATATTAGATATTCTAACGAGTTTGTACGAATATCATTCATCGATCTTTGGTTGATCACTTTTTGTAAATTCCTGAAATGGGGAATATTAATCAAATCATAATCACATATTTGTTTGTATGCTGATGAGGACTGCATAAATAATTTCAAACACCATAACAGTGTCTGATTACTGAGGCATTCTTTTTTTGAATAAGTAACTGTAACTGCTCAATTATAAATGTAATTTTTCTCATCTTGTTATCGGAAATTTAATTCTTTCAGTGTGCAACTATAGATATTTCAGAGGATCGGTGCTCTCAGGAGAATCTGAAATGGTTTTAAGCTCATCTAAGCTGCTGTTTATCTGGGAAAAAGAATTTAAAATGGAAATATTATTTAATGTAGAAAGGCGAACAATCCTGTCATTATCATAAGCAGTAGCAGAAAGTTGTTTATCTATTTTCAATGAAGCTTTTAGAGTATCGACGATTTGAAAAATTAAAAGATAATTTTCTGAAAATCTAACTTGCCAATTTTGTTCTTTGAACAACTTTATTTTCATTCGCAACATATCTTTTAGCTGAACAAAAGTTTCAAATGTATTTTCTTTAAGAAAAATTTCATGTGTTTTTTTACTTTCATAGCCATACTTTCAAAGCATTTACTTTCATAGCCATATTCAACAAACGCTCTTCTTGGTCGTCTAAATTTTTTCGCTGCTTCGGAGGTTCATGCGATAAATATTTAGAGCGGCTTGGGAAAATGATTGGCACTGCTCCTTGCTTTAATTTTGGACGATCCCTTTTGCATGTCAGAATAGTCCCATCATCTTTTTTGATGTTGTCATTACGAATTATAGTTTGGATCAAAATGTTTTTCACAAACTACGGCACATTTTCCTGGATTATAATCTTTTCTGGCAATATTTTTTAACCATTTTGCTCTTAAAATGGGGTCCTTTGGAAACGAGAAACACGATACTCTTTCTTTGCTACTGCGATAATTCGATGTGCAGTTAGTAACAACACACATATTAGGCATTTTGAAAATTGCGTCTTACCTCCAAATGGTATCCAAAACTGCACAATTCTTGTAAAAAAATAGCAAAATATAAACGTAAAATAATAATATTTAATGAAAATCAAGACTTTAGCAACCACGTGGATAAAAGCATGCTCCTACTATCAACTCTAGCCCCTAGCAGGTACTAACAGGTGTGCAAGTGAACAGGTGCTCCTCAAGCAGGTTTTTCCTTCCCTAGCACTGCTATCGTGACGTCACAAATACCGCGCCAGAGCCCTATTGTCCGAGATAGCCGTGGCTAAGCCCTTGCAACATCCCATCTAAGGACCCAGGCCTACAATCCCCGTCCACTCTTTCTTGACCATGATCCCAGGGGTATAGAAACGTGTCGCGGCCAAATGGTCAGCGTGACGTCCAACCTCAGTGTTCAGTTCCTCTAGCAATCTTGATCCTCATTTTATTGACCACTCAAAGGTGGCTTTTTTGTGTCATGACAAGCCTACACGAAGAGCATCTACCTAGGTGGGGGGTGCCTTCGACGGAGGATTTTTTTAAGAGGTTCTAACGTGAATTCACAATCCAGCTGAAGAAAACTGCCCAAAACACCAGGCCATTAGATCGACAGCCGCTCGATAGGCCCGAATCCGGGACCTTCACACTTCATCCATATATCATGTTCAGTATCTTATCCACTCGGTCATGGTGGGGCCTGACCCAATCAAGGGATAAAAAGGCTAAATAAACCTTGCCCAATCCACAGTAGTTGTCATAGATTATTTCTCAAAATGGCCCGAAGCGTATCCTATTCCCGATCAGGAAGCTACGGCTGAAGCAGAGTATTGGGGCAAAAATGGATTTCCAGATATGGAACCCCTCAACAACTTCATTCCGACCAAGCAACGAACTTTATCTCGCAGTTTTTAAAGGACTACGTCAATATCTCGGAACCGATAAAATCCTGACTACGCCTTTACATCCGCAGTCTGGCGGCATGGTGGAGAGGTTTAATTGCACTATTTTAAACATCCTCTCAATCCTTGTATCTATGAATCAGGAAGACTGGTGTCAAGAAACTCCCCAATTCCAGCTGGCTTATAGCAGTGCCGTCCATGAGACTACCGGCTTCAGACCTTCCCAGATGCTATTCGGCAGAGATCTTCATCTTCCCGCCGAACTACTGTTTGGTCGCCCTCCAGATACGCCTTCATCGCCAGAGGAGTACATGAAAAATCTCCAGACGCGGTTTGAAGACGTGCATCCTTTTGCTCGAGAGCGAATCAACCTGAGTACGGAGAAGATGAAGACTCGCTACTTCACGAAGACTACGGGACACGAATCACAAGGTTTGGCTATGGAATCCTACTCGACGAAAAGGCCTCTCTCCCAATCTAAAATCACCATAGGACGGTCGTTACACAGTCCTAAAGAGACTGAACAAAATCGTTGTGCGGATTCACAAGTCACCTAACTCGCGGATTCACAAGTCACCTCTCACCGTCCATAACGATCGGCTAGCTATTTATCGCGGTTGTGTAATTAATTATTTTATTATCAAACCATGATAACGCTATGGCGTAATTCTTCCTTTACTTCATCTTTAATTTCTTTCCTGTCTCTTTCATCTCTTCCTCTTTCTTCACTTTCCTGTTACTCAGTGCTGACGCCATGTACAGTGTAGATATTTGTAACACATTTGTTTTCATTAATGTGTGTTCGTTTATTTTGTTTATTACTGTGTATTTGCTTATCGTGTTTATTGATTCATTTCTTAAATTATGTTGTTAAGATTTATTGCTAAATGTTATACAGTAAAGTTTTATGCGACCTCCTAACTGGTGATTCTACTGCATGGAACGTGCAGTCCTTTTGAAGGGGATAATCTTACGAATTTTTGGAGTAACCCGCTCTTCTGAGGATTAAACTAGTCTAAAATTCGTATTCTGAGCGTCAGGCAATTAAATTTTGCATTTTGTTGCATCAAAATCGGTTATCTACCATGCGATGTAGGGAGTTTTCGGTTTCTCCATTGCTTAACATAGAGTTTTCTTGAATTCTCGAGAAATATTGGTGCTAGAACTTAGTTGACTTCACTTTTAAGGAGTTATTTTTAGCGCCAAATTTGACGAAAGTAGCCAAGCTTGGCAGGACATTTGGCGCGAATTCACCATTTGGGCCTGTAATGTTTGTTTTCGTGCATAAGTGTTACGCAATAGCCAAGTATTACTCAATATTTTCAATTACTCAATCAAAATTCGGGTTTGATCTGGATCATTCCGGAGATAGTTTCATATGGTATTTTCTCGGAACGTCGACATAGGTTATAAAAGAGCAGGGTTGCCCCAGAGCAGAGTTCAGTTGTCATTGAAAACTCATTGAGTTAGTTCATTGCATTAGGCTGTGAATTGTGCTATTGTAGGTGATATTTTGCTTTTTTTTAAGCTTGTTTTTAACTGTTGTTAGTAAATGCTTTACTGTTATATTCTAAGAAATAGATGTCAATTTTCCATGGATATTTCCACTGAATTTTAGCTTGTGGAAATGTTTTATTTTGTGTGTGAAATACGGCATCTGTGAAAGTGACTGTTTTAAGCTAACTTAAGCAAGTTACTGTCTGATAGCTCCTGTGAATATTGTACAGCAGATTGTTTGATTTAGTTCTTATAAAATTTGTGTTCCATCCTGACAGGTGGACTTTTCTCTAGAATTTTCTATATACACTGGACTTTTAAACGACGAACCCGAAAACTAAGAAGAGTGCTCTGCAACAATATTGTAGTGTACAAATTCACAGTGGAATAAAATTTAAGAGTTGGCGTTGGAGGGCTGAAGATCTTTTCCCAATACCGAGCAGTCCACGCATGTAAGCTGTTGCCCAATTACTGAACAGAACTGGTAGCCTTCTGATTGGACATGACAGTTTAGAAGGGCATCTCCATAGCATTGGAATCTTTTCGAATCCTGGAATTTATTATTAATTCAGCGGAATTAGTTATCCTTGTTACCGCCAGATGGCACCATCAATAATATATCACCCATTTGTGAGTTCATCTTGGGTCATTTTCATAGCATTGTGTTTGACCGGGGCCTTCGTAATTAGTAACGGCCCTGCGCATGTATTTTGATGAGCCATCCAAAGAGGCCTACGGATGCTCCAGTCTTCACGTATACATCAGGCATTTCTTAAGCTTCCCATTGCTTTCAAACGCTATTTAATGGAGTTTTAAGTAGTAATTGTGTTACTAATTCAAGTACGAACTCATGATTAATTTGTTTGCTATGATACATATTGGCATTAAGAAAATAGATGCATATAATTTAAAGGAAAAACAAAGTAGCGCTTACTCTCATGATTCACGATTCCTTATTTTAGTTTCACAAGTGGATATTTAACATACTTTAAAATAACTAAATACACAAATGAGAAAGACATTTTTATAATGAATATTTCATGAACGTAGTGATATTTCCTACGTTATTTTAAACAATTTAACATTAATCTTTAACAAATGATGTATTAAAGCGCATTTCAGTGTTTTCGGGATATCCTGTATATTGGAGAAAATTGATAAAATACGCTCTGTAGCGCGATCCCTGAATTAATTATTCTTTAATAAAGACATTTCATGTAGTATATGTTATTCTTTTGTCGCTTTCTGAATCGAACTTTGGAATTGAGCAAGCATAATGAACGCTTGTACAAAATATTAACTACATTTGAAGTTTCTGTATAAACGGGCAAAAATCAATAATTTATAATTTACTGCATTTCTGCACGGTACCAGATGTAAGTCTGAATCACATAATCAAGGCATATATAACTGGTAAGTAACATTTTCAACTGGCAAACTTAAATTGTCTAACTAGTTTCACAACGTCATGCTTATTTACAAGAATAAACTACTCAAGTAATACGCTTTCTGATTAAAACAATGTAATTATAAATAACACACGAGTAATTATTCACTAAACATGATTTACATACGTATTTTTAGAATTTCTAAATAAATTATAAAAGTGTTCTCTTACCTTTACATTCAGAGCAAAATGTTCGAATTTTGTGATAAATTTTCATGAAAGAAAACGGTGTAAGATTCACAAAACGATTACCAGCACTACATCTAAAGTTCTTTATTACGACAAAACTATAAAAAAATTGTTTTAAAATAATATAATATTTATCATACTTAGAATAATAAAATAGAACACTGCGAATAGGGAAAACAGGCCTCAATGATTAACTCAGTTTTAGCGGTGGCAACTCATGAGCAGGCCCGTTGCTTAGCGACAGCACCGATTTGACCCCCTTTTGATTGCTATGCCGGCAGTGGCCCGTGGATAGTAGATACTCCAAAAGGTCTATTTTGCCATGTTTGTTTAAACGAACGTTCGGATTTGTGACGTAATGGACATTTTGCATGGTTTCTGTGTTCGAGGCTAAAATTCGTCTGCTGGCGGTATTTACATCCGCCAGCTCCTATTGAAATGCATTGAGTATCCATTTTATAATTACTGTTTCTCATTATTAACAGCTCGGAATGAGTTATTGTATTTTTAATATTTAAATAGGTGTCGCGAAAGACGATGACATCGCATTTCGCTTCAAAACTTTTTAATAAAGAAAATATTAGCGTTCTATAATTGTTACGATATTGCAAACACTGTATAAATAATACATCATTGAGTTGATTTTGAGTTTTCTGAGTTTAAAATAGTACAAATATTCATTAATACCTCCCACAACTTTTTAAAGTACGATCTTTTTAATTATTGTTAGTATTTAATTATTATTGACATTTTAAATGAAATCTCACAATGAAGATAAAATTAATTTGTAAAAAGCTATTATTTGTGAATGACTAATAATCTAGCTCCTTTTACAGTAGCTATATTTCTAGAAGAAAGTGTTAAATAATCCCTTAGGTCCAAACAAGCTGAAACCGAAACTAATCACCATAAGATAAGGTGACCAAACGTCCCCATTTTCCGGGGACAGTCCCCATTTTCAGGACGTTTTTCAAATTGTCCCCAGAATGTAAAAATGGAACTGGGGACAATTTTTTAATTATTGCATTGTTTTTCAATTAAATTACTGTTAATTATTGCATTAATTATAAATGTCCCCAGTTTTGTTGTCAGAATCGGGGACATGCCCCCGATTCTGACTACAAAAATCTGGTCACCTTACCATAAGATCGCGCACGTGGCGTATCAAATACCACCAGGTGACGTCACGTGTAAAATGTCCATAGAGCATTTCGACGTGACGTATCTGTGACGTCACATGTGTGACAGCTTCGCGCATCGTTCTGCGCATGCTATTTCTTTACCTAAATGCATTATTTATCGATCTCGGTAATCCGTAAAAACTACGGGCGCGTTCAAGAATTCATCGGTCGTGCACCGGTGTTACCGGTGCACGACCAGAGCGTTCGGAAAGGCGGAGCTCTGAAAGTAACCGCGTTCGAAAACGTTTCGGTCATGTAGCGGTTGTCTGCTCAGCGTGACCAGAGCGCAACCAGAATGACCCTGCTAGTGAGGTGGGTTATTCCGGTTATTAGCGTAGTGTTGCCAATGTTTATTTTTGTTTTCTTGTAATCGGTCTTGTTATCGGTAGCTTCTATCGGTAGCTGAAAGTAACCGCGTTCGAAAACGTTTCGGTCATGTAGCGGTTGTCTGCTCAGCGTGACCAGAGCGCAACCAGAATGACCCTGCTAGTGAGGTGGGTTATTCCGGTTATTAGCGTAGTGTTGCCAATGTTTATTTTTGTTTTCTTGTAATCGGTCTTGTTATCGGTAGCTTATATAGCTTGGAATCGGATGTGGTGAGGATGACCGAAACCGGTTGACAGCCGTGACGTCACTTAACCGAAGAATGACCGCAACCGGTAGCACCGGTGCATAACCGACCGGTAAATTCTCGAACGGGCCCTACGTGTAATCTGACGAGGTTCATTGGGTTTTCGGATTGCGAACGCTTCCCTCTGTGAAGAATGTAAACAAACTGTAGCAAGCAACAGGCGTTTGAGTTCAGATAGAAATCCATGCAATTTAATATGTATCTTTATCCCCCCCCCCCCCAAAAAAAAAAACATTCGCCCTCCCCATTTTATTTTAAATATTTTTTTCAGTGTTCATGAAAGAATGCACATTATTTATTTAGAATTATGGTAAAAATTTTAAAGCTGTACGCAACTAATTAAACTCTCATTGCAAAATTAGATATTTTTTCTAGTTTAGGATTGTGATATTTTTTTTCATTATAGTTTGATGTTCTGACTAGATAGGTTTATCCTTAGATTGACATGAATTTTAGTGCATGCTTTCTATGGATAACACTTTCTGGTGTGGTTTCTGTTGTTAAATGGGCATATAAAATTCATTAGAATAAATGAATAAAAAATATTAAAGAATTGGTTTGTTAATTATGTTTTTAAAACATATTTTGATTAAAAAATCCATTTATACATTGTTTACAGAACTAGTTTTGTACCAGTGGTTGGTTTATTAAAAAAATAAATTAATAAAACGGGAAGTTTCTTATGTTGAAACTGCTATATGATGTGTTTATGTACGATTACTTATTGTTGCTTACCCTTAAAAAAAAAAAAAAATCAACTCTAGAATCTACTCTTTGATAATCACTAAACTTGGCTACTAGCCTTTTTATTCTTTTGTAGTATTCTGAATTAGGTATGCAGTGGAAATTCAATATCTTGAATAAATGTGTTTTTCCTATTAAACTGACACCCTCTTTTATTTCACCTTGTTGTCTTGATTTTTTCTGTTTCTTCGACTTCATGAAATCAAGGTTCTACTGTTCTTGTTCTTGTGTCCATGGACAGATGATTAAATGGTTACACTGTACTTTGTTAAAATAAATTCTTATTCTTTCACCTAAATCTATTTCCACTCTGTTCTGTGTGGAACTATTATTAGGATTGGAAA
The DNA here is from genome assembly GCA_038373885.1 of Cheiracanthium punctorium. Lineage (NCBI taxonomy): Eukaryota > Metazoa > Arthropoda > Arachnida > Araneae > Cheiracanthiidae > Cheiracanthium > Cheiracanthium punctorium. The sequence goes on along the minus strand of JAWZYV010001322.1, from coordinate 978,171 downwards.
TTATTCTGAAGATTCTTAGATTTTTCGGTACTTGCGTATTATCCCGTTGGTCATTTCCGATAAACTATTTTTTTGTCAAATGTGCTGACAAACTATACTATTAATCTTATTCTAAACCATTAATAATTTCATGCATTCAGCATTTAACTTGGAGAAAAATCACTCGTCTTGCTTGACCGCCCGGATAATATGCAAGTACCAATTTTTCTTGATGAATACCGTTTTTATCTGCTGCTTACATTCAAGAACCTAAATCATTTTATGCAGCCAAATATCGTCAAACATGATACTTTTTTTTTTCAATTTTTTGTAAATAACTTAAGTAATTTAAATCGTCTGACTGACATCTCCAATTTTTTTAATATCTATCGCTTGCACATAGTCTGGTTACTGTATAAATTATGTGAATACATATTTTCAAGTAACATTGTAATTTATGATAGTGTTGAAAAAAAAATTCTCTTGCATACAATCATTATGGAAGAATGTAACTGCAAAAATTTAATATACAACTCCTTTTATTATGATTGCTTTGTTTGTTTTTTTATTTCACATCATTCAACTAATAAATCTGATACGGACACCACATGACTTCCTTGTACCTCTATTAAATCAGAAATATTTTCGGTGCACTTCATCTAAACTTATTTCGTTTGAAAGAGACAAAATACTGCAATTCTAAAGTTTACCGCCAAGCTGAGTTCAATTTTAAAGATTTGTTTCACCTAATTGGGCAATATTTTGACAAAAGCTAACAAGCTTGAGATAGTTAGCGAGATTTCAGTCACAGCTGAAATAGTTATTCATCACAGATTTTTAATGAAACGAACATATCTATAGACCCTTATTGTATTTTAAATCTTTTGGGTGACCCTGTAAATAAATTACTCAGTCAACAGCAATCAAAAGCACAGTTACATGTTACAATAGTTCTAAATACAAAATTTTAACATTCTATGGTGAAAATGGTGCTTTTAGTCATGCAAAATGTATAATTATTTTTGGTGTTAAATTGGTGATATTTCGGCAAAACTTGACAAGGTGGATGACAAATAGTGAGATTTTGTGCATGGACCAAACAATGACTGACTACAGACATATGTTGAAGATGTCCAGACATTAATGTATTGAAATTCTGGTAGTTGCATATTATCCCGGTAGACATTCCTGCCAAATTATTTTTTCGGAAAATGTGCTGGCAAACTGTTGCCAGTTGTATTCAGAACCATCATGATTTCAAGCAACCTGCATTTATTTAAGCGAAAAATCGCTCATCTTGGCAGACCGCTAGGATAACATACAAGTACCAAAATTCTTTTGGGTGGTCCTGTAAGCTCTCCAGTAGATTGGAATCAAAAATCTAGGCAGGGGTCGCGCTGACTTTTTTTAAAGTTTCGCCAATCCATTTGCCAAAATAGATTCTGCCGGACATCATTAAGAAATGCAATTGCCAATACTTTCGCCAAATCGTATTTTCTTTTGCCAAACTCATTTTATTATCACAATTTGCGACGTTGGCGATCGACAGCGCGATCCCTGATCTAGGTGTACAACTAGATGTTACAACAATCTTATATATAAAATCTCAGCAATCTAAGACTAATAGTTTTTGAGCTATGCGAATGAAATATATACATATATACACAAAAAGTTGCCAAGTTTGGCGACTTTTGACGCAGTTTTTGAGGGAGGTGGCTGATCGTCACCGGGCCATTAACTAACCATATGGTAAGATGTTATTCTGCTTGAAATGGATGAATGTCTCTAAAACTGCCATTGACTGTAATGTGTTGGAATTTTTTTGAGTGCTGCAGTAGAATTGTAAATGATAAAGATACCATTTTTGATGGCAAGATTCATTTTGTAATCCTTAACAACATATATCACGTTTGATTCATTTGAAATAACTTAATATCTCTAAATTACACTTTAAGGAATTTCTGCCCATACAGCAAAATGTATGGATGTAGATGCTACAATCCTAAATATAAAATTTCAACATTGTACGGCTCATAGTTTTTGAGATATGCGAGTTACATACATACGTACAGACGCCAGGGAAACACTGATCAAAATGGTAAAGCTATCAGTCATAATGGTTGTACATGAATTTATAGGAACATACATGCATGCGTACAATGAGATGTCTCGCAAAAACTCTTGAAAGTAAATTTAGAAGTAGTCAAAATCTGGATACCCAATTTTTTTGCGATCACATACTTCTTTGTACATTATACAAGAAAATAAAAATATTAGTGTTTGTAAATTGTATAAACACACACTGATATGCATAGTGCTCCAAAAAGTGATAACATGCTTTAATTCTTTATCTATTAAAGATAATTAGGCAATGTGAATTGAAAAAATGTTTAAAAAAACAAACAAACTGAAATTCTTCCAGATTTTATTTATGCACTCGGGTATATAAAATCTATATAAATTTCAGTTTCTTTTAATCTATTCAATCAATTCTGCCATATAGAGGATAATGATAACTGTAAGTGCTCATATAGACTCCTGTTCACATACTTTTGTTACTGAAAATTGCATCAATTGTAGTTTAGCCCCTAGTGGTGAAATGTTTTGTATTAGTGCATATTGGAAAATCTTTCACCGACACACTAGTCGTGATTGAACCGAAAAACATGGTTGCAAAGTGTAATCAATAAAAGTGATTACACCAAGTCCCAAGAACATTGAAAATTTTGCCAAGAATATTGAAGAGTTTAAGTATTGTTCACCACATATAAAAATCAGCAGCTTATGAAATTTAAATTAGCTAAGAACAGACAATTTTATTAAGCAGCAGGTACTTAAGTGAAATTAGCAAACATTCAGGTTAATTTCAAAGGAGGACTGTTTAACTTGATATTTATTGACACTGAAGGTTATGTTCAAATTAATAAAATTCTGAACTTTTAAAACTATTATAGTAATACTTGGGATGGAAAGAAATATGAGGAGTTTCACATATATATAAAGCACTGGTTTTTTGGCAAATGTTATATAAAATAGAAAAAAGGGTTTCGATTTGAAGATATTATTTCAGTTTTAGATTTTGATTTAGATTCTAATTCTAAGAAAAACTTATTGTATATGTAGAATAGGCTCTGTTCTAAAATATAAGTGAGCAAAGTAAAATTTAAATTCAATTTTCAGTTTTGGTTTAGATGTTAAGTATTGTTTTAGTAACGTATTACATTAATTGCATGTACAAATGTGTTATGCGATGCATATGTTACACTTTTTTTATTAATCGGACAACTGGTCTTATTTTACAGGCATTTACAAATTTAAAAGAATAATATGATAAACAATAACAAGCAGTACATTTTATTTTCTATAAAAGAAAAAAAAAAATCTGAATATATTGTAACAGGAATTTAAATAAACACTTCTTTTTATATAAATACTAATGTTATTTGATGTTTTCGAAGCAGGCGTGCACACAGGATTTTTGGCTGGGGGGGGGGTCCAGGTTTTTCAGTTTGGGGGTCCAACTTTTACGGTTTGGAGGGGTCCAACTTTTAGGGATGTTCCAGATTGACAAAAATCAGTGATGAAAGAACTCGTTTTCATTAGATGGAATTCATCAAAACTCGTCCCATCCAGTTCCCTAAGAATACACTACACAATACAATAGGAAGCAAAATAATAGTTGTACAGTTTTGAGAACAAGATGGTGTTTTATGTTCGCTTTCAGTTCGTTTTTCAAAAGTTGAGGAAAACGAGAAAAAAATTTCTTTTTTTATTTATTAGAACTGAAACTATTTCTACCTTTTTTTTGAATCATTTTATTTACTATAGATATAGGGTAATAATCAATCGAAAAAAAAATCAAAGCCGATGGGGGGCTCCAGACCCCCTGGACCCCCCCCCTCCCCTTGTGTGCGCCACTGTTTCGAAGACATACAGAACATCCGATGAATTATAATTCAAAAATAAAATTTTATTATCGCCATAAATCTCACAACGTAAGAAAATTTCGCATGCACAATGATATTTGTAAACAAACAGTAATCCAAATAACCTGCCGAATCTTAAAATAAACGTTGTGTCCCCGTACATAGTGTTGTCTTTCCGAACGCAGTACCAGCGGAAAATGTCTCTTAAAATATCGTTAAAATATTATATGTTAAGCTTTTTAAAATATTAAACGCCACCTGGGATTCAAAAGTCGAAGGTCTGATTAACAAATTCCATCGATTAGAATCATCCAAAAAATTAAATTTAATACTTTTATTGAATGTTGAAAAGCGAGTTTTTCTCATTGAAATACTTTACGAGAAGCCCAAGCTGTCACGCAAGACGACGACCGATCGCAGAGAGGCGCGGCCCGTCGAAATGCTCTATTGAGAAAGTATGTTAGAATGTAAACATTCGGTAGGGAGAATCTGCATAGAGCAGTGGCGTAGTGTAGCTTTTAAAATCAGAGAAGCAGCTTTATAAATTCAAAACTTTTCTTAATACTCTACAGTTAAACTGTTTCGTTTAAAAGAAATATATGCTTACAGTTTTATATACAAACACATAATAAAATAACATACAATTATTCAATGTACAATTAATTTTATAATTATCATGCTAGCCTAGCGTTGTATTAATGCAATATCATTAGTGATTTCTAAATATTTACTTTTACCATCATGTAAACTTCACGTTAACGTCTAGGTTGTATTTATGCAACACCTTGCATGTTTGGCGGCTGTTTGTTCTTCATCAACATGGTACTTCACGGTATGTGTTCTACATTCAGACTATTATACTTAGACAGTATAACCCATTTATGCCTAGTGTCCCTTTTTTGGGACGACATTTTCGCTATTAGTCGAAAACGTTATTTATTTTTCCTAGCCTTTATTCATGAGTACTGAGCCTCAACTCTACAAAATATTTTAACATGACCAAGTAGGATGTTGATATTTCGATTTTTATGCATAATGATTTTAAAAGAAATCATCCCTTGTTCAAGAAGTTGACATCAGAAATATATCTATTATTTCTGTTATCAGTAAAAATCGAAGAAAGTCGCAAAAATATCCAGGCACAAATGGGTTAACATTTATACACCGCAGCTATAGGAAGTTTAAACTCAATCGTTTAAGTATAAATGTAGCATATTGCAAATAAAATAATAAACTAACAATCGTTCGGGTAAAAGCTTATAAAGTATTTACAATTTCTTATGCATTACAGTGTTTTTAATTGTAAATCGAAGATTGATTTAAAAAATATTCAGTTTATTTTAAAATTTTTAAATAGTAAAATTTTGTATTTTTTTACAGGAAGAAAAAGAACGCAATTTTACTAAGTCCATTTCAATTACTCTTTAAAGGAGTTCACACATTTATGAAATTATGCTAATAAAGCATAGAATTACTGTTGCTTGTAGGAAAAAGAAATAAACAGTTACACTTGATGCAAATAATCAATAGTTTAAAAATTTCTAGAAAAAACTTTTTTAAAATATATATATGTAACATTAGGCGTTACGGGATAGTTGTGTCGTGGAACCAGTGGTAAGTCGAGGGTGTTGAGGTCTCCTGGCTGGCTCGGGACTCTGGATTAGAGCCGATATTGCGGGAATCGGGCCGGATGGGTTGAGGCTGTAGAAGAGGCCGATCGTCGTTGGCGTTGGAGCGATCGTAAAAATCCCTGGGTCATAGCGGCCGTCGATGGAAGAGAATGAGACGGAGTCAAACTACGATTACATGATTTTATTGACGACTGGGTACATCTTATCTTAGCAGTTGTGTCACGGGGAAATCTGCTCCTGACCTCTTGCAGGTCCTTTTAAAAGATTTCAATGTCGTGTGACATGACTTCGAACGCGTTGCAACCATTGGCCAAAAGCTAAAACTGGGCAGCTGTTTTCCAAGGGTTTGTTATGACTTTTAAGGCGCCTATGTGGCTGGCTGCCGGGACCGTGTATTAATTGCAGTTGTTGAAGGCGGATTTCTTTGTTTCAACTGAATTAAACTGCGTAGTTCCAGAAATATGGGATTTTCATGGGCTTTTGACTTGTAATGTTACATATATATATATATATATATATATATATATATATATATATACAGTAGAACCTCGATCTATCGTTTTTCAAGGGATGTGTAGAAAAACACGATGCATGCGGGAAAACGACGAATGCAGGTCAAAATATGAAGAAAACAATATTTATGAATGCACACGATGTATTCATACTAAAAATACTAATTTGTTACCATACTGTAAAAGAAACAAATTGAAGAAAATTAAGTGTTTTTTATTTCTAAAAAATCAGTAACTTTACACTGGGTCTTTCCTTAATCTTTTTAATTAAACGAAAATTTTGAAGATTTACAATATTTTTCTTGATTTTTCTGTGTTTTCATGTTTGTATATAAAAGTTCACACAATTTCAAATACTGTAATTGCGTTTGATAAACTTGTCACTAGTGTGGGCTGTCTCATCGGCAGGAATATTATTCTCCGCTTCTTCGCCATTATTTTTATATTTTGCATCATCAAACATTTCTTCCATTCTTAAGATACGTCACTACGTCTATATTAAAGGAAATATAATCTCTAACACTCTATAACTCTCTATAACTCTAACACTATATAATCTCTAATCTCTCACACCACATGCTCTGCTTCGTGTAACAACTCTTTATCTACATCATCATCAACCCAAGAAATCATACCAGAAAATAAATAAGGTTGTATGTCGTATGGATCCATCTGAATTTCGATTTAATTTCGGTCAGGAGAAATATTTTACAACGATGAACGCGGGAAAAGGATTTTTTGACGAACGATAAATGCGAGTTTCGTTAACGTTATTTAAATACAACTTGTGCAGGGACCATGGAAATAAAACGATCAATGCGGGAAAAAAGTGAATGCGTGAACGATAGATCTGGGATCCAGCGCCTGACGATAGAGCACACCATTTCAATTTTCCATTCCATATCCGAATCATGTGGCTGCCTGTGGTTAGGCTTAAAGCCCACCTCGTCTCATTTAACACATTATATCCAAATTTTCCAAACTTTCATTGGCTTTGAAGGCTCTATTTATACACTTTTTTCGGTTTAAGCTTGTTAATTGGCAACATGTGCTATCTGTTTTTTTTTTCACTTTATCAATGGATTATCTTGGGATTCCACATTACGTAAGTTAGCTATTCTATATTTCTATATTAGCTATTCTGCCACCTGGGTGGCAAAAACGAAAAGTGAAAATTCATATCTGTAAGTACTTCATTTTATTTTTTAAATGATTCAGTGTATGAGAGCCTCTCTTCAAACGAGGCCCGCCAACACAGCGGAATTTACGGTACGCCACTGGTGATTACTTTCTGCAGTGGTCGATCACCTCATAACAAGGACTATCACATGCTTTATACTTATTATGAAAATGAGGAATGCTCTCATAGCCGATTAATGTCGGTTTTTGTTGTTTGTTTTATATTTAAACATCATTTTGTTAATGACGCAAATATGGCGTCATCTTATAATTTATGAAAATTCAATTTTTTTAAATTTTTGAATGCAATATTTTGTTTTGTTTCATGAATAAACATAGAGCTACTTACTTGCAGCATTTCCTGTCAATCAAAGAAGTACTTGACCATTTTTTTCACATTTTACAGCTCTGTGGTTAACTTTTGGCAGAGAGTGTATTTGATTGAAAATAGGAACTTTAGAGGCGCTGCTAAAAGCCCTGCAATTAGAAAATTAACTGCGGATAAACTAAACAGGTGAACTAACTGAACTAAATTATAAATTGTGCGAGATAGCGGATAGACTGGGACATGGAAAATGAAATCTTCCCATGTAAAGAGCGAAATTTCGGTTATTGGTTCAATTTCAGAACTACCCTGCTTTTGTAAATGAATGCTTTACAGCAATGAAAAAAAGTATAACCCCCCCCCTCTTGCCCCTTGTTTAGTTAAGTTTGTTAGTCTAGACACTGACAATTCGCCTGCATTTCGGAACAGGTGCTTCATAATCTTTCTGTACTCGAATACTAAAGAGACTCTTTTTGTAGGAATCGAACCTCACCTGCACCGGCCAGAAATTTCACTATTAAGTTCACTATAACCGAAGTCATGGTTTACTAAAACCGAAAAATGCTATGTACATTTTTAACGTATGTGAATTGGGACTCATAAGATACGTTCACTATATCCGGAGTTGACTGTGTGGCGGCACGTAATATGTCAGCATGTTATAATGTCAGCATATTATATTAATATGTCAGCATTTTTTAATGGGAATCTGTGGAAAGATATATTTTTGCAGTGATGTACATGTTCCAGAAAGTTATTTAAATATTCATAGGCAGCAGAATACAAAGGCATATTTATTATTTATTTAACTTTTCACTTAACCCATTCGTGCCTAGTTATTTTTGCGACTTTCTTCGATTTTTGCCAATACCAGAAATAATAGCTAAATTTCTGATGTCAACTTCTTGGACAAGGGATAATTACTTTTAAAATCATTATGTATAAAAATTGAAATGTTAACATCTTACTGGGTCATGTTGTAATATTTTGTGGAGTTGAGGTTCAATACTCGTGAATAAAGGCTAGGAAAAATAAATAACGTTTTCGACTGATAGCAAAAAAGGGACGCTAGGCATAAATGGGTTAATACCAGGAGTCCAGCACATAAACCTACATAAAGACGACTTTTCATCACATGTTAAATTTTGCAATTTAATAAAATATACAACAATTAAGGAGCTTAAAGCTCTATATACATTGCACATAAGTAATCTTATTCTCCTAAACTTCCAATATAGTGAGATATCTTAACAATTGTACTTACTGTCCTTTCAACTGAATGATTTTAGTATTTAATTGTCGGACATTTTCTCATTTTTAGTATTTCTACTTAAACGCTTACTAAAAATAATTGATTATTTAGAGATAAACATAAAAGTATTACAGAATTAAGATAAAAATTATGCCTAAAGATGTGGCTTTAAGATAAACTTATGTACAATCAGTAAAAAATGAGAAATACAGCAGTTTTGTTCTTAAAAATTTACATGCATGGCAATGATGATATCGGATGTTCTAGGATAGTGAGGGGGCATGGTCGTTGGCTTCAAAAACGTGGAACATTGGCGCCTCCATAAGCTAAACTTCCTTTACATAAACCAATGCATGGAGAAAAGCTTGTTTGTTTTCCACCGTCACGTGACTTTTATAGCCTCGAACCCAAGGAATCGATATCCTCCATTAATGTAAGTTGACCAGATTTTTGAACAGTTTTGTTGTTATAATCGGGGACATGTCCCCGATTATGACAAACTGGGCGCATTTATAATTAATGCAATAATTAACAGTAGTTTAATTAAAAAACAATGCAATAATTAAAAATTGTCCCCAATTCATGCTTTATATTTTGGGGACAATTTGAAAAACGCCCTGAAAATGGGGACGTTTGGTCACCTTAAATTAAGGTGACCAGATTTTTGTACTCAGAATCGGGGACATCTCCCCGATTCTAACAACAAAACTGGGGAGATTTATAATTAATGCAATAATTAACAGTAATTTAATTGAAAAACAGTGCAATAATTAAAAATTGTCCCCAGTTCCATTTTTACATTCTGGGGACAGTTTGAAAAACGTCCTGAAAATGGGGACTGTCCCCGGAAAATGGGGACGTTTGGTCACCTTACCTTAAATTAAATAATTAACTATTATTTATATTTACAAAACAAAGTAATTATTCATTTCTATTTTTCAATTAGAGAGAAATTATTATAATTTCTTTACAAATTTCAAAAATCCTGAAATGGGGAGTGAAATCCTGTGAAGCTGTGAAATCCCCAGTATGTTTCTTAATAGAGCATTTCGACGAACCCCTCCTCTCTGCGATCGGTCGCCGTCTTGCGTGACAGCTTGGGGTTCTCGTAATGTATTTCAATGGGAAAAACCCGATTTTCAACATTCAAAAAAAGTATTAAATTAAATTTTTTGGATGATTGTAATGGATGGAATTTGTTAATCAGACCTTCGACTTTTGTGTCCCAGGTGGCGTTTAATATTTTAAAAAGCTTAACATATAATATTTTAATGATATTTCAAGCGACTTTTTCCGCTGGTACTGCGTTTGGAAAGACAACATTATGTACGGGAATAAACACAATGTTTATTTTAAGATTCGGCAGGTCATTCGGATTACTGTTTGTTTACAAATATCATTGCTGTGCATGCGAAATTTTCTTAGGTTGTGAGATTTATGCAATAATAAAGTTTTGTTTTTGAATTATAATTCATCGGATATTCTGTATGCCCTAGAAAACATCAAATTCCATTAATATTTATATTAAAAAAGTGTTTATTTAAATTTCTATTACGATATATTCAGATTGTTTTTTTTTTCTTTTATAAAAAATAAATGTACTGCTTGTTATTATTTATCATAGTGTTCTTTTAAATATGTAAATGCCTGTAAAATAAGACCAGTTATCCCATTAATAAAGAAGTGTAACATATGCATCGCATAACATATTTGTACATGTAATTAATCTAATACGTATGAATATGAATTAAAAAAATAATCCAATAAATCAACTAAATTAAAGACGTAGACCAATTAATGTGTTCTTTACTTAGTTGCATAATTATTTAAATTGACAGTAAACATGAGTGCAAAATGTAAATTTATAATTCCATAAAGCTTCTGCCTTTTTATTATAAGATGGAAAACATGTTTCGCAATGTTAGCTCATAAAACTGTACTAAACAATTCTACAATTACATTTTTGAATTTTGTTTCAAGTTAGAATCAGAACAGAAATCAAAAGCTGGAACTCTGACCCTGTATTTCTTTTTTCTGGGTGAATTTTTACATATTAGGCAAAGCTCATGAATACTTTGCTCCGAAGCCCAACACTAGTATACATTAATTCATAAATTTTCCCCTTTTCAAGCACAAACTGATTTTAGCAGACACGACAAATCATATTCGCTTCACCTCGACCAGATTTGAGAGTCCTGAGACCACCAGAATTTGGGTGTTTTCTGTATAATGTTTATATTTCTTCCTGCTAATTTCCGACTATTTAATTTTATATCACTGTTCTGTGAAATAATTATTATATGGGAAAATCTTTAAATTATTGTTATTTTAATTAAATGTGCTACCAACCCCATATTACAGGGGTTTGCAGTTCGCTACTGAGTATTAACATAAGAATATTAAGGCTCCGGCACCTTTTTTTGCCAGAAATTGCTGCTAGCCCTGGAGCAATTAAATGTTTTCTCATTGAAAAATTTCTTTCATTAATTTCCAAAAAGATACACTTTTTGTATATAACCCGCATACAAAAATATCTCCAATCTGTAAAATGTGCTCCATATTCTGATGAGGTGATGGACAAAATTTGATAATTATATCCTGAAAAGTGTCAAAGGTATGAAGATAATAAGTACTGACTTAAACTAATTTTCAGTAGCTCTTGAAAGGAAAAAAATCACAATCACATTTTAAGGGTCATACAGATATTATGAAAGAATATTTTACATTCAAATTCAAGTATAGACCCCAGTCACCTTTGTTTATAGATATCCCTTAAGACGTTATATGATGAAAGGCTGAAATTTTGTACATCACCTCATTTGTGCATGGGGTACATTTTATTTTCTAGGAATTTTTTTGTAAGGTAGTTCTAAGAAATTTTAAAAAGTGTAACTCTGTGAAAATTAACAAGAGGCATTTTCTCTTAACATAGTCTTTTTTTTTAACCTTATTTTAAACATTTATTCAATTCACACTGCCTAATTATCTTTAATAGATAAAGAATTAAAGCATGTTATCACTTTCTAGGGGCACTATACGTGTGTGTGTGTCTATACAATTTATAAACACTAATATTTTTACTTCCTTGTATGACGTACAAAGAAATAATGTGATCGCAAAAAGAATTCGGTATCCAGATTTTGACTACCTCTAAATTTACTGAGTTTTTGCTTGACATCTCATTCTACACATGTATGTATGTTCATATAAATTCATGTACAAGCATTCTGACTGACAGCTAGACCATTTTGATCAGCGTTTCCTGGCGCCTGTACGCAGTAGCGGATTCAGGGGAGGGACTTGGGGGCTTCACCCCCCCCCCCCAAAAGAGATTGCTAGAGAGTAACATTCTGCTTCATTATGCACTTTGAATATGTAAAGTGATCTTTTTTAATCACTTAGCCCCTCCCAAACAAATGTAAAAATCCTTTTTACATTTGTTTAGACTAAAATTTTGCTTTATTGTATATTTTCTTTGGGTGAAATAAGCTTTTATCAAAATTTAGCCCCTCCCAAAAGAGAATTTCTGGATCCGCCACTGCCTGTACGTACGTGTGTATGTAGGTAACTCACATATCTTAAAAAGTAAGAGTCGTACAATGTTGAAATTTTATATTTAGGATTGTTGTAACATCTACATCCATACATTATGCTTTATGGGCAGAAATTCATTAAAGTGTAATTTAGAGATATTAAGTTATTTCAAATAAATCAAAAGTGATATATGTTGTTAAGGATTACAAAATGAATCTTGCCATCAAAAATGGTAACTTTATCATTTACAGTTCTACAGGAGCATTCAGAAAAATTCCTACAAATTACAGCCAATGGCAGTTTTAGAAACATTCATTCATTTCAAGCAGAATAACATCTTACCATATGGTTGGATAATGGTCCGGTGACGTTCAGCCACCTCCCTCAAAAACTGCGTTAAAAGTCACCAAACTTGGCAACTTTTGGTATATATATGTATATATTTAATTTGCATATCTCAAAAACTATTAGTCGTAGATTGCTGAGATTTTATATATAAGATCGTTGTAACATCTAGTTGTACACCTAGATTTTTTATTCCAATCTACTGGAGAGTTTATTTACAGGACCACCCAAAAGAATTTTGGTACTTGCATGTATCCTTGCAGTCTGCCAAGATGAGCGATTTTTCGCTTTGATAAATCCAGGTTGCAGGAAATCATGATGGTTCCGAATACAATTGGCCAGGGGCGTAGCCAAGGGGGGGGGATTATGGGGGTCATAACCCCCCTATGGGGAATTTTTTGCCATACAAAATGTATATTCTTCACTACATTATCACACACGCGTATACATATATATGAGTTTTAGTAGTCGTAACTCCCCCCCCCCCCCCAATCAAAAATTTCTGGCTATGCCCCTGCAATTGGCTACAGTTTGCCAGCACATTTTCTGAAAAAATAATTTTGGCACGAATGTCTATCAGGATAATATGCAACTACCAGAATTCCAATACATTAATGTCTATTGACATCTTCAAATAGTGACATAGCCAGAAATTTTTCATGGGAGGGGTTACTATTGTAACTCACATATATGTATACATGTGTGTGGTGAGGGAGTGAAGAATATACATTTTGTATTGCAAAAATTTCAGGGTGTGTGTGTTGTGATCCCTTATTACCTCCCCCCTCCCCTGGCTACGCCACTGTCTTCATTATATTATGTCTGTAGTCGTTCATTGTTTGGTCCATGCACAGAATCTCGTTATTTGTCATCCACCGTGTTGAGTTTTGCCAAAATATCGCTAATTTAACACCAAAAAAAACTATGCATTTTGCATGACTCTAAAACTTTTAGCCGTAGAATGTTGAAATTTTGTATTTAGAACTATTGTAACATCTAACTGTGCTTTTGATTGCTGTGGACTGAGTAATTTATTTACAGGGTCACCCAAAAGACTTAAAATATATTAAGGGTCTATAGATACCTTCATTTCATTAAAAATCTGTGATGAATAACTGTTACAGCTGTGACTGAAATCTCGCTATCGCAAGCTTATTGGCTTTTGTCAAAATATTGCCCAATTAAGTGAAACAAATCTTTAAAATTGAACTCAGCTTGGCGGTAAACTTTAGAATTGCAGTATTTTGTCTCTTTCAAATGAAATAAGTTTAGATGAAGTGCCCCGAAAATATTTCAGGTTTAATAGAGGTACAAGGAAGTCATGTGGTGTCCATATCAGATTTATTAGTTCAATGATTTGATTAAAAAAAACAATCATAATAAAAGGAGTAGTATATAGAGTTTTACAGTTATATTCTTCCATGATGATTGTATGTAAGAGATTTTTTTTTCAACATCGTAAATTACAGTGTTACTTGAAAATATGTTTTCACATAATTTACACAGGAACCAGACTACATGCAAGCGATAGATATTAAAAAAATCAGATGTCAGTCAGCCAATTTAAATTACTTTAGAAGTTATTTACAAAAAAATTGAAAGAAAAAAAAAAAAACATCATATTTGACTGCATAAAATGATTTAGGTTCTTGAATCTGAACAGCAGGTAAGAACAGTATTCATAGAAAAATTGCTACTGGCGTATTATCCCGGCACTCAAACAAGACAGGCGATTTCGATTTCTCGCCAAGATAAATGCCAATCACATGAAATTATTAATGGTTTCAAATACGATTGGCAACAGTTTCCAGCACATTTGATGAAAAAATACTTTGTTGGAAATGACCACTGCAATAATACATAAGTATCAAAAAATCTAAAAATCTTCATAATAATTTCTAATTCTAATATCAGCTCCACGCAGAACAGAGTGGAAATAGTTTTAGGTAAAAGAATACAGATTTATTTTAACGAAGTACAGTTTAACCATTTAATCATCTGTCCATGGACACGAGAACAACAACAGTATAACCTTGATTTCACGAAGTCAAAGAAACAACAGAAAGAATTGAGATAAGAAGGTGAAATGAAAGAGGGTGTCAGTTTAATAGAAAAAACACATTTATTCAAGATATTTAAGTTCCACTCCATACCTAATTTAGAATACTGCAAAAGAATAAAAAGGCTGGTAGCCAAGTTTAGTGATTTTAAAAAAGTAGATTCTATAGTTTTTTAGCATAAGCAACAATAAGTAATCATACATTAACACATCACAAACTTCCTGTTTTATTTATTTATTATTATTATTTTAATAAACCGACCACTCGTACAAAACTAGTTCTGTAAACAATGTATAAATTGACTTTTTAATCAAAATATGTTTTTAAAAAAATAATTAACAAACCAATTCTTTTATGTTTTCTATTGATTTATTCTTATGCATTTTATATGCACATTTAATAACAGAATCCACACCAGAAAGTGCTATCCATAGAAAGCATGCACTAAAATTCATGTCAATCTAAGGATAAACCTATCTAGTCATAGCTTCAAACTACATTGGAGACAAATTATCCATATAGTTAAAAATCATGAAAAAATATCACAATCCTAAACTAGAAACAATATCTAATTTTGCAATTAGAGTTTAATTATTTGAGGACAGCTTTAAAATTTCTTCCATATTTCTAAATAAATAATTTACATTCTTTCGTGCACAGTCGTGGATTGCTGTCTAAACTGAAACGCCTGTTGCTTGCAATTCTGCAGTTTGTTTACATTCTTCACAGTGGGGCTGCGTTCGTAATCCAAAAACCCAATGAACCTCCTCAGATTACACATAGTTTATACGGATTACTGAGATTGCTAAATTATACATTTAGGTAAAGAAATAGCATGCGCAGAACGATGCGCGAAGCTGTCACTCAGCTGACGTCAGAGATACGTCACGTCGAAATGCTCTATTGCGAAATCAATGCGTGCGTTTGCAATCATATAGATGCAATTGAATCCGTCTGTGTAACTGTATATTTACCTGCTTCTCCTTCGAATTGCAACAACTGCTAATCTTTTTCGTTCCTTTGCGCCATTTTCTTCATCGTAGTTGGTTGTTAGATTATTGTTGGTCAAGGAATTTGCGTAAAGAATTTAATTATTTTATAATAAAACGTAAGTGTATGTTTATATATATTTTTTACAGGTGTTATATCTTGTCCAAATTCTTTGTGTAAGTCATATTATGTGTATTTTGTTTGTTAATTCGGAATTATTATCTAGACCGGTGGGCGTCTTGAGGTAATTTTAATACTTCGTGTAGTATTTCAATTATCTGTGTGATATTCTTTTAGTTCGTTTCTTATTGTATGTGGGATGCACTTTTAACGAATCTTTTTCAAAATTAATGACTGATCATGTTTAAACTTAAGTATTTGATCCTTCTTTCTCTGCTAGCAAAAATGGCTAACTTACGCCTCCTTAGAAATGTCAAGAGCTCGAACTGAACGTAGATTTAGCATGTTAAATATGTATTTTGTGTGATTTTCTGATAAATAGAAAAAAAAATTAAGCAAGATTTTCACTTAACAGAAAGTAACCATTAAATAAATTATCTGAATTTTTAAGTAACACTTTCTACAGGTGAAAACAGTATTTTATTAATCGTTACAGCTTATGTGTAACTAAGCTGTTTAATTACGATCTCAAATAAGTTTGATTAAATGCTGCTGAATTTTCGATCGTAATTTTTATGAAAATATTTTGATTCCTTCATTATTGCTACAAATGCTCATTTTGAAATTCGATATGCATACGTAATAATTTCGCCCTTTTTTAATACTTTACCTAGACAAATCTTGATTACTATAAAAATATCTTATTCTATTTGAATGTAATCGTGGTCGTGCACAATATTTCTGATTTGTAATGTATTTGCCTAATGTCACCTACAATTTTCACTCCCTTAATTTTTCTCCCATACATAAATCTTATTTTTTACCTTTTCTTTACTGTTGTACTCTCACACAAAGTTCAACTAATTTAAGTAAGACTCATGACACTTAAAATCAAGGTTTCTGACCCGCCCACAAACCCAAAAAACTCGGGTGTTTTTTTTTTTTTTTTTTTTAAAGAACCCACTTAAAAAAAAACCAATAAAACCCACACAGAAATGGGGTTTTTGGGTTTTATTAAAAATTATCACAATTTTTCCTTTCTTTCATTTAAATCATTTGTTATTTGACATTAAATACATATAATATTACCTACATAACTTAGTGCATTATATTAGATAAATATAAATATGCCAGTTTAATTTTTTTATAATTATTTTTCAAACTTCAACGTAAAGAATAACCTTTTTAAAAATACCTTGAGCCAATTCTGTCTGCAATATTTGTTTTGAAATGAATAGTTGTAGAATGCAGGCAGGGGTAACTTAGCAATTTATTTCTTTAATGAATAAGTTTTTAAATACGAATAATATATGTAATTATCAGTATAGTGACCAGAAAAAAAAAAAAAAAAAATCCTTTCCCAGATAAGAGACATGTCTCTCTTACAGCTTACAAGCATGCATCTCAAGAATGAATTCAGGTTCAGGAAACCATTCTGTATTCTATTAGTTGCTGCATTACTTTAGTACTGAGAAATATAAATCTGATTCATTACACATTGTTTATGTGGGATTTAATATCAGACATATTAATTCTAGATTTTTTTAAATAAAAAGGATTATATATTCAAAGCAAAAATGAATAACTATCAAGAAAATATTAAGTAAATAGTAGTTCTACAGTAAGTTGGCTTGCAAAGGCGTTACTGACTTATATTCTAACTAGAAAATATAAGTATGACCTAAAAAACATAAAGGTAAAAAAAATTAAAAAGTTAAATTTAAAAGTAATAGAAAACGGCCAATCAAAAACATATTTTTCTATGTGAACAATAATACTTTTATCTATGGTCATAAAACAAATTAGGAGCCCTTTATAAACATCAGCAGAAAAAGATAGAAACTGCATTAGAGTTGAAGTTATTTTTACATTTTAATTATTTTGTAATGAAAGTTTTCTTTTACACTAAAACTATTGTTTTGAAATAAAACCATAAAATTTAAATCCATAAAGTGTTATACTATAAAAAAATCTTAATAAAACCCACCCGGGTTGGGGTTTTTAAAAAAACCCGGGTTTTTTAAAACCCTGCTTAAAATAATTGTGCAAACTTATGATTTACAGGTGTGTTAAGGAGAAAGAAAAATCCCTTAATATGTTTTGGCTCTGCTCACTCTTGAGAATTTTTGTCCCAGAGGACTCTAGAATCTGCCAGATTTCATTCCCGTACTTATCAGCTGAACAGCATGCCTTATCTTTTGCTTCGGAGGTGGGGGGCTAGTACCACTGACAACACAAGTTCCCAAACAGAATGCAAATCCTAGCCAATTAACGACCACTTTCTCACCAGTCAGTTATCTATTAACACACCCAACCACAGTATAAGAAAAGGAATTCCTGCCTCTAGCAATTCCCTATCCTACATCCATTAAGGGTGAATGGATTTCCCTTCAAAAGAGGGGAAAGAAGTCTTGGATAAGGCACCTGTACTAGTGCTGTTCTTCAGTCACATTTATTCTTTGATACAACTGTTGTACCACCATAGTCAAGAAGTTAATGCACTTTTGCAAATAAAACTTCTTTAATGCATTAAGCTTCCTTTTTAAACTGCGATGACTAACTGGATTTAGTTGTGGAGGTCCTGGGACAATGAAAAAAGTTAAAGCTACTAAGTATTTTTAAGCTTTTTTCAGCAGCCTGTGATTACATTCAGTGTTAATTCATAGCCTAGTTGTCCCAAGTTTGATTCCTGGTAAAGGATAAAGCATTTTTAGCAGCGGCTCCCAGCTGGTGGGAAGCCAGAATAATAGGTGAAGAGCAAGTAATAATAGACACCCTGTATATACTGGTATTTAATTTATTTAAATTAGCTTGCAAGTTGCAAGGATAATCTCTCATGTATATTTTAGGAAATCTTGTCTTATTATTTCTATAAGCTGTGCACATTTACACAAAAGCAGAGTGTTTTATGTGTGACATATAGAGCAGAACATTTAATCTTCGAAAAAATAAAACTGATCTGCTGAACAGTTTGAAGTCAAGTGCTCTTATGCTATCTCTTCGCATCTATTTTGCTTTTTACTGTCATCTGCCAGACTTGGATAATGCCTGCAGAACAGTTTACAGGTACATAATTCTGTGCCTAGGCACATTTACTAAACTTGTAAGTTGTGCAATATTCGAAAATCAAAAACATTTGAGTGGCCACTGCCCACCTCCAAATTTTCTTAATTTTGAATTCTGTCTGCAAAACATTTTGTATGAAGGTTATGTATGAATTTATCTTTGTTATGAATTTGTTAATAATTGAATGTATTTTTCATTATAGAAAATGAGACCTGCATCAGTATATGTCGGTGGTCTTAGTGAAGACATCCAGAAAGAAGACTTAGAAAGGGAGTTTGGTAAATTTGGTAATTTGACAAAAGTATGGGTTGCCCGCAATCCACCTGGATTTGCCTTCATAGAATTTGAAGATGATCAAGATGCTAATGAGGCTATTAAAGAAATGAATGGAGCTACTATCAATGGAGCAGAAATTAGAGTTGATATCTCAAGAGGAAGAGGTGGAAGACGTGGCGGCCGTGGTGGTGGTGGCGGTGGCTTTCGAAGAGGTGGTAGAGATGGAGGAGGATTTAGGGGCCGACGTGGAGGATATGATTCTGGCTTTAGAAGTGGTGGAGGCGGTGGTTTCCGAGGTGGACGTGGGGGTGGATCACGTTATGGAGGAGACCGCAGCAGTAGTTACGACAGGCCATCCTATGGTGGTGGTGGTGGTGGCGGCGAATACAGAAGCTCTGGCTATAGAAGTCGATCACCCATGGGTCAGAGGTAACAAGTTAATGTATTAGTTTTATGTATTTTTATTTTTTAACTGATACTAATCCTGCCGTAGTTGCAGCAATCTACCAGATTTTACTATCTTTGTTTCTCAGTGGCAAATGCATCATTTGACTTACCACAAAGTTTAGTTCTTTAGATGATAAATTTTTGCATGTTATTCATTTTCATTTGTGTGTGAACTGTTCAGTTCATCAGATGCTTGCCACTTAATGATACTAAATTCTATTCTGCCTGCATATGAAGAAATATTTCTTAGATCCTTTTATCCTGAAATGTCTCATTCTAAAATTCTTGCATATACTTATCAGTATATTTGAATTTATCTGCATTTCATAATACAACTTTCTAATTTATACTGCAACTGAAGTCACTTTTCAATTGCTCATTCAATGCACTGAATTTTTCATCATCTAATTGCTTCAACGAATGAATATATTATCTGCATTTGAACTTAATGCATAACCAACCTTTTTATTCAAACAGAAATGGCGGCAACTGGTAAGGGATCACGAACTTCATCTATAGCCGTTGCCAGAACTTCAGCTGCTCACATGGGAGCAATTCATCAGTTACCAGATTTTCGCTGTTTATAGTCTTCACTGACCATCATGTGTGTATTTTTAGTTTTTAAAAGTTGACGATTTTTCATCAGTTTCTCAACATCATTCATCTGTATTCATTACCACAATAAAATCAATACTGCCAAACTTCGTCTTCATACTTCGTCTAAAAATGCTGGATGGTGCAAGCAAGCTAAATGCTAATTGAAACTACTTAGTGATACTGAGTCATGCATGCTTTTAAAGCTTAAGACTTTCCAACAGATTGCATTAATGTATTGCAATTTTAACAATTTCTAATGATGAATATTTCATTGAGCTCAGTTCATCAGTCTTCAAAATCTTACCTATGACTAGTCAATTGCATCACTCAATCAAATGGCACGTCAAGCTATATCAGCATCCAGTATTTAGTGTGAGTTATTTTACTTGAATTTTCAGATGTTTCAATGCTGAATTATCAAGTGGGGGTTTACTAGATGACAATATACAAGTATCTAACATTGGTTTCAGAATAATTCTTTAGTTTATATTTTTAGTTATGGTATTGAATTTTAAAAGCTACTTTTTTAGAATAACCCTTTTAATTGAGGAATAGTGTATAATACAAAAATATTTGAGATTGGTAATAGGTATATGGTGATTTTTTAGTTACTATCTTAATATAGAATTCGAATTTATCTTAGCTGTCTGTAAAATGTTTAAGCAATGTGTAGTTTCAGATTTTTATATATTTTTAAAACTTAAATATGGGAGGGGGTGTTATCAATGCTATCTAGTTATTTTGCTAAGTTAAAATTAACAAATTTCCTTCAAACTTTGCTGTGAAAAGCCCATAATGTTTCATCAGGCGGCAGTGTTAATATTATTTGCAGCTTTTGTTGCTTAAAATTGACTTTTAACTTTAACATTACTGTGTGTGATAAAGACTGAAAATCCTTTAGTGTTATCTTACGAATGAGTAGACTTTTTGTCTGGCACTCCTACCTAACAAATTAACATTTTAAAGTCAGTGAAGTGACTTAAGACAACTCTTCTAACTATGTGACAGTAATTAAAAATTACTCTTATAGCACATATATTGATCGTCAGTATTGTTTTTCTCATACAATATTAATTAAAATAGTAAAGAAAACAATCCATGGAAGATTTTTCTTGATGCAGCTCAATTTATTTTAATTACGAACCCAATTTGTGTTTTAAGCATGTGAATGCTTAACACACTCACCAAAAGTATTCTCTAAAAAATGCATTATCAAAATTATTGAATATGAACTAGGGATAATAAAATTTCTTAATACACTTGTCCAATCAATTCAAAATAAGGTTGATAATGAGCAGTATTAAAAAGAAACTGAACAGTAAACTAGAAATAGTGATAAAAGTTATTTAAAAATTATTTCTGAATATACCAAGAAATTAACTCAAGAAAAAGGCTTTATATTAAAAAGTTAAGAGTTGTAAAGCTATCCTGGAAGTTTGGTGGAGTGCCAGTGAGCAAGCTGGAATGTAGCTTGTCATATTTGAATTCATATCTGATGTGCCTGTTTACAAAGGTAAGAATTATAAAACTATTACAATGGAACAAGATTAGACCATATTTTTCTTGCATTTCATTTTGAAGATTCTGTTTCTCAAGTGTAAGGTAATTATTCAAATGAATCATATTGGCGGATAACTTCTGCAATGTATTTTGAATAGATAAATATTACAGGGTGTCTACACATCAGAAATAGTCACAAAAAATGTGGAATAGCTTCAGTATTGGTCCTTTTTGGCAATTTTTAGATTTGGTGGCAAAATGTTGTCGCCAAGGGAACACCTGGATTTGCCAATCGGAAATTCTGATGCAACCCCGACTTTGCCAATAGTAAACAATGGCCAAAAAATCGGCTCTCTAATAGGCAGGGGTGTTAATTCTGTGCCGAACTGTGCTTTTAGCTGATTTTTGCGCCAAATGTCATTTTGACTCCTTGTTAATTTTTTGCCACGCTTGCAAACTTTGCTTTTCTTATCTGCATTTATTGTAGGTGTTGACTCTAGATTGATTTTGCAGGGCGCAGTGCCCGGCGGCCCCATTTCTCTTTATGCGCCCTCCTGCTTTTACATTTTTATTATTATTAGTCAGCAATAAAATAGGTTCGATTGAAAGTGGCCCTTTCACGAAAACTGTCTATGAAATCGGATCTTTCCCACAAATGCCTTTTTCAAATATTCTATTCTTTCAGATCAAAATACTTTTACTACCTTTTTCATTGTTTTTGCATTTGTGCGAGCCGAGTAACCCGAAAAGAGGCCTCTCTAGTATGTTTTGTTTCTCCTGACTCAATGAGAAGCATGATCGGCAGGGCAGAACTACCTGGGCATTTCACTTAGGAGTTGGGGGAAGAAAATACGGTTGGGAAAATCAAAATTTTCTTAAGTCATCTAAAAATTTGCAATTCCATCTGCCAATCCTCAAATATCGGTAGCTACGTTTGATAAATAAGTAGTTGCAAATTATCAAACAATCATTATTCCAGAGTTCGTCACCAGCTGTATATAGTTATTGCTCTTTATGTTTTTAATAGTTTTGCGCACTACCCCTTAAAAGATTTCCTCTTTTTAATCGGCTTTCTTAGTACATATTATTCTTAATGTATAAGAGCTATTTACTAACCATACATAATTAAGGATGATACAGAAAGTATGCCATAGCAAAACGATGTTTTGTGATTTGAAAATTTTGCGGCATTTTCTTGTTTGTTATGGCAAGACTAGACAAGGGATATCTCCTAAGGTGGGTGCCTTGGTTGGACGACTTTTTAAAGAGTTCTAACGTGTATTGACGTTACATTTGATGAAACCGACAAACTCCAGAGTGATGTCCCGCGGCCGCACTTCACCACTTCCAGCGTCTACTGTGTTCAGTGGCTTTAACAACTCAAATCGATCTGAAAAATGTGCGATTTTACGACATTTTGCAAATAAAGCAATTGAAAGACATTACTTTTGCCCCAAATAATGATCTTTTGCTTTAGCAGTGTTTGCTAGGGTTATTGGCGTGCGGTGCAGTCCTTCAGTTTGCTGTCCCATTCATTCTAAGTTTCAGCATTCTGCCCCCGTTTCGGTCCTTGAATGTTCCACCATGTTATTTTTAAGTGTCCTGCCGGCCACCATCTTTTTTTTTTTTTTTTAATCTTGCCACCTGGGTGCCCCCCTCTTATTACACCACAGTTTTAATTATATAAAAGTAGAGTAACTACAGAATTTAGTAAATCGGACTATGACAAGATTTGGTATTCGAAATATTCATATTATATATCTTCTGCTTTTTTTTTAAAAACCCTCAACATTTTAATGAATGAAGAAAAAAATATTAAAAGCAAAAGACAGCTAGTTCTGGGAAAGGATGTCTTAAGAAAGCAAACTGTGCCATAAGTTAACAGCTAGGTTATTAATAAAACAAACTGTCATCAATTTAAGCTTATCTTCAGTTTTTAAAAACTAAAGTAATTCTGGAAGGTTTTTAATATATAATTTGTTTGAGTACTTCTGGCAAGAGGATGTTAATTATTAGCACCAGAGTGCTATTAATTTCAACTTTGCTTTTTGTGTAGACACTATTTTGGTACAATTCTCGCGTCGAGTCACTTTTCAAATGTGTTTGCCAGATAATGTAGAGAGAAGGGGGGGGCAAGGCATTAATGAAATGTTGAAAGTCTCGCAAGGTTTGCAACTTTTTATAAATGATAGCTAAACTGGGTGCCAAATCGCGACAATTTATTATATATTTTCGGTATAGTTAGAAAACGCCTGGCAAATATGTAAAATAGTTTTAGTAGGCAATTTAAATATAGATTTTAATTCCGAAGAAGTGTTTTATAGAACAGAGAAGACAAATACGGTACACATCATAGATTATGATACGCTTTCCAAATGGTATTTATAAAGGTGAAGTATAGTTTGACTATGCATGGTGAAAATTGTTAAAACAGTTTTCGTAGGCGATTTCAATGTAGATTTTTATTCCGAAGAAGTGTTTCATGGAACAAGGAAGCAAAACATGGTACACTCATGGATTAGGATGCCCATTCCAAACAGTATTTAAAATGTCTACGGGATATAGTTGGAATATGCCTGGAGAAGATTGTAAAACAGTTTCAGTAGGCGATTTTAAGATAGATTTAGATTCCAAAGATGTGTTTTACGGTACGCAAGAGTTGATTCCTATTTTAATGCCCCCGCTCTTGCCAACCTAAAAAAATCCCGCAATTTGGCGAGCTTTGCAATCATGCGTCTCTAGGACACATGCAAAGTTTCAACGCTCCTAATAGAACTATATAAAAACTAAATTAACGATAAATGCGCCAGTGAAGGAATTTAATTACTAAAGACGGTTAATTATTAAAACGGCATTAATTGGCAACCCAAAATAAATAAAAATGTAACGGAATGCTTTACTTACATGTTGTTCCAAATCGCCATTTTAATTCTAAATTAAAATTGCCACATACAAAAAATTGTCGTGGTAATTGCATATGTTTAATTATCTCCACCTTGGCGCACCACCTATTTAAAACAGTGAAGTACAAATGATATATGCTTGGTGAAGACTGTCAAACAGTTTTAGCAGACTATTTTCATATAGATTTAGATTCCAAAGATGGGTTTTATGAAACAAGGAAGAAAAATAATGCACAGTCATGAATAATGATACACTCTCCAACTTAACGGAATAAGGAAGAAAAATAGGGAGGATGCATAAACTATGATACGCTTTTAATATATAGCACTTTGGTGCGTATTTAAAATCTGAAAGTGTTTCAGATTTTTATTTTAATTATTTTAAGCTGATTAAAAACATTTCATAGTTAAAATAAAATATTAATTCTTTTTTATTAAAATATTAATACTTTTCGAAAGATTAAAGCAAGGTTTAAGAAAGAAAATATTTAAAGAGACCTTTAAATATGTTACAAAAAATTAAAAATAAAGCTTTATGAAAAATAAATTATTTAAAATATGTTAAACTGTATTCCATACCTTTGGACAATTCTGTGAGTTAAATAAAATATTTATTTTATACCTGCTAAAAAACTTGCATGTAGTAATTATTTTTATTTATTTTAAAGAATAGTGATTTTTAAAATCTTATTCACTTTTCATGAATGAGCAAACATTAAATTAAAAGTGAAAGAGGAAGAACAAATATATTTCATTGATTTGATGTGGTGTTGTACATTCCAACCATTGGATGTAATACAAAATTTGCATGACTATGTCATTTATTCTAGCAATCTTCTGTGTTCTGAATTCAATTTTCCCAATTTCTATAGTTATCAATTGATGGATGAGTTAAATTGTTTGATGCAATTCCAAATAATGTCTAATAGTAATAAAGGTATATATTCAGTAACTTTAAAAATCTTTACTTGCTAATCATTCAATAATTTTTGCAAACAAAAGAATTTAAATAAAATTGTGATTTATATTAATAAATTTTATACATCCTGCACTGCAGAAACTTTATTACATGCTAAACAGATCTATCCTAATCCACTTACACTGACAGTCCAATGTTTGTACCAATATATGTGAAATGTCATATATGAATGTGATCCAGTAGTGATATTGTGATAAAATTGAGGAACAAAAATTAACGGTCCCTCTGCCTTCCCCTACTGCCTAACAAATAATGTCTGGCTAAAAACTTCTGAAACATTCTTCAATAAATGTACTATTCTTATAAACATCTACATCACATAATTTTGAGAAAAAAAAATTAAGCAGAAAATTCAAAATTACTTATATTAACTTTTTTTTTTAATCAAACTTCTAGTTATGTACAGATTTAATTCACATATTTGTCATGTTTAGAGCAAAATATTATCAACAAATCATTTTTCCTATTTCGCTTACACTTACTTCTACAGGATATTTTCTCCAAAAGAAGGGAGGGGGGCTAAAGACAAACTGGAAAAAATCTTAACTATGCATTGTAAGTTGGAACACATATTACAACTCTACATGTTAAATTTTGGGGGATCAGATAGTTTCAAATCAGTTTCTAGATATGTTATCTACCTGTACATTCTCGTGGAACCCCAAAGTGCCCTTTTTGAAATTCTCTCTTCCCCCCCCTCCCCCCCCCCCGGTGGCCCTTTTCTCTAGAGTCAACACAGAGCTCCAAAATCATGTTAATTCTTATCCCAAATCTTAGTTTTCCTCGTGGAAGCTATATTTTTTATGCTCCCAAATAGAATTTTTCTGTTCCCGAGGTGCTACCAAATGAATTTTTTTCTGCTCCCGGGGTGCTCCCAAATCGGATGTTGGAGTTAACATCCCTGACTAGGATTCAAATTTTAATTAAAGCATTAAAAATGAGATTTTTTACTTAAAAATTCAGTAATTATGCTTTTTTAAAATTTCCAAAAATTACACGCATGATAAAATATCAGATTTAAAGTGGTTTTGTCAAATTTGACTCAACAGCATAAATATTGGAAGAGAGGCCATCCGCCTGCGTTAATACTAAGTTACTGGAGTGTGGGACGTGGGCCCTGCTTCTCATGACACTCTGCAAAATGCATTAAAAAGTTTATGCAAAAAACAATAAAATGCTTTTAAAAACATCCACCAGCAATTAACACAATTTTGATCCCAAAAACGATACATTCATTATGGGGGGCAGCCCCCCCCCCACTTCTCTTTAAACGAAGGGGGGGGGGAATTATGTGTTAAAAACAATGTAAATG
The DNA here is from genome assembly GCA_038373885.1 of Cheiracanthium punctorium. Taxonomy (NCBI): domain Eukaryota; kingdom Metazoa; phylum Arthropoda; class Arachnida; order Araneae; family Cheiracanthiidae; genus Cheiracanthium; species Cheiracanthium punctorium. Next base: position 951,238 of record JAWZYV010001322.1, on the reverse strand, counting down.
CAACTGTAAAAATATATCAAGACTAAAAGTCCATAAAACAATATATGCAAAAAATAACAATTAGAACAATAAAAATCCAGATTAAACAAAAAAACACATACAGGGGCTTCCCCAAGGTATGCCTATTATTGAAATAAATCCAAAATACCTTGCCCTGCTTCAATCCCTGGTATCTTAAAACTACACTCATAACAGAAGTTATATCAAATAAAAATTGAATCAAAAATGCATAAAACAAAAAAATAAATTCCTGTAGACCTTTAACCAAAATAAACCATACAATAAACAACCACTCGAACTACTGCTTAAAAAAAATAATAAAAAATGTGTGGATCCAACAGTCAAACTATGTGCACTGAAAAAAAAAATGGAGCTCTAAAAATAACAGCACGGAACAAATGCTTGCAATTCATCAAAAAAAGCACGGATCAAACTCTCATGATTCCTCCAAAAATAGGTTTACCATTCTTTCCATCTAAGAAAGAGAAGGTTACCACATTATCTTTCCGAATAAAAACATTCCAAAAAGGACTAATACTAAAGTTGTACAGATTTAATTTTTCAAACACGATAGTTTTCTGTGGTTTTTTTTTAAAAATTAATATACAGTAAACCATCCTGAAACAGATTCATATAACATGGATTTGTATAACATGGCAAAAAATTTTACATTTTTCATGTATCAAATTACAAGAGACTTGTATATCGTAGAAAAAGAATGAGACAGATGCTTATGGGGGCTCTGCTGTATGACTTTTCTTCAGATAATATCAATGATTCAACATAAAATTTAAACGCAGAAAATTTTGGCTGCAGGATTGAGAAAAAGAAAACTGAAGGAAAAAGTTTAGATGTTATGCTGCAATACTCTTTCAATTTACAGAACTGCTTTTTTCCTTTACTTAATTTTATTTAGTTGCTTAATTATAATTTAAGCAAAAATTTCTTTTTCACATATTGAGTGTAATTTTATGGTAACATTTAAAATTCTCTTTTAAATATTATTTAGCACCACTTTGTTATCCTAAATTTACCTAGCATATTTTCTGTTTACCATATTTCCCGTAAAGAAAAATAAGTAAACGTCTTTTGTGTGTGTGTGTGTGGAGGGGGTGGGGTTTGGATAATCACACTACGGTGGTCTTTGTGCTTGTGCTTCCGTGTGATAAAATATGTTAAATATATAATATAGTGAACTCTATTAATCACATTGTAAGAATTTGCAACGTTAGTGAAAATTTCAGTTTGTTGAAAGTGAGATGACTAAAATAAGTTCTGAAATACTGTTGACAGATTTATAGTCGTAATAAGATAACCTTCTGCTGAAAATTCAGCATTATACAATAATGGTGCATGACAAAGCATGGGATCTTTTCATATTCAGTACAATTTTTAAATATAGGGTAAGATGCCAATGAAAGGCATTTTTATTTGATTGTGATTTTGTGAAGGGGATGCAGAACAGACCCAAATTTTGTCTGTATTGATCCCTCAAAATGGAAAGGTAATTTTAAATTTGCAAATAATGTAATAACAGTAAAAAACAGCCTTTTAAGGTGGAGGATTTGATATTTTCCCCAATTTTTTGCAAAATAACTGATCGAAATGTCTTATTTACTTAATATATACTGTTGACCATGCTTTCAATAAAACATAACGTAGATGCAGGGTTTTCATTACAGGGAAAAAACGGGTAAGAATTTCACCCTTTCCCTAAAACTCGGATTTTTAAAAAATGGGTAAGAATTCCTCACTATAGATGTAGGCTTGGTAAATATACTGTGGGTAAGGTATTTATGAATGGGTATTTATGTCTGCTTTGGGTAAACACCCAAAATCATGTGAAGTCTTGCTTGTCAGACGTAAAGGGACCATCACAATGTTTGACAAGCAAAAATATTGGATAATAGGCAGAAATCAAGAAAAAGCATCTTGCCAAATGTTAAGCTACATTTGGAACATAAACATGTTACATTACAATAACTATTTTTCATCATAATCATGCTCTACAAAACAATGAAAAAAAGAAATTTTTTTATGGTAGTCTGTTTTCCTGATGAGTGCCATTTCTTCTCTGCCAAGTCCCGTCATCTTAATAGCATCATCAGGTCTATTACTGTAGCTTCTTGTTGATCAGTGTATTGAGTTGAAGTTTCTAGAGCCTTAACAACATCGTTATGTGAAATTCTGATACTCTTAACTGTCGGTGTTTAGTTGTCATCGCAGTTGACGAGTGACAATTTCTCCATCAGTTATTTCATGCTGATTATCAGCCTCTATCCAATTTTTGGTTTCTGCCAAAGATCCTCACATCCAGGAATTCGTTTCACTAAAGGTAGAATAGTTTCTTCAGCTTCATCTGTGCTTTCCATGTCCATATTTTCATCATTATGAAGCCGATTTTTCAATGATTCAGCAATTGTTTGAGACCTTAATCAGCCCAGGCCCCAGAAACTGGGTATCAGATAATACGGAATGTTGGATAAATGAAGGTCGAATAAGCAAGAGTACTGTATTTTAATTCGGTTATTTTTCACGTAACTGGTCCTCCAAATCTAAATCAGGCTTAGTTACATGTCAAATATCCCAGTTCAGGAAAAACAGTGTCCCCAGGAGCATCCCCCCCCCCCCTCCTCCTGAATCTTTTGAAACGAGAGTATTTCATGGAGAATAAAACCATTTTGTAGGGTCTAAACTTCTCAGTTAAAAAAAATTTTTAGAGAAAAAGAAACAAAAAACTCACTTTCAACTATGATCTAAAATTTAAGAAATTCTATAAACCGAGGGGAAACCATAAATTTGAGGGAGTGTACTGTACTCAGTGGCAGAATTTTGTCTTGCTTTCTGCGACAAGCTGCAGAAATACAAAAATTTTCTGAAGCACAATATATATTTGTGAACGCATGTACACAAAATGTGGGATGCATTTTTCGACCATGATTGAAGACTATTATTTGTCTGCTGAGGATCACTCTGTTTCCGCAACAATGTCGCCCCTTTTCTGCCGCGGGGTACTGTATGATGAATAAACAGCTTAATCTTTTTCTGCATTTTGTTTCCAGGCTTAATTACAATACTGAATCTGAATGCAACAGTTGTAATTCGAAATTTAAGTGATGCAGCAACCTAAACATAAAGAATGGGAAGGTGTTACAAAAGCAGTTAGCATGAGTTAAAAAATGATTAAGAATTTGTTTCAGCAAACTCCCTGAAGTCAAGAAATTGGCTTGGTTGTCGATATTAGCATAAAAGGTGAGCATATGAGCGTGAAAAATAAGTGCAAATGCACTAAAGTGCTTATATTATCTAGGGATGCAACAGATAACTGGCAAACATTCTACATCTGGCCAGTATGCTGGATAGTTGGCAGTAGCCGGATATTACAAATATCCAGCCTAAAATTACAAAGAAATAACATAAACATAATAACTGAATAAATTCTAAAAAATGCAAAAAAAAAGTGTTGTGAAAATATTTTGTTTTTAATTATTTTAAGAACGTATTTTTATCATGTACAGAAAATGGGGGGGGGAAAAGTACTTCTAAGCAAATTATTACTGGAAGAAATTACTGTACAAAAACTGTTATTCAGTCTTTGTAAGAATTCGGTTACCTTTTTTTCCCACCCCTGCTTATTGAGAATAAAGGCCGGCGTTCAGTTAAGTGCGTTTCAGTACGCTATAATGGGAACCCAATGTATTTTTCAGAATCTTGAAGACGCACTGCGGAGAAAAGTGCCCCCACTGAGCGGTGGGCGTGCTTTTGTGATTTCACGCGTTATCCTTTGGCGGTTGTCATTAAAAGTCAATAAATTCTTAGACCCTGCACTGTATCTCCCCCCCCCCCCCCCTAGTACAATGCCTTGACCATTAAAAAAAAACCCCGCTGCGTCCGGAAAAAAACGCAACTGAACGGTGGCCTTAATGTACTTCCTGGCTGGTGTACAGCTAGCTGGTGAAAAAATATCACTTACCTCCTAATTTTTATAAAGTAAGGAAAATTGTTACATTGATTTTCCAACAGTTGAATGAAGTTGACTTTCTTTCAAGAACTGATCTTTTAAAACATTTAACTCGTGAAGGAAGACATGCATGACATTATTTGCATGATTTTAATTGCAGTAAAACTGGTACTAAATTTTTGGAAACAATCCCAAAAGTATTTCTGATTTTTAAAGTAAATGATTTGAAACTGATGAGAAAATTTAAAGAAAAAATAGCTCAATGATCTAAGAAAACTAGTGAAAATGGCAGGCATGAAAGTTTTCAATATTATGACTGAATTCAGTCTTTAACATCATTCAGGCTGTTTTCGATATGCAGTGAAAAATTAATATTTTTTTCTGTTTCTTTTCTTCTATTAAGCAATCAATTAATAAATTGGTTAATAAAGAATAATAAAACTACATGTTTTAACACCATATATGCATTAGATACTGCTGTTCATTATTTGTGGGGATTGTTAACTACATATGTACAGTTAAATACTAACATAGCTTTTTGAAATTTAGTACAAATTCTTTGTTTAATAAGGAATTGCATTACATTGACAATAAAAAGCAATATGATGAATAACAGTAACAGTGGGTGATGTATTGTGTAATGATTTGACTTAATTTCAGTATCACATGCAAAGTTCAGTCCTTTATGCTGATTTGTACTTTCATGCCTGAAACAGAACAAAAAAGAAAATATACTTTGCCGGATATCCGGTCGAAAGTTTGGCCAGATATGCGGTATCTGTCCAAGTTGATATCCATTGCATCACTAACCACTTGAAAAAGGACCCACTTTCTATCACAGTGAAACCTGCCTCTTCAAGACTAATGTTATTGAAAAAAAAAAAAAAAAAAAAAAAAAGAAATTCTAAAAATAAATTTCTTGTATCAAGACATGGGTTCTAGAAAACTATAACAGTATTTCAGATAATTTTTTCCAGGGCACAATACAAAGGCCTTTAATGAGCCTTTGTATTGTGCCCTGGAAGACATCTTGGGTTATTCAGACTAAACATGTTAGAATGGGATTTTCTCCTCTCTAAGCAACATCTTTAGTTTTACATAAAAAGAGCTTTAAATTGATTTTAAAAGCTTGGGTGCAAGAATCTAGTGATAAGCATTAAGTTTTTACTGCAACAAAGGTAAATTTTGCCAAGATGTATTGGTTCTATAGTTCTACATATTTGTGAAGTGAAACAAAATTTGAAAAATAAGTTCTGCTATGCATACAACTGAAAGAGGAAACAGAAGAGAGCCTGATGTGCTTCACCCCCCCCCCCCCTTCCTTTCAAAAGAATATTCTAAAGGAAACATATTTTTTTAATATACATTTTAAATTAGTTATAACCTTTTTCTATTACTGTTTTTTCCTGTATATAATGTGCAGCGGCATATTATCTGCAAAGCTCTGGGTTTTTTTGGGGGGGGGGACAGAGATGGCAACATCTCCGGAATTACTCCGGAAATGCAGTGTAAAATACGGTAGTACGGAAATCTGCTCGTACGAAGTTAAAAAATGAAAATTCCCCCAATCCTAAACTTTGACTTGCGTCCGATGCAAGTTGTAAACAATAAAAAGAAACTTCTTTCCTTTTCTAAAAGTTCTTTCCTTGCCTCTCGTATATACATCTCCGTTTCGTCCTAGAAACGTAAGCAATAATCATCGAATCAAAGAGCAGCCTGTTAAAGCATCACTGCTAAATGGGAGACTCCGCCTTAAACATAAAGTGTTATAAGCGAATGAAAACGTAGTAGACCATAGACTTGATGACGTCAGCAAATAGCTTTGCCTGCGTTCCTATTTTCACCCCGTCTGTCAACTGCGATAAATTATTTTGTAGTCTAATCTAGTTTTTAACTACAACTTTAACTGAGTATAATAAGCAGAGCGTGCTTCGTGCATCCCGCGTGTGTGAGCACGAGTATTTATTTTTAAGATTCACGTCGATTTGTCTGACTTGAAAGCTCTTTTTTGATTCAATTATCGTTATATTTTTATTGTGATACGTATTTAAGATGGATAAAAATGATCGTCCGAAGAAGACTCGGAATCAAAAATTTCTTCCGAAATATTCCAAACAGCGATAATAATGCATTAGAATGAAAAATCAAACAATACTTTTAATATATAGCTGGGGGGAAAATTAAAAAACGACTCCTGAAATGTACGTAATTTGACTCCTGAAAGATGTCTAAAACTCCTGAAATTTAATCACTTGTCTCCTGATGTCATCTTTACAATGTTGGCATCTCTGGGGGGGGGGTGTAAAAAGAAAGGAACACTGCATAATCTGCAGCAATTTTCATGGCAAGTAATCTAAAATATATACTGCCGATAGTATAGCATATAAAAAAAATACACAATATGATAAAAATATAAATTGGACTGTAAAAACAAAAGCAAAATGTGAAAAACATGTATTTAAACATGTTTTCAAAATGAATACATGAATCATTAAATGAAAAAGAAAGTACTACTACTTTGAATAATCCTAAATTTGTTAAAAAATAATCAAAAACCTAACTCGGAGTCATCAGACTCGGAATAAATAAATTCATGGTATCTTTACTTAACATAGTTATGTCAGTGTCACTAGATGAGTCTTTATTTGTTAGTCATTTTCATCAATAATATTGCATTTTTGAAATGTGTTTTTAATCGTAGTTTCTAAGATAACATTCCATGCTTTAAAACCCAGTTATATTTTCATATGATGCACACTTCAATTTTCCTGTTTTTGTAAAATTCTTTTCTCCATCGGACATCCGCTGTTCCCATAACTACCTAACTTTCGATTTAAAAGATATGTTACTCCAATGTCTATAAGTTGTAACACTTTGTGAATCCTCCATTCTTGCTGAGATGTGCTTTCATAGAGTCCATAATTAGAAAAGCTTTAGGATGAAAAAATGAATAGTTTCGTTTTCGCAATATGCTCTGTAGCCATGACATCATGATTTCTTCATTCATCCAGCCTTTCTCATTTACAAGACTTTCAACACCTTAAGGGAAATTTTCTCTTAGAGAGTTTTCTCCTTTTGAATATTTGCATTGGCGACAATTTCAAACCATTTGCAGCACAACATAAAACTACTGTAAATGAAGTTCTTTCATTTCCTGTACTATTTATAGGAATGCTGCTTGTTCCCTGAACATCAACAGTTCTGGTAGGTGGTAGAGATGAGTTCGGGCTCATTTTTTGAAGCCCGAGCCCGAAGACTCTTAATCCGAGCCCGAAATTTTAGCCAAAGATAAATAAAATTCAAAGAAGTAATTCTTTGATAGAATACAATAAATTTTGCCGTTTATGCAAATTAAAGACAAATATAGTTGCAAATTTTTAATGCACTTTCTAATTCTTTATATCTATGTCTGAAATAATGTCGGATCTCATGAGTAACTAAGCAATAGAAGCTGCTGTTCTGAAATACCCAAAGAGCTTCATGCGCCTTCTAGGCACCCGTGCCGCTAATTTTTTTTATAAGTACTTTTATTTTCCATATGAATCACTTTTTAAAAATCTGTTTCAAGGATTATGTTCAATAAAATAGAAGTTTTTCACGAGCCTGAGCCCGAATGCAATTGTGAATTACAGAGCCTGAGCCCGGTTTGGGCTGGGCTCGGGCTGAGCCAGTCTCATCTCTAGTAGGTGGTACTATATCAAATGGCAATGGAACTTTGTCCTTGTTAAAAATCAAATCCGCTGTAAAATTATTTTCGATAATACTTTTTTTACAAAATGCATTGCACAAGAGCTAAATGAAATTTTTGTAAGACAGCGCTGTGAGCCGTAGTCCTTAATATTTTGTTTTGCACATGCTCATGCACGCAGTAATGGCAGGGAAGCTGCTTATGCTTTTTGTTGTCAGAGAGGGCTAATTATTAAAACGGGGTGAAGTATTTTCCTTTGAGAGGCTGATGCAATTTTGCCAGTCTGTCGAGTCATGAAAGCTTTCAGCAGCATCTGTTTATTTCTTAAAACATAGATGGCATTTCTTTCTAAACTTTATTTGTAAACTTTTCTGTTGGAGGATGTTTTTCATCAGATTATCCACGGTGGCGTATAATATGCATAACGAAATTAGAAACTTTTTAAATGCATAATCTGCAGATTATATACAGGAAAATACAGTACTTAGCCCCTCTCAAAACATTTTACATTGGTTTAGACTGAAATTTTGCTTTATTGTACATTTTGTTTAGGTAAACTAAGCCTTTTTTTGTTCCCCCCCCCCCCCCCCAAAAAAAAAAAAAAAATATTTAGCTCCTCCCTCAAATTCAGATTCACCATTGCCAACAACCTTTAGGTAGAATGAGGGCGATTTGTTGTTGTATTGTATACATCTGTAGAAGTACAGAATTAGAGTAGCGCTTCTGCAACGCCTGCTTTAATTTCAAATGAACATTCTTAAAATTTACTGTGTGTGTGAAGGGGCACAGAAGTGGTAAGTGCAGGATGCTACAATAATTTCCCAGCCCACTTTAGTGTTTGATAAGTTTACAAACAGTAGGATGGTCTGGAAGGATTGCTTATTGAACATCACTAGCCTCTTTTCTTTAAATTATTCAGAGGCATTGCTTAGAAAATATCAGTAATCATTGATTTTGTTAGTCATAATTACACAAAATTTTTTATCAATAACCATGATTTAATAGTAATAGCTAGTGGTTACTTTTTTTAATAACACTGATGTCAAATAAATATTATAAACGAAGACATGGCTGCAACTGAGGGAAAGGCAAACAAGGCATCAAAAACAGAAAGGGATTTCAAAATGGTTTGCTCCAAGTGATGTGATTTAGTTTCAGCACTAAACAAAAAAGCATCCTAAGGAAGATGGTAGTGTTCCACTAAAAGCGCACTGAATCATTCTGCTATGGCAAATCAAAAGAACCCCTGGACCTCCCCCCTAAATACGTCCTTGACTGCAGTGATTTTGATATCAAATTTTTCTCCATCCTTTTTGTGAATAGTTAAATTTTCGTTCGTTGCAAGCCATTATGCTAACTTTTTGTATCAACAGTTAAAATGATTGTTTAGTCAAAATATTCCTTAATCTTTTGGGCGAGTTTTTATTTTTTAACCAAGTTTTGAAATTTTGTTGCATTAAAATGTAAAACATTTATAAAATTTATTAAAATGCTATTTGGAAAAAGTGAATTGGCAGAAGAGGTTTGTTTTTACCAGTACTTCACAGAAAATGTTACAAAAAAAGTGGGGGGAATTAATTGTAATACTGGTTATCAGAATTGTAACTGAACAACAAAAAAAAAAATCTACACAACTTGAAATTGTCTGCATTTAATTATGCAGTTGTTAAAAATTGTTATACCACAAACATTTGAAGTGGTTAGATGCCACTTACAGGAAATAAAAATCTGCTGAGTTCGTCTGTTAGAACATTGTTTTGAAAAACATAATTTTCAATGGAACCATGAATGTACCCTGAGAACATATAAATGGCTCTGATAGAATATATAAAATATTTACATCTTTTATAACATGCTACAAATATACATTTCTATTTTTATGTATGATCCCCTTGCACAGGCTTCCATTTTCAATTAAGCATAATTCCCTCACTTTTAAATTTAGTTATGAGATTTTTTTCTGTTAGTCTTGGATGAAAAGTCAATTTTCTAATTGGGAATTGTTTCATACGGGGTCATAAAAGTGGAAATTTTCTTTGTGAAAGAGAACATTTTTCTTAAGGGATTCTTATTTCCTTATTTTGAACATTTTCCTCAATTTACACCAAGCACCTATCTTAATAGATAAGAATTAAAGCTCATAACCAGGGGACCCATCCAAAAAACCTGGTATGGTTTTTTTTTTTTTAGGGGGTAGGAGGTTGTAATTAAATATCATCAAAATTTTTTTCTTTCAGTTAAATTGTTTATTTGACATTAAACATATACAATATTACCTACATAACGTAGTGCATTGCTGAAAAATCACTCAAAATACTGGTGTTAAACGATAAAGTAATAAAACTTTGTAAAAAACACACATAAGAAGTAAAAGGTAAGTGGATACGCACGTTTCGTTCAAAAATTGTTTTGAACTTCATCAGTCCAAGCCCTTCGTCGTAAAGAACACGAACTGAAAAGAGATCTATGTGTGTTTTATGTTCTTATGTATGTTTTTTACAAAGTTTTTTAATTACTTTGTAGTGCATTGCATTCGATATATACAGGTATAGGACAAAATAATAGGAACACCTGTGAAAAAATGAATATATTTTATTAATAAGGAGTTAGGCCACCTTTGGCCTGAATAACAGCTTGCATTCGACGTAGGATTGACAAATAAAGTTCATTGGAATTTGCAGCCATTCCTCTTGCAGAGCCGTCTCGAGTTCAGAGAATGTGCGTGGAGGAAGAAACCAAGCATGGACTTTTTCCTCTAAAAATACCCCACAAAGGCTCAACGATATTTAGATCAGGGGACTGAGGACACCACATAAGATGTTCCACTTCATCATTATGCTCATGTAACCATGTTTGAACACAGTGAGATGTTGAACAGGGGCGTTATCATCTTGAAACACAGGACATTCTCCCAGAGAGAGAGTATGAAGCATAGGGTGAAGATGATCTGTGAGAATGCTTGGATAATGGTCACCTTTGATCATCCCCCTCAAGACAACAAGAGGCCCCAATCTACGGTCAGATATAGCACCCCACACTATCACAGACCCACCTCCATGTTTCGCAGTTAGAACCAGGAAGTCATCAAATGCTTCTGCCAGCGTTCGCCACACGAACACACATCCGGTGGTCTGGAATAGAGTAAAAGAGGATTCATCAGACCAGATGACTTGTTCCCATTGCAGTTGTGTCCATTTTAGGTGGTCTTGGCATCACTGTAGTCCCTTCAAAGCATTCCGCGCTGAAACTAAGGGTTTTGGAGTAGCTACTCTGCCATGAATGTTAGCAGCATGCAACATCTCGACGTTATCACCGGCAGTATAGTCTTGTGTTTTCGAGCGACTATCCTCTTCAACAACGCCATTCTTAACACGGTCCTACAACTTTGACTTCCTGCCACTGTTGTGCTTCGCAAAAGACACCTTACCCAATTTTGTGTATGCCGACAGTCCTTGAAAAACCCACAAGGTTCGCTGTACTGGACACGGACGCTTCAGTGAGGCGAGCTCAGATTATCATGCTTCTTTTAAGGTTAGAGAGGTCGGACATAATCACGCTTTGCTAGGAACAGCGCGATTATGTCCAACCAGAGATTTTTCTCATGCAACTCTCACACTGCCAAATGCTAGACGGATACCTTCCTTTTCATCACCACTAGGTGGCACACACTTGTGACACGTGCCCACTATTTATTGGACGGTCGAAGGACGACTCCATTCTTTCACAAGTGTTCCTATTATTTTGTCCTATACCTGTATATGCCAGTTTAATTTTAGTAATTTTTCCAACTTCAACATAAAGAACAATAACCTTTTTAAAAATAATACCTTGAGCTAATTCTTCTGTAGTGTTTGCTTTGAAATGAACAGGTGTAGAAGATGGGTATCCATAGGGGGGAGGACAAGGTAGGGTAGTTGCCCCCCCCCCCCTTTCAGACTTTTTCAGCTCCATCCAGGCTGATATTCCAATAAATATATATAAGGTATTGACAACCAGTAATGTATTAATAGTATGTTAATTTGATTGTTTTGTATCGCTTGCAAAGTTGTCTTTTTTGCCAATTGCACTTTCATGGGTTAGGACCCCTGTCAAAGACCCCCACGGAGGGCACTCCACCCATAGGCCTAAATCCCTCGTGTGGATAATTGGCCTTAATCACACAACACATTGTCCTTTCATGCCTGTTATTAATGAGTTTTTTTTTATAGACTAAGATTGTTCTCTTTTGTAACTATTAAAATTTAAATCCATTGTGTTATACTGTAAAAAACATGTTAATAAAACCCAAAAATACTCAATGAAACCCACTTGGGTTAGGTTTCTAAAACCTTGCAAATAACCATCTTTTTGGGACACCTTGTATGTGTATAGAATGTATGGATTATATGACAGCTGAGCTAAGCTTCTCATAGCTACTAATATAACCAAAATTTACTATTTTTGCACCCTTTGGTAAATGAGTAATATCTTCTTAAATCATATCTCTTATGCAGTTACAAAGTACAGAAATACCTATTTTGATTTAATTATATAAAATTCTTCTAACTTTTAAGTGCATCTCTATAAATGAATGCTTAGCTAAGGATTTATCACACGTATCCTTATTTTAAAATGTATCACACTTAAGTTTTTTAGCAGGTATATAATTTATTTTTCATAAAGCTTTATTTTTAATTTCTTGTAACATACTTAAAAAGGTCTCTTTAAAAACACTAAATTTTCTTTCTTAAACCTTGCTTTAATCTTTTTAAAATAAAAAAGTAATCGATAGTTTATTTAACTTTCTGTATCATCTGTAATTATATATGATTAGTAAATAACTGTTATACATTAAGAATATCTACTAAGAAAGCCGATTAAAAAGAGCAAATCGTTTAGGGGTGAGGGGGAACGTGCTAGTGTGCAAAACTATTAAAGACATTGAGAAGAGCAATAATTATATACTGCTGGCGACGAACTCTGGTATAATGATTGTTTGATAATTCGCAACTATATATTTATCAAACGTAGCCCCGATATTAGAGTATTGACAGATGGAATCAGAAATTTTTAGATAACTTGAGAAAATTTTGAATTTCCCAACTGTATTTTTTTCCCCCAACTCCTAAGTAAAATGCCGATTGGGCTTCTTCTCGCTTGAGTCAGCAAAAACAAACATACAAGAGGGGGCCCCTTTTCATGTTACTCGGCTCGCGCAAATGAAACAAAGAAAAAGGCAGTAACAGTATTTCAATCTGAAAGAGTAGAATATTTGAAAAAAGCATTTTAATAAATTACATTTGTGGGAAAGATCTAATTTCATAGACTGTTTTTGTGAAAGGGCGTTTTCAATCGAACCTATTTTTATCATGGGATTATTGTACTCAATCGAAACCGTTTTAATTAACGTATTTTCGTGATGGGCCGCAAATGGTATGTAGGAAATAAAAAGTGCTGATTGTTGACTAATAATAAAAAAAATGTAAAAGCAGGAGGGCGCAGAAAGAAGAGAAATAGGCCGCCCGGCACTAAAAAGACGACAAAAGGGCCGCCGGGCACTAAAAAGAAAACAAAAAGGCCGCCGGACACTGCACCCTGCCAAATTAATCTAGAGTCAACACTAACTCCCCCCTCCCAGTCTAAAACCTGTGTGCGCCCCTGGCTGTTGCGCTTAGTCTCTTAGAACAGTGGCAACTGAAAGATAAAAACAATTGAACAGCAAGTTGCCACTTGGAAAAAAAAAAAAAGCAAAAAACCATCGAAATTAAAGCAAGGGGAGGAAAAAGGGAGTGTGTGGGTCAAAGAATGTGTAAAATGTGACAATAACAAAATAAAGAACACACATACACACAAAAAAAAAGAAAGAAAACAGAACAATAATAAAAACATGAATTGTAGATTTTATTTTTATTTGTTTAATTATTTTTACAATCCATACAGAACAACACATAAAAAAATTATAATTAACAATAAACCTAGAGGAAAAATAAAAACACACAATAACAAAATATAAATAAAATAAAGAGAAGGGAGGGGAGAAATAGCAGCACAAAAAAAGAGGGTTGAAAAAATGGCATTAGAACCTTAAAAATGCTTTCAAGCAGAATGAATATAAGGAATGGAAGAACCATTGTTTACAAGATGTTCTAAGTGCTGAATAATGGAAAAACTGGTACTTACGTATTATCCCGGCAACCTGCTGAAACGAGCGATTTTTTTTTTTTTTTTTTTTTCCCCTCCGAAGAGAAATGCCGGGCATATAAAATTATTAATGGTTTTGAATAAGTTTGGCAACTCATTTGACGGAAAAATAGTTTGCGGGAATAACCATCGGGATAATGCGCAAGTACTGAAGAACCTTCCAAGAAATCAAGACTGAGGGGTGGTGCTCAAGATCTGAGCTTTAGAAAATTAAAAATGATGATTAGAATTCCAACAATGAAGATTTAGAAAGCACATGCTTATAATTATAACTAGTGTGTTCTTTGAGCCTAAATATTATAAATTTAGGCTGAAATTTGTCCCCTCCAAAATGTTTTTCTGAAACCAAATTTCATTAAATATGCATTTTTCTCTCTCCCAAAATGTACTTTCAGCTGGAACATCCCTAATTATTTCATTTTAATTTTTTGTCATCAAAAACAAGTCTCCCGATTTTTAAAATAAAATGTCTACAAACATCTAAACACGTAGATGACTTTGGTAAACTGCCAAGTAGATTGGGATCCATCTCGCTGAAATTGGGTTTTAAACAACAAAATAGTCTAATAATATCCCACTTGACACGTTTCTTCAGTTTCTATCCACCTGATATGTTTTCATAGCTTCTGCTTTTAATTAACCAGGTCAGAAATTTCTGAGAGAATTTTAGTTTCTCATGTGTACATGGTCCCACAGCAGTCGAGCAAAGTGGGAGTTGACCCTCCCAAGTACTGCCTAAGCTGATTGCTGCTTCACTTGCTGTGTTCTTAAGAGGAGTTTAGCACCCAGACCATTTCTGGACTAATCTTCATGTACCTGTTAATAATCAGTAGTCAACAACTAAACACAACTTTATTAAATATTGAGCTTAGGTTTTTAAACTTTACTTTGAAGTTGTCTTGGCTCTTTACAATGAATCAAAAGTATATTATTTAAATTTTATTTTATTATCTAGTTTTTCAATAAGAATTAGGGGTTTTATTTTTGTTTACAAAACCACTTGAATTTTATTTTTAAACTGATATTAATTAATTTTAGTTGAACTTTAATACAAACATAACTTAAGCCTAACTGGCACATGGAAAAAAAACTTTATGAAACAGATGGCTGATGCAAGGCCAGGGAAAAACAATTGGGCAAAATAAATTTTTAGTATCTTAAGTTTGAATTCAGTTAAAGTATATTTAACTTAATAAAAATTTTTAGCTCCAACACCCTCCACTCCACTCCACTCTGCACGTGTATGTTAATGCATGATCCAACATGCTAGATAGTGGTGTCTGTAAATGAGGGAGCGTTAAAATTATGTCTGGAAAGAAGTATTTAATGCAATTTAAATCGGATTATTCAAAGGACTTTAAATTTATCAAACCGTCAAATAAAGGTGCAAACTTTGCATTTTGCACATATAGCACATGCGATATTGCTATCGTGCACGGGGGAAGAAATGACATTGTGACTCACGCTAAATCGAAAAAGCATCAAACCAACACTAAAGCCAACACATCCCAGGATCTAAGCGTGATAAAAGCAGAGCGCTTATTTACTAAGTTCATCATTGAGCATAACTTGCCACTAAGTTGCTCAGATCATGCTGGAGCATTATTCAAAAAGATGTTCCCGGATTCCGATATAACCAAAAAATATGGCTCAAAACGTTCTCGGTATTTTAATTTATTTGTTATGCAAAGATGGGTGCCGCCAGAATATTAAAGGTACATCAGTAAAGGTGTATCAGTAAAGAAGAACCAAAAAAAGCAAGGGAAAACACTGCATACAAAAATCCGGGGGGGGGGGTGCCCCTCCTTGCACTATGTTGCCGGCACCCATGTATGCAAATAGTTCAAAAGTATTTACTGTTTAAAAAATTGTTTCTTTAAAAAAGTACCGCATTTTAAAATTAGCTGTTTTAATACAGTCAACTCCCTCTAATCTGCACTCACTGGGACCAAGGGTTGTGCGGATTATAGTTTTTTTTGTTGTTGTTGTTGTTTACATTTTTATATTTAGAATTTCCCTTTAAATTATAGTCAATTTACTGTAAACAAATAGGAAATGATGAAAGAAAATGCATATGCTGTTGAATAAAAACACAATTAAATGTCAATATAAATACAATTTACAGAGAATTTACTAAAGGACTGATGAAAGAAAATATTTATGCTGCTGAACTAAAACACTATTTTTAATATTAAATACAATCACTAATACAAAAATAAAAGAATAAATTATCTCTAAATTTTTTATTTATTTTTCATTTTTTTAAACATTGCAGTGATTGTAATTTGTTTAAGAGATTTAATTTTTCTTCAGAAATTTTGTCCTGATGCCTTCCAATTGTCAGTAACTCTTGGTCACTGCCAAATGATTGCTTTTGGAAATGTTTAAATACTTGTCTACCAGAGCTAACCCTTCTTCAAAAGTAATAGTACAGTAGAGGACCCCAAATCCGGAAGTTTTTCAACAAACAATTTTTTTTTAAGAGCAGCTATTATTGTTGTTTATAATATCTTTGAAAGACCGTTTTTAACTAAATATATCTATTATAAAATAAACAAGCTCAAACAGAAAGGAGGGAATTTCACTGGTCGATCGCGAAGGGGGGGGGGGCATGTGGTGCATCATTTGTATATTTGATATCTCAGTATTGCATTAATTTTCAATCTTGTGAGGTAATTTTTGGTTTCTCATTATGTAAAAATATTCTATGCTATTATATAAACTTTAAAGAGGAAAAGAGTGTTATCCTCTTCACATACACAAGCATTACATTTCAAGTGCTGATGATTCATTATTTCTGCTGGTGCTCCTCTGGCAGTTAAATGTAAACAAAGAGAGACGCCATGTGGTCTTTTTATGCTTTTCTTTCTTCCTACAGAACTGCAGTTATGTGGAGAAAGTTTTTGTTGCATAATAAACCGCTGACAGAAGATCAAAAGGGTGGGGTAGGGGGGAGAGAGAATCAGAAAATTGCACAACTGCTGTGTAGCCTGCCAAATCGCGGTTTGCGTTTAAAGTTAAACATGTTACATTATTTTCAGCCAATTTTAATTGCAATGGTCAATCTTTACGATCATCTCTGGAAAGAGTGAAGCAATGTGATTGGATGGTGCATTGCTCCGCAGTCCATTATTTACATCCATTCACTGAACACATGTAACTTAGGATATAAGTTTCTGTATGTTTAATTACATAATATACTTAAATATATGAAATTATTTACTTCAAATACCTGTGGAAAAGCATTAATAAATGTCTTTATAATATTCAGCCAATCAAATAACTTCTATTACAGTAATACTACCAGTCAAATGCCGCTCCAAATGTAAACAAATTTGTTTGTTTACATTTGAAATATTTCGCGGATTAGCGGGAGTTGACTGTAAATGTTTTAAGCTATAAATTTTTCTTGTATATGTAATTTTCTTTACTGATATATTTTGCATGTGTACATGAAGTTCTTTCATCAATAACAACGGGTTTTTTAAAGTCTCCCTAATTTTCATTCTCCAAGGTTGGCAGCTATGCAAATTGGTGAGAGCATCCCTAAGATATTAATTTTCACTATACCTCACACTGCAAAAAAGAAAAACCTATAAACAGTGTGAAAAAGTGTAGTGATGGCACCAAAGAGACTATTTTCCATTCATCAGTTGAAAAATTCTAAATTTATGCAAGAGAGGCAAATTATTTTTAATCCTTAAGTGTCTTGAATCGTGTTTTATAACTATGTAATTACAAACTTATCATAACATGAACTCTAGCGAATATTAGGACTCCAGCACTCTTTGGCTAAAAATTAGTCTGCCAGAAAATGCTACTACAGTGAAACCCCTCTGAGCGGCCACCCCACCGTACCGAGAATATTTGGCCGCTCTGAAAGGCTTTATTTACTATTATTAGATAACTGCTTATAATGCACAATATAAGCAAGTCTGAGACAGATTCCTTATTAAACATCAAATTTAAAATTTATCTAAAGAGAAAATAGTACTTTATTTAATGCTTTCTTACATTTTTTGAAAAAAAGATAACAATTTTTGCCTGTTAAGTTTTTACTTTTCTCTGAAGCAACCATTTTTTTCTAGTACCTTTTTTTACTTTAAAAAAGCAGATCTCATCCGTTCAACACCACGAAATTGGAAGTCTTTGCATTCTTTCAAAATAAAATCATTTTCTTTAATGACTTTGTTGATTTGCATTTTTACGCAGTTAAATAATTCAGCCAACTTTCTTTCCGATTTGCAACTCGGATCACTCACCAACTAATAAAATGAAACTGGTGTAAACATGGACGTGAATGGCATTTTTGCTCCAATGGACTTCGCAAGTTATTCCTGGATCTTATATTCGACCATGAACCTCACCTTGATTTTTTCCGTTCAAAATTAAAGCATAGAGCATACCTGCCAACTTTTATGGATTATCCGTAGAATATACGGATTTTAGTGTTAATTTAGTGATGTAACGGATATGTCAAGTAATTTTACGGATTGTTTGGCAATTTTCAAAGTTCTCAATTTTTTTCTATGTAATCTTTTTCAATCCGCCGAGAGAATATATATTTTTTCTTCAACACTCGTTTATTTAAATGTCCAATACTGTAAGCGTAAAAATTAATTTCTATTCTGAATTTAAATTTAATTTTTTATCTGGAAATTTACTGAAATGAACACAAAATTTTACTGATGTTAATTTTTATGAGGTTGGCAGGTATAATGAAGTGAGTAGAATTTCCCGAAAAATGAAATGGGCGATCCCACTCGGTGGATGTTTAGAGGGGGTTGGGTGGCTGCTGATGCAGGTTATTTTAACATTAAGTCTATGAGCCGATAAATCCGTGGCATTAAAAATTAGCCGTTTAGAAGGGTGGCTGTTCAGAGAGGTTTCACTGTATTTTGTAACCTGGATGCCACTAAAGCAAATATTTTTTTGGCTGTGTCATGGTGAGCACCCTTAGAGTACTGTAAAATTTCAGTTTTGAAAGAAATGCCAAGAAAAATCACCTCGCATAATTTTGTGCTCTATGTATGTGCATATCATGTTTACAGGTAAACCTTTAATTGCAAAAGTGCTTCTTTCTTTGTAGCAATACTTACAATGTTCGAAATTGTAACCAATAATAGGACAATCATTACGTATTCTAAAACCACTAAATGAAATTTTGCCGATAAGATTGAGTTGTGAGTTCATGTTCCATTCATTAGTAGTAGATTTCATTGTTGCTAGAGGATGCCTATATTGCTAATCAGAGATGCCAAGTACTATGGATTCTCAATAGTTTCTGCAGAATTTTTTTTTTTTTTTTTTATTTGGTTGACTATTTAGTTTATATTTTTATGATAATTTAAATATGAATTGATTTATTCTATAACATTTTTAAGCTATGTTGTGTTAGTGATAAAGAAAAAGCACAAAGAGTTACTGCATAACAGCCAAAGCCTAGAATAAACAATTTTCCGATCCAATTTCGGCACCAAATTTGTAATCAGCACCAGCTGAATAGAAAGCGTTGAGTCTGGACTTTTAGAGCCCCACTTCTTTCCTCCCCCACTTTTCTCGGGTTTTAAACAACATATGGGCCTGGATGTGGCCTACCGCAGATTTTGATATGGCTTGTGGAACATATTAATATTCTGTATAAAAACTCTTATAAACCATTCAAAATTCCATATAAATCCTAATTATTCCCATGCTTCTTTAAACTTTTCTCAGTGCTTACGTATTATCCCGGCGGTCTGCCAAGACAAGCGATTTTCGGCCAAGATAAATGCCGGACACATGAAATTATTAATGATTCGGAATAGGGTTGGCAATAGTTTGCCAGCACATTTGATGAGAACACAGTTTGGGAGGAAATGACTGCTGGGATAATACGTAAGTACCATTTTCTCTTTCTGCTTTTGTTTTCAAGCAACGCTTACTGCGTAGGCTCGGGGATAGATTCCATTCTGGTAAGTTTCTATTTATTTTTAATTAAGATTAATTTTTAATAGGGTATAATTACTTTTTTAAAATAGTTTAGTGCCTCCAACTGACTACGGATAAGAATCCAAAAACTACTGAAAATATTCACAAGTACTATTGAAAAGTCTCATTGAGGGTTGGCATTTCTGTAATAATTTAAAAAAGGCATTGAATATTTTTCTTTGAGAGGGTGATGCTATTTCAGCTGTCTGCTGCTAGTTGATGATCATTCTACTCCAGGTGATAGATGACAGATGGGTGGTGGATACAGGACTAGTCCATTACATCCAATCCTGCAATGCAGGGATTCTCAACCTAAGGTACATAAATCCCTCTGGGGGTTGCAAATGGTGTGCTACGGAGTTTGTGGGGGAACATGTGTTAATGCTGAATATGTAGAATGAACTTAAATATTGAAAAACTCACATAAGAAAAATCTTGTACCCCCATTGAGTTTAGCATGCTGACGTTATCGTAGGTCATGACTTTTTTTTAAAGAAGATATTTTCTGAAGTTTGATGCAGGTATTTACTGAATTAAAAACCTTTTCTGAAGAAAATGTTGAAAGTACAGATGGATGTTGCATAAAAAGGAAGTCTGATTGAAATTTCCATTGAAAAAACCTTTCAACACACATTTTTGGTTGCCTCTCAGCAGTGAATATGAATATCTGTCTGACCTGGCACAATAGAAGTTTTGACTCACTTCACTTTGCAGGATGAAAAGATTCTTTCCACTATTAATTTCATAAAAAGCAAATACAAAAACAAGATGAAGCAGCAATACAAGAACAGGGCTCCCATTAATGTGCAAGTAAGAGAAGTGATGAAAGTGTTAGTTTATATTTATAAAAATCTACTTTTTTATACAAATAAAACTAATAGACAATAAGTTAACATTTTAGTTAAACTGCTTTCTATCAAGACAGTTTTTTTTTTTTTTTTTTTTTTTGCCTGGGACCAAAATCAACATGATCTGTTTTGGGACCCTTGGGCCTGTATTACAAATGCTTATTAATATTCTTAATTAGCAAAATGTTTAATTTTTGAAATTAGCCGAACAAGGTTGCATCATCTGTTTGTTAGTTATTATAAAAGAGAAAATCCTGCATAATAATACACTAAGAAAACAAAACACGAATAAAAGAAAAATAAATTTTTCATAAATCAAAAAAGTAATTGCCTTTCTTTAGTAGAATCCTTGGCTTTGCACTACTTCTGACAGCTTTTCAAACTGAGGTGTCTTTGAAAGGCAGTACCTCATGTCACACTCTGTAATCTTATGGAAAAGTGGCTTTGCATAGGATAGTAATAGAGATGAGTTCAAATTCACACACATTTTTTAAAGCCCGTGTTAAGGGACTTGAAATTCAATCCCGAGCAATAATATATGAGCCGGAGCTCTAAATTTTAGCCAATAGATAAATAAAAGTCAATAACTTCATTGATAGAATATCACGAATTTTGTTGTAAGTTAAAGGCAAACAATTGCAAACTCTTAATGCACTTTCTTATTATTTTTATTCAAGTTAATCAAATAATAGTAAATTTATTTCTCCCATGAATCACTTTTTGAAATCTATACAGGGAGTATGTTCAATAAAGATATTTCTCCTGTGACCGGTTCGTGTCCAGGGTTAGGACGAGCCCGTGTCATCTCTATTAAGTTGTGAAAAATGAAATTAATGAATAGAATGGGTTTTTAGAGGCTTTTTTCCCTTTTGATTGACTCGCATCGGATGCTGTTACATGAAGGCAAGCACAAAGCTTCAGTGTCCCCTGTTATACTGTGAGAAAATTGATTTCACTCAATAGCATCCATAATTATCAATGTTTCGTCCAAGTTTTCTCTCCACCATCTAGCTGCTGACACAACATATAATTCGCCATACCTAGAATTTGGATATTTTTTGTTAATATTTGGTTGAAATTTAGAAACCGATTTTGTAAAAAATAATTGAATGTTTTAAAATAGTGGCACAAAGAATCTCAGAATTTCAGGAAAGACAAACTATACATCATGTCATTAGCCAAGTGATGAAGAAAAAACGAGATAAGTTTTTTAAGAGATAAGTATTAACGATAAGTAATAAGTTTTAATTATTTTTAAACAAGATAAGTATTAACTGTGGATGCTGTGGAATAATATTTTCTCACTAGGGTAACATAGGAATTCGCAGCTTCTTGTTGACAGGGAGATATCGCCTTCAGTAGTGAACATCCTAAAGAAGTACTATTATGCAGAGTTTAATTGCAAAACGTATTTTCATAGTTGTGCCCTCCCCTTGTTAGTGTGACTTTTCTGTGCAGTTATTATTTGTGCCATTTTCTTAGAGTGAGACATTTATGCTCATATACGATGTTTCTTCTGGAAATTATAGTATCAAAACATTGGTTTACATTATTATTTTAGAGGGTAGTAAACAATAAAACTCTATATTCAAAAAGCATACATTTCTTACCTATTTTTTTAAAGAACATTGACAGGTACAGTCGAACCCCTGCTATATCCAAAAAATAAAAAAATGTGGGACCAAAATTTCCATTTGTTATATACTGGGGTCTGACTGTACTGTCTGAATACTTTTGCATGATCCTTTACAAACCTCCCTGATTGGTTGAATTTGAAGAGTGTTGTTTTGCTATCAAACAATGGATAATGTCAGTTATGCATCAAAATGTGTGTGTGTGTGTGTGGGGGGGGGTATTTTCCCATAGAGGTTGATTCTCTTCCCCTCCTGAAGTGATGTTTATTATCTAAATCACTGTCAATAGTTCAATTTGCCTTTAAAAAGCAAGAACATTCATGTGAGCATTTCTTAAAAAGTGGGTAATGTGACTTTTGCATCTACTTTTCCAAAAACAAATTTTATTTTCTGGTATGAATTGGTTTGATAAATATGGTATTGCCCAGAACATCCATGAGGTAGGATAATATGTAGTATAAGAGGGCCTCACTATGGTTAAGTGGATAAGGCACTGAACATTGTAGACGACTTAAGTGGGAAGGTCCCATGTTCAGGCCTACCATAGGCATAAGTTATATGGGCCTGTGGGTTCGAGCCCCCCCCCCCCCAATAAATTGTGAATAGGGGCTGAGCCCACCCAATAATTTACCACTAAATACAGAAAATAAATTTATACTAACATAAAAAAAAAGTATTTCATGCCATTTACAAACGTTTAAAAAAAAAATAATTGTACTTTTAAAAATTTTCTTTGGATTTGAATCATGATTTAGTATTCATTTTGACGCCACGCAACACACAATGTTACTATAAGCTGCCCTCGCCAGGCTTTGGTTAATTAAAATCAGATTATGCAATGTAAAGTATGAAATGAAGAAAAATTCAGATGTGTCTAAAATGCACTATCTCATCGAAAATGTTTTTTTTTTTTTTCCTCCTTTGGATTCTTTACTTTGCTTCTATTTTTAACTTATAACATGGTAGGAAGATACTAACATGGATACTTACCTTACATAGGTGTAGAATTCTATGGACCCATAGAGCTCAAGCGCCTCCAATAACTTACACTTATATATAGTAAGTCATGGCTGCCAACTACTACGGAATATAATTAACCACTTTTTGTAAACAGTATACTTTTTAATTATTTTTTTTTTTCAAATAATAACCAGCTCTCGTGCACAGCACAAAAATTTTGTTACATTTTAAGCCGAAAAAGTGATTTTAATTGTATTCCGTAGTAGTTGGCAGCTATGAGTAAGTTATATGTACGTGAATCAGTGGCATAGCCAGAAATTTTTCATGAGGGGGTTACGACTTCTGCAACTTGCATATATGTATACGGTATGGGTGTATAATAAGGGAGTGAAGAATATACATTTTGTATGGTAAAAAATTCCTCATGGGGGGGGTGTACTTACCTAACCCCCCTCTTGGCTATGCCACTAATTTGAATATATGTGGTTGTGCCCCCCCCCCCCCCCAAAAAAATGGAAAAACTTTACGCTTATGAGGCCTACCATGTGACTGTTTATCTGACGGTCAAAAGTTGGTATTCTCCAGAATGTGTGTTAGAACCTCTTAAAGTCCTCCAACTAAGGCACACTCTCCCATAGGATGTCAAAGTTGTCTTAACATCAGGTCCTGATTATGACCAACATTATGTTGTAGCCCCCATCTGTGAAATTTGTTTTATTTTTCATAAAAGTTTGAAATTGGGGGCCCTGGGCAATGTCCCGATTTGCCCATGTGATAATAAGGCCCTGTTTAACACTTCAGAAATCAACAAGAACTGTTTTTATAACTGTAAGAACTTCTGCTTCCTATGAGTGAGCAAGTATAGCTTTGTATGTATGAACTTAAAAAATCCATCATCTTTAAATTAAAAGTTTGATTTAAAAAATTCTTTTAATTTATTTTTACTTATTTATTCTTGCTAAACTTCCTTTTTAAAGATGATATTTAAAAAATAAAATTGCTTCTGATTTGGGGGGAAAACAGAAAAAATGCATTGTGGTTAGATATCTTAGCAGGAAGAGAGGGGCATTCCACATATTATAAAGCAAATTAAATTGAAGAATGTTGTTCCTCCCCCCCCCCCCCCTAAAACATTAGTTGTACTGAGACTAGCTTTACCACTCAGTAATGTGATTTCTTGACCACTTAATACGGCTCCCAGGTTCCCCCCCTCCTTAAAATGTGGACATTTTTTCACTAGAGCCAGATACTCATCAAAAGGTAGTGACTATATCAATTGTAAAAACAGCTTTTTTTCATGCTGTAGTTTTGCTAATTTGTGGATAGTTTTCTTTATTTTGAATTTTATTGAGTTGAATCATATCAAGAAAATAGATTTAAAAATGGCCTTTAAAGATTAAATTGTAATTAATATTTCATTTATTCTAGAAAAATATATATTGTGCTATTACCAATAGCACAATATATTACACTTACTAGTGTGCTCAGTAAACTTTTGCTGTGACAAATTTATTTTCAAGACTTTAATTTGAGAGGTTTCCCCCCCCCCCCTTGCTATAAGTAAATGTTTGTATGCAATTATCTCTTGAGTAGTATTTTATTATGGATGGTCCTTTTTAGGAATAAATCCAGATGGAAATTGCAGCCAATTCCTTTGCAGAGTAAGAATGTGTGAAATAGCTAAATTTGCATTTTTTTAAGGTAAGTGTCATAATTTTAACTATAGTTTGAAGCGAATGAGTAACTAACAGTAATACCGTGAAAAATTGTAATGTTAGTTCCAGCTCAGTGTATGATACGTCACTTTCTCTTAGAAACTTGGGAGATGTTTACTATAAGTTTTGCTGCTAATATATCGACAATGAAGTTTTAATACGTAAGAGAAAAATTTTTTCGAAACTAGGTTTTATGAAAGGTATAAAGCAGAAAAATTTAACATTTTATATAAACTGAACACTTCACTGTTATTGCTAATGTAGTACTGATATTTTGCAGTTTGGAAGAAATATCTCCAGAATTCATTAAAATAAAAGCCAGCTGAGTTACGTAAGTGTGAGGGAGAGATTATAAGAATCCCCTACCTTACTACAATTCAGCTAGCGCCGTCCGGATTCCTTCGAAGCGCGCCATTCAAGTTACAGTTACAGTCGAAACTAAAAGCTGCGATTTTAATCTACCAATTGGTAAGTATTTTAGCACTATACTTTTTTACTTTTAATGATTTTTACAGCTCTAATTTATTTAACATTAATCATGATTTTTCTTGTTTTATTTTAAAACAAATTGGTGCTTGAAAAATGTGTTCAGTGTTTCGATAATTTAGCAACATGCTTAGCAAACCTGTCCTGCAACTTAACTCGGGCGGCATTTAGTGCGCGACGCGATTGCCGGTTGGTACTTACTCCTTTTTGCCGCCATCAAAGAGATTACTTATTTGCCAGGTATTGTATTATTTAAAAACTTATAATATTACATTTTAATGTCACTTTGTTTCTTCATCAGTAGGATGAATTAACGTAATGGTTTAATTGCGATGTGCAAACAGTGAATTCGTTTTACAACCTTTAAGACAAAGGCTTTGTTCCCTTAGTGACTCACCGCGCATTGATTAATGCGTTTTTAATTTGTTTTATTTGTATTTTTCAATTTTACTTCCTTTAAACTTTAATATTATCGTACTTCATGTATTATTATAATGAATGAGCCGTCACTGGCGTCTTAAGTTGGTTGTTCGTTTTTTGCTTATTGACATGCCATTTTACTAATTCTTAAACTATTGAATAATAACTTTCACCTTGAAAATTAATATTACGTTGTATATAAAGTTCACCGTACGCCATTTTCTTAGTTTTCCTTCTTGGCTTTTGCTTCAAATAAGCGTAATTTACCAGATTTTTTCATTTTTTTTTTTTTAAATTGCGTATGTTTTCTCAAAGTGCATCATTAAAGTATCTGTAATTTTTTAATTCCTTTTTTTAAATACTTGCTCATCATTATGTCCTTTTTTATTGGGGAGGGGGATAGTAATTTAAAATTGCTCTAAGCAAAGATTGTCAAAAGTACATTTTGTGCAAATGCTTTATTCCCTTCTATTGGTAAGTAGCTAGTATTGAAGATGAGAGGAAATAAAATGAAAATCTTCAACAATTGAATGTAAAATGAGATTTCAGCTACCAACTTTTCAATTGACAAGTGTGCAGATGAGGGTCATTCTACAAAAAGCGTGCTATTTTGGGTCAGTCCATGTGAAATCATCCAGAAAAAATAAAATTTGTTGCTCGATATTTTTGATACTTTTTTTATTTTGCTAGTTTATTAACCAGTATATTGAGAGTTCAAAACAAGTGTTCAAAAAAATTTAGGCCCTTAGGATTTTTTTTGGTGGCCATTTTTAGGTGTCAAAACCAGGGATTTTTGATGAAAATAGAGGTTCACAGAAAACATCAACTTTTTTACTTTTAAGTTTTTTAATTATTTAAAGATCATTATAATCAGAAGGAAATAATCTAAATTTTTGCTAATTAGTGCTTTTTTCTACAGCTTGAAGAAGTTACTGAAAATACACTAAAAATTTCATTTGTCAATGAAGAAAATGACATTTTTGACATGAAAATTTCAATCGAAGGAAATAAGATTCACCTTAATAATTGCATTCCTAAATAGATATAATAGATTACTACTCCCAGGGAAAGTATGAGTAATTAGAAGCTATTCCTTTTTTAAAAATAATTAGTCAAACATCGCCATTTTGTAAAAATTTGCTAAGTTTGCACTTAATTAAAAAGGAACTGAATGAAAAATTATGAAATTCTAACAGGAAAGTCGTATTATATGTAGAAGTAGGTGATATAAATTTCATGAGTGATATCTGGTTGCTTTCAGAGTTAGTCTGAAAAGTGATGCCGAAATCACACTTATGAACAGACATTATTGAAGCCAAGAAGTCTCTTCAGTAAAAAATTCTGTTTATAATTTTCATAAAATCTGTATATCTTTATAGCGATGGAATGTCTTTCCCTGTATCAGTTTGAAATAAATAATTTAATTTGAGGTAACAAAACCAAAAAAAAATCTGAAATTTCATCTTGTAGCTTTTCACTGATATTATAAGTATGTCCAGTTTAAAATGTCAAAAAAGTATACAGTTTGGGTTCCAGTAAGCAAAGTGTTTCGAAAGCTTACCCCTCTCGAATTTATAACAAAGTATGTCCAGTCATTGTTATAAATTCGAGAGGGGTAAGCTTTCGAAACACTTTGCTTACTGGAACCCAAACTGTATCCTTTTTTGACATTTTAAATGATGTTCTAGGTCCACATGGGTGGAAAAAATGGATTGCGAGGTCATTGTTTTCTTCGTTTGTGTCCAAAACTTTTCCAATCCACCACTCTTTTTCATACATGGATGCAACATAGTCATTCTTTTGAAATAAGGAACTTTCACATATTTTTGAGATACTATGATCATCATATTGTTGGCATATAAATGTTACAAAGCATCCGATTGTGATATCCCCTGGTACCAGAAATTCTGTCGCAGAACTAAAATCTTTTGTTTGGTGTTTTCTCATTTTCTTGTACTTCCTCTGCTGAAACATAGCAATAAGTAATTCCCAAATTTTTTACTGAGCAGCAGTCAGATAAGTCTTTTGGAGTTAAAATTTGGCTATTGTACGGTCTCTATAAGGATAGTCTTGTGAGTTCCCTTTTCATGATCCCCCCTATTCCATAGCAAGCATTTTTTTCCGTGCACAGAGGCAAAGAAATTCTATTGTCATTCCAAAGTCATTGATATGAGAGCTGACATTTACAAAATTCTTTTTATTTTTATAATTTTTTATTATTACTGTGTTAACACCGCCTAAAGCTGAATCATTTATCAATGCATATGATTCAGGATCATATGCTGAAACATTCTTGAGTTTTCATCAGATTTTTGAACAAAAATTTTAATTGCACAATTCGGACACAAAGATTTACCAGCGATTAAGTCAAGAGGAAAATTTGTTGTCTTGGACAGGTGTTCAAAAATAATTTTCTCAATTCCTTTTTAACAGGCCTTTTTGTGAATGCATAATGGTTCGCAACATTTCTTTCCAAAAATGTGGTGGAACTTAACTGATATTTATGCTTATGATAGTGACAAATAGTGTCTATTTCTTTGGCAACTCTTAGTTAAGCAGAGTCTAATCTTCATTTGACAAATCACTAATCACAACCACATCCTTAGGCACATTTTGATAGTATTGTTTTGTTTATGACACTGTTCACAAGTGAAAACACCAACAAAGCAATTTAAACTAAAAATCAAAGTATAAAATACACAGCTGTACTATTTTAGAACACAATCTTGCCCTTCTTAAAGCAGAACTTCAAACTCTGACTACACAGGTAAATAAGGACAATTAGAATGTTAAGAACATAAAATTAAAGAATAAAATAAAAATGAGATATTTTGTGTTCTTGCTAGTGAATAGAAAGCAAATGGAAAAACTTGATAGAGCAAAAAACATTGCTGACTCATTAGAAGTAAGTTGAATAAGGTACAGTTTTTTTAAATGTATTGCTAAAGCGGTTTAAACTTAAATGATAAAAATAAGAGATGTATAATTTGCTTATTGTTCTCAAAAACAAGTAGTCCAAAAAAAAAAAAAAGTTTTTTAATTTTTTTATAGGCATGTTAAAAGTTTATCTTAATATTTTAATGTTTAACAACCGTTTTGCGATTGCCTTACTCAAACAGCACTTTAGTGAATCTTGATATAAAGACAAATATATTTCTTGAATTAATTTACCTTCAACCTTATCCTTTTTTTAAAATTCTATGCTTTATCATTTCGAAAGAATGAACTATGCTGCATGCATTTATGAAAAAGAGTGGTGGATTGGAAAAGTTTTGGACACAAATGAATAAAACAATGACTTCTCAATATATTTTTTTCATACATGTGGACCTAGAACATCATTTAAAATGTCAAAAAATGATAGTTTGGGTTCTAGTAAGCAAAGTGCTTCGAAAGCTTACCCCCCTCTCAAATTTACAACAATGACTGGACGTATACTTATAATATCAGTGAAAAGCTAAAAGATGAAATTTCAGATTTTTTTTCTGTTACCTCAAATTAAATTATTTATTTCAAACAGATTTAGGGAAAGACATATACCATCGCTAAAAGTTATACGGATTTTAAGAAAATTATAAACAGAATTAATTTTTTACTGAAGAGACTGTTCTTTGCTGCAATAATGTCTGTTCATCAGTGATTTCGGCATCACTTTTGAGACCCTGTATCTCTGAAAGCAACCTGATATCACTCATGAAATTTATATCACCTACTTCTACATATAAGACGACTTTCCTGTTAGAATTTCATAATTTTTCATTCAGTCCCTTTTTAATTATTGAAGTGCAAACTTAGCAATTTTTTACAAAATAGCCATGTTTGACTAATTATTTTTAAAAAAGAAATAGCTTCTAATTACTTATACTTTCCCTGGGAGTAGTAATCTATTGTATCTATTTAGGAATGCAATTATTAAGGTGGGTCTTATTTCCTACTATTGAAATTTTCATGTCAAAAATGCCATTTTCTTCATTGACAAATGAAATTTTTACAGTGTATTTTCAGTAACTTCTTCAAGTTGTAGAAAAAAGTACTAATTAGCAAAAATTTAGATTATTTCCTTCTGATTATAATGACTTTTAAATAATTAAAAAACTTAAAAGTAAAAAAGTTGATGT
The DNA here is from genome assembly GCA_038373885.1 of Cheiracanthium punctorium. NCBI lineage: Eukaryota > Metazoa > Arthropoda > Arachnida > Araneae > Cheiracanthiidae > Cheiracanthium > Cheiracanthium punctorium. The sequence goes on along the minus strand of JAWZYV010001322.1, from coordinate 921,258 downwards.
TTTCTGTGAACCTCTATTTTCATCAAAAATCCCTGGTTTTGACACCTAAAAATGGCCACCAAAAAAAATCCTAAGGGCCTAAATTTTTTTGACCACTTGTTTTGAACTCCCAATATACTGGTTAATTAACTGACCAAGAGATATAAAGCAACAGGGTCTGGATGATTTCACATGGACTGACCCTTTTCAGTTTCTGATTGGTAGTTTTGAAAATAATTATTTTAAAATATTCTTGTAAGATATTTTAAATATGACAGATTTTTATATAAAATAAACAAAAACTGATATATATATTTAATTTGCTTTTTTCAATGAATGGGGGGTGTACTTGCATACCTCTGTTACATGTCATAACATATTTTCCTCCATTTACTTTTTCACCTATTTGTTAAGTACAAGAAGGGATATAGATGTTGTAGAGTAATTTTAGCTACTACATACTTGTTTTAGCACTAGAGTGCTATTTTGCTAAATCCGAGATTTTTGTCTAGGTGATCTTGTCAACAGGTTCTGTAGATAGGAGCTTTTCAAATGTGAATACTTGCATATTATCCTGGCGGTCATTCCCACCAAACTATTTTTTCGATAGAGTAGACAGGGTACTTGAGTTTTAACATATTGACTTATAATGTAAACAAAACTGCATCACAAGGCAAAATCGAAACTTGCAAGTCCAAATTTCTGCCTCCCAGTAGTTTTTTTTTTTTTCTTTCCCTTCTTAATCTTCCCTCCCCTTACTTTAAAAAATAAAATGTAACCAAGATATTTAATAATAGCTGTAGAAAATACTTTAAAACAATGAAAATGTGTCTGTAATATACATTCAATACAAATACAAAAGTCTTAATTTTCACACACTCACACTATACTGCATATTGATATCAAGAAATATATGTTAAACATAAATTATATTTGTCAAATTCTGCTCCTTCACACTTCAAAGTAATAAACAAATGTCCTCGAGATGTAGAATTTGATTCTCGCCAACATCTGGCGCAACTGTTCATCCTGGCTTTTTCTCGTGACGTTTTTGTCTGTGCAGAAATAGGTTTTTGCAATTTTTAACACCTAAATTGGTAAGAATAGGATTCGCTGTGTCTTTTTCCCTGGCAAATTAAAACACATAAAATAAATTTTGGTTTAAAATCAAAGCTATTGCTATTTATTATATTTTAGCAACTTAAAAAAAGTATAATATAAGCATTATAATAATGCATCTTATAAAATACTCAATTTTATGACAAAATTAAAAATGAAACTTTTGCAGAAAATAATGAATAGCTCATTTAATTTCCTCTTTACTTATGTTTCTGTCATAATTATACGAATAATACCATAATTGCAGCGTGTAAGAACTGTGAAAGCTGTAAATGAATGTAATAATAACGGATGATTTAGAAATGCAGAAAAAATTTTATTACATTAAAAAGCAGAACACTTAAATTTTAACCAATTCAGTAACATGTACTATACAATTAAATTTTTGTTTTAGCATTGTTAAGCTAGTTTTGAAAAAGCATTTTTCGACGGTTTATTTTAGGTTTTAACTCTGATTGAAGTAAAGTTAGAAAATAATCTTTCAATAGCAGCATTATTTGCTGGACATATTTGAAGGTGTGCAACTAGGAAATTTCTCAGGCTTTTGAAAAAATTTGCCAATTCTAGGCACTGACCATTCTGATCACATTTCCTGAAACATATCATTAAAAGGGGATAAAATATTTTCCTATGACCTTGATGAAACTTATTTGTTCGCTTCTAAAGAAAAGGGAAGAAAATAAATCTAGTTACCTTATAAGAACATAACAGAAGGGTTTTCAATATTTTGAATTCATTTTATTGTAAACTCTCGATTTTTCCACGGTCCTCCACAATTTTTTTTCTTCTTTAAATGGCGATTATTTATGGAATGTAGTGAAATAAACACATCCCATTCATGATCAACAAATGCAAAATCTAATAAAATTCAGATCCTAATTCTTTCTACCCCACTCCACCCCCTCAAGGTCACTGAAACCTATACTATGAATGAATACGATGTTTATCAGATTTCGGTGACCAGATTAAAGCCGATCATTCAATGACTGGGGTCATTTTCTGTACTCCCCATTGTTTATGCTTGCCATTTTAAGTCTGAATTGACAACACACCACTTAATGGGACTATTCATCACTTTGCAAGAAGATGCTTCTAAAAAAACTTCAATCGCAAATAAAGAAAATGAGCTTTAAACCAGAAAATCAAAAACAATCAACAGACTTGTAAAAAATTAATACTGTTTCTGAAGTCACAATCTATGTGTGTAAGTATGTACTACTACTACTATTACTATCATCATTCTTGAATGCATTCTTGTATTGATTTTTTGTCCTTTTTCACCTATTTTGAGGATTATCTGCTAAAATTCACTTATCCGTGATTATCTCACCACCCTATTCTGCAGATAATCTGGAAAATACTGTATCAATTTCTATATTTGTATTTTGGCTGTTTTCATCAAATAATTGTTTGTTATATTTATTAATCAGCAAATTAAATGCGTATTAAATTGTGCAGAAAAATTAATTTAATTATTAATGCCATTATAGCCTTTATTAAATTTTAGACCTTACTTAAAATTATTTAAACAACAAGTTTTTTTCATTTTGCCATGGTTTTTTCAGTTTTTGCCACTGTACTGGTAAAAATACCTACTTGATTTAAATCATGATTTTAAAAAAAATCAGTTGATTTACATCATGATTAGCATAGCTGCTTTAAATTATTGACACCCTTTGAAATATATTGTTTTTCGACAAATAAGTTTCGTGTAGATATAATTGTAAAACACAAGAAATGTCTTTTCTCTAAACAGACAGCTTTTATCTTTGATCTGATTATTATAATTTTATTATATCTGCTACTTTAAAAAAAATCTGTTGTCAGAACTTCAACGTGTGTAATTTATAAGTCAGTCTTAAATAAATAATGTGATCATAATAAGCACTTACCTGAATTACTGGACTTCATTCTTGTGAAAAGCAGTCTACTTTTGAAATAGTATATTTCAAAGGTAACTTTATTTGTGTACACCAATTTCTTGCGAAAACTTACCTTAATTTTTTTCCTCAAACTTTCACTGTCCCCCCCCTCTGTGCGTGTGCTGTTAACTATAATCTGGTAATCTGATGCTGTGATCCAACTGTCTTTTGTATACTCTCCTGTGTACATAATTGTGCTTTCTTTTCTATCAGTATCCAAAATATGAATTAAAAAGATAACTATTAATCAGGGGGGGATATCTGGATATATCCTCTCCCCCCCCCCAGAAATTTTTGTATTAGTGATGAAATTCCGTCTATTTATACACATAAGTTCATATCCCCCCACGAAATATTTTCCAGGCGCATATCTGCAAGGCTGCAGCCCCTCTAAAATCTGACCTTGTACTTGGCTTGCAATTTGATGTTCAGCTTATAATTAAAACTTAGCTTATAACGATACACCAGGGGTCTGCTTAGGAGAAATTTGGGTCCGTTAAAGGACCCTTCAAAAATATTTTATCCTGAAAACAGACCTTTCACAAAATTCTTAAATTGGTAAATGGCCCCTTTGAGTTAACTTGTCACACACATTAGAAGTTTTATAAAGTTGATAATTAATTATAAAATGTTTAAAATAATGATGTTGCACGTGTAATTGTTTTATTAAAAATGGGTACTTATGGGGCAAGTTATTTTTACGTCAGATATGCTGGCAAACTGTTGCCAATCCTATTCTGAACCATCAGTAATTTCATGTGTCCTGTCATTTATTTTGGCATAAAATCGCTCGTCTTCGGACCCCCAGGAATATGTAAGTACCACAAAAATGTAAACTAAGATAACATTAATTGATATTTTAATTTTTAAAGCTGGACCAAAGAAAACAAACTTTTTGGGGGAAAATTGGTGTACAAGTGTCACACATGTTACGGTGGAATCTCCCTTCATATTAAACTAGATGATTACTGAAAAAATCTCTATTATCCGGAAATTTCGATTATCCGATGGAGGTTTGGTAATGATTAATGTCAGATAATCGAGGCTCTACTCAAATGTATTGTTTATTTATATAAATCAATATGCGTGAAGAAATTTCATGATAAAAATCTGTATATGTTTTTTTTTTTTTAAGTATAAAATATCTCAATGAAACTTTAATTTAATACTAAATTTAAGTTTGTAAAATTGTATGTTTTTCACAAATTTATGAAAACAGGACCCTGGCTAGAAAAACCTGATTGAATGCTAATTTTAGATTCACTAAATTATGAGTAAATTTTTCACAATTTCACCGAAACAGGACCCTGTCTGAAAAGTCTGGACACAGTGCGTGACATGATTTTTCAACCAAAATGTAACCCTCATCCATTCAGCTTCAGAAGTTGGCCGAGTAGATATGGCACTCAAAATGGTAGACAACTGAAGTGTGAAGGTACCTTGCTTGCGTCCCATTGCTGGCTGTCGATCTAACAGTATGGAGTTTTGGTTGGTTTCCTCCAGATGTAGCATAAGTATGCATTCAAACCCCTTTGAAAGTACTCCAGCCAAGGCACCCCCATCCTAGTCAGATTTTGCATGCCTATTGTTATCATAGCAGCAGATTGAAAAGTAGAATGGGTTGATACTGAATTCTTGAATTTGATGGTTCAAATTTGTTTTTCAACTGACATTTGATTGAAATTGCCTTGTATTGTTATCATCTATTGTATAGTACCATTCACCAAATTATTAAATTTTGGTAAGTGAAAAATTGCTGATTTATAATTATATGAAGCGAAAAAAGTATTTTGCAAGGCTATAATTTTCGCTATTACGGTGGGCTCGTAAAAGTTAGAGCCTTGTGAAAATAAACGCTTTTACAGTATTTATTTTTGCACAAAAATGTAGCGGAATTCATGCAATCTTTGACCATCAAGCATCTGCCAATGCAAACTGGCTTTGCAGAATGCTATTTGAACTAACAGGGAGGCAAGAGCAGCTCCTGACTGAATTCTCAGAGGGGACCCTTGAACTTTCTACATAGGTCTAAGAATTGTTCAAAATGCAAATTCAGGGTGTGAAATTGTGTAGTATACAAATCTAAAAGTTGTGAAACAAAATTTGGATAGGGCCATGGTCCTGTTTGCTGGAACTGCCCTTGCAGTGAAGTGCAGAAAAAATGGAAGATGGCATCCGATATACTAAACTGCACTCTCCTTCTAAACACGTCTTCTTGTTTGATTTATCCAATCGGGCCATTTCACATTATAGTGGATAAGTGGCTGAAATTACCATGACATGGTGGATAAAAACAGCAAATTTGGTATGAAGATACTTTGGGTATGCTAATGTTAGGAATTCTTAAAAATTTTCAGGTACAGAACAAAATCGAAAATGGCCAACAAATGTGACAAAATTTTTGATTTCATTCCTGTTCTACAAGAATGCTCCACCCCCACAAAGATTAAACACAACATGGCAAAATCAATATCTCATCTAAAAAATTTTAGTATATTATATTTAATCCAGTACAAATACAAGTCATTACATTTGGTCTCCTCTGTTAGCCCTCACTAAGTTTGTACTTTAATCTTTTATTTTCTAGAATGAAATGAATATCAATCGCTCAACTGAAGAGAGAAGGAAGGCTAAGGGTGGCATTATTGTTTCTTTGGCTGAAATTTTAAAATCAAAATTTGACTCAAAGTTTCAAAAACTGAGAATTACTTTTTTTTTTTTTTCAAAAAGTGCCAATTTTTGCTTTAAATGCTAGTACAGATAAGCCCTGGCCATATGATAGGAACTTTTTAAATATCAGCAATAAACATTTTCTTTTATGTTAAATGGTACTTACGTATTATCCCGGCAGTCCACCAAGATAAATGCTGGATAATAATTCATGGTTAGAAATACGTTTTGCAACATTTTGCCAGCACATTTGATGCAAAAATTGTTTGGTGGAAATGACTGCTGGGATAATATGTAAGTACCTGTTAAATATTTAGTACTCAAATTTACTGATCAAGGACCTGCCAATTTCAGCGAAGAATTTTACCCATTGGTCACACTTGTTCTGTGTTGTGATTTGAAGTGTTCATAAGTTTTCCTATTAAAAAGAATCCACCTATAAAATTTATTTATATATTTATTTTTTGTTTTGTATAGGTTGCAATCATGAGGCCTACTTCAGTATTTGTTGGTGGCTTGGGCTATGATGTTGAGAAGGAAGATCTGGAAAAAGAATTCAGCAAGTTCGGCACTCTCAACAAAATATGGGTTGCTCGCAATCCTCCTGGGTTTGCCTTCATTGAATTTGAAGATGATCAAGATGCAGATGCAGCCATCAAGGAAATGAATGGTGCTTTCATTAAGGGATGTGAAATCCGTGTGGATCTATCTCGTGGCGGTGGAAGAGGAAGACGTGGTGGTGGACGAGGCAGAGGCCGTGGTGGTTTTGACTCTGGATTCAGCAGAGGAAGAGGTGGCGGTGGTGGTGGTTTCTACAGAGGAGGCCGAGGTGGAGGTGGAAGAGGAGGTTATGAAAGGTCATATAACAATAGAGGTCGAGATGGCTATAGAAACTCTAGCTATCGCAGCCGATCACCTATGGGCCAGAGGTAATTAATATTTGTTGATTATATTTGTTTACAGATTGTGTAATATTTACATCATTAAAAAATAAATCCTGAAATTCCAGATTTTGAACTTTTTTAAATGCAAATGTTTGAAAAAAATTAAATAATAATAAAGTATATTTGTTTATTAAAAACTATATGTGTATGTTGCATTAGTTAAAATTGTTTTTATCTGTAAAAGATAATAACTTCAAAAAGTAGCATACTCTGAATGCTTTAAGGAATTTGTTTCTGCTCTTAGAATAATTTTTGCTACTATAATTCTCTTAAAATTCAGTTACCAAAAAAGGGTATAGACCTTGCTTTGAACAATTAGTAAGCTTAGCACTAACAGCACTGAGTTTACCTCTTTCAAATTTCAAGGTAGCAGTTTCGGACAAGCCATTTTTAAAATCAATCTCAAGGAAATAGATGGGGTTTTTATGCTTGGGGGGGGGGGGGGGGGCAAAAAAAAATTCAAAATTTATTTAGAATTTTTTTAATATATAGACTTATTTGTATACTACCTGAAGTTGTTTGGCAACACTAAATTTTACAGGGTGTCAACAGATCAGGGAAATCATGGAAATATCAGGGAATTTTGCAAAAATTTTTAAAAATCAGGAAACTTTTGCTTTAGCCTAGTGAACTAGATTATTTTTAATTGTCAATCTGATGCACGGCTCCATTCTGGATCACACGATACTCAACTGATGCACAGATACAGACATTTTACAGATCCAAAACAAGAATACAGATCATACGAGAACATAGAAATATGAATCAGAGACTCAAGTGATGTAGGTACTATCACTATACGAATCCGAAAAAGCACATTTTTCGGACTCATTCTAAGATGCGGATCATACAAAAAAAGTATTTGCGAATCATATCGGCATGTGAATTGCTTCCTGAATAAATGATTTAGTTTTCTACTGTGCCGTAGTGTTTTTTAAAGTGATGGGACATTTGAGTAATGCCTGCTAAGCTCCCCCGCAAGACGATTTAAAAAAAAAAATAGATGTTGCTCATTTTTAAGCCTTTTTACATATTTTTTAAAATTTCGAACGATACATTGATTGAAATAAAATAAGTTGACCAGGTGGCCAGTTTATTTTGATCAGTCATCCCTACGCTTAAAATTGAACACTATCTTTATAAAACAATTTTATTAATATTAAGCATTTTTGTGATTTTCTATTATTTATTTCCCTATATGAAGCATTCACCGGTTGGTGCATGATACACAATGGTGATTTACATGAAATGTTATGGTATGCATATAAGTAGTTCTGGAAATTTGATTAAGATAGTCAGGGAACTTTTTTCTCAATTTTTGTAGCCACCCTGTTTTACAGTGTTGCCATGAACATAACTTAGTTTACAGTACATATTTTAAATTAATTTTGATTAGTAATGCAAGTGACAAATACTAATTTTTATGCCGAGTCTATAGAAATTTCATAAAATAAATAAAAATGTTTAGTTCTCTGAATAGTTAACCATTACATTTTAAAAGTTGTGAATTTTAAACCTGAATAACAGAACAGAAATAAAATATTTAGTTTCAGTTAACAAAAACTTTCTTTATGTGCGTAATGTAAGTGATTGTGACATTTAGTTTTTTTCCTATATGTTTACACATTAAAAAATCAAAAACCACAGTAGATCCATTATACTAAAATTTATCATAATATTCAACAACAAAAGGTCACAAAATCAGCACATTGCATGCTAAGCAGTAAAATGCTGTCAAAATGTAACATAAGGACTGTGAAGTTACTCAGGTTGAAAATACAACTAATATGCAATTTTAATTCTTAAAAAACATTAAAACAGACCAATGATTCTTGTTATTTATACCAATGTAATATGTTATTTATACCCTGTTTCCTATATACAGTAGGGGATGAACTTTTTCAAAAAATTTTTGTTTGACAAAAAGAGGGGGCGGCAGTGTTTTCCCTTTCTTTTCTTCTTTGAAATACTATTTTTAACTGAATATGTATTATATAATAAAATCAATCAGAAAGGGAGACATTTTACAGGGGGGGGGGATGCACCATTTGTATATTTGATATCTCAGTATCACATTAATTTTAGATCTTGTGAGGTAATTTTCGGTTTCTCATTATGTAAAATTATTTTATGCTTTTATATGAACTTTAAAGGGGGAGGAAAAGATAGAGGTGAAAATTAATTATCACCACTTGCCACGTGGCAACTGTATTTTTGAAAGTGAAGACTGCAAATTTATTTATAAGTCGCCACAGTTTATTTCCCCCACCTCTTTCCTTTTTACAAAGTTTTTATGGATTGAAAGAAACAGAAACATGAGACGTTCAAACCAGGGCTCAATTTAGAAAATTCTTTACTATAGGCACAATTCAGGATGGGGGAACCCTAATGCAGATATAGGCAGCATGGAATTTTCTAAGGTAAATTACAGTGTGACTGCCTTGCTGCCAAAAGTAGTCATCCTTCCCCCCCCCCCCATAAAAAAAAGGAAAAAGAAAGACAATCTGAAATTCTTCCAGATTTTATTTACACACTCGGCTGGAAGAATTTGTTTATTTTTAATCTATTCAATCACTTCTGCCATATAGAGGAAAATTATAACTGTAAGTGCTCATATAGACAAAAACTTTCCTGTTCGCATAATTTTGTTGCTGAAAATTGCATCCATTGTTGTTTTGCCCTTAGCGGTGAAATGTTTTGGATTAGTGCATATTGGAAAATCTAAAGTATCCATTTCAGTTATGAAATCGGATCCTTGATCAGAATTTAATGCTATGTAAAATCTCCTACTGAAGGGATGCACCGAATATTTGGTTGGTATTCGGTATACTGCCTATTCGGCAGACAAACCGAATATTCGGTTCGGCCAAATACTTAAAAAATTCGGCAATCGAATAGTAAACAAATTATTCACCAATTGGTAAACAAATACATATTTTTTGTATCATGAATGAAAGATATAACATAGTACCATAGTACTAAATTAATTCAAGTTGTTACTTAATAAGTTTAATAAATTTTAACCAAGTATTTGGTATTCGTTGCTCGGCAAAATATGGTATTCAGTATATCCCTACTTACAATCATTCTTCTTCAGCAACGTTTCGAATATAGTGTCTCATTTATCTTCATAAGAAATTCGGGGACTAGCGTATGTAACTGCAAATCTCACTTTATCATGAATATACGCAATGATCATTTGAACACCATTGATCTTGGCACCGGTAAAGTGTTTCATATTCTTTTTATAGTTTTCCTCTATAAAAATCATAACTCCAGATTTCTTTCTGTTTTGGAAACCACTGTATTTATTCTACCAAAGCAAATCCTGGTATTTGAAAATCATCTGAAGGGATAGTCCATGTTTCTGTTTGAATATCAAATCACTCTGCAGAAAACATGAATCAAACGGAAAAGTGACCACGGCGCTCCGCATAGACGAAAATCCCGTGCTTGAAAGAAACAGCACCCGAGTGCTTAAAAAAAAAAAAAAAAGTCAAGATTTATTCCAGTATAATAGGGCTTATGCCCAGCAGAAAGTTGATGACTGTCACAAAGAATTAACAACATTCATCATGAAAAAGACCAATGGAATACGTAAATGCAGCCACAGGAGTTTAAAAATTCACTTCGTTCTCAAAAGTCACTTATGTGTACCATGTAGAAAATATTCAGAACTAGTTTGGTGCAATCTCAAAATGATTAAAGTTTATTTCCTAAACCTTCATTTCTTATAGGCTGTGACATAAAGTCAGATTAATGCACTTGTCACAAAGTTGTGGAATTTTCTGACTTGCAAAAGTTTGTTTTTCATTGTATCCGTAATTCTCTAATGCTTAGTAAATATCTTTAATAACTATAGATTATTTGAAGTAGGAAAGCCAGATAATGATTAGATTAAGCAATTATTTAGGACAAAAACTTGCAATTGGGCAAAACAGCCAGTTATAAGCAATAGCAGCTGCCATCATTTATACTAACAGATTTCACTACAAAGCTGCAGTCTAGAATAATGACTTTTTAGTAATTAACGAATATAACACCCACATTATAGGATCGACAGCGAAGTTATTTTGAACCTCTTTCTTATCCCCAACTGAAAGTGTTATGTGTCACATAGGAGTTTTTTATTGCTGCATTAGCCGAAAACAAACATCCCAGAGGTGCCTCTTTTTGGGTTATTTTAATGAAAGAAAACAGATGATATGAAAAAGCAGTGACTATATGGTTCTGATAAGCATCTCAGTTAGGAAAAATAACTTATTTATAAAAGGAAATTTCAGCGAGTTCCATTTATGAAAATGATTGTGCTGCTTGGAATTTTGTGAAGCAACAGTTATACATCATGTTTTGTTAAGAGACCATAAAATGATCGATAATCTTGACACAAAGAAGATAATCAGAAGGTTGTCAGAAATATTTGAAATAGAATATTACAAAACAAAAAAAAACCTGCCATAGTTAAAATTCTACGGGTTTTCATATCACTTTAGTTGATGGTGTTTTGTTAGCAATGGACACATTATGTACTAATTTTTCATTAGAATGTCACTTTGTTGTACATTTTGAAATTAGTCTTCTGTGGTGGGGGAGAAAGTTGTTTGCCTGCACTCAAAATGAATGTTTACGGCATTTATCTGTTCAAAATTTGTTTGTTTAAACATTCATGACACTCATGCAGGGGCGTAGCCAGAAATTTTTCATGGGGGGGGTTACGACTACTACAACTCATTATATGTATGCATGTGTGTGATAATGTAGTGAAGAATATACATTTTGTATGGCAAAAAATTCCTCATGGGGGGGTTATGACACCCCTAAACCCCCCACCCCTTGGCTACGCCCCTGCACTCATGAATTTTATATTTATCCAAATTTAATAAACTTTTTCTTTGATCAGCTTGTTTTCTTGCCAGCGAATTTAAAAATATTAAACTTTTGTCAGTTTGATTTTCTAAGTTTTTTTCTTCCCAGGGACAGCAATTGGTAATGGTGTTTGTGTATTTCATCTGGCGGGAGAAAAGACGCATGAATAATATGAAATTTTTGTTCTTCATCGTTATGTCATTTTAATTTCTCTACAATTTTTTAAAATAAACTGTGTTATTTAAACTTGGATATACTTTCATTAATGTGTGTGTATAACTGTACAATACTCAATTACTATTATGGCTTAAAATTGTACCCTCCAGTAAAAATCAATTATTAATGTTTCGTGACATTTACATGCTTCTTCATTTCACCTAATTTCTAAAGTTTGGTAGTTAGCAAAAAATCAATTTTTTTCCTTCCTTTTTTTTAAATTACCTTTTAATGAATGTTTTTTTTTTTTTTTTTTTAATGAGAGACTAGTTGTTTTCATCTAAACTTTTATTGATTTTCATATGAAAAGTATTTGTATTCTGAATATAATGACATCAAATAAAAAAATTATTTCTAAAGTTTTGTTATTTAACTTATATCATTTGAATCTGTTTTGAAATAATTATATATTTAAAAGTCATGCAGAATAAGGTCACTCCCCTCCCTCTTTTTCTTTCTCAAGTAAAATAATTTTAGCTAATGTATAAATAATTTTCAATTGCTGCCAGTGTTTAGCATTTATAATTTTTTTTTCAATAAAAAAATTATTTTTTGGATAATTATTATTTTTAAATCATACTTTAAAGAGGTATAACTTTAGTTGCTCTTTGAATTCCCACATTTGCTTTTAAACATAAAAATGTATTTGATCAGCTTTCATTTAAGAACAGTTATTTATAACGAACATATGCTTGTAAAAAAAGTAAACATTTTTTTAAACACAAACAAAATTTTTAAGGGAAATCAGTTAAGCAGTTTATCATTATGATTTGGGGAGGGGGAGTAGCCCCTGGGTGGCTTGGCTGTCATGTCACTTGCCTGTAATGAGTTTCAGCCCTGCCTAACCCTAGCTATATTTAACTTCGTTAAAAAGGGTTATTTTTTAATGAGGATGTATCCGTGGTTTCTAGAGATTAACGATGGGAATAAATGTATTGTATACAACAGCCATGCTATTGTTAACATGCTTAGTGGAGGTTTCAGTTTCACTAGGAATGGTTATACTTAAAACATTTGTGCTTGTTAGAGCTTTGGTTGGATTATCTACTTTATCTAATAAGGATTTATAAAGTAAAATTTATAAAAGTGGGTCCTAGAGATTAAGCATGCAAGTTAAAAAATAAATGTTTCTCAAGTAAATAGAAAAAAAAGTTATTAACTCATTTTTGTATAATGATTAAACAATTTACAGAAAGAAAAGGGGGTGTTGGAATCCAATTATTTATTTTTTCCTATTTTTGTTTGCTGTCAGCAAAAATAAATGTCATTTTTTTTATGATAGCATTATTTTTTTTCTTTTTAACTGGAAACCTCTTTCTTACCCTAAAGTTTCATATTTACATTGAAATTCTGTTTTAAATGTACATAGATTCTGAAGGGTATTTATTGTTGTTACTTTGATATTAATATTAGAAAAAACATAAGTATAATAGTAGTGTTAGTTTACTGATAGATATGTGTTTTATATTTATTTTAAAAGTTAAGAAAAACATTAAAAAGTATGGCCTGACTATAATTTACTATGGCATATTTAAAAGAACTGAGCACTTAAATATCAATTGTTTCATGAGAAAGTTTGCATTACAATTGACGAATTTATAATTTTATTCTCTATAAGTAAAACCTTTTCAATAAACCAAGGCATCTTAAGCAATTACATTAATTATTTTGAAATGACTGTATGATTTAAATTTTGGAGGAAATACAAAAAGACAGAAAAATGTAGATTTGAGTATTTGTTCTCCTCTTCTGGACTGTACGTTTCAGTGTCGTTTAATCTGATCTTTGATTGCTTATTTTTAGTTACTATGTTATTGTGATATGACATGTATGGTTTTCTTTTTTAATGTATATATTGTTTTTCTTCTATTTACATCCATAAACTCGTGGATTTGGGGGTTGTAGGGCATTATGCATTAGGTACTTTCCTTATTTTTTTATTTTTTTTTTTCCTTTATTGTATATTAGAATGTTTGTCCTTTTATTATTATTGATAAGAATGTATTGAAAATCAGCTGGAATCGCCAGACTTGTGAAAAAAGATCTTCATAGCAATCACTTATTTTTTTATTTGTTTATTGTGTGTATATCAAGTATTCATTAAACTAATTTTCCACACTCAGAAGTACCTTTATTTCCCAATTAGTAAATTTTGAATTGGAGTAGTATGCATATGAAACAACCATGTCTTGGCAAATTTCAATTTTATTTTAGGTAGCTAGAAAATGTTCTAAAATGTATTTGTAGTTAAAACCAAAAAACCTAAGCTGTCCAATGATTAATGCATCTTTATTTCTGCCAATCGGATAATGATGAATAAGTCATAAAAAGCTGTTAAGAGATAAGATTGTCTTATGATGCAGCTACCAAAAAATTAAAGTTACGATTTCATCTTCAAAGAAATTGATCTTTCTTGAGGCAAAATTGCCAGAAAATAAAATTAATGGAACTGATCTGTCTAAAATAAGTATTTATCCAATTATGTTTGTATTGATAAGGCTGACTGTAATTTAAAAATTCTCTCGATACAGTAATTAGAAATGAACAAGCTAATACAGGTTATCGGGGTGAAAAAACACTCAAAATACTGGTGTTAAGATAAAGTTAATTTTTCAATTGAAACGATCATCCCATTCGTAACTATCATTTTATGTGTGTTTTTTACAAAAACTTTTTACTTATTTTAAGCTAATAAAGGTTTGTTCAAAATGATAAGTTATATGGTAATAAGATAGTACCTGCATGGAACATTTGATATGTGCTGTATTGGATGAGATAAGTTTTTGGCGTGGCCAACAGTCACCAGACCTCTTTCCCTGTGATTTATGTCTTTTTGGGAATGCGTGTAAGCTGCAAGTCGAGCTAGCATTAATCACCTTCAGAGATGCATAACAAGGGTTGCCCACTCTGTACTTACGGAAATGTGTCAAAAAGCTAATGGTGTGTATGATGCAGACTACACCATGTTCCTATATTATTTTCTTAAAATAAATCTCTCCCATTTATTTGGTAACATCTTTATGGATAATTAATTGGTAGTATCTTTTTAAACAACCCCCCTGTGTTTCATTTGAAAATATAACAAGTGTATGAAAAATGTTAATACTTAACTTCTATACTATCATGCATAAAATAAATGTTTTAACTATTTTTTACAATATTAGCTTTATTAAAATCAATACAACCATGAAGAGTTCAGACATTCATAAAAATTGTTATGAATAAGCAGCTTAGCTGAATTTTAAGCACGTTGAGTTTGAAAATCAGTTTGATTCCAGGATGATCAAATGCTGTTTTAAATGCATGCCAAATGTATGTGCTATTTCTATTTATCTGAAGACTGTAAGAAGAGCTGATTGCTGAGAGCAGAGGTGCCAAGTCTCAGGATTTTTCTTCATTTTCTCGGGCTTTTTAAAAGTTTGGTGAAAATTTCAATTGAATAGTTTTCTTCATTAGTTATCCAAGATATGTTCTTGTTCCCCTCAAGCTAGTCAGGCACAACAAGCTGTTTTAATATAATTTTTAAGTAAAATGGTTTATCCTGTATCTATTTTGACTGTTATATATTTTCTAATATTTCTTAGCAAATTTTTTTAATTTAACTTATTTATATACTATAGCTTAAGTTATTTATTAGTAACGGAATACTATCTTCTAAGTTCATATGAACATGCATGACATTTAAGAAAGGTATTAATTGTATGTGCATTTTATAATGAAAATATATTCATAAGTAATCTCAGGCTTTTGAACATTAAAAAGCAGGAGATCTCAGGCTTTTCAATTTAAAAAACTTGGCACATCTGTGAGAGGTTAAGGCTATGTCCTCCTCTTCGCTAATCACTTATTTACAGTTTAATTTTCATTCACCCCTGGTTTATGTTTGTCCAATAAACTGTAAAACTTCCTTTTTCATTGCTAGTAAATATCTTAATTGTGTTTTCCATTTCATTCGATGAGGACTAAGTGAGCTTCTGAAGCCAAGCAAATATGTCTAAAAATAAATGTTTCAAATACAAAAACAAGTGCTAGCAGTTATTGAGATATTCCAGTGTTCAGATACTCTCTCTTTTTGATAAGGTATAAAATTGTAGAGGAACATCCTGAATGCTGATTAGTTGGTCCTAAAGGCCAAGCATACAAGGCTAATTACTCTTTTACAGTTTAAGAAGCAAGATTTTTATAAACAAAACAACTCGGGAGCTTGAATGCTTAAAGAAGGGGTGGGGGATTTTTTACCTTAGTCTGTTAAATAAAGATTCTTGTTTCTCCCAGCAAAACATGCCACTCTAGTTAATAAATTTTTTAATTAAAACCCCTTATTTAATTGGTTTTTACTCATTTGAATATGTATTTACTACTTTACTTAAATATTTAATTATTGACATAATTTTTTCTCCCTCCATCCTGAATCCTGAGTGTGATATTTTGTTAAGCTTTTCTAGAGAATTAAAAATGGCTGTAGTATATATTGAACAGGTCTGGTGATTATTCTTGTAAAAACTTACTATTATGTTCTGTTTTACACTGCTTATTAAGCATTTATGTGAAGAATTGTGTAAAGTTTTACCATGTTTTAGCTTTGTGTTTCTAATAATTTACTTAATGTAGAAAAGAAAATGTTATGCATTATTTTGAGTTTTCCCGTAAAGATGAGTTGAAGATCATGAATTCGCATAATTTTTATTTCCTTAGTGTTGAGAATTTTACTGATTTTCTTCGACTTCATATGCTGTTTGTTGCACATGTCCTGTCAAATCAGAAATTGTGCATCCTCCCCCCCCCCCCTTTCTAACCCAGGAAAAAGAAAAGCATTCCATATTAATGTTATTTAGTGTTTATTTTATGATATTAAAAGAAGTATAAAATAAGATTTAAAAATGTGAAAACTCATATTTAAATATTTAATTTAATAATGTATTATTATAAGCATGCTTAACAGAAGAGAGGCCAGAAGGTAAGACATTGTATGTAAATAATTTTGGCAGTTTTAGATTTGTATATACTGTTTTTAAGGATTACTCATTGTAAATTTGTAAGCTGCATTAGGACCTCTAAAATAATCAGCATTGGTGCAAAGCTTTAATCATAATTAAAGAAAAGAAACTATGATGCATCTTATGTTTTAACCACAAATTTCAAAACCATAGAACATATGAAAAAAACACTCAAAATGCTGGTGTAAAACGATAAAATAAAAACTTTGTGAGAAAAAAAAAAAACACATAAAAGTTACTTATAAGATGTCATGATCGTTACGATCAAAAAATTCTTTCGGTCATCATCAAACAAGCCCCTGAACTCACTGAGCAGAGGGAACTGAAACTTCAGTTCCCTCTGAGTCGAAGGGATATTAGCTGTGAAGCTTTATAAATTACAGTTTTTGTAAAAGTATTGGCCTAATAACCAAAAGTTTTTACATTTTTTCAATGACTCCAATAAAACAACTTCTGAAGAGAAATACATATATGTATCCATATAAACAACAGCCAGTAGTTTATTCTTACATAAACTATGATGCATTTCATATTTTTGTGGTTCTGCTCTCAATCAACATTACTTTTTGTTACTTATTTTTACTAATGCAAATTACTGACTTAGCTTTTAATTTTAATTAATTGGCATTTCAATTTTGTTCTAGATTCATGTTTTTACAATAACCAGCCCTAAATTGATACCAGAATTTTTGGTGTTATAATTTGTGGTTCTTACATATATTGCATTGTTAGTTATGTCTGTGTAGGTTTTATGTATGTTAAAATTGTAGTTTTCAGACTTATTCATGCATGCATGTCTAATGTGAAAAGTATTTTGTTGTTATTCATAGTAATTTACTTTGGTTCTCTGTAGTGTACATCAATAAACTTTGCTACATCATTGCCCAAAAGTTTTGACTTGTTATTTTTTTTTGTTTGCCATAGAACATGGTAGAGAGTGTTTCATACTTAATTTGTTTGACATGATTTATATATTTATTTGAAAATGAAGATTCTTATAGGAATGTGTACTCCTCAATGTTTGTTACTCTTTCACGCTGAAATGGTTTGACGGATTTGGATGAAATTTGGAATAAAGACAGTTAAGGTCCTGGATTAACAAACAGGCTACTTTTTACCTGGTGAAAAAAAGCACTGTTCCTATAATATAAAAGAAAAACTTTCTATTCAAAGAAAGAAAGAAAAAAAAAAAAAAATACAGCTGAGCTTTTTTTTTTTTTTTTTTTTTTTTTTTTTTTTTTTTAACTTTTTTAATAAAATCACCTGAAGTTTTTCCTTCTGGCGTGGATTTATAAGCGGGCTACGGCCAAGCACACAAATCTGAAATACATGTTGCACAACCAAACAAACAAAAAATAAGTTTTTGAAACTTTCTTTCAGTTCGAATTATGCATTTTTCTGAGAGTCTTTTTCCCCTTCTATTTCTAATGTATTGCATCCAGGAAAAGGATGTTCAAAATATCAATTTTAAGTTTATTTAACCACACTCGTGAATACAGGTATGAAAGTTTTCAGTCTTTTTCAACATCATTGATGCATTTGAGATTTAGCATTTAAATTAGTTTAATGAATTTAGTTATACTGAATAGAGTGATATAATGAATATCAGTTAATTTAATAATGAATCCATATAAAAGAATAACAGGTAATGTGTTTAAATGCATAATAATTTATTTGTTCTGTATGATCCGCAGCAAAGTTCAGTCTTTTTAGCTGTTTCATGCCTGTAAATAATGATACACTTTCCAACTTAATGGAATAAGAAAAGCATGGATATGATACGCTTTTAACACAGCACTTTAGTGCATATTTAAAATCTGAAGGAGTTTCAGATTTTCTTACTTTTTTTTTTTTTCCTCTTTCCATTTTTTGATAACGGCCGATATATCTAGAAGCTCTTCAGAATTAATATAGGACGAAAAGAATTTGTACCTTTTTGTAGGTTTTTATCATTAAACCATCTTATTTTTGTAACCCAATACGGGAAGCAAGGTCATCAGGACGTCGGCTTCAAGGGCGTGATGTCGAACTCAGAAACTAAGTAGAGCATACAAGGAGGAGTCTTTCTTATGTTAGCAGGGGTGCCACTTACCCTAGGGCCACCTCTGCTTGTAACCTTTTTCATTTTAAATTCCATTGCGAATCGGATATTTCGGTGCCAAAGAAGCTGGTGAGAAACACGAAGATGTATTAAGATAGTGAACCAACTGGTTGCCGGAAGCGGCTAGTTGCAAATATAAATTGCATTAAAATTTATATTCATTCTCTTTCTTCTGTGTTAATTAAATTAATAATGCCCTATTATATAAAAATGTTACATTTTCTGTAATTTTTTTCTAACATTTTCCACAAGTTTTTAGTAAAGTCTGTTATCTGCGATATTCACGAAACATTTCCTGACCATCCCGGTTAATAGAGAGTCTACTGTACATGCACAATACAGGGGCGTAGCCAAGGGGGGGGGGTAAGGGGGTCATACCCCCTCCCATGAGGAATTTTTTGCCATACAAAATGTATATTCTTTAAAGGGCTACAGAAGTGAAAAGTTCAAAGACATGGAACAATTGTGGGGAGATTAGGGGGTGGATTTGCAGCCCTAAATAATAATAATAATAATAAAATAAAAAAAAGTGTGTGCGTGTAATCTTTACGCGCGAGTGAAGTAAAACTTCTTTGACGTTTACGACACAGATCACTGAAATAATTAAACTTTAACTTAAAATTAATGTCATATTACAATTTAATTATATTTATTATCAATGTACTTTACAAGGATTATATAAATGTTATATTCATATTATTCATTGGAAATAGGTACTTGTTTGTCATCATAATTTTTTAGGTATGAAATTATAGGTTTGTGGTAACTATAATGCGAAACGTAAATTTTACTCTAAATTTGCTAATTTTCTTGCAAATACAGCATCTATCGTTGTGCCGAAACGCATTGTTGATTGAAGTCAAGAAGTATTCATAGTTGGATCAATTTTTTCTTTTAAAAAATCAACTAACGGCGGAGATTCTTCAGAGCGAAAATTAACATTAAAATCTCCAGTAAGAATCGTCGGTAATTCATGATAATTACTTTGAATCCAGGAAGTGACCATGTTGTAGTATTATTCTTTAACTGTTTTCTTATACCATTGTTCTGTCTGGAGGTTGGGTATGAATGGGGGGGGGATGTCCGTAGTCTAGTATTATTCTTTAACTGATGTTTTCCTCTGTTTGTTGGGTTCGAATGCAGATAGTGTACTTTTTTTTGTGTTTTTCTATCACAGTGTTCTTAAGCGTTGATTTCGTCTGCTGATAGGTTTCGAATTATTATTTTGTATCAGTGTTTTTAAACTGCAGGTTCTATCTATTATTTGGGATTGATTGCAGCCAGGGTCCATTTCTTTGTGGTGTTCCATCCCCGTGTTAAACCGTTGCCTGCTCCGTCTTAAGGTTGGGTTAGAATTCACGGAGTGCCCATTTGTTATTCTTTTGTTTTGTTTTTAAATCGTTTACAGCCAGTGTATTTCTTTTATTTGTTGTTTCTTACCTCTGTAATCATTGCTTATTATACCTCTGTAATCATTGCTTATAACGTTTTTTTATTTTGTTCTATTACGTCAGCTGCGAGCGTATACCAATACGTCATTATGCATTAATTTTCCAGTTATTTGAAAAATGCGAACGATAGGAAAAATGAGGTATAATTTGGCTAAGCCATATTTAAAAAGTGGCCATACGTTTTTTGGCATCTCCCGGTTTATTTTACTTATTTTATTATTTATTTATTTATTTTATTTCCTATACTGCACAGGTTTCGTCAAGGCTACACAGTTATTTCGTGTATCTTTTTAAAAGTATATAAAATTTAAGTAGAAAATTAATATATCTCAAACCATAAAATGATCGAACACTACTTTTCTGCGACGTACAATTGAAAAACTGGCGGCTTCAATATTATTAATTTTTTTTCAAATGTTTGTCCTTGAGACTTACTAATTGTCATCGCAAATGCAGGTATAATTGGAGATTGGTTTCTTTTGAGAGATAAGTGAATGGTAAGATAGCTCCAGAATATGTTGTACAATGTACATGGGACATTTCGAATTGTCCGTTTATTTAGAATCCAAATTTTCCTACTGCATAGGATTCTAGTTAAAACTTCACAATTGATAGCATAACGGTGCATAAACTTGATGCGCATTCGTGCACCATTGATTAATGCTTCCTTTGTACGGGAATGGATTAGTTGCAACGGTCGAAAGGAGAAAAAGGGAGTTGCACCGTTGACGATGATGAATTTAATCCATGGCCGCGAAATGGAAGGGACAATCACAGAGGAACACTGTGGTCTCGCAACAGGCCAGCGGTAGCATTTTTTGAAGAGGCCCTACAGCAACGCCCGGACCCAGTGAGGTTTTTGGGCTCTTGCAAAGCGCCAGCAGTAGCATATTTTCAAGGTACCCCTTACAGAAGGGATGCTACATTTGCGACGAACTGAGACAAAACCGCCGGCCTGCGCCATTTTGCGACATTCAGTACGATTTCGGCCGTTTCTGTGCCAAAACAGCGAACATGAGTAATTTTGAATCTGACTCACGGGAGCGCGACCACGTGTTGAGAGTTGGGCCGAACATTCCAGTCCTCAAAATAAACCTCCGGCCGGTATTGGAGAAAGAAAAGCTCCCGGTGTAAAGGGGGATGGGTGGGTTCACAGTTGAGGGCGCGTTCGAGAATTCATCGGTTGTGCACCGGTGCACGACCAGAGCGTTCGAAAACGTTTCGGTATGTAGCGGTTGTCTGCTCAGCGTGACCAGAGCGCAACCAGAATGACTCTGCTAGCGAGGTGGGTTATTCCGGTTATTAGGGTAGTGTTGCCAGCGTTTATTTTTGTTTTCTCGGCTTAGAATCCGATGTTGTGAGGATGACCGAAACCGGTCGACAACCGTGACGTCACTTAACCGAAGAATGACCGCAACCGGTGAATTCTCGAACGGGCCCTGAGTTTCCGGTCTACGTTACACCTACTGCAGCAACCACGCTCATTTCGTATCTACCACGTGCGGAGGAAAGAAATTCTTTTCCTCTTACTAACCCCCAAAACTAGCTGATATCCATCCAAATACGTCATACGAAATTAGGCGAATCATCTACCTCTGACAAAACCTCCTATAGATAAGATCATGAAGCTCGGGAGGAGAAACATCGGCTTGTTATCCAACTTGGACCAACTACGCAGTATGAGAATTGCTGACGAAACTGCGGCTACCATTGATTGCGCCATCTATTGACGGCAGCGAAAAACAACATCGCGCGGCGCTTTCCGATTTAAAGCTTCTCTAATTGGGATTTATTCATTTATGCTGAAATTTCATGAAGTATACACTAACATTTGAATAAATAAATACGATAATTAATATGCATATATAATAATTTTGTTTCTATAGTACTTAGTTGCAACGATGTAACATCAGTTTGATAATTTAATAAATTAATTAATAATTTAAATAAATTCTCTTTAAAACTGCATACGAACGATATAATAGATCAGTTTCTGACAAATATTTTTCGTAGCAATTAGCTAAAAATTAAAAAATATTTCCTGCTTTCTTTCAGGCTATAAATTCCTCTTATATACCCACTCTTCCACATTATATTTTATTTATTTATTTATTTTGTCTTTAAAGTTGGTTAGTTAAACCAAAAAAACAAATATGGAAAGAGAAAAAAATTTAACGCCGTTTTTCAGAACCACCAGAGCCTGATTATAGCCAACAAGGGCCCCAGGAATTGATGAATTTGGGGGGAGGGGGGATCTATGAAATTTGTTTTATTTTTCATAAAATTTTGATATAAAGAAGGATGTTTCAGAACAAGATTTGAAATTGGGGGGCCCTGGGCAAAGTCCCGATTTGCCCGTGCGATAATAAGGACCTGAGTACCACAAAAAATTACATAAAAATTAATGTCTTTTCAGTATCAGTATTATTTTTCAGTACTACAAAAAATTTCACAAAAAAGCATAAAGGAAAAAAATTATTAATTCAATAAATACACGCATATTCAGTGATTGACGCTTTTGCATCAGTTTTGCAAGCTTTCACAGATCAGAAAAAATCTATTATTTCATCAATTTTGAAAAAATTTGTATTAAAAAAAAAAACAGACTTTGAATTGAAAATATTTGTTTTTGTATAAATTTTGCAGACTTATGCCAAAAATATCTATTCTGTATTGGTTTTGAAAATTTTTGTGTTTAAAAAGAAAATTCTATATATTTATCAATTTCGCTGCCATTTGTGTATCTCTTATATAATATAAAACCCCCTCCCCCATCCTAATAAATTAATAAACAGAAAAATATTATTCATAAAACTGTTATTTTTTTTTAAATGGACAATTTCAAAGTGTTATACTGCTGTTTCAATTCGATTATTGGGCCGTATTTTAAAGTGTTCACATTAGCATTATACTATTACTAACATGTACAAAATGTTTTCTATTTACATAGTGTTACTTTTTATGTTACACATTTATAAGGGGCCATATTAAAGAAATATTATGGTGATGCTGTTTGGAGCTTTAAATAACGTTGGATTTTTCTTCCGGAGCGATACATTTCTTTTCCTGGCTTCTGGATATCCACTGTTACATCCAGGTGCAAAGCAATGACTCGCTCGGCCCATATTCTATCAAAATAATTTATTTTATAAAAAAAATATAGCTCGTTCACAATCAAAACAACGCTAAATCCGTATTCAAGCGGTGTGCTGCGCCCCCTGCCGGTGAAAATGGATCCTGGTCCGTTTTCCCGCCTGATCGCCCATTCCCGATGACTCTCCTTAGCGCTTCATGGATAAGATCTATAGGAGGTTTTGCCTCTGAACGCATTATTCCTTTGTCAGAATGGATTAACTGCACGTGAAGGATTCAGTGTTGCCAAATCTCAGTGTAGCAAAATTTTCGCAAATTTTGCTACTTTTGAAAGCATTATGCTACTGAATTGAAACACTCCTCTTGAAATTGAATATTTTTCTCTTGATATTTCTTTGTTTAAACCTGGGTGCCTTTAAGAATACAAATTATTAACACTTATATAAAATTTATTACAATAGCTAATACAATAGTTTTTTTGTATTAGCTATTGTAATACAAAATATGTTTTTTTTTGTTTTATATGTTTTTTTGTATTAGCTTCCCATCCGTATTAATCCTTAATTTATTAATCTCTACTTCATAAGAGTAAAAATTGATCTTTATTTTTAATTCCTTTTTTCTTATTTTTTTTTCTATGGACTGCTTACGGCATGTGAGTTTTCTGCCTACTCGAGATTTTTTTAATTATTATTAATTGTGAAAATCGCAGGTTTTATGTTCCTCCAGTTAGTTTCAATCTTTCTCCATCCATCTTGAGAATGAATATTTTTTCTACAGCCTTCCATTGTTTAAACTTCTGGTGCAATGAGAATAAAAATTGCTCATTACTTTTCTGGAGATCCGTATAAAGCAGCGGTTTTGTTTATTTTATAAATCGCTAAAAATCTCTTTTGCTCCCCTGTCCGTTTCAATCTTTTTTCATCCATATTCAGAATCAATATTTCTCTTGTAGCCTTCCATTGTTTAAGCCTCCAGTGCCATAAAATTAAAAAAAGACCCCTATTTTACGTTTATTTATTTTTTTTAATTTATTATTAAGAATACAAAATCCCTTATATAAAATTTATTATGATAGCTAATACGACATGTGAATTTAAATCTTTTTCCATCCATATTTGATCATCAATAGGTTAACTTTAGCATATTTTTTAAAAACCTATAGTGCCATAAATAGTAAAAATTGACACTTATTTTATACTTATTTGGTTGTTATTATTTTTTCCCCTATAGACTGGTTACAGGCATGTACATTTCTCCTTATTTGCTGTTTTTTTTTTTTAAAAAAAGATGGCGCGCGTGGCGAAAATCGCAGATTATCAGTTCCTGTCAAATTTCAATCTTTTTCCATCCATCTTGAGAATGACTATTTTTAATATAGCCTTCCATTGTTTAAACCTCTTGTGCCATGAGAGTAAAAATGCATGTTTACTTTTCTGGAGATCCGCATAAAGCATTGGCTTCTATATATTATAAATCGGCAGAAATCTCTTTTTATGCGCTTTTGTTTCAATCTTTCTTCATCCATCGTCAGAATGAATATTATCCCTTGTAGCTTTCTATTGTTTAAGAATTTTTCTAAAAATTTCATGGTGTTTGTTTTTTTCCAGCAGTAATTAAATATTTATTTCCAGCATCTCTCAATTTCAATCTTTCTCCATCTGTCTTGAAAATTAGTATTTTTCCTTTAGCATTCCTTAATTTAAATCTCCTATGCTGTAAGAATAAAAATGAACTCCAATTTCAAATTTAAATTACTGATTTCAAAGAAACCAGTAAAGGAAAAACTTTGCTAAATAGAGCAGGTTCAGACGTAAATTAAAATGATGTGAAATAGTTGAAACAAAAAATATTTTTTCAATGAAAAATAAAATATTCATTACATTTTTCTAAAATAAGCTCCACTTTGTTTTATTTGCATAGGATTTCTCCTTTTTCCACTATTTTTGTTTATTCATGCACAATTTCCTCTTTTTTGCTATTTTATTAGTGGCATCTCTGATATGAGTAGGTTGCTCAAAATTATGATATCATGGAGTTCTTATGTATACTTCTTATATTTTTTAGGTACCAGATGTACCAAATTTAATCATGATGTGCTGGCAAGCATGGTTTATGTTATTTAAAAATCCCCTCGAGTCCCCTAATTTATTTTTATTGCATTTCAAATCTTCTGACATTCTAAACATTGTCATCCCTGGTTTAAGCCTAAGAATCGTCGTACTGTTTGGTTCTTTTTTCTTGAACTTTCTTTTAATTATCAAATTGTCGGGGAAAAAAATTATTTTAGAGATAAACTGAGATAAAATTGGTTGAGAGACAAACTTGAAAACACGAATTTTAGTTGAGACATACCGAGAAAAAAAAGGAATTTTGATTGCTACAAACCGAGACAAAAAGGGATTTTGACTGAGACGATGCTGAGACAAACTGGGGTTTTGGCTGTAGCATCCCTGCTTACAGTGATAGCCGGACCAAGTGATGTTTTTTGGGGTGTCGCAAAGACCAGCGATAGGATGTATTTTCGAGGGGGAGCAAGATATGGATTTCGGTGCAATTCGCCCCTCGATTTGATTGATAGCTGTTGGCGCGGTTACAATTGACCCCCGTCCCTTTGTATTACTTAAGTTTCTAATCAGTAAAACTATGCAATTAACTTTCAACACTAACATGTGGTGGCAAAGTATGGTACTTTTCGATTAGCCGGCGTAAATCCCACCAACAGTTTTTTCTTGGCGAAAATAAAAGACTAAAATATCGTTGTTTCCCAAAACAAAGCCAAAAGTATTAATGGTACTTACGTATTATCCTGGCGGTCATTACCGCCAAGCAAATTTTTTCGTCAAATGTGCTGGTAAACTGTTGCCAATCGTATTCCAAACCATCAATAATGTCTTGTGTCCGGCATTTATCTTGGCGAAAAATTGCTCTTCTTGGCGGACTGCCGGGATAATATGTAAGTACCGTATTAATCAATATACTAAAAAGGAATTTGTATGTTCATTGGATTAATCGTTCGTTAAAATTATGGAAATGGAAAAAACATTAAAATTCCAAAGTATAGAAGTGCGGATGCAAGAACTTTGTACTGGAAATGATGTTCAGTGATTCTCGTTAGGTTTCTTTGCAGTTGGCGCAGGTTTCAATTACTTGGCTTTTTATCGGCTGGCTGAAAGTTATCCTAACTATTAACAGTGAAATAACTCAAAAACTCCAATTAATAATTTTACTGTCATCATAGCAAATTATTTTATCGTGACTATGATATGTTCTCAGTTCTCCGTGTATTTGATTAAGTATATCAGTATTTTGTCGGAAATATTACCATGCACCTCATTAACAATCTATCTATACTATTAAAATCTGTGCGCGTCTGTCTGTAACATCATCTCCTCCGAAACGGCTGGGAGTTGAATTTCGATCGAGGTGTCCCCGTATTCGAAAAATTCCGAGGAAGGTCTTCCGCTGAGTTAAATTTCGAAATTCGAATTAGTTTAGGAGATATTAATTGATTAAAAAAAAACCGTCAAAATCGCCAATTTTTGCTCTCTGCAATTCCGCGATTGTAACCCCTGTAGTCAAAAAAGGGAGAAATAAGCATCGAGGTTGCCATGTTTGGCGAATTTAGTAAATGATTTAGACTTGAATTAAAAATAAAAGAATAATCATTTTTTTTCTGTATAGAATATTTGCTAGGTTATTTTTTAATTAAAATATCGTCTGCGTGGGAAATCAGAGCAGGAATTCAATGTTTTTATGTGTAAAAGAATAAGGATTTGGAGATTTCCGAAACTAAACCGTATATTTTATAGTTTGGCGAAAAATAAAATGGATGATATGGCATATTTTGAGAAAGTAGTAGGTTCTACCGGGGCCTTCGCTATTTGTAACGGGCCTGCGCGTGTATTTCGATGAGTCATCCAAAGAGGCCTACGGATGCTCGCGTCTTCACATATACATCAATCATTTTTTAAGCTTTCCAAGGCTTTGAAGCGTTATTTAATGTAGCTTTATGCCATAATTGTGCTACTAATTTTATCAGTTTCTTTACTATGATATATGTGGACATTAAAGCAAGTAGATGTGCGTAATTTGAAGGAAAAACAAAGCAGTGCTTACTCTCATGATTCATTATTTTGGCTTGGTTTTTAATATACATTAAACAAATTAAGCTGATTTTTATTATACATTAAGGTAAACATATTCATAAATGATAAACAGTTTATTTATACAGATATTTTTATGAATTTCTTTATACTGAATATTTAAGTTTCACATTTCAAAAGCAGTTACAACCATAACCACTTTTTAAATAAAATTAACTAACAGTTATTAAATTTGCGTTCATTAAATTTTGTCCAGTTAATATATTAACAGAATATATGACGAGGTGCTGGAATAGAAATGAAGATATTTGATATTTACAATTCGCATATACATCATTTAAGTACTAGTACAATATTTAATTTTTAATCTTTTGTAAGACGTGGATATTTGGCGAATGTTTACTATAGTTAGAAGTACAACCTGGTGTACTGCATTCCTTTGGCATCTATCTTAAAACTAATGTAAATTAACTTAACGAGAAACATTTAGAATAAATTACTCAATAAAATGTCTCCCATAAATAGTAGTACGAACTTTAAGGGAAGATGAAAGAAATCAAAAGGATTAAGAATCACGTAACATAGCACGGCCAAACACGTTGTTTTCATGCTAAGCTTATGTATTGAAAATTTTACCATTCCCGATATTAAAAGGATTTATAATTTTCGTTTATAATTCCATATATTTTTTTTCTTCCAAGAAAAAGTATTAAATTTTAGAAAACCATAGTAGGAAATACCACGAATATTCTAATATCTTTTTTTTTAAGCGATTACTAACTGGTGCTTGAAGACAATGTTTTCGTCCTTACATTGCTGTATACAGTGAAACTTCTATGAGCGACCACTTCTATAGTGACCCCCTACTGCAACGACACATTTTTTAAGGCACCGATTTTTTACCTTATCTAGTTAATGTTAAAAGAGCCTCTAGAAGACACCACACAACCCTCTATAAGTGACCGGTCCCAGTTCCCAGTCCGAAAATTTTCTTGTATTTTACCGGAAGTAAAGTAAATAAAAACCACATTCTAAACCAGTCGCTCTACTGCAAATCGACAGCAGTGCAAGTACAGGTACACATTACGTACAAATCTTGTACGTTAGAGAAGAGACATGTCTAAGAAACGAGTGATTTTACTACTGGAAGCGCACTGATGTGATCGAATCACACGAAAAAAGAAATTTGGAGGTTACTTTTGGTTGTATTAAAACCTAAAAAGCAAATAGATTTTATTATGACAAATTGAGAATGCATGAAGATATCGGAATAAATGCTCTTTTGGCAAATGTAAAAAAAAAAAAAATATACACGTATATATATATATGCAGCAGAGAGTGAAGTACACTCGAAGCGAGAATAAAGAATGAAACAATCTGAAATTCCTAAATATTTGATCAAAATTTAAAATTTGTTTACATAATTACTCAAGCAATTTATTATGAAACTACATAAATAACAAAACAAACAATATATTTTAGCACTTTGAATACAACAGCTCAAGGACTCGAAAAATTTCAGGATACCTCTTCAAAAGCTGCACTAAACACTGTAGCAAACCAAAAATAAACGCTTTCTTATTTAATTATTCTTTATTATAGCAATTCCAAGTATTATATAAAAGTTATTCTTTTGTCGCTATCTCAAACGAACTTTGGAATTGAACATAATGAACTCTTGTACAAAATATTAATTGCATTTGAAGTTTCTACGTATACATATACAAAATTAATAATTTATAATTTACTGTATTTCTACACTAAAAGCTGGCTACACATGTCTAAATCATACAATCAATGCACATATCTAACTGATAAATACATTTTCGACTGAAAAATTAAATAGACAACATCGTCTAACTAGTATTACAAAGACACGCTTATTTACTGTATAATAAACTACTCAAGTAGTACGATTTCACATGAAAATGATTTAAAAACAGCACATGAATATTAATTCACTAAATTTGATTTACATACATATTTTTAGAACTTCTAAATAAATTATACAAGTTTACACTTCCTTTACATTCAGAGCAAAATGTTCGAATTTTATGATAAATTACCATAAAAAAAATGGCTCAATCTTCACAAAATGATTATCTACATCTAAAGTTCTTTAGTACGACAAAACTACAAAAAAACTGTTTTAAAATAATAAAATAATATAATATTTATAATACTTATAATAATAAAATAGAAAAGTGCTAATCGCGAAAACAGGCCTCAATGATAAACTCAATTTTCGTGCTGACAACGAACCAGCAGGCCCGGTTGCTAATAGCGACGGCCCCGGTTCTACCCATGGTTCACTGGGATAAGTACAGGCTGTCCGAAAACCAGTTTCTCCTGTGGGATTTTGCGTACAAGAAAAGTTTCGCTTCTTCGCCGATTTGTCTCTGTTACCTAATTGTATCACTGTTGCCAACTCTGCCGGAGAAAAAGAATTGGTAAACTGGCAATACCGAAGTATTTTGTAAATCGGAAATGAATGTCCAAATGTCTCAAAGAGCATTAGCAGATAAGCATATTTCAGCAGAACAAGCACGTAAACGCCTAAAAAATTTTACTTTTTTTCTCAGCTTGAAAATATTGTTAGCCATTTGTGGATACTTTAAATTTTGATTTTAGGCATATTTTCACCGGAAGAGTTGGCAACAGTGATACAGTTGGGTAACAGCGATAAATCGGCGAAGAAGCGAAAATTTACTCGTACGCAAAAACGGAGCTTTTCGGACAGCCTGTATTTATCTCAGTGAGCCATGGTTCTACCGATTTGCACAATTTTGGGCTTGGCGCAATTTACTGCGAGCGAACCGAAATAGGTTTAGGTTTGTGTGTGTATGTTTTATGAGAATACGGCGTTAAACTTTAATTTTCCATGCAGAAATAGTGCAGTTATTAAGGCGATTTTAAGCGATCGATCTTTGGAATTTTCTCGAAATTAAGTAAATTGATTTAACTTGGGTGAATGCCACCAAATTTCAAAAGAAATTAAATTCTTGCATTTGGTAAATTAGAACAATAAAACACGTTATAGTTGATAATTTAAAATACTCCTATGCTACTTTTCAATCAAATGTCTGCATTAATTTTTGGCGATCAAGCCATACACAAATAACTATTTCCCATTTTGATTGCTGTTAAATCAGTGCTTAGAATGATTCTCTGAAAAAAAGAAAGAAAAAATCTCGCAAAATGGTTATGCGGATTCCTTCTTTAGTACCTATCTTAGAAAAATTGGCGATAAATATTCAAATGTAGTGTAACTCCGTGTTTAAAGTGTGTGTTTTTTGCGTTTGCATTGCTAATTCTATGGCACGATTGAGATGAGCCAATGTTACGAGCAGATGGATAGATAATTTTTTAAAATCCCGCCAAACAGGGTATAGTAAAATAGGAATTCTGTATAAATACGAAAATTTTTGAAAGAGAATGTTTTTAAGCCTGGTAAATATACCTGGTATTGCCTATAAATTATTGCATTTACTGTGAAGTTTAATTTACGATTCATTTTGGCTATTTGCCATCGACTATCGACGTTAATTATGCCAATGTGGCAGTTCTAGCAAGCATAAATAAATTTCATTTCATGTTCTAATTTTAATATTGCTACAGTTTCCTTAGTTACGGAATCCGTTGTTGCCATTCAAGCTGTTAAATTTAACAATTAAGTGAAAATAATCATTTCTACAGCTCTTGACTCGAAAAATGAAAACGCATTGGATATGCCACAATTAGAACATTACCACAATCACCACGTCAATAACGCGAAATTCATTTTCAAGGTCTTTAAGAAATCCTGTACTATGTCAAAGCCTCATATCTCTTAATTCCGATTAGTTCGCAAGAAAATTGATTAATCAGTATAAACTGAAGCAATGAAACTTTGTAAGCGTTTTTTTGAAACAAGGAAAATGCAAATTGACGTCTTTGGGGGTAGAAGTGCCGATAGGGAGAGCTACATAATTCAGTAACGGTAATGGGGAATGATAATTGATTATGCGCATGCACAAAGACCCAAAAATCAAGAGAGTATGAAAAGTCGGGAATACGAAATGAAAATAAAAAATAAATCGAATGATACGAGATATGAGTAATAATAATATGAGGATGACATTATTACAATCATGTGTACAACAAAGGTCCCAATTGCTTATAATATTCCCCTAGCAATGACTTAGTCCGACCAGTGGCCGAGCGCTTAGCGCTCTGAACTGGGAGACGGAAGGTTTCTGGTTCAAAACAGATCGCGTCCGCTGACCTAACTGTTCGGAGTTTTCCTGTATTCCGTTCGGAAAATAAAACAGTACTCGCAACATGCATATGTTAGGAAACATATATCGCTGGTTTCCTCCAAAACGTAGCATAAATACCGGTTAAGACCCCTTAGAAAGACACCCACGGAGGACACACCCACCCCTTGACCTAGATCCCATGCTTGGAGACTAGAAGCAGGATAGTCTCCAGATTTGTAGAGAGTTCAATTGAACGACCAGCGTTGTGTGCAACTTATAGAAGCAGTTCTACGATACCGGATCCATCGAGAAAAAGCCTGGGCAAGGTCATCCGAGAGAAGCTGCTTCTTTTTTGATCGCCAGTGACACTGACGTAGATTTTGTGCAATCCTGTTGCAGTCATCTCAGATTTGCACTCATGGCGTCAACGTTTCATCACGATTTAAATAATTTTTTACTTTTATAGATTCCGCATCAATGGGTTTAATTCTAATTCTATGTGTAAGGAAAATGTTCTTTTCCCACCATGCGGAGAACGGGTACCCCGCTAGTGTAATATTATTTTCATCCCCTATTGATTGCTGATGTATTTCGATAATATTTTCACTAAACTGGCGATTAATTTCATGTTTTGGAGAATTTTGTTGGAATATAACCCTATTGTAACTGAATGCTGCTATTTCAAAAGGGACACAACAATGGAACCATTATCCGACTTGGCGCACAATATTACTCGACAATTTACTTCTCTAATTTTTTTACGGTGCATTAGCATATTACACAAAAATTTTAGCATTCGCACAAACAACTCCATACGAACTTTAACTATACCAAATTTCACCCTTCTAAGCTCACGCAGTGCGCTGCAAAAGGGACAGTAAGGTTTTGCTTAGAGTATTTATATATACATAGATGAAGTCGGCGAAAACACGGTAGCGGTCGAAAAAGTAGGTTTTCTGTAGTTCTTCTTTTTCCGCGCGCACGTCACTTCCTTTACTCAGCGTTACTTCCGTCAGAAAAAAAATTTGAGTTACTCTCTAGTTGCGCCTAAAGAAGTTCTACTTCAAAAATCAATCTAAAGAATCTCGGTTTCTTTTATTTTCTACATATTAAAACTTTCAGTTCTTTCTCCCATCCCCCCCCCCCTAATACTCCAAATCTGGCAGAAAGTGTGTGAAGGGAAGGAGACCGATTCAGAAGCCAAGTTGCAGCTCTGAATAGATCCCACACTTTTTTCGTCAGATGAAGGCCTAGTGTTCTGCCCTTATTTAAATGAATTGATGATAGAACTGAAGATACCATGCCAAATGGAGACTGTTTAAGACTCATCAAAGATAAGCTTAAAAGTTGTCCTATTGGCCAATGGAAATAATTTTCAATCTGTCTCGATTGCAGACTCTGGATGTGAGAGATGTACGGAAACATCAGCCGAATCTTTCATAAAATCTATTATGATTATAATTAGCAACTTTGCACAGACTTAAAAGTTGTTGCTTTTCGCATGGACTTGCAAACAGGCTTTACAAAATAATGCTGTTTTTCATATGAATGGGACAGCCGAGCCCCAGACGAATATTACATCGTATGGAACTGGCCTCTCTGGGAAACTCTTACTCCTGGTCAGAAAAATGTTATTCTCGATCCACTGGTCCCGAAGGAAAATATTTACTTGCGGCCTTTACTTATGAAATTCAAATTGATTAAACATTTTGTGAAAGCAGGTGATGGATTTAACTTTTTGAAAACGTATTTTCTCGTCTTGTGAGGCTAAAATCAAGGAAGGAATTTTTGTGGGCCCGCTAATTAGACAACTTATTAACGATTCAACGTGTATAAAACACTTGAATCTCAAAGAAAAACGAGCATGGCTTGCATTAAAAAACGTGTGCGTGAATTAGGTAACAAAAAAAGTGATGATTATGTCATTCATGTCGAGGAGTTATTGTCAGCGTACAAAGCCATTGGATGCAACATGTCGTTTAAAATGCATTTTCTTCACTCGCATCTGGAACTGTTTCCCTGAAAATCTAAAAGTTTCAGATGAACAGGGAGAACGGTTTCATCAAGACATTGCTCAGTTTGAGAGGACATTTTTAGATAAGTGGAATTCGAGTATGTTGGCAGAATACTGTTGGTCAGTGGTACGAGAAATTCTTCAGGGTACAAGAGGAAAGCAAGTGACAGATGAAGTATTTTATTATATAAATTACATTTATTATGTTATCTACTACAAGTTATTAATGACTATGTCATTTTGTCTCTCGCCCCTTTATTGAAAAATGTCTCCCAAAAATGCGACATAACTTTTGCATATATTTTAATACAGGGTTATCCAAATTAAACTTCCCCAACTTAGAAGCCTGTGCAGGATGTTGTGTAAGTCATGACACAACAACGGACACTTCAGATCACGCGCTCCTGATTTATTAAAAAAAAATTATCAGTACAAGAAGTTGCCGATAGGTGGCGCTGTAACACTAGTAATTTGCATATTGCACCAACGTGGTTTGCAGAAATAAAGCTTCTGTGCCACGTATGAATAAGACGAGCCCTACAAAAGTGGAAGACGGCGCTGCACAGGCAGTTGTTTCCAGCTCGCTGATGCACAATGACGACTTTGAAAGACAGCTCTGTTAGTCAAACTCTTCTACCAGAATGACGAGAACTCCTGTGCTGCGATCAGAACATTCCATCGACTGAAGAACTTACGCCGAGGTCCAATGACACCACACACTTTACGAGACATGATGAAGAAGTTCGAAAGAACCGGACAGCTGGGAATTTCACCAGGTAGAGGACGACATGCTGTGGATTCTGCAGGTATACAAGACGTTGTTTTGGCGGTCGTGGACGCCACCAGCCAATCGCCACATGGTGTTGTCAGTGTGTCAACTGTTTCTCGTGCTGTTGATATGCCCTATTCGACCACACATATAGAACATCTGTAGAACGTCTTGTTGATCTGCAGCGCCACCTATAGGCAACTTCTTGTACTAATATTTTTTTTAATAAATCACGAGCGCGCTATCTGTAGTGTCTGTTTACAAAATTTCATCACATTATGACCCATACAACATCCTGCACAGGCCTCTGAGTTGGGGAAGTTTAATTTGGACAACCCTGTACTATTAGTTCACAACAGCTTTAATCTATTGTTACACTATTTCGTAAGCTGTAGAATATGCCGGCCCGGACTGGGAGGGTAGGGACCCGCTCGTCTCAAGAGAAGGGGGGGCTCGGGTTATTGTGTAACTGATAAATAATAGGATGTGTTAAAGTTTTGATGGTATGGGGTAGGTGTATTAATTGATTAATATTAATTAATTATAATTGATAATTAATAAAATATTGATCTATTAATTAATATGCATCATATTAACTATCTCACTGTTCATTCGGGAACCCTCTCAAAAAATTTTGACAGCCATATTTAAAATGAAGTGTTCTTGAAGCCTTCTGGGGCGCAATTACAGCTGCAAAAAGTTTTGTATGTGCTAAACTTCATTCAAGTACTATCAGTATAGCGGTTATGATTTAAAATAAAAGACAAATCGATACATTTTTACAACTTGTCAACAGGGCCCTTGCTAAAGGAGGGGAAGGAGACTCCCCCACACAACAACACTCGCAAATTCTGTTAAACTTGGCAAAATTAGATACCTAGTTGGAAAACTTCGTAAAAATATTTAATGAAAACTATAATTTACTTTCTATTTCTGATTCACTTGGTTAAATTATTTTGTATTTGTGTGGCAACCGTAATTTAGAATTAAAATGGCAATTTGGAACAGCAAGGAAGTACAGCATTCCGTTACATTTTTATTTATTTTGGGTTGGCAATTAATGCAGTTTTAATAATTAAGCATCTTCAAATTCCTTAACTGGTGCATTTATCACTAATTTGTTCACTTTAGTTTTCATGTAGTTCTTTTGAGAACGTGGAAGCTCGTGCATAACTCTTAGAGACCCATGACTGCAAAGTGCGGCGACTTTTTGGAAAGAGCCGGATCAGAAAGGATTTGTAGGTAGAACAGAGACATCAACTGTTTCCAGTTGAAGTCGGTTTTGATTGGGGAGAGTTAAAATAGGAATCAACTCTTGTACCACAAGACACATCTTGTAATCGAAATCTATCTTAAAAAATCGCCTGCTGAAATTGTTTTACAATCTTCGCCAGGCATATTCCAACTATACTTCACCATTTTAAATACTGTTTGGAATGGGCATCATAATCTATGAGTGTACCGTGTTTTCCTTTCTTGTTCGACCAAACACTTCTGCGTTGAAATCTACATTAAAATCGACTGCCAAAACTGTTTAAAAATCTTCGGCAGGCATATTCTAACTATACTTCACCTTTATAAATACCTTTTGGAAAGTGTATCATAATCTATGAGTGTACTGTATTTGTCTCCTCTGTTCTATA
The DNA here is from genome assembly GCA_038373885.1 of Cheiracanthium punctorium. NCBI lineage: Eukaryota > Metazoa > Arthropoda > Arachnida > Araneae > Cheiracanthiidae > Cheiracanthium > Cheiracanthium punctorium. Next base: position 885,130 of record JAWZYV010001322.1, on the reverse strand, counting down.
AAACACTTCCTCGGAATTAAAATCTATATTAAAACTATTTTACAATATTCGCCAGGCGTTTTCCAATTATTGTCGAAATATATTTATAATAAATTTTAGCGTTTTGGCACCTAATTTAGCGATCCATTATCAAAAACTGCAAACCTTGTGCGACTTTCAACATTTTATTAACGTCCCCCATTTCCACGTTATCTGGCAATCACATTTGAAAATATCTTCACCGTGACAGTTCATATCTGCAAAACTTGTCGACAAGATCGCGTAGATAAAATTCTCGTACTGAGCGAAATAGCACCTAGTGCTAAAAAGAAGAAGAATAGAAAAGAAACACAGACAATGTATACCGCAGACGTCTAATTCAATATGTTATTTGTGATGTTTGTTTACATTATTATTATTTTTTTTTTCCCTTAAAGGCAGTAAGCATTAAAATCTATTCATATTCCAGCTCAGTCTCCGACTTCAACTGGAAACAGTTGATGTCTCTGTTCTACCTACAAATCCTTTCTGATCCGGCTCTGTAATCTTACTTAAAAATAAATATATATATATATATAAACTCGGCTGTTCGAGCCTCGTCAGGGGGAAATCCCCCCTGAATCCCCCTAATTTTTTAGTTTCATTATTGCCATATTAAAACGCTATTAATTGACTTTGTCCAATTAATTCATTTTGCTGCCTTCATTTTGACTTCAATTAGTATTTTATCGCTCATCTTTCTCGTATTTCGCCTGGTAACCCTATGCTGAAATTTTTATGAGTGTAACCTATTTATAGAAAAATACATGTGATGCATATTCTACAGCTTACGAAATATTGTAACAATAGATTAAAGCTGTTGTGAACTAATAGTATTTAAATACATGTAAAATTATGTCGCATTTTTGGGACACATTTTTCAATGAAGGGTGTTGAGAGATAAAATGACATTAATATATCGAATATATAGAATTATATATATAAAGTTGAATTATATATCAAATATATTATTCAACTTATATAAAGAATAATTAATATAAAGATTTATTATAATATAAAGCATATATATAAAGAATCATTAATATAAAGAATAAATATTTTAATCTTTATACTAACTTCTCTATAACTAACTTCTTTTTGGTCAATGAATTTTTACCTAAATTTCAAAAATGGAAAAGATTTAAGTATCAGTAGATTTTGAGCACTGAAGTAAGCAGTTGTTTAAATCTGAGTTTTGCAAAACAATGGTTTGCAGCTTTTACTCTTAGTAAAGATGAAGCGTGGGAAAGCTTCGGTAAATTGCAAAGGAAGCTCTCGGAAAATTCTACATCTGAAAACAGTGGCGGATCCAGAAATTCTCTTGGAAGGGGCTAAATTTTGAAAAAAGCTTATTCTATCCAAACAAAATATACAATAAAGCAAAATTTTAGTCTAAACCAATGTAAAAACTTTTGGGAGGGGCTAAGTGATTAAAAAAGATCACTTTACATATACAAAGTGCAGAATGTTACCCTTTAGCAATTTTTTTTTGGGGGGGGGCTGAAGCCCCTCCCCTGAATCCGCTACTGTCTGAAAAAAAAAATCAGGGAAGGTGTAGTGCATGACAAATGCTCTCTCCAACAAGTCTGGGAACAGATTCAAATTCAAATAAAAATGAGATAGTTTGTTCTATCCAATAATATACTCGGGGCAAACCTAACCTGATAGTGGAGGTAAAGCTATGGACCCTGTGATTCCGCCATTGTCAAATAGTTCTTTCCGTTCACCCAGCTTATTACAAAATTAAGGCATTTTTTAACTAGTAAGTGCTAAAATAAAATGTATATGTTATTAAATAATTGCATATTTCTGTTACTCGAATGCAACTATTTAAAGGATTAAGTCAGAAATCAAATGTAACGCCTTCCCAGACGTTTGACCAATGATAGGCCTGTTTGTGCTGATGGAAATTTAGTACTGCGGATTTGCCTTGTGATTGGGTTGCTTTATGATGCTGACAGCCAAAGGAGAAACGAGTGTCTGAGCGATACATGCGGAGAAAGTAAAATGGCCCCTCTAGCCTTTTCCTCCGTTATCAGGTTAGATTTGCCCAGAGTTTTTTTTATAGATACACAAGCTACGTACAATGCACCTATACTGAAGACTCCTTTTAGAGGAAATGGGCGCTTAGAAAAGTGACGAAGTTTTAAAGCAGCTGCCTTAGAGTACAGTGGCAAACGATGACACATCTTCATTTTGACTTCAAGTAGTAGACCTCAGTCTCTAAGGTGGTCCGATTATTAGCACCAGAGTGCTATTAATTTCAACCTTGCTTTTTGTGTAGACACGATTTTGGTACAATTAGGGAGTCGAGTCACTTTTCAATTGTGTTTGCCAGATAACGTGGAGCCGTTAATAAAATGTTGAAAGTCGCACAAGGTTTGCAATTTTTGATAAATGATCGCTAAACTGGGTGCCAATAAATACATTTTGAGTATAGTTAGAAAACGCCTGGCGAATATTTTAAAATAGTTTCAGTAGGTAATTTAAATATAGATTTTAATTCCGAAGAAGTGTTTTATAGAACAGTGAAGACAAATACGGTACACATCATAGATTATGATACGCTTTCCAAATGGTATTTATAAAGGTGAAGTGTAGTTTGACTATGTCTGGCGAAAATTGTTAAACAGTTTTGGTAGGCGATTTTAATACAGATTTCTATTCCGAAGAAGTGTTTTATGGAACAAAGAAGGAAAACACGATACACTCATGGATTATGATGCTTATTCCAAACAGTATTTAAAATGTCTACGAGATATTGTTGGAATATGCCTGGTGAATATTTTAAAACAGTAACAGTAGGCGATTTTAAGATAGATTTGGATTCCAAAGATGTGCTTTATGGTTCAAGAAAGAGTTGATTCCTATTTTAACGCCCCTACTTTCGCCAACCTAAAAATTCCCCGCACTTTGGCGAGCTTGGAAGCAGGGACCGATTTGCAGAGTTCGGGGCCCTGGGCAAAACCTTCATTGGGGGCCCCTTCTTCAAAAATTGCTTCAAAATTTACAAATTTTTAAACTTAAAAGAACAATTTGGGGGCCCCCTTTTAGTAGGGGGCCCGGGCGCTTGCCCCGAATGCCCTCCCGGAAATCAGGCCCTGCTTGGAAGTCATGGGTCTCTAGGAGTTATGCACAAGTTTCAACACCCCCTAAACAACTACATGAAAACTAAAGTGAACAAATTAGTGATAAACGCACTAGTTAAGGAATTTGAAGACACTTAATTATTAAAACTACATTAATTGGCAACCCAAAATAAATAAAAATGTAACGGAATGCTGTACTTAATAGGTTGTTCCAAATCGCCATTTTAATTCTAAATTACGATTGTCACATAAATACAAAAAATCGTCATGGTTACTGTATATGTTTAATGATCGCCACCTTGGTGAGAGATGGGGCGTTAAAGTAGAAATCAACCCAAGAAAGACAAACACGGCACACTCATGGATTATGATGCACATTCGAAACAATATTTAAAACGGTGAAGTATAGTTGTAATATACTTGGCGAAGATTGTAAAATAGTTTTAGTAGGCGATTTTAAGATAGATTTCGATTTCAAAGATGGATTTTATAAAACAAGGAAGAAAAATACTGCTCACTTATGAATAATGATACACTTTCCATCCTTATGGAATAAGGAATAAAATAGGGACGACGCATAAATTATGATACGCTTTTAATATATAGCACTTAGGTGCGTATTTAAAATCTGAAAGGGTTTCAGGTTTTCTTCATTTTTGCTGTTTACTTTCTCCCTGTACCAAGCACAAGTACACTACTCTCTTGAGACTACAAAACAAAGAGTAATACTCTTAAAAGTGCTGCCATTTATTTACATTTCGGCTTCAAGCTATCTTCGGTTTTACATAGATTGATGTTCTTTGAATGCAAATAATGCAGAAAAAAAAAACTATTTCACGCAATTTTCAAGTCGATCGAGTGGATCGGCACACTACCATCACAAAAAAGATGAAGTCAGTCGCGACGCTCTTCCGCAGGTTTCCCACGAACAGTGCCGGCGCTTTTCAGTCGTCACCTCGCTCTTGGAAACCAGGACGTCTTTTTACTTTAACCCTTTAACGCGCAGTGTGTCCACTCCGGGAACGCCAAACTCTGACGTTTTGACTGTTGCCAGTCACGAAGAATAGATTTGATTTCTATAAAAATAGTTGCGGGTGACATAGCTCCACGAGCATCCTTTGCTTTTTAGCACGTCATTTCCCCGTAAAAAAAAGGTCACAATTATTTTTAACAGCTCTGGCATCTCCCGAAAAATGGAAGAACGCGAGAACAGCTGAATAGATTGCCCAATGCTGAAAAAAGGGCAGCCGTTGCCATCGCTCGACTTAACTACCGACTTAGCTACCTTAATTACCCTTTTTTGACTCAGCTGGCTGTGCGCGAGCACAGCCAGCTGTCGTCAAAAAAGGGTCTCTAGATCTGTGGCACGCGATGAACGTTTCGATCGTCCGCCATCTTGCTGTTAGTTAAATCGAGTGATGTTAGTTAAGTCGAGTGCATTGGGAAAGGGTTGCGCCTCAAAGGGTTAAAAACGGAATTTCAATTTCTTCACGCTCGTCAAAAATCTCTCTTCTTTCTTTTTTCTGTATGGAGGCCCACCCGTCTGCAGACAGTCGGACACCCTGGCCAGTCCGAGCCTGATCATATGTATTTTAATGTCATTTTATCGCACCCTCTTTATGGAAAATTTCTCCCAAAATAGCGACATAATTTTACATACAGCTTTAATCTATTGTTACAATATTTCGAAAGCTGTAGAATATGCATCCCATGTATTTTTCTATAAATAGGTTACAATCCTAAAAATTTCAATATAGGGTTACCAGGCGAAATACACGAAAGATGAGAGATAAAATGACATAGTCAATTAATATCGTTTTAATATGGCAATAATGAAACGAAGAGGGGGGTCTCCCCCTGACGAGGCTCGAACAGCCGAGTTTTTATATTTTGTTTTAAATTTAAGGGTTAAAATATTTTCCTCTACTAATCAAATACATGATGAAAAATTACTTTAGGAATGAATACTTATGAAATTGGGGGTGGGATCCCTCTTAAAGGCTAATGTCCGCATCGAGCGGTTCCCGCCGTACAGTGTATTTGAATGGGAATATTTGGCCGCGCTTTCCGCCGGGCGACAGTGGACTGTCCTCTACCAAACAATAGATGGGGGAGGTGTGAAACCGCAATATTATTCACGTCCCCAATTACCTTTTGTCGGTTTAATACCGGAGTATCTCCCTCTTTCTCTGCGGAGGGTAAAATCTGTTGCTTACAAGTGAGAATTGGCCATTAGAATGTTACCGTACCAGCCCCCCCTACTGGTTGCGGGAACCGCTCGATGTGGACAGTGGCCTTAAATGGTACGTGATGGGGCAAAATGGAAGTCATATTCGGATTCAGGAGGTCATTTTACACAAGAATCAGCTGGAAGGGTGCCAGGGCTTGAAAATAAAAAATTTCCTGCAGCGCACTGTTATCAATTATATAAAACCTGCAACATGTGTGACAACTTTCCGGAGCAATCGAGAAGACAGCCTCCTGGCTAAGGGTGTCTCAATCAACCAACCTATCAAAAAAATGTGCGACAACTTAAAATTGAAATTTGTTATCGAACAAATATTTTTTTTTTTGCTGTGATTGTGAAGGAAACTGCAGTTCTTTTATGTAAGTGTCTGCAGTATTGTGTAAGGATTTATGTTATATTTTTAACTATCTTAGAATACGTTTGGTTTGGGAGGATATTAAAAAGAAAGAAAAAACAAGTTGTAACGTGTGTGACTGGTTCGGAAATTTCAGCTTTTAGTTCAACAGTGTAGTTCGAAAAAATCGTGGTTTTGGTACACTAATACAAAAAAACTGATTAAGTCATGCTTCAAAATTTTTAGAATTTCTCTCTACAAGCTGTATTATACATATATATATATAACGATAAATCTACATCAGTTGCGAAATTTTCAGAAAGAATTCTTAAAAATCGAAAATTTATCAGGATGTGTGACAATTTTAGCTACACAGTGAAATTTTAGCTATACAATTCCATGTTGTAGAATTTTTTGCGAAAGTTCTGTAAAAGGCACTGTTGTTTCTTTTATTACAACGGATGGATAGTAAACCTCAGAAAGTATAAGCCTGATTTTACAGCATCTCTGGCGCAACTGGTTTATTTTAATTTGTTTACCTAGACCGCGAGGGAGATTTTGGGTGTTTCTTCGAACTACACTCTTAAGCACTTACTTAATTTAGTTTAATTAAATTACTACACCTATTAGTTTGAAGTCGTGTAAAATATTTCTAATAAGTGATTGTCTTACTCATTTTTTGAATAGATTAAATTAATTTGAATTCATTTGCATTTGCGTTGTACTACACTGCTCAAAAAAATTAAAGGATATTGCAAGTTTTATGTAAAATAAAGATATCAGCAAAATTTTTTTTGCCGAAAATGGAAGAAGAGAATCACAAATGCAAATTTTTCTGATTTTCAAACTGTGGAGTATGCTAATTTTGAGTTCGACGTCAAAAACGTCGCTTCAGCGGCAGCGAATGAAATGTGACTTTCAACTGAATAAAAGACAATGAAGACAAGGATGATCGGGATTCAGTGACTGCTTTGTTTCGATGAGTACGATGTCTCAGCGAAGTCATTTAACCGATTCAGAAGCTTGGAGAGTTGTCAGTAGGTTAGAAGGGGGCCAAACTCAAGCCGAAGTAGCGCAAGCCATTGGAGTGTCACAAAGTGTGATTTCCAGGATCTGGAACCGGTTTTTGGCGACTGGAAGTGCAGGCCGAAGACCAGGGCAAGGTCCATGGAGTTACAGATAAGGAGAACAAACGCCATGCTGTCAAAATAGCCCAGCTTCAGTTGAGGTTTGGGATGGATTGATGAGGAGATTATCTGATGCTGCCATCTAGCGGCAATAGTTGCAAACAATATGTCAAGAAAACTTTCCATGAATTATGAGTCGATCTATCGATTTTATTAATTATTTATATTTCGAAATTGAAACAATATAATAACGCTTTTAAAAATAAATAATAAAAGTTATGTATGCATATTTAAATAGTTTTTGCGATAATCCTCAAGGTTTTTGTAGTTATTTAAACTGCATTTTTAAGATTAATAAATATATTTTTTCTTTTAGTGCTTCATTACACCTCACCACCAACTTTTTTATGACTCTAGGAGAAATTGATAGTTTTATTTAATTATTTTTATAATTTCACTATTCCTGTTATATTATTTAAAGAAGAGGTTATAAAAAATGAGAAGTTTTGTTTTTTATATTGCATGATAATAGCCCAAGTAACAAAAATATAATGATGTTAATTTTTTGCGGCTTGAGCACTTTGAGAATATTTTTCCTATATTACCTAGTGCCACAAGAAAGTTGGTGGTGCGGTGTGAAGGAGCACTAAAAAAACAATATTTATTAATCTTAAAAATGCAGTTTAAATAGCTACAAAAACCTTGAGGATTACCACAAAAACTATTTAAATATGCATACATAACTTTTATTATTTATTTTTAAAAGCGTCATTATATTTTATCAATTTCGAATATAAATAAATAATTAACCCATTTATGCCTAGTGCCCCTTTTTTGGGACGGCATTTTCGCTATTAGTCGAAAACGTTATTTATTTTTCCTAGGCTTTATTCATGAGTATTGAGCCTCAACTCTACAAAATATTTTAACATGACCAAGTAGGATGTTGATATTTCGATTTTTATGCGTAATGATTTTAAAAGAAATCATCCTTTGTTCAAGAAGTTTACATCAGAAATTTATCTATTATTTCTGTTATCAGTAAAAATCGAAGAAAGTCGCAAAAATATACAGGCACAAATGGGTTAATAAAATTGATACATCGCCTCCTAATTTATGGAAAAAGTTTTTTTGACAACTATTGCCGATAGAATGCAGCAACAGATAATCTCCTAATCAATCCATCCCATGCCCATCCTCAAGGTCCGTTTTCAGGGAAGGAATCCCATTGCCGATGTAGGTCCTTTCCAATCTAAGTCCATGGCAAGGTCGTAGACGGGCAACAACGCCCAATGAAGATCGTTATTTAGTGTTAACGGCTCGGAGACACCGGAATATGAACGCTACTCTTCTCCAACAACACCTTCGCTCGGCTACTGGCACCACGGTTTCAACTCAGACTGTCCGAAACCGGCTCCATGGTGTAGGTCTGTATGCTCGCCGACCGATGGTATGTGTTAGGGTGGATTCATATCTGCCGCGCCACATCGCAACCATGCAGTACTGTTTCGCCGTCTTGGACCGTTGGCTATCCTGGCGCGAGCTTGCCTTGCCGCAAGTAAATACACCAATGCTCTTCTGTAATTGGCTGTAGCTGTAAAAGCTCTTCTGTAATTGGCTGTAGCTTTGCGGTCGCTGCGGAATATCTGTTCTCGCCAGATAATGCGCAAACCCTCGGCGCTCGCCGCGCGGGCGCCGTGTTGCTCCTCCACGTGACGCCATTGCGGCGTCTTAGCGGTGCGGTACGGCCAGTATGAATCCGGCTTAAGACTAACATCAAGGCATCGTCGCGACCACAGGGAGTGGGCAACAGAGCATGTGAACTGGAGGAGAAATGAATGGAGCAATGTTCTTTTTTCTGACGAGTCCCGTGTTTCAGTTCATCCTGATAATAGGCTATTTTCATCTGGAGGGACCGTGGCAGTAGGAATAATCCTGCGTTCGTGCACAAATGCGGAATAAAACGCTTTTTTTTTTCCCTGCCAAACATGTGTAATTTATTCTCATATGACCTACTACGTCTGTCGACCATGTATCAATCAGCTAAAAAGTTTCCCAGCCACAAGATCCACCTAAAACCGCAATATCCTTTAATTGTTTTGAGCAGTGTATATTGAACCTAAACATTTAAACTGGCCTCCAAAAGTTAAGAAACAACCGGTTTTTTTGCGCCTAATTTTCAAATGAATGAATGTCGAAACACCAAATTTGGATGACGTGCGCAAAACAGTCATGTATATAACGATTTTTTGTATTTATGTGGCAACCGTAACTTAGAAGTAACACGGCGGATTGGAACAACATGTAAGTACATTACTTTATATATATTTTTATTATTATATTATTCCCTTTTTTGGGGGGGGGGTTGTATTGTAAAACAGTTTTAGTAGACGGCGATTTTAATACCGATTTTGATTTCAAAGAAGTGTTTTATGGAATAAGGAAGAAAAATACGGCACGCTCATGAATAATGATACACTTTTCAAATTAATGAAATAAGGAAGAAAATTAGGTACGGCGTATGTATTATGATGCGTATTTAAAATGTGAAAGTTTTTGAGAATTTTGTTTTCTTCATATTTTTCTACATAGAAAATACACTGTGGTTTCTTAACCACATTGACCGCAGTTATAAACTCCTTCTTTATTTAGGCGTTTTATCTCTTATTTTTTTAATTTTTCGGTTTTCTACCTGATATTGGATCTTTACCATCGAGGGTAGCTTGAGAAAAGGTAAATAAAGCACGGAGCGTGCGATCACCATTTGGAAGATTCGATTTTTTGTCTCTCGCAGAACTCGGACATTTTTTACTATTTTCACTTCAAACTGTTGGTGTTTACTTTCCTGAACCCGTATTTTCTCATGGATTGTTGTATGTCGCTCTTTCATGGTTAGATCAAAGAATGCCGCGGCAGTCAAGATTACTCACGATAATTCACCTGCGGACGTTCCATAGTCGATGGCTTTACCCAAAATATCGTCTCTCTTCAACGAAATACTCAATTAGAATTTGTGACTGTGATCGTGCTCATTCGTCATTTAATACATACTCTTTTTTTTAAAAACTCAATAGCATACTTAGAAGCAAATTTTAAAGATTTCAATCATTTCACCGCCTTTGTACAGTTGCTAAAGTAAGAACTGGAGCGAAACTTTTTGTTTACTTTCTGTCACATGTCATGTCACGGCGAAGTTGCATTTCGATTATTCCTGTCAGTTTTGTCGAAGACCTCGCTGACATATCTGATCTTCCCCCCCCCCTTCTTTTTTTTGAAACATTACGGTCAATAAAGTGACAGCCGAATTCGACGGGTTCCAGCTAGTTTTATTTTTTATCTATAAGGATAAGTATACAGCCCTTTGTAAAAAAAAAAATTGCCATATTTGAAAGCCGCTCTTCATTCAATTAAGTTTTCTAATGGAAAGGGTATGTTTTGATCACTTATAGTTTATAAGATAATAGCTTTAACATCAATTTAGAATCTCTCGGTATTTTAACTGTAATGTGTGACATTTTGTATACATGTATTTCATACTACTTATCCACCTACGATATTTAAATTTTGATTTGAAACTTTAATTGAATCAAATTATAACGTTAAGACAATTGAGAATAATATACACTAGAGTTTCTGAAAACCCGCCTATTCGCAAGAGAGTTCCGCAAAAATACCGATTTTTTTAACTTTAAAACAGAAGAAATTGAGAAGACGTTCGTGAAAAAACGTACATTCATTTACACCTGAAACCAAATCGAAATGAAAACTGGTTATATAGCAGATGTCCCCGCTTTCTACGTTCAGTCTTCAATTCAAGCATCTACTTCGTTCAACTTGTTCGACTATTTCACTCAACTGGTTTGACTGGAAAAGGGAATGAGAGAATATGTGATGTCACAGCAGCATCTCCATTTGCTTGCCTGTGGGAGAAGTGGAACAAGTTGAATGAAATGATTCATTTTTCCCGGGCCCATATCACACCTTCCCGATCTTCAATTCAAACAACACTTTCGTTCGACTTGTTTTCCGCAACAGCTGGGTGAAAAGCTTCAACTTGTTCAGCTATCAGCTTCTCCCACAGGCAAGCAAATGGAGAGGCGGCGGTACATCACAGATTCGCTCATTCCCTTTTCCAGTCAAACCAGTTGAGTGAAATAGTCGCACAAGTTGAACGAAGTAGATGATTGATTTTTTGTAGGATTAAATGTAGTAGATTAAATGTAAGAAATGGTGTGATATGGGCTTTACACGAACAAGATTTGAGTCCCAACCAGTTGCCGAAAGCCGAAACTCGTTCCGGCATGATGATGAGCATGCAGGGTTGCCATAATAAACAAACTCGTCTGTGCTCACAAACGCCAGGCATTCACCGCATTTGCAATTGCTAGAGCATGTAATAACGTACATCGCCTCATCAACCTTTTTAAATAATTTGGGATCTCAAGGGTTCCACAAATGAGGAATTTTACTTATTGTTTCATTTAGATCTATTTCCATTTGAGAGATATTTTTCCCTGCTCTCTCCTCACTGCGATCGGTATCACTGAGTCTTCCGCCATATTTTTACGTAGAAATAGGAAGCACTGCGATTGGCTGCCATTCCAGCAACCAGCAATATTTCCGCCTCTGAACGAAAAAGTCGAAATTGACGGTTCCCTAGGCAACTAAGCGAAATTTCCATGAAAGAGGTTTCCCCAACTGGCTGCGGCAACTGAATTGCTCTAGTTTTTGTCCGTGTAATAAGGCCTTAGTAAGTCAATACGTTTATATTATTAATGAAGTCCGCCTAATCCGAATTCCCTCTAAACCGAGCAGTGTTCGGTTCCAATTAGTTTGGAATAGCGGGTTTCTACTGCAGTTATATTTATACAATTTTTTAGAAAAATAGATTAAAGTTGTACAGCAAATTGATTTTTTTTTCTCGTGTTAAATGTTTTTATCTAACAAAATACATAGTAATAAAAAATTATTAACCCCCCACCCCCCCTTTTTTTTTTTTTGCTAAAGAAGACCAATTGCTTGTGATCTTCAATCTTCAGTCCCTTGAAGTTTGTTGTGCTGAGATTTTACTGAGCATAAAATTCGGTAACATAGTTGCATTTTATAAAATGCAGTTAAAATATCTTTTTGAAGTAGTAAAATTCATTAAACACAACATAAATATACTTTATTTTAAAAATACATGTACATACATTAAAATAAATGTGTGCTTATATACTTTTTAAGGATGCACACATTTCTGCCAAAATTATTTGACTTAACATCAAATAAGCTTTTGAGCATTATTTTTATACAAATTAATCTAACAGAATTTCATGAATCAAAATAGACTTTTTCATACAAATACATCATGCAATTCTTAGAAATTTTACTTAAATATTTTAATGGGTAAATGCAATAGTGTAAGATAAGGAATAAATGTAGATGAGGACAGACGGAAATTTCACAATGAAGGTCTTTCCTCTGCATACCTTGAGTATAAGAATTTTAACTGTATAAGTTTACCTTGAATTATTCAATACCGAATTTTCTTTACTTCAAAATATCTCTCCGAAAAAAAATTATTTGGAAAATGTCGATTATAAAGCCTGCAAGCAACTCTTAAAAGGTGAAACATTCATTTGGGCACACAATTTGTAATGAAATTTTGCAATTAAAACACATTTATAAAGCGTACTATTTAGTAGCAATGCAAATCTTCAGTGCCAAACACTTAACGGACAGGTCGAATCTACTCCACTTTTCTCGGTTTTGGGGCATTTTTCTGGAGAATTATACATACGTGGAAACCCTATTTAAGGCTATCCACCTACAACGTCCTTTTCGATTGGCTCCGAATATTTTCCTATGCTTGTAATGTTAAAAAATCCCGTTAATAACGTCGTTTCATGCATTTTACGTATATTTCGAAATCGGATGGTGTCATCGTACGATGAAGAACGTAAAATGACAAGGAAGAAACAAATGACAAGGGAAATGACAAGGAAGAACGTAAAATTCCCTCACGTAAAATTGAAGCGACCCAAGCTAATAAAGCAGTGAAACACGTTCCTTTGAAGCTTCAAGTAAAGTCAAAAGAAATATCTTTACAAAATATCAACTTATTGAAAATGAAATTTCTGATGCAAATAAAGAACAAAATACAGAGTTTTTAAAAAGGAGGCAGTAAATAACCGATTTCATTAAACAATTATTTAAAAACTAACGTCTAAATTATTGTAGCGGAATAAATAAAAAGTACGTAACCTAAGTTACGTACACTTTAATTCATTATGAGTGCTACTTTATTTTTCTCCAACCCCCGTTAGCAGTTTTCCGCATATAATGTTACTTCTTTAAAGTGAATGACGTTAAATCGGGATTTCACTGTATAGGTATGAAATAATTAAAACTGTGAAAAAGCATACATGAAAGGTACTTATCAGTCTGTACTCGCGTTTCGCCCCCCCCCCCCCCAAAAAAAAAAAAAAAAACCGCGCTATCACCCATTTAAAACAGTATTCGAGTGCAAGCCAGATTTCTGTATTTTTCTTTTTTGTAATACTAACTATAGCTTTTCAATAAAACATGCAACTCGAAAGAAATTTGAAGTCATTATTTATACTAAATAAGGGACGAGGGTCAGTTGCGGTAGCGCCAACAGCTAACAATCAAATCGAGTAGCGAGTTGCACCGGAATCGTTATCTTGCTGGTCCTTTGCGAGAAACCAAAAAATATCACTGGGCCAGGCCATCGCTGTAGGGAGCTCCTCGAACATGTGCTAACGCTGGCCCTTTGCGAGACCCCCAAAAGAACATCCCTGGGCCCTTCCATCGCTGTAGGAAGGGGGCCCCTTCCTACAGCGATGACAGGACCCACTGATGACCCAGCCTTTGTGCATCAAAAAACAGATGCACAATTAGATGTTACAATAGTTCTAAATATAGGGTGACCAAAAAGTCCGTAAAAACTTAAAAATTCATTAAAAAAAAACAAATAATGATAGAAAATAACAACCTGAAACAACGAATGACCTAAACCTAAACAACCACTGACTACCGACATAATATATTGAAGATGTCCATATACCTTAATGTATTGAAATATTTTTGGGTGGCCCTGTAAATAAACTATCCAGTAGATTGAAATCAAAAAGGGAGGTGAACAACTAAGGGGAGATGCTACGAAAATCCTAAATATAAAATTTTAACATTTTACGTCTAATAGTTTTTGAGATATGCGAATTACGTCGTCAGGAAAAAAACTACTAGTTAGAATTGAGTTGCAGTTGGTCAAAATGGATCGCACATGCTTAAAGAGTGTCTCGAAAGATCGTTGCCAAACTTAACATGCTGATCTGTCATACCCTGAAAAACCAGATTTACGGAGACACTTGTGTTCGGAAATGCAAGCGACGATCGGCAAAGGGCGATATAGAAGTGTGATCATTTCAGCCTAGGATGTTGTCAGGCGTGGACGAATCGGTTTTCGAACTCAAAAATGGGTCGATATGCGTTACGTGCATGGCGCCGCGGATGGGAGTGGACGATCGGCGGTACGGATGTACCGTGAATGCAGTGTTCACAGTCGTAGAAGGGAGGGAGAAATGATGCCAAAAGAGGTTTCACTTTTATTAAATGACTTATTTATTAATATGACTTTCCGTCTGCGGCAATATACACGTAATGCATATCGGCTAATTCTGAGTTAGTAAACCGATTCATCCATCTCCGGCAACGTCCTAGGCTGAAATGACCACGCTTCCATAAGTCTGCAAACATCGCCCTCTAGCGGCCACAGTTTGAGTTACCGGAAATAAGTTCCTAAGTAAATCTTGTTTGTCATGATATGATAGACCAGCATGGCAACGATCTTTTGAGACACCCTGTGTAATTGAACCGGGTGTCCCAAAAATTACGGACGAGTTTGAAAATAAATTAAAATAAAACGGAAGTCAATAGAAAAGTGCGGTTTGCTGCATTCTGATTAGTGACCCAGAGAATTTATTCTCTCCAATTTTTAAAATCAGTTACAAAGCTCGGCAACAAATGGCGCTGCTATAATGTACGCATTCTGTCCTTTCACATCGGTATTATTTCTACATCCTAGCGTATGCTTCGAAAATGGTTTATTCGCTGGAACGGCGTATATTTTTATCGGTTTGGAGTTTCATCATCTGGACCACAGTTCTGTTAAAACGAGGTGTAGTTTTTAAAGGAAATTTAATGTCAGAAACGATTAAACAGTACATTGCTCTTGACTACGAAAAGTGTAAGCAAAATGGCATGGATTGGCCTACCGATTAGCCAGATTTGACGCCATACATTTTTTTTCTGTAGGGGGGGGGGTGTTATTTGAAAGACCAAATGTATCGCCACAGTCACCAAACTGCAAATTAACTGGAACAATACATCTCTGCTGCTTGTCAGAACATTCCAAATGATATGGTTTGCACGGGCATATTCAAATTTATCCTCAGACTGTGTCATGTTAATTGTTGCTGCTAATAGTGGTTAGTTTGAAAACATCGTTTTATAGTTTTTCTTAGCCAGCAGCGCAGTCTCTTGATGAACTTTGTAAATAGTTTTGAAAATTGGTAATAATAAATTCCCTGGTTACCTAAGCAGAATGCAGCAAACAACAAATTTCTGTCGCTTTCCGTTTTTCCTTAATTGGTTTTTCAAATCGTTTTTGGGAAACCCGGTACATAAATTTAGTGATAGTCGATATCGATTTTTTTTTCATCAAAATCTGAATACCGAAATCTTTCGTCATCTCTATACTTCCTTTTACTTCGTACAAGAAAATAATAATTTGTCTTGCACTTGAATACTTTTTTGAGAGGCTGTACGTACTTAAAAAATTCAAGCAGAAACATAAGTTTGTGTACTTTTCTAGGAAGTAAAACAATGAGAAGAACGCAAAATATGCGTAACCTGTTCTTAAGTGCTAAGAGTAATTTTAAAGTTTGCAGTAAAGTTTCAACACTACTGAAAAAGATTCAATCGCTGTATCATTGTAATGCCTCTTTTGCGATTGTCGAGACATTCCTGTCTCTGAATAAACAGAATGTTCACCTGTTTAGGTGTGAACAAAGGGGGGAAAAACCCTGTGGCGATTTTTTAGAACTATATTTTGAGGCACACAAAAATGGAAAAGAAAAGCTTATGACTAAAAAATTAGATCCTCTTTCCCTATGTTCTGTGAAAATGATCAATATTTTATCTTGAGCAACACGACGTAGAGGAACTTCTAATTTATTTTATCTTTTTCACATAATAATCCACTAACAGAAACTTATAAAGCAAAGTAATAGTTTATATAATATTCGCTGAATATTTTACTTATATCAGAGCCTTTGTGCTATTCTGCAAGTTAAGTTTAATATTTTTAATAATATTCACTTGCGGGAGGGGGGGGGGATTTAAACACATTACAAACTCACGACATTAATTTGTACATTTAAGTAATACAAATATTTCCATACATTCTGACAAAAAAGGTTAACATTTAACACCAACATATTTGAAGCAGTTTGACATCTTCTGGTTATTTGCGTAAGAACATCCTTTTCAAGAGTATTTGTGATTCAAAATCAGGACAAACTGCAAAATGTAATAGGATTTGCAGTGTCGCATTTATGAATCGTGAGATATCCAGCAATCGTTTCAAAGGTAGACCCCCTTCAAAACTTCAGCATGAAAATACGACCTTGCACCCTCAACTGGATTTTCCGCGAGACTACCTGATTTCGGTCATTTCTCCTGATCTGGTGTTCATAAAAAAATATCCCGATTTCTCCCCCCTAAATTTCGAAAATAAATAAATTTATCAGGGATTTGGGGGAAATTTTCCATTTATTTGGAATGCAGTAGGTAATTCGCAATTTGGGGTGTTTGTGGTCAAGAATTCTGCATTAAAAATTTTTTTTTCCCACTAAAATTATGTTCAAGCATTCAAATTCCAATCTTTTCCCATCTTTCGTGTGAATGACTATTTTTATTTTTTTTAGCATTCCTTCATTTAAATCTGCAATGCAGTAAGATTAAAAGTTAACCTCTATTTTATATTTACTTAATTTTAACATAGGATTTACGTTTCCCTATAGCGGTCTTACGTAAAGAAAAAAAGTTCATGTCGACTCTTCGCTTAAAACTCCCGCGGAATTTATTAACATTGGATTATTTCTCTTTGCTTACTTATATATATTATAATTTACCAGCTTAAAAACGCTAAGCTTGGCATCCCAGCCATTTTATTCTTTCGCAAAACTCTACAAGTAGGTATATTTCGTTATAATCAATTTTCACACTGGTGCTTGAAACAAAAAATTCCCTCTCTGTTTTAACATGCAAACGATGTTTTGATTAAAAATGACGATTCAAGATTATTGAATTGTTTTTACGAATGGCCACGCAATCTTAAAAACAAATAAAAAAATTGTTACTCTTCCAACTAAAAATTATTGTGCTCATAGTGTGAATGTAACTCTTATAAATGATCTTTGTCAAGGGTTTGATTAATTTTCCCTCAATAGCAGAAAGTTCGCTTTATACCAGGGGTGGCCAATCGTGGCGCATGATTTCAAGCAGCGCATTGAATTTTTCTGCCTACTTAGTAGGAGTTTTGAGATAAAGGTTTTCGAAATAATTTCGTTCCCGGAAATATTTGATTTCTTTTAATTTATGATACTACATCAAAAGGAAGCCTCTGTAACCTCAAAAATCGAAACTTCTGTGATCCCCCTACCAAATATCCAAAAAATTAATTCTAGAATCCTTCCTCAGAACAAAGATTTCAATTTCATTTTAACGTGTTATTACTTTTCCTCCCCTAAAACTAAAGCCCCATATTCATATTTTCCAACTCAACCTTTGAACGTAAGGAAATAAAAAAGGCGCTTCAGTTGTATGGCACATCTGTGTGAAAAAATTTGGCGCATGATTTGCAAAAGATTCATAGCGATATGAATACATGGAGATGGCATTAACTATCTTCAGCATTGGAAGAAATTAAGTAACTGTGTTGGTCTAACTATGGTGGATCATTTAGTTGGTTTCTTTTTAAATAACAGTGAAAGAAGATTTTACGGATTAAAAAGTAAAGATGCACAATTATATGTTACAATAGTTCTAAATACAAAATCTCAGCATTCTGCAGTTAAAAGTTTTACAGTTATGTCAAATACGTTACTAGTCTCGGCGCCAACTTTGGCGACATTACTTCTTTAAAAATTGGAACTGTCACCATAGAATAACGCAGTCATATCGCGATGTGGTCTAAGCAAAATGACGGATCAGTTACAGTTTCGGCTTCACTATCAGATAGCTAATACCGTCTTGTATTCCTTGGAGACAGAATAATATGGAGCAGGCATTAGTGGGGGAAAAGTGAAGCCACAAGTGTAACCGGTTTTTCCTCAGTCCACTATGTTCTACTACGGGGAGAAAACTGAAGTAACTCTACGCATAACCTTGTGGGGGCGTGGCTCGGAGTTAAAGAGCCATTTGGAGCTCATAGGATTTATCGAGATACGCCCCACAAGTCTGCGCGTATAAGTACTTCATTTTCTCTCCATAGATGAACTAGCGGGTGCCTAGTCCGTATTTACTATTTGTTCCTCCAAGTTGTATTTATATTTCTATGGTAAGATTGGCTATCCCTGCTTTATACTGTTGCAAAGCTGAATCCAGACTCATTTACTTGCGTGATAATTTCTGACGGAACATGCATACAGCCGTCATCTGACGAATGACTAGTTATTTTCACATTTTTTATCAAATACTGATTTTTATCAGCATTTGATAAGATCGTCAAATAACAACTTTCACAAGAAAATACTGCGTAGGAGTACAGATCATTTCGGAAATTCTTCTAGCACTTTACACAAATTAAATCTCATGGTGGTTTCATTAGCTCTTATTCTTTTCATGATATGTAAGTAAGTCAGAATTGTTGAATGGCATACCACAATCGAGCTTTCACTGGACATAAACTGTATAGACATTCGACATTTTCATCACATCTGTCCATGTAATAATAAGCGTCCTTTAAACCTACTTAGGAATGTGCTTGACATGTTGGTGAAATGAGATGTTGCTTATAATAACCAGGCGCTGATGAACTCGGACACTTTGAAATTCTTTCAGTCTTTATGGCTTTTCTCTTACTGCCGAATCAACGATAGAAACTCTTCTCTCGTTTTAGGATCTTCCCGGAACACTCCCAACATGGTACTTGTAATGGTCTTGCTATTCAGCTTTTGTACGCCTCTCATCACCATACACATGTGCCTGTTGAAAAAGTAATTTCAATTATATTGTTAGTACATCACAGTGGATACAAAAATAAGCAAATATCCACTACCAGTTTATTGCTGAAGAAAAGGTGAACAATTCTACAGGGTATCCCAAAAAAGATGGTAACACGCTTTAATGCATTATCTAATTGTAAAAATGTCCAAAATAAGGTAGAAAAAAAAAAAAAATCTCTTCTCGTTATTTTTCAAAAAGTTACACCTTTTAAAATTATGTACGACCTCCGTACAAAAAAATTCCCAGTAAGTAAAATGCGCCCCATACACTAATGAGGCGATGTACAAAGTTTGAGAATTGTTTTCTAAAAAGTGTTAGTGATGTGAAGACAAATACATGATGACTTAAATCACTTTTCAATGGTTCTCGAAGGAAAAAAATCACGGCGATTGATCGCATTTCAGGGATCGTACAGAAATTACGAAAGAAATTACTTTTTCTTTTCTCTAGCTATAAAGTTTACATTCAAAATCATGTATTGCCTCCCGATCGTTTTTGTTTGAAGATATATCGGAGACTTTTATGATGAAAGGACAGCTTGGAAGATTTGTCTGTCTTGTTTTAATGGATTATGGGAGCTTAGGCCCTTCTGCGTTACACCATTTGTACGAGCCCCAAAACCAGATTAAATCGATACCGGCAGTACCTGCCAAGGGTTTTAATTTCTACTACAAACTCCCGAAGAGTTCATTTCTACCTCATTCTGGGGCCAATAGATGGCAGCACAACCGATTGTAAGCGGAGATTCTTAATTTTGAAGCAAGTACCAAGCAGAAGACACCAAGGCTTAGTTTTGCCACCCCCAGAGGTATTATTTTGTATAGGAACTTGGAGGACACTAAGACGACGACGTATTTAACGTGCCCCAGTCACCGTTAGCGAGTGCGACATTCTGGTTGGTCCGATAATCTAACTCACAATCTTTCGGCTAAGAGATCGATTCCTCTCCCAACTGGGCTACCGCATGCAGTTTTAGTCAGAAAAATGAGTGCCCAAATGAAATGCAGTACTGCTTTTACTGCAGTACTGCAGTCAGTCTGCTTGGAAAATAGTAATAAAAATCTGGAGTGACTCCTCTCAACTTTCTGAGCACTTCAAATAATTCAATTCAGCTCAATTGTGTGCAATGTTTAGATGCTAGTGTACTTCTAATAATTTTAGTGTATTGATCGCAATGTGTAAGAATACTTTCCTGTAGCCCAGTAAAAAACTGTGTTGTACACACACCAAAATCTATATATAATAGTACACAAGGCAGTGACCTATAATAATGCGTACTTTATTTGAACTGAATCGAATGCAACATATAGATGCTAGACTTCAAAAATTTGCATCTATAGGCCGTAATGTGAAAGAATTCATTTTTATAGAGTCCTGCACAAAAACTACACACACCAAATCGAAACTAATTGTGTGACGGTGATTTATAATAAAACACACCCAATTTGAATTTCTTCAAATGCCCCTAGACACTAGCACACTTTAAATGATTTGCGTCCATATGCCGCAGTGTACGAGGATTCTTTTTTATAGCCCTGTAACAAACTGAAAGTTCTATGCAAACAAAAATCTAAATATTATGTAAGACAGTGGCCTATCATAAGCGTGCCTAATTTGGGCTGAATCGAACGCATCATTCAGCCCAAGACGATAGCTCCGAAGATGCTAGAGCACTTTCAAGAATTTCCGACCATAGGCTATATGAGAATTACTTTTTGTAGCCCTGCACAAAAAACTATAAGTCCTACATACACCAAAATCTATACAGGTTTTGTGGCATTGACCTACAATATACGTATAAAATTTGAACTTATTCGCTTTTAAGAGGCGGACGAATTCAGTTCGTTCAATCCCTTAGCGACGGGAAGCGCAAAAGCTTGCTTATCTCCGAGGCCGGCCGTCCCTTTCAACAGTGCCATATTATCGGCAGGGCAAACGAGGCAACTGCCCAGGGCCCACAGATTTTAGAGGCCCAAAATCTTACATCTTACACTTTTATAATTTTACAATAAAATTGCAAAGGATAAAAAATTTCAAAAGTTAAATGATTTTTTAATTATAAAGTATGAACAATGAAACTAATTTAAATTTACATTTGCGTACAAATTAATTTAAACTTATTTTTAATTCTTCGAAATGCTCTATATCGATATAGCATAAAAATATGTAGAAAAATAACTAGCCACACTTTGTAAAGAGTATTTTTAATGTTAGAAAATAGCACAATTTTTGAATTATTTGTTATTTTAAGAAATATTTACAAAACTGACTGTACAAAAAGTGCTTGCATTCCGTACATGTTAGCAACCGTGATATAGCATTTCGATGTAACGTTTAACTATCGGTTTCTTTGACATCATGTAACTAAATTCGTTTATTTCTGATTACTTAAAACAAAATTTGTGTTTGGAAGGGTTAAGATATTTAAAACTTTTACTATAAACCAATCATATTTTTTTTTTAAGGGTGAGGTTATTGCAAGGGGCCCAAATTTGTGTTTGGAATCAACAACAATGGACAAGTTTGTCCAGATTTTAAATCCCCCCAGGGCCCACAGTTGGCTTGATCATGCTCTGTCTTTCACGTGTGCCCGTCCAGGGATCAAGAGTTTTTTTGCTTATTAACAATTTGAGGCGCAACTCTTTCCCAATGCTGAAAAAAGGGCAGCCGTTGCCATCGCTGGACTTAACTACCAGCAAGATAGCCAGCTGCGTCAAAAAAGGGTTTCTAGATCTGTGGCACGCGATGAACGTTTCGATCGTCCGCCATCTTGCTGATAGTTAAGTCGAGCGATGGCAACGGCTGCCCCATTTTCAGCATTGGGCAATCTTTCCAGCTGTTCTCGCATTCTTCCATTTTTCAGCAGGTGTCAGTGCTGTTAAAAATAATCGTGACAATTTTTTTACGGGAAATGACGTGCTAAAAAGTAAAGGATTCTCGTGGAGCTATGTCACCCGCAACTATTTTTTATAGAAATCAAATCTATTCTTCGTGACTGGCAACAGTCAAAACGTCAGAATTTGGCGTTACCAGAGCGGGAACACTGCGCGTTAAAGGGTTAAGCCTAAATCCACGAAATTACCGAAATATCAACGCGCTGTTTAATAATGTTCTGTAGAGTGAGTATTTAAATGGCACAAACGGTTCTGTAGAGTATTTAAACGTGGGTGAACGGGAAAACGCGCTGGCACGACAGCGTGTCGGCTGGGAAATGAGTGCGTTTCTTGCTGGCACGTATACGTGACAGTCGGCGCGAAAGGGTTAATGCAGAAAAGAACTAAATTAGACCCGAAAGAACTAAATTAGCTCCGAAAGATTTAAAATCTGGACAAACTTGTCCATTGTTGTTAATTTTTTTTTTCAGTACCCGCGACTGTGTCCAATAATTGACAACCATAAAAATTATGTATTCAGATTCTACTAAACTTATGATAGAAATAATTTGAACTCGGTTTCACCTCTGTGGTTGTTTCCGATCACTTCCCCTTTTGTTCATGTCAGTTTTTATGCATTCAAAGAGTCTGAATTGGTAGAGGGAGTTTCAATTGATTTGCTAACTTTTTTGTTTTGTCATTTCAGCAATCACAATCTTTTTTGATAGGTCAGGTTTCACCTATCAGTAAGAAAGAAAGGTGTCTGAATTGGTAGAGGGAGTTTCAACTGATTTGCTAACTTTTTTGTTTTGTCCTTTCAGCAATCACAATCTTTTTTGATAGGTCAGGTTTCACCTATCAGTAAGAAAGAAAGGTGTCTGAATTGGTAGAGGGAGTTTCAACTGATTTGCTAACTTTTTTGTTTTGTCATTTCAGCAATCACAATCTTTTTTAATAGGTCAGGTTTCACAACTGGGGCACCCAATTATTGTCTGGGGCAATTTCTATAGCAGTAAAAATTAATAAATAATCTTCAGGTAGTCATCGAAAACAGAATGTTAATTAGGAACAGATCTGTAATGTAATGAACTAGGAATATAGAGATCAAACCAGTAAAACCAGGACAATATTTAGGAATGAAGTAACCCGTAATTTTTACAGATGTTTTAGTCTACACTCTCATAAAAGCTCGTCTT
This sequence comes from Cheiracanthium punctorium, assembly GCA_038373885.1. NCBI lineage: Eukaryota > Metazoa > Arthropoda > Arachnida > Araneae > Cheiracanthiidae > Cheiracanthium > Cheiracanthium punctorium. The sequence goes on along the minus strand of JAWZYV010001322.1, from coordinate 861,951 downwards.
TATACACTAAAAAGAAACGGATATTTGTCAAATAACAGAAGTATTCCATTAGCACTGCTGCCAGAAAAATTTCGTAAAACGAAGAAATAGTTTTTGAGAGTGCTTTTTTATACACTATTTTATTCCTCATTTTTCAACGATTAATTTCCATACTACCTGGAAACACTATATTTCCCAAAAATATGAAGAGGACAAAAATTCGTTGAATCTGGAGGTTTCGTCAATCGAAAGGACAAAAAAGAAATGCATGTGCATCGAATAACGGAGCTATTGCAATTTCTGTGAATTGCAGAAATAATTTTCGGGAGTGTATATTCCAAAATAAACGCAATAAAAAATGAAAACATACAAGTATCTCTCTATTCTAAAAAAAAGTAACGGCTGCTGTCGCCGCTGCCGTCAAGAGCTTGTTCGGCTATCTTCTCCTAAACCATGGGGATTTGAGTTTCGACTAAGAAGTCCACAGATTCGTAAAATTCCGAGGAACCTGAAAAGATGACTTAAATTTTGAAAATCGATTTATTTTAGAAGATATTAATAAAAAACTGAAAAATAAACAGAATGGTTGCCAGATTTGGCATAAAATCATTCATTCCTTTGCAATAAAGCAATTCCAAGTATGTAGAATAATGTGAAATTGACAAACATGAAGTACAATTACAAACATTTTACGCCAAATTAAAAAATATATAAAATAAATTACTCAAAGTATGTTACACAAAGTTGACTATTTTCAAATAGTAAGTTTGCTTAGACAACAGGAGTTTAGGATTAGCGATTATTCGTTTTTCCAAAACAGAATAACTAATTCTAACTGATTTTAAAAGCGCCATCTTGGCATTAGGTACGATCTGGCAAAATGGTATTTTTCCAAGCAGGGTGAATCTAAGATGCGAATTCCAAAATGTTAGAACCCAATATCTTGAAAATGAAAAATAATTAAAATGCGGATTATTTTAAAGCCGGTTCAGTCCAGTTGGAGTATTTGCTACCAGTAGAAAAATTTGGTGGCGTTAACTATGTCATTATAGCAGTTATAGTACACTTTGAATATTTGACAGCGCGGCGAGACGATATAATTCGTGGTGCTAAATACGTCAATCTGCAAACTATTATGTATAGGAAAATATGGATAACGGTTTTCCGGGAACCTTACATGAGCAGTAATTATAGGTTGTGAGCATGTGTAAATCATCAAATAATGAAAGTCGCCATTGGTGGCAGGCTATCATAGCCGTTCCGTAGTTTTTAGCTGTTCCGTAGTTTAAGAAAACATATGAAGTACTGTTTCTTAGAGCTTATTATTAACTACACGCATAGCTACATATACGCAAGTCGCCATAATTGGCTAATACGCAAGGTGTTCTATGGGTTTCACATAGTTAAAAATAGTGCGAAGTTTAAATTTTTATGTTCCAAGGAGCATGCAAGAAACAAGCAATGTGTAGCTCGGTAACATTCTTGATCCAACCTTTGGGTTTTGTTTCTTGAAATTATGACTTTTTTTTACGAATAAGCCTTATTAGGGACCGAATGCCTAATACGAAAAGCGAGCGTAGTGAGTCTAGGGGGCCTTGACCCCTAGTAACTTAAGAAATTCTACTCTTAACTGATGGAGATGAAATATTCAAGAGATAACTGTCCACTTTTCTCTGAAAATCTGATGTAACTAGGTACGGATTTACTGTTTTAATTTTACTATAGGCACTTCCTCCCCCCCTACCGAAACTCGCATCTTTTGTTTCCATTAGTAATTTGTTTCCATTAGTAAACGATTAGTATTATAATTTCCATTAGTAACAGTGAATTTGTGGCTCATTTAACTCCTTGAAAGGGCACAATAAGTGCAATATCGTTAAATATCCGCGGTAAAGGGGCCAAAGCAAAGTGTACACAAAACAAATTTCTGTCTTAAAAAAGAAGTTCCGCTTAAAAAGTATGTTCTAGGTAAGTGCTTAAAGGTAAATTAGGGCTAGAATTCGACTGAAGTTAAATTACTAAGTTAGCATTCAAGAGGACTTGCTTTGAAGGCATGGACATCTTTTTAGTCATCGACCGTCGATCTTATTCCATTCGTGGTGTTTAAATATGAAGATGGCTACTCATGTAAATTTATAGCAAATTATAGTGTGCATTATTCGTAAACGATTGGTATGTAACTTTGATAAGCGACAGCAGAACAAAAGGCAAGTGGCCTTCCTCCCTGTAGCTGTACCAACAACATTTTAAAGTTTCGATCCTTAATTAAAAGTCGTTTAATAAATATTTTTTAAAAATGTATTTTATTGAATGGAAAATAATTTAAAGTAAATCTACAGCACTTACGTTGCTTCTATGACAACCCCAACTCCTGCTGGTCCGATGGCTTCTGATATTGCTACAGCTATTTGCTTAGTCAACCTTTCTTGAACTTGAAAAAAAAAGTTTATGGAATAAATAAAAAAAGTAATTGGAATAAATAAAAATTTGTTAAAAATTTGACGTGTGCATCACATGCCTTTCCTTGCACGTCCATTAAATTATACATATTTTTTGTGCACTTCATTTATATGTGAGATATTCGCAATACTTTAATAAAATTAAGGTTTGACAATTTCTCTAAAGCCGAGTTCACTTTCTAGAACATATTTTGGCGATATTTTGCCAACACTCGTAAAGCTTGGTGACAATTGCCGTGATTTTAGGCATAAACAATGACTATATTGAAAGTCTATGGGATGACTGCATATCCATTCGTTTGGAATAAAAAAGGGAGCTACGTAATTAGAAGATGTTACAAATCTAAATGCAAAATTTCAACATTCTACGGCTAATCGTTTTTGATTTGTGTGAAATGCATATGCTTAAAATTATCGAGTTAAATAAACTCTGATGGATATAAATGCTATTTCTTTTTGTGCAAATTATTACAAAATTTAAATCCGTCGGATAATTTAACTCGATATTTTTATGCGTGTACTAAGTTCATTACATCCGTACTTACAGCCGACACCCTAAATTAAGGTACGACTAAAATCTGAATACCGAAACTTTTCCCAATCATAATAATTCTTTTACTTCGCACAGGAAAGCAAAATTGAATATGAATCAAAACATGTGGTAAATAAAAAAAGTTTCTCTTTATGTTAGTTTTAATTATTTGAGAAATATGCTTATTTATGAAGTGTTTTTCAATAATAATTAAAAAATAATACCTAAAAATAATAAATAATGTAAGGGTTAATTTATTATCTTTTTAATTACACGCCTTAACAAATTGATAGTTCGATTTGCACCTGATACAGCAAAAGTGAGGCAGATTTCTAAGAAAAGGCATCTTACAGAATAATTTCTGCAGAGAGTATGTACGTGTAAAGGACACTTCTAAATACCCTGGCTAATTGAGAATACCGCATCATAAAATGCTGGCTGAGTAATATACGAACTATAAATTGTATGCAAAGTATACAATAAATAAATAAAATTTCAGAATAATCATTTGAACCAAGATGAAACTTTATCAGAGAATCAGAACTTACATATCAGAGTATTTCACGAAGGACCCTTAATTTCGAAAATCAAAACTCAAAAACGGTCATTGATAAAAGCATGAAACCAGTGTGATATGCTTTTTTAAAAAACCGTAAGAATTTGATGCTAAAGTCACAAAATTTTAGTTAGAAATTGCACCGATGGATGGCGCTGTGCAACATGGATATCAGAAAGAGAGCTCAGATGCTGAGAACAGTCCCATGAAAACCGATTCAATATGCATGTCTTTCACACTACACAATCTCGCAAACGAAGAATAAAGTTTTGAGAAACTCTTTGTAGTGTGTTATCGGAAATCGACACACAAACCTGACAAATAGCCTCCTTCAGCTTGTCAAGTGCAAAAGGATTTTTATAGTAAACAATGTCTTTGAGTGTGCCCCCACTGAAAGTTGTCACAGGGAGTGAGGTCGGGAGAATACGAAGGCCAATCCGTGACTTTTCACATAACTGTCGAATGCCATAACTCTACCGTCAAAGTATTCGTCCAGAAACTCAAAAAGCCTTGTCTAAGGTGTGAGAGAAATTCATTTTGTCATGAATTGTGCTGCGTCTGGTCGATCATCCAACACTTGTTGAGTGGCGACAAATTGTTTCAAAAACGCGGTATATAGTGCTCAGGCGTCACAGTGTTTCACAAGAAAAAGGGTACAATGATGCCTTTGCAAGACACTGCACTCCAAACGGTAAGTTTTGGGCAATGGAGCAATCGTGTGTGCGATAAATAAAGGTTTACGGTGACCCAAAATCGCAAATTGAGAATGTTGAGCAAAATCTTCGAGAAATGAATGTTCTCACCATTTGAGCTGTTTTTATGAGGTCCGTATTTTCGCTTACAACGCCATCTATTGGCGCAATATGTAACTAAAAATTTGTAGTTTCTGTATAAAATTCTTACGTTTTTTTCAAATAAACACACCACTGGTTTCACGCTTCTATCAATCACGATTTTTGAGTTATTTATTTTCAAGTTAGGGATCTTTCGTGAAACATCTTGTAGATTAGACATAGGGAGACCAAGCTACGTCAGTTTATTGGCTCCGACATTAGTTTATGGGGAACAGACTAAATGGCCGGTGGAACACCGTGGAACAGACGGTGGCCTAAGCAAAACTTTCCTAAGAATTAGCTGAAGGAAATTTATCGTCAGCTATTCGTATCGAAAACAATACTTCAAAGCGCATACCATCATTGTCAACAACAGAATAACATTCCAAATTAAAGCGAGGTGCAGGAAATGGTGCAGAGTTCGGTGACAAATACCATTTTTACTGTGATTAAACATGAGAATTTCAAAAAAAATATCGTCACTTTTTGATTTTATTTTTTTCTATTCAATTTTAAAATGTTTAAAATCAAATAGTAATATATTGAAGTTGTTCAACACCTTATGTATCGGCTCGCTTCTATGTTAGTATGTTCGTGCTGCTGGTCATATCTAAACAATACATATTTTCAATTTTGAACTGGTTTATATTTCGACCTGCGTCGCATTCACCAAAATGTCAAATGCATCAATAATCCTAATTATGCAACACTATCACATTGTAATTATCATAGCACACCGAAAAAAATTTATTCCTGCACGGAGCTGCATAGTTGCTGCTACGATCTAGAGGTCGAATGCATTATCCCAATATCGTACGCTTATCAAAATCTAGGCTATATCAACAGAAAAAGAATTTGATAAGTGACAAAAATCCGGTAAAAACTATCTCATTCAAAGGTGGATCCAGAAATTTTATTCTTCGAGGAGGGGGGGGGGGTCCTCAAAGCTCGACTAACCTTTCAAAATTGCATGAAATATACTATCATCATCAGAAAGCCCATACTATCTAGTGTAAATAAATTTCTGTTGAGTGGGGGTCACACCCTGCCTGGATCCCCCACCCCACCCCCCTGGATCCGCTCTTGGATCTTATTGCTATTAGTCTATAAACAAAAATCTCAAGTTTTTTACTAAATAAACTTTATGTACTATGAAACTAATAACTCACCTTGCAACCTTCTGCTGAAGACTTCAACGATTCTAAAAAATAAATAAACAATGTGTTTTATATACAAACACATATAATAGTATGTACATATTTTAATGTTTATTTAAATTCAACAAAAGGCAATATAGAAAAATGGTAGCGTTTCTAAGAAAGTGGCATCCATTGCATTTAACAGACATTTTTTTTCTTGCACACAAGTATTTCTTCGCACAAACGTTGGTAAGGGTAAATGAAGAACTATAAATAACCAGACGCAATTCTACTTAAACCCTAAAACTTTTTCTACACACAGCTGTAAAACAGTTTTTATTTGAACATGCATAGCAATAAGTTCTTGAAGAATCTGCGACTGCAGACCGCCACGCAATCAAATGTATTTCAGCGGTACAACTTGCTCTTTAAGCTGTCTCACAATCAGTGGCGGTATGTACCCTAATTTGAAGGTGGGACCAGAAAAAAATAGTTTCAATTGCTTAAACATACATTTACGCATGACACCCTGTTCCTCGAGTACACAGAATTTCTTTTTTCCTTTGAAATTACATATGTTTACCAAAGTTATCATGTAACGTTTGTTTGCCTTAAAAATACATTGATTATGCTAATCATAAGACAATTGCTCTATTTTTAATTGAAAAGCTGTTTCCCTCTGTACATTTTATTTTCCCTCAGTATTTGCACCTATTAATGCATTTTATTCACAATTTCAAAGCGGATTATCTATCTTTTATTTAAATAAAATATACTTTCGCCTTTTTTCACAAATTAGGAAAATAAAAAACCATATTCGAAAATAAATTTGAGAGAATAAAATGAAAAAAAAATCTCTGATTCTTTCCATATTAACTAAATTTACTGATTTTAGTGAGCAATGCCATGTACACGTACAGTGCCAGCGTATCGGCGCACCTAAACAAGGATTCTTTACAGAAAATTTTAATTGACAGTATAAATTAGTATACATTAATATAAAATTTATACATTTTTAGGCATATTATTAAAAGAAGTGATATATAATGTAAAAACTTTTGAAATATATGATGGAGTCGTCATTGCTCACAATTATGGAGTGAGTCAATCATTGCTTGACAGTCTTGCTCCTTATATAGACTTTGAGAATCATCCTTGAATATTCTTCTCTATGCTAGGGTGATCACATTTGTATTAATTCCTTAGAATGAATCTGAATTCAAATGAATCTGAATTTTTAAAAATAAAATATTAATATTTATTTATCTATTAAAAAAATCATTACTTTTTCAGACATTTGATGAAAACTTATTGTTTGAAGGGGGGGGGGTGTCGTATAAAAGAAAAGAGAGAATAGGAATAAGAATTGCGATACTAAAAATGATATAAAAAATGAAATCCAAATAAAAGAATTCCGTAACATTTTTGATTGGCCTCTAAATTTGTCCCTTTTTATGTTTATGAAAATGTTCTAGTGATATTCGTATCTCAAATTTTCTAGCTATGCCATAGGTCAGAAAGCAAAATATTGCTACTTGTTATATTATTGTGTGTCGAATCAACTAATTTAAAAAAAAAGAAAAGCTAATAAAAAATTTTTGTAATTAACACACACACATACACACACTCGTATATTTTATTCATTTTTTAAAACTTCGTATCATAATATGTATAATCATTTTTTTAATATGAATAAGAAAATACCTAGCTAATTTACTTAATCCAAGAACCTTTTTATTTGGTAAGTATCCCACTGAAACCTAAAATAGGAAAAAAAAATGAAATTTTCATATTTCCTGAAAAACAAAACTTATGATAATAGTAATAGCAATAATAAATGAATACACTTTAAAAACAAACCGAGATCATAAAAAAGAACAGCAAAATGAATTTTTTGAGAAAGTGGCATCAAATCATCAAAGTGCCCTTTCTTATTTAAATTCCCCTTTGGCAGAAAAGTGTTGTCAATTTCTAAAAAGAAATCTGTACAAACAGTTCCAAAGTGTCTCTTTAATACAAAAGTTTTAAAAATGCCCGTTTTTTGTTAAATTATGTGATTTACAGAATGCGACATAAATTTCAACTCACACGTTAGTACTAAAGTCTAATTTTTTTATAGACTGCGAAAATAATAGTTCCAGAGAACCAATTTGAAACGCATTAAGTTATTAAGTTAAGTAAGCATTGTATTTCAAACGCACTGGAGGCAGGCGAAAAAAAGAAAAAAAATAGCTAAATGACGGGCGAGGGGAAATTTAACCAGATGCATAATGTTAAGCCTAACCAGGAGTCCAGTTTCCAGTTTTACCACATATTAATAGAAACCTTTCCTTCACCAATCGGTTCTACTTATGAAGCAGAAAGAGCAGGAAATTATTCATTAATTTCCTCCCTCAATCTAAAAATCTTATCTGAAATTAATTATAGCAATAATTTCAAAAAATTCTCAGTTAAAAAATAGTAAATTTTCTTTTTCTGAAAAATATTTTTCATAATAGCCGGTTAAATGTTTGATACGTATGACTATCAACTTTCAAAAAAATCCATTCATAGATAATTTCTCTACGGACTTTCCAAGTGAAAATTCCCCAAAATCGTAACTTTTGGATGACGCTTTAAAAATTCTTTCGAAAAAACCAATTTAGGTACGATGTTCCGGCATAGGTCATTTGAAAACACATTCTCTGAACTTTCCGATGATATAAGAAATCCAGTTTCTGGACAAAATTCATCTCGCTCTAACCCACAATGAGCGAAAAATATGCAAAGCAGAAAATAACTTAAGAACTAGAAATTAGATAAATTTTTGCTTTCAGCAACGCTTTCTCCACTGACTATTTAGTCAGTGAGCCAAATTCGGTCCATGTCTGATGAACGGTCTAGGTGCTTATAACGAACATACAACTACACAAGCTATTTTGCATATTTAGATATTTGAAAATTTATTTCCCCACTGATTGCAAGATATCTCAATCATAATTGGCTTCAATTTCATTGGTTTTACATCAAATTAAACACAATATTAAAATTTACAAAGTCAAACAAGATATTTTGAACATTTAAATAAAATGAAGTTTAATACATATTAATTAAAAAATTTGGAATCTCATTCTATATGGATGAACATTTTTTTTTTTAAACCACGAACGCAGTCAGTTTCTTGTTAATAGGTAATAATTTATCAATTGCTTAGAGAACTAAATTTTGAAGAGTGACTGGTCAGTAAAAGGCTGTGTCATTACAGATCTCGCAATTCAGCATCAGACAAACCTCTCAGCCTTTAAGAAAGATTGAATACGACGAAAGAATAGCTTAACATAATATTCTATGATCGGCTTATGGACTGTTTGTAAAGTAAATAATTTGATTATTCAAAATTTCTTTGAACAAAAAGTGCATTATTCTTATGTATATATATATCTATTAAATTGATAAACATTGTTGGCAATCTTCATAGCTTTTGCCTGATAGATTGAGCTGATTTTCACATAAGCTGATAATGTATAAAACAATATTATAAACTATGTCTATTTAAACCATAGCTTTTGTAATGTCAAAGCAACTAAAAGCTAAAAGCTGATTTGAAAGTTTCATTTTCGTTCCCAGACTTTTTATTATTATTAATAAATTATTGTTTTATTTATTTTACCTTGAATATGTTACATGGGAAACTTTTCATAGTTCTCAACACGACTGAAAAAACTTGAATCTACATTTAAAACTCACCCAAAACCATTATAATTTTCTACGCATCACGACGATTATCAAGGCAATCGATCTTCCTCCATTTAATGACAATTACTTGTAATTGTCGTTAAAACAGAAAAATGACAAAGATCAAACGCCAGATGCAGCATTTACATTTTTTATTAATCAAAAAAATAATTAAGAAGATGATCATTATTTGTGATTGTTAAAATTCTTTCTCGACATGCATTTTAGTTAATACTAAATCATTAGACATGAACAATACTTATGAAATAAAAGCATTGATTAGTAATCATTAAAAGCATTTTATAAAAGCAAAGCTACAAAAGAAAAGTTTTAGTTTACCTTTCCTATAAAAGGTACTAGATGATGTTCACACATGGAAAACATTTCTATGTCTTTTACAATGACCATTTCATCATGATCTTCTTCGAAAATGGCGTTATTAAGTACATCTGTGAAAAAATATGATTTTAATGATATTTTCAATAGCATTAATAAAAAAGTATTTAATACAGTAATCTATAGAGATCATATATAAATAATCACGACGATAATTTCTTATATTTCTTATAATTAATAATTCATATCAATTATTTACACCATCATAACTCTTATCTTTCTTTTAAAAGTATAACATAAGGTGGAGCTTGTTCATCAATGTTACCTCATTTATATTTTCTTAAATTGTGAGCTAAATAACTGCAGATGTCTTTCACTCGCATTTCCCAAGCGGCAATCGATCCAACGGTCTGGAGTTTTCGGCGGTTTTCTTCAGCTGTAACGTGAGTATGCATTAAAACCCTTTAAAAAGGCCTCTGCCCAAGGCACTTCACCTTAGACAGCTAGCCTCCGAGTAGTCTTGCCTTAAAATACAATACAAAAGATATAAAACAAATGCTGCAGACTGAGGAGCTCCAGCAACAGATCTCTCAATAACCATTCTGTTTAGATAGATATGTTGTGACCTATTAGTTTTAATTAAAAGAAAAGGGATTTTTAATTTAATTTTTATCCTGTTGAACTTACTTTTACTGATAGTATCATTGCTAATATCAATGTTAATTTTTTAGATCTTAATATTTATATAGAAAATGAGCATATTATTATTTTGTATAAAAACAACGTTTTTCACCTTACATTGTTAGGTGATTCTGAATTCATTATATGTGCTTACCTACCCTAAATCTTTACCTATGCCTTCATGAATATGCTGTTATGAATATGCCTTTGAATTTTTATCAAACCTGTTTTGCTTTAAGTTGGGAAGAACGATCACTGTTACAATGAATACGTATTGAAAATGTATACGAAAGATTTATGTTATTGCAAAATTTTCTGTAGTCGATGAATTTTTATAATTTTTTATAATTATAGGGTTTATTTATTCTGTCAGAAATATTTTGAAACTCTTTTCCATTTTCAAAGTTATCATTCACACGCACTTATACCGCAGATAAATTGAAATGTTTCGAAAGTGTGTTCGGAGAACTACAGCTACGCACATTAATATAAGTGATCATCCAAATGCCTTTTTCGAATGCTTCCCTCTTCCTCTCTAAGCAACGTTAAAGCATAGATCACACAAATCTCGAAGGAAACAAACATTTCCCTCCTCTTTTAATCTGATTGGATAATCGTCACGCTTCAAGTAATTTTTTTTCTTATTCTAAAAATTTACTTTCTGAATTGGAAGCTGAAAAGAGTTCTCAAAAATCAATAAAATGTAAGTATAAAACTGGGATTTGTAAATTCATTTGTTCAATTTCGTTCCCTTACTCTTTTTTTTTTTTTTAAATAATTTACTTAATAGAAAGTGAAACATTATTTTGAAAGATAATTTCAAAGATCAATTGAGGCGGGAAACTAAATATAATTTGTTTTAAACTGATGATATTTTAAAAATAATTTTATTTGTTTGTTCGAAAAAAAAAATCGTTTTGCGTTACTGCTTTTTTTTAGATAATTAAACTAGTGGCATACCCGTTCTTTTCACGGAAAGAAGCAAATATTTTTCTCGACGCATGATTAAATTAATTCCATCGATGCGGGATCTAAAAATAATGCGAAATTACTTTGAGTGACTTATGACATAAACATTACAGCCACTAATATGTGTTGATATAAAATGAGATAGCAAAATTATGATACAAAAACTAAGCTAGTGCCACTTTCGATTTGGAGAAGAAAAAAAGAACTTCACATTCTGCGAATAAAATTATTGACTTATTCTTTACTTCTGGAGAGTCAAGTTTTATCCTTTATCTTAAAGTTCTAGCTTTAACGGTAGGATATAACATGTCACACTATTTAGAGAACTGTTTTAATTTATCTTGTGGATTTGTAAGGCGTTAAAAGCACGTATAATTGTAGTTTTGCGACAAACAATCTCTATGGAATTTTACTTTTAACTTAATAAAAGTCTTAAAATATTGCTGACATCACATATATATAAACACCTAGAGAAAGCATTCAACACCCTCTGTACTCTTTATGTTAAAAACGCATCTTATTTTCCCAACATTCATGGTTAGAGTTAAGAGTAAAAGGATAAGGCAATAACTAATAAAATTTAAGGAAAAACATTTAGAGATAAGTATTTTATAAATTTAAAAATTTTTCCAGAGAGCTGTATTTCTTTAATATAATTTATGTACCAATTTTTAGCAAACCATTCAATGACTTTTTTTTTTTTTTTTAAGCGAAATTATATATGGCGAATTCAGTTCACTACAATGCAAAATTATTTCCCCCGAGGAATGACTTGAGCGCTGTACATTTCTTAATTCAGCCACAGTTTAAAACACCGGTCATTAATTAAAATTCAGTAATATACATTACTAGCTGAAGCACCCATTCTCCGCACGGGAATGGTAGGTTAACACACACACACACACACACAAAATAAATAAATAAATAGAAAAGGAAAAACAAAATTAAATCCTTATATTGCTTAATTCTGTAGTCTTCTTCATGCCTGAGCAAAATCTCAAAAATAAATAATAAATAAATAAATAAATAAATTGGTAAAACGCTATTGGAGATATTTTCTGTCAAAGGTGAAAATAGCGAAAATTGAGGTAACCGATATTTTCCTATTTTGAAAGTAACCAAGATTTTGTATTCTTTATACCTCTGCTTATCTGTGCAAAATTTCAAACTAAACATCATAAATGTACTAAAGGAGTTTTTAAAAATTAAACGTTCTTCATATTATTACAATGATATATTCATGCTTATTTCGAGTGTCTGAAGATTAAGTAAATGTCCATTGATACATGGGGATGAGGCACCAAAAAACCTTAACTTAGGTATTCCTTTTTGTTACAACTAAGTACATCCTTTCAAATCCAGTAAAACACCGTTCATACGTCTTTTAAAGCGTCAGCTTATCTAAAACCACGTATAAATGAAAAATAGCGTAACTGAAACATTAATAAACAACTTAGATTACATTACAGATTTAACACTACTAATGTAAACTTATGTAAGTATAATAATTTTCAGATTTTTTTTTCCCCCACCCAATTAGAAGTGCGGTAGTTGCCATTAAAGACATTTTTAGGGTTACTATCGCAAATACAATATTCACGACAGTTTCATGTTCCATAGTCCTATTTTAAAGTAACATCTATTACAGTGTAGTTATGACAGACTTCTTACTGCCAAAAATGTGTCGCAATCGACTTGTTGGCATAGCCGTACTCAAAGTGGACAAGTGTGTAACATATACTGTGTTTATACACTGTGTTTCAGTGCGAGGTGCACTCTCAAGAGCTGTGTGTAGATAAACAAAATATGTGTTCAAACTTACGTAATCTGTCTGTGTAAAAAACCAAATTACTATTGAACGGATCAAAAAAAAAAAAAAAAAAGTCATGGTAAGGGAATTAAAACAACGAGAGAGATGATATTAGTTCAGATTGGATTCAGACAAAGAGAGATATTTGAAATCGGTGCTCTATTTATCATTTTGTCGTATCGGTTTCTAAGTTAAGGCATCGCGAGCGATTGACCAAAATTGAGTTTTTGATAGCGATTGAACAAAATTGGCATTTTGATCCCGATCGACTTGACCACTCCTGTTCTACAGCATATTTAGAGAAAAAAATTAAATATTAAATTTCGTAAAAATTGTCAAAACATCTCAAAATAAAGAAAAATATTATTATTATTATTATTACTTTTTGGTTCTACAAGGGAAAAAAACCCACAATCTATCCGTATATATTCCTGTAAATAATATCTATGTGCTTTCTAAATTAATTCGTGGTTTCGAAGGAGTACGAAGTTGCACAAATTTTTAGTGGACAAACTTTGAGTTATAAATTTTACTATTTTTAATGACAGAGAGTTTGAAAGCAGATAAATTTAAGAGTAACGTTTAGGTTAAGATTCCAGACTTTGGGATACTAAGAGTTAATTTATACAAATCTACAACATTAGAATAATTTCTAGATCTATTCCACAATAAGATCTTCAATTTTCACCAGTTTTAGCTTATCGTTTGTCTTCAGGATGTGCCGTTCAGATTAGATATAAAAGAGATTGAAAGCAGTTTCTCTCTCTCTTCTTCGATGTGTTCACTGAGATAATCAGGTGAATTTTAAATTAAAAAAAATTAAATTCTCACTTCTCTCTCTCTCTCTCGCTCTTAATTTTTTAAATTAATGTTTCAAATTAAAATAAAAAACTACATTCACATTTTAAATCTTGTTTTCACGATAAAAAGACAAAAACAAAAAAACATTAACTCCTTACACCGTAATGCATTTCATTGGACACTTGCACAGTTTTCACTTTAATGAAGCATCACAGTGGTAACCTGAACAGCATTTCTTATTTTTTTAAATTCCCTAATATATACACATACTAGAAACTAATATATATATACTTTCATAAAATCTTAAACGGGACATTCACAATAAATAAGACTGATTAGAACGACAACTTCACATTAGATTAAAATTTTTTTAAAAAGTTGAAATTCTATGGAAAATAAACGTGAAAAGATAATATAATATAAATAAGTCTTACACTGGAGGAGCATTTCTTCTTCATAGTAAATATTTGAAAAGGTACTTTGAGATGTTTGTGTAAAGATTTTGCCATGTGCGCGCTACATTTTTAAATGCACAAAGAGATAAATAAAACGATTTAAAGAAAATAAAGCAATCTTAATAAACGATTTATTACGCAAATTGTATAAAAGTATGCTTTTATGAGACACAAATTTTAAGATTTGTAATATAAAATGTTTTATATCCAATTTTACATCACATCTGCTAGCACTTTCTCTTCTAATGGATATCAGTGATAAGAAAACGGTTTTACAGGCGTGCTATTTAACAAAACAATTAATAGTAATTGTTATTGATTCGATTTTAAATTATTTTATAAAATATTGAAATTGCATTATTAAAATGCTGCTTAATTATAATAAGTAGCGTTTTGTTTTTAGTAAAAGTGATTTTTTATATTATTGTACATTTTAAAAAGATAACTAGTTGTAAATTTGTAAATATTTAATTTTGCAGTTCCTTTTTAAGTATACATATATTTTTAAAAAGAATTTTTTAACGTATATAAATATGCAGTTAAGAAAGACTAACTTTATTTTCCCATTGACATTGTTTTCTTAATAAAATTTGTTGGAATTAAAAAAATTTAAAAAATTATATTTTTATATTAACCAAAGAACATTTGTATATCAAAAATAATAACTTAAATTACACTACAAAATTTCTTATTTGAAGGAGAGTTTGATGCCTTTTCTGCTGTCCTCTCTCCCTCACTTAATACATAGTTTGAGTGGGGGGGGGGGGATCTGAAAAGGTATTTGCGAGCATGAAATAAATAGGTAGTATAGATAGCGAATTCATATGCTCAAGATAATTAATTAAGTTTATGAAAGAGCACGTGGAGTTCTATTTGGAATTAATTTGTGTTTTATTGCTAACATTTGCTGTGAAAAACTCCCCAAGGCACTTTAAGAGTCAAGCTTCTGTGACCACCCACTCTAATCATCCAAACCACATTTTCCCATTAGCGGTTGCTAATAAAAACGACACTCACATCTTTTGGGGCGAAAGAAAAGTAAAGAAAAACCACCCCGTCTTCAGAGCGCAGGCACTCTTTTGAAAGGCGGCTTTCCAACCGAGCATTGATGTCCGAGAATAGCATCTCGTTAGGGGGCAGCTTTTTCCACCTTGCCGATAGAGCCAATTGGTCAGGAAACGGCCTTTTTTTTTCTGTCAGGAAAGCTTTGGACCCGAGAAGGAAGGAATAAAGAATGCCCGAGTGAACTATTCTCAAAATAACGATCTAAGTTTTTTTTTTTTTGCTGGTAGTAGAAGTTTAGAATCATGAGCAACAGGTTCAGTGGGAAGAAAACGTATTGGTGAAGTTTTCGAAAGATTTATTGATTGTAAAAATATGCTATTGCTGGAAATGCATTAAGCATGTTCTTTTACTCATAATTTACTTTAAAATAAAATTGAAAATATTCCATGTAGTACAAGAAATTAGAAATCTTAAATAACATATATCCATGCGTTAGAACCCCCTTAAAAAGTCATCCTCCCGGAGCATGCCCCCCCTTCGGCAGATAGCCTTTGTGTAGCTTTGCTTAATCAAAAACAAACAAACATAATAACATATACCATTGTCTTGTTGTTTGAAATAGACAAACATCTCTAAAAAAGCCTTAAAACAATGACAGCCTAAAGAGTTTAATGTATTGGAATTATTTTGGGTGGTCCTGTAAAAGAACTATAAACACAACGTACCATTTCAATATTTTTAATAAGGTACATGGTGTAGTGCAAAAAGGGTTTAACCTACATAAATTTCGTAGAAATTGATTTATGTTTATGGCATTTACAGCACGGTCGGACAGTCAAACAAGTCGATATCATAAATACGTTTTAACTTTGAAGGAAAAGATTGTAAAATAGAGAAGAAATCCTTAACGTTGGAAAATGTTATGCATTCTAATAAAAAACTTCGCCAAATTTGTCTACCCTCCTTTCCCATTGTAGCATTTATGGATCCACGCTACTAGTGAATAAGGAATATAGGCTAAGCCAATCCTGTTTATTAACACTTTTCAACAAGGTTGAAGAGTAATTAAAAAACTTTGTAAAAAACACACATAAGAAGTATACTTCTTATGTGTGTTTTTTACAAAGTTTTTTAATTACTTTATCGTTTAACACCAGTATTTTGAGTGTTTTTTCAAGGTTGAAGAGTGTTTATGATTTCGGTTTGTCTGTCTGTCTGTCCGTCCGTGCTCTAACGGCCGTAAATATGTACCGATAACTACGAAACTTACACATGTTATTTCTACGTTATTGCTCTAAGTACCCTGTTGAAAATGGTGTATGCAGTATTTATTGATATTTTATAGGAGTACTCAAAACAATTTCAATATATCACGTTCTATGGACTTATTCGTTAAAGTGTAATTTAGAGATATTCGGGTATTTCAAATGAAACAAAATTGATATACGTTATTAAAGATTACAAGTTAAAGCTGTCCATCAAAAATAGTGCGTCTATCATTCATAGTTCTTCTACAGGAGTACTCAAAAGATTTCTAATACATTAGGGTCACTGGCAGTTTAGAGATATTCAAATTCATCTATTTCAATTGTAACACAATAAGTATAAAAACGTTTATAACAGTTTACTCCTGAGTTAAAAAGATGAAAACAACTTTCAAAGCTCGTTAACTGGTTCTCGAGACATGACATGCATAGTGATATACAGCTAGCTTATTCATTTTAAAGATTATCTCCAAAATCTTGCCCCATTTATGTAAAATACATCGGCAGATTCGGCGCAAAGCAATTGTTGTGTTGGAAAGTATTTTATAATCGATGCATTTGGCATGATTTATCTTTCTTGTTTCTTTTTTTTTTCTCTCTCATATTTTTTGAAAAGACGAGCTTCTACTAAGATATTTCGTGTCCCAGAATAGCATCTTGTTAGGGGCAGTCCCTTTTTCCGCCGCAGATAGAGCCACTTGGTCAGGAAAAGGACTTTTTCCCCAGTCAGGAAAGAAGGGGGATATCCGCAGAAGAATAAAGGATGTGAAAGCGGGGTGAAATTGTTTCGAGGATAATGATTTAAACTTCATTTGCACTTGGCAGTAGAACTTTAGATGCCATGCAGAAGGGATAAAGGGTTACTCAAGCAAACTTATCAGTGTGTTTTGAAAAGATCGAATATTTTTATGTATGAGAAAGTTATACTTACTGCTAGTCTTTTTTTGGAAGCACTAGACGGAAGTCTACTCTAGTCACTAGAGTGAACACAATACACTCTATTGACTAGAGTGTATTGTGTTCACTCTTGTATTTTCTGTCGACATATTTCTGTGGACATGGTTTGCGGATATCGACACGTTTCCGTTGCATTTTTCAAAAGGATTGCCAGGTAGTACGGGGGGAGGGTGATGCTGAAAGTCGCCAAGGCTCGTAATTTTTGATGATTGAAAGCCAAGTTTGGAGATAAAAATAAGTTTCGAAAACTGAGCCTAGCTTGGCGATATCATCTATAATCGAGCGAGAAAATGGAAAATGCTACAGTTTATTAGAAAGGAGAAGTAAAGTTAGAATATATTAGAATTAGAATTTATTTTAAAAATGAAACCAAAACACAAATCAATCTCTAAATTAAATAATAAAAAATATATTTCTCTTGATGACATTGCATCACAAAGGGGCATCAAACTTTTATTCTATGTTTCAAAAGAAAGTTAAAGGGGCACGTGGCATCATTTTGACAGTTTTAAGCTGCGCAATTCCAATGGAAATACGAGTTCTCGTTGCTTAAGAAAGATCTATTCAACATGACATTGGAACATGCTTTAAGAGGATCCGTATGGTAATGCGTTACGAGGAAAAACCAAATAAATTAAAGGAAACTGATGAGAATGAAAAGAAGGCTAGTAGATATTAGAGATGAGTTCGGGCTCATTTTTTGAAGCCCGAGCCCGCCCGAGCCCGAAGACTTTTAATCCGAGCCCGAGCAATATTATTAAAGTTGGAGCCCGAGCTCGCCCGAGCCCGAAATTTCAGCTAAAGACAAATAAAATTAACTACTTCATTAATAGGATACAATAATTTTTGGAGCTTCACACACCTTCTAGTCCCCCGTGCCGCTATTTTTTGAAATAAGTACGTCTATTTATCCCATGAATCACTTCTTAAAATCTGTTTCAAGGAGTATGTTCAACAAAGGAGAAATTTTTCACGAGCCCGAGCCCGCCCGAGCCCGAACGCAATCGTGAATTACAGAGCCGGAGCCCGTCTCATCTCTAGTAGATATCAGTGGCGGCCCGGTCAAAACTGTTAGTGCAGCCGGAAGCATATGAGCCCCCCCCCCCCCCCTCCGGACAGGAATGGAAAATCTTTGTTATTGAATTCGAAAGCTGGCGGATTAAGCCCTCACCGAGGAAAAAAAAAGAAATTACATATCAAATGTAAGAGATCCTGTTTTACTTTTCCATAAAATGGACATAAATTTCAACCAGCCGCTCTTAGCCTCAAAATTGCATTAATCCTTGTCTGATTCGAAGTTTCCTTAGAATTTTCTTTTGTAACGATAACTTGAGAAGAAAAAAAAAAAAAAAAGAAAACGTACTTATTTTTATAAGTCAAATCAATCCTCCTTTCTTTTAAACTTGCGAATCGGTCAGTGATGCACTCATAAAAAGGCGTTGTTTTAATTCAGATATCAATAATTTTAAAAGCTCTTTAAAATTTCCTATGTTTAAAGAATTTTTTCGCTCGCCATGTCCTCTAAATGCCAGTTCTTGCTTACTTAAAAACAATACTGCTTTGATGGGTAATTGTCCATTCATAAGCGTCTATTCAGGCTTACCTTCTTGATAAATTCAGCAATATAAAGTCGAGAGTTTGCCGAACATATATTCTCCTTACCCCCTCCCTCACTTCTCGAGCCAATCAGTGAGTCAAATTCACAAGTGCTGCCGACCTTTCAAAATCTTGAATGAGCTGAGTCTTAGCTGCGTACCCCCATTATAGCCTATGCCGGAGGAAATGCTTACGTAACCGTTGTCATGGCAACGGTGCTGCCAATTTTCTTATCAGCGCTCTGGGCTGAACCAAAGATTTTCCCAATTGAATTGCGGGAAGATTAAAGTGCTTTTTTTCTGAATGAGCGATCTGGCCACAATACGGTTTTTTTGTTTGGTTTTTTTGGAGATTTTTTTAATTTACCATAGGAATTCCATAATTCTAATCTGAATTTAGGAAAATTAGTAGAATAAATTATTTTAAAGTATGTGCTGATAATTTCAAGTGCAGCCCGGCTGTACTTGCTGTATCCCACGAGCCGCCACTGGTAGATGTATTATATCGTGTATTTTTTTCTTCTTATTTAGTAATCTGATCTTTTTATAAAATCTTCTTAGCTAAAGAAGTTTTAAGGCTTTTTAAGTAAAATCCTATTAATGTTATAAAGGCAAAAAGTTGGCGAGTTTGTATGTTTGTTACTCTTTCACACTGAAACGGCTGCGCAGATTTGGATGAAATTTGGAATGGAGGTAGCTTATACCCTGGATTAACACATAGGCTGCTTTTTATCCCGAAAATAAAAACACTCCCGTGACACACATAAAAGCTATATTTTATCCCGAAAAAAAAAAAAGCAACTGACGTGATTTTCATTTTATGGAAGAGTCGATAGGTGACGCTAATTACCCTAAACGGATGCGATATCAGCTGATTAGCAATTCAATTCCAAGTAGGTTGTAAAGCAATTAAATGTACAATTAAAAATGTGATTAAATGTACAATCAATCACATTTAGCATAGTCTGAATCGATTAACGTTACAGTTTAGTTGAATGCATTATTGCGATGTTTAGTTGAATACAATATAGCGATAGTATAAATAGGAAAGTTTGCGACTTTATATTTTGTTACTCTTTCATGTTGAAACAGCTAGACGGATTTGAATGTAATTTGCGATGGAGATAAAACTTATACCTCTATTTAACACCTGGGCCACCTTTTATCCCGGAAAAAACACTTTTCTCATGATTTTTTTATAGCTTTCTAAATTTTGTGGCACATTCCAAAGCATGGCGTAAAACTGAATATCCCGCTGCAGGAGCAGCAGGCAAATAAAGTATGAATATATAACTATACTCCCAGCTAGAAAAAGTTTGAAAAAAAAGTGTAAAAAAAAAGGACACAAAATCCGAACGGATTTGGCACCTCTGCTTATGCAAAAAAAAAGTGCAAAATAAATTGTGCACAAAAAAGCACTAATTGATTAGTATGGGAGAAAGAAAAGGAGGCGAGTTCGGTTGATTCTAATGAATGACGGCGTAGCTATGACGTCACGAAAGGTGTTCTGCTCTTGATTTCTGTGATTTTTTTCTTCTTTCAATTAATGATTACTTTATATTGGTGCTGCCATCTATCATTATACGTAAGAACGAACATGAGGACTGCAAGTAATTTTAAAACTGTTGTTTTTGCAAGTAATTTTAAAACTGTTTTTTAAAACTGTTGTCGGGGCTCGAACTATGGACCCTACAGGTGGAGGCAATCGTGCTAACCACCAGACGCCGCTTAACTCGGGATGAATTGACTAAAGTTTCAAGTGAGAGTTGTTTCAATTTCGGTATGGGAGCTTTTATGTATCGATATACATTAAGTTAGACTTTTGTCTGTACATTACTTGGGATTCAAATTTTGCGATTTCTATCCGTTTCAAGAACCTAGGACCCCAGTACAACCGTTTAAAAAGAAAAGTTTGTCTTCTACTGTTTTGTCACTCTGCCCGTGACGCTTTTTTGTTTGTTTGTTTGTTTGTTTGTTCGCGCATCACGTAAAACTGACTGAAGGGAATAAAATGAAATTTGGCGACATGATGGATGGTCACTCAAATTAAACTATAGGCATCGAATTTTTAAAAAGATTTCATTAGATTTTGAGATTTTACGAAGAATGTTTCAAACTGTTTTCTTCGCTTTGTTCACACAGAAACGACTGAAGCGAAAGAAACGAAATTCGGAGACATGATAGGTGATCTCTCAAATGCATTACTGGGATCTAATTTTTAAAAATTTTGAATAATTTTGAGATTTTGCGAAAATGATTTCAAAATACGTAAATATTTGTTCGCGCATCATGTAATAACGACAAAAACGAAAGAAATGAAATTTGGTGATATGCCAGAGATCACTCATCTTAAACTACAGGCATCGAATTTTTAAATTTTTTTTTATTAGATTTGAGATTTTGTGAAAATCGTTTCAAACTGCGTAAATTAATGCTTACACATCACGTAATATAATAACGACTAAAGTGAAAGAAAGGCAATTTGGTGACATGATAGGTGATCACTCAACTTAAGCTATAGGCGTCGGATTTTTTAAGATTTTTGATTTGATTTTGAGATTTTTGAAGAAAATCGTTTCGAAATGAGCAAATATTTTTTCGCACATCACGTAAGTACGCGATGTGCTTAAGCGAATAAAATGGAATTTAGTGATACGATAGGTGGTCATACAACTTAAAGTATATCCGTAGAGTTTTTTAAAATTTGGATTAGATGTTGAGATTTTGTGAAAATTTATTCAAAATGTGTAAATCCCAGCTAGAAAATATTTGCAAAATTTTAGCAAAAAATTATAGATTGTGGACAATTTGTGCATAAAAGGTGAATATTTTTGAATACTTCGAAAAGTATCCACTTTTTCTACACAATTTTTGACAACATAGAATATGCACTTTTTTGTATGCATAAAAATTGCAAATAATTCCTACAAAAAGTGTATATATTTCAAAATAATCAAAAATATTCACTTTTTATCCACAAATTGTGTACAATCTCCTTCTTTTGCAAAAAAAGTGCAATAATTTTCTACCGGGGCTGTGATTGATATAATATGATTAAAAAAATTGTGACAAGTTAACTCAAAATGGTTGAGTAAACATAGCCTTATACAGCAAAATTACAAATATTGGAAATAGGAAAAACGCACAGCTATTAAAAATACGTGTATTGATGAAAAGCAAAACAGATTATTGCATCAGTGATTGATATCAGCTGATTTGTGTTTTAGCAAATTATGACCTAACACCTAATGCCCCTGGACGCGGTTAGTACAAGATAAAAGTCTAAACGCTTCAGAAAGGGTTCTTTGGATTAAAAAACTGAACAAGTTGAAATCGACTTAAAACTATTGCAGTTACCCTTATCTTAATACCTGATTAAATTTTATGGCAAATAATATATATTATCTTTCACACGGAGTTTTCAATATGAAGCTGTATTCTGACGACCTAGGATTAACAATTTCCTTAAAATAGCAGAATTTCTTTGAGGGGGGGGGGGAACTAAATATACATGCAAAAACTGAAAAGAAAGAAACACTTGGGGGAAAATATTTATTCGAACATTTATTACACAAAAAAAATATATATATATGTAATCGAAATAGCATTGACTCATCATCAGATCTTAAAATTACAAAACCCAGAAACTTGGGAACTGGTATGTATGTTCCTTTTAACTTCTAGGTGCTCGCTAAGAAAGAATTTTTCGAAAATAGAAATTACAAAGAGGTGCACGGGTGTACAAAATATAAGCAGATGTTTACGCCAAAAATTGCACCAAGTGCAATTCATTTGAGTTTGTTTTTAGCTGGAATCACGCGAGTTTGAAATGATTGTAATAATCTCTGTAATTTAAGGAGTCACATGAGAATCAGTCTGTATAAAACAAATCTATAAGCAAATTCGAATTCCACATTAGTGACTTAGTGTTTGCCATCACTTGGCGACTTCAAATGTTTCGATAATATGTTAACTGTTCTTCTTAAGGACCTGGATTTTCTGATAATGGTAAATACATACAATAATCATTTTACTAGCTTTCTTTTATTTATTTTTTTTTAAGTTTCCAGTTAAACTTCTTTATTTCCGTAACTATAAAAAGTTCACAAGGATTACAAAGGATTTAAAATATTCAGAAAATTTTAAATTACTTTCGTAAATCTTGTGCGCTATACATTTCTGTTTCTAAAACCGTTTTTTTTTCTTTTTTTACGACGTTTGGAAAGGAAGATAAGCCATTTAAATACCCATAGCCATCCCATAGCCACATCATCAGGTGTGAAACAACATGAGCTAAGAACTTTAAATGCGCTTTTCTCATCATTTTGTTTTACCATTTTGTTTTCACTATTAACGCAATAACTTCTATATTAATAAAGATTTTTTAAAGATATTTGTTTTCATAGCTATTTTCTTCTATTTTAATTTTTTTTAATTTGCAAAAGGCCTTAAAAAATGCATATTCGGTCACGTCCATACTTTATTTTCCTTTAAAAATTCAACGGACATTAAAAATTTTTTTCGTCATTTCAAATGTCATTGCCATATATATACCAACCTCACTCTTAAAAAGGCAGATTCATTCAGTTACAACTGTGTGTGTAGTGTTAGCCGTTTTGATAAATTTTAGTGAAAATTTACTAAAAGACCTTATTTTCTCAAAATGTAAGACAATTATAAATAATTTGTTGGGCAATTTTCTTTTTCTATCCTGCAATTTGCCTGAAACACTTATTAAAAAATTGTTACTTAAGTTACAAATTTGTCCTGAACGTAGGCGGATACATTAATTTTTGCTTTGATATCTGCCGTCGCAAAATAATTTATTTCCGATATTTTCTTTACCGTCTGCTTTCCGGATTTTTCATTTTCCATTTGTGTTACAATATTAAGCTTTTAATTTAAATTGAATAATTCGATTTTTATCACTGGTTAGACCCATGAATCCATAATTAAGGGTAGGAAACTTTCATGAGGCTAAAGCTCGCCAAACGATTTCTAAAACCAGAGAACTCTGCTTAACCAAGGCTAAATTTTATCACGCACTCTCCAATGTTATAGCTCAACATCGTCAAATCTGGCGGAAAATATTTGTTGTGGTGGAATGTGTTTTATAATCGATGCGTGATTTAACTTTCTTGGTTTAGACAAACGCATGTTTATCGCTGTTTCTTCTTCGCAAAGTAAGATTTTTGACTATTTAGAGTGCAGGGTACAAGTTTCTACTATAATAATTTCTAAAAATGCAAAATAATTTATCTGAAAATAATTAATTTTAATGAATGTAATATCTATTTCACGGTACATGAAATATTTCAGAACAAGAACTTCTGTGATTTTTAGTGATCTTTCTCTCTTTTTTTAAATGCACCATTTTTTCGTTTTTCTTTATCTAGAGAGCTGCTTGATGACAGAGATTATATTATCTTTTTCACTATCTAAAGAATTATTATTTTTTTAATTCAATAATTTTTTTTTTAACCTCTCAATTTCATAATCCTTTTTTATCTCTTACTTAAATATTTTATACGCTTAGATAGCTTTCAATGAGTTATTAATTTTAACTCAAGATATGAAATATTGCTAACTTTTTGTTGCAAAAGTATTTTTATTTGTGACGTATCGATTTTTAAAACAATACATGAAAATAGTGAACGAAAGAAAGATTTATGTTCGAAAACTTTTTTAGGGGAGGAAAAAAACCTACAAGGGCATTCCGAAAGTACATTTCGTTTTCTTTTCTTTCTTTTTTTTTTTTCACACGGAAACTTTATTGTTTAAAAAAACGCATCATGCCATCATGAACTTACACCCTGCGCTCTTTTTTGACTTAGTCACCACCGGCATTGAAACATTTGTCGTAGCGTACAATCAGTCTGAAGACACCACTGAGATAAAACTCCCTGTTTCGTGATTAACATCGTTTTGGAGTCCCGTAAATGCGGCTTTCAATATACTATAGGCATGATCACAGGGCATGGAGTTTTACCAGAGTAGTTCCTTAAATTGATTGCACGCTACGACAAATGTCTCAATGTCGAGGGCGACTAGGTTGAAAAATAGTGCAAGGTGTATTAATAAAATCACGATTTTCTTTCGTTCTTTTTTTCTTTCTTTTTCAAAAAAGTTCTCGTACGGAAATAAATGACGAAACTTACTTTTGGAACGTCCCTCGTAGGACACACACACACACACACACACAAAATCTAATCGGAGAAAATGCATGCGGTTTCGCTCATGTTACAATAAATATCAGCAATAGATAAATTTCGTGTAAATTTTAATAATATTTTTAATCTGAAGGGATAGGCAGGAATCTAAACACTTAGTATCATTAAAAGTTATATTCCTTTATATTCCTTATCCTAAAGTTATATTCCCCTATTATGATTTTTTAATTTAAAATATACAATAAGAAAAATATTGGCCTGAAACGATAAATATTTCAGCAACTGAATTTTTTAAATGGAATATATACACTTCTTTATTTTTCCCTAAAAACTAATAATATTTTGGATAATTACTCACAATTATGATGTTTCTTACCTTTAATCCCTCTCTTAGTCCCTGCATAGAAAGAAACCATTGCGCGATTTTGACCCATAAAATTCTTGTGACGATATTTTGAAAAGAAAATTTTGTGAGAATTACTGGAACCGTCTTCCTTTGAATTTCGTATCAGTCGTTAATTTTTGAAATTACTTTAAAAACTTTATAGCTTCAAAGGAGTTAATTCTGCCCGGAGAAAAATTGATAAATAAAAAACTTCTTTTGTATTTCTTGAAATATAACTGATACTGTTTCAAAATCTTCAAAACCATATCAACAGATTACACTGCAGAGAAAGTTTTTGGTTTTAAGTTATGTTTCAACACATCAGATAGATAAGATTCCACGAGGGAAAATTTATCAGATTGTGTAATTTTTTTTAAGATAAACTATATCTTAGGAATTGATATCCGTTGCAGATTTTAAGATAGTGATTCTATGTAACGCTTTGACGTTTAGTGAAATTAAAGTTTCAAAATTTTAAGTGAACACTATCAAAATGTTTGACATTCTGATGGAGATTTTCAGTTTAATCTGTACATAACTTGAATGCTCGAAGTCTGTCAAAAACAGCCTTGCGCACCAGAGACGTACGTGCGTACATTTTTATAACGTTCCACATAAATACCATGGACGTACCTGCGCACATTCCGCGTACTATTGAATACTTCTACTAATTATATTGTATAGTTCAGCCTACTAATTGCATTTAAATAGCCATAATAGGTTAATAAATTTATTAAACATAATTTAATAACCTATTATTACGGCCCCTTTATGGTTAAATTGGCCCGGTGTGCAAGGGGTTAATTCGTGAATGTGCTGTTAAAAGGGCCGTAATACCAAGTAAGACAAAACAATAACTTTATATTAATTGGCTATTTTTCTTAAATTTCATCGATTTTTAAAAAATGTTTATTTGATTTTGTAGTTTTTTTTAAAATTGTGCAAAATTTTCTTGAAGCATAATAGTAAAATATGTACAGTGAATCAAACAAAATTTAGCTACAGGCGAGGAATGATCTTGATTTTAAAGGCTCATTCCTATAAAATAAACGTCAATTTTGAAAATAAAATCTTTTCTCTATTGATAATGTCATGCAGCACATTGTTACTCTCAATCCTGTAATCTTTTAACAATACACGGAAGTTACAACTTTGTTTTCAATACTTTCGCTAATATGGTAATTAAATTCTTTAAGCTCTAACAATGCTGACGAAAATTCAGGCTTTTTTGGAAATCTGCATTACACACTAATCCGTCAACGACGGGTACTTCAGCTAGCTCAAAATAAAACATGATTGTTCAAAAGCTTTTTTTTTCTCTGGCTGTTATAAATCGTTATAGTCACTAAGCTAAGGTCAGAAATTGGTTAACTGAGTCAAGATGTGCTGGGGTATGGATTATTTGGCTGTTATAAATCACTGACATATCCAAGGGGTGCCATGGGAGCCTGGGCAGCCCACGAAATTTTAGATTTTTGTTAATTGTGTGTCAATAAACCAAGCATTTTTGTGACCAATTCTGCCTTTTTCACGTTTTGCCTTTCTTTTCGAAATTCTTTTCCCGCTACTTCCCTGTTATAAATGTATCTGTGAATTAAGAACACGCGACTTGTAGGATATACTTCATTTATCTTTATTATTTCTTCTACTTCTGGCACTACATTTTTGTTTCCCTATTCAAAAATTTATATGCCTTTCTTTAATTAGTTTTTGTTTACTATCTATTTTCGAGCAATTTTTTAAATACAATTTCAGTAATCTTTATGATATTCTAAAGGAAATTTGTTCTTTTCTTCCCAAATATTTACACAAGGCTTTGAGGGTGAATTTTTTCCATTGCATTTTGAAACGAGGACAATTAAAAAAAAAACCCATTCCTTAAATGGGAAAGGTGGCATCCAATCTCTACAAATGTGAATACATTCAGATCTTAACAATTTTAAAAAAGGACTCGTTTTAGCCAAACTACTTTCTGAAGGGTAAATATTCACTTTATCAAGGTGTAAATTACCATCTTAAGTTACAGAAGACTAAATGCTCAATGCTTTAGAGGTTGGATATATCGCTGTATTTTACTCCTTTTGAGTGACATTTCACTCTTTTCATTTCAAAGCGTAAAGCGCCATTGCAAACGATATTTTACCCACAAACCAATTAACCTACTTTTTATTCTTGATCATATCACCAGTAAAACTAATCGCTATCTTTCTTTTTGACATGTGACGAACCAAATACTTTTGCCCTTGCACTGACACGCCAGACTCATTCTGGTGTAAAATCCAGATCTATCAATCGAACATAATTACGCGACAAGATGTAGCTGGGAAAAGTTCTCGCAGACATGGGAGAAAACGGTGAATGATTCCTCAATGTCACGATTACCATCATGTGATGTTAGGATTAGAGTTTAATAAGATTATGCAACGATGCTTGCTCTCACATCCTGCCATTTTACGGTTATACGTTAGAGTGGACTTAGAAAAGGAAATAAATTTATTGTATAACAAACACACTTTACATAAAAAAATTTTAAAAATCACTACCCCAAATACTAACTGAAGTTAAAAAAAAAAAAAAAACTTGATAAAGCAACATACATAAAAGTTATTTATCAAACTCTACACGTGTTTTGATCAGAAAATTCTTTTCAGTCTGTGAATGGACTTCTGCTGCTGTTTAAGAAGATCGAAATTTTTTCGATCGAAACACGTGTACACAGTTTGATAAGTACCTGCTGTGTGTGTTATTTTACAAGTTTTACTGATTTTATCTTTTTAACTCCAGTTTCTTTTGAGTGATTTTTGATTACCAACTAATGTTTTTGAAAGAAAATCAAGCCCCGATTTTGCTAATGCAGGGATTGGACTCTGAGACATGAGGCTCAAACGAGGGCATTACACCAAAGGACTTTTAAAGGGAAGTCGATGGAAATCAACTGCCAAAGTGACCAAGGCTGACTAGAATGTTCCTGAATATTCTAGCACATTCCAGATTGTTTGTGAATGTTCGAGAATACTGTAGAATACTACTCTCATTGGAAGTCGATCTAGCAGCTGGAAATAGAGCTACAAAATTTTTGAGAATGCCACAGAATGTTCAAATATGTTCGAGGATGACCTACAATGTCCCAGAGGGTTCTGGACATTCGAATTTGACGCGTTTTTACAGATAAAATGTTCGACCTGCTCTACAACTCTTTCTCATCATCATGATCGATCAGTATTCCGTCCTAGGAAAGTGCACCCTTTGCTCTCTTTCACTGAGTAACTTAAAATTCGAATTCCTAAAACTTATTCCTTTTTACAATTAAAAAAATACTCAAAATTCCACAATAACATTTAAAGCGTTTTACTATTTCTCAAAATAATAGCTTACAATTTTTTTTTTAATGTTAAAAAAAATATAAGCTATTTTTCCTATGCATAGATTGGAGTACTCAGTATTTAAAAATTTGTGCAATAATTGGGGAAAAAATGAAAAACATGTTTTACTAATTTCACTATATTTTTATCTTGTGCAAAAGAAATATTTTTAAAATCCTGGATAGTAATTCTCTTAAAATAAAAATAAATTTCATCAAGGGTGGATTACTGTAAGAGATTCAGTGTACAGGAGAAAACACTATATTCCCTTACAGGTAACTTATACGTTTATGAAAATGACACAGCATAGAGAAGAACTGTGAAACTGGCTAACTATATAACTGATAGTGGATATAGATGTTACGGTGTAGTAAAAATCGAATTAACTGTCTACATTCGTGTAAATAAAGGTGAAGTATAGTTAGAATGTGCGTGACATGAATTAGAATAGTATAGTGTAGTGTTTAGTGTATTAGAACATGCCTGACGAACACTGTAAAATAGTTTTAGTAGGTAATTTTAATATAGGTTTCAATTCTGAAGAAGTGTTTTATGGAACAAAGGAGACAAACGCGGTACACTCATGGATTATGATGCACATTCCAAATAGTATTTATAAAGTGAAGTATAGTTAGAATATCCTTGACGAAGATTGTGAAACAGTTTCAGTAAGTGATTTTAATGCAGATTTCCATTTCAAAGATATGTTTTATAGAACAAGGAAGAAAAATATGGCACACTTATGAATAATAATACACTTTCCGACAAAATGAAATAAGGAAGACAAATAGACCCGGTGCACTGATTATGATTTGCTTTTAATATAAAGCACTTTAGTGCGTATCTAAAATTTGAAAGTGTTTCAGATTTTTATTATACTTTTTTCATCGTTTCTCTTATTACATTATTTAATTAAAAAGTTATTCAAACAAAGGTAATAAAAAATTAGCCAAGACTGATTGCAGATAATAGAGTAATTTATCGGCAGATAACGATTTAATATATATTTTTTTCGATTGAAAAATATTTTTATCGAGAATTTTAATTATTTTTATTAGTCCTGAATCACGTGAAAAGAAATCCTCGTTTTTTAAAAACTCTTGGCGGCAGTTGTCGAAGCTGATCCCACATTCATCCAAGGCTGCAGATGTATTGACGTCCGTAAAAGGAATTGAAATATCAAAAACATCACTCTTCAATCAAACCATGTCATATGCAAAGCATTTCAGTTTAATGTCTTTTTCCACAAAACGCACAATCTATACGTCAGAAATACTTGCACGTGTTATGAGTGCATTTTGAGATGTAAATATGTCGTCCAGCTTGTAAAGCGCAAATATGTAGCTCAGCTGTTAAGCTGTTATCTACAGCGTTGTTTAGAAACTTTGTTTAGAAACAGTGTTGAATTTCCGACTTTCAGTACAACTAAATATCAATGTTTATAACCGTTGGAATGATGCACCAGTGAAAATGCTGCAATGTTTAGTCCCGAAAAATGCAATTCAGTGGTTTGTAAAATTTTCCTAAGTAGTCGATTTCCTTTTTAGATTTGTTAAGCCGTGAAACATTAACATATTAATTTTTATCATTTAAAAAGCATTCTATTACTTTTTATCTTTTGAATTCCCGACCAAGACAATTTTTATACACAGTTTCTGTTAACCGAGATTTCCAATATCCGAGATATTAGTTGTGCCAATTAGCTCGGATAATCGAGGTTTTAGTTTACTTTAATCTACTAGCTCTTGTTATTACCGACAACTTTATTTTGTCAATTTAATTATTTAGAACAAAAATTATATTCGAGTTTATATAATAGTGATGAAAATAACAGTAAAAGAGTAATTCTTATTAATTGAAAATTAGAGAATATTACTAAAACATTCTGAACAACATTCAATTTCAATATTACTGAAACATTTTGAAAGCAAAGCTTTCAAAATGTTTCAGTAAAGCTTTATTGAATCATTCTATCATCTATCTACATAGTCATTCGTTTAACTATACAAATGTTCCCAAATTAAAGAAGACAAATATGGTTCTTTTATTATTTAAAAAGTATTACCAAAATTCAAAATCTTCCATTCAAAGCCAAGTTTTATAATAATCTTTTTTTTCTTCTCAAAGAAGTTTTAAAATATCATATTATTATTTACTTTATTACTTTTAATGTAAAAGTAATTTAAAAAACTTGAAAGTAAACGTATAAAGCAAGTGGATCTTTGCTTTAACTTTTGTAAATTTCTTTGAAATAAATTTTTCATAGAAAGCTTTTGTCCCTGAAGCTTGTCATATGTATATAGAGGGTGTTTACAAAGAAAACTTCTCCGATATACCCGATATCAATCCATAACATCATGCATTTGAAAGTACTTAATGCTCTTTACAGGCTTCTTTACTAGGTCTGTCTTTTCCTGGAATACAGATCCGTAAACTTGTCTGACTGTGTTATTTTAATAAATATATGCAAGGTGATTCCAAATTAGATTGAAAAATTTCTAGGAGGCGCAGGTTATAACAAGACGGTTCCGAATGACATACCAATGTGGGGTCGGAAACGTCATGCTAATGCACCTGTTAATAATGGCTTTGAAAGATGAGTTGAAGTGCTCGTCTAATTTCTTAACCACGTTTCATAAACACTGGACTCTTCTCCAAGAATTTCATCAAAGTAATGAAAAAGAATTTCTGAATTAACAATTTTTATGGAGTACAATCTGTGAAAGATGCATTGTTTTTTGAAAAACCGTGGTCGGAAAGTTCACTACTACTTGACCACTTCTTTTAAAGTAATTATTAACAGGTACACGAAGACGACGTTTCCGACTCTACATTGCTATGTGATTCTGAACCGTCTTGTTGTAACACAACCCTCCTAGAAATTTGACAGTCTAATTTGGAATCACCCTGAGGGGGGGGGGGCACACGGGGTGGTCACGCACACACACAAACACACACACACACTCGAAATTAGGATTGTTTAAAACAACAGAGTTTTCACGGTTAAAATTACAGTGAAAAAATGACTAAATTTTCCAAAGATAACACCCAATTTTTTCTGTGAAAGTGGATGAGCGCATTGAAAAAACCATAAATGGCTTTGTAACGATACACGCATGACGAAAATTAGCGACGTAAAACATTTGCAACAAAGAGCATTGTAACTGTAGCAAATCACTGACAGCCCAAGTGAGGAGATGCAAGTTATTTTTGTTGGAATTAGAATTTTTCAAGTGCCATACTGTTAGTTTAACATTTCTTCTATCCATTCCAGTGAATTAATGCGAATATTGTCAATGTACCTTCTCTCTGTGTTGAATTCGGTTCTTTACAATGCTCTTCGTTGCAAATGTTTTACGCTGCCAATTTCTGTCATGCGTGTATCGTTCCAACGCCATTCATGATTTTTCGATGCACTGAAGCAGAAAAGAAGTGATTGTTGCTATTGGAAAATTTAGAAATTTTTTCACTGTTATCGTAACCATGAAAAGTTCTATTGTTTTAAACAATCATAACCTCTTTATAACTACATCTGAAATCTCATCCCGTTTGGTTGAACGGAACGGTGGCTAGAGGTCCATATACAGGGGAAGTTCTTTTTTATGACTGTTTATTAAATTAACACAGACAAATTTAAGGATCTAATATATTTAAGGAAAAAGCAGACCAAGTAAAGAAGCCTGAAAAGATCATTAAGTACTTTCAAATGCATATTATGGGTAGGAGGGTAAAATACTTAATATTTTGGGGATAGACCATCCGAGAAACTGCACATCTACCAAATACGAAACGAACTTTCAAATTGTATTGCATTACATTAAATGCTCAACTTTATCATTTACGTTTGTTAACTAATGTAATTTTAAATATAATTATTCAGTTTCAGTGGGTGGAAAGTAGCCTTTAATTCCAGATTAAATAATACTTTGGTGTACAAAGGAAATAAATTATCTTACAGTTTAAACTTCCAATTTCAAAATAGGCTCTAGCGAGGGGCCATAGCCCTCTCCGAACTTTCTGTTTTAGAAATTTAGATTCGCATAATTCACAATTGCACACGTATAATTCGCATCTTGAAGAATTTATAGACTATCTAAAAAGTTCTGTTGCCCCTCCGAAAATTCAGCCTTGAGGCGTCCTTGCCCAATTTAGGATTTTTGTAAGAGATACTGGACATGGAAAAACATGTATTTAAAAAATCAACATGTAACACAACAAGTATAAAATTCTGAATAGAGTCCTTCAGAAGAAAATCGAAAATAATTCCCCCCTCCCTCAAAATTACCGATTTATTTCGGAGCATTCCCATCTCTAATTGCAAGGCACTTTCCAACACAATCATTTTACTCAAACATATACAACCAGTATCGTACTCAACCACTCTCATGCAACAATTCGCATTTTGGTGGCTTAGTTAATTGGGATTAAGAAACAGTTTATTTCGTCCCCTATTTTCTGAGTAATCCCTATGCAAGAGCACCTTCCTATATAAGTAACTGTGTACAGGTGCATAACTAATGAAGAAAAGCAAAAAAATTCTTCTTTCAAGCACCATTCAGAGCATTATCTACGCACGCCTATGAGATTTGTTTTAGATACCTCCGTAAAAGAACCTGCACCTGTTCTCTTTAACCCTATAACACGCAGTGTTCCCGCTCTGGGAACACCAAACTCTGACGTTTTGACTGTTGCCAGTCACGAAGAATAGATTTGATTTCTATAAAAATAGTTGCGGGTGACATAGATCCACGAGAATCCTTTACTTTTTAGCACGTCATTTCCCGTAAAGAAATGGTCACGATTATTTTTAACAGCACTGACACCTGCTGAAAAATGGAAGAATGCGAGAACAGCTGGATAGATTGCCCAATGCTGAAAAAAGGGCAGCCGTTGCCATCGCTCGACTTAACTACCAGCAAAATGGCGGACGATCGAAACTGCTGTGCGTCAAAAAAGGGTCTCTAGATCTGTGGCACGCGATGAACGTTTCGATCGTCCGCCATCTTGCTGGTGGTTAAGTCGAGCGATGGCAACGGCTGCCCTTTTTTCAGCATTGGGAAAGGGTTTCGCCTCAAAGGGTTAATTGATGGTATACTGTCAAAAGCACCAGTGATATACTTTACACATTTATTTTACTCGAAATAAATTTACGACTGTTATTACAGTATGACCGACAAATGGACGGACCGACAGACAAACCGATATCATCAGTGCTTTAAAACTTTGTAGGAAAATGTTCAAGAGGAATTGAGCCGACAGTTGGAGCTTCTCTCGTCATCTTCTGTTGCATCACTCAGCTCTTGTAACACTGACGCGAGCATCGTCTCATCCTTCTTTTCACACTGATTATTTTCCGCCTTATCTTTGATTCACCATATTGATACGATATGGAAAGTGCTTCGCGCTGTTGTGCTGTCTGATGGCCGCTGACGTATTTGTAGTTTCAATATTCACAGCTGTTGCAAAACCGATAACTGGTGATTTGCTCTTGACTTACGTCATATCATCTCAAGATGTCAGGTAGCAGAAAAAAAAAAAATAGCACTGCAGTCTTCGGTGAAGAGGAAAAGTTTGAAACTCGTTTAAATATAACAGGAAAGCTGATGAAAAATAAAGAATGACCTAAATAAAATTTATGTGACATTCGCAATAGGATTTCTTCACTGGTACAGAGCAGAAGGCAAAAGTTATTTCAAAAAGGCACCTATCTGAAAATTAATCTTGTCACCATTTTCCTTTTAACTCGCAGGTATATTTATATCTATGCACTGATATTTCTCCAAGAAATGGATTATCTGACTCCTAAGTAATAAGAATTCGACTTATCTCTGATTTTATTATTTAGTTTGCATTTTCGTTACATTTCTTTTCTTTAGTTCCGTGGTCATTTATCAGTCGTGTATATACTTGGGCATCGGGTACTCTTGTGGAAAATTTCTAAGATTTCGTTCTCTTTCTCTATGTCCAAAGGAAAATGTCTCGGCTTTATTTTTCAAAGCATCGTTTGACAATTTAATCACCAAATCAATCCATAGCTAAAACCCGTAGTACCCAATCGCTGGATGTCTACAGGTTTGTCTACTATTTGCAACCGGCTTTGTCTAGTTAAGACCGTAGTTCGAAAAAAAAAAAAACCATGCGATTCTGGTACGTACATATAATAAACTTGAAAATTTTTAGGTTATTTCTGCACAAGCTGTATTATGCTCGGTAATAAACGATAAACTTTCACCAGTTAACGAAACTTCCAGGAAAAATTCTTAAAAGTCGAAAAGTTTGCAAAACGTGTCAGTTTTTAAAAAAAATTGCCGAAAAATTCTAAGTTTTTTCCCTAAAAGTTTCATAAAAGACACATTTTTTGTTTGTTTGTTAATTACAGTGTGTAGTGCAGCTTACGAAGAAACATTCTGATTTTTTCGAGTGTCTAGCCCAATTAATTCATTTTAACTTGCCTACAAAAGGCAATGAAGAAAGAATTTGTTTCTTCGAACAACAGCATCAAGTTCCCTCCTTCAACGCTTAGAAGGCCGGAGCTGGCACATCCACAGTCGATGACTTTGACCACTGGAGGAGAATAGAGCTTCTGATCATGTTCCACATGTGAAGTCTTCCGACTAGCAACTGGAAGATTTTGTGTTCGGTTCCCATCCTACCACTGAGTGTAGGGGATGCACGTGATCACTAAATCTGTGATTCTGAAAACCCTCTCGGGCGGTCGCTAACTGCTTCAGAGGGGTGCCAATTCTTCACCTCCTCCACCTTCTGATGAGGATCGAAATGGGGATGTAAATTATGAGACAGCGGAAATTTTTTCTAAACGACGCATTCGATGACGAGAGTTAGTCCTTTGTCAACCAAACAATCCGATCAACTTAGTTTGGTAGGTTCCGCTCGAAGTCATCATTAAGACTACCACATCAATTTCCTTATTCCTTATTACCAATTCCTAATTATATTTTCCTTATTATTATTACTTTAATAAGCAATTAAAAAAATAAACAGATAGTGTCAAAGACAAGAAAAAAAAAATCTTAAGTTTTTTTTTTTTTTTTTTTTCCCCGTCTTCAAAAGCTGGATCATGTGCTCTTTCAAATGGTGAAACCTACAAAAATTATGAATCTGTGACAGATTTTTTTTTTTTTTTTTTTTAAACTTACGTCTGTGTCGCATTTCAACCTTACTTGCATTGGCAGTCATTGTTTAAGGTTATTTTAAAAATGTTCAACTATTTGAAATTATATAATATTCTATTGAAAATTATATATCGAAGCTTATAAAAGAACGCATTTCCTGTTGAAAATCGCTTATGCAGGATGAAAGTTTTTTTTTTTTTTTCCAGAGGAAAATGAAACAATCCTTATAAAGATCAGGCTGAGGCTTATTATTTCAAGACTGAAACCGAGATATTGCAATCCCGAAATCAAAATTTAAATTAATATACATGAATTGTATTCGAAGAGTTTCATACGTCAACTGGGCTCCTGCCCCCTCCCCCCACCTCCTTGCTTCTTTTGAAAATTTATTTCAAAAGAGTGTGTTTAATAAATCAGAAATTTCTCATGACCCTGAACTTACCTCATCTCTAATACAAAAATCTATAAGGGTAGTGATAAAGAGAAAGCATTTTATCGGCTTTAACCTGCTCGTTTACCTTCGTCAGTGTGGCAGAGCATGGCACATGAGCTATCGCTAGGTGAAAGCAGCTTGGGCGGAGGACTTTTTAAGGGGGCTGTAACGCGTATTCAAGTTACACCTGGAGAAAACTGTCCAGAACTCTAGACCGTTAGTTCGACAGCTGCGCGACAGTTTTGAACCCTGGACCATTACACTTCAGCCATCTAACATGTTCAGTGTCTTATCTACTCGGCCATGGAGAGGACAGGAAGGAAAATTACAGGAGATGAAATCGTAGAAAAAGTACTTGTAGTACAGGGGAAAAAATACTTAACTCACTCATTAAACCTTCATTAACCCTGGAGGGAAAATCCATTTTTCTTTTTACCTAGTCATGAAATCACCTTGATAATAAATAAAATTATTCAAAAAGATCTAAATTAAAAAATTTCAAATCATTTTAGAAGAAACAATTCTTTTCTTAACTAACCCCCTCCCCCCCCCAAAAAAAAAAAAAGAAAAATTATAATCGGTATTATAGTCGGCAAATATTATTAAAATATAATAATAAAAACTCGGCTGTTCGAGCCTCGTCAGGGGGAGCCCCCCCCCCCTGAGCCCCCTAATTTTTTAGTTTCATTATTGCCATATTAAAACGATATTAATTGACTATGTCATTTTATCTCTCATTTTTCGTGTATTTCGCCTGGTAAACCCTACGTTGAAATTTTTATGATTGTAACCTATTTGTAGAAAAATACATGTGATGCATATTCTACAACTTACGATATATTGTAACAGCAGATTAGAATTGTCGTGAACTAATTGTATTTACATATATGTAAAATTATGTCGCTACTTTGGGACACATTTTTCCGGACAATTTTCAATAAAAGGGGTGAGAGATAAAGTGACATAGTCATTAATAAAATATGAGCTTAATAGTTTTTAATGGCTCAGTGAACGGTTCCGTGCTCGTAGCGTACATCTTCCCCGCCACCTGTTTTCACCACAGTAATAATTGAAAAGAAGAAATAAAAAGGCAAATCCATCTAAATATAGATCTACTTTAGTAGCGGCCATTTTAGTCCACAAAATCGTAGGTTTTATTACTACTATTTATTTTGAACAAATAAGGTGAAGTTTAAATCAAGTCAAGAAAAAATCATTGTATTATTATTATTATTATTTTTTTTTTGTTTAAGGAACTGTTTTACGGCCGATTCCCAATTATAATGAAGTGTTTAAAATAAAAAATTGTATCTAGCGGTGTATACTTCTTTAGCTTGTTCGAATATTGGATAGAGCTTCAAATATTAAAAACAGTGCTGGCTATAAA
This sequence comes from Cheiracanthium punctorium, assembly GCA_038373885.1. Taxonomy (NCBI): domain Eukaryota; kingdom Metazoa; phylum Arthropoda; class Arachnida; order Araneae; family Cheiracanthiidae; genus Cheiracanthium; species Cheiracanthium punctorium. The sequence goes on along the minus strand of JAWZYV010001322.1, from coordinate 823,995 downwards.
ACATTAAAGTAAAACAAAAGGTATCTATGGGGGCTAAAGCCCCACAAAGCGACCCGAAAATTTAGATCTGAACCCCCCTAACCCCCCCCTCCCCGAATACCAAATAGCTTTTCAAACCTACAGAAACTCTAGTTTATTTTATCAAAATAAATAACAAGAGTCGTAGTAGTTTCAGTTTTTATCAATTTAATTTTATCCATTCTTAGTGTGTTGTTGTGAAAGAAGAAATTAACTAGTAGCGTAACTAGTAAGGAGATAAACCATCTCTAAAAAATTTTGACTTTACATTGCGAGAATAAAAGATGGGGCGCTAAAAGTGTAGGGGAGGGGGAGTGAATTGTATTAAGCCTTTTCCGTAGAAATATTAAAAAGTCTAGCAAGTTGTAAATACATAATAGCTCTCAATTTCGAATACTAATCTTAACAGAATTATATGCTAAACAAGGAGATTCACTTTAAAATAATGAACAACATTTATTATTTTTAAATTAGAAAAAATATATACCGCGTTTACTTGCGTAATAGTCGCACTTTTTATGCCATTGTTTCATGGTGAAAGTCTATGTGTGATTATTATACGGGAAAGTCTACTATATGTAATATTGAACACTCTAATGCTAAAATGTTACTGGTATTATAGTAAAATGACTAATTTACCAAATGTTTTCAGTTTATCTGCCGTATATTAAATATTCTTTCCTTCAATTATTCGCAAAAAGAGGCATTTTTCTGTTTAGTAATATTTTTATTATAGTAATATTTTTATAGACATAAATGTCGAATACATGACTGCGGCTTTTCTACAGGAAAAATATTTTTTAGAATTTTGTCTGCTTCAAAACGGGGGTGAAACTATTATGCGAGGTCGACTATTACGCAAGTAAACACGTTATGTTTAATTATACAAAAAATAAATAAATAATAACGAAATAATTTTGTCTTCTTTCTCTCCTTTATTCTGAAATATCGTTAAAAGATCCGTGGAAGATCCGCTAAAAAATGTGGATCCGGATATTTTTTTCATCCGCGGATACGGATACGGATACGGATATCCGGGACACCTCTAAAAATAACCATATATCGGTGTATTTAAAGATAGAAAAATTAATAGTTTAAATAGCAATATATTTTTAAATGATGGCTTTTTATCATTTTAAGAGGTTTCTAGTATAATACATTATGTTCACAGATTGCTTGCGCACCTTTAAACAACAGAACAGCAACGTTAAACGATCAGCATGTCCAAAATCCTCATTGCTTTCAATAGGATGGCCACCAACTCAATTTTCTTGCTAAAGAAAGTGGGGTTTTCCCCCCATATTTTATTATTTTCTAAACTACTGTTTTGTGGACTAAAATCTCCGCTACTTAAGTAGGTCTACATTTAGTCGGATTTGCTGTGGTGAAAACGAAAACAGGTGGAGGGGGAGATGTACCCTACGAGCACCATATGTACGCTACAAGCACCCTTGATGGGGTGTACGCTATGAGCATGTACGCTACGAGCACGACCACCAGTGAACTACGCATAAAAAATTGATATACCCTAACTTTAAAGTAATTAAACTTTTCTAATTAACTTAGGAAATGTCTTCCACGTAGCAACTAAGGAACTTTTCTGCAAATAAGTAGTTTATGTCGAAGCATGGACGATGTCGAAATATGAGGTAACTTTTTCCGATAGAGGTCACTAACTTACTGTAATAATCGTAACCAATTAAAAGTACCTATTCACACACAAAACAGAAATTTTTATTAAAATAAAACTACATGTATATTTCAATCTCGTACTAAATTCTTACAAAATGGCACTTTCTGTTACATGTGGCTGGTTCTATACTTAAAAGAGAACCACAATGTCGGATTCAATCGGGGGCGGGGGGCAGTCGACCTTTCTTGCGAGCACTTAAACCCACTGCCTAACATATGCTTAACATGATTGCTCTCATTATTAAAATTCGCAATAGAGAATACTTTCCTTGGACCGATGCTGCTTCCTAGAATGGTTGAGTGCTCTGCCGGAGCCCAGCGTTGAGCGTGCGCAGTCGCCACTACTTCAGACAATTCCATGCCTAGGGTAGTGTCGTACTAAGAATTTTACCAAGCGGATTATCATTCAGTTTGTTTATCCTAGTAGACGGCATTTTAAGAAATACACCTTTAGAACATATAGCTGCCGGTTCTCGAGGCGGGGGGGGCGGGTCAATATCACAATCTTACGCATGCCAGTTGCTTGGGAATTTTTTTAAACTTCATTTAAAATAAAGATGATACTTTATTGAATATAATAAACATAAATGCATACATTTGCTTGTTTATTTGCAATTCCTTTCTAACCCTTTAACGCGCAGTGTTCCCGCTCTGGGAACACCAAACTCTGACATTTTGACTGTTGCCAGTCACGAAGAATCGATTTGATTTCTACAAAAATCGTAGCGAGTGACATAGCTTCACGAGAATCCTTTACTTTTTAGCACGTCATTTCCCGTAAAAAAAATGGTCACGATTATTTTTAACAGCACTGACGTCTGCTGAAAAATGGAAGAATGCGAGAACACCTAGATAGATTGCCCAATGCTGAAGAAAGGGCAGCCATTGCCATCGCTCGACTTAACTACCAGCAAGATGGCGGACGATTGAAATGTTCATCGCCTGCCACAGATCTAGAGACCCTTTTTTGACGACAGCTGCCTGTGCGGCACAGCGGTTCGCAACCAGACTGACAAACTTGCAGGGGGGGTGTAGGGGGTACAGAGACGGTTCAGAATCACAAAGCAATACGGGGTCGGAAACTTCGTCTTCATGTACCTGTAAATAATTATTTTGGAAGAAATGTTGAAGTGTGGGTCTAATCTCTTAACAATGGGCTTGCCTTAGACAATTTCATAAATTTAATGAAAGAAACAATTCTGAAATAACAATTTTTATCAAGTGCAATTGGTGAAAGAGGGATTAGTTTTTGAAAAACCATGCTCGGAAAGTTTACTATCATTTCAACACTTCTTTTAAAGTGATTATTAACAGGCACACGAAGACGACGTTTCCGACCCCGCGTTGCTATGTGATTCTGAACTGTCTCTGTACCCCCTATACTCCCTGTAAGTTTGTCAGTCTGGTAGAGAATCACCCTGTATATATACATCAGTAGTAGTAATTCATTCATAATGAAACTTCTAAACGAATTTTTCTGAATTATGAATCTGATCTTGGGTTTATACCGATACTGTTAAATAATATTATTCTGCTTATTATTTCAGAATATTAATTACAGGTTTATTATTATGTATAATTTTTAAAATTTTCTGTGTCGAAATTATATTATAAAATAATAACAGTAATTTTGGAAAACCATGAGAAAGAATGATTTATGGAATAATTAACATCATAAAAAAAAGAAAGAAAAAATAAGGAAAAGGAAATACCTTCCATTGTTTGATCATAGCCCTTCGTGAAAAACAGGAACGCTCTGGCCGCCCTCTCGGGGGTCTTGAGCAGCCCCTGCCTTGAGGGATCCTCGTTGATCCCCGTCAGCAGATCCCTGTACACCTTCGTGAGTTCCAGCACTTGCTCGGGCTCGGGCTCTTCCGGGGCGAGATCCCTGTCGTAGGACAGGAAAGTCTTCACCATCTTGCCGCCCCTGTGGCCGTTGACGAGGGGCGCTTTCCCGTTCTGTGCAACAGTTGCCTTCTCGGACATCTTGCGAGGATTTGAATGTGGCAATGAAATAGAACTTGTTTTAATGCGAGCGAGGGCGGGTTTCGCCAGAGGGCGCAGCTGACGCAACTCTACTCAGCTGTTGCCTAAAACTCTGAAAAATGAATGGAATATTTCAGGGAGAGAATTTATCAAGCTTTTCCTATTGGGCGCTGATAAACTGGTTGCGAGTAGTGAAGTTATTTATGACGGTCAGAGAGAGTACTGATTAGACCAGTTTCTTTTAAGTAAAATTTAATATTTAAGTTTTAAATAGTTTAAGTGGAAACGCTGTTTTAATAGAAGTGGGACTATTTAAATATCTCGTTTGTTTCATTTATATATTTTATTGATAATAATCAACTGAATTATTAAAATACATGCATAAATATCTGTTACTTCGAAGTTGATTTCGTCTCTGTTTTGGGAATTGGACATACTCATAGACTGTTTGTTTGTGTTGTTATAGGAAAGCTACGCATGGGCTATCTGTGGGAGGGTGCCTTGGTTGAAGGACTTTCTAAGGCGTATTCACGCAACATCTGGAGAAAACTTGACTTCGATCGACAGCCGCGCGTCTGGGCCCGAGAATGCGGGATTTTTACATTTCAGCCTTCTACCACGTTCTGGGCATACTTAGAATAAAATAACTAAAAGTCCTTTCAGAAAATTAAAAAAAAAAAATTTTTTTACTTCTGTGTTTCATCTTAACTTAATGAATAATGACTTCTCTTTCAAATTAAATTAAATTCGTTTCGGGCTAGGAAAAAAAAAAATCGCAAGGATTATGAAAGTAATTACGTTTATATATTCTATAGCTTAACCTTCCCTTTATTGAAAAAAAAAATAATCCATTAATTTAGAAGAATGATAAATAAACAACTCATCAACTAAGAAAGTCAAATCACATGTAGGATGGTCAGGGGCCGATTTACCGTGCTGGGAGCCCTGGGCAAAATCTTGGAGGGCCCCTCTTTAGAAAACTTTTCATACTGTACAAGGAATTTCCACATCCCACCATACAGAGAAGGGTGTTATACTTCAAAAAATGATTATTTAATCACGATGCAAAGTGAGATGAAATGGTTCGATCGACAGTAATAATATTATGAAGGATAATAATATTTCATTTATATTATTTAATATTCAATCGTTAATTTCATTCCGCAATTTTTCAAGTAACATGCTCCAGCTCCACAGTACTTCAATATTATTTTCCTAATGCAGTACTTAAAGGACTATGAATATACAATCAAGCCCTCTTTTCCAACTGAGTAAGATGAACGATTTATAAACTTTCTGTAGTTTCAGTTTTGTTACCTGTGTTCCTCTTTACTTTTTTTCTTTGTCCAAGTTTTAATGTTTATTATTCTGACTACAGTTGTCATTTAATTTGCCATTAGAAATTAAACAATAATAATAATGCTTACAGGGCCGTATCCGGAAAAAAATTTCGCAGGGGGACCAAACGGTGAAAAAGGTCTGAATTTTTCAAAGAAAGACTTCATCATTATAATTTTGTTAACAGAATTTTAAATTTCGGGGGGGGGGGGGGAGGGGGGGACCGCCCCCCCTGGTCTACCTCCCTGGGTACGGCCTTGAATGCTTATTTCAGATAAGGGCGGATTAAAGGGGGGCGGAAGGGGGCACTGCCCCCCCCCGAGAAAAAAGAAATTAATATAAAAGATCCTATTTTACTTCCATAAAATGGATGTATATGTCAATCTTCAAACTAAACGCCGCTACCGACAAGCTAACAGCCCCCTCCCCCCCCCGACAAACTTGCATTAATCCGCCACTGATTTCAGAGCATTTATTTATAATGAAATAGATTTTCACCTCACTCCACTTAGGAATAGGCATTTCCTTTTACCAGTTCGATTGAAAACCAGTGTGATTTCCTCGCGATCAGCAAACAACACTACATAGGCTACGCCTAAATGATAAGTTTAAGCTGAATAATTGCCTGAGACTATATCGTTTAGTAAAAAAAAAATGATGTGCATATAATGCTAGGGCTATGAAATAGTTAGGGATGGACGCGAGACGACTTTTTGCGAGACGAGACAGAGCTTTACAGTTTTTTTTTGCGAGACAAGACAAACATTTTTAACATTATGATATAGGGATTTTTGCGAGACGAGACAAGCTTTTCGGATGTTTTGCGAGACGCGAGACACCAATTTTTCGTCTCGCGTCCATCCCTAGAAATAGTAACTATTGATACTATTATTTTTCATAAAATAGTTTCTCTGTGTCTTATTTTAAATTAAAATCAAAATTTATAAATTTTTTAACATAAAGAACTATTTGGGACCACCCCTCCCTTTTAGTCGGGAGCGCAGGCGCTTGTCCCAAATGTCCGGCTGGAAATCAGGCCCTAAGGATGGTACCTCACACTGCTAAACTTAATAGAGTTTCTTACACTTTCCAGCGTCATTTCAGTAGAAGGATTCTGCTGAGGACGTGGTACATCTCACCATTGCACCTACAATGAGCCGACCATGGTGAAATGGGCATGACACTGAACATGGTAGTTCGCTGAAGTGTGAAGGAAGGGCAAGACTGGCGCATCGGGCAGTTGGGCCATAACAGTACCTCTAGAGTATAGGGCACCACAGTATTTCTTCAAATATTTTAGAATATGGAGTATTTTGAGACAAAACCTGTCCGTGGCTCTGTATTCCATTGTAGGTTTGGTGGTTGAAAGATTAAAAAATAATGATATTAAAAAAGTATTCCACACACACTAGAAAAAGAGAGTAATTTATATTACAAATTTATATTTAATATATTACAAATTTATATGAATTTATATTTAAAAAAAATTTCCTTTCTGAATTTACCTTAGCTATCGATTTTACAATTACTTCTTCAATACAGTGCGCTTGCCTGCATTTTCTAATGAGGGTTTGATGCAGCCAAAAGCAAAATAGACGAATGGACGACTGAATAGTCATTACAGTTGAATTATCTTAGCTCAGTGGTCATTACGAAGATTTGATTCAACGTAATCTTAAGGCTTCGAAACCGCAAATATTTTTTAAAGTGTTGAACGCTTATTAAAAGTCTGTGTTCTCTATGCGTGACAAACTAATGAATATTTCTTTTTTGCAAGAGGAAAGCTTACAAAAAAATAATGATGTAATACAAAAGGGAAACACGCCTAATCTCTTCAAATAAACGGTTTTGGATAAATCTATCTTATGACAATTGGACCCGAACGTGAAGGTTTTGAACTGTCAAGATTGAAGCATGATAACCTATTGTTAGATTACTGCCTAATTTTAGAATTTAAGGCAAGTGCAAAGCTGAAAGTTTCGACTGTTGATTTCGATTTTTTAAAGAAAAAATTATTAAGTACCAGAAAAAAGGCGTTGTTTTAAGGCTGTTCTATTTGCAAATCATGCAACTTTTAAACAGATTTTTAAAGAATTTAATTGCACTAGAAACTAGGAAAAATTTAGAATGTCTCTTTACAAGTTGTTCTGCGAAGTGTTGCATGCAATAAATCTTTTGGAATCACGAAACAGGAAAAAATGTTACCCATTCGGGGAATTTTGCACTATTTTCCTAAAAAAGGAACGTTTCGGCCCATTTTTGAAGGTAATTTTTGTGCTTTCGAATTTTTTTCTGAAAGTTGTATAGAGACATACAGCTTTACTTTTATGTATTAGTCCATAATGCTCTGGCTAAAGAAGCTGTTTTTTCGAGTTTTTTGACATCATTTATTTGTTCATAAAGCTGTTCAAAAGTCCCGTGATGTGGCAATCGCTCTTCAGGTGGAACACCCTCAAAGTGAACAAATTTAAATGTACCGAGTTAATGCCTTCATACAAACCGAACCTGTTTCATTTGCTGATATAAATAAAACTTTGTATAATAACACACATAATAAGGTATTTATCTATCAGTACGATCATTTCGGCCGAAAAAATCTTCAGCCTTCCTCAGCTGTCATCACACAGTCTCACAGAATAGTGGAGAGTCCCCACCATTCTGTGAGACTGTGGGATGACAGCTGAAGAAGGCAGACGATTTTTTCTGCAGAAGCGATCGTACTGATAGGTAATTGTACTTATCAGTTACGTGTGTTATTATGCAAAGTTTTTTATTTAAGTCATCTTTTAACACCAGTTTTTTGAGTGGTTTTTTTTTTGTTGTTATTTCTGTTTCATTTGTGTATTTCGTATTCATACCAATCGTTATTTAATCGCCAGATGATAGATTTTGTCAAGTTAAAGATTTTATTCTGGATGTATAATTCATTTTATGGTTTTAAAAAGCCAGTTCACGGGGGTTATATTCCCAGCAAATCGGAATCCAGGAACTCGCAGAATTCTGTCGATATTGCTACTAGGAGAAGAACAAACTCGCCCACGGAGATTGTAAATGACATTGTGAAAGGAATTTCTCCTGACAGGTCGTTTACGGAATCCTTTCGAATTCCAGTTCCGATTTGCTGGGAATAGCAAGCAACTTATTCTCTTAAATAACGCAAGAACTAATGATTGTATCCTTTTGGTACATTTAGTTTTAGATTTACGAGGTGTGGGCTATCGACTCTATTCAATATAAAGTCCATACTCAATTTTTGTTTCGGCCTTGGCCAAAACATCGACAACTGCCTCCAAATACGGCGACTTTTGGCGTAGCATTGCCAAATTTGGCGTCAAAAATAATTTTCTAAGACTGAACCCAGCGTGGTGACATCTCTCAGCGAGAAATCGCTAAACCTTAAGATTTTTGCACTATCATATCATAATTTCAAATCAAATTATCGTATCTCAAATGAAAGAAGTTTTGATGAAGTGTGTTAAAAAAGTTTAGGATTTAGTAGACGTTCAAGGAAATCATGTGGTGTTCACAATACATTTTTTTTTTTTTTTTTTTTTTTTTTTTTTTTTACACTGGATATCGAATTACCGATGTCCTATTGAAAATACTATAATCTAAGTTGTCACATCTTTAAATTTACTGTCAACTGCCTCAAGAAACATAAGAAGCAATACAACTTTTTACGGTATTTTTTCCACTGTGACAAATACCTCCTTAACACACATTAATTATGCGCGGACAAACGCAATAGCAGTTTCGTTACATCAAACCTGCATTTGTCTAATGCTATATATGGGCATTTTATGCCTGGAGCTCAATCTCGGATCGCTGCCTTTTCTTTGTTCAGATACTTTTGCACATTTCTTCGTGGAATATTACTTTCGGATATGGGGATCGCTGGAGGCAGGAGTTCACTGTAGCCATGGAGACGGAGGAGACGATTGAGCGTCCGGAAGCGAGAATGTCATTTTTGGTAAATGGCCTTCCGGAGTTGGGGGCAGAAGAGGAGATAATCGCTTGGAATGGAGGATTAACGTTAATATCTATATTTGGATAATTTCTTTGACTTAAGAAGTGACAAAACTTGGATTGCTGTAAAAATATGTGTTCCATGATGTGCAACAGGCACACTACTAGTATGTCGTAAGATTTCCCCCACCCATGCAGCTGAAGATAATTATTTGCAACATAATAACGAAATTCAGTATAGTAAAGTGATTAAGTAAATAATTTAAATAATAAAAATTTCAGAGCTTTTTACCAGACAAAAATAAATGTAAGCAAATACATATAAGAAAGCAAAGTTGATATTTCTAGTAAAATTGCACCAATTGTTTGGATGCTTAAGTTTCAGCAAAATTGAGCTTGTTTCTTTCTAATATGTCTGAAGGTTTGTCCGATGATTCTCGGAATTTTTACCTGAGTATTAGTTCGATTTCTTTTTGGTCTATAAAGAGTGGCAAATATGCGACACAATTCCCAAGAGGATACAAATGATCGAATTTTGTATCCCCCAAAAAAGCTCATTACATTTGCTGTGAAGTACCTAAAGTATAACCGAAAGTAAACAATAGAATCTTTTATTTATTAACCTATTTGTATCTTAACACCGTCAATATTTTTTGTAGGAATTTACTACGCATATATAAGTTCTGGTGTTCCATAAAAAATTAAATTCAGCTCTTTTCCATAGCTTCTAAGAAAAAAATTACTGCACTTTGCTTCAAGGAATTTCTTCATAACTATTTTAGCTTGCTGAGAACTACTGTAAAATGTTTAACAAATACATAACAGAAATATATGATAGCATCTATATCTGAATTTGAAAAAGAGTAAGTTTCCAATTCCATGGAAATTTTCAAAATTCATAAACTGCATGCGAAATAGGTGGCCAAACGTTTAACCTTTTGAGGCGCAACCCTTTCCCAAACTAACGCAGCTGGCTGTGCGGCACAGCCAGCTACGTTAAAGGGTTGATATGTTCTCGTGGCTATAAATACAGCTTTGGTAAAAAAAATAATAATAATGAAGCAATGATTGTGATATACAGCAATGCTTGACTAAGACATTTATCTACGAGAGAATTCTCAAAAATAAGGTCTCCTATTTTGGGAGAGACTTAGAGAAACTGTGCACCAGACTGTGATGAGTGGTGCTTTATCAAAGTAGCTTACACGCACTTCCCTCAGATGCACATTCGGAATGAGGCTCCCACTGAACGCCACCGCTAAGCGAAAAGTTAGCGTAGTAATTCGATTTTTGAATCCAAAAGGCGTTAAGCTGATTAAAATTCATCGTCAATCGATGAAATTTATGGACAGGCGTACATGGATGTAAAAAACGTTTGTAAGTGGTATCGATCTTTGCAAAACTTTGGTTGAAACGTCATCACTCACCCACCATACAGTCCAGACTTGGTTATCGAGTGACTACAATCTGTATCCTAAGTTGAAAAAACATTTGTCTGATCTGCGGTTCTGGACCAACGACAAGATTCAACGCTGCCTGAAGAGCGGCGAGCTGGTATGACATGGGCATTATAAATAAAATTGCCACAGTAGCTACAATAATGCATCAACCGTTATGATGACTTTGTCGAAAAATGAAAGGTGGGGGAAAATCACGCATTTTTTTAAAAGGTCCTAAAATCAAGCTGTTAAAATTATGTTAATTAAATTATTATAGGTATATTGCATACATGGGACTTGTATAGATTGAAAATATAGCATTATATTTTAATGTTATCAAATACTTTTCTACGGTGTCATTTTTAGTTAGGCAAGTATTCATAAACTCATTTTCCCCCATTTTTGGGGGTAATGGGGGTGGTACAAAAGAACCTGTATATTTTTAATAAAAATCATGTTAATGCTATGAATGAAAGAAAGGGCACTTAATTCAATGTATTCTTAATATACTCGTACTTCAAGAAAAAGATGCATAGAAAAAGATTATTTCCCAAAATATTCAGCTAAAGAAATAATGTCCACGATTACCAAATTCAGATTCACTGAGTATATGGCAAATGCTACTTGGTTCCACACAGGGGTGTAGGCAGGGGATGGCTGATATGGCTACAGACACCCGCGAAATAAATAAGCATAAGATAAAGAAGATTATGTATTTGAGGATAAATTTGAAAGTTCCCTTTGAAAATTTTGAAATTCGGTTACGCACCTAAGCCAAAATTAATATTTTCTCTAATTATGTTTCTCCAACTGCACACATTTCAAATTCGATTTATGAATTTGTTTTTTTATTTTATTTTAATTAATTTTTTATATGCGAACTTTTGTATGCAAAGTAAAGGGGTTCCATTCTCCGCCCCCCCCCAAAAAAAAGATATGTTATATAGATTTTTATAAGCTACGTTGCATTCTAGTTTTTTGAGTTCTCAATCACCTCGGCAGTCAAAAGTTCTTGGCTACGCTACTGGTTCCACAAAATTAATTTCTACAATAAACAGTTACTTAATATGTCCATTTCATCGATTTTAACTGTTATTTCGGGAATATTTAACTAAAGGAGAAATTAAAAATGTCAGTATCATATAGAACTTTTCTAAGCATAACTATATCCCCATTTTACCGCATCTCACAAGAAAAAAAAATTAAAAAATAGAAATTATATATATATATTTTTTATATAACCCAGTTCTTTTGAAGTCTCTCTACTAATATGTATCAAAATATAAATGCTTGCTTTATCTAATTATAAGGAATCTAGAAGAAAGTTTTTCAATATCACTTGTTAACGGGCATTCTGTTTAGAGCAAAGACAAGAAATTCTGCACACATTAATAGTGCTGAAATTCCTAAAACTTCATTAGAAGTATTATGTTGTTAAAATGTCTTCATATAGCGCCCCTTAGTGACTAGCAGAGAAAAGCCCGCCTGTCACCCTCTTCAGTGGAGACAAAGACTTGTTTGTGGGCTGCAGCGTTTTGCCCTCGCTTTTTGTAATTCTGCGTTTTTAGATATATATTGTGTTGTGATGTAATTAGAAATAAATAATTTTGTTACCCAACGCTTTCGAACCCATTATTTGCCAGCCGTCCCTTACAGGGGCGTAGCCAGAAATTTTTCATGGGGGGGGGGTTACGACTACTACAACTCATATAAATGTATACGTGTGTGTGATAATGTAGTGAAGAATATACATTTTGTATGGCAAAAAATTCCTCATGGGGCGGTTATGAACCCCCTAACCCCCCCTTGGCAACGCCCCTGGTCCCTTACATCCATAGAAAAAACATTGAAACATCTACATTTTTATTGTGGAAAAGGTATTTTTTCAATATATCCCCATTTCCCCCCAAACCACCATTTTTCTCCACCTGACCCTATTCTTCAACCTTTGAAAGGATGTAACTTTTATGCAAAATAGACGGTTGCTTGTATATCTAAAAATATACAGACTTTACTTTTGAGATTTCCCTCGTATTTGGCAAAACAATAAAGAAAACTAGTAACTATTAAAATTCTTTCTCAAACTTTTTGTACGGTTAAGTTATTAAAAAAAAAAAAACCTTTTGGACCCTGTGCCCACCATTGAGGACATAAAAATTACATGTATATCGTATAGAATGGATGTCCTAATTTGTGAACATTAAAATAAAACTATTTTCCTCAAAAATTTAATAATCAGGATTTTTTGTTTTATATTTTTTAATTACTAATTTAATCTCTATCGTCAAAAGAAAAATTATTTAATTTAAAAAGAAATCATAAGGCTTAAAACTAAATTCTATGAGATACCAATTTAAAAAATGAAATAAAATATGACTTATAAAAAGGTACGTTCAGAATGTTACATAGCTTGTAATTTTTACATCATTTTTAATCTTTTGTTTTCCCCAAAGATGATGTTGTAACGGAAACTCCGACTTGACCTAAAATCCTTGATTTTAAAGTATGTTTGCACTTGAGATTATTGAATTAAGGTTAAGCGTCATCCCATCCAAAACCTGTAACTTAAACACTTTGGAAAAGTAGTCAGATTCGAATGAGTAAACATGACAGTGAATTCGTGTAATTCATGGGATTAATAAAGTTGTCTAGGCGAGACAGCATTACAAAGGAAGTCTATTATAAGGATAAATAAACAGTTATTTTAGAGATTAGTCTACGAAATACTGCAGTTTTGCAGAACGCCAGTGTTCCTCCAAAAGCTTTAATGGCCTCACCGAGTGGGTAAGACACTGAACATGGTAGATAGCTGAAATAGGCTGGTCCAGGGTTCTGGCCTACTCGCGGCTGCCTATCTCATTATCTGGAGCTTTGAGCGGATTTCTCCATATGTTACGCGAATATGCGTTAGAGCCCCTTAAAAAGGTCCTCCTCCCAAGGCACCCCATTCTAGGCAGATACCCCTCGTGTAGATTTGTCTTAACACAATACAAAAATCCTCAAAACGCTGTATGCTTTCTGTATACTTCGGAAGTGATTAAAAGCTGAGAACTACTGTAAAATATTAAAAACATAAAACCTTGAAACTAAGACCTTCATCTTTAGCTGAAGTGTTTTTATATTGGCTGCGGTTCTTAATTTCATTGTGTAATCGTAAATCCTATAAAAAGAACCGTTATGTCATAGATGAAAAAAAAAAAAAAAAAAAAAAAGCTGTTAAACTTATTTCTTCATGGTCGAAGTCTCGTACACAGTGTGGGCTATTTACAATAGAGAATCAGGAAAGTTTCAAGTTCCAAGCGAGAGGCGATTAGTAAAACGGAGTATGTTATCAGATATTGGTCACTCATTTATTTATTTTTAACCCTTTTTAAAATCTTGTAACACATGTTTAACCTGTTTGCTCTCACCATTAAAAAATTAAGCCGCAACAGAAAAGACTCTTCTTTAACTGATGTTGCTTTCCAGAATGGTTCTTTGAAAGCGCATCGCTGGGCACCGCTGAAGTTTTCAAAGAACCATTCTGGGAAGCAACACTGGTTAAAGAAGGATAGTGCCCTGTCTTTTCAATGATGAGAAGGAACAGGTTAAACATGGGTTCAATAGAGGATTTAATTGCCTCAGGGGGGAGGTCGATCGCCCTATCGCCACCCCTCCTCGGATCCATCACTGATTATTATGGGTATTGCACAATTTACATAAATAATACCGACAGCCAGCTTTCATGTATTGTTTATACATGAAGCAAGAGAAGCATAGTCTTTTAATCTATCTATTTTGCAGATCCTTAAATATTTTCGAATAGGATTCCATAGTAACTTACATACGAACATATTTTAAGAGAAGCCAATTTCTGCATATGTTTGTTGCCCTGGAGATTTGTCGAGTGAGGAATTTCTGGAAGAAATTTCAGTTATTTCGATGATTGGGTGTTTCTGAGATTTCACTTGTAACTTTCCAATTCTTCTGACAGAAGAATATTTTGATCTAATATTTTTGGAAGCTTATCAAATGGCAACTACAAAGCTTGACCTTTGTGTTAATATGCAAAAAAAGAGAACATTTTATACTTTAAAACGAGTTTATTATTTTTTTCAAAGCATGGAGTTCTTTATTCCAAAAGTTATTTAAACATTTGAAGTGGTCGTTAGATTTCCCAAGATCAATACATATCGATATTTAAAATCAGCATTACCCAACCTTTTTTCATATGCCGACCGGCAAAAACAGGAATATTTCCAGGACCAGCGTAAGCCAAAAATAATAAATATTATATATTATTTATCAAATCCTGTACTATTTTATTTATCAAATACATACAGTGTTATACAGTGTTGTGCAAACATTATTATCGGAAAGAATTCACAACTAACAATTAAATTGTTTTAGTTGCAACTAAGAACTGAAATAATTAATTGTAATTGCAAGTCATCACAATTCAAAATTAATTAATTGCGATTGTAAAACATTGCAATTACATTTAATAATTAACTGCCCTACAAAACATAGCACTTACAACTGATTTATTGTTAGTTGTTTGAAGCAAGTTTGCAATTAACAAAAAATAAATTTTAAAGTTAGGTGATGAATGTGATTTCAAATTGAATTATCAAAGTCTGGATTTAAGCTGGGCTCCAACATATAGGTTTAGTCTGTGTTGGGCAAAAAAAGATTGACGATTAATCAGTCATTAATCTAAAAAAACATGATTAACCAGTCTAAATAATGGCTAATCAGTTCTTAACTGAAGTTTGTAATCGATGATTTATCAATTGTTAATTGCAAATTTTTTACAATTAACAATTAATTAATTGCTAGTTGTGAACTTAAAATTAACAACGAATAAATAGTTTAATCGTGAACCTACAATGAACAGCTAATCAACTGCTAATAATAAAATGCATTCGATTTTGGCAATTAAAGATTAAATTCTATTAAGAGCTCATACCAAATCAATTGGATATTTCAATGCTTATAATAGCTAGACCACCTTATTAATACGTTTCAAAAAAATTAAAATGCGTTTATGAATTCAATTTATCGCCAACTCAAATGTTGGTAGAGAAGCAAAACAGCGTTGCATACAAATTCTTTTATTTTTGTTTTAAAAAAGTATTAGTGTTTTTTAATTATTATAATCTGATGCATGTGCTTCGTTTAAATTTTGTAAGTATTTTTATCAATCGGCTGTTTTGGTTGTCCTTTGATACCACGTAAAATCTATTAAGTTTTCAACAAAATTGGAAGCTATTTATAGTTTCGGTGTGCCCATCTGTACCTGCCACAAAAAAAAAACAAGAAAAAAAAACTGCCTTAAACATTTATTGATTGTAAACTCTGAAAACAAAAATATCAAAACAATTTATTTACTCGTTACTAGATGGAGGTTGAAACTTTCCAGTGATGGAATCTAGACGATGATTTGCGATGTTAATGATGCACTTTCTTGACAAAGTGATATTAATATCAACGATAAGTCACTTTAAGCCAGTTTTGTAAACTTAACGTCGGCTGGTGCTGCATCTATAAGCACCTCTACATAAACTGCTCTATTTATTGTGCATCTGTAGTATCCAAATAATGTGTACAAAAGCAATCTGCTTCATCAATTTCTATAAAATATTAATTTCCTTCCTTCAATGCATATATCTTTATTAAAGTTTTAATTTTAAATATCGATTATTTATCGATATTTAGATTTATTTATTTTTATGTTGATGATCCTCTGTAAATTTCGTCAATGAAAGGTGTAAATCTCTGACATAACGGGTAAAAACCTTTAAAATCACTTGTAAATTTATAAAGAATTGTTTTATCTTACTGAATATGTTAGTTGATAAGCAGTTTTATGGATGGACAATCCATATAGTTAAATATTTTTAACCTTTTATAAAACCAGCCTTTATAAAACAAGCTGCGAAAAAACATTTATTTGTTTTATGTTGATGGTCCTACAGATGCCCAAAATTACCTTGGAAAGTGGTGAATTTAATCATATATTCTGTATGTAGCCAAAGTAAGAGAACTCTTTGCCGAATAATTTTATAGAATAATGTCTCATCCAAAACCTTCAAACATTTATTTGATTATGTATATCGTGTACGTTATTGATTCAGTATATGTATTCATATACTGTATACTTTTAAGTAAAAGCAGAGTGCAAGACTAAGTAGGAAGACTTACTTAATGGAAATCTTTGATAACTAAATACACAGCTAGCTTTAAATATTGCTCGTCTGAAAGGGAGTACGAAACTGGCAAAATATGTCAAAAATCAACGACTGTTTTCTCTTTCGATGTTGTAACCTATGGGAAGTGGCAACCGGAACGAATAATATATGTGAGAACAGAAACACACACACACACACACACACGCGGAAGAAAGATTTTCCACGAAAATTGGAAGTCCCAGAGCCAATTATGAGAAATTACATTATGTGCATGGGCGCCGGCAGCATAGGGCAAGGGGGGGGGGCCTGGATTTTTGTATGCAGTATTTTCCCTTGCTTTTTTGCTCTTTCCAACATGGTAACCATACGTTGAAGTAGTCTTTGCCCCCCAGCTGGAGTAGTCTTTGCCCCCCCCCCCCCTTGGAAAATATTCTGCCGGCGCCCATGATTATATGGATTTGAATATAGTTTTTATATTACGAATTATATTACTCACTACAATCTCAATAAATAAACTGAAGCGACATTTTTATTATAATTTCCGTGCAGCCAAAAAAAAAAAAAAGATATCGTTTTACTACGGTAAATGTCATATTATGTGCAATGTGTATAGCAGTAAACAAGCGTCAGGTGATCGACGGAGCACGCCAGAGGCGGATTAATGCAATTTTGTGTGTGTGTGTGTGGGGGGGGGGTTGGTGAAATTCATGTCCATTTTACGGGGAAAAAATAAGATCTCTTATATTTTTCACGAAATTTCGTTTATCTTGAGACGATCGCCACATCGCCCCACTCCTAATCCGTCAGTGTGCATAGCATGTCCATGCAAGATGGGTCTCACCCATACTATAACCAAGACGTTTTCGATTTTCTATACGAATACTTCTATGATAGAGTTATAATGTTGACTATTCGACAATTAAGGGAAAAGTCACGGACTGGCCTCCGTATTCCCCTGACCTCACTCCCTCTGACTACCTTCTGTGGGGTGCACTCAAAGACATTGCTTACAGTCATGGGCGCCGGCAGAATATTTCCCGGGGAGGGCAAAGACTACTTTAACATATGGTTACCATGTTAAAAAGAGCAAAAAAGCAAGGGAAAACATTGCATACAAGAATCCAGGCACCCCCTCAGCATAGGACAAGGGGGGGCATTGCCCCCCTTGTCCTATGCTGACGGCGACCATGCTTACAGTAAAAATCTTTTAAACACTCTTCGAGCTAGAGCACGTTGTTTATCCGGCCTGTGTGTCGATTTAACAGTCGATCGAACTAATATTTGAGGGAAAAAAATATGTAACATCTCTGGTTGAAATTTACATATATACATAAGAAGATATCGTGAAATGCTTTGACACTTAACGTTACTATGACAAAACTGCGAATTACAACATTCAACCTCAACCGGAAAAATCTTGCCTTCTTCTTTGAACACATCTCATCTTGAAAACAAAGACTTCAGAAAAAAAGCACTGTAACATCTCTGGCTGAAATTTACTGTATATATAAAAAGAGGGTGAAATGCCATGATACTTAATAACTATGACAAAATTTCGAATTACAAAATTCAAGCATTAACTGGTAAAATCTTGCCTTCTGCTTTAAAGACCCATCTCTGTTTAACCCTTTGAGACGCAGCCCTTTCCCAATGCTGAAGAAAGGGCAGCCATTGCCATCGCTCGACTTAACTACCAGAAAGATGCTGGGCGATCGAAACGTTCATCGCGTGCCACAGATCTAGAGACCCCTTCGTCAAAAAAGGGGTCTCTAGATCTGTAGCACGCGATGAACGTTTCGATCATCCGCCATCTTGCAGGTAGTTAAGTCGAGCGATGGCAATGGCTGCCCTTTCTTCAGCATTGGGCAATCTATCTAGCTGTTCTCGCATTCTTCCATTTTTCAGCAGATGTCAGTGCTGTTAAAAATAATCGTGACCATTTTTTTACGGGAAATGACGTGCTAAAAAGTAAAGGAATCTCATGGAGCTATGTCACCCGCAACTATTTTTATAGGAATGAAATCTATTTTTCGTGACTGGCAACAGTCAAAACGTCAGAGTTTTGTGTTCCCAGAGCGGGAACACTGCGCGTTACAGGGTTAAAAAGGAAGAGGGTTGTAAATAACATCTGGTCGCTCGACGTAGCATGTTCGATCTTGACTAAATTAATACTGTTTTATGATTGTTTAAAAGTACAGTAGACTCGCCTATAACAAGCTTTCATATAAGATAGATCAGATTGCTATAACATATCAGAAAATTTGCGATTGTGTTCCTGTAAAAGTAAAAGAATAAGACAGATGCTGATAATAAAGATGAGATACGGCTAATGCACTTGAATAATAAAAGAGACTTGTACAACTTCACATGACCAGAAGTGTAACTATTGGATTGTTGCAGAAACCTCTGCTTGTTTCCTGGATTCGTCGTTCTAAAGTCCAATTGGTGCAGAAAGTTCTAGTAAAGCGTCCACTTGTCAGGATGGAACACAACTTTATTGCTTCTAGAACTCCGTCGAACAATCAGCTTTGCAAGATTCACAAGCACAAACAGTAATGTGCTTCTAACAGTCTGCTTAGATCAGAAGCTCTCACAAATGCTGTATTTCTCACACAAAATAAAACACTTCCACAGGCAAAATTCAGTGGAAATATATGAGGGATAACACTAACACTCCCTCAAGGCACAGAAATGAAGAATTAGCCAACAGCATTTTAAAATCAGCTTCGAAAAGCAAGAAAAAAAAATATGTCATACCGCTTCTATAGCGTAACACAGCAAACTCACACGACAGGAACTCAATACACACTGACTAGACCGTGGCAGCCCGGTTCCCTTTTATACTTTCCGACGAGCATTCCAGAAAATTCGGGACTTCTCTAACGAGTTCCCGAACAGTCGCGTTTTGATTACGTCATAGAAGAGAAATATTAGGCTATTATGCATGATAATGCAGAAAAGCTATCTTTACAAGCCCCATTGGGAAAATCGTGCCAAATGACCAAAATGTCTCGAAGCTTTGCGACTTTTGGAGAAATATTGCCAAATTTGGAGCCAAAAATAAGTCCCCAAAAGTGAAGTTACCGAAGGCCTAGGACCCATATTTCTTGAGATTTCTTGAAACTGCATACAAATGAATGGGGAAACCGAAATCTCCGTATCTTCGGTTCTAGTTGACCGATTTTGATGCAACACAAAGCAAAATTTAACTATTTGACGGGTAGAATACGAATTTTGAACTATTTTAAACCCCAGATCAGCGTGTTGCTCCGAATATTCGTAACAGCATTATGTGGGGGTGGGGTGTCTGCCGTACACATTGTTTCATGACATTCTATGGTTGCAGAACTTCAACTTTCATTATCAATCATAAAATTTTCAAAAGTTACAGAAAGTAGTGATAGTACAGTTGTAACAATCAATAATAAATTCCATGAATGCTACAGTCTAGAAATTAATATTTATTCTGGCAAGTATGTGATACTTTCAAGTTGATAGTATCAACTTTCAGATAGATTTAAACAAAAAGCTGATTTAAGTATTCCTTTTAATGCCAAACGAAATTTCACAAAAGCATTTTCCTACCCTAAGTCTCCAGTTTCTCCAGCAGATAAATAAAGAAGTAACATAAATTTTAACATACATTAGTAGATTAAATCCAGTACCAGTTCAAGTTCAATTTTTGAAGTTGCTGTGCTTCAAACTTTTTTTTTCAAGCCGTTCTGGTACGAAATCGACTTTTCGTACAAATTTCAAAGCTTTCTCTAATATGCCGAAATCTAAAGAATAAAGCTTCCAAACAATGCAACCCATATCCCACATTGCCTTTTAGCATTCTAAAGAATTATTCTGTCATCTGATTTCTTCCATCTGACATATCTAACTCTGAAAAGAGTTTGCCATCTGCAGTTCTCGTAAGGGTATTTATTATTGTGTCAATCTGAACATTTCGAAATTTGCTTATCCACGATATTTTTTAACAGATAATCTTTGCAGTTTGTTCACAGCACTATTGAATCCCCCCCGTTTCGAATTTCGGAAACCGCAAACTACAATCTGCTATACAGCTGCTCTTTATATATCTAATAAGGAAATTCTTATTGCTTAACAAACATGTAAAGGTGATTGTAAAATTCGAAATCAAATCTATTCTTTAACTCAGGGTTTCTCAATTTTTTTTTTCTATAATGATGTACTTTGAGTGTCTTTGAATTTTTACGAAGTAACCGGTACATTTTCACGGAGGTATCTTATGTGAATCCGAGTCAAGTGCATTATAGGCAAAGGCAGTGATATATTTTTTCATGCGCACTTACTACCTTTGCATTGAATACAGTTTGAAAAACTCTAAACTATTCAAATGACAAAGCAGTCCCTTTCTTAAGTGAATTCATACTCTGTTAGTCGAAGATCATGATAAACATCTGCCCAGGCTGA
The DNA here is from genome assembly GCA_038373885.1 of Cheiracanthium punctorium. NCBI lineage: Eukaryota > Metazoa > Arthropoda > Arachnida > Araneae > Cheiracanthiidae > Cheiracanthium > Cheiracanthium punctorium. Next base: position 802,949 of record JAWZYV010001322.1, on the reverse strand, counting down.
AAATTTCGAGCCTAGACTCTCATATAAGTCATATCAGCTCACCTTGGCCTCAACCGAAATGAAAAATTAAGGGAAGATCAGGCCCGGCCCATTTAAAAATCATGATTTAATTCGCTGCCTATAACCAGAAAAATAGAGCATCGGCCAAACTATTTAATCAAATATATCGTTTTAGAATGATAACATTATAATTTAACTTTAAAAACCTTTTAAAATTTCTTTTAATATCTTCTAGTAGGTTTCACCCACTAGCATTACCGGGGGGGGGTATCTAATCTCGCAAGAATTAAGTAATATCTTCCTAATCAAAAATAATAAAATGAAAAAAAAAATTACTAAATTCATTTCTTTTAGTAGAAAATCTACTGTTTCTAGACTTACCAAGGAGGGCTTAACCCACAATCGAAAACGAGCCACGAAAATCCTGGGAACTGAAAAGGAACATCAGCTATATTTCGTCCGTACAACAAGAATAGAATGCTCATTAATTTCGTACTTTTGCTTTTGTAGATTTTCACCGTCAAATTAATATCCACACGATTTTAAAGTAAATCGATAACTTGATGAATTGTAAGTTATAATTTGTTATCATCGATACAAAGCGTACACGTCAGAATTTGTTAATTATTGCTTGTGTCTGATTTGAAGGAATTCTTGTATTTTTTTATCACACAAAACGTTCTTTTAATTTGAAAGACAGTCACGCTCTGACATTTTTATCAAAAGAAAATGAAACAAATTTTTTCCCCCCTTTAGCTTCTAAGTTGCAGACGGAAAGAATTTCTATCAAGTAGAAGAAAAGGAAAAAAAAAAAAAAAGAGGCGAATTCCTGCAAATGAGCTGTTGCCGAATTCTTTGGCATGCAAAAACTGGAAATAGGATTGTTGCTAGAAGTGCAGAAATTTCTTTCTCATTAAATAAAGGTATTAAAAAATGTTTTTGATACATAACCGTATTAGAATTTTTTCCTGAACTAAAAAATTTTGCTTTTTTACAATTACAATAAAGTTATCTTGTTTCCCCGTAGAACGCTGTTGCTATGCGAAGGGAAATTAAATTCTTTAAACTAATGGCAAAAAATTAAAATAAATCGATTTTTTTTTTAAATTTCCATTAAGTAACAGGAGAAGTCAACAATAGCACGCATAAAATTTTTTAAAGAGTAAATTGGGTGTCCAACATTTATCAACTGTAACACAACTGACTTGAAAAAAAAAAAAAAAAAACTCTTGAAAAATTTATTTGAAGATTACTTTATTTAAAGAGTATTTTTAGTGGTGAAACTTCGCATTTTTGACCCTTCCCCTCCAAAAGTTTTTTTGAGAGTTCTCTACCTCTTACTCTCCTCTCCTCTACAAAGTTTTTTTTAAAGTACATATTTTTTATTTTGTCTAAACATTTTTATAATAGTAATACAGTCGAAAAAAGATATTTAAATCTTTACAGAATATACGAATAATATGTTTTGGGGAACTTCGTGGTTATCGAGTGGGGGCACAATTTTTTCTACTGCTCAGGGGCTACAGTCGTCTTAATCAGGCTCTGGCTGGAAATTTATAAATGCTCATTGTATTTTTTTGTTGCTAGCTTCAAAATCTTATTTAGAGCCCTGGTATACAGAGTATCATCTGATGCAGGGAATTATTCCAAAGAAAAGGAAAAAAATTAGGATGAACTGTAAAATTGTTACAAGACACAAGTTTTACAAAATAAATGCCTTGTCGTTGGGGACCTCCTGTACTCCACTGGTTCGACTGTAATATAAACTGAAATACTTTCATATTTGAAATATGTACTACAATGTAATGTTTAAAGTGTATCGTAAGTGGGGTCTATTTGTCTTCCTTGTTTCAGTATTTTGGAAAGGGCATCATAATTGATGCGTCAACCTCCTAATTGTCTTTCTTGTTTCATTATGTTTTTGCTTTTATAGCCGGATTGACAGCTTAGCTGTACTGGACTGCTTTAAAGCTGTTTCAGTCTTGGGAGTCCACAAGAGCTAGAAGCTGATTGTTACCAAAAATTTAGAACATCACTGGAAAGAGAATCATTCCCGAGTCTGCACATTTCTCACACATACTTACGTACCCAGCAAGAGAACATACCCAGACAGCACAGGAAACTTGCAGCAAGCTTGATTTATCAAGTCAGTAAACTTGAATTAAGCTTGAAAATTTCAAGCGTGTAAACTTAATGCAAGCTTCAATCAAGTGTTCTAGTTTACACTTGCCCAGCTTGCATTAAGCTTGACATAGCAAACTTGAATCAAGCTTGACATAGCAAGCTTAGTTTCAAGCTTAAAAAATTTTCCTAAATACACGGGGCGACCGTCGGAGAACTTGCCCCACATATTTTATTTTTCCACGCATTTTCCCCCTCTCTACGCTGAAATTTCAAGTTATTTTAATCTGTTTCCATCAAACGTCTGCGATCGAACTCGATAGCTAAGGGTTGGAAAGCCAGCGTCCTAACCACTCGGCTAACCTGAGTTGCGCTGATATGACTAAAGTTTGAAGTGACTGTTATGGTTATCACGTCGTTTTCCGGCGAGATCGATTAGTGGCCGATGTGTTGATCTGTTTCTTTTATTTTTCCATGGGATGAATCAAAATTAAAATAATGTTATGTGTGATTTAGAGACTCTACTAATAGGGAAATAAGCATAATATAAATTTAAAAGCAGCACACGTTTTAAAACTTTCAATATCGCGACACTCATGTTGGGCAATATTGGCCAAAATCGAGACAACGACTGATTTTGAAATCAATTTCGTAGTATAATTGTATTTTATTTTGAAAATTTTCAATATTTGTAAAGATAGAATCTTTTCAAAGAAATGTCAAGCTTGATTTAAGCTTATGTACTGTCTGGGTATGCCCTACAGATTTAATGTGCATGTTCACCGAGTGTACGGAACGTTAACTGATGTTGAAAGTGCATTATAATACACGCTTTGACATATTTTTCTTTCTCGTTTAATTATGCTGGAGATAACACCACCAGCAATACCTCATATATTGGCTTTACTTGTCTTGTACCATTGTGATGGAAAATTTATCATATTCTATGCATCGGCCTTATTTGAAAATTGTCAGAAACCAAAATTTCTGATAGTTTTCAAGGACTGACTGTAGCGCTAATAATCCCTGCGTTGGGTCGATTTGTCTTTCTTATTTCGTTGGAAAGTGAATTATGATACGCGGCACGTTTCATGGATTATGAAAATAATAGAAGCATCTGATCCGTTTGTCTTTCTGGTGTATACGCCATTTGGTATAAAAGTGTCTACCCCCATCTTGAAGGGGAGTTCCTGACGGGAGCTGGGGAGTCAGTTAAAAATTAGATTTCTGTAAGATCGCCGCGTTGGGGGGGGGGGGGGGGGACGTTCCTGACACCTGTTACCCAGCTATTTAGTTAGGAAGAAGGAAAGAGTGCCCATATTTGACCGCAAAGCTTTTGAAACACCTTTAAAGGCCGTTAAAAGGGCTAAATTGTGTGAACAGCGGCTGTGTGTGCTGTATCGTCATAAAAGGTAGATCGGCGGATACGGATATGAAAACGAATAGTTTTTTTTTTAATTTTATCCGTGGATACGGATATTAAACGGATCATTTCTTTCTCATATCCGAGAATACAAAAATGAAACGGATCGCATTCTTGCGTATTTCAGCAAGTTTTTTTCAGTTTATCTTAAAAGTTAAATAAGGTATAAGTTTTATAAAGAAGAGAGCTTTATAGGATATAAATTTATCTAATAAAAAATAAGAAAAAAATTAATCAAGTACCTTTTACATTGTAGTATAAACAATTTTTACTAATTTCATGACAATTAGTAAACGGCTGAAGTGCATAGGTCTAGGGTTCTGGCCTACCGCGCGGCCGTTTTCTCCAGCTGTAACGTGAATTCGGGTTAGAACCCCTCGAAAAGTCCACCGCCCAAGGCATGCCTTAATTAAGCAGACAACCCTTGTGTAGATCTGCCTTAACCCCAAAACCTAAATAACTTTTATGATCATTTACAGTGAAAGTAAAAAGTTTAATATTTTTAATATTAAATAAAAATCATAATCACTCTCAATCAGGGGCGTAGCCAGAGATTTTTCATGGGGGGAGTTACGACTACTGCAACTCACATATATGCATACATGTGTGTGATAAGGGAGTGAAGAATATACATTTTGTATGGCAAAAAATTCCGCATGGGGGGGGGGTTATGACCCCCCTAACCCCCCCTTGGCTACGCCCCTGCTCTCAATCCCTATAATCGAGGGTGTCTTAAAAACAGTGGCCTATGGTTTCCTTCTTTAAATGTTGATCTAAGACATATGGAATGAATTACATAGTTATTTTATGATATTGAATAAAATTTTCAGGAAATTAAATGTAAATAAATACAAACTTTTATTTTTTATACATCCCTCCTCTTACAAAAATTCCCATTAAGTAAAATATACCCCCATATATTAATGAGATGATGCAGAAAGTTTCAGATTTTCTTACTAAAGGTTTACAGATATGTTTCAATCACAGTTGGTGATGGAAAATAATCTTTATCAATAATAGTATAAATACAATTATTAAAACTATTATAGTAAAACTAATTAACCATTAATTAGATTAACATTTTAAGACATTTACATTTTACATTTTAAGAAATGAGTTTTAAATCATTTTAAACCTACAATCTAGACAGTTACTGGAAGCAAAAATATGCTGTAATTGTGTATACATTATACTCAGGGGTTTAAGGGGGGTCATAACCCCCCCAAGAGGAATTTTTTGCCTTACAAAATGTATATTCTTCACTACATTATCACACACACGTATACATATATATGAGTTGTAGTAGTCATAACCCCCCCCCCCATGAAAAATTTCTGGCTACGCCCCTGATTATACTTTGCAAAAGGTGGGTAAAACGGGACAAAACTTGCTAAAATTTGTTCAAGAAGGTAAACAACTTTAAATAATATTTTGGGCAAATTATATATATATACTAGCTGACCCGGCAAACGTTGTTTTGCCATATAAATTATTCCTAGGATTATTTTAGTAGAAAGAAATGACTAACTTATTGTAAGTTTGTGAGGATGTGGCATATGAGTGGAAGAGGCACGGAGCTCTGTGAACGACGCTGGAATATAAAAATAACACAATACCAAACATTTGTATTTTTAATTCATTGTAATGTATTCTTTAAATTTATATATATCGCTAATTACAATAATTTTACAAAAAAAAAATAAAATCAATCTCTTAACGGAATAGACTGTACAATATTTTTTGTTACCCCACCTTTAGCTAACACAAACAAACTGGATGGTTTGCCCATTCGAGAGCATGCCACGTATAATTGTCCGTGTGAAAAACATGGTGTGCTCAAATCTAAGCCACAAACAGACATAGTTTGGCCTTGAGACTTATTGATAGTCATTGCAAATGCCAATCTTATTGGAAATTGAAGACGTTTAAATTGAATTGGCACATCCGTGGGTATAATAGGGATCCGTGGTAGTAATATATTTTCACCTCGAAATTTGCCATTTAAAATGACGGCTTCGACAACATTTTTCATCAGTTTTTTAATAACTAATCGCGTGCCGTTACACAGCCGTAGTGGGTTCAAATTACGAAGCAAAATAACCGGAGATCCAATCTTCAGTAGTAAGTTATGCGGCGGCATGCCTGGTAAATCTAATGAGTTTAAAAACTCTGCTGGATAATTCACACCTTCGGTGGCATCGCAAACTGTATCAATAGATTTGTATGACACTAACTCCCCTGGCAATAAATGTTGTATTTTAAGATTCAGTTCGATGACGTCTACATTTTTTGCTGCTAAAATTGCTCTTTCTGCCAGCCACTCATGATTAATATATTGTGTATGTACATCGGGAAATATCTGGTCAATGAGAGCATCTTGCGAATCAGTAATTGTGCAGAAATCGGCCGGTAATTTTATGCATCCAGTTTCATCTACAGTAACTTTTCCATCGCCGATATTTAACAGCTGTTTTGAGAATGCCTCAGCGGATAGATCTCGAAGTATTTGAACGCGCATATTTACTTTCAGTTGTAATTTTTCAACATTACGCCACAGTGGCGATGATTTTAAGCAGGCGTTGATTTCATCAGCATACGTTGAACGTGGGATGACGGGATGTGTTTGTCTAAAATCTCCTGAAAGGAGTACCTGAGTGCCGCCAAATAGTTTGTCCTTGTTTTAAGGATCTTTCATTGTCCTGTTCAACGCCTCAAGCGAATGTTTGTGTGACATAGTGCATTCATCCCAGATGATAATTTTACACTGTTTCAGCACTGTGGCCATGGGCGATTGTTTTTTTATGTTGCACACTGCATCTGGGTTATTTTGAACATTTAGTGGTAGCTTAACCCTCTGAGCGTCTTGGAAATGGCAAATAATGTAAAGTTGTTTTCACTGTAAAATTTTCATGCAGCTTTAAAATTATTTAAAAAATACAATTTTGATAGGAAGATTTGTAATTATTAAAAAGTTAGCTCCTAAAATACTTATAAGCTTTAATATAGAAATATATTTTATGACACCTTGGTGTTATAAATAATTTAAATTATAGATGCATTGCAGTGAAAACTGGAATGAAGTGGACGGAATTTTACGTCTCAGCCGCTTAGAGGTTTAAATACTGAATGAGCTGTTCTGCCTCCATCCAATAAAGTTGCCGCAATACCAGACGATGCAACGGCCAATGCGATGCCATTATTCGATCGTATTTCGGCTAGGATTAGCGAAATAAGGAATGTTTTGCCAGTTTCACCTGGTGCATCCAAAAAAAAAAGAATCCACCTTGCCCCGCCGAAACTGCGAGCATAATGCGATCGTAAATGCTTCTTTGTTCCTCATTCATTAGTGGGATATTGCGAGTAACAATCGCTGCCATTTCTGCAGTATTGTATTGTAGTTCTCGATTCATTTCATTATTTATTAAATCAGATACACTACGATTTGGCGAACGCATGCCGAAATGACTGAGTGGTAAGTTGGCAATGATAATGCACAGATCCTCAATAGCAATCAATGCTTCATTGTACATAGCGTCGCTGAATGGTATTGTTAAATCGTTGCACCGTGTACGATGTTCATGCAAAATATCATCACTCATTGAATCTTTATGACTATCCCACAATGTCTCTGCTCGGGCCGGGAAACATGCAGTCAACACTATAGCGAACAGTAGACGAATTTGTTTTCCCGTACAGTTCAATGCTGCTTCAGCAAGCATACGTTCCCACTGGTTGTCATCTTCCAGCAAGCCTAGTGCAAGGCATGCTTCTTTATACGTTGGATATTGTTGTCCATTCACTTTACGTATATCTTGAAATGACAATGGGCCGGTAACATTAACAAACAACAGTCGAAGATAAAAGCACCCAGTCTGCTTTGGATTTACTGCAAATACTCGTCCCAAGGTGTTTAATTTATATAAACCGGGACATGCATCAATCGGTGTACCTTGCTTGCGAGGCATCCATTTGTTTGTTTGAGCCCATGTGAAAAAACTTGATACTTCTGAATAGAGTAATGTCCGTGCAAAGGCACCAAAAGCATCCGCACGATTACACAATTCAAAAAATTCGGTGAGTGTAGTTTTTGGTGGATTTATAGCATGATCAATCGCTGTCTCGTTCGTAAAATATACGCGCTGGCCGTTCTCAAGATGGACGGCTAAATGAATAACTGCTGGATCCCGTTCATGAATTGGGAAACCAAAGACACGCCTAACAGCTTCATTGGAGCTGATGTATCGGCTCGTTTGATAGAGAGTTATTTCATCATTTTTATTCACTGGAGGAGCATTGTTATTGGTATTTTCAACTCGAAATACAGCCATATCACTGCCTTTATGTACATACTTACAAATGTATTTGATGCTCTTAACGGAACTGCAGAACTCAACGTTAATATGAGCGTCGTATGTTTTGCTCAATAGAGGCGAATATGGCACCACCCAACGATTGTCAATGTCAATATCTATGTTGTTGATATTTTTAGTAAATGATTGTCCGCCATTATCGGGACTCCTTCGACGATATATTGGATATCCGTCAACATTTGTGATCGTATCGTTAGTGAACTTTTTAGGGAAACTTTTGGTGCATTTTCCATCTGCCATGCAAGGCGATGAACGATTCAGGTCACCGCATGGGCCATGAATCATGTTTGCTGTAACGATATCAAACAGCAATTGATCAGTAGACGGATCTGGAATTTCCGCAGAAATTATACTATCGATTTCTTCAGGACGGATTTTGTCGATTAACCAAACCAAAATGTGTGCATGAGGTAATCCCCTCTTTTGCCACTCAACCGAATACATCCAGCAACGTGTGGGACCGAATACATGTAATTTTGTAATGAAACTTATTAAAGACTTTAATTTTTGTCTGAACACACGTGCTGTAATGTCATGACGATGTATTGCATTTTGTCCAGGCAATAACAAAGATGTGATCTCCGGCCATTTTGGATTATACGTGAACGTAATAAATAAACATGGTCGTCCATATTCGCGCACGAAAGTCAGAGCATCCTGTATGTATTCTTGCATATGACGTGGACTGCCTATATACGATGATGGTAGAATGACAGAGCTACCAATTTCGGCGGCATCGGCGTTGTTGGCAATAGCATCTCGCAAGTGAATATATTCTTCCGCACGCAGCTTTTGCTGATTATATCGCAAGTACCGTAATCGTTCGCTCTCTGTCTTCTCGTACATGTCGACCATGAATTGTTGACAAAGCTCACGACATCGTAGAATGACGTTATCCTGACCGGGTCTAATCATCAACCGATAAGCATAAAAATCCTTCGAACTAACGTTCTTTCTTGTTTCGGCTCCTGTAATGATATATATGAATAAAAACAAATACTAATTAATAATTAATAATAGTTAAGTTTAATGAATTACGATTAATAAATTAAGTTTTTGGTAAATGAGTAATGATCAAGTTCATAATGAATATAGTACCTGTTGTGGGATCTCGTTGTTTAATATTTATGCAATACCCGTCTTGTCCCTTCCAGAATATTAGTGGATATTGGAGAGCGTCATATGAACGGTGTGTATCAGCAATGAACTGGAGATTATTACTTCTTCTACGAATCACAATTTCTCGTGTAGCTGTACAATCTCCAACCATGATTCCAGCAACGTCGTCAACAATAGGTGCGTTAAATCTACGAATATGCTCTCCAGCAGGTGTCTTATCAGGATTGATGACAATAGCATGATTATCACTTTGTAATTTGTGCATGTTTGATTTGAACAATTTGAACAATTCATTGTGTTCATTTAATAGAGCATCCAGCTCGCTGACGATACGTCTTGCAAAAACTGAATTAAGGTTATTTTAGCCGCAACGTGCATCCACGCGTGCATACTCACCACCCATAAAGTAAGTTTGTAAAAATTTATGTGGTACGTTTGGCATTGGCAGCAATGAACCCACTTTGTGATAAATTTGGCCTTTGATTTTAAATTTTGAATTGAATTGTTGACCATTTACAGCGCTATTTTTAACTATTTCTGTTGTTCCGAACGAAGTCATTTGGAAACATGAATTGAATGTTCGAATTGACTTTAGGAACAGGTTGGAATCTAGATCAGTGCCGATAAGTAAACCGTTCAATGGCTCAGGTTGTGTTTGAATTATAGGCAGCTGCACCTTTGCGGACGCGCAACACATTCCGGCTGGTTCATTTTTAAATTTAAGAGCATTACAATGCGGACATTCCTTATCCATAGCACCAATTACTACTTTTGAATGAGCATAATATTGAACATCGGGTTCATACTGGAACGCTAGACGCAGGAATGAAGCAGATGTAAATGATCGATGTACCTGTTTGCGGTGTTGTTCATTTGCTCTGAGTCTGCTAACTATAAAATAGCGTGCTTGTCTTTGTTCTAATCTTCTTTGTTCATTTCGTTCAGATCGTGCATCTTCTGATTCTGCTTGACGCAATTGAGCCATGCGCACACGCACATTAGTATTATCTTGCTGCTGCTGTTCTTCTGTCCTTTGGGCTCTTATATTTCGCTTGCCTGCAGTTCTACGTGTTTACCTGCCCAAAGAAGCCTCTTTGCGTCTTTTTGGCATTGTTCACGGTTTAAAACACACATAAATAGAACAAATTGAATTATTTTATGATGAAAAACAGTAATAATGTATTAATATTTATTTTTTGATTGTATTTATGCGTATATATTATATTAAGTGTACATCGTGTATATTTTCTATTATTATTTTAGGTACCTTTTACAATGTTTTTCTTTTGAAATGATTCTTACAAAATTTTGCACACACTCATAATAAAAATAATTTATACGTTTAACCATGGAGCTAGAAAGTATAAGGAAGGAAGAACTAATACTGTAAGAAGTAACCCTATTTTTCTCTTCCTTTTATTCTCCGATAATCTCCTCCAATTCGCCGAGCGCGCCATCTATCCGCCTGGTATACTTTTGTAGACTCTAGAAAAAAAAAAATCTTTGTTGCAACTAATTTACGCAGATTGCGAGTGGCAACAACGATGAATAAAATAATTATATGATTTTTAGAACAACAATGTTTAGGAAGTTTAATCTGCTTTAGTAAGGAAATAAATACTTTTAAAATTCCGCAAGTGGAAAGTTATTTTAACATTAAATAATATTTTATGAGACAGCAACCGCTATACTTTAATTTCATAGTCTCTCTCTTGCGGAGGTAGCGCCGTTTAGGAGCTATCGTGTTCACACACACACACACACACATACATCTCGTACAAATAGCATAAATGAATTCAGAAGACCTCAAAACGTGTAAGTACACCAAAATCTCGAAGTTGAATTTTTTCATGATTACAATACTTTCCTTACATGGTACATGTTCGGAAAGTAAAAAGGGTGAAAATCTGAAACACTTTCAGGTTTTAAATACGCACTATAGTGTTACATATTAAAATCGTATCATAATTTATACGTCGTCCCTATTTTTCTTACTTTTTCCATTAAGTTGCAAAAGTGTATCGTTATTCATGACTGTGCTGTATTTTTCTTTCTTGTTTCGTAAAACCCATCTTTGGAATCGAAATCGGTTGATTCCTACTTTAGGACCCCCACTCTCGCCAACGCGACGATAAATATTGATATACAGTTGCCATTACGATTTTTTGTATTTATATTGCAGCCATACGGCAAAGGGTTTATTCGTAAATTTCTCTCAGTAATCAGCCGGTATTCCAGTTGATTTTGCACGTGATCAGTCATGAGTTTTGATAAGGCCGTTGCCTACGAAATGCTCATAATATGTAGTATTACGTAGGCAACGATAAGGTTTAGTATCCTTTTACGCATTTTCGATCTGAGTTTAGAAAATTTCTATTGGCTTTTACCCAGTAAAGTATAATTTCGCAAACACTGGATACTAAATTCCTGTTTTATTTTCATATTGGTACGTATTAATAGGAGCAGACGATTTCAACTCATTTATATTAGCATCGTCAAGCTCAAATAAATCTGATACGGGAAATTTGGTTGCTAGGGTAACTTTAAATATTAAAGTATACATATATATTTTTATTTATGCATTAATGATATAATTTAATATCACGGACGCAAAAATTTCTGGCATCTGAAAATTGGTTGCTAGGACAATTTTAAATGTTAATATTTTAACTTAAAAGAATTGAGTTCTTTTCGAATTTATCAGTTGATAACTATTTCTAAACAGCGGATTCGGTGAATTTATCTATTCTGTTTCTTAATTTGGTGAGGTGTTTTAAATTTGCCTTGCAAATTTTAAAAAATCATTGCAGAATTAGTTCTTTTGTTAATTATTTTAACATTCTGATTCCATTTCCTAAAATTGTTGCGATTCAACATACTTCACTGGTTAAAATAAAGTAAAAATTCACGAATCCGCTTTTAATAAAGGAAATACATATAAATTTAAAGAATCTGCTCATAAATTCTTGTCAAATGAAGTCATTTGGAACATGTAAGTACATCATTACATTTATTATTATTTGGTGCGTTTAATGCTGAATTGTTCACATTAATTTCATCCAGTTTCTCTGGGAAGCGTTAAACTTGTGCGCATACGCGATCACGGACTATTGACAAGAAGGTTCGCCAAAACCACGGACTAAGAGGCTTTAGGACGGTCATCGGGAAGCGGCAGTCGGGCGAACCTGCGTCATCCTCTGAAAGGAAAATATGCGACCCCCTTTTAATAATTAACGGCACGGGCGCCTTCTGACGACACACAGCGTAAGTATCTCCCGCGGGGTGCTTCCGTTGATATTTGTTTACGTTTCAGCTACTAGCAGACGACGCATGCGCCAAAAATTAATGAGTACGACTTCCAGCGCCACCTTTTTGGCAAATTTCATTTAGTTCTTTCGCAATGCTTGGATGATTGTCCTGAACCCTCTTAGTCCGTGGCCAAAACGCGGCGATTTTTTACGTTGGCGAGAGTGGGGGTCCTAAAGTAGGAATCAACCTCGAAATCTATCTTAAAATTGCCTACTAAGACTATTTTACAATCTACGCCAAGTATATTACAACTATACTTCGTCGTTTTATATCTTGTTTCGAATGTGCATCATAATCCATGAGTGTACCTGTTTGTCTTTCTTGGGTTGATTCCCACTTTAACGCCTGGACTCTCGCCAAGGTTTGCGATCATTAAACATATGCAGTTACCCTGACGATTTTTTGCTTTTATGTGGCAATCGTAATTTAGAATTAAAATGGCGATTTGGAACAACATGTAAGTACAGCATGCCGTTACAATTTTATTTATTTTGGATTGCCAATTAATGAAGTTTTAATAATTAAGGGTCTTCAACTTCCTTAACTGGTGCGTTTATCGCTAGTTTGTTTACTTTAGTTGTCATATAGTTCTTTTGGGCGCGTTGAAACGGTACTTACGTATTAGCTCGGCGGTCACTTCCGCCAAACTACTTTTTCATAGATTTTAAATACATTGCCAATCGTATTCCAAACCATCAACAATTTCATGTGCCCGGCATTTATCTTGGTGAAAATATTGCTTGTCTTGGCGGACCGTCTGGAAAATACGTATGTACCGTTGAAACTTGTGCATAACTCCCAGAGACCCATGACTGCAAAGCTCGCCAAAGTACGGGAATTTTTTAGGTTGGCGAGAGTGGGGGCGCTAAAATAGGAATCAACTCTTTCTTGTACCATAAAACACATCTTTGGAATTGAAATCTATCTTAAAATCGCCACCTGAAACTGTTTAGAATTTCCTGCAGGCATGTTCTTCCTGTAGGCATATTCCATCTATACCGCAAAGACATTTTAAATACTGTTTGGAATGGACATCATAATCCATGAGTGTACCGTGTTTTCCTTTCTTGTTCCACAGAGCACTTCTTCGGAATAGAAATCTATATTAAAATCGCCTAATAAAACTCTTTTACAATATACGCCAGGCGTTTTCTAACTATACGCGAAATATATTTATATTAAATTGTTGCGTTTTGGCACCACATTTAGCGATCAATTATCAAAAATTGCAAACCTTGTGCGACTTTCAACATTTTATTAACTTTCCCCCCCCCCTCTCCACATTATCTGGCCAACACATTTGAAAAGTGATTCGACACGCTAATGTCTACACAGAAATCCTGATTGAAATGAATAGCACTCGGGGGCTAAACATTTTAGTGTGGACCGCCCTTATGACTTAGGGATATGAGACATAGTTAAAAACCTATTCTATGACCTAACGAATATACATAGAAAATTTCATTAAAATTGGTCGAGTGGTTTCGGAGGAGTTAGGTGACTAACACTGGGACAGGAGAATTTTATATATTAGATAAATATAAATATGTATAAGTTCAAACCCCCAAACACGAATTAAAACAAATATTTTTATGTATAAGTTTTCCCCAGTAATTATTTAGTTTTGTAAAGTTAATAATAATAGTAATAATAATTTTTAAAAATTCCCCTAAACTAATACGGAGCTGAGCCCTTAAAAGAAATATACAACATAGGCGATATGGACTGCGATATCTAAATGACATAATTTTGGAAAATTTTGCCCAACTATTATTTAGAATTGCTTATCTTCTCTAAGCGGTTAAATAAAGATTAGTATTATTGTTTTTACTTTTTTGAACGCGTGAAGTCGGCATTGACAAGTACGAATTAATATATAAAGCTTGGCACAAGTTTTATCAAATTTTGCCCCGTTTTACCCATTTTTGCAAAGAAATTACTTACTTAATGTAAAACTTACTGTGAATTAATTCATAAAGGGTTACTTCAATCAAATCTTATTTAGAAACATCTGAAATATATTATGATTTTGGTTCTCAATTAATTTAGGTAAAAACGAAGAAAATGAAGACAGTTTTTTTGTAAATGAAAAATTCTATATGGGATTTGATACAGTAAAATCCCGCACAGTTCTGCCGTTCAATCCGGTTTGCGCCTGCCTCTGTTTCGTGTGTGGGTGAAAATGGCGCTCATCCCCCTCTGCTTGTTGTTTCAAACAGGGGAGAAAGAGAAACTCACTAAGGGGCTCACTCAACCTGGACAAAAGGAATTGCATCTTTTACAGGACCCCTATTTTGCACCCACAGATGCGCAATCAATCACTCAGTTCTTTCCCTTCATTTTATACCAAACCGTCTTTCTTGCTTCGTCAAGATGGGAAGAGTATCATAATCCTTGCACTGGGAGTATTTTTAAAGAAGCAAAAACCGAATCTTTTTACAGTTTTTGAGGATTGAAATTGAACATCTTAATGCTTGGAAAAAAAAATAAAAAGAAAAAAGAATGAAACTGGGCCATTTGAAACTATATTTTCCATTTTCCAAATACTGCCCCGCGATCGATCATTAAAAAAAAAAAAAAAAAAAAAAAAAATCAAATTAAAATCACATTTTTTTAAAAGAGAGCTCGCACGATTGTGCAAGCTAGCATTGATATTTTTCTAATTCTTAATCAACTATATACAACAAATAGCGTAAAAGAAAAAACACTATTCTCCAGAAGAAAAAAAAATCATTTTAAAACTTCCTTTCAGCATCAATAACATATTTAATCGAATTAAAATTCTTGAGAACTAAGATTCAAATTCTAGATTTAAAGGGCTGTACATCTACAACTTGTGAAATTTCCAAAAGAAAAAATGTTACACCTGAAATCACGCTGCAAGAACTGCAATGGAGTTTTTGGGCTGATAAAAGTCAATATTTTTTTCCAATTTCTGAAGGTTTTAGAGGTAGAAGAACATTGTAAATGCAAAATCGTTGACACAAGGGTGTATTTAGGTCCATACCGCCCATAGGCAAAATTAATCAACTGCCTACACATGCTCCTTTTATATCTCCATGCTCCATGCATACTATTCGTGCGTTGTCAATTAAAAATATGTAGTCTAGAGCAAGTGATAATGCATATTTTAAAAAATTACCGTATTTATTCTTATTATTTCCTTGTACGAAGTAAAAGGAAGTAATTTGATCGCGAAAAATTTCGGTATAAGATTTTGACGAAAAAAAAAAAAACGAGTTTGACTGCCTCTAAATTTACTTTTAAGTTTTTGCGAGACATCTCATCGAACACATGTATGTGTGTTCATATAAATGCATTTACTATCCATTTTGACAGACCGTAAGTCCATTTTGACTAATTTTTCCCTGACGTCTGTACATACGTATGTGCGTAACTCGCATATCTCAAAAACTATTAGTCGTAGAATGTTGAAATTTTATAGTTAGGATTATTGTAACATCTAGTGCACCTCCCCTATTGGTTCCAATGACTGGATAGTTTATTTACAGGACCACAAAAGAGATTTCCCATACATTACGCTCTATGGACAGAAATTCATTAAAGCATATTTTAGAGGTTGTAGAGAGACCCTTCGGCGGGAGCCGGTTTAGAACTCGAAAAATCCGCGTCGTAGAAGGCGGCGAAATCCAGCCGAGCCAAATAGTGTTCCTTCGCCTTTTAATTGCCAGCGTGTTGTGTGCGCAGAGGATATATCGCACAGCTACAAGGTAGTAGGCTATTTCAAACGAATCAAAAATGATATATGCTGTTAAGGATTACAGACTGAATCTCTCAATCGAAAATAGTGTCTATTACTTACAGTTCTTCCACAGGAACACTCAAAAAAATTCCAATACATTACGGTCAATGGCCAGGAGCGTAGCCGAAGGGGGATAGGTGGGTCACAACCCCCCCCCCCCCCAAAGAGGAATTTTTCGCCATATGGAATGTATATTCTTCATTCCCTTATCACATACACGTATACATGATGTGAGTTGCAGTTGATTTTAGATAGAGACAAACATTTTCTGTACAAGTCAGTTTGAAAAGTTTGATTACAACTTCATTAAAAAATTCATTTTTGCTTGCTCCATTTTTGTCTTTTTCTGTCAAATAAAAATACGAATACTCTTCATTTTTTTCTAAAATTTCGTAGCATCAATTTGGCGCCCCTTTGGTGCTGCTCCTGGGGACAGATGTCCCCCCTTGCCACCCCCTCCTAGCTACGCCACTGACTCTCAAAAAGAAACCGGTTGATTCCTACTTTACCGCCCCCTTTCTTGCCAACCCCAAAAATTACCGCACTTTGGCGAACTTCGCAGTCATGGGTCTCTAGGAGTTATTCACATGTTCCAAAGCTCTCAAAAGAACGAGATGAAAACGAAAGTGAACAAATTAGCGAAAAACGCACCGGTTAAGGAATTTGAAGACAATTATTAAAACTACTTTAATTGGCAACCCAAACTAAATAACTAACTAATGGAAGGCTGTACTACTAACATGTTGCTATAAATACAAAAAATCGTCGTTTTAACTGCATATGTACAGTTATCGCCACCTTGGCGTGAGTGGGGGCGTTAAAGTGGGGATCAACCACATCAGATTTTGCTTCAAATTATGCATATAAGCGACCGAGACACATGAAATGTTAATGAATGTGTGCTTCTGGAAGCAGAGAACAAAAAGTGTTTTTTAGCGATTTGATGATGGTGAATCCAATGCTAAAAAATTTATTTAAGAGAGAAACAACGGAAAGGGACGGAACTGCGACATGCAATGGAAAAGACCTGCAAGAAAGAGACAATGGAAAGAGACTGCAATGGAAAAGACCTGCAAGAACACCATTTAGAGATAAAAAATTGTGAAAGAATTTATCGTCAACAGATAGATTACATATATCGAAAGAATTTTTAGTTTAGAATAGCATTGTTATGCTAAAATCAATGTTGCATTTAATTCCTTAAAAAAAAAAAAAAAAAAAAGAGAGAGAAAGTATTTCAGCTCCAACAGAGGGAACACAAAACTTTTACTGTGTTTTTACGGCGTAAAGTATTTCAGTACAATATAAGAACAGAATAAAACTGGGCAAATGTAGCACTTCAATTCCATTCACTGTAATCTCGAAGATGGTTTTGAAAACCCCTTGTATTTCCGTTGTAACATAATGCCGTAGGCCGCGACCTAATTAGAAATACATATGTAGAACGTGAATATGATATAACTGTACATTGTAAAAGCCAGCTCCAAATCATTATGAAATTATGTCAAAATTTGCAACTTTTTGAAAAGGTGGAAAAATGTGTTGCTGCATTGCATGAGCTAGTCAGTTTTGTTACAAAAGGTGGCCTAGAAATTGATGGGCAGTTAGCGCATGGTGGTTAACCTACCCTCACTTTTGCAGAACTCTTTTATTTCACATCGCATGAGAGTTTGGAATTATCTTTATGGCAGCAATAAAAAGATCAAAGAAAAGAAGTTGAAAATTTTAAAACTTATTAACTGTGCAACAGAGCCTATATGTAGGGTAACTTAGGGAAAGTCGCCTCAACCGGTACAAATGCCGCACCCCTTGTATTTCTTGTAACTGTCTATAGAGAGCAGTCAGATGCACAGTATTGGTGTGCAATGAGATTTACTTAACCAGTGTATACCTTGAATCCCTTTCAATATTATAACTATGCAATCCTTATTTTGAGATCAGCGCATGATTTCACTATCCAAACTGTTAAACACGTTATCCTTAAGTACTTTTTTTTGCGCTAATTACTGAATCCATTAATGATTTCGAAGTCAAAACTAAGTGTAGCTAAGTGGAGTATTGTGTGTATGGTTACACCATTTTTCGTTGCGAGGACATGCACTGTGACGTGTTGCGTCTGTACCGTACAAAATGGGATCCATGCACTGCCATTCCGGTATACATGCCGCAGTTTCGTTTGTACGGGATGACGCGTTTAGTAAAATTTTAATTTATTGTCTTATTTTTTTTATATTAATGAATTTGTGTTACTGGAGTATGTTTGCTGGATTTGATTAAGCGTTACTAACTTTTTTCTTTTCATTTTGCACAGACTAACCAAGTTGGGCGTGTAATCGTAATAATTTTTGTATTTTAACTTTCTGGCTTAAATTAAATATTTTTTTAAACCGTATAAATTTTAATTTGTTTACAGATTTTACTAGAAACGGACACATTTTATAAAAGACATAACATTGTTAAAACAAATAAAACCATGTATAAAAACTATTTTATTCTTTTTTCCCCTCTATAATACACTGATGTTAAGCTGTCGACGAAATAACAATTGAAATTCAATTTTGAAAACAAATATTTAATTTTAGTAGTGAACTAAGTCGTTTGGTAAATATCAAGTGTTCGGAAAGTCTAGTGGAGTCACTCAATTTTTTTTTTAATTTTTGAAACGTTTCGCAACCTAACCTGTTACGCAACTTCGGCACCCTACTCTTCCTCTATGATATTAACTCGTTCAAACCTGATTAAATAATTTCTGTTTGAATTATATAATTTTTCTTTTGATAATGGGTATTAAATTTGTAACTGAAAAAATAAAATAAGAAATCCCGATTATTGAAATTTCTGAGGAAATGTGTTTTTCTTTAAATGCACAAACAAGGACATCCATCCTGTACGATACTAATACAGATGATTTTTGTGTCCTCAATTATGGACGCAGGTTCTGAAAGGGTTAATCCAAAGGTTGAAAATATTTTTTCTATTGAAGCTGAATGAGCTGCGACTAAAAAAGTCTGCGATTAAAAAAGTTATAAAAATCTTTTATTTTCTCATTTTTAGAACGTTTTTTCCAAAATACTCTGCTAATGGGCAGAAATAGTTCTTTATTAAGTCATCCATAAACATCCCCCCCCCCCCCAATGGGCGGGCACTTGTTCATCAAGCATTTTGTCACTGCTAAGGCCCGAATTAGTGCCATTTTATTATGGGAACACTCAGTAGGCGGCATGCGTTTCTTCCTATAAAGGGTTATAACCTCCTATAACACGTTGACATCCATGTCCAAGCCGGGATACAAACCTAGGACCCGAGGCGTGATAGAATGGTTCTTAAACCACTACACCGCCTGGCATGGGCGGCTTAAAGGGGGAAAAGAGCAATTAATGTAAAAGATGCTATTTTACTTCCATAAAATAAATGTATATGTGGATCTTCTAACAAACCGCCCCACCGACATACTAACCGCGACCCCCCCTACAAACTTGCATTAATCCGCCACTGCCGCCACCCATAGTCATTGATGATGGATATATTTGTTCATTGTTAATTCTGAAATAGAAAAATAAAAATAAAATTCGATATAATGCTCTTATTGCAATCATCCATGGCAGTCTCGTGAACTCGGTTGTATCGCTAACTGAAACAGCGACTACAACCGCTGTTCTTTCATTTCATACGTAATTTAAATCACTACGGGAGTAAATATGAAGAAACATTTGGCTAATTCAGATCAAAATAAATTATTGACATATTCCCAATTTTACTTGCATCATCAAATATTCCAATTTAATAAAATGCGTTGACAGTTTTCCCGTATTGACTTAGGATAGCGTTACAGTTTTCCTATAATCGAAAATAAAGTAATTGTACTATTTTACTTGTAAATGTGACTTCCTTGTTTGGCGTTCATGTAGGGAAAAAAAAACAACTTGCTGGGTTTGGTTTTGTGATTATGGCAACGCTACACTAGGGCGATCTGCCAAAGGGGGGGGTTGCCATGGTACGAGGACTTTCTAAGGGGTTCTAACGCGTATTCACGTTACATTTCGAGAAAACCTACCAAAACTCCAGACCGTTAGATCGACAGCCGCGCCATGGGACCCGAACCCGGGACCTTTACACTTCGGCCATCTACCATTTTCAGTGACATAACCACTGTGCCATGGTGAGGGCAACTTGCAGGCGATAAAATGATGTTTAGTCATTATTTTTCATCATTTAACGATATTCAATAAATTTGTGCCATCTGTCGAGGACTTTGTAAAATAGAAGCTCAGTCGTATATTTTTTTTTTCTTTACGAAAGATAGTTTTTGTATATTATACGAACAGTGTTTTGTTTCCGAATTGACTTAGGAGCAATAAAAAGTAGCTTATATGTCCCAGACAGCACATAAGCTTAAATCAAGCTTGACATTTGGCTTGGCAATGCAAGCTTGGCTTAAGCTGGATTTTAGCTTGCAAAGTGCGCAGTGATGGCGCCATCTGTGAAAGAGAATGGACATTAATTGTCTAGCGTCCTCAAATTTGCTGAAAGTTCATAAAAGATGTGTTTTATTTTATTACCAATGCCATATTACCGGCAGGGCAAACGGGGCAACTGCCCAGGGCCTACAGATTTTAGGGCCCAAAAATCTTACATCTTACACTTTTGTAATTTTAAAATAAAATTACAACGGATTAAAAAAAAATTCAGAAGTTAAATATTTTTTTTAATTATAAAGTATGAACAATGAAAATAATTCAAATTTACATTTGTATAAATTAATTTAAACTTATTTTTAATTCTTCGAAATGCTCTATATCAATATAGCATACCAATATGTAGGAAAATAACCACATTTGTAAAGAGAATTTTTAGCATTAAAAAATAGCAAAATTTTTCAATTATTTGTTATTTTAAGAAATATTTACAAAAATGACTAAAGTGTTTGTATTCCATACATGTTAGCAACTGCGATATAGCATTTCGAAGTAACGTTTAACTATCTGTTTCTTTGATTTCAGATTACTTAACACAAAATTTGTGTTAAGTAAGTAAACCCATTCTATATTTCCAAATATGGAAATTCTTCAAAATAAAATACAATTATACTACAAAATTGATTTCAAAATCAGTCGTTTGTCTCGATTTTGGTCAGCAGTATTGCTCAACGATGAGTGTTATGATATTGAAAGTTTTAAAACGTGTCCTGCTTTTAAGTTTATATTATGCTTATTTCCCTATTAGTAGAGTCTATAAATCAGACATAACATTATTTAAATTTTTGATTCATCCCATGGAAAAATAAAAGAAACTTATCAGCATCGCCCATACTTATCGATCTGCTGTGACAACAGTCACTTCAAACTTTAGTCATAGCTGCCCGAGGCAATAATGGCCGAGCGGTTAGCACGCGTTCCTTCCAGCCTAAAGTTCCTGGGATCAAACCCAGCCGTCGACGTTTGATGGAACAGATTAAAATAACTTAAAATTTCAGCATAGAGGGGGAAAATGTGTGGAAAAATAAATTATGTGGGGTGCGTTCGCCAGAAGGCGCCCCGTGTATTTAGAAAATTTTTTAAGCTTGAAATGTCAAGCTTAATGCAAGCTGGGCAAGTGTAAACTAGAACACTTGATTCAAGCTTGCGTCAAGCTTACACCAGGGTTCCCACACTTTTTCGCAGTATGAATTCCAGGAGTTTTTAAGGAGTTTTCCAGGAGAAAATATAGTTTTTCCAGGAGTATACATAAATACCTTTTTTAAACAAGCATCATTGAAAACACATTTTCCACTCAGCATCTTTAGGCAAATTGAAAAGGATGAAAATCTCAGGATGGTTTAAAATTTTACTACTGTCACGCATACAGATTATTTCCAACACACCGCCACAAACGGCGAGCTTTGTAAACATGTACCCCATGTATGAAAGAAGAGATAAGAGCATACAGCTCATACACCAATCAAGAGATACTTTCGCAGTAACGTAAAAGCTAGTAGTTAGTGATAAGAGTTTGAGAATGCCAACGGGCTTAGTTCAGGAACGAAATTATAGGATATAAGGAGAGCAGGGACGAATGTCTACAGTGTATTGCGCCACCATTGGAACTTTTTGCAGTAAGCTTTCAGCTCACTGAAGTGATTACAATCTTTGTCTCCAAGTCTGTGGCAGGAATGGCGGTGGATTATTACACTTTAAACATGAGTTGGAAAAATATTTTGGCAGATCGCACTTACATTTTTTTTTTTTTTTTTTTTCAATTTTAAATTCTAGAAAGAAAACTACAATAAACAATATTTCCAGGAGTCAATACTAAAATTTCAGGAGTCTACAGAAAAATTAGTAAAATCCAGGAGTTTTCCAGGGCCCTTAATGTTTTAAATAGAAATCCAGGAGTTTTTAAGGATTTCCAGGAGGTGTATGAACCCTGTTACACGCTTGAAATTTTCAAGCTTATTGACTTAATAAATCAAGCTTGCTGCAAGTTTGCTGTGCTGTCTGGGGTTAATCCAGGTTTTTAACTGTCTGTATTCCAAATTTCCTCCAAATTCGTTGAACCGTTTCAGCGTAACCAACATACAATACATACAAACATTGACATTTATATATTAAGGAGGATTTATTTTATAATCAAAAACGAAAATCTGTTTGTTTGTCCAAACTGCATACAAATCTACACCGTATAGACAAGCAGCACGAAATTTTGTACAAATGCGTAAATGTTTTCTTTAACAGTCAATAATTGTGTATTTAGAAAGCCACTGTCATTTTAATTCTGAGGAAGATAATTAAATTACAGTGAGTTTTATGTTTTGATGTCAGTTAGAACTGAGAGGATGACATTTGTAAAAGAATTATGTGACTAATATCAATTGATTGGGTCCTTTGTATTCATTCATTAAGAAAGTTTGGAAAATAACACAAAATTAAGAAATAGTTTAATGCAATTGAATGGACATGGGGAAGGATATGTTGTGCTCCAATATAAACTGACAAGGTAATTGGTATAAAGAAGGCCAAAGAAAAAATGGGAGGAACTATTTAATCAAAAGTAGTATCTCAAATATTTTAAAAATACACTATGAAGTCAGACTTACAAAGGAGGAAAGATACTCAGAAGCGGGTGGTGATAGAAGAATTAAGAGATTGAACCAAATAAAGAAACAATAATAATTTTGGTGTACAGAATGTTAAATGGCACAAATTAATGTGGAGTTTTGTGCAAGAAATGTGATAGGCAGATTGCAGAGATGAATTTCTCAAATAAAGATATTACCACAAAAAGTGGTAACACCAATTTTACCTTTCGAACGAGGCTTATAGTATTAGACCAAAGGGACGATATTAACTGTATATCACAAAAATTGTGCAGTCTGGCTGCAAACAATGAGAGAAAAACTTCTGATATTATTAAAATCATTTCGAAACACTCAGCTATGAATATAATAGCCTCAAAATATGTAAGTGATATAGAGCTGAACTCTGAAATCTCTGCACATGATCTTCCTTAACACAAGAAAGCATTTTTTTTTTTTTAACATGATCAAGTCATTAAAAAAAAAAATGTTTTAAGATAATTATATTTTACAATAGCCTAGTCCTGATAGAAAATTAATGGAGTCAATCAAAGTAACTTGTTAATCAAAAAGCAATGTAGCAAAACACCTAAGTAAGAAGAGAATTCTATTTTAATTTCAAATTATAATAGTTACACATAAGTAAAAAATCACCATTTCTTTCCTTGAAAAGCACTGTAAGGCTACCCTGAAACTTAATGAAACTGAAGTGACCTACACTAATACATATTTTATTTTATTTTTTTAAACATAATTTGCAATTTATTAAATACAGTTGAACCTCATTAAGACAAAAATATTTAACACAAAATTTCACTTAAGACAAAGGAAAACAAATTCCCCATCACATTAACTTGGATAACAATAATATAATTACTTTGTTTAATATTAACATGAAGACAAACATCTCCTATTTAAGTTGAAGTAAATATTGTACCTAATTAAAAAAAAAATAATAATCTCATTGCGACGACCTTCCTCACTGAAACAAGCTTAATGCTTTTCTAAAACTGAATAAGAAATGCATGGAACTCTGTTACTCCCACAGTTATAAAAAGCTGTTTCAGACATGGCGATTTTTCAGAGGAAAACATTGTACAGAGAAATGAAACAGACATTCTGATAGAAGAAGCTAAAATAAGAGGAATAATCCCCCCCCCCACCCTTTCCTTTTGTTTGAGGATTATGGTCAAATTGATAAAAATGTTATGACCTCACAACCCATGAGAGATGAAGATATTCTGGCTGATTTAATTGAAAAGGAGAATGAAGAGAAAGAGGTGAATAAAATGGAGGTTGATGCAGAATTTGAAATCCCTTCCAAGTTCTACAATCAAATGACAGGGCTTTAAAAACTTCCATAGTTTCTGTTTCAAGAAGGAAATGTTAACTGTGATTTAAAAAAAGTGTATTCCTTTATAAACAAATGTAGAATACAAAAATTCAAACAAAAGTCAATAAACAATGTTTTAAAAGTCTAACTTAACGAGGTAAATATATTTTGCATTCCTTCTTATGCATTTTAAAAAAAGAACAATACAGTACATATAGTACTACTATCATCATGTGCATATCAGAGTGACTATGGGTGGTAATTTTAGAAATGTACATTTTTGCATAAATTACTGATTAATTTAAAATGACCAAAAAAATTTTTCTCTACAGGTATCCTTTATATTCTTTATCTCAGTAATTTATTTGTAAAATCATCTGCTGCTTTATCAGTTAATAAGAAAAGATAAGCCATTGTCATAGCTTTTAGAAACATGGTGGTCAATCAAAACGCCAATCGTGTACCACAAGGATCGCTATGTGAAAGAAAGTTTACTGGCTCTGATTGGCAATTCAATATTACTGGTAGTTAAATCAATGTATGGAAATGGCTGCATATTTCAGCATTGAGCAGTCTATCCAGTTGATCTTCCATATAAATCTGAAAATGATCTTAGCATAACGCAAGACAAAATGGCAATATCGATTCAAAATTATGTATATATTTATAGTGTGTCCAGTGTCCAAATGTCAGACTTTAAATAATTGTTGATGTGATAAGTTCACACACTCAATTGAAAATTAACTGGCTGTAATGAACACATGCTTTGTTAACAGTCTCGGAACTGAAGATCCCAGACAGCACAGCAAACTTGCAGCAAGCTTGATTTATCAAGTCAATAAGCTTGAAAATTTCAAGCGTGTAAGCTTAATGCAAGCTTGAATCAAGTGTTCTAGTTTACACTTGCCCAGCTTGCATTAAGCTTAACATTTCAAGCTTAAAAAAATTTCTAAATACACGGGGCGCCCGCTGGCAAATGCACCCCCACATACTTTATTTTTCCGCGCATTTTCCTCCTTAATGCTGAAATTTTAAGTTATTTTAATCTGTTCCATCAAACATTGGCGGCTGGGTTCGATCCCAGCACCGGGAACTTTAGGCTGGAAGGAACGCGTGCTAACCGCTCGGCCATTATGCCTCGGGCAGCTATGACTAAAGTTTGAAGTGACTGTTGTCACGCCAGATCTATAAGTATGCACGATGCTGATAAGTTTCTTTTATTTTTCCATGGGATGAATCAAAATTTAAATAATGTTATGTGTGATTTATAGACTCTACTAATAGGGAAATAAGCATAATATAAACTTAAAAGCAGGACACGTTTTAAAACTTTCAGTACCGCAACACTCATGAGCAATACTGCTGGCCAAAATCGAGACAAACGACTGATTTTGAAATCATTTTCGTAGTATAATTGTATTTTATTTTGAAGAATTTCCATATTTGGAAATATAGAATGGATTTACTTACTTAACACAAATTTTGTGTTTAGTAATCTGAAATCAAAGAAACAGATAGTTAAACGTTATTTCAAAATGCTATATCACAGTTGCTAACATGTATGGAATACAAACACTTTAGTCATTTTTGTAAATATTTCTTAAAATAACAAATAATTGAAAAATTTTGCTATTTTTTGACACTAAAAATTCTCTTTACAAATGTGGTTAGTTATTTTCCTACATATTGGTATGCTATATCGATATAGGGCATTTCGAAGAATTAAAAATAAGTTTAAATTAATTTATACAAATGTAAATTTGAATTATTTTCATTGTACATACTTTATAATTAAAAAAATTATTTAACTTCTGAATTTTTTTTAATCCTTTGTAATTTTATTTTAAAACTACAAAAGTGTAAGATGTAAGATTTTTGGACCCTAAAATCTGTAGGCCCTGGGCAGTTGCCACGTTTGCCCTTCCGGTAATATGGCACTGGTAATAAAATAAAACACATCTTTTACGAACTTTCATCAAATTTCAGGACGCCAGACAATTAATGTCCATTCTCTTTCACAGATGGCGCCATCAACGCTCCTTTAAAAAGGAAAAATCAAGCGAGTAGCAATTGTCAAGCTTAAATCAAGCTGTATTTAAGCTTGACAATTCAACTTGACTCCTGCAAGCTTGCTGCCAGCTTAGAATGAGTTGAACTATCAAGCTTGTATTAATACGTCAAATTCAAAGAAATGTCAAGCTTGATTTAAGCTTATGTGCTGTCTGGGATAGACTACTAAACATCATTTATATTTTCACAAATATGTAGGTACCATTTGTTTTCAATAGTAAAGAGCCAACAGTTATTAAGTTTACTGAATGTGTGTTTACAATTTCGTTAAAAATCGCTGCTTGCTAAGCTTGTTTCTATAATTCTGTTATTGTTAATAAAATGTGTTTACATTGGCAAAAGGCATCTACAGATATTGCCGAATTACATTTATGGATAAATATGAGCTCCATACAAGTAAGTTGCATACACACATTGAAATGCAATCACTCACATCTGAAATTTTTGTTTTTTTTTTTTAATTATTTAAAATCCATGACCTTGAATAAAACATAGTAGGAATTAGAACAGCCATTGCTGATCCAAAATAAGTCCCATCTGTAAATTAAAAAATTAAATACAGTAGTAATTTAAATTTGTATCTATCAAAAGGATAATGACTATTTATGCTAGTGCAGTTGTTCAATATAAGTATTGAAATAATATATATATGTATGTATGTAAAGTTTTATAAGAAAATATCCATCCTGTTATTCTGCATTATTAGTAGAGGTCTGCATTGCACGGAAATTCGCGGCGGCGGCGTAACGACCTCAGAAACCCGGCGGTGGCGGCGCGCCGTGGAAATTTTTTTGAAAAAGTGCATAATGAAAATGGGCATATGCGTGCAAACACACACACACACACATACACCTATGTACAAATTGACGTCAAAAGATTTTTTAACACTAAAACTAGTCTTGAGTATGATTTTCTGTTGTGGGATTACGGCCAATTAGCTACATGTGGGCTCTAGGCCGAGGTGTGGAGTGCTCTACGTGGGGGTCTTCCTAAGGTGTCCTAACAAGCATTTCGGAGGAAACGAAGGAAAACTCCGAACGGTTAGGTCGACGGACGCGACCTGGGTTTGAACCAGGCCACTTCCGTCTCCCAGTTCTGAGCACTATGCTCTCGGCCAGTGGTGGGGCTCCAGAGTATAAGCCTGCCGTTTAACATTTCTACTGAAAAACTGAAGCAATAGATTTTATCAAAATCGGATAAGTTTATATTGCTCATATAGCACATTCACGATACATTTAGGTGTCAGTGTAGGATTGATAAATTTGCTTTTAAGCGGTTTTTTTCTCTCCACAACCTTCTCATGTACCATTACAAACCTATAATGTTCTTTTGTGGTATAAAGCAATGTTTAAGCAGTTTTTAAAGCAATCAAATTACGCCATTGACTCAAAAAATTTAAATGGTATTTTTACACGTTACTAGTGTTAATCTTTTACTGACCGAATTCAGATCCAGCCATATTTTGAATTCGTTTTCTGCTTATTTTGCCTTCTAATGCATTAATTAAAGGATATTAGTCATTTAAACGGGGAAAAATTGTATACAATTTTCCCTGTGTTCGCAATGTGTGTGGGGAAGCGTTGAATGTTTCCAATTTAGATTGGTTTGATTTAATAACTGTAATTTAATTGTATTTAAACATGCCTCTAAAATAAAATACAGTGTTAAACCAAAAAAAAAAATAATAATAAATAAAAGAAAATGATGTAGCATTTCAACCGGCAGAGTTGTCTGGAATAGTTTTAAGGAAAGGTCATTTATTCTGTATTTTATGACTGCAATTTTAATTCATGATCTTGAAATCAAAGAAACAACAAAAAGAAAAGATAAATGTTAAAAGAATTACAATATTTCTTCTGTTACGAAGATATAAATCAGCACATGCACGACAAAGTCGCAAAAACCCGAGAGAAATACACCAACGTAAATAAAATCCGAAGAATTTAATGTGCCTTGGCGGCCTAGTACTATTTATACGAGGACCGGGACCGGTCCGTAGCTTGGCGGTTGGGGACCAACGGCTTGAATAATAAGTGAAATATTAAGAATTAATGAAAGATTTATTTTTAAATTTAAATAAAGATATGAATTAAGTTTGAAAAAAAAAGGGGGGGGTCAAGATAGCTCTGCAAAAATTTATGAAAATGGTTATATTTATGATTTTTCCCCCCAGTTTCCCACTAATGATAGAAATGCAACTTGCGTTTCAAACAATCAAGCCATCTTTTAACTTTATCTGATATTTTTTTCAAGTCAATATTGATAAAACTTAATTTTTCAATTTTTTTTTTAATTTGATGTTCTTAATTGGAAACATTGGCTAATAAAAGGTTAAGAAGTATCCAGAAAAAAATAAGCAGTTGAAAGTTTAGGTGCAGTTTTTTTAAAGTTCTGAAGCCGGTTGTAATCTGCGGCATACAATCGACGTTCTTTGTCGGCGCGCCGACCTAGACCTCGGCGGAGGCGGCGTGGTACAAATGCCCGGCGGCGGCAGCGTGGCGCGGCGCTGCAGACCTCTAATTATTAGTAGAAAATAAAAGATATCATTTAATTTAAAAATACTTTCTTCAAAAGTTTACAAAATGTTATATTTCCTATGTACTGCTCTCTGCTTTTTTTTTTTTTTTAAATGTACAAACATTCTTAAAAAGGCAGGACGTGCACTGAGCCTCTCAGACCCAGGCAATTAAAAAAATTACTGTAAAAAATCAATCGTCTGATGAATTTTTTAGATTTCGTGTAGCTGCATTAGAGGTCACCTACTTGATTACTAGAGGCATTTCTAGAATTTACGATTCTCCATTCTTGTATAAAGCAAGATTTCGGGTCTTTGAGGCCCAGTGCATGCTCTTAGGTTAGCATTTATCCCAATAGCAGTATCCTATGCTAAAAATATGAATGAAATATAAATGTCATTTTAATATACTATAATAATTATCAATGTCGTTATTGATAACAATGCTGCATTTTTTTATAATAAATATAAATTTTCTTTTTGATGGACCAATGTGAAAGTCATATTTAATTTTTTTTTTTTCTGGTTTTGATCAATAATGATTAAAACAACACTAATTACTTTTAAAATACTAGTTGTAAGTCTAGTAATTGTTTGCTTGATGCTTTAGTGTAAATTTACAAACTGTTTAGTTAACCAAAAAGCCAAATAGTAAAACAGTACAATTAGGCCTGACATGCACGCTCCTGTTACTGGGAGTCGTGTGTGTCCTGCTGGGTTAAGTACAAACTAAAAAAGTTCTATCAGTTGTATACCATGCTGATGTGTTTAACCTCTTTATTAAATTGCCATTTTAGCTGACTTCCTTAACTTTAGAGCTTCCAATTATGAATTACTAGCCGTCAAGGCAGCCAGCTTCACTGCCCCATACCTTATTGTTCTTTATATTCAGTGCAGTGTTGGCCAAATTATTGGACTTATTTCAATGAAAATCATGTTTCTTTGCTTTAATAGCATTTGTCATTAAATTTATTTAGTCTAGGGTTGCTATAAATTTTGGGTACCATCATAAAAACCTATGTTATAATCATGTCACTATATAGTTCGATGTCACTATATATATCGTGATATTTCGATTAATAAAATGATTATAAAAATATTGTATTGGATGATAACATATTGTACAAATTCCTACAGAAACACTTCTTAACTGCAGAAGATGAGGGGTTTCTGGTACTTACATATGATCCCGGAGGACATTATTGTCAAATTATTTTTTCATCAAATGTGCTGGCAAACTGTTGCCAATCATCTTCTACACTATGAATAATTTCATGTGCTCAACATTTATCTTGGTGGACTGCTGGGATAACAGGTACTAAGCACCACATTGCATTATTTAATACGTATCCTTGCTTACAATAACATAAAAGAAGCAGGAAATGTCTAAAATCTACTTCAGCCCACTGCATTGCTACATTTTATTTTATTATTTATTTATTTTTTGGATGTGCGATAAATGTGCCAAGTATTGAAGATTTGATTAAAGCTGTAAAAATATCCAAAAGATCTCTCATTTTTGCATATGCATTATTGTTATTTTATAATCTCAAGTACAGTGTGACAGAAGTAAAAAACTCATGAATATGCTTACTTCATTTGATGTCATTGAACTGTTATTTTGGATTTTTGCATTTGTGTTATTGTTATAATGCTAATGTTTACATCTAGTTATTGCCATTCACAGTGTAGAAATATCATCTATTTTGGTACTGCAAACTTTAGCCTATTATATTAGTAGATTTTCTGAATTCATTTATACAGAGTATGACATGTAAAACCGTCCTGCAAAGTCAACACATAAAATCAACATAAAACAAAATGTAATGTTAATAGTTTAACTACGGCGGGCTGATTTTACATGCCACACTCTGCATTATTTAATATATTATCAAATTATTGCTAATTAACATAAGTTTCTAAAATGAGCATACTTTTACAAATTCCAACCATAATACTAAGATTGATAATTTTTTGTTGATAATTTAAAAAAGCAGTTTAGAAACTAACATTACAATAATAGTAAAAAGAACTCTGTTCAGACAGGATTTGTTATGAAAAACTTAAATCTCCACTAGAATAACAGTGAGGAACACTGGCACAGCAGGGTAAGCTTCAGTCCCCCAAGATGGCTCCATCTTCGACTCTTGCAATAGAAAATTTAACTTTTCTGCTCCCACCCAGCTAAACTAATGGCAAGGATGTAGGAAAATTTTAGATTTTCACAAAAACTGTTCATAAATTATGTAAATACAAAATTTTGAAAAATTTAAAATCTGAAAAAAAAAATTAGAAAATTTTATAGAATATTTTTTAAGGACTGTTGGAGCTTTGGAAAAAGAGGTCATAACATGAACTATGTAATTTGATCCATGAGACAATTAAAAAATGAGAATAATAAAAAAAAAAAAATCTTAGGGAGAGAAAAGTGAGCTAAGTCAATAATCATACAAAATACATACATTAATTCAGGAAACAGAAACATTAAGCTTATATAATCATTTTAAGGCCCATAGAAATTGTTATGGCACCTAGGATTATATAGTATCAGGTCGTATTATCAACAAAATTATTTGAAAGTTAAGTTACATTGCAAGATTTAACATTCAAAAGTATGTATACTGCAATAGTTAAAATTTTCAAATGTATAGCGATTCTACTGTTTATTGTTAATATCTTTATAACATGAATGAATATTTTAATAAGATAAGCATTATTCTGCAATTACTGATTTTAATAAGCATATTTTACATTGGATAACAAGGAGAAATGTGCAGAACTAAGAATTGGGCCACAAAACTTCTAAACTAGCAGCTAACTAAAAAAGGCAGCATATACATAAGTTTTCAAAACATTTTTTTATTTTAGATCAGAGATTTTTGAGAAAAAAATGAAGGATTTTAAACTTTATACATCTCTAAAATCTGTAATAAATAACAACCTCATTTTGTTGCCCATTTAAGATATTACCAAAATAGGTCACAGTATATAGAATATATGTGTATTAATATATTATCTCACTTTCACATTACAAGCAGTAGCATATACATGTCCAGGCATTTAAGTCAAACAATATTCATTTACATAGATGTTATGAGATTACTTTTTATACTGAATGAAAAAAAAAAAAGTTTTTTTTTTAAATAATTAACAAATAATCCTTCTTACATGTAACAGAATTTCAAACTTACTATTTAAAAGTAATTATGCATGTGCAGTTTGCGCAACAATTGTACAAAACAATAGTTATACTTAAAATTTGTGACATAATCAAAACACATATGTTAAAATATAAATCACATTCATTTTGGAAATAAAAATAATTCTGGAAGACTGCATTTACTAAACTTGAAATAGTGTCTTCAGAAACTACAGTACATATTTTTAAAACATGTCCTGGCTTTAGATTTCACTCTAAATACCCTTTTCCTTAAAAATGTCTGTTCAGGTATATGAAAATCACATTTCAAAGGTTTTTTCTCGTTTTCTTTATCCATATCATTATTATATATATGGACTACATACAAATAATATTACATATTTAATCAAATAAAATTAAGCTGCAATAAATTTTTGCTAAAAATGATTTTTGTTTAAATTTAAACTATCATAATTTAAAATTATCATTCGTTAGTTGAACTGGATTAAAAATTCGCATGAGTTTTTAAGGAGCATTTCTTTTAAAGTTAAATTTTATTGATATGTAAAATAAAAAATAAAACAAAATTCATTACTAACCCAAATAACTTTTATTAAAGACATTTGTGAATGGAATACAATAACATGAAAACACATTTTATCAAACTTAAATTCCATGTTACGTTTATTTTGAGTAGCATTTTTGTCCATTTACTTTTCTATAACTGTCCATGGCAGAAAACATAACTGGTAATTGAATTAATAAACTGTATTTTTAAAGATAACATTAAATTTTACCAATATAGAATCAAAAACTTTTCATCATAAAAGCTGCAGACACAAAAACATTATGCAATCAATTTCAGATTTTGATTTTATAAGCATAATATTTACTAAAAATTCATCAGCAAAATAAATTTTTGAAAATTCAAGTACTTATGTTTTCTGATGAATAAATGATAACCAAAAGAGAATATGTTTTTTATATAATTTGAATTCATTTTTTAATACAAAAAAGCATACAAAAGTTGATATTGAATTGATAACTCAAAAAATTTATTTTATTGAAAAGTTCATTTTCTTTGCATACTTGAAAAAAAACCAGTTTAATTCAGATACATTGTATTAATTTAGTTTATATACTTTTAACACAAATATTTTGAATGATGAATACTAAAACTAACAAATTGAACTATAAAAATTCATCAATACTTATTCATAGTTAAAGTTAAGTAAGAAAATATACATAACATAAAAGAATTCTTCCTGACGCATAAGATTTTACTTAGTAAAAAAATGTAGTTAAGTAATAAAAGCTTAAATAAAAAATGAATAAATAATTAAAATAAAATAAAAACCAACTGAACGAATTCATACTGTTTTGTGTGCATGATTTCATAATTTTGGTCCTCTTATGAGTTCTTTGTTTCCTTTATCGATATTAATAAATAGCAAATATCGCTACAGTACAATATTTGGATATTAAAACTTTAGGTACAAGCAAAACTTTCTTGATATGAATACTGTACACAATACCTAGTTAAATAAATGAATGTATTTTATTATCTCACAACAGATATACAGAATATACAACATTAGCTAAATACAAAGTGTGTATATGAAAGCAAACAACACTTACTTCATGTTTAAAATATACAGTATATTAAATATTTGTTTAATGTACATGAAATAAATAGTTATTTTGTAAAAATATAGCATACAGCACAAAATAAAAGGAACACTAATTAATGACTGCACAGCGTCTATACTTAATTTATTCATAAAATCACAAATAAAAGAACAAAAAGAAAATTATGCATAATTTGTTCTTAAAATCTAGTATAACTTAACAATGCTAAACATAAAGGATATAATACCCCTTCCTATACCTATCTTATAGAGGACTTAAGATCTTTTCTATGTGGACTGAAATTGATTCTAAAAACATACGTCAGAAAGCAAAAAATTATAAAAGAGCAGAAAAAAAGAGCATTTTAAGTATAAAACCTAGGAACAGAGCTATCACTATCCAAAAACACATAAAAATATAAAATAGGAGTTACACCACTAAAGAAATCTTTATTCAATAAAAATTAATCTATAATATAAAAAATCAGAAAGAATAATGGTTTTTAGTAGCAAAACAGAAACAGGAATTGCAACTTTCAGTAGCACAGAATCAAAGAAAATAAAATTTGTCACAAATTATGCTTGGGAGAAGTGAAAATGCAAAACACACTGTGTAAAAGAAATTGCATGTTTGTGGAAGCAAAAATTAAGTTTCAGATAGCAAAACTAATCTATATAAAATTTTGCATTAATGTGTTCCTCTCTTAATTAAAAAATGGTTAACAATACAATGATAATCCGTCATTAAAATATCACACAATATTATTGAAAGTTCTAAATTACCAATGGCAATTTAAAGTATTTAATATTGTATTGTATCAGCATAATATTGACAGATTGAGAAATACAAAAGAGGAGCAATAAATTAACTTACATAATAAAATTCACCAAAAAATGTGATAAAAATTATGATTGAGATATAATGAACTTACCAAATAAGCAAAAAAGTGCAATAAAGAAAAAATAATAGTTAAAACTACTCTGGTAGTTAACCATTTTCTAGAAAGAGAGGAAATATTAACAAAAAATTCAGAATTGTAGCAACATAAATAATAATAATAATAATAAAAAGACAGTATTTTTAATCATTTGACCATATATTTTTTGATTTAATACTAATGTTGCCAAGTACATTACTAATTAATAAATTAAATTTTATAAAATGACAAAAAATGTCTTATAATAATATATTGTATGAACTCTAAAATTTATTAAGCATGGAACTAATGAATAAATAGAAAATTAATATTTCTGACAGGAATATGCAAATATAACTTAACCACTATTAAAAAAAAAAAAAAACTACAGACATTTATATTTAAATCACATAAAAAGTTGTAAAACTTAATTCAAGCCACTGAGTCAATGAATATCTTTATTAATTTTTTGACACTTCTTAAAAAATTACTATACAATAAATTTAATAAATTGTGCAGTTAAAATAAATCCATAGATTAACTTATTAAAAAAAAATAATAATTTGGTTCTAGTACTTGGCAACACTAGTAAATAATATTTATTAGATTTTATAGCCAACTTCATGGGCCTTTTTAACAATGGCAAGTTTAGAATTGTCATCTTCAACAGGCAAATCTCTGTATGGTGGATCTCGAGTCCCATGTATCATGAGAGTCCACTCTCTAATAAAACCAGTTTGTGGGACTTTACTATCAAATTTTACTTCAAGTGTCCAGCGGCCTCTTGGTCCCTCACCCCAAGTGTGAGTAGTCATAAATGGCCATTTTGTGAATCCATCATACTGATCATCATCATTAGGTCTTTTGCTGAGTATCATGGATCTAATTAAATAAAATATTGTAATCACATCAAAAGAGAAAGAAAAGGTAATTTAAAAATGAATATACCAAGTTTGAAAAGCATTAGAGGAAAAAAAAAAAAAAGAGAAGAAAGAAATAGTAGTAGTATTAAAGACTATAACATTATTCAGGTTTTGGACGAACAATTGAATAACAATCATTACACCTTATAAACACTTATGTTGAATTAAAATCCAGCTACTAACATTTACTTTTTAGATACTCTTAATTTCTACAGGATTTTTTTTTTTTTTTTTTACAATTTTGTGATTACATAATGTAGCATGTAGACATAGTGTACAACCTAATATTATAGAAATTTCAAGATCCATGCTGAAAAAATATTTCAGCATGCCTGATACCTTATCTTACATTCATAATCACAGCATGGCTGAAAAGCTTGAGGATATATATAAAATTCAAAAGTAGAAATGGAAAATTCTTCTTGATATAGACAGTTTTTTCTCTTGATAAAAATTTAGAGTATATATATACATATTACTCACTGAAAACACGACAAGCAGTTTTTCTAAATTACTTAAGAATTATTTCTTGCTCATTTGGTACTTAAAATTTTTAATGTTACAAAGACCAATAATGCTACAATACAATTAAAGTATTTTCCCCATATCCCATGTTATGAACATTTAAATAAGAATTTTTAGGCTACATAAATAATTAGAGATTTCCCCCCTCAAAACATGCCAAATTAATTATAAGGCTTAAAAATTTTTATTGCCTGCAGACATGCTATGGGGTTTTTCATTACTAGCTCAGTTAATTTACAGAGACAAAAAAAAAAAAAAAAAAAAGTTGCAATACAGTAGATTTCAGTAATATGGGACAACAGTTAATTTGAGCAGCTATTTATTTAGGACAAGTGTCTACCAACAAGAACAAATTAATAAAATTACCATATTTTTATTCGACAAATTGGGAAAAAATGTCATTCATTTGGAGAAACTGGCAGGGAAAGTTATTCAATTTAGCACCAGAAAACAAATATTTAAAAAGCTTTCAATGAGCGAAAACTGCTTTTGTGCTATCATATTTCATCTAATCAGATTTTATGCTTTTTTATGATGACTTTTATAGTAATTTAAGGTGATCAGTTAAGTTACAGAGACAAAAAAAAAAAAAAGATATTTTTAAAAATCTCTCCTCCCTTGCTGGTACAATTTTGTTGAGAGTCTCTCATCTATCATTTATTTGCATCTTTTTTAACAAGCTTTTTGTATGTTACACAATAAAGTACTAATAGCTGCTCATTCACAAATTTTTACAAGCACCCCACCTTCCTTATCATAAATCACAGGTGATAGGTGACTAATTTTTTTCCCAAACTAAAATTCAGTCATAACACATTCATTGAAACATTGAAAGGTTAGAAATGCTGTAACAAAGGTAGAACCTATCTTTCCATGTACTGTACAACAATAGTAAATTACTATTTGATAAACTTCTGATTATAAAGGCAGATATTTAATTTTGCCAAACTGCTTCAGTTCTGATGTCATCCAAATAATAGGTATGTACTGTATTAATATTTTACAATTAATTTTTGAAAACTATCATATTATTAAAACTACCATATGAAATTTACCTTGTTCCCATAGGTGATATTAAAAATAATGTTACATCTCCTCTACGAGTTGCGTTTAATGTTATGATAGCTTGGACATGTTCAAGATAGTTTACTTCTGTTTCTTTACCACTGCATGCATCAGTGTCTATGTATATTTGCGTACTGGCATTGCTCAGAATTCGGCTGTGAAAGAAAATTAATAACAAGTAATTGAGAATTTAAAAAAAATAGAAGTGAAGTGAAAAACTAAATAATATACATACACATACATAGATAAAAAGTAACGAAATTCATAACTTATTTAGAAACTTTATAACTGTTACGAGAACATTTAAATCCTCCAATAAGATTTAATAATGAAAAATCATACATGAAATAACTATTTGTTATTTAAAAAAACTTATTTCATTTTATAATTCTTACATATTGTTAGTTAATGTTTTATTATTGTAATGAATCCCAGTGACAAACAACAATTTGGGCATGGCTAGTATCCAGAAATTCTAATAGTAAATAACATATGATAGTGATCTATGATATCAACAGAAGTAATAAAATTGCTGTTGGATACAATGAAATAGAATTTTATTGCCATATTAAACAGTAACTTTAAGCGCATGATCAGTCTCTAACCTTTATGCAATATAATTAAACACTTTATAAACAGAAAATTTTAAAAGTACTTTTTCAAATTAACAACTAATATGCCAAACCCAGAAATTTTGCTAATTCTAAGATGAAAATTACTGTTTACAAAAAGTGATTAGTTATGTTCCATAATGGTTGAAAATTGTATGATGAGTAATGAAAAATCACAAACTATACTCTCCATTTTACCAGAAGGGACCATAAAACAATTTAAATCTCAATTATTGGCCTAAAAAATAGAGCAGACTGAGACGATTTTAAATGTATATAATTTATGATATTTTAGAATATACAAACATCTAAAGTGCAGCATTTGAAATTGCAAATAAACAGTGGCATGCCCCTGAATCTAGAGGGATATGTGATTTTTAGTATTGTGGGTCTGGATTACACATAGTTTTTTTTTTGTCTTTTCTATTAAAAAAAAAGCATTTTTTTAATACTTTAGTACACTTTTAATACTTTTCTAAAAGTCTATTTTAGGTAAACTGTTAAAATTTCTCAAAATTGTTTCTTTAAAAATATCAAACGTTAGATATCTGAGGGAAAAAATTTTGAAAATAATGAAAAATATGTTCTTACCATTTTTAGGATATTGTCTTTTTTGTAAAATATTTTTATTTCTTTTAAGCCATTGTTTAAATTGTTTCTTATTATTCTCAAACAGACATGTTTATAAAATTTCAGACATGTGTAAAAATTAGTTCATGAAAATTAATCTATAGATTACATTAATTTCTTTGGATTTACATATGGGGTATATTGTATACACAGTCAAATTACTATATTAAAATTTCTGATATTACGAATGACAGAATCTGTTATAACGAAGCATTGAAAGTGGGGCAAAATGCTATCCTGAACACATATACCAGCACTCAGTGGATGGTGATGAGGGTAAAAATAACTTAGCCACAGACTTGCGATCTTTATGAGAGCACATTACAAAAGAAACAATCATGCCTACAGATGTAATTCTGGATGATTTCCTTTCTTCTGATGATAATATCATTGAATCTTTGATGGATCATGATGATATCAAAGGAAAGATGAAGAATTTCATTCAAGAAAATATGAAGAATTTCTCCAGGATAGTAGAGAAGAAATGTTCAGATGAGAATCTCACTATCTACAACTCCTAAAGCTTTAACAAGTGTAGAGACTTTAAAATGCTATTTACCATGCCAAAATTATCTTAATGAATGCCTATATGAAAAAGTATTTAATTTAGAAAATCTTGTAATATCTTCTGCGAGAACAATGTCTGCACAAAAAAATAACAAATTTCACCTTCATATCAAATAAGTGAAAAACTTCCAAGAGATTTGAATTGCTGAGTATAGCTTTTAAACATATATAATCCCACTAATCTATAAAACTTCCATTATAATGAGTTTTGTGTTAATTATTGTAAATATTCACAATATTGGTTATAACAAATTTTCATTATAATAGCAAAATGATTTTTCTGGTCCCTTGAACTTCGTCAAAATGCGATTCAACTGTATTTATAGGAGAAATTTTTTTATTTCTTTCCCTATTTTTAATAAAATACATGAAGTTAAACCTTTTGAAAAACTGCTCCTTTCCCTTGTCCAGATGTTTCAAGTTCCACCATGCAAAATCTAGAATCATTTCAGATAAAAAGATTTTTTTTGAAAGCATTTTCCAGATTAATTCGATGCTCTGGTGCCTTGATTAATGATGGTCCCAGACAACAATGTACTTGATTAAAATAATTGAATTAAAAAAAAAATTACTTAAGTTAATGGCATGAGGTTTACAAATCTCATTTACATAAATCTTTATCCAATCTAAAACTTAAAAATTTTCTGATATTTTGGAAAAACTTGGATAACCTTAGATATTGATACAGTGGAACCCCGATCTATCGTTCCCGCATTGATCGTTTTATTTCTATGGTCCCTGCACAAGTTGTATTTAAATAACGTCAACGAAACCCGCATTCATTGTTCGTCAAAAAATCCTTTTCCCGTTTTCATCGTTGTAAAATACTTCTCCTGACCGAAGTGAAATCGAAATTCAGATGGATCCATATGGCATACAAACTTAAATATTTTCTGGTATGGTTTCTTTGGTTGATGGTGTAGATGAATAGTTGTTACATAAAGCAGAGCATGTGGTGTGAAATTTAGTGATTATATTTCCTTTGATATAGACGTAGCGACGTATCTTAAGAATGGAAGAAATGTGTGGTAATGCAAAAAATAAAAGTAATGGCGAAGAAGCGGAGA
Organism: Cheiracanthium punctorium; assembly: GCA_038373885.1. Classification (NCBI taxonomy): domain Eukaryota; kingdom Metazoa; phylum Arthropoda; class Arachnida; order Araneae; family Cheiracanthiidae; genus Cheiracanthium; species Cheiracanthium punctorium. Next base: position 762,803 of record JAWZYV010001322.1, on the reverse strand, counting down.
ATAATGTTCATGCCGATGAGACTGAGCCTACACTAGTGCCAAGTTTATCGGACGCAATTACAGTATTTGAAATTGTATGAACTGTTATGTACAAACAGGAAAACACGGAAATTTTAAAGATTTACAAGAAAAATATTGTAAATCTTTAAAATTTTCGTTTAATTAAAAAAATTAAGGAAAAACCCAATGTAAAATTACTAATTTTTTAGAAATAAATATCACTTAATTTTCTACAACTCCAATTTGTTTCTTTTTCAGTTTGGTTACAAATTCAGTATTTTTGGTAAACTGTATACATCGTGTGCATTCATAAACATTATTTTCTTCGTATTTTCACTTTAACCCGCATTCGTCGTTTTCCCGCATGCATCGTTTTTTTCTACGCACCCCTTGAAAAACGATAGATCGAGGTTCTACTGTATATCATTTATGATACATCTGTTGAAAAACTCCAAAGTGGGACTATGTCTTTTTAGTGAATACTGACAGTTAAAACTTGTAGTTTTATAAACAGAAAGGGGGGGGGGATTATAATTTTTTTTTAAGTAAACATAATAAATAAAAATATTTATCCTGTAGGTATGACATCAAAAATTAGTTTTATCAGTTTTATCCAAGTGCTTAATATGTACTACAGTTGTGAAGAGGAGTCAAAACAAATTCATTTGAATTTCAATTATTATTACTTTTTAAAATATAGAGCATCGTTTTGCAACCTTTTGTCTTAAGACCCCATAAAAGGCAAAAAATTATGTAAAAGACCAAGCAACCCCCTGGTTACAATGAATATGGAAGCCTAGTAATGAAAGCTTTGAAAACATTGATCCCCTTTGCTACTTCATACTCATGCGAAAAAGGTCCTATCTGTAATGATTTCAAAAACGAAATACACAAATCATCAACAACTACTTGAAAATAATTTACTATCACGTTTATCATTAACGATCCTTCCATAGAAAATTTCAAAAACAGAGCCAAGCGTTAACCATCGCACTAATAATTAATTAGTTGAAACAAAGGGTTAGTTTATTTCATAAGGCTTTTATTCTTCAGCAATATTAAATTCTGTAACATTTGATTCTAATTTAAAATACTTTATTTGATTAAAGGATATTTCATTATTATAAAACTAAAGTAAATAATAAAAATAAAATTGGGACCCTCTTTATATCTGAACATGATCCTTCAACGGCTTGTGACCCCAGGTTGAGAAATGGTCATCGAAAGAATTATATCTTGAATAATTATAGGTTTGCCTAACATGTTAATTCTAAAATAACTTCCCGTAAGTCAAGAAAGCAATTCCTGAGTTTGATGCACAAAATATTAAATGATATAAAAAAGTCACACAAAATAAATATTTTGTGCAAACTCATGAAGGAAATTAACATACAAGACTGATATTATAGTAATCATTGCTGATACAGGCTTGATAATTTATTAATAATGGCATTATTACAAGCAATTTTTATATTACTTTCAGATAAAAATATCTGAATTATTGAAATACAACAACAAATTTGGATTTCACTAAAGAAAAATGGTATTTTCCTCTATATAAATTTTTCAAAATATGCCCACAATATTTTTTAAAATACAAGATGGTCACACAAATAAATAATCTATAATTCATCAAACCCCCATACCTCATTATAGTTGTACCAATTCATTGTGCTGATTAAGATTTTTCTTTGTAAAAAATTATTACAACATATAAATGATAATTCGGCACACTTGTTATCTATGTAGTTATATAAATAGATATTATATGCTGGCAGTCATTTAAAAACACATTAAGTGACTACATAGAAATTGTTTCAGAGTGAAAAAACTAAACAAAAATTCCAGAAAAGAAGTGTAGACAGATGGAGAAGAGTGAAATCCTTTTAATACTGACTAAATCCTCCACAAGGTTTCTAAATTTATCAGTGACAAATAAAAATAAATAAATAAATCATCTTTTTTCTTAACTTTGCAAATTCAAATTATGAGCCTTACCATACATTTTAAAAATTTTCTTATAATAATATCATCAGAATTGTTAACATTCAGAGAAATTTTTAATAATTAAGATTTCTTGCATCAAGATTATTAAAAACACCCAAAAATGCTAATGTTACTGTCAAACAAATAACTTCAGAGAAAATACACATATATAGGATGAACTCTACATATATTTCAAGATATACAAGTCTTCAACAGAAAAACATTCACCAACCTGTGCATACATAGGATAGCATATTGTTTTATTACAGAGTGACATTTACAAAAAAGTTTGCTTATGGTGTGTTATGCTTACTGAGGTGTCTTGACAACTCCAGCTTCACAATGGTACCTTGCAGGGACAGTCTTCCATATTTTGGCCAAGGCAACCATAGCTCCAGCATCTAAAACACCAAATCCAAACAGATGGTTAAATTCTAATCCAACTCCATTCATGTTCCAATGGAACCTCCCTTTGCTATCATACAAAGAATTTCGCTTTGATGTTAACACAGTCAGGTGCTGAACATCTCTCCAAGTTAGATTTGGACTGAAAAGTTAAATTTTAACGGTTACATTAACAACAGTAAAAATTAAAGGCAATACATTTAAGTTACATTTAGGATTGGTAAAACTCGCAATTTTGTGGTTTTCTACATTGATCTAAATATTAAAGTTTACTATTTTTATGCATAATTTGCAAGTCTGAATACTTAAAAAATATAAAACAAAAATGTAAGCTTATTTTTGTACTGTTTTCTCTTTATTTCATCCCAGTTCAGTATTCACACAATGTAAGTTTCTCAATTTTGGAACTGTATGATTTAAATTAAACAATAGGTCTCACACAATAAAAAGTTACTAAAAATATAGTACTATCAGATTTACAAAGAATAAACTGAATATGGTTGGAGGTAATTAAAAATAAATAAAACAGTGCAAAACAATAGTGCATTATATGACAGTATCTTTGCAAACTTAGATGAGATGAGAAATTTTACTAATATAGTCGAATCCCATTTAAGTGAAGTCCATCACAACAAAAATCTTATTAAAGCAAAGCCTTTTGTAATCCCCAAATCAAATTACACAGGAGTTATTACATTAAAATTTCCATTATTAACAAATGACTGAGTCCATTATAAAGAAGCTGGAAAAGGGGGCAAAATGCTATGAACATACATTCTAGCATTGGATGATGATGAGGGTGTAAATAAGTTAACCACAGACTTGCAATTTTTGTGGGAGCACGTTATAAAAAACATTTGTGTTTATGAATGCAATTCTGAATGATTTCCTTTCTGCTAATGATAATATCACATCCCTCAAACCTTTAACGCTTGATGATATTATTCATAAGATTCAAGAAAAACATGAGCAATCCAGAGTTTAAGCTGAGCTCAAAAAATTATTTAGCAAGAAAGCTAAAATGGTAAAGAAAGCTTTAGCAAAATCCTAAAAAGCAGCAAAGGGAAAATTGCTATCTCACTATTGTGAAGGCTTTTTTCGTTAATTGCTTTTGCAAGAAAATCCTAAAAAGCAGCAAAAATCTGATCTGATGATAAAGATCAGATTTTTGCTTCTGGATGTGGTATTATCATCAGATCTGCATCTGATGATAATACCACATCCCTCAAACCTTTAACGCTTGATGATATTATTCATAAGATTCAAGAAAAACATAAACAATCCAGAGTTTAAGCTGAGCTCAAAAATTATTTAGCAAGAAAGCTAAAATGGTAATGAAAGCTTTAGCAAAATCCTAAAAAGCAGCTAAGGGGAAACTGCTATCTCACTATTGTGAAGGCTTTTGTCTCCAATTGCCTTTGCAAAAAAGCAAAAACCCTCTTGATTGAGAATTTTGAGAAGTCTTTATGTGATAAATGCAACCAAATCTTAAACTCTGGAACAATCCCTTCAAGATTGCAGCAGCAGACAGGAATGCTCAGATGAGAACCCCACCTCCTGAGAACTTCCAAAGCTTTAGCAAAGTGTAGAGAAGAATAAGCAAAGTGTTCAAGAATAATTTATCTTCCAAAATCATGTTAATGACAGTTCGTTTGAAAATGCATTTAATTTAGAAAAGTGTAATCTCTTTCGCCAGTATGAGATGTTTGTATAAAGAAAAATAACGCATTACATCTCCACTTTAAGTAAATGAAAAATTTCAATAAAATCAATGTTTATTTATTTGAGTTGTTGTGTATAACTTTTAAATATGCATACCTTCACTAATCTTTGAAAATTCCACTATAACAAATTTTGTTATGGCATAGGTTTGTCCAGACTTTTCAGACAGCGTCCTATTTTTGTGAAAAATTTATTCATAATTTTGTGAATCTGAAATTAGCATTCAAACAGGTCTTTCTTGCCAGGGTCCTGTGTTTGTGAATATGTGAAAATAGGGTCTTGTTTTTGTGGATTATACACAATTTTACAAACTTAAACTTAGTACTAAATTCAAGTTCCATTTTAAGACATTTAAATAAAAAGTTCTATTAAAATAAAACACTATACTATATGTAAACCAGCGAAGCATTGCTTATGCATCCATTTGTGTTGAGAAGATTCGTTCAATTTGCAAATATTTAATTCAGATATTTGTGAAAGAGGGCAGAAGTTTACCAGAGAAAGAATTTTGTGAAAGGTCCGTTTTCAAATGATAATATATTGTGAAGGGTCCATTTTTAAGATAAAATATTTTGTGAAAGGTCCATGTTTAGGATAAAAAGTATTTTGTGAAGGATCCATTAATGGACCCAAATTCCTCCTAAAAAAACCCTTGTTTGGTGATTGTAAAAACTTGCATTATTGGTATAATGAATTCTTGTTATAGCAAAATGATTTTGCTGGTCCCTTAGACTTAGTTAAAATGGGATTCAACTGTAGCTTACAGTAAGTAAAATGGATTTTAAAAAATGTTAATTTCATAGTACTCACAAAATTTAGCAATATGAATAGTAATAGTGTGCTTAGAAAAGAACACACACAAAAAAGTTTCCACAAGTGTGTAAACAAACCACATTCATAGGTTGCTTTCAGTTGCATCATTTATTACAGAAATACATCCTCAACCAAGAGAACATACATACAGATGAAAGCAAAACACAAAACAACTGTGCTGACAACATGTCAATATTAATTTTTTTAGAGTCTATTTATATTCTTTAAATTAATACATTTGCATTACTGAAAAAGTGGGCTTATTTACAGTAGGTGGCCAAACTATTGTACTCACTTGAAAATTTTCCTCTTTCACACTTTTTAAGGGTTTAGCTTACTATTAAACTCATAATATCATGTTATTTGTTATCTTCATAGATTTATTAGCTTAGGCCAGTACAAATTCAATAATAAAAATACAATTTCAATATTTAGTGAATTTTTCCTTTTGAGCAATCACATTTTGTATGCGCTGCAGCATGCTGACAATCCATTTTTTTACTATTTCTTGAAGTGCAGGTGTATTGTGCCATGCTTTAACAATATTTTCCCTGAAGTCCCTTTTGTTAGCAAATTTCTTTTTTTTTTTTGGGGGGGGGGGTGCCCATACATTTTTTTATCAGCTTGAGGTCAGACGAGTTGCCAGGCCAGCCTAAAAGGGTTATTTTTATCTTCTACAAATTTAATAATTTCTTTCAGCTTCATGGTATGGTGCTGAACCCCCCATAAGACACAATTGCCATCTGGAAACTGTTCCTCCATCTGCAGAAGCAGTAGAGTTTTCAAAACTCTCAGATACTGATCTAGACGCATAATGCTTTCAAAGAAATGCAGTTGACCAATCCCCCTTTGAGCTAAATATGCCCCATATAATAAAGGACAGAGGATATTTCACTTTTTCAACTATGCAGCTTTCATCATATTTTTCATAAGGCTAGCCACGAACAAACTCAGAATTGCCCTGAAGTATCTGAACAGACGAGTCGTCTGAAAAACAGATCTAAAAATCAATAATATTATGATAGGTAAAGAATTTTCTATCATAATTGAGAAAAATCATTTCTTATCTAACAGCTTTAGCTTCTCCCAATCCAAGGTTAGGACAATAAAAGTCCAAAAACAGACATAATAATAATAATGATAATAATAATAATAATAAATGCTTCATTTCTACTATTAATAATTTTTAAATTAATAAACAGTAAAACTCACTTTGAATCGCAAAATTTCCTTCAGTAAAAATATAATAAGTTACAGTCTTTCGTGACTTTGTGTCTCACTCAACAATGTTGCCCTTTTCAAATTATTAATTGTTTATGTATTACTAACTTGCATATTGTAGAAAAAAGCTGTTGGTAGCAAAAAAGGTTCAGAAAAATTGATTAAAACTACAAGATTTTGACCACACACTGTACTTCAATACAATTCGAATCAAATTCTTCCACTTTCAATAGTTTTTCAGAATTGCTTTTACGAGGAAAGATATTTTAAACTGTTTTCAATTATCACTTTGCACTAGTGTGCATATGTATGCGCTTTGGCGATAATGGTCAGAAAATTTCTGCGTATACATGCATTTATGACACAAATGGGTTAAAATGCTTTTGATGTTGACTTATTAAATTAAGTAAACATAATCTAATAACCCAGCAAAAAAACTGAAATCATCTTTTTGGTTAAATATATCTTTATGGTGACCTTTGAAAGATCTTTATGGTTAGATTTTTTTATGTTGGTTATTTTTTTTTTTTTTTTTTTTTATTGCTTGTAAGCAACAGAAATCCCCAAGAAAGCTATAAAATATTTGAAAAGTAGAACTAAATTTATGCACAACTTTCTGTTTAACTCTAATCTAAAGAAACTACTTTGAATTCAAACTCATAAATCAAATTACATACAGGAACTTTTAATAAAAACATACTTTTTTTGTGAACATAATACATAAAAACTCAATGGTGTTTTCTAGGCTGGGTCAGAACTGCCAACATTATGAAGTGAATTTAGTGTAATACATAACATAGTATACTACTATTATAAAGTTAAATTACTTGGCATCAAGAGCTAATGCGAATACTCCAGCAGCTTCAGGGGCAGCGGCTGATGTTCCTGAGTGTGTTTTAGTACATTTACCATACAAATCTGTAGTAGCCTGCAAGTAATACAGTGTCAGCAATAGAAATACATTAATTTACATATTTAATAATAGTATTTTTAAAATTAAATATTGGCTTAAAATAAACCCAATTAGCAATAAACTACAGAAAGTCAGTTTTCCTTAGACAAGAGAAAAGGGTGCAACACCCGATCTGCATTAAATCGGTAAAATTGTACTCATTTTGCTCTTTTATTTATAAATCAAAACTATGCTTGCATTTAGTAAAGAGAACCTGAGGTATAACTATGAAATAGTAAGGACAACTAAGATAGGACATTATTTCAGTAACATGTAAGGTTTCAAAAGTGATTTAATGTCATAAATGAGAGAGCTATTTTTAACATTAACATGCTTTATATACATTCTAATATAAAGCAATAGTCACTAGTTTTAAATGCTTTTGAATTAAAGAAAGAGTGTTACACATGTGCCCATTAGTATTGAGAGGTGTTCTTTAATTTTCAGAAATATCTTTTTTTAAATAGTAAATATCCTGTCTTTTTTCTGGCTTTACAAGAAATTGACAAATGCTACCTAAATTTTGTGTTAAATTTACCAAATGAACATACAGAAAAAATAAATGGATAATATAGCAGTATTTCCCAATCTTTTTAAATTTGCAGACCAGGGAGAAATAGGACAAATATTTTGCAAACCAGCATCAGCCTCAAAACTATAAATACAATATAAACAAGCATTTTATTTATTGAATCAAATTTTATACAAGTATAATTTTTAATTAGAATGACATTTGACACTGATTATTTTTGAAATATGTGGACTAGCAGTAAAGTCTTTGGACCAGTGGTAGAGAAACACTGTAGTGAAGTAACACAGTGAGGTTTTGGATTTTGCAAAGGAAAATATAATCTATATAAATAAAACAGAGTGTAAACTGTCCGTTTGTCTGTCTGTCTGTGTCTCGCGTAGCTCCGAAACGGGTGATCGTAGACCTACCAAATTTTGTACGGAAATTCTCCAAGATGGGTCTCGACACACCTCAAAGCGATTTTTTCGAAATTCGAATTAGAAAATGTTTTATTTTATGTTTTGTCCGATTTTTAGCGATTTTTCTTGCGTAATACATAATAACGCCGGTAATTGCACTCGCAAGAAAACGATATTTACATCATCGTATAGAGGAGAAAATTTTCTTTTAAAAACTGTTTGTTCGGACTGTGTAACATAATTTGCAGATTTTTGGGAATTTTTCAAATAAAATTAAATTTGACGCTGACTTTCGTAAAATATTTTTAAAACTGCTGCATCTTGAATTCTATCATTCATAACTTTTTTATATTTCGGCAAAAGACGGAGCACACAATTCGCCTACTTTTAAAAGAAGAACGGAGGAAAAGTATAAATTAGGAGAATTTTTACGAATTTTTAAGTAAAGAAGGATTTTCATTTCAGTAGCAGCTGCTTACATTTCGGTTTGATATCTTGCGGTTTGGTTGTCCTGGATACAGTAACAATGATTAAAATTGCCAGTTGAAAAAAATAAATAAAAACGGGTCCCGCGAGCAGACGATTTCTTTGTTTGGCTCGATTTCCTTTTATAAATACTGGATTTATTTGTGAGAAGAAAATTAAACGGCATAATCTAGAAAAACAATTTTAAAGCCCTTATAAATAGCGCAGTCTTATTTCTTATCTCTTTTCTTTTTGTAAAGGGTTGCAAGAGAGGGTGATGTATTTTTAAAATAAAAAAAAATGTCCATTTCATGTAATGTCTGAGGTATTTAACGCTAAAACGTGAACCTAAAAGACAGCATATCTGAGGAAATAAGACATTTTGAAAGTGAGAAGTTCACTGCAAACAGTCCATTTTCACTTTTTTGATACCGAATGACGCTGACATAGTTTTTTTTTTTTTTTTGTGTGTGTGTGTGTGTCATTATATTGCAATAATCTCAGGTTATTACATATATGACGCAAATTTTAAGTCAAGAGTGAAATAATTTTGCTTTTTCTAGATTCCACATCACTGGAATTAATTCGAATTACACATGTGAGGAAATTTTTCGTTTCCTAGCGTGCGAAGAACAGGCACGCAGCTAGTTCTGAATAGTTAAAGAGAGAAAAAACAACAGTCAGACTATTATGGACCAACAGAGTGCTTACAGAATACACAAGACCTTTAATGCAGATTGTAATGCATATTGTCGAATCACAAGAAGTTGGTCAACTTATAGTGGTACTGGAACATTACCATTTTATTTCTTTACATATGTTTTCTACAGTTTAAGGGACATTATATTATACCTTGCATAACATTTTAAAATTTTCCATCAGACAAGATGTTTTTACTCAAACTAGGATAGTTTATACTGATGACCATAACTTTAAGTCATTATATTTTGTCAAGTAATGCTTTTTCATTTAACAAATATTTATTTCAAATGTCGTGATGATGTAAACTATAAAGATAAGGAAAAACAACACCAACATAAACATTTTTATGTACAAGAACTGTGGTTCTCAATCTTTTTCTCCTCCTAAACTCGTTCTAAAATCCAAAAGAAAATGGTTAATCTCTTATTCAGTTCTTGAGTACAAATACATTATTTTCATCATCCCTCCTTTTACACTTCCCAAATTCTAGGTTGTTCGCAAACTACTGGTTGGGAACCAAATTAAATGTGCAAATAAATACAAATTTTTAAAAGAATACATACAACTCCAGTATGTGGATCTTTAGCTCCATTGCTAAATGTAGAAGCTAAAGTGGAAGAACACGACTCATCATAATGAGCATTTTCTCCATTATTGATAGCAGAATTGATGGAAATCGTCCACATGCTGGCAGCATAACCGTCACAATTACAATCATCATCCTCTCCACCATCTCCTGAAGCCCAGACATAAATATTTCCAAGACCACGTCGACCCTAAAAATGGTTTATATTATTACTTGAAGAGCAATTTCTGAAAATTTTAACACATTCATTTATAAAAATTACACCTGAAATTTTAAAAGTACTTTATATAGATATGAAACTGATTTTTGTACATAATTCTTTATCTTAAGAAGTTAACATTGCATTTATGTATTAACCAGTCCATTATTTTTTATTCTCAAGTGGTACAATTCAGTGCCACAAATTAAAAACTAAATCCCAGAATGCAATGTCTAATTAATAATTTTTCTACTCCTGTTTCTTTATGTTAAATAACTTTTTTTTTAAGTACAGCTTTGAGCTTTGTTGAACTATAAGAGTTTTGACCATCAAAATGATTAATGCCAATTTGCCTGGTTGAAGAGTATATAAAGTATCGTTATACTTACCCTAGCCTATCCATCACAGAAGATAAGGGGGTTCCTTTGAAATTAATTACAAATGCAGATGTGCCAACTTTTCAGAATCAAAATGCCTGAGATCTCACACTTTTTAATGTTAAAAAGCCTGAGATTTTTAATACATTTATGTTCAGTAAAAAATAGATATATAATCAATACAGACATAGTTTTTCTTAAATGCCATATGTGTCGATATAAATGTAAGTAATAGGATAATGATAAGTTGTATAAGGTAAATAAAGTCAGTTTCAAATATTAAATATCGGAAAATACAAAACATTAATCAAAATACACAGGGGATAAACTATTCATAACTAAAAATTATATAAAGATAACTTATAACACTAAAATTTGTAAAAATATCTAATTTTAATAATTTTTTTCTTAATTTCATACAGCTTTGAAAATATTAGCATATTTTTTGTGTAAAATAATGAGCATAACATAATGAACCCAACATAATAAAAATTCATTTATGTAGTTTTTAGAACAACTTTAGATGTATTACTTTACATCAAATGCCTTCAGATTGTTGAGCATGAAAGAAACACGACCTGATTTTGCAAACCTCAGGAAGAAAATTGCAAAAATTTCAATTTTTTTTTATAAACTCTTAAAAAGCCTGAAAGAATGAAGAAAAATCTTAAGGATCAAAACACATAATCAAAAAGCCTGAGACTCGACACATCAGCAAATGGTGAATGTAGACAGTCAAGCAGTATAATTACATTTTTATTTGAATTGCATGGAATTAGTAAATACTATTTTTCACTTTCGTATTCACCCATCACCCATTCTTGTGAATAAAATAGAGTACTTTAATAGCTAGATGATTTCAATTACACTCTAAACAGAAAAAACATAATTTAAGAACTACAATGCTGATAGGTGTCTCTATATAAATAAAAATTAAAAATATTTGTACAAAGTTTGTATAAATAAATCATCAGTTACCTCATTGACACCTCTGACTATAGCTCGCATTGTAGCATTACGAGGGCCATCAACAGTTTTTCCATCATCTGTAGGCCCCCAACTAGCACTATATATGTCTATTAAATTTGGTTCATGACCCATTGAATTAGCTTCAATTAAATCTGTCATATAAGGTTGATCCAACATTCTGATACCTGGTCAAAAATAAAATGACAATTTTCATTAATTCAACAACATACATGAAAGTTTCATTTATTTATTTTTGTAAAAAAAAGGCCCCTAAAACAAATTAATTAAAAAAACTTTTATATTTTCTATTTGTATACTATTATAGAAATAAAATATTTTAAATGAGAATTCTTAATTTTTTCTAACTAGTGAATCTTTTAATAACATCCTTAACTTTTTATTTTTTTATGACGAACACCTATATTTTAAATAACATCCATAACAGAATAATAACCCCCTCCCCTGAGCATTCAATACAGATATTAATTTAGTTGGTAAATGGGGAAGTCCAACTAGAAGTATCAAAATACAGTTGATAAGAAGGTATAACAAGCTTAAATTTCTTTTCAACTAGTAGAGTATTAAAACTTACACATTTTCAACCGATTTGAAATTTCATATGCACACAGTAAAATGTTTAGATCAATTTCCTTTGTATTTTTAAGATTTTTATTTTTTAAATGAATTTCCAAAGAAAAATAAATCATTTAAAATTAATGTAATTTTTCAGGCAATAACATTTCATTTTTGTTCCGAACTAAACATATTTCTGTCTCATCTTCTAATTATAATATATAATCGACAGTAAAGCATTATTATACATTTCTCATTTATATAACTTTTACATTTATGCATAGTTTTCTTGAAGTCCCAATTCATTTCTAATCATTTCAATGCAAAAATGTTTCATTATAAGACAAACAAATTCGGTTATACATTATTTTTCACTTCCCTAAGCCTTGAAAATTTCCTTTCTTAGTCATTATTTTTGTATTTAGGGAAAATTTATAGCATAAACCTTTTTACTGGATGGAATATCCAATAAAGGATGAAAGGAGGGATGTACACCTGTAACTATCTTCTTCTAAAAATACTACATTGAAAAACTTTATCAGAACATAAATGAAGAAGCATTTCATGAACTCAATCCAATCCGTAATCTTGCAATTAATAATGAAATACAATCAGATGACTATGAAAGATTTTTTTTTTTTTAATTCAATGTCTGTAAGGAACATTCATCACATCAGAATTGATATACAATGTGTATTATATTAGCATGCAGCATTTCAGATACAAAACAATAAAGGTATAATTTGTTTTACTTTCATGATACTACTTTATTTTTTTAAATTTAGTTATTGCTTGCTTTCATTGTACTAGCTAGAACAATTTAAAATTGCTATATTTATATAAATTTACATTAACAGTGTTAAACTTCTAATCTGTAATGTAATGTAAGTTGTTTATTAATGTTTTAGTTATATGTTGTTTTAGATATCGCTCCATTGAAAGAGGTATAAACAGTGTGCTTCACTGTATAACAAAAAATAATAAATTTTCAGTTTTTCTGCATAATTTTACAATGAAGAAAATTATGAGAAGATCAAATAAGCAGCTAGAGAATAATACAGTGAGATAGATGCAGACAGTAATCAAATACACAAAACATTATTTTTCAAAGAGAAAACTGAACATTACCTGCTACTTTAGATTCATAAGCCACACCAACTCCACAGACATCATTATCACGTTTTGCTGCTACTTCTCCAGCACATCTTGTCCCATGACTACAGGCACAAAATTAAAATATAACAAAGAAATATCAAAATGTCACGTCAAAATTCTTAACACAGTTCAATTAAACATGTAAACAAATATAACTTCTTATAATAATTAACATTTTTCTTTTCAATTTATTTTCATGATCTAAAAAAAAAAAGATTCCTGTTCACTTTAAAATAACATTTTATAGCAAACATTGGATTGTTCATGTTAATCACTAGACAAAATAGAAAAAACTGAGAACTAACAAGAAAATGCAAATACACTCAATTTACTAAGCCTATGACTATTTTCAACAACTCACATGGAATTTAAGATTGCATGGATAGAAAAAAACCTTTTAAAAATCAGAAATTAAGACAATTATTCAAAATTTTTATTTGTGAAAAAAAAATGTAAAAGTTATCTGATTATCAAAATAAGCTAATATTTCAAATTAATTCCCAGGCACTTTTTTTTTTTTTTTAAACTGCATACTCTTTTCCACACAAAGTTTTTAAAAATGTCCATTTCCAGAGAAATTAAAGATGTCCACAAACACTGAACATTCTTGAATTATTTATGAGAGTGTTGAAACACTCTTTCACATTCAATAATTCTTTTTAATTGACTCAAATTTTAATCTTTTAGGCAATTAACCAATACTTGCATTATAACATTTTCCTACAAACTGATCAGCCTTGTTTTTTCTCCATTTAACATTTTGCTGTCTTCTTCATAATTAGAGTTATGAAACCCTTATTATTATTAATATTAGTTTTAATGTGTTCTCTTTAGCTCAAGTTATTTGAATTAATGTTTGATATAAGAACTGTTAGAGCACTTTTTTCCTACTGTATAGTCATACGGTGCCAATCAGTATTCGTAAAATATACTGTTTTCCAACATCATTGTTGTTTTATTAAAAACAACTGTTTTCAAATGCAGGTACTCTAAATCTCTTCCTCCACCTTCCATTTGACTTGATTCAATATATCAAACCATTTAATTATTTAAGAAAATACATTTTCAAGCAGTCATACTTATTTATTAATAAAAGAATGCTTATATTGAGTAAATATTTATGCCATGAATGAAATACTGCCATTTGTAATAAGGATGTACCGAACATTCGGTATACTGCCTATTCGGCAGACAAACTGAATATTCAGTTTGGCTGAATATATTAATATTCGAAAACCGAATAGTAGACAAATTTAAATATTTGACAATTGGTAAAGGACACACTTTTTTATACAATGAATGAAAGTATAGTATAGTACGATAGTACAAAATTAACTCAAATTGTTACTTACGAATTTAGTTAGTTACATTCAAAGTACTTTTAATGGTAAGAGAAAACACTCAGATGGTAAATTTAAATTTTGTTGCTCTCTTTTTTCTAATTTTCTCAAATCTTATGCCGCATTAACCATATTATTACTAACTCATTGAACTATGAAATAGCAGCATGGAATAATAATAATAATATTAAGGGTTTATAAATATGTAAAGTCAATCAATTCCTTTTTTTTTTTTTTTTTATTTAATATGCAGATTTAAAAAAAAAAGTCATTTTACAACTATTTAAAAAATTTAATAACATAAAGAAAACACTTTATGAAACTTTGCAGTATTTTAACTTCTAAAGTTTTACACCATATGGAATATTGTTTTAAAAACAAAATAATTAAGTTAATCATTGTAATCAAAGTTTAATAAATTTTAACCAAATAGTGAACCTGTGAAGCTGACCACCTGTTTAAGTTGATGTAATTAAGCTTTAACATGTAACTATAGTATCAAGCACTGGAGCAGACACGAGAACATCTAACGCTTTAATAAAATATCACTCAAAATAGCTGGTGTTTAAAACATAAAATAATTAAAAACTTTATAACGATTTGCCTCATTTAATTCTTGCTACATGCTAAATCAAACTCACATATATGATAATTGTGTGGAAATAAATGAAAAGAAGGAAACTATTTTTATCTGAAACTTTTAATAAAAGTTTTAAAAGGTACAGTTTTTTTTTACATTCATTAACAACAATTTCACATACTGATAGAGCTAAATTCCTAAATAAACATGAAAGTAAATTAATATTTGTAAACTGTGGAAGATTTGTGTATCACTTAAAACTTATTTTAAATTACAGGTTTTTTTAATATCAAAAAACGTAATAAAAAATTACAAGTATTACAAACTAGTAAATTTGCAGGCTAACAACAGCATGCTATAAATTGTACTAGTTTATAAAAAAAAATAAGACATGCAAGTAAAATCTAAGAAGGAAAAACATTTCAAGCAACATGCCAAAAAATTACACAGGCTATAAAAAAACTCTCTCTGTTCACAGCACTTTTTGAGATGATTAGTCAGAAATTTCAATTATTTTATAAAAATTCAAAGCATAAACATAAGTACAATAGCAGCACAAACATTAATTAAGTAGCTAAAATGTTGGATGGGCTTAATAATATTATAACATTTCTAAGTGATATTAAATCATCAATTCATAGTTTTTTTCCGATTATATAAAAATTCCCATTGCATAAAATTGAATAAAATTCCCAATTTTAGTAAATATAAATAGAATTTTAAAAGTGCAAAAATAATATTCTGAAAAATTAATGGAAATCAAGACTAAAAAATAATGAATTGAGGTTTCAATGCATATCAAATCTTCTTAGAAAACTTTATGGCATTATGGTATACAATGCAAGTGTAACCCTGGATCAAACTAGATCATTACTAATGATTTTTTTTTTTCTTGGTTAAAAGAGCTTAGGAAGAGTCTTGTATACACAATATCTTTTGATTTATTTTTAAAAAAAGTAAGAAATTAAAACAGCATAACCATGAATTATGCTTGCTAAAATATGCCTGCTGCTCGACACAAAACTTTTCATCCCTATGTCTCATAATAGTCTGTTGATATATTTAAC
The DNA here is from genome assembly GCA_038373885.1 of Cheiracanthium punctorium. Classification (NCBI taxonomy): domain Eukaryota; kingdom Metazoa; phylum Arthropoda; class Arachnida; order Araneae; family Cheiracanthiidae; genus Cheiracanthium; species Cheiracanthium punctorium. The sequence continues at coordinate 746,761 of JAWZYV010001322.1, read as the reverse complement.
ATGGCAACAGGTAGCGTAAGAGGGAAAAAAATGTATTCATGTATGGTCACTTTTAAAACAATGCCAAGTAGGTTAAACAGCAGTTTTAAGATTTAATATTTGAAATGGTAGATTTCAGTTTTTCTAACACACAAAGAGGGTCACTGGTAATCTTCATGCATCAAAGTCACCGAAAGCTTTTTGTCATTCCATTCGAATGTTTTTGGAAGCGATACAGCATCCAGTTCTGCGAGTTCATTGAGATCATTCAACATTAAATCAATCTCCTCTTCAGTCAACAGAACTTGCAACCACGGCCCGTGGGCAGCAAACGGATGCTCGACATCCGCAAAGGCACCATGGACGTTCGTTGGCACGAGTGTGATGGCTACGTCTCCCACGACACTTTTGAAAGTGAAGTGGCGACCGTGCTTCAGTCGCCCTCGCAAGGCCAACGGTAGTATCGCACCCGCTTCCAAGTTAAACTGAAGATGGACGCTCTCGAGGAATCTCGTCTGCATCAGTTCCGCTGGTTCGAGTGCGGCCACCTCATTGTTCATATTGCTATCGTAGGAGTCTTTTCTGGACACTTCCCCTAGGTCGGCAGCGGCGGACATGCCGTAAAATCGGTTGCTGCTGTTGGGTCGTATCTGAGGTAGCACCGGCTTTGAATTCAGAAGGCCTTTCTGGAGCGTGGCCTTAATTTGTTCGGTTTCGAGGACAGAAAGATGAGGCAGACTGGCTTCTGCATCACTCTCCTCATTCTCTCGACCTTGACCGGGCTTCTTCTCCTGCCACGAGCATTTCGCACTGACGCCGCTCAAATTGGATCCGTCCGCTTCCACACCTTCGTTCACAGCCTCTCGCACGGACGGGTCCAACTCGAAAATCGTTTCGCCCCGTCTCATGTCCGTGATGAGGTAGGGGCCTCCGGCACCGTTAACCGATTTCATCAACTCGACGATGCCGGGCCCGTTCCAACCCTGCGCCGCCTGCAATTCCTCCGCACAGACCCCGACAATTTGGATGAACTGCACCTTTCCGAAGGGAGTCGCGACGGTACCCAGCTGGGGGTCTTCGAACATCAGCATGTGCTGTATTCTCGACTCGCTGTTGTCCAACGGGCAGTGCCATGACACGTGATCCCCCGGACAGAGGGTATTGTCGGACTGGAACACGTACTTCGCGAGCGCTTGCATGATGGCTGCGGGCCAGGTGGGCGGCCCGCATTCCCCCGGTTCTTTTTTCAGGCGGAACGTCAGTTCGAACCCAAAACCGCTCGCCTCGTGAGTGTTTACCTCGTGAACTCTGCCGTCGCCGTGCAGATCCGACAAACCAAAACTCACGTAATGCCAGTGAGGGGCGATATCTTCCGCAGGATTTCCAGGATTGGAATACATGCTGATGTAGTCCAGTGGATCGGGACCGCCTAACCAATATTTAACTAATGCAGTGACTTGTAACGGATTAGGCTGAGACGGATAGATACGGTTACAAGCGTCATACAGTGCTTTAAGACCAAGAGGAATAATTGGCCTCGTTAACACCGGATAAGATCCTGGAAACATCGGCCTTTGCGGCACACTTTTACTTTCCATCTTTACAAATTATTGCAGCAGTTAAAATAGTTTAAAAACTAATCATCAGGAAGTAGTTTCAAACAAGTTAAATTCTGCAGGCTGTTAGTTTATGTGCAGCTGCATGTCATTTAAATACGTTTAAAATATCATTAAGGAATGACCAAAAATACCGACATAACAAACATAACATTACGGATTCACAGGACAAGTAAGATTGGTTGGTTGGTTGATTACAATTTACAGATACGCACGAAATTACAAAACCATGGGGTATATTTTATTCAATGTTGAAAGAAAAGTATGTTAGCGTTATCTACTCACTCTTTCAGATCCAATTCCTAAGTAGTGCTGCCATCTATTGTAAATTAATGTATTTAATAGCAATATTGAGAAATCGTGTAAGTTCATGAAAGGTATATATGTAAAACTCACATTTACCCAGGGCTGGGGAGTAGCGCGCTACTTGTAGCGAAACTACAGTAGCCGCTACTTTTTTTTGTAGTTTGTAGTGTAGCGCGCTACTTTTTTTAAAAAGTAGTGTAGCGTGTAGCGCGCTACAAAAAAACAGTAGTTTGTAGCGAATTTTGGAAGCTACTTTTGCCGTGTCATCATTTCCGGCGATTGATCCCGTGGTGCAATTTCTCTCTCTTCTGACTCCAAGCATAACTAGTGCGTTTCAGTACGCTATAATGGGAACCCAATATATTTTTCAGAATCTTGAAGACGCACTGCGGAGAAAAGTGCCCCCACTGAGCGGTGGGCGTGCTTTTGTGGTTTCACGCGTTATCCTTTGGCGGTGGTCATTAAAAGTCAATAAATTCTTCGACCCTGCACTGTATCCCCCCTTGTACAATGCCTTGACCATTAAAAAAAAAACCCGCTGCGTCCGGAAAAAGACGCAACTGGAAATCGGCCTTGATGCTTGAAAGACACCCAATCACTCCCCCGCCCCCCCTCCCAGGGGACACACGCACACGAGGGGGGGGGGGAGGGGGTTTGCTTTGCCTGAAGCGGAAGCCTGACATTGTGCATCTTTTTTCTTTTTATCGTTCTCAGTATTATTTGTAGAATCACCAATCTGCCATAAAGAGGAAAAAAAAGGAAGGTAAGAGAGGTCCAAAGTTGAACAGAGGTTATTTTGATGGGGCCTCGAGAGTCTCATTATCACACGGGCGTGTGGGCCCGTGAGCCCCTGAAAAATAAAGGCCTCGCAAATCTCTCCATTTATTGTATATTAAATTTATATATGCTGCAATAATAATTTTTATTAAGCTAAATTTCCTTTATCTATATCATAATTGTGTAACAATAAAAAGGCTTCGAGACTTATTTTCTGTTCTTCTTTCTAACACAATGATAATGGTTTCTAAGACTAGATCAATAAAATAGAAATTAAAGGCGTTATTGAAAATTTATATCCATTAGTTAGCATTTTTTTAAATATTATGATGAAGAAAGGAAAATGGTATATGAGCGCTAAATGGTATATGAAAGCTACCTAGTTGCATTTTTAAAAAATAGGAGGGGGCGCAAAATCTTCAGTTGTCAGGTGGAAACGAGATTTAGTCATTTGCTGTGGGACAGAGAAACTGTTCTCTCAGCTTGTTTCCATCCCAGATTCAAACTATTCTAGATTGAGGAGGAGAGGAAGACCGAAGCCAAAAAAAATGGATGGAGGAATACCTCCAGAATATGTTTCCGACAACTTCAGATATCAGTATCGAGGATCAGCCCATGGATGATGACTTTTCTGGTTTTTTTAATTTCTCTTTCGCATGCACTCGAAATAGTTACGAGGAAGAACTTACAAGGTTCTTGTCAGAGCCAATTAAACCCCTATCTTCGCTTTCGTACACGTATATGAAAGAAGCCTTCAAAAAAACTAACACTGGCGTGCCGTCCAGTGCATCTGTACAAAGATTGTTTTCGATTGCATCGGACGCATTTTCTCTTCGACGATCATGTTTGGCGGATAACAATTTTGAGATCCAGCTCTTGTTAAAATTTAATAAACATGTTTTTGAATAAATTTATGTGGTTTTTATTTTATACTAGAGTCATGGCAGTCTTCCATGAATATGTTGAAATTCTTTCTTTCGTTAAAATTTTAAAGTGTCTATTATATTTAAATTATTAGGTTTTTTGTGTAATAATTTTCAGAATTTAATACGAAAATATGAGAATTTCTATTAATAATTAATAGTTTGTAAAATCCTTAGAGACTTATCTCTCTCTTAGCCTTAAAATAACAATATAATTCTATAAAATTCTTTTATACCTAACACAAAGAAAAAGTTGTGTTGATGATAATAACTTTTAAAATTTCTTTAACATATAGAGGATTTTTTTAATGCAATGTTTTAAATAGATATATCATGAATTTAATTAGTAATTGTTTTCATTATTTTATAATATGCATATCATATGTGATGTTTTCAATTAAAACAATTATACAATATTACATGGTTCACACGGGTCATTCGTCATAAATCACTAATTTGGTAAGTCATGAAAAAAGGCTTTTATACTCATTAATTTTGATTTGTGCTCAAGAAACTAGAATGTTTGTACAACATGAAAGGGGTCTCAAAACGGGCCTTTTTTTCCCGTTCAGACATCCATTTTATTATTATATTTTTAAAAACTTTTTTAGTTCTCATGATTTTTCTCATGCTTTCAGAGCTCACTTTCCCAATTTATTTTTATCATAGAGGTATTAAAACTTAATTAGTTTCAGCAATACTTCAATAATTAGCAGTAGTTGCCAGTAGCGTATATATAGGCTTCCATTTCGGGGGGAGGGGGACGATTCGGTATTTTAAACTTTATTGTTCTAAAGTTAAAAGAAATGTTTCAAAATAGCTCCTTTTTAATAATTGCTTTACATTTTCGGAGGGGGCCCGCCTCCCCCTGCTCAAATACTCGCCTGGTAGTTGTTTATTAGAGCAATAGTTTTTTCTAATTAAAGGCGAAAAGGTGCCCGGGGTCTTTCGTGCGTCCACCAAATCTGCGGCGCTCAACGCTACAAGGAAACCACCTTTTAATAAACGCGTTCTTTGGACGCGAGAGACACCCGCTGAGGTCATTAATCACGCTGGACGCGAGTAGAAAACCAAGGCTTTCGATATCGATAGTTTTCTCTAATTAGTATATAAATATCCTTAAATATGAATGTAATGCAAATTGAATCTGTTAGCAAAATTTGTCTCTTAAAAGTAGCGAAAAAGTAGCGAAGTAGCGACTACATTTCAAAAGTAGTGTAGCTAACTACATTTGTCAAAAAGTAGTTGTAGTTGTAGTTAACTACATTTTTCGAAAAGTAGCGGTAGTTGTAGCGCGCTACAAAAAAAAAAGTAGTTTTTCCCACCACTGCATTTACCATATTTAAATTTAAATTCTAGCTTTACGAGAAATTAATACAGGTGCAGCATGACTGGAAGTAGGGTCAAACATATCACTTCCCCCCCAAAAAGAAGAAAACACTGAAGTTAAACACTTCACATCACTTCAGTGTTGTGAAAACACTTTAAAGTGCCAATATATTACATCACGTTTGTTCATAAAGTTTCTTGTATTTTTCTAATAACTTGGCTTCTAAGTGGAGAATGCGAGTTTGCATCTGCATCTTTAATATATTCAATTTTTAGAGCTTTCAAATACTGTTAAAAAAATGTTTGAATAAAATTGTACCCTTACCTGTTAAACCAATCATCTGTGTACCTTGGGTATGGATAAGGATCATTACTACTAAAATCATAACTTGCTTTGGCATTCTAAACAAAACGAAAAATAAAGAAATAAATATCGGATTTTTAAAAACATATTGTTAATATTTTTGTATGAGTATATATATTAAAAGTATGTTATTTTTAATGATTAAAAGCCGCTTTTTTTTCTTACTTAATCGAAACTTTTGAGTTATAATAAATAAATAATGTTAGTACAAAAATATGAGAAAAAGCATAATAGAATATCCAGAGTAAATAATTATTTTTATTGATCTTTAGATCCAGTGTATAATACTCTAGGTGGAAATATTAAAAGTTGAGTTTTTCGAATGTCACTCAACACTCAGGAAATAAATTTTGAAACAGAAGATTAAAAAATTGTACTTACATAACTATCTTTCAAATCAGGATGCATATAGTCAACTCCTATAAAATTAAATATTTAATAAGTAAAATAGAAAATTCTTACATATTTATTAATAATATTTTCAACAGGTTCTACTGTCCAATAGAATAGGCACAGCGGTCTTTAGCTGGAGACATTAAATACAGGAAACCGAAAGTTCCCATAAAAATTATCTACTACTGGGAATTTGTGCAAAAAGTTTTTGAAGCCGTGCTTGTGAAGCCAATGCCATAACTAGAGTTTACGTCAACCTTAATTTGGAGCCCCTTTCATACGAAACCGGTACTGATTTTAGCAAAATCACCCAACAGAAAACTTGTTTAAAAAATGAAATAGTTAAAATGTTGCGAAATAGCACACATAAAGCAGTACTTATCGTTACAAAACGGACGTTCCGGGTGATACAAAAAGGTTCATTCTTCATCAGCGGCAAAAATTTTTCACGACTCATAAGAGCAGAAAACTGAGGACTAAAATAGTGAACAGAGGAAAAAGCAAGTTTTGCAATTTTCTGGATAATAACTATACTTTTTCAGTTTTCACACTGAATGTTAAAGGATGAACATTTTTGTTTTACCCGAAAAGTTCTTTCCGTAACGATAACCCTAGTAGCAATGACTGCTTGTTTTCTGCTCGGTCGTTCATCGACTCATCGTTAACTCATCGACTCGTCGAATTCAGTCATCGGCAAGTGCACTTTTGTTAATCTGCAATAGATGAACTTTTATTCATGGATAGAAGTGATCTAGACGAGCAGTTTCGCCGATGGGAAACCGAAAAACAATATCTTATCCGAAACTGCAGCTCTATAGTCAACGGGCCTTGCAAGTGTCCCCAGTAGTTTACACTTTACCCAAATTCCTATAAATATTTGCGTAATTTAGATGTGCCTTTGCATAATCTAAGGGGAATTTTGAACAATTCTTGAATTAATCGCATAATTTACTTCAAATTTCTTGTATTGGGGTTGGGAGGGGGCGGGAGGGGTATCCCCCCCCTTGCCCCCTCCCACAAAATTTAAATTTGAAAAGAAATACTTACAAAAAAATGTAAGTATTTATTATATAAAAATCGTTTGTAATATTTAAATAATTTTTAAAAAAAGTGTTTAAAAAAAAGAAAAGAAAATCTATTTGAGCGTCAGCTGCATTATAAGAAAAACGGAAACTTCATTACAATGAGCAACTCTTTTGAAAGCTTTTTAATGTAAACAGCAAGAAGAGAAATCAGTTAATTTTTAAAAGTTATCCAAGAAATATGAAAGTTAAAATCACACTAAAATTCCTATACAATTGGCAATATTGTTTTTTAATTATTAATTATGAATGTTGTTGCTACTTACATACATTGGTAAAAAGTGAAATTAATTTCTTACCAATCGAATAATTTGACTATTATTAATAATAGCTGAACAACACTTTGTCAAAATTTCACCCGAAGTCCCAATCTGAGACTAAAATAACCGTTACTTCACACTTTGCCTTGTACATGACAAGATTCGATGGTCTAGGGGTAGCGCACTGATCTCGTAATCAGTACGCTCAGTGTTCGGGCCCGTGGGAGGAAGAATTTTTTTTTTCCCCAGAAAAACGAAAATATAATAAACAGAACGGGCATTTTTTGAAAATTTTGCTGCCAGTTGTTTATTTTTTATTAACAAATATATTTTAAACAGTTTATCGGTTTCTTTTCGTTATTTCATCGGTGTCATCGGGAAACGATGATCGGCTTTATGGTCTCCCGAGCGGACATTTTGTACCAGTTGCCGATTAAATTTCCCCTTTTTGGGATGAAAAGCCGTGATCGGCCATTGCTCCTTCTCCTCGGATTTAACTCACCCGCCTCTCATCGACCGATGAGTTATTGCTACTAGGGAAGTACTTTTTAATGTGTTATTTTACAAAGTTTCAATTATTTCATCGTAACTGATTTTGTTATCCACTTAGCACGGCGGCCGGGACACATGTTCAGTTCACACCCCTTAGTTACTGCCCTGGGTGAAGGTATCAGTGCATTTTTTTTCTTTTTTTTTACTGGAGGGGAAGGGAGAAGGATTCCTTTTAGTAAATTTTAAGGTGACGCAGACTACTAAGAAGCTTCTCCGCTTATAACCTTTTCTTTAAATTTCGTTTTCTATTTTTGCAATAGTAGCTCAAGTCAAGTGGAACAAGGGGTAAAATATTAGGGCTCTAAAATTCAAGTTAAAAACAGAAGTTGGCAGAAACTTATCATAAATTCATTTATAAAAAAACGGAAAATAGTAAAAAAATTTAAAATATACAGCATGTACATTTATTTAAAATATACTTTTACAAGAGTTTCTGTGTTGCTTTATTTCTTGTAAAATGACCAGTTACTTTATCAGCGTCAATTCGGTTTAACATTTCCTGCCTTTAAAAAAAAAATGAAACTCTACAACAAACTCATATACTTCTGAACTATTTGAGACAGTCTTGCCATAGTGTTTTCACATGTGACAGAAAGAGAATTTTCTTTTAAATTAGTGTGAATCCACTTACGAATTCCTTAATTTCCAATAACAAATACTTTTCGTTTTCGATGATAAATCAGTTGACTCATTTAAAACTTTCATATATTCTACTGGGAAATTTTTTATTGCCCTTCATAATAAATGGCCTAATTGCTGTCCTTTGATACACTTATTTCAAATTTCCGTTTTCTGCCTCCCCCCTTTTTGCCCTCACTTATCTCATCATTTGCGGTCTTATCCATTTTTATTGTGTGTTTTATTGTTTCAATAAATCATATGAATGTAAACAAATGAAATGCTGCCGCGTTAAATTAATACTGCTTGCTATTTAAAAGACAAAGATTTTACCGATGTCAATTTGATATTCTTTAGTTACATCTTCCTCGGTAACTTTAAATGGCTCTTCAATGTTAACAGCTTATTAAAAAAATCTAATACTGAAAAAAGAAAATATCTTGACACAGCTTGTTGAGTCAAAGTGTCAACTTGACACTTTGACTCAACAAGCTGTTTTACTAATCTGTAATCTTTTCCGAGATCGTACTGCAGTGCAATCAAAATTCCAATTAGTCAGATCTATAGGAATTGTAAAATCTACTGTTAACGACACGGGTACTTTAGCTAGTTATAAAAAAGAATGGATACAATATTTAAAATAAATTTATAGATTTGTGATTGCAGGTTACAGTTTTAAGCTAGAAAGAATCCTTCGCATCAGATTTTTCTTAGGCGATGACTTAGTTGCTACTATAACCAATGGCAAATTTCTAAATAGCTTAGCTAGGCTACAACTTATGGCGGCGCGGCACATTTTCGATGGTCAAAGTATAGGCGGCGCTTTAGTTCAGTCTATAGGCGACAGTCTATAGGCACTGTTTATTAATCGATCTCTGATTACAGATATGTGGCTTAGTTATATGTGATAATCTTAAGGTGAACAGATTTTTGTAGTCAGAATCGGGGACATGTCCCCGATTCTGACAACAAAACTGGGGACATTTATAATTAATGCAATAATTAACAATAATTTAATTGAAAAACAATGCAATAATTAAAAATTGTCCCCAGTTCCATTTTTACATTCTGGGGACAATTTGAAAAACGCCCTGAAAATGGGGACTGTCCCCGGAAAATGGGGACGTTTGGTCACTTTAGATAATCTAGGTCTGAAAAATTCATTTTGCCGCAAAATGTTTTGAAATTGTAAGAAACATTGCAAATGACAGAAATATGTTCTTGTTTTTAATCTTTACTCATAAAATTTGAAGTTTATAGGAGTAATGCAGGATTGATCGTTTGAAAGAAAAAAGCATGCCGCATAAACTAGCGAAAAATTTAACTGCTTTTGTTTCGACCTTAATAAAACAAAGATGGTACAGAATTTTGAAAAAGAATGCACCAACCAAGGCCCGATTATGACTAATAGGGACCCCGGGCATAGATGAATTTGAAGGCCCCCATCTATGAAATTTGTTTTCTTTTTCATAAAATTTTGACATAAAAAAAGAATATTTCAGAAAAATCATTTGAAATTGGGGACCCTTTTGAGCTGAGCACTGGGCAAAGTCTCGATTTGCTCATGCGATAATAAGGCTCTGGCATCAATGGGTGTTGTACCAATTAGGATTGGTAGTACCTGATGATAAAGAATTTGCCATCGAAACTGGGTTTAGCTTTTTAGTCTTCCTAGGAAAGACAATACCCCCCCCCCCCAATACCCCTACCACATTAAAAAAACCTTCTGAGTTTTGCTGTTTTATCATGCTCATTTCTTCCTTATTAAGAATTTTACAATATCAGCGCCCTTGCTAGTTAGTTCATTCAGCTACTGTTTACCTCATAAATTTCTGGAACAAATTTTTTTTTTTTTTTTGCCATCACTCCGCAGAAAATGCAGTACACTGTTAAATGAAACAAATTATACAGAGCGGAGCGATTGACATTATAGTACAGAGTGCGGCGCGTAAAACCGGTCCGTACAATGAACACATAAAATGAAATGCAATGTTAATTGTATAATTACGACGGGTTGGTTTTACCTGCCGCACTCTCTATAACAATTCTTACACTTCATACTTTGCCTAAATACGCCAAGCATTCTATAAAATGACTAGACAATCTGCATAATTCCATACATTGCCCATAATATACAGGGTGTTTCACTACCAGACAGACAAACTTGCAAGAGGTGTAGGGGTCACACAGACGACTCGAAATCCTTCAGCAATGCAGGGTCGAAATGCCGTAGTTGCGAATTATGGTGCAAAGAAGTAGAGAAAAAGAACTAATTGAAATAAAAACTTATCAAAGGGACAGAAAATATTTTATTGAAAGGTTATACTGCAGAAGGCGTTCGAAATTACGACCGAAAGTGGTCATGCAAGCTTGACAGCGGCGCCGCATGGAATTTCTCACATACTGGAAGATTCCTGGCGTATCTCGTATCTTACTGGAAGTCTTGCGATAGATGGCGCTGCACGGAAGGTAGTCCGAACAGCAATAAAGGTGGATTCATATCTGCCGCGCCGCACCGCAACCATGCCGTACTGTTTCGCCGTTTTGGACCGTTGGCTGTCCGCGCGGTGAGCTTGCGGTGCCGCAAGTAAATACACCAATGCTCTTCTGTAATTGGCTGTAGCTGTAAAAGCTCTTCTGTAATTGGCTGTAGCTATAAAAGCTCTTCTGTAATTGGCTGTAGCTTTGCGGTCGCTGCGGAATATCTGTTCTCGCCAGATAATGCGCAAACCCTCAGCGCGAGCGCCCTGTTGCTCCGCCACGTGACGTCATTGCGGCGTCTTAGCGGTGCGGTACGGCCAGTATGAATCCGGCTTAATGCTGGAAGTCGTCATTTGTGACCCAGTTTCCAAAATAATAGGATGAACATGTCCCTAGTAGCAATGACTGCTTGTTTTCTGCTCGGTCGTTCATCGGCTCATCGTTAACTCATCGACTCGTCGAATTCAGTCATCGGCAAGTGCACTTTTGTTTATCTGCAATAGATGAATTTTTATTCATGGATAGAAGTGATAGACGAGCAGTTTCGCCGATGGGAAACCGAAAAACAATATCTTATCCGAAACTGCAGCCCTATAGTCATCGGGCCTTGCAGGTGTCCCCAGTGGTTTACACTTTACCCAAATTCCTATAAATATTTGCGTAATTTAGATGTGCCTTTGCATAATCTAAGGAAAATTTTGAACAGTTCTTGAATTAATCGCATAATTTACTTCAAATTTCTTGTATTGGGGTTGGGAGGGGGCAGGAGGGTGGTATCCCCCCCTTGCCCCCTCCCACAAAATTTAAATTTGAAAAGAAATATTTACAAAAAAAAATGTAAGTGTTTATTATATAAAAATCGTTTGTAATATTTAAATAATTTTTAAAAAATGTGTTTAAAAAAAAGAAAAGAAAATCTATTTGAGCGTCAGATGCATTATGAGAAAAACGGAAACTTCATTACAATGAGCAACTCTTTTGAAACCTCTTTAATGTAAACAGCTAGAAGAGAAATCAGTTAATTTTTAAAAGTTATCCAAGAAATATGAAAGTTAAAATCACACTAAAATTTCTATAAAATTGGCAATATTATTTTTTAATTAATTATGAATGTTGTTGCTACTTACATACATTGGTAAAAAGTGAAATTAATTTCTTACTAATCGAATAATTTGACTATTATTAATAATAGCTGTACAACACTTTGTCAACATTTCATCCAAAGTCCCAATCTGAGACTAAAATAAGCCGTACTTCACACTTTGCCTTACACATAACAAGATTCGATGGTCTAGAGGTAGCGCGCTTAGCTGGGAATCGGTACGCTCGGGGGAGGAAGAATTCTTTTTTTTTTTTTCCAGAAAAACGGAAATTTAGCATACAAAAAACGAAAACACAATAAAAAGAACGTACATTTTTTGAAAATTTTGCTGCCAGTCGTTTATTTTTTATTAACAAATATATTTTAAACAGTTTATCGGTTTCTTTTCGTTATTTCATCGGAGTCATCGGCAAACGATGATCGGCTTTATGGTCCCCCGAGCGGACATTTTGTACCAGTTGCCGATGAAATTTCCCCTTTTTTGGATGAAAAGCCGTGATCGGCCATTGCTCCTTCTCCTCGGATTTAACTCACCCGCCTCTCATCGACCGATGGGTTATTGATACTAGGGGTATTCAAACGATGAACTGGTCTACATACTGATTGTGTATGGAGCTGTTGACTATAAAGGCCTTATTACACGAACAAAATCTTGAGCAATTTAGTTGCCGTAACCAGTTGCGGAAACTTCTTTCCTGGAAATTTCCCTCGGCTACCTAGGGAAAGGTCAATTCCGACTATTTCGTTCAAAGGCGAAAATATTGCTGGTTGCTGGAATGCCATCCAATCGTAGTGCTTCCTAATTCTACTTCAAAAGATGGCAGAAGACTCAGAGATACCGATCGTAGTAATGAGCGAAGAAAAAAATGTCTCTTAAATGGAATAACGATATGGAAATAAATCTGATTTAAAGCATTAGTAAAATTCCACATTTATGGAACCCTCGAGACCCTAAATATTTAAAAAGGTTGCTGAGGCAATTTGCTACATATAATTGCATGTTCTAGCAATCGCCAATTTGGCAAATCTTTGGCGTTTGTGAGCATAGACGAGATTGTTTATTACGACAACGTTGCATGCTCATCGACTTGCCAGAACGAGTTTCCGCAATTGGTTGCGGCAACCAAATTGCTCGAAATTTTGTTCGTGTAATAAGGCCTTAACGGTCACGTCTCTCGGTGGTTGTTCCAAGAACGGTACCCGCACAGGCGTGCTAAACATCACATGACCTTCGCAAGAGTAAACATGAGACTGGCTATTTAACGAGAGCTATAATAATTCCTCCACCGTCTGGAGGACACTCGTAACAAATCAAATGAGAGCACACCATCTTCAAAGCGTCCAATCATTAGAGCCTGAGGATTATCAACTCCGGAGGATGTTTGCTACTTGATTCCTACAACAATGACACGGATGAAGGATGCACGGATGAAGCATATTTCACGTATGAGGGATCTTTCAATCAACATAATGCCCATGTATGAACTTTGAAGATCCCCCATGGTACTTAACCACGTTGCAACTCAACGGCACGGCGTTTCTCACTCAATGTTTGGGTTGGCTTTTTCGTAGATTACCTCATTGGACCGCACCTTCTGCCCAGTCCTTTGAACGGAAGGGCACACATGATTTTCCTACAGCAAATCTTGCACGAATCTGCTTGAAGTAGCAGAGCCGGCCCAAGAGGCGTGCGGGGCCTCTTTTCTATCATGTCTTATGTAAGTTACTACTAGCACTGCTAGTACATATTAGCTTTATTTCTCGGCTTTTTTCGGGATATGTCGCAACCATCTACCAAGCTCTGTCTAATGTGATAGCAAGAAAATGGTCCAGGAGTGGAGCCTCTTTAAGCGCGGGGCCTTAGGCGATCGCCTACATTCGCACCCCCCTTGGGCCGGCCCTGAGTAGAACATGTTCTTCCGTCGTTGCGCCGCTCCATGTATGACGTCCGCCGACACCTCGACGTAACCTTTAGCAAAGGTTGGTTAGGTCGTGGTGACCCGGTTCATTGGCCTGTCAGATAGCTTGATCTATCAAGCATGGACTTCTTGTGGAGTCAAATGAAGAGTTTGGCATACGAGACCCCGTTTTTGTAGTTGAAGATCTCGCCGATCGAATATCTGCAGCTACCAGGAGGACAAGAGACACGCCAGCCATCAACAGAACGCAAGGAATTTCAATCTTCGACACTGACAAGCTAGCCTCACGACTTCTGGTCGTAAATTCGATCACCTCCTGTAGTACAACCTTACAATGAAATGTTTTTGTCCCATTAATGTGTTGCTGCTTCTGTTCTTTTCTCTGCTTCTTAGCACCATAGCTCGCAACTACGGCTTTTTTGACTCTACATTGCTATATGATTTCGAGTCGTCTCTGTGATTTCTGCACCTCCTGCAAGTTTATCAGTCCGGTAGTGAAACACCCGTTATATATATATAAACATTTATAAATTTTCTTATTTTTAACATTTCTCTTGATGCAGCTTCCCGAAGAAATACGCGGAATCTGGTATCATCGAAGTGATCATCTCTTTAGAAGCATAAAATAACGTACTTTTATTAAAAAATTAAAGCAGTGTAAATTACTTACCATCATCCATGATCGCTGTCGTAATGTTTCTACCAGTATAACCTTGAGCCCATGCTGCTTCGACATTGAGGTCCAGTTTAGGTTTGCCGCCATTTTGCCCGACATTTTTCTGAAACGAGATAATACACATTCATGTACAAAATTTTTACAGTTTGTTTACAGAATTTGACACAATCGCAAAAGGCGTAGAAATAACCAGTAGCGTTCCTCTACCATGCTATGCTGTAGACTTAGTTGGGGCGGATTTAAATTACTATTGAAGATTTACTTTTAGAAGCGTGGAGGTACATTGGAGAGCGTTGTGTAGTCTAATAAATAATCCAGATGAACGTCACTTTGCGAAGCAGTTAAAAGAGAGACAAATTGTAGAGGAATAAAACTTTTATTTGATTTCGTAGAAAAGATTACGTGATGGTGGTGGCTGGGAGACCGTTAGCTATGATGGTTAAAAGGGGTCTGATTAATCGGAAGCCAAATTCAATCGCAGAATGACAGGATGTTGGCGAGACAGTTAAACTTGGCATATAAAAAGAACGTCCAAACAAGAGCCAATAATGTTTTCATTATTAAAGACGCCGAAAAACCGCAGAATATTCCTAGTCAACAGAGAGAATGGGAAGACATAACAAAGCGCTGGGCACCAAATTATTGAGAATAAAGGCAGCCAAAATTACAGTAAACCCGTGGGATAGAAAATTATTTCAGCTGTATTTTAACTGATGTGAGGCCATGTCCATATATGGTAATGAAAGGAAATAAAGTGATGTATGCGTATAGAAAGACGTTAGGCATAGATGCATATAAATAAAAAGTAGATGTTCTTCAAGAGAAACAGATGTTTCTTAACAGCTAGGAAAGCTAAAGAAATGTAACGGACTTATTATTCAGATCAAAGGGCGAAAGAATAAATTAAGCATACATAGATAAGCAGTTAATTGAAATTACACATGTGGTACAAAAAGCGTAATACAAAATTTTGAAAGAGAATTTAAATGAAAATGCTTGATTTAAAATATATTAAATTTAAGAAAGTAAACACAAATGAAAATTATTATTAAATATGTGATCTTCATCACACATGCTTTGCCAGATATTTTTGAAACAACCTGTTTATTTTCAAGCATCCGTGATACATGGAAAGAATTTTTTACAGAAAATTATTTTGAATTGCATATTGCATTGGTTGTCATGTTCCTTATTTACGAAGCTGGTAGTGTTATAAGTTAGAGAAGATAAGACATAGGTGCAGCTGGATGGACTTTAGGGCTCCATCCTCTATTTTTTCAACTGGAAATCTAATTTTTTAGGTTGTACTAAAATTTAAGGTGGTTTGGGCCATCCTAGCCTGTCACACAGTAACGCTAATGACATAAGTTTTCAGTTGATTATTCAAACCACACTAACCGTACAGTTTGAAGTTTCCTAACAAATTAATAAAATATTCAAACAACACCAAGGGAAAAAAAAGAGATGTTTTCTGTAATTACTCGAATCCACTCGAATTTCATGCACTAAAGTATTTCATATATTTCAGAGGAAATATCACGACAAATATCATCAGATGTACAGCAATAACTGATTTTATTTCATAGCTTGTCTTCATTCAGATGCCTCAGAAAACTGCTTCCTGCGCGCGTAGCTTAGCAACCATTAATTTGAAATGTTTTCACATAGAAAACAATTTCTTAATGGAATCTGGAATTCGTAGTTTGAGAGAAATATTAAAAGAAAATTGTAAAGATGTCATCCAGATTTGAGCTTAAAGTACATAACTGTCTTGAAATATTTATAATATCATGCTTTAAGAATTTTTAAGTGTCATTTATGAGAGCTAATCGATAATACAAAACTAGCAGATTAGTCATGATCAGAAATTTTTTTAAAGATTTAGTTGAAATAATTCAATGGTTCTCATACTAATAATAAGGTTTTATCATTTTTAAATGTGACTTATTATTTTATAAAATTTAAATAAAATTTTAAACATTTTCGTGTTTTTTCTCCAGATGTCGCGTTCAACGCTAGAGAATCCCTATTTTCAAGTACAATTACTAAATCTATAAATCTGCAGTAATGCCAGACAATTTTTTCTTAAACTAGATGACGCTGTAGTTTCCATCAGAGGGAAAACCCCCCTCTTATTGACTATTTTGTTTTTGGGGGAGGGAGGAGCCTTTTTAATAGATTAATTTGGAAAAAAGTACCAAGCAGTGAGCGATTCTTCAGTTATTATTTCCTTATTTATTAATATCTTCCACATTGCTACATAAAAGTAACTTTACAAAAGGCTATCCATATATTATTCATTTTCTCTTTGACGTTGAAAATTCCAATAAACAATATTTTTTATTGCTCAATCGATTGAGAGTCTCGTTTACACCAAATATGAAATCCCGGTACTTTTCCGTTAACAGGTCGCCAGTGCTAACATGCCAAGATTAGTAAATTTGCGTCTCTTACTTATATTTACATTGTTTAATTTGTACCCATGATTATTAGAATAAATATAAAACAATATTTTAGTTCGCCAGAACTGGCACCAACATTTTAGCTTGGTGACTAGTGGTACTCTGTTAACGGGGAAGTACCGAAATTTCATAACACTGCATGGAAAGAGCAATTTGGCAATCGCGGATTGTATCAATTTTTAAATATGCTATTAAGAGACTGAATACGAGACTGCGCAAAGTGGTAGAATCTGACAAATGTAAAGTAAATGTAAGTTTCCACTTTATCAGTACTTGCCGATAATTTTAAAACTTGATCCGAACAGAACCAGATTTTTTTTTCGGAGGTTTTGAAGTAAATGTATTCTAATTACAATAATATTTATGACTATAATGTTTGTCTGTACGTTCTATGTCATCTATGTCACTCCGTGTCGTTTACATTGTTAAAAATACGTTTAGAAAAGAAGATGCTTTATTTTTGATTTAAACGATTTAAACTTGCTTTTGCTTGCTTTAAATTTGCTTTGGAAAAAAAAAAATGCTTTTTTAGCTTGTGTTATATTAAAAACTATTTCAAGAAGCGAGGATTTTTAATTTCCTATTACTCAGCAGTTGATTATTTCTCTAAATATAGCAACATTTTCATTTTTTCTTTTCCAAAAAAACATTTTAAATCTATCTTTGATAGCCAATATCTTTGCGAATACCAAAATAGAAGCAGATGCGTTCTTCAAGCATAATATTTCAGATTTTATGCAAGTCATTTTGTTATGCAAGTCTACATTTTATGCAAGTCAATACAAGCTGCAAAGTCGATATGCAAAATTAAGTTATTTTTCTGCTTATTCATCAGGAAAATTTTGCTCATCGAACGAATTTAAAGTACTCCTCGAAATAAAACTGAAAACGCTCTTTCAGCACATTAAAATATCATTTGGATTTTGCATGTGCTAAGAGTCATTTAATATTACCTTTCAAAACTTTTAGATTAATGGATCACCAGATTTCAATTAGATATTTTATTAAAAATGTTTGAAAATTGGAACGAAAACAACTTTGTTATTATTTTAGAATTTTGATCTCTTGATCTTTTCTTTTTACCGGCAATGTAGAGGGTAAAATATCTGTATGACATTGTAGGAGTGGTCACATAATTTTAATGGTGTTCAATGGTCACATAATTTTGACCATTGAACACATAATTCAATGGTCAAAATCATATGTTCGTGTTCGATGCGTAAGAACTTTGGCGGCTTTCTTTGATGTAATCCCCATCGAAAACATTCAACTTATAGGATTAAATCGCCCGAACTGAATAAATTTACTCTTAATAACATACCTTTAACTGCTATTTTGTCTTTTGTTACATTAATTTATTGCATTTTATGTAAGAATGAGATTTATAATCCACCCTGACTTGGTAACAGTTAAATTAATTTAGCAGACATACGAATGGGAAAATCTGAAAAATAAGTAAATATGTATATACTGGGTTATTGGTAACTCGAAGTATTCCTGGTTAAGACGTGATAGGGGAGCCAAAATGCTACAATTTTAACCCCATATGTATGGCGGAAAATCAATAGTTTTTAAAAAATTGAATTTTAAACCTTTTTCTTGAATAAACCAAACTGTAACATTCAAGTGCAAATTTTTAAAAAATCTACTCATTAAATGGGTTTCATTTTAACTTATTTTC
Source organism: Cheiracanthium punctorium (assembly GCA_038373885.1). Lineage (NCBI taxonomy): Eukaryota > Metazoa > Arthropoda > Arachnida > Araneae > Cheiracanthiidae > Cheiracanthium > Cheiracanthium punctorium. The sequence continues at coordinate 728,241 of JAWZYV010001322.1, read as the reverse complement.
ATGGCTGAATCCCTAACTAAGCTAACGTAATCATAAAAAGTACAAAATTCTTATATCATCGGAAAGAGGGTATTCTTTTTCAAATAAGCTTTGTTTCAAAATCGCACATAAATTTAAATATTTTTAAAAGAAAGATCATTTTTCAGGTAAATTTTCGCAATTTGAAACCGGAATTGTCGCATTAAAAAATCTAACAGACAAAAATTTTCCATCTTTTTATTATTGATAAAACATTTATTTCGCCTTCTTTTAAATTTTGAGCTATGCAGAAATATTAATTATATTTTTTATATGATTTTTTTTTTTTTTTTTTTGATAAGATCTTGAGCGTAAAATCTCTATTCCGGAAACATCGTAGCCAGGACGAATTTTCTTCCTATGCTTTTCCATCTGATTGAAGTGTTTCCAAGACAGCTAGTTTGGGGCTCTTTTTTGGAGTGTGTGTGTGTGTGGGCGGGGGGGGGGGACGGGCCACTGGGAGGAAGCGGAATAGATTAGCGAACATCAGCAGCTATTTTTTGAGCATGCTACTCGTGATTTCTCGTGGAATTCAATTTTTCTTAAAAGCACTTTGTGATAGCTGCACTTTTTTGATAATTTTCAGTAAGTCATTTTGTTACTGTTGTTATTTTTGGATTAGAAATTATCCAATGACTTATTTATTTATAAATTTTTACACAGGGGAACATGAAGACTGTATTATTATTTTAATTTTAGAATAACAGGACTTGGCGGTTTCCTTATTTTAGTTAAACATATATTAAATTACTAACTTTTAAACAGTGGAACTTAAAGATTATAATTATTATTATTATTTTATTTTACGATAACGGGACTAGATGAGTTTTTTTAGTAATTAATTTAAGAATTTATTCTTTTTTCAAATTATTATTAGAGGATTAAACGACCTTTTTGGTAGCTGCGTCACATGCAATGTTTGAAGAATTGAACACACATACACACACTAATGTTTTTAAAATTCACATTTACTGTACGTATAAATAGTTGTGAAAATAAGCTATGGGAATAGATTAGCGAGCATGAGCGGATCTTTTCTTTTGATGTTATGCCTTTATACCTAATGCTTCCGGGAAACGCAGCTAGTGTTATATAATGGCCTAACCCCTTTTTTTCCGGGGGTGTGTATGTGTGTGTGTGTGAGCGCGCGGTCAAATAAAAATATATATCTCATTTCATTTCTACCAGAAACATGAAATATCGATGGGCTTGCTTTTAATAATTTTTTTGCTGTATAATTTTAATTTTATTAGATAAACATATTTTTATGTAAAAGAATAATGTTCAGAGATAGACATTTTCGTCATTTTTTTATGCAGAATGTTTTTTTTTTGAAGATTAAATGAATTTTATGAACAGAGATATGAAATTTCTTTGGAGGCATATGTAATCAAATTGCTTTATTTTCCTTATTAATACAAGTGAAACAAATAAATATTTCAATTATAAGCGCATTAATAAAAGCTTTTTTTTATTTAGAAATATGTATTTTGAATGCACCGAGAATACTTGCTCTCTATAATTTTGAGTTTCATTAGAATATATTCAAAAGCACATTTAATTAATGAGTCTGTGAGGGCGACAATAAAACTCTCTCCCTTTATAAAACTTTTCTAACAATGCATTCTTACAGGGGGGAAAAATACTCGAACAAAGAAAGCACAAGCTTCATTGACAAAAACTGGGAACGGTAAAATTTGGGAACACTGCCAAAAAGAATTCATTGTTTAGTCAAAAATGAAATGCATTAATTTTCTGATTTCACTGCTTTTAATTACTCTTTCTGCATTGATTAATTAATGAATAAAAGCTTTTGAGTAAATTGGTTCCACCCTGCAACTTTAACGAAACAATATATATAACATTCAGTTTTAGTTTTATTAAAAAAGTAGTTTATAAAAAATTTCGTTTGTGGAAAACAAGTTTGAAAAAAAAAGTGCGAATAATTTGGTTAAAATTCTTTGCAAGTATATTAACAATATAGAAAGAAAATTTCTTTTCTTAAAAAATGAAGGCGCAGTCTATGTCCGTGTTTCAAAACATTAATTAAACATTTTGAAAAAATATTTACCTATTATCAATAAAAGAATGTACCTGAGTATTAAAGAAGAGCTATGATTGATTACAACTATGTGAAATTAAGTTCTGAAAAAGCTGAATTTTGTATTTATTTTTCAAAAATGTATCATATATCTTCTTTTGTTTATTTTTCTGTTTACTCTAAGCTACTTAGCTAAGCTTTCGGGGTAAAGTACTTAATATAGATTTTTAGTCAATTAGAATGCTGTTTTTGCTGTTCAAAAGCTAGGCAATAATAATAGATATAAAAATATAATAAATGCGTGTAAACAGATGAACAAGAATGTAAAATTTATTGTGTCCATAAAAAATGGTACTTAATCACAAGGAGATTTGTCATCTTTGTAATGAAGACAACGCTTCTTCTTTAAGTTTTACTGTTTGATTTTATTTTAAAAAAATATTGCTACAAATTTTCGGCGTAACCCACTGTCTTGGGATTTAACACAGCTTAAAATTCGAGTTCTACGCGTCAAATAGTTAAACTTTGCATTTTGTTACATAAAAATTAGAACCGGTGTTACGGATTTTTGGGTTTCCCCTTAGTATAGCGTTTTCTAGAAATCTCGAGAAATATTGGTCCTATGCCTTCGCTAACCTCACTTTTGGGGACTTATTTTTGGCTCCAAATTTGGCGATATTTCGCCAAAAAGTCGTCAAGCTTGGCGACATTTCGGACATTTGGCGCGATTTTCAAAACGGGGCTTGTAAAGTTGTTTTTCCTGCATTAACTTCACATATTAGCCTTGTATTCATTAATGACGTAATCAAAACGAGATTGTTCGGGGACTCTTTAGAGATGTCTCGAGTTTTCTGGAATGTACGTCAGAAAGTATAAATAAGTACGAGCGGCCCCGATCCAGTCAGTCTTGCTTCTGCTTGTGCTGAGACACCACCTCCTAGATACAGAAGGCCTGAGAACTAAAGTTTTTACGTCATCACTAGGTCTTCTAAGATGACGTCATCACAGTTTTCATTTCACAAAGTAAAACTACTTAAAATATCTGGTGGATGATACAAATTTTAGAGAATATCTTAAGTTAACGATAAAAATTAAAATATCTTTCTGATAAAAAATTATTTATTATGATGTATTTCTATATCATATTATATAATTAGTAATAGTTAAAGTTTTCTATTTGACGTAAATTTTCTATCTTAAATCATTAAAATGTTTTATGCGGGAGTAAATTCACCACAAACTTTGACTAGTTTTATTTTGTGAAAATAAATGTGTGATGACGTCACTTTAGTGGACCTAATGATGACGTAATAGCTTCTGTTCTCCTGCCTTGTCTATCTAGGATGTGGTGGCTGAGAACAGATGTCCATGAAAGCTTAAGGCTCTGTACTGGCGCTTAGAAAAGATATGTTTAGCTTGTTTTAGAAGCTTTGTTTTTAAGTGCTGTGTATACATTTTTCATTGCCACGTGTCTTGAAGGACTGTGTATGATTTCCCTCGTAAGTTTCCACTGAATTTATGCCTGTGGAAGTGTTTTATTTTGTGTGAGAAATACAGCATTTGTGAGATCTTCTGATCTAAGTGGACTGTAATAAGAACATTACTGGCTGATTGTGCTTGCAAATTTTGTACAGCTGATCGTTCGGCGAATTTCCAGAAGCAATAAAGTTCGTGTGCTACTCTGACAAGTGTACTGTTTACCAGAACTTTCTACACCTACGGGACTTCAGAACGGCGAACCCAGAAACTGGCAGAGTTTTCTGCAACAATATTGCAAAAATAAATGCAGTACATATAAGTAAAATTGTAGTGCGATGAGTGGAACCCCAGTTATCAAACCCTTTTTTGACGTCAAAAAAGGGTCTCTAGATCTGTGGCACGCGATGAACGTTTCGATCGTCCGCCATCTTGCTGGTAGTTAGGTCGAGCGATGGCAACGGCTGCCCTTTTTTCAACATTGGGCAATCTATCGAGCTGTTCTCGCATTCTTCCATTTTTCAGCAGATATCAGTGCTGTTAAAAGTAATCGTAACAATTTTTTTTACGGGAAATGACGTGCTAAAAAGTAAAGGATTCTCGTGGAGCTATGTCACCCGCAACTATTTTTATAGAAATCAAATCTATTCTTCGTGACTGGCAACAGTCAAAACGTCAGAGTTTGGTGTTCCCAGAGCGGGAACACTCTGCGTTAAAGGGTTAAATGCTTCCAGTTACTTTCTTATAGCACCCAAAGTAGTCTTATAGTAATCCCAAAGTTTCAAGGCTTTTAATGTAAATCCACAACTGACATTAATTACTCTGTTCACACTGTATTGGTATTAAAATCACAAAGCCTGAATGAATGGGTTTCTTTCGGATGCAAATCATATAATTTTACTTTTGGAACATGTTCCGCAGCGGTCCAAATGCTAAACACCGTACCCATAAGGACATGGAAAGTGAAGAAGTACCAGCTTGGTCAGTGCTTGGGAGGGTGAAAAAAATCTCTCGGCTGGACTGCTGTGGAACTGGGCACGCTAATGGGAGCTGCTGCACGTAAAATCTGTTCGCGGTTATAATGTTCCCCATGTTCAAACGATACCTCTGGGGGTGCCGATTTCAGGTGCTATGTCTCTCATCTGAAATTGGTTCAAAATTAGATGACCACTTATAAGGGGCATCGTTTTTCTGCCTAATAGGTGCCCCCATAATGAAATGGCCAACATCTGCGGCCCTCGCAGCACGGTGTAAGCCCCCAGTAGGCCGCTGACTTGGCCATTAGAAAAATAAAAGAAACTTTCCGAAAATGCATTTTGTAAGTGTTTTAATCATGAAAAAATTCGATTATGAGATTTTGTTATATTTAAACGTTTTCAGGTATCCAGAATTCATTTATGTTAGTTTTACTGTGATGTATTTATGTGTGTGTGTGAAAGAGAAAGAGAGATATTGTACACGATAGCTCCTAAATGGTGCATTTGATCAAGCTCAAATTTAGTATATATATTATAAATAACCGAAGTACGACCGGTATTGATTTTGGTGAGTATAGAACATATAGTTTTTATACAAGGCTCAAAAAAGAAGTTATTGAATCTTTTCTGACTCAAGTTTTAAATTTTATTATCTTATTGTTGTCTGGAACGAAAGGAAATACATTGTCTGCAGAAAAAAAGAAAAAAAAACTATCTTAGAATGCAAATTTTCTTTCAAGATGTTAGAATATAGCGAATAGAATCGATAGCATGAAATTCATGTGCTGCTACAAAATAAGTTTAATATTATACAAACGACAAGTCAAGATTTTATATGAATTTTTGAAGTAGCAGGTCTGTGTGAGAACGATTTTGCATTTTAAGACTTTTTAATCGAACATTATAAAATATTCAAAAAAAGCTAGTATTAAGATCAACATAAAAACAAAAATAATTTATTACAAACATGAACCCTCTGAAAAAAAAAGTATTCAAGTACAAGTCAAGTTTCCTATGTCAGTTTCATACATAAAACGATATTTATTATAAAAAAGTCTATCAAGTAGTATAACTTAACAACTTCTCAATTTTCTTTCTTTCTTTCTTTCTTTTTTTTGAATTGCACGAGTTCTGAAAAATTAATCAGTTATTCACAAACTAAAACCAGCAAATTTCAACTGTTTTAACCTATAATATGCAATTTTCAAAAACGACTGAAGTACTCTTTTGAGTGGGTGTGCATAGCTTAATAATAGGAAGAATTTACTTATCAGGTGGTACAAAAGTTAAGTCACCGATTTTCTAAACTATTTCACCAAAAAGGTTTTTTTATGCATAAGTGTTAAAAAAAACAGTAATAGCAATGCTCATATTTAAAAGAATGTTTAAAACAGAAACAATTTTTAAGAGTAATATTTCATACTGCAGAAGTGAATAGCCTATTTGCCCGTACTATTTACATAGACCTAATATACGCGATGCGTATAAATAAATCTATTCACTTGAAGTTAAACATTATAATTTTTTTCTTTTGCATTTATCATATGTAGGACACCTAAACTCATTTTTACATTCAATTTTGTATGAATGGAAATATAAGATATATTGATGTGTTTTGTGGAAAAAAATACATAGGGTAGGTGAGGTAACGGTCTGCAGGAAGTAATGATCCGCAAGCGTTTTTTATTATTTAGAAATCTTAATTAGCCACGATGATTTTTTCACAAGTTCCTTAGATGGCACTGGTTTTGAAAAATAAAGAATCACAGGTGTGCGATTGTCAGTTTTCACACATTGAGGTAAATTAATTTTATGCGGATTTTGATGTAGCTTTTAAAATTTTTTGAACCTATTTTTTTTCTCACAATTTTACAGATTTATGTTAGAAGGGTTTTTTGTAAGTGAAGCTAACCTAATAATGATCTCATTACATTTTCTTTCAAGTGTTACGCCTTTTGACCTAAACTGCGAGAAAGCAATTTTCATACCTTCATCAAATGGGGCAAGCGTCCCCATGTACGATGGGGCAAAGATCCGAATGCGGATCTTTGTCCCAAATGCATTGGGGGGGGTATCATGGTTTTATTTGTTTGATATTCGCATGTTGTGCCAAGTCTTGCGCCTTCCTATAATCATGATATTGCATGAAGTCCTGGGCTTTCCGATAACCATCATATTGCATGTAGTCCTGGGCTTTCCGATAACCATCATATTGTGCTAAGTACTGGGCCTTCCAATGATGATGACTGTCAGAGTCGGAAAAATATATTCCCCGATATGTCCGCGGCATGTAAAATTTTCAGCCAGGCATGTATTTTTTTGCCACTGGTTTGGTTTGTAATTGCATTTCCTGTCAATGCAAATGAATAATGCATGCATAATGTAAATTTTAAAGAGCAATAAAATTTAATAATATTTTTGAGCATGAAATAGTTTACATGCTCGATTTTGGTTACATGCCCGACCAGGCATGTCAATTTTGGGAGATTTTTCGGTTCCTGATGACCATGTTGTATAAAGTCCTGGACCCAACATTGACTCGTACAGAATGGGCAATTCTACTCTACCAGTATCGAAGGTGCTGATTGCAATCAACCACGAAACCTGATAAGTAATAGTTTTGCAGCAAAAACTACTTTGAAAGTGGGTTTCATTCTGAGTTTTGTGTAGCGAGGCAAAAGTCCACCACAGCGGGATCTTTACCCTGTTAAATGTGGCAAAGATCCGAAAATACCAAAATCTGTAAAAGGTAATCCCAGTTTTTATGCATTACATCTAGTCTAATATATAAAATTCTCCTGTCCCAGTGTTAGTCACCTAACTCCTCCGAAACCACTCGACCAATTTTAATGAAATTTTCTATGTATATTCGTTAGGTCATAGAATAGGTTTTTAACTATGTCTCATACCCCTAAGTCATAAGGGCGGTCCACCCCAAAATGTTTAGCCCCCGAGTGCTATTCATTTCAATCAGGATTTCTGTGTAGACATTAGCGTGTCGAGTCACTTTTCAAATGTGTTTGCCAGATAATGTGGAGAGGGTGGGGGGGAAGTTAATAAAATGTTGAAAGTCGCACAAGGTTTGCAATTTTTGATAATTGATCGCTAAATGTGGTGCCAAAACGCGACAATTTATTATAAATATATTTCGCGTATAGTTAGAAAACGCCTGGCGTATATTGTAAAAGAGTTTTATTAGGCGATTTTAATATAGATTTCTATTCCGAAGAAGTTCTCTGTGGAACAAGAAAGGAAAACACGGTACACTCGTGGATTATGATGCCCATTTCAAACAGCATTTAAAATGTCTTTCCGGTATAGTTGGAATATGCCTACAGGAAAAATATGCCTGGCGAAGATTGTACAACAATCTCAGTAGGCGATTTTAAGATAGATTTCGATTCCAAAGATGCGTTTTATGGTACAAGAAAGAGTTGATTCCTATTTTAACATCCGCACTCTCGCCAACCTAAAAAATCCTCGTACTTTGGCGAGCTTTGCAATCATGGGTCTCTGGGAGTTATGCACAAGATTTAACGGTACTTACGTATTATCCCGGCGGTCCGGCAAGACAAGCAATTTTTCACCAAGATAAATGCCGGGCACATGAAATTGTTGATGGTTTGGAATACGATTGGCAACGTATTTAAAATCTACGAAAAAGTAGTTTGGCGGAAGTGACCTCCGGGATAATACGTAAGTACCGTTTCAACGCACCCAAAAGAACTAGGTGATAACTAAAGCAAACAAACTAGCGATAAACGCGCCAGTTAAGGAATTTGAAGACATTTAATTATTAAAACTACATTAATTGGCAATCCAAAATAAATAAAAATGTAACGGCATGCTGTACTTACATGTTGTTCCAAATCGCCATTTTAATTCTAAGTTACGATTTCTACATAAATGCAAAAAATTGTCATGGTAGCTGCATATGTTTAATCATCGCCTCCTTGGCGAGAGTCGAGGCGTTAAAGTAGGAAACAATATATAAAACGGTGAAGTATAGTTGTGATATACTTGGCGAAGATTGTAAAATAGTTTTAGTCGGCGATTTTAAGATAGATTTCGATTCCAAAGATGGATTTTATGAAACAAGAAAGAAAAATACAGCACAGTCATGAATAATGATAACACTTTCCAACTTAATGGAATAAGGACGAAAAATAGGGACGACGCATAAATTATGATACGATTTTAATATATAGCACTATAGTGCATATTTAAAATCTGAGAGTGTTTCAGATTTTCATCCTTTTTTTTGGGGGGGGGGCAGAATTTTTTATGGAATGACTAGCAATAAGTCTCAAGGCCAAACTATGTCTGTTTGTGGATTAGATTTGAGCACACCATGTTTTTCACACGGACAGTTATACGTGGCGTGCTCTCGAGTAGGCAAACCATACAGTGGGCATCCAGTTTGTTTGTGTTATGTAAAGATGGGATAACAAAAAATATTGTATACTCTATTGCGTAAGGGATTGATATTATTTTTTAGTAAAATTATTGAAATTAGCGATATATATATAAATTTAAAGAATAAATTACAATGAATTAAAAATATAAATCTTTGGTATTGTGTTATTTTTATATTCCAGCATCGTTCACAGCGCTCCATGCCTCTTCCACTCATATACCACATCCTCACAAACTTACAATAAGTTAGTCATTTCTTTCTACTAAAATAATCCTAGGAATAATTTATATGGCAAAACAACGTTTGCCGGGTCAGCTAGTTTTATATAAAAGTGATCATTTAAGACGACAGGTAGCAGTTTAAGCAATACTCTAATAAAAAGTTTAGGTTCATAACTTGTTACAAGTTTTCAGAAAGGAGTTATAATTCAAAATCGCGGACCTTTGTCCTCACTTACCCAACATATGAAATTCAAAGAAAAAGAAACTTTAAGTTTGAAATATAGTTTTGCACAACAAAAATTAAGTACTGACATAGAAAGCTATGTAAGGAAATCACACAATAATTAAGAACACAATAAGAGTTTCATAAATACTACATACATACAAGTGGACATAATTATTTTGTAAAGTTTTATTAAAAAATAGGAAAAGAAATATTGTAGTCTAATTGAAATGAAGGGTGTGGATTCAAATCTCACATTCTCCCCTTTTGCAAAACTTACATTTTCCATATTTAAATTTTTAATTTTCGGAAATAAAACATCGAAAATAAAACTAGAATTATTATAGGTTTAAGCACGATGTGCAAATAGTTGTTATGACAATTAATACATAAAAAAGAGAAACGTGCCAGTATATCAAGTTTGTTAATAAATTTTTTGCATTTTTATACGAACTAAGAGCTAAGTTTCTAATAGGAAAATGTGAGGTTTGCATCTTCATTCTTCAAACTTTGTTTTCATTTCACTCATCTGTATATGCAAGAATGACCATGATGTGCCCAATAAAATGTTTTTTTAACAGTTTTAAAACAGTTTTTCTTTAATACCCAGGGATGAGAATGGCAAAATTAAAATAAAAAGGTGGTTAGAGAGAGCGAATTAATGCGAATCAAAATAGACTCATTAGAAAATATTGCACAAAATGAAACTTGGAACAATAGAAAATAACGCAAAACAATATTTAAAAAAGAAAAAAAATTAAGGACACATGGAACATAGATTGGCTCAAATTTTCGGATTTTCAAATATCGGTCTAAAATGTCGAACAGACTGGGACGATTACATACATGTATAATTTATGTCCGTTTGGAAAATATGAACACTCAAAATATGGTTTTTAAAAAGTAAAATAACATGGTTTGACTACAACAAAGCTTTAGTTTTTTTTGCTTTTTCTCAAAATGTGTTTTTTATGCTTTGCTACACTTTTCTATACACCTGCTTCGGGTAAGCAGTTGAAACTTTCCAAAATTGTTTAACTAACTTGTTTCTTTAAAAATACCTAACATTTGAGATCTGAGTGAAAAAAGTTTGAAAATAATGATGTTTTTTTTTTTTTGGCTTTAATTTTTAGAAATTTTACAGTTTTTTTTTTTTTTGTAAAATATTTTAAATTTAATTTCTGTTTAGCAAAAATGAAAATCGCTTCTTATTATTCTCAGACAGTATGTTTTTTGATACCATACCCAATTTTAAGGTAATAAACTCAATAGCTTTTTAGAAAAGTGTACCAAACTGAAATGCTGTTCAAAAAACTTCATATTGATAACAGATTTTAAAAAAGTTAGTTGGTTCTTAAAAATGAACTTATGAATCAAGCTAATTATTTTAATTTTATATATAGACTATAATGTGTGTATATACAATGGACAAAAAAATTTCATTTCTACCTATTTTTAAGTAAATAACTTGAACTTAAATATTTTGCAAAAATTGCCTCTTTTTACTCGTCGAGATGTTCCATGTGTCTTTAAAATCATAGTTACACAAAAAATTACGATTTTATATATTTCTAAGAAGTACATTTGTAATTTAATTTAGTAACTTTCATAAAAAAAGCAAAAAAACATTCATGCTAAACACATAATTTATGTAATTTTAAGTATATTTAGAAAAGAAAAAAGCAGTTCTGTAGCACGCACGAAAAAGTATGCATGACATCAAAAATTAAATTACATAAAAAAAAGCTTCAACATTATTTTTTTCCCCTTCATGAACATTTTTCTTCAAATCAAAATGTCTTTCTTTCAATTTTTACCTTAATTATTTTGCATCTTTTTCAGTCATATCCGAATCTACGTTCTTCAATGAAATTTTTCTTTACTATTATACACGAAAAAAAGATGGTTAAAAATAATGTAAATTTGAAATAAAAGTCAAACTTTACTCTTATGCTATCGGAGGTTTAAAAAATTATATGTTAAAGGAAACTTTTCGTTCTCAAGACGGATGGAAAAGAATTGAAATTAAGTTTCGTTAAATATGCTGGAGCATAATTTAACGAAATTTTTCCTACCAAAAATTATAATGAATAATTGGAGGAATTAAAGACCTGATAGAAAAAGAAGGAAATCCGTTAATTTTAAAATATACAAAATCGTGGCATTCCGTGAAAAACTCCTATACCTATCCATATCAATAACTAGTAAATGCGAATGCTATGTCTTTTCGGTATAATTGTTTTAGATATATTTAGATATGTTGACTATTTGTTATTATATCACGGATATCGGACTAAAATTTTTACTAGCAAGAACATTAAAATTAATGTATATTTGACGTATATAAAAACAATCTTCAGAGCGCTAAACGAAATAAAAGAATTTCCCAAATAATGATATGAAAGGAAAAATAAATAAATAATAAAAGTTATTTACATAAGCTGCCGGAACCTTATAAATGATATTACTTGAAACAATTCATATATAAACGTTTTATTTTCATTAAATAAAGACTTTTTGCTGGATTATGATAAAAATAAAGAATTCATCCTGTAAATAACATCCCCTGCTTGAAATATCACTGCTTAAATTCTTGCTTTTCTGTATAACTTCAATAACGGGGGACTTCTTTTTTAAAAGTAAGCTTCACCGAGTTATTAAATTTAAAGATCAGCGATTTTTGACAGATCTCTCAAATAAAACTGTCTGAAAGCTGAACTTTCTGATAAGTTTGTTGATTTTACTGATATTTTTCAGAAAATTCTTTTTTAACATAAAATATATTTCCTCGTTCAAAAAAATCTATTGAAAAACTGAGTGATGTTTCATCCTATAATATATTTTTTAATGGGTAGATAGCCTTTAAACACGTAAACATATATCCCGTTTATGATGACTTAATTATTTGTTATATATTATAAGTGTAAAGATTTTAATTTTAATATAAACAAATTTACTAATTTTTTACAAGGTTTACACAAATCGGTATACTGTCACATAAATAGTCACTGCAGGTGAATTATATCTTCTCTCTAGACAGCTTAAAGTCTAATTATGAACAATTATTTTTTTCTGTCACAAAATTCAACTACCATATTACTTTTTAAAAAAGTTTCTCATATACCATCAAATGAAGTAATGTGGTTTCAAGATTGTTTTTAAAAAATAAACAGCGTTTGGGGGAGGGGGAAGGATATAATTTTGGCTGCTTTTGGAAATAAGGATGAGAGGAGGAAGTTCATTTAGATATTCATTTTATGTATCGATAAATTAAAAAAAGGGGAAATATATTAAAAATTAAAAAAAACCTGTGTTTTTCGCTCCTCATTAGGGCATTTATATTTTTACTTTAATACCTAATTTAATGGTTATGTCGATCATATTGCATTATATACAACACCATTTCTTCTAACAGCCTTCATATATATTTAGCAAATTACAATTTATAGTCTTTTAAATTTACTGAAGTAGCGTACTTCTGTTGCACAAGAAATACCAGTAAAATTAAAACTTAGTTTATTTAATTACGGGATTTCCTTAGCTCTTTTACTTGGCCAGTTTCAGAAATCCTGCTAGCTTTGCTATTTATAATTATAATCCCTTATATAATCTGTGTGGCCGCTAATGAGTGTCACAGCGATTATAAATATTTCAATTCCGTAATATTTCATTTGATTGTTTTTAATTAACGTGATTATTGACGTAACGATGTATGAACCTTTGGTTGTTTGCAGTATCATTATAATGGTCAGTCTATGGTTTTGCTACTAATATATATATATATATATATATATATATATATATATATATATATATAGCAGAAAATCTGTTAAGTTTTATACAAGAATTTATACAGTTAGATTGAACAACTTGATAATCTGCAGATTGATGCAAAAGATATAGAAAAAAATCTAGTAATCTAAAAATCCTCTCGTTCTTTGAGTCCGCAATTTTCAAGTGTAATCCGTATTTACATCTTTAGATCAACCAATTTAAAATTTCGTATAGGTAGGTATGAAGAAAAATACAAAAATTTTTAGATACTTTAAAATCTAAAATTCCATCCTTTCGTCGATTAAAAGTCGTTTTTAATATTTTTCGATTTTTGAAAGCGTCGTCGACACGTTAGGCCAATGGGCTGAAGTTTTCACAGATACGCAGACAATTATACAAAGAAAAGTCAGGTATATCTAAAGCTTGAAAATCTACACATCCCACTATTCATTAGCGATAAACCGCAATTTTCAACTTAAAAAAGATATACAGTAGGCCACGATACGATATGTCTTCTTCAAACAATTTTGTAAAAAGAAAACGAAGCCACGCTATACAACAGCATTTTCAATTTCAGTATCATTGATAATGCGTTCACATCGGGAGTTCAGGGGCGTAGCCAGAAATTTTTCATGGGGGGGGTTACGACTTCTACAACTCATATATATGTATACGTGTGTGTGATAATGTAGTGAAGAATATACATTTTGTATGGCAAAAATTTCTCATTGGGGAGGGGTTATGACCCCCTAACCCCTCCCCCTCCTTGGCTACGCCCCTGCGGGAGTGGTTTTATTATTTCGACGCAGGTTTCTTTGATGAGCGAAATTCAAAAGCGTAATTTCGTGTAAATTATATTTTTCGAGAAAATAATAGATCTTTAAAGAGAAATAATTTAACATGTACCTTCTTTGTAGTTTACCCTTTGGCGTGCGGTGGTAGCTCCGTATAAAACCACCTTATTTCAACGCTTTCATTGCTAGTCACAAAAAATGTAGTTAAATGGTCCAAATATGAAAAAGTGAAGCCAAAAGTTGAAGAAAAAATATGAATGGCATAGATCCATTTAACTACCAAGAACATGGTCGAAGGTTCGATCGCGAAAGGGCTTTCACTGTACGAAGCACGTAGTACTTATAATTTACTTGTATAATATGTCATATTTAATCTGTCATCGTACGAAAGTCGAAACGAAGAGAACAGTCCTGGGGGAATGCGTAAAATTTATTCATAAGGCAACAATCTTTGTAAGGCAAAATGCTGAGAGTCATGCTCAAAATTAAGTGCTTTTGATAGATAAACCTTGACAAAGAAATGGGTCCGAGTTTGTATATTGCACATTTAACCCTTTAACGCGCAGTGTTCCCGCTCTGGGAACACCAGACTCTGACGTTTTGACTGTTCTCAGTCACGAAGAATAGATTTGATTTCTATAAAAATAGTTGCAGGTGACATAGCTCCACGTGAATCCTTTACACTTTAGCACGTCATTTCCCGTAAAAGAATTGTCACGATTGTTTTTAACAGCACTGACATCTGCTGAAAAATGGAAGAATGCGAGAACAGTTGGATGGATTGCCCAATGCTGAAAAAAGGGCAGCCGTTGCCATCGCTCGACTTAACTACCAGCAAGATGGCGGACGATCGAAATGTTCCTCGCGTGCCACAGATCTAGAGACCCTTTTTTGACGCAGCTGGCTGTGCGCGGGTTCGCCATCTTGCTGGTAGTTAAGTCGAGCGATGACAACGGCTGCCCTTTTTTCAGCATTGGGAAAGGGTTGCGCCTCAAAGGGTTAAAAGGGATGCCTTGAGCGGAGTGGTTAAAAAAATAGCGACGCAATAAGCGGAGTATAGTCTATGTGAAAAGGCGCGTAAAAAAGGTTGAGACTTCTGAAAGATGATGCAGTATACGGAGTGACATCTTATCTAGGTGACTTACTAAAGATGTTTGATTGTATTTAAAACGTTTCACTGTACAAACAAGTTGCATAGCTGTTGAAAATTCTTGAACAATCGAACTGGACTAAATATTTTGACGTAGAGTTGTTCCCATAAATACTAACACAATAACTCAGTTCGATCGCTGTCTGAAATACGTTCGTAAATAAAATATTTTAAGCTTGGAGCATTTCTTTTTTCGGTTACGCGACATCCCTGTTAAATTACATCTTTAAATGTCGAATGAATGCTAACAACTTGCACCGTTATTTAAAAAAATGGTGTTTCTTCGCTGAAAAAATACAAGAGCAGCAAATGAAGTTTCTCTTTCCTTCACTGCTTTCCAAAATCCCTTTACTTCTATTCATATAAATATTCTCCAAAGGATCCATTCAATATATTTGGGCATCTAATCAATTTCCTATGCACAAAACCAACTGCTGCGAAAGAGGAAACCTCATTAGCAGAGTATTCAAAGCATATCAATACATATTCTTTTTCTTTTTTGCATGGCAACGTCGTATGACTGACTTACTTCAATAGGATATTCAGTCGAGGCAGAGGCTTTTCTCAATTGGAGAACGAGGTCTTTGGAAGGTATTATGAGTTTCTATGCATAATTCACGTCCTGCAAAGGCAATATGAGTTTCCGAAAAGAATTTTTATTGGTAAATTCAGATAAATAATACTAAATAAAACAAATTTGGAATTTTTTTATCCTTATTTTCGCTTTAATCTTTTTAATTAAACCATTATTTACAAGCCTTTATTTCTGAGGAGTCCCTATATTATCAAGAAATCACTGAATGCAAAATTGATCCCGTAGATAAGGATTCATGAAAAATTGATGATATATTTTATATGTTTCACCCCTCCCCCCACGTAAACAAATGCATGCGATTTTATATGTTCCTGCATGATTATTTTGTACACACCAAGATTACTTAAATTGGAACTTAAACATCACAGACAGCTAGGACAAGAAACAATGCTTGAAACGGAATTCAAATCCTCATCAAAGTAAGCGAAATATATGGATGCACATGAAGAATTCTTTTGAAGGATTTGAAATATTTGTTGAATTTAAAACTTTTTTATACTACGAATTAAACTTTCTGTTTTGTCATTGTTCAACTGCCGAAGCGTTATTTTGTTGGTTGTAATGGTTATTTTTTCGAAAATAATTTAAATGACCAAATAATTAAGTAACCAAATTGGAACTTTACGTTTAATTAGGATTTGGCCAAAATTCGTATAATAGAGTGTGCGGCTCAATTTATTTGACATACCCCAAGGAATTATTTAGGAGATGTGGCTTAGACATTAACACAATCAGAGCATACAAGGAGCTTAATTTGAAGGCAAAATGGCTCCGCTATATCGAAATATAGGGTTAGCAAGAAGCAAGTTGCTCACTTCAGAAGCTTCAAAAATGCGTTTGATTGGTCCAAATGCGATAAA
Source organism: Cheiracanthium punctorium (assembly GCA_038373885.1). Classification (NCBI taxonomy): domain Eukaryota; kingdom Metazoa; phylum Arthropoda; class Arachnida; order Araneae; family Cheiracanthiidae; genus Cheiracanthium; species Cheiracanthium punctorium. The sequence continues at coordinate 711,695 of JAWZYV010001322.1, read as the reverse complement.
ATTTGAACTACAGATAATTCAAATAATCCACTTGCGATTTTTTAAATAAAAGAATGGTATCAAAATTCACGAATATGTGGCGCCATGACAAAAATGGTGTTATTTGCATACATTGAAATTCTGAAACACCATTTGATTTAAAACGCATTATTCTTAGATTATAAGAAGGCAGATTCTGCGCAAGAATTGGTTGCTTTTCTGAAGATCATGCTTACGTTGCAAGGAACAGCTTTACTTGTAAAATTGTTCTACCAGAACCAGGAGAGCTCCTTTGCAGCTGTAAAATAATTCTGTCGTATGAAGAAGATACGAAGAGGTCCAATGTCTAGATTCACCCAACGCAAAATGCTACAGAAATTTGAAACAATAAGGCAACTTGGCAATATTTCAGGCAGAGAACGGAAGCAAATCCAAACTTCTAGCCTCGAAAATGTAGCTATCGTGATCGCCGCATGGTAGTGTGAGTGTGCCGGTTGTTTCGTGTGTAGCAAATTAAATGTTTTTATGTGTATGACAACATCACCTATCTTCGGATTTTGGTAATCAACTTTTTAATTTAATAAATGTTATCTGTATTATCTGTAGTTCGAATTTTATCTCATTTGGTCGAGTAGAACACACTCTAGAGACCTTTGATGTGGACAACTTGTTTTGCTAATCCTATAACTGCCACCTTTTGGGCCTCAGAACACTCTTTTGGACGAATATATGAACTATTTTCGGTTATACTGAACACACAATGTTGGATCTCCGTCTCGCACGACTTCTTGAATTGCAAAATTCTGTACTTCTCGTATATCTCGATACGGGAGAACATACTTCAACTTTTTTAGAACCCAGCTTCTTCGTCTCCGATCTCTGCCCAACGTCAACTCCAAGTTCTCCCGTACGTCTTCTCATCGTTTATTTCTGTAGTACGCGCGATTTGTGTATATGTAGGTTATCTTGGCAAGTTTGTTGGCTGTGGCAATTATTTTCTGATGCTCAATTCACTTTTGAAGTAGAGTTTTCAAATTCTCTATTTTAATTTCATGCTCCTATATTAGTGCCTTAAGGTGTTGTAAATTTCGGTCTTTTGATAATTGTTTGTACATTGCATGCTAACGTCAGTCTACGGGATTGTTTGGCGTCTTTCTGAATACATAAACAACATTTGTGGTCCTTGGGTGAGCGTGAGCCATTTTTTGTAGTATTGAATATTTGCTCGCAATTTTAGCCATTACATAGGACAGAGATGCTCTCCATGCAAATGTGCAATTGCAGAGGCATGCTTGCACCATTCCACGAACGAAATTGTATGGGCCACATTTTTTGTTAAAAAAACATTAATATGTAGATTGCACTTTAGATAGATATAAATACAAAGATATGTAGACTGATTCTTTCGTAACTGTGTAAGAACAATATGGATTTTATTGTTTCTATAAGATCGAGCCCCACCTTACTAGGTTTCGTTATTCAGAGTTCTTAAAACTAGGAGCTACCATGAAGCTGGATTGGACTCACAGACAGAAATGATTTCAACTTATTCTCAAGGTTACCAAGATTTCTGGATCTTACTCCATATCTTCCTACGAATTGCATAAATATCTGTTTTATATACCACCTTTGCCGAAAACATTGAAAGAACACATAAATGCTGCATAATGAGACCGTTGACAGTACAAACTTATGCAAAATATATGGAGTGAACTTAATTTCAAATAAGATGTTTGTTCTGTTACAGAAGGTTCCACATCTGGAAAAAAATGTTTTTTTTTTCTTTCTTAATTTTAAGTAGTTCTGATTATTTTACGTTTAAAAGTTTTGAGAATACACATTTTTAAAACCCAGCAACTCATTTATACTAAGAAAAAGAGTTACGTGACTCGTGGAAGTTTTACGTTCACATAACGCTACTTATTCCTAATTATTTAAAGGTAAAAAAGCAAAATTCATATTTGAAATTATAACGGCATTGAATGAAGCTCTCTTTTTCAGTGCTTTCGGAAATATGCTTCTTCAGATAAGCCATGTGTCCATTCAGTTGGATATTCTTCAGAGTACTCATTCAATATATTTCGACATCTAATCAATTTTCTATGCATAAAAGCAAGTGCAGCGGAAGAGGAAACTTCATTAGCGATGTATTCAAAGCGTATCAATCTTTTTACCTGGTGCGTCGCATGACTGATTAGTTTCAATAGAAAATTTCTTTAGGAAGAGACATATTTTTTTTTTTCGACTGTTGCTCGCCATCATGAGTTCCTAAAGGTTAATTTATATCCTTCAAGATGCTTTATGCATAAAAAAAGAGTTTCTCATGGTTAGTTCAGATAATAAAATATAAAAAAATAAAGAAAATCTACAATTTTGTTGGAAAAAGTTATAATTAGCTTTAGAATTCATTAAACATTTTTAACGTAACTATACATAGTTTTCTATACTTTGTTTTGTCTTTTATGAACTTGGCAACAAATCTTTTGTACTTTTTCTATTAAGGAACCTTTGCATGTGTAAAATTACTCCTAGGTTGTTGCTTATAGAAAATTAAAGGAAATTTAAGGTATTTTTTAAATGCCTTTCTCCACTTTTATCTAGTATATACTCTCTAATTATACGGAAGCATAAAGAGAAAATGCAGCTCGAACGACCTTGCGATATTGAAACTGTTTAGTACTCTTCTCGGCGATTTGAATTTAGAAGTTTATAACCTCTGTTCAATCAAAGGGAAGTTTTGATTGGTTTGAAGTTTTGTTCACTTTTTTATTAGCCGTCAGTGATTGAAATACGCTGATTGAAATACCCTGATCGCAAGTCCGATTTGTTAATCAGCAAGCTACAATAACTTTTAGCATAAATGATACGGTGCAATACAAAACACTTGTGCTGCCGTAGCAGCATCTAGTCTGTCATGAATTTTAACCACTATGAAAGGTTGTTTTATTTTAATATTTAAATGGAACTGCAATTTTTACTTATAGTATATCACAAAGCCTGATACGCTAGTCCGGTTTTTATATAACAGATTTTTGCATGACTGAGTTAAACAAATTACACGATTTTTAACACAACTATCTGCAATAACAGAAACTAAGTTTTAGCCGAATGGATAAAAAATTTTAGAGCCTAAAGATAGTTAAGATTTTGAAAAATCGAAAGACACCAGCTGTCTCACATTCTTGTTTGAGGGCAAATGGCTTTAACAATGAGGTTTTCAGAAATGTTATTGAATATATGTAATAGAAATGTTTTGGTTTGAAAATTTGCAGGCTTTCATAACTTTCAACAACATATTTTTGAAATTGACGTTTTCAACACCAAAAGAAAATTCAACGTTATGTTTGTTCTGAACTTATAAGTTTTGAGATTGTGGAAATAACACGACCTGCCCAATAAAATTCTAAGCACTTCCTATGCATGGTATATACTTATGTTCCCTTTTCTAGAACCCTAGCCACGAACACAATTTTTAGACAAATGGAATCATAAAGAAATATTCGTGGGAGTATGGAAGCATATTTTAAGGCCCCTTTCTACAAAAAATTCAATATGCTATTCAAAGAAGAATTTCATCTGCATTTTATTCCATAAATTATGGCAGAAGTATGGCGAAAATATGCAGGACTGATGCTAACACAATTATTATCAAAATATACAACAAAAACTTTTCCTACGTATTTTTTTCGCTTTGTCACAAAGAACTTAGAAAAATTTTAAAAGAGTTATAGGAAGTGTTTTGCTCAAAAAAGTAATACATGATTTCGACTTTGAATATAAAAATATCAAATGTCTATGTAGTTGTCTCTGTATTACTAACACATTATTTTAAGGCGAAGTAAACTGAACTTTTAGCTAATCAGTTCGTTTTTTAAATTCTGGATGGATTAAAAAATATGAAATAACGGACATAGTAGAATGGAAATGTATTCTGAATATTGAATTTCAAAAGATATAGTTTTAAGGCTAACAAATCGTAATGCATGAGGAACCTCCTTTTTGTGGCGACATTTTATACTTTTCATTGACTGGAAACAAAGGAATAGCAAAGAAAAAGTAAGCAAATTTTTAAGTTTCTAGCTTTTTAGTTTACCCCCTTTTTTTCAAATTCACAGAAAGTAACAACATCATAAAAAAGTAATGAAACTTTATCAAAGAAACAGCTGCGTACAACAAATTATTTTTGTTCGGAAAAAAAGAGAGCATAGATTATTTAACCTATTTAATTCATCTGAGTACAGTCTATGAAGGTTACGACAGCTCAGAAGTGACAGCTGTCCCTTGGTTATAGACTTTGATTGGGAAATCAAATGGGTAAAAATCGAAATGGAAATGTTTCACACGAAGTAATATTTATCATAATCTTTCCCTGATACACTTTTCGACAGCACTAAACAAGAATCCTTTAACGCATAGTGTTCCCGCTCTGGGAACACCAAACTCTGACGTTTTGACTGTTGCCTGTCACGAAGAATAGATTTGATTTCTATAAAAATAGTTGCGGGTGACACAGCTCCACGAGAATCCTTTATTTTTTAGCCCGTTATTTCCCCTTAAAAAATTGTCACGGTTTTTTTTAACAGCACTGACATCTGCTGTAAAATGGAAGAATGCGAGAACAGCTGGATAGACTGCCCAATGCGGAAAAAAGGGCAGCCATTGCCTTCGCTCGACTTAACTACCAGCAAGATGGCGGACGATCGAAACGTTCATCGCGTGCCACAGATCTAGAGACCCTTTTTTGAAGACAGCTGGCTGTGCGGCACAGCCAGCTGTCGTCAAAAAGGCAACGGCCGCCCTTTTTACAGCATTGGGAAAGGGTTGCGCCTCAAAGGATTAAAATGAAAAAAACAATTGTTACATTGTTGCTGTGTGGCACAGCCAGCTGCTTCAAAAAAGGGTCTCTAGATCTGTGGCACGCGATGAACGTTTTGATCGTCCGTCATCTTGCTGGTAGTTAAGTCGAGCGATGGCAACGGCTGCCCTTTTTTCAGCATTGGGAAATTGTTAAAAGTGGACATTTATCTTCTATTGCCAACACTGTGTGAAAGAAATAGTTCTATTTATTACTTGCCATTAAATAAAACAAGCTGAGGTTTATCGAGCAAAATGATTCAGCAAATTCTGAAAATTCCGATACATTGAGGATAGCCTCCATAGTCTTTACACTATCACTGCTAATTACTCGAAATTCACCATTAGAGACGTAATAATGATTGGTATATGTGACTAGTGAAGTATCCGTCGTTGACGGTTAGTAGATAATGCAAATTTTCAAAAAGCTCGAATCTTCGTCAGCATTGTAGGTGTATAAAGAACGGAAATGGTATATTAGCAATAGAATAGAAATAAAAATTATATCTTCTGTGTATTGTTAAAAGATTACAGGTTTGGGAGTAATAAAGTGATCAGTAAATTTGACTATTATAAAGAACTTTTTTCTATTTAAAAAAATTAAATTTTATTCTGGTTGAATGAGTGTTTCAAGTCAAGAGGTCATTCCTAATCTGTAACTAAATTTTGTTTGATTCACTGTAGATATTTTAACATTATTCCTCGAAAACATTTTGCGCAATTTTCACAAAATCTAAAAAAGCAAATAAACATTTTAAAAATTTATTTAAATTCTTCAAAAAATTCCGATTTTTTTATTTTAGCATTTGCTGATCATGTTACTAAACTTCATTGTCTTTTCTTAATTTTCATACATTTTTAAGATATGCGAGAACAAACATTTATACGATTTTCACAAAATCCCAAAATCTAGAAATATTTAAAATTATTTTGGCATCTGGAGTTCAAATTAACTTGTATCCAACATAACTCCAAATTTTATTCGATCCCATTTCCAGTTTCCAGGAATAACGCAAACGTACTGAATTTTCACAAAATCCCCATGAGTTGAGTGACCTTTGCTGTTATTTACGCTATCTATCATGTCACCAAATTTCATTTCATTCGATTCAGTAGTTTATACGTGATGAGCGAACAAAGAAAGCGTCACGGACAGAAGGACAGAAATAACAGACAGACAAACTTTTTTTTGAGGGTCGTACTGGATTTCCAGGTGCTTGAAACGAATAGAAATCGCAAAATTTTCAGAATTCAAGTAATGTACAGACAAAAGTCTAATTTTATTTATATAGATAGAACTTCGAACTTAGAATTAATTAGATAGAACTTAGAATTAAATTACTACGTTATTTAAAAATTTAGTGCATTTTGTAAAAAACTTGTTTGTATCGATTGTCGCTTACATAATGCTCAGTTTCGTTTTATTCCAAGTTAAATTTACTTCATTGCATTTGTGCACAAAATTTAGCATCACAACTATTATCTTATTAACTCGCGCACACAAATACTATATACATGTATTTATATATATTTACAGAAACACAATAAATATGCTTCATGAATTCCAACGTCTTCTATTTCTACTTCATGGACTATTTTTAGATGCTAGAAAGCAATATCTTTAAGTATTCTGTTTCTAATCCCGAAGCATTTTGCATCGAGCGAAACTCATCTCCTGTGTAACTATAGAAAGCTACACCGAATGCTCAGTGTTTACAGAGGCTTGGAAAAATCACTGGAGGGCTCCAAGAACCCACGAGTTGTAAGCACTAGACTTCGAAATTCTGTAATAATAAATGAGTAAACTTATTTGGAATCACAATATCTGTATTCTCCCATATCCTCAGGCCAAGAACGCTTGTATTCAAACACGGAGCAGAAAAGATTTTGAAATAGGATTTAGAATTCAAATTTAACGTGCTTAGATAGAGTTCCTGTTATTTGGAGTTGCTTTATAATATGCAATTCCCCCATTTCAGAATCACATTAAACTAGCAATACCCGTGGGCCCCATTCAATTGGAGGCATTAAAGACGTATTTTACTCTGCAAAGATTATGTATGTTGAAGCTGAATTCACGATGCAGTATCTGTAGTTTTAATTTTTGCCAAACGTTTAAAATCGTAGTTTAGCAAAATCTGGTTTTATTTGTTTCACAAACAGTTTAGTTCGACTTTCAAGTTGCATCATGCTTCGGTGAGACGTGTAGGGTAGGATTGTTATTCTCAGCAAATCGGAATCCGAAAAAATTCCTCAAACGCACTTGCAAAGAGTGCAAAATACAATGTGTCCCGTTCTGCTCTTTTGCGAAATCTTGGCGGATTCCGATGTGTCTGGAATAGTCTCCTTGGCTCAGGGGATACGCTTTCAACCTTCATCGAGATCAGTTCGCGATTTCGATCTTCATCAGAAGGGGACGGAACACCTGAACATTGGCACAGGCTGTTGAATGGAATTTCATTTTTCATAGGTTTATTGCGCTCGTTCGCGAAACTTACACAGGGACCTTTCATCTAACTGAGATCGAATTGAAGTCATTTTTATACGAAGTCTAATATTTTGTCAACGACTTTACCATGCCTCTTTAAGGTTTCTACATTCAAAATTAACAACTTTAAAGTGATTTTATTCAGCTTCAACGTTCTGGTGGTTTGGGATGCACTTTTTTCAAACCTTGTGATCGATATTTTGCTCAATTCAAGTCAAATACACTTTGAAATTTAGCATAGTGCTGTGTTTCCGGTGAAAATACACTATTATAGGAAATTTTAGATTCTATACCTATTTTGAACCTAATAAAATGGTAATAAAATGCTACTCCCATATAATTACACATGAATAATGTGCTTATTTCTAAGAAGTCTTGCTCGTGTGTCAGAATGGCCAAGCGGTCTAACTTGCGAAATTTAACCTCTACGTATTCACAGAATGTTTCCAAGCCCCTTTCCTGATAGTGTTATTATATTCTTTTGCAATTGAAGTTTTTAAAGAAATTTTTAAAAATTAAAACGTTTAGCTTAAAACTTACCCACATGCATATGCAATTAATTAAAACTACTCAGGACTTTTCTCCTTTTTGCACAAAATACCATCCCGTTATCGCACTGGAAAAAGTTTTGACTTTTAAGAAATGTTTTTGGGTAAAAAAGGTTGCGGAGTAAGAAAAAAAAAAGATCCACTATTTTGTGACTGCAACAGAAATGTAAGTTTCTACAATAAATAGAACTTCAAAATCGAAACACCATTCTGAAAGTAGTATCTGATTTTGTGCTTTGAAAATTACCAGATTAGTATTTTCACACCTCAATATTATTTATAGTTGCAAAATCATCTCACTCAATAGTTGCAAATTTAATCTCACAGTCTTCTTCATACCTAAAATTGGTAATACATTTAAACTGATTCGTTTAGATTACACATCCGCTTTGTATAGGTCCATTCTAGAATATCAGAGAAAATTGAAAATGTCGGCTCAGGGGGCCAAATTAAAGAGATTTTGTAATGTAATGTTTGTAGGCATATGTCTCATTAATATCCAGTTCTAGCACGAGAGAGCTCCTCCTACTTCGGTAGAAATATGAAAATCAATGAGAACTTTCAAACTGCATTGAATAAGAGACAGGAAGATGCTTAATGGTTACCCCGCTCACAATTCATTATTAATTTTTTTTCTTTCTTTATTGACTTGGCCTTTCCCTTCAAACTACTTATCGTTTGAAAAATATTGTTAATAAATTCTGCTTATTTCGGTCCTCCCTAACTGTATTTTCACTTTTGCCAGATATTGTAGAAGCATCCTTTATATCAAAGTGAAATAAAACAATATAAACGCCATTATATCCAAAAAATAATACACTATTCTGGGACAAATTTAAGGAATTGTTGATTCCTAACGATTTACGTCAAGAGTCTAAGGAAAAAATCGACCTAAATGTTTGAAAACGAAAAATTATTACTCATACAAATAATATTACATTTAAGCAGCATTACCACGAAACTGAAATGGATCATTACGCCACACATTAAAGCTTAGGTATACGCGAAATAATTAAATAATCAAGATAATTTGATCACGAATCTGAAATGTAAATTTTCGTCCCAAAGGAACGTTTTTTCCCCACTAAACCAATTTCAGACACATTATAAGCACCGTGTTAAATTGTGTATGGATAATTTAAGCGTATGTCACTTAACATAAAAAATCATTCGTTAAATTAGTCATAAGATTCAATTTTTTTAAAGAAAAATTCTACGTCTTTTGGTGAGTTTTTTCTTATAGGTATTTTAGTGCAAGCCTTTAAAACGGAATAATTTTTCTTCAACTTAGATGTATTAGAAATTCAGATATCTCACAAAATAATAAATCAACTTTTTAGAAGACTTCTAGAATTGCAATTTTTTTCATACAAGCTAAATCAAGAATAACTTTTAAAATTTATAAAAATGTTAAGTTTTCAAATTGACCGCATTGATATAAATTTGGTACAACATTTCACAAAAACTCTGACTCGGAAGTTTCCGTAAGAGGGAAAAACTTCGTCCCAATATCTCGGTCTCATGTTGGAAAACGAAATAATGCATTTCGATCATGAAGTAGAATTTGTTTGAATTTAATGCAGAAAAGTGAAATTACTTTCAGTTAAACCTGATGGAAATCGGTATATATGTATTATGAAGTGATAAGGCCAGATATATTCATATATAAAGATAGTTGAAGTCCAACAAAGTAAAAGAAGACTGAGAAAAAGAAAGAGGATAGTGCAGTGAAATTTAGTAAAATGTTTTGGCAGGTGATAGAAATGAAGTAAAACACTAAATGTTAAAAATGAAAAGAGGTACAAAAAATATAAAATTTTGTAATCACAATTTGCAATCCCACGAAGGAAGTATAAATTATTCCATGGCTAAATGGATTAAAAAACTAATATCATACAAGAATAAAATATTATTAATTTTACTTGTTTTACTATGATGAAAGAAAAATTTAAAAAATCTTTGCGGAATTAGTTTTCTTGTGCAAATATATGAACCCTACAGACAGTCATAAAAACTAATCTGTCTTACATTTCGTTTTCATTAGAGGGAACGAAAAAATAGCATAAGATGATCATTAATTCAAAATAAAAAATAGTAATTTCTTTCAGATAATCATTAGAATTTTTAATGAAGGTATAATTTGGCTTTTTTAGACTGAGATAAAAAAATGTAAATGTATTCTTTATAACTCATTACTAAAAGTGATTAAAGTGGACGAATAATTCAAATTAGTGTTTTAAAAAGTGTGTTCTCATTTCTAAAATTTAATGCAACCTTGATAGTAATCTTTTCTTTTTCCGAAATTAGTTTAAATATTTATCGTGTTTGCAACGTCATTTGCTTCTTCAGTTAAGATTTCGTGTATAAGTATAATTCTGTTGGAAGATTTTTTTCTAACGAAGTTTATTAATCATTGTTTATTAATAAAAAAGCTTCAAAATTACTGACATTTTCACTGGTATTGTGTAAATGTAATGTAAGACTCATTTTCAAGTAAGTGTCCTGACGGCAGAAGCAGTTTTTTCTTGTGTCTTCAACCAACTGAAGAAAAACTGATAATTTTCGATAACGTTGAAAGATCCTGTTGAAATATTTTTTTTTTGGAAGCTTCTGGTTGACAGAAACAACAAGATCCTGTTGAAATATTTTTTTTGCAAGCTTCTGGTTGACAGAAACAACAAGATTTTCAAGGCAACCATACACGTACATGAAATCCCCAAGGAAAAATCCTCCGAGATTTCTTCTACCGAACTCTTGCCCGCACAATCTCCTGAAGGAAGTCCTGCAACAGAACGTAACGATTTTGATAGCGTTATCTTTAATTGTGTTTGGGTCCCCTTCTTTCAAAGCTACCAGTTTCTTTCACGCGGCATTATTTCTATTTCGATCATGATAGTCTTTGGAAGTTTTTTTTTTTTAACGGGCGGGAACTTGCCGATTAGGCATTGTCCACTACAATTGCCCAAAGGTATCATGGTCATTTCATTATGGGGACACCCAGTTTGCGGCCAGCGTTAACCCTTATGAAGGGACGTACAAATTAACTTCCATGCCCAAGCCGGGATTCGAACCCGGACCTAAGGCGTGATAGGATGGTTCTTAAGACACTGTACTACCTCGGCGGCTGTCTTGTGGAACTAATCTGCCACTAGGCAAGGTTCATTCTCATACCTTTGGATGAATTTTGTTAGAAATTCTCCAGACATGAATGATGAAATGAAATGAAATCTTCTAAGAAGACTAAGAGTAAGCCACACACACATTCAAGATATAGAAAAAATCCACCTCAAGACCAAAAATAACTGAATTCCGATCGGGATTTTTTGGCCTCTCGCTTTGCTCATTGCCTCAAGAAATCGCTAGACACGCTGGGAAGTTTTTTAAGGCTTAGAGTGTTCGAGCCAAAACTTGAGAAAATACCACTCGTATATGGGATCTTTTGTTCTATTTTAACATTTTGCTTTACGGTCATGCATAAGTACGTTTTTCTCGAACTAATTATAGAGCATTTGGCGGGAAAAGTTCCTACCTTGTTATGAAAATTAGCACCCACAGTGAAATAATTTGTTCCACAATATCAGTAATACACATTCGAAATTAAATAAAATGAGAGAATTTTATTCACATATAAAATAGGAAATTATGTATAGAAAAATGACAATTAAAGCAACCCATTGTTTATATATTGGTTTTAAGAGCAGAAGTGGAGCCACATTCAAGGTATGCGGAGATAAACCTCAATTTTGGTTACTCTTTGGATAAAGTTTCGGTATATTGTGTGTTAATACTTATTTTACAAGCCCCCAAATCCAGGTCTCTATATCTGGCTGCTTGCTTAGAACACGGAGTAACACTAACAGACCTGCTATAGTATCTCGAATAAAATTGCTAAGATAAACAATATTAAATTATTTTGTAAGTTTACTTTTATAAATTTCCTTTAATTTTCATCTACAATCGTTAAAACAACTATTCATTTGCACAATCTAAAAGTCCTTTCTTCTGGAGGTGGTCAAATCAAATACGTATGTATAATTTTGTCAAATAAAAAATATTTCTTCTATTTTAATTTCTCCAAAAATGTAACTTCCTTTGTTTTGTAACTATAACCTTTCAAAGTTCGGATATTCTTTTCATGTATCCTGCATTTAAAAGATTAATCATTGTTAATAATTTATAATAATCGAGCACATTAGAAGGTATGTTTAGTTTTAAGAAACTGAAATTCAAATGCTAAAATATAATATTTAATTGAATAATTTGTGGTTGATATGTGCACATTGCATAATGCGTCTTAATTAACAAGTGTGTATTTAAGAACTAGAATGTAATTTTATTTTAGAGAAGTATACATTCCATTCCACCTATTCTATGATTTGGTGATGTATACATACAGAAAAAGGAATTACTAACAATCTGGTACATCCAACTTAAAAATCGTACTTTCAACAGAAATCCCTTTAGAATTCTTTCTCCAAATCTTAGGTGAATCCAGAGATTTTAAGTTTTTCCACGTTTATAAAATGATCCAGAATCCGATAAAACAACTTCAAGTTCTTAATAATAGTGTAACTGGATGTTTGAATTATAAAGAAATATGCAGCATATGTCTTTTCATTTAGTAGGTGCTACTTTTACTCACACTAATGTCTGTATAAAAAATTACAGCCTCAAATTATTTTTTAAAATAAATACATTTAAAATAAAAAATACACTTAAATATTTGGAATTTGATAAATTAATTAGGTTACACGTACTGATCTTTTTTTTTGACAAATAAAAACTGAAGAAATATAAACCTGGCAAAACTTTTGATTACAATAGATTTTCCAGTACAGCTTTAGCAGCCAAACTGAGAAAATAAAATCTATCAGCATCATTTTAAATATGATATTGATACATATAATTTAACTCAGTAAAAATGAATTAAAGCACTAGTCCTATATTGATTTAGATATATTTGAAGTAATTTGTATTGCCCTATAGGAGAGTATTAAGTGCTGGTTTTTATAGGGTACATGCTACAACGTTCAAATGCAGATATTTACAGATTCTTTTCAACAACAAAAATTAAAATAAAAAAACACGTAGAAAGGAATATACTTTTTCTGTTATCATCGGTTCACTTTTATTAAAAATACTGTTTATCTGTTTTGAAAATTTCAGAAGAGCCACTGTATTTCATAAACAAGTTTTAATTAATTTTCTAAAATTACAAAAAAAAAATAAAAAAAATAAAATTTGAGTATGGCTGCACATAAATAACTTTGAAATCTTATTTTGTTACATAACGGAAAATTCTATGACAAGATACATATTTTATTTAAAGAAATCGTTCTTGACCACGCTTTCATAAAAGCCAGTTTTTAAATTTAAAACCCAAGCTTTATAAAACATGATCTTTTATAAATATCGCTTTTCGGTTGAAATTTCAATTTTCTCTTTACACAGACTGGCAAAAATAAAATAAACAGTATAAAAAAAGGAGGAAAGATAAAGCATGAAAAACTCATTTGCGTTTTCAGTTTCTTCTTCTTTTTTTTCCAGAAAAGAAAAAGAGATCAAAGCACAGTCTCAAGTTTCCAGAGATAATATTTTGATGCATAAATAAAAAACAATATCTAGAAAAAACATATTTATATCTGCGCAAAGAACACTGCAAAGGGGAAGGGCAAATATAATATCAGTACGTATTCTTCAATATGTGTTACTGCCGCAGAACTGAATTTTAAAAAGTCTTACTCAATTATGCATGGAATTTATATTAGGATCAACATCGTGTAAGGGGATAAAACACATTTCAATTCCACGAGAGCGAAAATCATATGAAATTTCTGTTTGTTAGACGACCAAATAAAAGAAGTGCTTCGTTTTCTGTTTTAAAAGACAATTATTTCTGAGTTAAAAACTGAGTTTAAAGAAAACTAAGAATTTTTAGCGCAAAACAAACTGAATTTTTATATTTATAAACATTTAATAACAAAGGTGATTGAAAAAATAAATAATGCAACTTTTAGGCGATTTTAAAACTTCGCATTATTTCAGAAACTGAAAAATTCAAAAGTTTCTAAAAAAGCTGTAATTCGCACTCTTAGAAGCGGTAAACCTATAAGAGCAATGAAGTGCTTAGTAAAATGTTTTAAAAATATAGATATTTGAAATTTTTATAATTGGACAGAACCAATTCGTACAATTCAATGGGATTTTTATCATCAAAATTTTGCTTCAGAAAGTTTGTTTCTTGTGAATGTGTACTGTTTATAAGCGTGAGTGCATACATAGTGCAGCTTGTGAGGAAACAATCTGAGCTTTTTCGAGTTTGTCACCTCAAACAGGTTTGTTTTCTTTAAAAAGATGTTTAAAATCCATACGACTATTTTTTTCTCGTCATCAACTACAGTTTTAATTATATACAGAAATAACGTTGACCTACAACTAGTATCGGAGTGTTGGTATTTGTGAAACGGCCGCCTAGATGGTGTAGTGATTAAAATACCATTGTATAACACCTCGGGTCCGGGCTCAATTCCCGGCTTGGGCTTGGGAGTTAAATTGTCCTCCCTTCTTAGGGGGTAACGCTGGCCGCCCACTGGGTGTTCCCATTATGAAATGGTCAGTAATTCGGGCCTTAATAGTAGCGAATGCTTGATGAGCAAGTGCGCGCCTTTTGAATATAAAAAATATTTGTGAAACATTTTTGCAGTACATTGAAGAACTCTAGAAAAACTTGCAATATACCATCAATATATCCAGGATACACTGGAAACGTTTCTAACATTCCAAATGCTGCCGTAAATTTGCATCTTATAATTTCAACCTCAATGTATTCAATTGTGTCAGTTTTGCTTTTACTCCATAAATATTTCCTGCTGCCCAAATGACACTGGAAAGGAAAGTAACTGACCCCTCAACTGTTCAGAAGAATTCTTCGTAGGAGAAATATTAAGTTCATTCACAGGTCTAGCAGTTACTCTGAAACAGAAAAGCTTCAGAGGTTTAGAAATTTTCTACTACAAATAGAAGAATGGTAATACCTACAATTAAAGCGCTAAAATAAGTAAAATAAGTTGAAGTAGATGTAATTATTTCAAATTTAGAATAAGCATTTTAAACTTAGAAAAAAAAGGCTAAATAATGTAAGGGTGAAACTCTCCGAGTTGCAGCTAAGGTTTTGAGGCAATCCACTTCAGTATTAAGAAAATATGCTCTAGAACGAACTTTTTCACATAGTTATAATAGATAGAAATAAAGAAAACTCTATTTAAATCAATCTTTTAATTTTAAGATAAATTAAAACATATAAAATAAATTTTGAGAAAAGTTTCAAGCTCAAACACTTATGGCAATATACAAATCTATTCTAGTCTGATAAGCAGTGGAGGTACTTAGAAATTAATTAAATTTTAGTTTCTTTAAAAGAAAAATATACATGATTTATAAAAGATTGAGGCGCTTAGTTTTTTTTACCCAGGTAATTATCGATAAATAACGCCTACTTACTTATATATGAAATGAAAAGAAGTAAATTATTAACGCCTGAAGCGTTTATAAGTTATACAGTACAGTTTAAATTAAAAAAAATATTTAAAGAATTTTCTGAGTATTTTATAACTTCCAGACCATAATTAAATAAAAGCTTTATATTTTTACAAATTTATTTAATCCTCCTTAGTATGAAAATTGTTTGGAAAATAATGCTACTTTTGATATTATGAAACTCAACGTTGTCGATTATAACTTATAGCATACTTAGCACCAAAGCTCCAATTTAAGATGCGAACAATATAACTAGTGCACTTACGGCTTCTACCACAGGCAAACCAGAAACGGACATGTGCAAAAAGCTTTAAATTGATTATTTAATTTAATAATTAATTTGCAGTTACTTTTATAAATACTTGGAAACTTCAACGTTGGATCTTAGGATTAAAAAAGACTAAATAAAAGCTTGTTAAAATTAGAAAAAAAAACAAGTTTTCATGGCGATAGTTACGATTTACATAGAATAATTGGATAAGCATTCCGTCTGCAGTTGATAGGACTCAAACCTAACACCGTGTTATTCAAGTTTATTAACCTAACCACCCAGTTTAACAACGTTTTAAACTAAATTATTATATTTAATATGCAATTTATGTATTATAATTTTTAGATTTAGCATCGTAAAATTAATATTATCCCCCCCCCCCCACTTACAGCTGAATGTGATGAAATAATACAATTAAATATTTTATCAAGCTGATATTTTAATTTTAGCATTAGATAATTACGTTAATTTTTATAAATATTTTAATCCTACTTTTCAGAATGTTACTAAAAATATATATATTTTATTTTCTACACCATAAACACATGAACTTGTTATTTTTCTCCTCCTAAAGTTGTTTAATAAAACATTTCCATTTTTGGCGAAAAAAAAAAGAAATAAACAATACTTATTCCATGTAGAAATTTCAGTTTAATCTTTCTACGGTTTCATTTCCTCGCGAAAAAATATTTTTCTTTCAAAATTATTTCAAATATTCTCACGGTCAAGGCATCTCATGTTTAAAGTGAATAGCATTTTTATTTATGATCAAACATTTCAATTTGAAGTCCGCGAAAAGCAATAAAATGAACTGCTTTCAAGTGTTGCGAAAATTTTAAATTAAAATACTTTTCGAAATAAATTTTGCAATATGACGTTTGGGCGGTGACTCCAAAGAAAGATTATTTTTTTGATATAGTAAAAATAGAGATTTGGAGAGTAATTTTGACGATTGAAAATAATAGTTTTAGGAAAACTTAAGACGAATCTCTCTGAACATCGATTATCTCCGAAATCGATCTTTTGATGGCTTAAAATAATAGTTTTAGGAAAAATTAAGAAAAGATGAATCTCTCCGAATAGCGATTATAAAATGCTTTCCAACGCAATCATATTTGCGAATATACAGAGTGTTCATAATTAACACCTTAAAGTGTAAGCATTTTCACATCAATATAGAAGACCAACTGGATAGACTGCCCAACTCTGAAAAAGTACAGCCGTTGCCTTCGATACATTTAGCTACCAACAAAAAATAGCGGTCGATAGAATCGCCATCTGGTAAGTTTTCAGACACAGTTATCTGCTCGGCCACGCAGCTAGCTGGACAGATAACTTCTTTAGCTCTGTGATGCCAGATAGGTAAAGGCTGCACTTTTCCAGTGTTCGGGCCATTTAACCACATTTTTTTGCGACCAGCAATGAAAGGGCTTAAATAAGGTGGTTTCACGGTTCAACCACCATGCTTCAAAGGGTTAAAGTGTTCTTATTCAGAGCGATGGTCATTGAAACTTACTGGAAGAGAGCTTTCCAGGGGAAAAAATAGCTCAAAAATCATCACCAGATGCAAGGCCGTAGTCAATGGGGTGTATGCGGGGTTCAGCCCCCACCCCCCTCCCCACTCAAGAATTCAGTAGGTAGGGTTGTAGGAGTGCATTGAAGAAACTACACTGAAACATGTAACTTCATCACCAAGAAATATTTTTCCTGGCTTTGGCCCTGACTAAGATGATTCTTCACAATGTTGCATTTGCTCATATGCAAATTCTTCCACCATGCAGATATACAAAACATTTGCTTCACAACATCGTTATTGTTCTTCCTACTTGAGAATGGCTGTTACTCAGTAGGCTCGCGCATGTTATTTGTGAAACTCTTTCATCAAAACGGCGAATCTGCACCTTCGACTTTGCCCCGATATTGAACCTTAACTTTTTTAAGCGCAAACATTTCACATTAATATAGATAGAAGACCAACTGGATAGACTGCCGAACGCTGAAAAGTCAGCCGTTGCCATCGATCCATTTAACTACCAACAGCGTGGCGCCAGATGGGATCTTCGATCGATCGCTATGTTGTTGGTAGTTAAATGGATCGATGGCAACGGCTGCACTTTTTCAGGGCTGGGATCATTTAACCTTTTTTTGAGACTAGTAGTAAATGCACTGAAATAAGGTGGTTTCACGGCACAACCACCGCTCGTCAAAGGGTTAAATAGAATTCAAAAAGGCTGAATGACAGCTGTAGGGCTATGGAAAATGATTGCGAAATTAAGAAACAGGATTGTAGAATGCTTTTTTAAAATTTATACTTCTCTGTTTTGTACATTATTTGTTTGTATCATGTTTTGTACATATTAAAACATTATATAATGCCATCTAGTGGTGACTTTTTGAACTTTTTTTTTTCCCACGGAAGTCTCTTTCCCACGATCTCAAAAAGGTTTCCTGCAAAATTTGGTAGCATTAGATGAATAATATTATATTCAAAATATTATATTCAAAGATCCATGACGGCAGCCATGATGGTCACAGAAAAGGAGTATCTGCCGAAAGGTTGAAAAATATCGATTGTTGTCGATCTGTACTCTCTTTCGCATGAGATAAGTACATACACTATACTTTTAGTTTTTGATGAAAGGAAAAACATTTATTTGGCTTAACATCATTCAATGTGCCTAAAAAAAATTATATGAAATTTTTTTAATCGTAACTGTGTGCATTGTGGGCATTTGGGTATAGATATCAGAAGAAAAAATGTAAATAAAATAAAATTAAATCCGTAGTAAAATCCACAGAAAACATTTCCCTTTCTATAAGCCTTTTATAATACAGTATTTCAATTTCTGGAAAATTTTGCTAATTTAAACGAATTTTAAAAATTCGACACATTAGTTGTTGGAAAAGAAGGACCGAATTCAACAAAATGGAAAATGGCAATATGGTGTAATACAGAGAGAGTAAAATTCTAGCATGCAAAAAGTATCAACATTCTAATTGGTACCAAACTTCCATAAAAGATACTATTAAAAAGCACAAGAAAGTATATTAAATATTGTAGTAGCCCGACTATAACGCGACCATGAAAATTTTTATTAAGTTAATGAGAAAAATCCTATGTTTAGACCTCTAATTTAGTGCAAGCCAGGTTTTTAACAGGAAATGATCAGTCAAAAAATGTCGCGCTATATTCAGGCTAATATTGTATTGATGTTAAACAGATTTACTATACGATGAGTTACAAGTATAAAAAGAGAGAGAGATAATTTTGTACCATTTATTTTGCGACGGGCGAAAGCTTGAAAAACGTCACACTACAAAATTTGTTTTTGAGAACAAACACACACGCATGCACAAAACCCTTCTTAAACAAATTAAAGGAAAACTTATTTACATTTTCTGCCTAAAATAAAGAAATTGTCAAAACTTTAAAGACATCAATAGATACTTTCTACCGTACAATCCCATTTAAAACTTTTCAGTCAATTCTGGAAGGCTTAAATGTTCTTCTCACGTACTTAAAGCAACTGTTCTAAAGCAAACAGATTTTAGAAACCCTCACATTGTAAATTCTATGACATCAAACGAAGCAGTATTTTCTTTCCTGTAATTAGCAGGCACCTCATTAAGCTTTAGTAAAATTTGAAATCTTTCAGTGAAATTCGCAGTTAAAAGCCAATACTTCTGGAATGGATTGTCTGAATACGAAATTAACAATTAGCAGGTCGGTGGCAGCAGTGGAATAAAGTGGCACAATTAAAGACGACATTTTGTAGCGACTTGGACTGTCGTTAATGTATATATACAAATGTAATTTGAAAAGAGCAGATTCGTGCAAAACATCAAAATATGCGTCTGAGGTAGCGTACATTGTTTTTCGATGCTATCGAGCTATTGTGCTTGTTATATTCTTACAAAGAGACGTACAAAATTTTATTAATTCATCATTTAGCGTATTTTTTTCTTCCTTTTTCTATCTTATTTTCTAGTCACAAAGCTCTATATAAACTTATTGCCTTTAAAAATGGTTATTTTCTTATTCATACAAATTATTCGTTTATTTTGCCTATATAAACATTCTTTGCAAATCAAACCAAACAATACTTTTTTTCTTACTCCATCGTTGCATCAAAAATCGCAGTAAAAGCACCCATAAAAAAGGGCATTTTTAAAGCACTGTCGAATATCCGAAAATCCGGAATCATCATTGTCCCGATATTTCTGGTTTTCCAGCACTGTATTCTATTGAGTTTGCTTTTAATTAGAATACGTATAATCAAAACTACTCACATTTACAAAAAAATTTTCACTGACATCCGTTTTGCAGAAAATGAAATTTTAAAATATCCACAGACAATTGACTGTAGATCCGATAAAAGAATTCTGAAAGAACTCGATAGGGGAAAAACAAATCCATAAGTGTTAATGCATTTTCCCTTATCTTTTCGTCTGTCGAGGGCGGAATAGAAGTGAGAGTAAACAGAGCTACTCTGGTGAAGAGAAAAGCACGAAGGCAGAATAAATACTCACCAAATACCACTGGTAAGGGAAATAAGGATCAGTTGGCTGAGACAGCAAAGGGGTTCTTTCTTCTTGGAGTCTTAGTTGCTTGTAGCCTCTTTTGACGCGTTTGAAGCCAGTTTGCTGGTAAGCATGGGCAATCTGTGAAGAGGAAACAAATCATATTGCTGTAAGTTTAAATGGTTAGTAAATGGTATAGTTTTTATTCATTCTTACATAACTGTAGAAAAAAAAATATACAAAGAAGACCTAACGAATCAATGCACAGCCTACTTAGTTATACCGTATAAAACTAGAACCCTTGTAACTTTTAATTTATCTCTAAGTGCAGTGCTCTCGTGGATTTAAATACTTACATGGAAAAATCGCTGTTGACGGTGTCATACATAATTCCAAACAATAATAAACTATGTTTTCAAGTTTCAAACTTCAAGAAAGTAATAGCGAAAATGCTGTGAGGTGAAAGCACGAAATAAGAAAATAAGTCAAAATCTCACTAGGCTAAGTTTTTAAACTGCACTGTCTCTCCACAGCAGGAACTGCACACATCACTGTGCAGTTCACAACTTTAATCTTATATCCTTTTTTATCAATTTCAAAGAACGGGTTTCAGGGCTCTTAAAGCTTATATAAAGGTAAATACTCACACATCAAATTGCATGCGAGCTGTTTTTATTACATTATTTTGCTTTACAATTGGAAGAAAGGCACTGTGTGTGTTAATTTAATTGTAGATGCTTTGATGAAACGATGCTACAAGATGAAGAAGATTTGATAACAAACAAGATACGTAAAGCGTCGCCCAGTGGTGCAGTGGCTAACAAACCATTCTATCCCGCCTTGGGTTCGTTCAAATCTCATCTTGGGTGTTCGTGATGTCCTTGTTAGGGGTAATGATGACCGTCCTTTGGATGCCCCTTTACAAATGGCCTCCACTTTCTGCAAACCCCAGGTCAACGCTTAACCCATTAACGCGCTGTGTTCCCGCTCTGAAAATACAAAACTCTGACGTTTTGACTGTTGCCAGTCACGAAGAATAATCTGATTTCTATAAAAATAGTTGCGGGTGACACAGCTCCACGAGAATCCTTTACTTTTTAGCACGTCATTTCCCGTAGAAAAATGGTCACGATTATTTTTAACAGCAGTGGCATCTGCTGAAAAATGGAAGAATGCGAGAACAGCTGGATAGATTGCCCAATGCTGAAAAAAGGGCAGCCTTTACCATCGCTCGACTTAACTACCAGCAAGATGGCGGACGATCGGAACGTTCATCGCGTGCCACAGATCTAGAGACCCCCTTTTTGACGACAGCTGGCTGTGCGCAGCCGTTGCCATCGCTCGGCATATATACAATTTGATAAGCCGCCTATTTGAAATATTTACTTGATGCAAGTGCTTTGTTTCATTCCTCTTTAACCCTTTGAGGCGCAACCCTTTCCCAATGCTGAAAAAAGGGCAGTGGCACAGCCAACTGTCGTCAAAAAAGGGTCTCTATATCTGTGGCACGCGATGAACGTTTCTATCGTCCGCCATCTTGCTGGAAGTTAAGTCGAGCGATGGCAACGTCTGCCCTTTTTTCAGCAATGGGAAAGGGTTGCGCCTCAAAGGGTTAATGTGATGCTGACGAGCAGTCGGGAAAAAAATATGAATAGTTCAAATAAAGTATCCTGCATATACATTTTGAAAATCACTTTTCCTTTTGATACTATTTGTTTTGCACATGAAAATGGAATGAATGCATTTGTGTGTGTGTGTGTGTGTGTCTTACATATGTTTAGCTTCTATATGGGGAGGAGAGCATTGGTTTAAAAATTTTTTTTTGAAAACTATTTATTCTAAAGCTTTTATTCCCAAAGAAATTAAAAGAACTACGCTTATGGTGTCCTAAATTACAAAGTGTTTTATGGAATGTAATTTCCATTGAAAAGTTAAGTATTTAACCTTTCGAGTTTCATTAGAAAATGCATTCATTCCATTTTGCACATGAAAATGGAATGATTTTCTAATGAAACTCGAAAGGTTAAATACTTTAACTTTTTAATGGAAATTGCATTCCATAAAACACTTTGTAATTTAGGATACCATAAGCGTAGTTCTTTTAATTTCTTTGGGAATAAAAGCTTTAGAATAAATAGTTTTCAAAAATTTTTTTTTAAACCAATGCTCTCCTCCCCATATAGAAGCTAAACATATGTAAGACACACACACACACACACACACACACACACACACACACACACACACACACACACACACACACACACACACACACACACACACACACACACACACACACACACACACACACACACACACACACACACACACACACACACACACACACACACACTCTCACACACACACACGCACGCACGCACGCACGCACGCACGCACGCACGCACACACGCACGCACGCGCACACACACTCTCACACACCGCACGCACGCACACGAGTCCTAATGTTTAAAAAAGGGAAAACGTAGCTTAACTATCATACAAAACAACGTCTCTAAAACTTTATCGAAACTTCCGAATAATTTACAGCATCTGTTTAAAAAAAATAGTAAAGTATCACAAGATAGTACAATTTTCCTCTTTTTAAAAACTCATCGATTCTGCCAAGCGAAACTAACGGGAACTGTGAAGGAGTGGAACTCGTTAAAAAGAGTAATCGTTGCTATCGCAACTCAGAAGAGGTGGACAATTTAAAATCTCCGGAAAATTAGGTACGTTAAATATTTTGTAAATTAATTTTGTACCTTTAGGGAGAGTTTCAAACTTTCTAGAGTTTACGAGCATTTTATATTTGCAACAACTAAAGCTACATTTATGAGAAATATATAATTTTTGTACGAAAGATAAATCTTTCGGAATTAGTTAATGTAAGTCAGAATGTGTTAAAATACGAACACTGAAAAAAAATATTTGTTTATTCAATAAATTTTATTTGGCTCTATTTTAAAGAAAAATTTTTGTTGAATCAATTAAATTTTTGTTAATTTAACAAAAGTTTTGTTCAAAACAACAAAAGTATTCTGTTGAAATAGCGCCAACTAAATTTTTGTTGAATCAATAAAATTTTGTTCAATTCAACAAAACATTTTTTCCCTTGAACATAAAAACAATGCGCACTTGTGAAATTATAACGCTGCAATTTGCGAAAATTTAAAAAAAATTAAATAATGAAGAAAAAAATTATTTAAAAATTGATAGTTAAAATACAGATACTTGCTCCAGACATAAACTGGGATTTCGCATGAAATCTTCAACGTCTCTACTTTACGTAGATCATACGTGAAAAAAATGTGCTGGTTTCTTTTTTATGCTTTTTAAAATTTTTGAATTGCATAGACGAAATGTTATGAAATTTGTTTAGGTCTACCCTCAAAAGCATACAATATAAGGATCTGAACGAATAAGTAAGGGTATCGTCAAGATGAGCATAACACAAGCCCTATTGGACCTTTTGGATTGCTACTGGGATTGTTTATATCAGAATTTTGTTTAATCGGAAAGAGAACGACTTACAAAGATAATTCAAAAATATCTGCCGCAATTTTGAAAGATTGTAGAGAGATGATTTAGAAACGAGGGGTTGCAAACGTCGAATAATTCCTGTAAGGTGACTCCAAATCGCCCCTTTACCTTCCTTTACAATTGCCCCAGAAAATTTTGAAATACCATGTAGCTTTTGACAAGCGCGTTATTAATGCTTATGGAAAATATCTAAGTATCTTGCTTGCATAGACTATCTTGTATTAATTCAAAGATATGTATGCTGCAGATTTCTGAAAGCTATTTTTAAGGTCTATAGATTTAATAAAAAGAGACATCTTTCTTTTCTTAACAACGAATGTTTGCCGATCACATATTTGCAGTAGCAATTCAGTCTAAAATCGGTGTTTATTTTATCACTGGAGCGCATAGTTTAAAGGCCATCATTTTTAAGATATGGAACGAAGAAATAATTCACAATCTTTTTCACAAATCCAGCACGATTTCCCAACAAATATTTCTTTACGAGTTAGGAGGCAGTAAAAATAAAAACTTCAAAACTGTTTGTATTCTTTTATTAAAATTTCAAATTATTTTCTTTTATTGTGCTTTGGACATGCATTTCCACCTCTTAATGGTTCCCTACTGAAATAAATTATTTAAAAGCTGCTGATGTAAATCGCCAAAATTTTCAAGTATTATTTTGCCCGATTTACAAAAAGCTACGTAACAAAATTCGTGTTTGGATGCATGAAATTCAGGCTACACTATTCGAACAATCAGTTATTTCCTATTTCCCTCTCAATATTCGTCGTAAAATTTCTACGGGAAAAAAGAAACTATTTCCCTCTTAAATAAAATAAAATAAATCTTTAATAAAAATAAATCAGAATTATTTAGAAAAGAGCGTATGTACCGTATTCGGCAAGTTATTTTACGCAAATCAAGCAAAATGATTCTAAAATAATGTGAAAAGGCAAATAAAAGTAAAATAAAATATCAAGGATTAAATTCGTCTTTCCGTTAGCCTACATTATCATAACCTTTGAACATTTATTATCTTTTTCTTAGGTTAGCATCATCAAAAATTGTTCTACACCACTTTAATTTTGTTGCTAAGATTAAATGTCTAAAAGATATATTATAGTTAACACTTCTTTCTTGTTCAAAGATATATCAACTATCACAATAAAAAAAATACATAATAAAGTAATATCGGAAAATAATAATCTATGAATATAAGATTTTTGCATCCTATTTCATCAATTATCTGTTCATCATGCATCAGGTAGTTGTATTATGAATAGTCTCTGTCGTTTCCAATCATCGGAAACAATTATCGTACGCAAACAGGACATTCTGTGTCTGTGAGGAAATAGGGATACAGAATTTGCATATTCTGACAACCGAGACAAGGCTGCTTGCTCTCATCAAACGTAGAAATGTTTACATTAATTTGTTAAATTGATGCTAATAAGGATTTCACACCTAAGAAATGAGATGATAATTTAGACTACATTACATTTATGTGAAAATTAAATTTGAAAGCATAAATAGTTGTTGAATTTATGTCAGTCAGTTATTTTTAGCTTTTTAACGTGTTAGTTGTGTTATGTTGTTAGTTTTATTTTATCTTTTTGTTTTCAACGATTAGCGTGTGCCGAAAATTGCCGGCTTAAAGCCTTTTCAAGGAAAAGCAATATAAAGGACTAAATACAACAAAAGTGAGAGGAGTGAAGAAAAGCTTTTATTGGAATTACAATTTTTCAATGTGTCCACTTTTGCCAACGCACTGCATGCGGGAGATTGTGGACAACAATGCCGAATGTAACATAACAGGAGGGATCTGCATAACTTCACGTTTTATGACATCTTTCAATTCTGACACATCTTATGAACCAGGCATGCACACCTTACAGTTCAGATGACACCAGGACCAGAAATCCATCGGAAGGTGTGGTAGGGGGAATATTGGTGGCCACAAAACTGCAAAGTGACGAGAGAAGACTCTACCACCAAAGTGTTATTGCAGCACTGGTGGAACACATTGGCCGACGTGTGGAGGAGAGCCATCATGCATCCATACAATGTCTTGAATGAGATTTCATTGCTGCGATAAAGGAATAAAGTAATTCTGCAACATTGATTCATGCTGATCACTTTTGATTGAGCACGCTGCGAAAATGTCCGAAGTCTACACGCAGTTGCTCATCTCCAGATTGCAACGTGTAGACACGTTGAAACCGACAAGGAAACATCCAGAGAACAGAATGCAGGACCTGAGAACTGTGGTTTTTGGTAAATCCAAACTGCAAACTACACTTCGAAGTACTAATGGGGCCTGTACTAATCGTATGATGCATTTTCGAGCGCACTTGTTTACGGAACATGAGCATCGTCTTAGTAACCGTCATAGTTAACCGTAACCGTGAGCTCTGTGTTGTTTAAAATCCCCGCAATCTCCAGCGCATACCTTCAAACAACAGCTACTGAAATTTTGGTTTGAGTGGTTGAACGGAAAGGCTGCTACGATTGCAGTCATAGGCGAAATTTTTATTTGACCACCCTGTATATTGTGAATCTGAGAAGAGTCATAGCCGGTGAGAGTGAAGGAACTGAGGAGGAAGGTATCATTGCCTGAGATTTTACCTTTGTACACTTCGATATGTTGAAATCATAATCATTAGGCAAATGTATATTAATATAGGTATGTATTTTACTTATTAATCACTGGCATACATAATTTATATATATTTGTACACACACACACACACACACACACACACACACACACACACACACATATATATATATATATTGGTTTTTATTTTAAACTCAAAACTTTCCGAAACACAGAAAGGCAATTTTGAATCGTATAAAAACCGATAAGTAATGCTAACTCTTAAAAAGAAAACCAGCACTCATATGAAGAAAACCTTTATCGGAAAATAATCCCGCTTTTTATCAGCAGAAAGTTTTATATGCTGTTAAAAAAAGAGAAAAAGTAGACACTTTGAAGAATCTTGAAAAACAAATATTCTGTTTATTGTTCAAAAAGAGAAAAAATATGAGGAATAAATAGCTGTGGAGTAAAATAAGGATCTCATACTTATTTCCAAGAAAAACAAATATAGCAGAGATAAATATTGCTCTTGGATAAGTGTGAGCTAATATGACGAAAAGTTTTACGGCTATTGTGATGACTTTTACTAAAAACAAAATGTTTTTCTTCTTGTGGCAGTTGTTTGGAAAGCTTTGATAAATTGACAAAACCGTTTTTATTAAATTTAATAAATTAAATGCATGAATTTTGTGAAAGAAAATGTGGGGTTTCTTAATGAAAAAAACCCTTTAATAGTGGATTGTTAGTAGCATTTTCATGATGAAACGCTGTCTGTGTAAGTTTTCGCAAATAATTTTAATATATTAAAAAAAAGTAACAATTGGAACGTGATACTTTAACTTTCAAGACAGATATACTAAGCAAAATACACTCATATTTCATACATGCATGTAGTCATCATACATATACATACATATAAGATGACAAGCTAAATTTTCATATTTCATACATATACGTATTTCAAGCAATGAATGCGTAAATAGTCATACCAAAAGGAAACGACTTTTCTTTCATAGTTTAAAAAAAATCAGCTACAAGCAGGCTTTATCCTCTAACAATGCAAATTAGGATGTATAGAATAAAGCAGCTAAAAGTTTGGACACTTGCAATTCTAAACGTATAATATAGTGTCTCTATTAACTATTGGGATATGCCATATTCTGTTTCAGCCAAACGATACTCTTTTTCATTTTACAGATACAGAATACACTCAGCTTTTTCTCTAAGTAATCCAAGAAATTATCGAATGATGAAAGATCTAGCTCAAAGAAAGGTATCATATTAACGTTACTAGCATGAGTACCCTGTTAAGACACTTTCGTAATATACACGAAGAAGTATGAACTTCTGGTACTAAGCAAATCTGACTGTGATATATAATGCTGTATATCATTAAAATCTATTGTACACGTAGTACAAATAGCTTAATATTATTGATTTTTTACCTCTGAATAAAAACGTTCAGAAGAGACAAAATCGTTAATAAACATAATTCTTCCACCGTTTGAGGCTTCATTTTTGTATTTGTCTACAAGCTTACAGAACTTTTGTTCAGTGATTGATATCAGAAGTAAACGCTGTCTGTTCAATAGCATTGTAATGACAAGTGCATGAACTCTTGTGTATAGTGTTGTGTTCAGTTGCACACCCAGAATTTTAGTTTAGAGGGGGGGGGGTAGGCTACAAATACTCCTCTATAGTGCCTTCTATTTTACTTACAATTCTTTTATAACGTCAAAATATTCTGAACCACTTGACTTGCCCATAAGGCACAAGCTCACTATCAATGTAGTTCCTTATAGAATCATAAATAATTATCTGATCTTTTTAGTGACGTTGTAATTGAGTTAAATTGTGTTTTGTACACTAACTGCAAGTATTTATTTGAAAACCAGCTTCTTTTTTTGGTAAAAAATATTTTAGAGATAATTTGAAGCCAAGTTTTAAAAATAAAGTACTTTTCATACGTGACAAGTTTCAATTTTTAAAGCTTTTCACGTCTAACATTCCACCTTTATTTGGGAGGGTGGATTTAGCCCACATAGCCCCCCAACGTGGGTGCGCCTATGGTTGTGTTAGCGCCAAGCAATAAAAAAGACTTCCTACCAAATCATAAATGAGATGAATGATTGCTTAATTGGCATTAATTTGCCTATTGTAGTTTTCGAGAAAACTTGAAAAAACAAACAAACTTGAAACTAGAAAATTATAAGAAAACCTGATTAAGAACTTAAAAAAGTTCTAGATTGTAGTTGCATTTATATTGCATTCATAGACGTACGCCGAAAGTGCATGCATCGAACCAGGCTGACATTAAAAGGTTTGAACCACTTCATCCCAGTGATCTGCAAGTTTGTATAGTATATGTAAATCAAAATAACTTGTTGTTCTTTAAGTTATTTGTATTTTATAATAACTGTTATACGATTATCATATTTCTTAAGAGCTCATTGATGCCACCGTTGTTTTTGGAATTTGGTTAAAAATCATTACATACGAAATGCAGCGATATGAAATATCTATTGACTCATTTATTTAAAGCTGTACAATATGTTTTCATCAAAAATTCAAATCAGTACAATCCGTGAGTTAGAGCGAAATAAGCACATGCAAACATAATTTCAGACTAATACGGGACAACACAAGAGAAGATCTTAATTAAAATAGTTTGGGAAGGCTCATTAACTAAAATGAATTCGCCGCTTTAGGCTCATTAATAACTAGCTTAGGACATCATAGTGATCTGTAAATATTACTGCAGGAGTTTCATTTTCAAATTTCTCATTAATGCGTTGCATGGTCTTGAATTTTAGCATGTGCAAGTAATATATTAGCATGCTCTGGATAAAGCCGTGGGTTTAACAGTGTTGCACATATTTACGATTTAAAATAAGTTCTTTTAGTGCATCTATTATTTAAACACGCACTGTGCAACAATATACAATGTGCAATACTGTACAAAAAATTTGTGTTAGAACTCTGTTGTGAAACGAAAACGGACAAAAAACCATTACAAAGAACTCTTTTTTTATAAATTTTTTCCCTCTCCAGTAGCTTTTCAAATACACAAATATAGCACTAATATAGAAGTTTAACAGGCCTTGTTATGTGATTTATCGAAAGGTCAGTCATACAACTGTATATTTCATTCTTGTGCATTTGAAGAAAATTTCAATTTCAATTAGTCATCTTCTTCTTTAGTTGTTTTCAGTATTGATTTATTAATTTTGTTTTATTTGTTAAAGTAGTAAGTGACTCATTATATGTACATGGCGCGTTATAGGTACATTCACCATACTCTTTCTTTTTCATACTTTATTTAATTTTGGTTAGAGTTTTTGAGTGCTAATCTATAATATTTAAATTCCTAAAGATTACCTAGTTGAAACCTTAGGGAAAATATTGTAGAATACTTAGGCTACAAAAGAATTCAAAGATTTCAAGGAATACTACCGACATGAGTTAACCCGTCTAGTAGTAAATCAAAATAAAGAATCCAGTTTTGCTTAAATTTAGTTATAAAAGAAACACATAGGACTATTTGAATTGATACAGACTGTATTTCTCTCTATTCTAAAAAAAAGTAAAGGCCGCTGTCGCCGCCGCTGTCAAAGCTTGTCAGCTTATCTCCTCCTAAACCGTGGGGATTTGAGTTTTGACTAAGGTGCCCACAGATTCGAAAAATTCCGAGGAACCTGCTAAGCTGATTTAAATTTCGAAAATCGAATTATTTTAGAAGATATTAATAAAAAACTGAAAAAATAAACCGAATGGTTGCCAGATTTGGCATAAAATCATTCATTCCTTTGCAACAAAGCGTTTCCAAGTATCTAGAATCGCGTGAAATTTACAAACATGAGTTTGAATTACGCCCATTTTACGCCAAAATAAAAACTATATGAAATAAGTAACTCAAAATGTGTTACACAAAGTTGACAATTTTCAAATAGTAAGTTCGCTTAGACAACAGGAGTTTAGAATTAGCGATTATTCATTTTTCCAAAACAGAATAACTAATATCTTGAAAATGAAAAATAATTAAAATGCAGATTATTTTAAAGCCGGTTCTCGTCCAGCTGGATTATTTGCTACCAGTAGAAATATTTGGCTGCGTTAACTATGCCATTATAGCAGTTATAGTACACTTTGGATATATGCTAGCGCGACGAGATGGTATAATTCGTGGTGTTAAGTACGCCAATCTGCAAACGATTATGTAAATGAAAATATCTATAACGGTTTTCCGGTAACCTTAAATGAACAGTAAATATAGGTTGTGAGCATGTGTAAATCGCCAAATAATGAAAAGTCGCCATGGGTGGCAGGCTATTCTGTCTGTTCCGTAGCTTTTATTAACTTTACATGTTCGCAAGTCGCCAAATAATGAAAAATCGCCATGGGTGGCAAATTCGCAAGGTGTCCAATAGGTTTTACATTATTAAAAATACAGCTGAAACAGATGTTCTGATTTTATTACGCTTTAGCTCCTAATTAATATAACTTTTGAATGGCAACATTAAATATCATTGTGTTCCTGAGGAGTGCAAATAATTTTTCCAGCGATTATAAGCGGATTCCGCAATCCAGGTGGAGTATAGCTCAAGACCCGTACAACACGGATTCCCATAACAAAATATCTTCCGTGTTATGAGGGGTAGGGGGTCTACTGTAGTGTGAAGTTTAAATTTTTATGTACCAATGAAGATGCAAGAACCAAGCAATGTGTAGCTTAGCTCAGTAACATTCTATCTGATCCAATCTTCGGGTTTTGTCTGTTGAAATTATGTCTTTTTTACGAATAAGCCTGATTAGGGGCCGAATCCCTCATACGAAAAGCGAGCGTAGCGAGTCTGGGGGCCTTGGCCCCTAGTATTTTAAATTAACTTTTTAGATTTTCACTCCAGGGAAGGCTTATGTACGTACTACAGCTTGACAGTTCGGGAAGTCAGTTTATTAATCGCAGCTTTTGCCACCATGTAACCGAAGTTTGTCTTGATACAAACAGGACAAACGGATGCGGCCGAATACGACCGAATGAATATACGGCCGAAATAATCACTATTTCTACATCAGCATATCTGTATTTTCCAAAGGAACAAATGTGTGTCACGCACTCAAGTCAACAAATCATGCCCTCTGTCATAAATTGCGCTTCATAATGTGTTTGAAATATGACTCTGTCTAATCTATGAGAGCAGTTGTATACAGGGGTCCATGTACGAGATGACTGGTCTCACAATTCACCGGTGAATAAAGAACTTCCATGTCTCCCGCTTTAAATCCAGTGAATCTACACAAGTGCAAATACTTTGGTCATCTTTTGAACCTAATGAATTCACATTAGATTTTCTATTGTTCGAGAATTACACCCTTTGAGGATTTTCTGATATGTACCAGATATTTCCGCAATTAAAATTTCCTGTTTGTCTTCAATATTCTAAAAGTTAGTCCAATTTGTTTACACACATATGTCCTATTGTAGTTTAAGAAGCGCTTCCATTGTGAAATGCTCTCCGAGGACCAATAGACCAACTCTCTTCAGCGATTAGTGAATAGCTAGGGAGACTTTCATCAGAGCATAGTACGTGACTTTGCTCTTTGAAGACCCGTCGTATTCTTTCGTACAGATTGCATTGGCATAGAAATCCATCTTTAATCAGAATATTTCACTGTTTTAAAACGCAGTGAATGTCTGCATTTTAAAATGTGCATCAATAGTTTGAAATAACTTATGAACTACCGAAATATATATAAATTTTCGCTCATTAAAATTTCTTATATTAAAGCAATACAAGTTTACTA
Source organism: Cheiracanthium punctorium (assembly GCA_038373885.1). NCBI lineage: Eukaryota > Metazoa > Arthropoda > Arachnida > Araneae > Cheiracanthiidae > Cheiracanthium > Cheiracanthium punctorium. The sequence goes on along the minus strand of JAWZYV010001322.1, from coordinate 679,575 downwards.
AACATATATGCATATTTTAGGCCTATGTAAAGCAGAACCACATAAATAGAATCTTTTAAGAGCTAACTGGCGGAGAAATATAAATGTCTTCGTAAGCTAATTATTGCAACAACGGAAATTTTGGAGACACAGATTTTAAAAAAAAGGAATGGTCATGACCAAAAAATAATTAGAGCAATAATTATTTTTTTCTAGTGACTATTTTGTGATTTTTTTCCCAGTGAGTGTGATTTACATATTGTTTTAAGTAGTTAGGAAAGAAAAAAAAACTGTTTTGAAACTTTATTTTACTTTAAATACATGGTTATTGCCACGACATGCTTATATTTTTGAAAGAAATTTGTAATGATGTTTTAAAATATATTCAAAAATGAAATTCTACGAAAAACACCGAATTTTTACAGAGTTGAAATATTTTCAGACGCACATTTTGTTCTCTTTCCAATGCACAGATCAGCTATAAGCTTGTTCACTACGGGGGTAGCAGATGCTGGTCATTTCGTTATAGGGGCACCTAGTGGGCAGGCCAACTTCGCCCTTTAGGAGTAGTGTCCTAATTTTGAACCAATTCTGGATGAGAGACCTAGCACATGGTTCGCCATCCCTAAAGTATCGTTTCAACATTGGGGATACTAAGGCCACGACAGATTTTACATGCACTGAAGTCCAGTGAAAGAACAGTTGTAATGCTTCTAAGCACTGACCAAGGTCGGGGGTTCTTCAATTTCAGTGCTATTATGGGAACCGAGCTTACCAACTGGGCTACTGCCGGACACACCCCGGCTTTAAAATAGGATTTTGAAGCTGCCAGCAAAATTTTCTGAGCGCTTTTATTAGCTGGTAGTATAAACTATTCCGCTCAAAGCAAAATCATAAATTTTCGTACTAATTGTAAATTTCAGTTGCCTTTTTTTTGGGCTTAACTTAAAAATATCGATCAATAATATAATGATAGCAAAACAAAAAGATTTTTTTTTTGTAAGCATTCTGCGATTTCATATGTAACCTTGAAATGCATCCGAGATAGAAAGCACACTCAAGTAATGAAGTTTTAAAGTAATTAAAAAACTTTGTAAAAAACACACATAAGAAGTAAAAGGAAAAAGGATACGCGTTTCGTTCAAAAATTGTTTTGAACTTCTTCAGTCCAAGCCCTTCGACGTAAAGAACACAGTTCCCTGTGTTCTTTACGTCGAAGGGCTTGGACTGAAGAAGTTCAAAACAATTTTTGAACGAAACGCGTATCCTTTTTCCTTTTACTTCTTATGTGTGTTTTTTACAAAGTTTTTTAATTACTTTATCGTTTAACACCAGTATTTTGAGTGTTTTTTCAATGAAGTTTTAGTTCTCAAAGCTAAACCTGCCGAGAGACTTAATCATCGTGGCTATTTGGGCTAATCTGGCGACGTCTGACGAGGTTGCTGTGACAATTTCGAGCCCTGGTATTTTATTATATACAAGTATATAATAAAATGCAATAAATGGACCTCGTCAAGAATAATACAAACTTACCCTAGAATAAGTAAAACAAAACTAACAAGTTCATGGTAGTAAATGATTGAACCCTTTGATATCCTAGAGCGCAAGGAGAATTAAACATTTTGAAAAAGAAAATACACTCATAATGCTTTCTGCTTCATGTAGACAATTACAAGAAAAAAGAATGTTTTTTGAATTCAACAAAACATTGATTGGCGCTATTTTAACTTTATATTTTTCTACGATCAATAAACTATTTCAATAACTTTTACAAATATTTTGATAGCTTTTTAATAAAATATCAAAGAAGATTTTATTTATTAGAACTATTTTTCAACGAAGCAAATTTAATTATTTAAAAAACACAGTTTCTACTTTATCAAAATTAGCAGTTTTAAACAGCACCAACAATAGTTTGCTTCATTGAAAGAAATCTTTTTTTTTTTTTTCTGTGATGATTATTTTTAAGTTATTGTTGTGTTATTTTAAGGCAAAGATACTCTAGGGCTATCTGCCTAAGGGGGGATGCCTTGATTGGAGGACTTTTTAATCAGACGATTATTTTTAAATAGCGCCCATTTACCAGCGAGTGAAGTCAACCGCAACCAGCGAAAAATAAATTGTGGTTGAGAGTTTAAAAATATATGAGTAGGACACTTTTATATCTAATATTTAGTAATTAATCAACAAAGAAATTAAAACAAAAGTAGTATGGCAGTATAAACACCGAAGGTAGTTCTTTGAAGCAATCATAGGAAACGCATGCAAAGGAAATAAATAATCTTCTTTATGAAAGGTTGTCTTTTAGTCTAGAAAATTACCGACTGATTAGCTTTAATTACGAAAGTATGCATGCAAAGAATACTTCAAAGTAACAAGTTGTTAGCAAATGATAAAAATAGACTCTAATTAAAATGGCTTAGAAGAGCTTCATTTATCCTCAAATGAAGTCGCTGCCTCAGAAATAATTAGTAACTGGCTTTGGACGTCATCTTAGTTAGCATTTTACCAACGCTGCCTAGTTATGTTTTGAACTTGTTGGAACAAATTCTCGGAAAAAGACTTTTCAAAGTATCTTTTCGAGGAGTTTGAAAAATATTTTCCTTGAAGTTTTACGCGTATGATCATATTTCATGCAAGATACTTGAAGCCATATTTCTGGACAAAAAGCATGCAGATTCATAATTTCAAGTGACCATTTTCAATATATTTGTGTAATATACAACATCATAAAATTAATTGCTCCATTCGTTTTATATTTGTAACATTTTAAATTGATCGGATATCCGATTCTTTTTTATATTAATTATATTATTTTTTTAAAAAGTCAATTGAAAACGCACTGAGCGCTATTTTTGGAGGCTAAAAATATCTGTTTAGGATGGGGAAAAGATGTTTTTGGGAAAGATTTTTATATTTTTATATTTTTTATAAAATCCTACAAAATTGACTTTAAGAAACGTATTTCACTGGTGATATAGAAATAAAAATAAAATTCTTTATTGAACAATATAAAAATGTTTCTATAAATCTAGTTTAAAACTTTCATTTAAATAATTATATTTTCAAATATTTATTCTTGATTAAAATGCATTTAACTCATATTTTGCGTAATAGCGTAACAAATCTTTTATATTGACTGAATTAGGAAATGTTAAATCTATTACTTACATTTTTATTCAGAGTAAAATTATTACTTCAGTATTTATCAGTGCAAATATTTGTCACGTTTAAAAATGAATAACTAAGTGTTATTTTGTACATTGCAATTTTCTTAATGTAAGCAACAATTTGTGTTGCCTACTTAATTTATTTAACTTTTAATTAACTTAATTGATTTAACTTTTAATTTATGTTTGTACTGAAATTTCGCAAAAAAAATTTCGAATCGAAATTTACTTTAAATAATTCGTCGTTTTATTCCTTTTTGTAAAAAAAAAGCGAAAATATGGTATGTTATAAATGGTGTTTTCAACTGAATTGGTATTATTTAATTTTTGCTTGAACTTGTACTTGCTGACCACGTTTCACAAATGAAGCAAATTTTTCATCTCACGGAGTAGCCAAAGAATCATACTTGCTATCATAAATAATTTCAGTTGCAGATTACTATAAATTTAAGTGACAAAAAGGCTATTTTATAACACCAAAACTAAATAACTTCTTATATTTTCGATGTAAGTCATCAGTCTCATTTATTGCAACTAACATAATCCTGTTTAATGTTTTGTAGCTTTAATAACATAAATTTTAGGACCTGGCGATTGAATCGTGCCTAAAAGAAGCATATTTTTGCATGCTTTTACCAATAAGCTATTTTATTGAAATGTTGTACAAAATAAATGATCGGGCACTCTCAGTGACTTTGCAAATTTTTTAGTTTTTAATTTTTGTAAGTCTATTTTGTTTGGACTTGAACTATGTAAGAAATATACTGAACTTTGCAACTAGAAATAGGAAATCTGAATATCTTCTCAACATCTGAAATAGATGTTGAGAACAATTTGCTTTAGTTGTTTTGTTCAAGTTAAATTTTTAATTAGAATATCTATTATGCACTGTGCCAGACGAGTTGAGAGAAAACAAGAGAACTTCTTAAAGAGTATAGAAAGTAAGAAACTTGAAGAAACTAGTAGAAGAAACTGGTGATTGTTCCATCATTGATCAAGATGACGTAACGGCAAATTGCTTTTAATTTTAAAGACGGTACTTGGGACTAGTCATGCACAGGCATTTTCTTAAACATTAAATTCAGACTTTTCAAAATATTATGTCAGATAAATTGTACATTATCAATAAACCCAATAAACCTTGCTTAAAACTAACGAAATGTATTTTTCATTTTTTACCATTTTTTAAAAATTACATCTAAATTTAAACTTTCAAAAACATGTCTGAATGTCCCAATCCCACTGATATCGAGGAAGGAGACATAGTTTTCTTGCAATTTTCATTTGTTTATAAAGCTAGTATTTTTATAATCACCTTCAAATTAATGATTTAAAAGTACGGTAAAATACTTCAAGATGTTATTTTAAAACTTTTAATGTTGTACCAATAGAAAATAATCTGTTATGAAAAATTTTTGAAAAAATATCCCCTCTTTTCCCTCTCTCCCTGCAAATATTAAACATTTTCATTGGCAATATCAAAAAATCTTCAAGCCTCTTTTGTTTGAAAAAAAAATTTACTTATTTAGCCAAATAAGTCTAAAACTGAAATGACTACAGTTTCAAATTTATAAAAGCTGTTTTGTAATATCTTGATTTATATAATTTCACTTAGTTTGATGTACATTTAATGAAATGATTTCCAAAATTAAATAGAAATGACATATTTTTGTAAGAGACACGAATGAGAAAATCCTCGCAAATACTTTCTTGAAAGGATACAGAAACCAAGCAAAAAATTTTTAATATTTCTATGCCTAAACTTTTGATAATTTTTTTTTCTGGAAAAACGAATGATCCGTTATAAGGGTAATTAAGTACAATATTATATTTGCTTGGTCTACTGAAATTATTTTAATTTTCTTAATAAGGCGGGAGGAATGGTACAATTTTAACAAAATATTTCTCCGTATTTTCGTATTATTCCTTCGGTCCTCAAAGACGAGCGATTTTTCGCCAAGATAAATACCGGACCCATGAAATTATTGGTGGTTCGGAATACGATTGGCAACAGTTTGCCAGCACATTTGACGAAAAAATATTTTGGCGAGAAGGACTGCCGGGATAATACGTAAGTACCTTTCTCACAAATTATTTTCTACTTGCACGAGTTTGAAAGTTTCAAAATAACATCTTGAAATATTTTAACTTATTTAAACAAATGTGATGGTTCTTATTAAAGTCTTAATTATATAGTCGAATTAATATAGCAAGAAAAATATCTCAGGGATGGGACATATTTTTAAAAGTTGAAATTTATGAAGAATTTTCCAAAATATTCGGAAAAAAATGACAAGGGCAAGGCATAATTTAAGTTCCCATATGACTTATTGCATATTATAGCATGCATTTATCTAACATATTGTGAATATTCAATGAAAAATATGCATGCTAGTTCCTCCAACCGCGTTTGGTGGATGCAGTTTTGTGGTAATATCTTCTAAATCATCGATGGAATAGTCAGTTTCCGGTGGAAAGATATAATTTCGTTTCCCCCCTCACTTCCTCATAAATTTACGTGTCCCATTACTACCTCAATAAAATAACTTATTCCGAAAAATATGCAGCTGTTAGGCCTAACTGAACTGTTTATTTATAAAATGGACGCCGGTGGACCTAAGAATGTCTACAAAATATTAAGAATATTTTTGTTAGTTATTATAAATAAGACTGATAACTTGCACGAAAGTACAAGAAATTATTTACTTTTGTAGCTGGAAACAGCCCTTTTGCCAGATAATTTCACATAAATTTGTAACTGAAATAACTGCACCATAAGCAATAACTATGGTGCCGTGGCTACTAAATTAGGTGGAAAAATCAGAAATTTAAAATAATGTTTCCTTTAGGCATTTTTGATGATGCCCGATCCTTTCCGCTGTCCCACCCTTCCCGACTTTTCCTATATTAAAAAATAAACAACACGTATTAAGAAAAATTATTTATATTATTTTTCATCTCATGCAACTTAATTTGATGTTAATTTTTTATTTTCGATTTTGAAAGATTGAGAAAAAATTTTATACTCAAGTAATAGCTAATTATGAAATGTTTTACGGGTTATATTACGAAACACTTCCTTCTGTTTACAGTTCTAATTAATAATGCTGTAAGAAAAATCATTTGACAATGAACTCCCTCGGGCTCAAATAACACCTCTATTAATTTCCTATAATATTATTTTTTCATTCTTGTCACCTCTTTCGAAAGAATATTAAATTTCATAAAGAATTATTCTTTTATTGAATTCAGCTGAAGGATGTTTTAACTGAAATAAGGGAATCAAAATTTATTATATTTAACTTACAAAATCTATCAGATTTTTATTCCAGAAATTAAATATGAGTCGTAATAATAATTAATATAGTCATTCTTAAGTTTCATAATGCTGTGTGAGCTCCGTAAGTTAGTGATCCAAGAAAACTGAACAGATGCTGGAATTACTATAGCAAGGGAAAGTTTTTGTTTTGACACGCTTTTATTCAACTTAGTAAGCCAGTTTAATTAATCCTATTTCTCAATTTAGTATTATATTAATTATAATAATAACGCAATACTTCATTCGTATCAAACTGCAATAATTGGATAAATACACTACCAAAGAGTTGCTATTCTGACACAATCAAAGGCTAGCGAGGGTTGCTAAATCTTCTTTTGAAATTCTTCTAACAAGCTGATAACGAAGCGTCTTTATCCATACAAAATAAATAAATAAAATAATTGTTATGTTTTTGTTTGTTTCATTAAAAGTTTTAGGGGCACTAAATTCAATCTATTAGTTGGGCAAATGTCAATACAAAGGAAATCCCATAAAAAATCTCCTAAAATCTTCCTAACGAAGTCTTATATAACATCCGATAGAGCTTAAGGTTTTATCGGAATAACTGACGTTTTACTCATGAATTTTATATGTGTGGGTGTCTTCTGTTTGCAGCGTTCTTTAATTTGAGGATGAGTTTACTATCTATGTGGGCTCTAAAGTTCCAGATCTTTGATCAATTTTCTTTCTGAAATTCATGTTTGGTGTTTTGGCAGCAGTTATTTATTTTTGAATATGGGCTTATAAACTGATTGAAAATTAAAAATTAAAAGAATAAACTCAATCATTACGGGTCGAACTTACAATTTTCGAATAAAAGGATAGAAATATCATGGAGAATGTATTCCTAAATTATCTTTTAACAATTCATGTTTGGTGTGCTCAAAGAACTTAAAAATGCTCTGCATAAAATTTTCAGTGCGGCAGATTAACGTGTAACAGTATAAATCTCAACAATACTTATAAACTTCATTGAGATCTATCAACAGTTACGGTATTTTGGACAGACAAGTAGACAGCCAAACTAACACATAACACATTTCAACATAATCACATTGTAGCTGCATTTCTATTCTGTCGAAAAGAATTAAAATGAATATTTGGTGGCTAGTATTAAAAAAAACACCTTAAAAAGGAAATAGGTAATTCGAATATATTCACATAATGCTACAATAATTTCAATAATATTGCATAGCAATCAATCATTTTATTCACAATGTGCATTTATACTACACTAGGTACAGAATTCTATAGTTGGCGTTTGTGACCCTTAAAGACTATAATTTTACTTCTCAAAATATATCTCTAACAAGCAAAATGCAAAATAACATATTCTCTTTTGCCCCTTAAAAAAAAGTACATCTTTGAATTGCACTGTATTCGTTCTTATGAAAGTAATACATCATTTTACTTGAAGATCCCTACACATTGAACTTGAATCTGAAAAGCATGGGTAAATGCGTATTGAAAAGCACCCACTTAGTTCTCGGGAAATCTAGGAATCCACGTGTAATATTGCATACGACTTTCACATCTGTCTTTCCCCCAGCAAAATGAATGTGTTTTCTAGAATGTATTAATCCCCGTCCAACTTAGGGGGAAATTTCTTCTTGAGAATTATTCTTCCGTGCAAAAATTAGAAGCTTGTGCCATTATTTATTTCTGGTCCGCTTACTAAAGAAGGTTATTCACTCGAATTACTTTTCCATTTCGCAGAATAATTTTATATATAAAAAAATACATATTGCCATCGAAGCAATAAAAACACGATTTATTCTGCGCAAGTAATTGGCAAAATACATTTTTCTCGTTCTGCATTTAAGGTGTCCGTATGTGTAGAGTAGGTTGGGGTAATTATAACCATTGGGGTAATTGTGATAGAGGCGATTAAAAAAAAACCTTTTAATCATAAAATTTCGTAAAACCACTAGGCATAAAGCTTATAACGTGTTTTATAATATGCACCTTACATCATAAGTGTTTTTTAAAAAGTAACTATTGTAAAACTTATTAAAATTTTTAATAAATAGATTTAACAGTTCAATATTCATAGTTATTCTGCACAAAGGGAATTTTTTTTCGGTATGCAAACTCATATTAAAAAGTTATATTTGTAATGTATAAGAGACACTAACATAATTTTAATTTCCAACACACTTAACTGTTTTAAAATTTACTGTCATAAAACTTGCAAAGTCGTCATAACTATTCCCTCCTTATCACACTTTTATTGGTAATGACAGTTAGGAAATAATAAAATTTAAATTTGCTTAAGACATATATAAGTTTTAAAAGCAGGAATGTTGTTGTTGTTGGAGCATGTATTCGGATTTGTGGGCTTGTTCACGAGGAACCGCTTATAAATCCACCTCAAAGAAAGGACAAACACAAGGGGGGGAAACTGCCTTGGGGGAGGACTTTTCTGGGTATGTAGCTCGTATTCACATTACTTCTGGAGAAAACCGCCCTAAACTCCAGACCGCTAGACCGACGCTCCCGCGAGAGGACAAAACTTTGTTCCTCCACTTGAGCCCTCTCCCAATTTCAGTGACTTTAACCACTGTGCTACACACTGGTGAAAGGAATGTTATTTATACATGGGAGATATGAGTATACCGGCTAGTGTTTGCTTCGGGCAATCATTATATTTTAAATGGTGACATGTAGTTTGAAACTTTTTGTGATTTTTTTAAAGATGCCGTGTAATATTTCGTTAAACCAAGTGGGCTAATTTTATATTTTGAATAATGTCGAGTGATAAAATATCAAAATGGTCAAAACTTATGAAATAGTTTTATTTTTTGAAACAAGCATAACAAAGTTACGTTCTTTCTGGTAAATGCCAATTAAATAAATGTCACAAAGCCTTATTCCTTTAATTGTATTCGAATTTTACATTTTTGTTTCTTTCCAATAAAGTTAAAAATTTCTTGTGATTTTCGCTTGTTGTCTCTCTATCTATTTTTTCCGTCAGTGCTCTAATTATCATATATTTATAATTTTGTGTTATTAAATATATTTAGTTGCTACTACCTTGTTGACAAGTTTTACACAATCTCGTATTTCAACAATTGCATTTAGTTTTATGACGGGTTCACAAGTTTTGAAGATTTTACTAGCATTACACAATTTCTGCAAATTGCATTTACTGATTTATCTTTCATCTGACTTATCTTTTTATTGCAAGCTTAAATTCTATAATTAAAAGTTTTGTTTTGAAATAGGATTATTCAAATTAACTTTGTAGATGTATTCCTAGTTGCATAGATTCCTGAAGTAATCATACAGTCGTACTTCCCCAGTGTTCTGGAATCCCTAGTGTAATTAAGTACTTTCTAATAAACCCTAAATGGAGATCCTAATTAAAAGTACTACAGGATTATTTTATATGCATTTCCAGCTTAAATTTCTATACCTGATATTCCTAATTTTATCTGAAATTCACATCATTAATAAGTTAAGTGTTTGTCATATTTTGATGTCACTTGAAGTTCAATTGCTTCCTTTAATTTTAGTTGTTTTAAGAATTTCATATTTATTTCATTAGTGGTGCCAAAATATGCAAATTTTATCAGATATCTTTCTTTAAACTGAATTATTTTAAAATGTTTGACGTATAATTCAGAAATACAATTTGGAAATAAACCCCAGGGAATAACTAGAATTATATTGCAGAATTACTTATGAATATCATGAACATTAATTGGACAGGATGGCTTTAAGGCTGCAGAACTGAACATAAAAACTTACATAAATCGGTATTCATTAAAGGAACATTAAAAAATAGCGTTACTAATAGTGTTACAAAAATCTGCTAGTGGTTGCAAGATAAAATAGCCCCAAAAGACCGAAGAACAAATATAACGCTTTATTGGACAAATCGAAGCTCAAATATCTCACAAAAATACAGAATTTAGTAACACAGGCAATGACAAATCATTAACTAACACATCAATAACACTATTCGAAGCGCAATTTTAACGTATCGCTTCGTAGTCTATCATACTTGTTTTTTTATAGATTTTCAAGCGGACATGACTTCATAAAGGATGCGACATTTTCCTAGACGTTTCCAGCAACTTCTTTCCTAATTGAGATTACAGCCAAAATTTCATTACTTTCGAAAACTCTCTTTTTGTCGCCAAAGTCGCCACATTTGTCGCGAAGAGCAAGGGGTCACATACTCATTCCACTTGCAACAATGCAATGCCTGTACAACTCACTTTCCCACATCACAGATTGTCGCGGGAAAACAACATTACAATTTTGTGACAAGAGATAAGGACTAATCCGAAAGATAAAATTAAAAAACATATAATTTTTTAAAATATAATGTTCCAAGAGCATTTTATTCATTATTTCTTTACTTCTGTGTGGAGTTTTGCGGTATCAGTCATTAGCGCTTTCTTTACAGATATCTCTACAGTAAAAGCATGAAAATATCAGCATTGACATATTATAACATTCTTTCTAACACAAACAAACTATGAATTTAAAAGGAAAATACTTTAGTCATTTTATCGGTAGTTCCTGAGCGATTTTCATAAACTTCTGCATTACAAATTCTGAAGTGTCTTTATATTTGACATACATTATGAACTTCATGAGAAATCCTTTAAGCTTTCATTCAAAAGTTCCTTCAGTTGTAACCTTTGGGAATTGCATTTCGAAAATAAGAGAAACATAGAGAATATCAATGAGAAATGGCCACAAAACTAAAAATTAGACGGAACTGTAAATAGCTTTAGTAGTAATAATAATAATAGAAATCATAATCATAATAATAAAAATATATGAGTTTTGACAGATCATTTTCGCCGTTTAGAAAATTGATAGCTACAAAGCAAAAGTCTTTATGGATATAGTAGACTAAAACCCTACATTTTTATGAATTTTAGGATGTGAATGTACACAGACAAACTTTCAGTGGCTATAATCGTATAGGAAATTTATAGAAGAGAATATTTCCACCAGTTTCGAAATCTAGGAATATGCAGCTACTTTCATCAAGTGTTTGTCAATACAAAATATTTACTTTAATTATAAAACTGGGTGGAGGTATGGGGGGTAAGAAAGAGATTTAAAAGCACATACTGAGTAAAATCTGCAGTTAATTAATCTCATTACTTATTGAGCTCAAAAATCTGGAAAGAATATTTGTATAACTCATTTTAATCTAAGTTAATACTTTTAATAGTCTTTGAAATCGAAGCTAATCAATTAGAAAGTTACATTTTTATCCGAAACTCCTAAGTAAATCATTTATTTATGAACAGTAAAATGAAGGTTACAAAATTGGTACAAGAAGTACAATAAATAAATATGAAAAAAAAAGAGAAAAGGAAGAAGATAGTGAACAAATTACTTTCTCTCTTACATTTAGTTACGTAATCTTCCTTGAAGCCACAAACCTAATTTGACTAAAATTTCTCACAATCGGAATTCCTTCTTGCAAATACTTTAGAAGAAACAACAATGTCAGTGTTTGAAGTGCATAATTAAAGACGTAGGCAGAATACTTTATGCTCAACTATTTAAAGAATTATATAAACGCTTTCAGAAAATTAAATCAGTGTCATTATATAAAACATAAGTTTCCTTTTGTGAGCTTAAACTGTTTAAGATATTAAATATTTGTCTAGGAATTTTAAAATATGGAATTATTCAGCGTCATATGTTGCTTATGCATTTTTGAAACGATTTGAGTAAAGTGAATGCACCTTAGTTTTGAGATTGATTTGATTTCTATTATTTACTTGAGAATTCCCATGGGTTATGTAATTGAAGAGTGCTTTTAAATAAAATGATAAAGAATTATCTATAAGGAATGTGAAATTAAGAAACGTCCTAGATGAATTATTATTCAGTGACGTAAACAAGTGGGATTCTCCATTAAGATTATGTGGGCTGTTTTGATAGATTTTTAGAGATGTAATTGTATCATTTTAAACTTATACACACCCAACATCACTTTTACAAAAGATGAATTGTAAATTAATATGCGGTGCTCGTTGGATAGGTAAAATACAGAGTTTTCATAAGTAATCCCAGGCAGCACATGAACTTATTGTGTTGCCTGGGATGTTCTAATTGATACTTTATTCAAAATGAAATGTATAAACGTGATTTCATAATTAAAGTTTCTCTATTGAGACCTTCGTATAGCGAAAGCCACTGGTCAGATGCTACCAAATTTGCAGAAAACCTCTAAGATGAAATGAGAGAGAGACTTCCGTGGGGGAAAAAAAGACTCAAAAAATCACCACCAGATGGCGTTTTGCAATTTTTTAAGGTGAATAAACAAAATCAGAAAATATAACAAATGAAAAATGACTAAGTGAAAAACATGGTCACTGTGGTTGCCTTTATTTGCAGTTACTACCTGAAACCTTGGAATGGCATGCTTCGTAGTAGATCACGGCGTATAACTCGAAATGTTATGCACATGTCGTATGATGCTATCCTTAAAAGTCTGACAAAAACATAAGGTTTAATCGGTAGACCAGGCCTTTTAGATATCTCCGAAGTGAGACATCGCGCAAATTCAGACCTGAATACCAACATAATGCGATATTTAAGTCCTATGTGTGTATCTACATATCTTTCAAACTAGCCCAGAATCACAAATGTGTTTTTTTCTACATAAGAAGCATATTTGAAAAAAATATAACCGCATTGAGAGCCTTTGTCAAGTAGATGATACCCGTATTTATCCATGGCAACGATATTATCCCTTCCGAAGTGCTTCAACTTCAGAATAGTTGAACGGTTTGCTCTGATGAAGCATTCCCAACATGCATTGCGAGAGGCCCACATTGCTGGTCAATTCCAGGGCAGTGCTTCCAAATTAAAGGTAATATTACCACCGATGCACTGTTATCTAGTCAAATGGGTAACACGAATGAAGTAAAATAAAAAGATGTACTCCTAACGAATGACTAAATGCTGAAAATTGTAACAAATACAGCTTCAGCAGTAAGACAGTGTTAAATGAAAAGGAAAATCCTGAAATAAAATTGTATATATCATAGAAAGTTAAACCTACCTGTATTAATAAATTTATGTAAATTCAATATTATTTTTAAGTGAATTTGAATGCAGAATTAATGTTTTGTGAGTGTTTTTTGTAATGACAGACTTCTTAGACACAAACCTTAATTGCGAAAACAGGATATAATATAATTACAGAGTAAAGTTTCACAAAATGTACGTGGAATACTACAGTATAGGTAAGTTGGAACTAGGTGTGTAACTTTTTTTATTTGAGATGTGAATGACTACAAGAACGAAGTTGAAATATTGCTAAATAATTTTTTTTTTCATCATGCATACGCTTCCTTACAGTTTCAAAACTATAGATACTCTATTTGATGAATCATGCATAAGCGTTTATATTTTTTAATTTTCAGAAATTTGAAGTTCTATTTTAAAGTCTTTATTGTTTCAATAACATTAATTCTGCAATACATTATTTTTCTTTATTAGAATTAAGAGTTATCTAAATATTTTGCATGTTTAAATGAATCAATATGTTACGCAATTCCCCCATCTCGTCTTGCAGAAACTCTTCCTAAAATAAGAGAAAGCTTTTCTTATCTTAAGAGTTTTTATATGCTTAAGGCAAGAATCTATCTTAGGAAAACGGTTTCTTGACTCATTTTCTCTAGCTTAGAATTTTTTTTTAAGATAAGGTTGATTTACATGTTTTTATAACCTTTAACAAAAAAACTGCAAGCATTTTTGTCAAAACTTTCTTTAAAAATGTTGTCCCTAATGCAATAAAAGCAGTTCGGAAAATAAATATGAATACAAAAGTTTTATTCCGTTGGGCTTCATCACTTGCAGTGGCATAGTAAAAATCCTTTTCAGTTGGTAAATAGCAAGCTTTGTTACAATCTTATATTTTAACAAAGGAAATATTTTATTTTGTTAACAACTGTGAGGAACTGTGCTGTTCTTTTACAGGAGACTGAAGATTATTTTTTTCAACTGCTGCATTTAAAATCATACATTAAGTTAATATAAATGCTAATGAATCCAAGTGTTGATTAACAATCTAGAAAATGGTGAAAAATAATTACCTGTAAAATATTAGGAGAATTCAGCATTTCATTAAACTTTAATCCATGGTACTATAAGGCATGAAAAACTTTTTATTTGTTGCATTCCTTTACGATCAGCACACCAATGTTCTCTAAATGTCAATAGACATTCAGAGAATATTGCTGAACGTTAATTGAAGTTCAGAGAACTTATTGTCCTGCCTCGGATATTCTATATATATAATTAATACTTTATTCAAAATGAAATGTATAAACATGATTTCTTTTATATATTCAGTTAGTTGAATTGTGTGACACCTTCTATATTTAATGCATGATTGGCAAATAGTACATACAGACATTTATGATGTGGCTAGAAGACTTACTCAGGCAGCTCACACAGGTTATCTGAACGACTGTCACCGTTCAGTAAGTATATCCTGTCTGGGTGCCTGGCTATTTGATTTGGCAGTCAGCTTTCAATTACTATTTAGTATTTAACATTTACAAGGGACATTCTATGTTCCAGAGGAGTTTTTATGTAAAGTCATGCCACCTGATGTGTATTACCCACACTAGTTATAAAACTAGTGCAAAAGACGTTCAAAGGACGTCTTCTGAATGTCTTTGAACTAGTTGTGCTACTAGGCTAATGAAATATTGGTGATATATATGACATCTTACTGAACGTGTTATGGAACATTAAACATTTTCAAGTATATTTAAAAGCCTAGCAAGCCACGGAACAGTTTACAAGGACTTTTAGAGTGATAAACTGTTAATCCAAGTAAATGTTTATGCGGAATATTTTTCCGATTTAAAGGGTTAAAAAAGAAAGTTGAGGGTAACACCTCATTTAATGTTTCTTTTTATGTAGTTTTAAAACAAACTACCTGGATCCATTATTAAAAAATTACTTGATTGGCCCTTTATCCTGCGATACGCAATACAGGATGCTTCAAAAAACGTCAGGTTTATCTTTATGAAAGATAAAAGGACCAAGCACTCACAATGATCCTACATAACTTAGTAGGACAGGGAAAACTGCGCCATTTTCTACCAGAAAGGGTCCTTTTGAAATATTTGCATCTATCTTTCGCAAAATATTTGCTAAACAATCACCCAATTCGTAATAGCGGGATATTTCTTAAAATACTTCTCAGTTAATTTCACAAGAGTAATCTGACTAATACTCAAACACGTGATCACTAATTGAACCCATGACAGTAACCTTTGTAGACTACAGTTGTCCCACCATTCCAGTTTATCTTTTTGAAATTTCATTTACCAAACCACCTATTTTCAAGAGAAAGAAATACATTTTAAATAGAAATAGCGAAACTTGAAGTATTCCACCTGATTGATGTCTAAGAAGAAGCAATAGCCCCTTTCTGCTGTTTAAAAACGGTAATTTATCTGTAAGACTGTCAACAAAGCAGACTTCGTTATCAGCCAGCAATACCCTTAAATCTGACTTTTTCATTTGAAAAAGGTTATTACTCTGAGAAAGAGTTTATACTATTTTTATACTTTCGCTGCAGATTGTTTCTTCAGACTAAAGCGTAGGTCTGACAAAGATGGATTAATACTTGCAAGATAGCTCAGGGAAGGAGAATTTATTAAGCTGTTACTTCGGCAGAGGATGAGGTACGATAAAATATGACCTAAGTGAGAACGAAGCAGATTTTTCTTATAAATCTTATAAAGGGAAAACTTTGATCTTGAACAACGCGATTAGACGATTAAGAACAATGCTACGTCATGAAAGAAAGTAAGAAACACTGAAAGATAATTTTATTTCTGTTACCATCAATTTAATTCACGAAATTCTTTTTACCAGGCAAAAAGCATTTTAACCTTCAGATTAATCCATTAAAGCGTGGAATTACAAAAGTTAATGTATTAAAGCGTGGAATTATAAAGATTAATCTATTAAAGCGTGGAATTATTATTTACGTAACACTTTAAAACTTAGGAACTGTAAATTTGAAAAGAAATGCACAATCTCATAAAAAAATTAAAAAACTTTCAATAAATTATTTTCTTATGACTTTATTCAAATACATGACAGGAAAAAAGTTATTTAAATATGTCCTATCATTAGAGAAATTTTTAAAAATCATAATCAATAAAAAGCAGCTAGCTATATTTGGTGTCACTATTTATTATTAGCATGCTTTAATAATTCATGCCAGTTTATTATTTGTATCTGTATATCTATCTATTTATGTACAGGGTATCCTAAAACTATTGGTAAATTTAAGGGGAGATAGGGCACATAATAAGGAAATATAATCACGTAGCAAAGTGAGGTCAAAAACGCCGTTTTCAGTTATCTGTTAATAATAACTTAGGGGAAAATGTTGAAGTATTCGTTGAATTTCCTAACCAAGTTACATATACAATAGGCTTGTCTCCAAAAAACTGTTCCATGAAATGAAATATAATTTATAAGCTATCGATTTTGGTCACGAATTTTTTGTGAATACATTAGTTTTTGGGAAACAATGGCCGGGCGTTTCACTATTATTTCAGGACTTCTTCCGAAATGATCATTAACAACTACTTGAAGACGACGTTTTCGACCTCACATTGCTGTGTGATTCTTATTCCTTATTATGTGCCCCAATTCCCCTTAAGTTTTGTACCAATAGTTGTGGGATACCCTGTATGTTATAAACTGCCTATATATATATATATATATATATATATATATATATATATATATATATATATATATATATATATATATATATATATATATATATATATATATATATATATATATATATATATATATATATATATATATATTAAAATAAATCTTATAAACGTATATCTGAGTAATGCATCTTTTACCGACCGATAGATGTTGCAAATTTCCAGTTAAATTTACACAGAACAGTTATAATTTAAAAAATTAATTTATTCCTAAAATAACCTTTTGTAAAAACCAAGCTTCTATTTTAATATTAACCACAATATCAGTTAACGAGATTTTCCATTCTGGTTTCTTTTATGACGCGCTCCTTCTGAAATTTTAATTAAAACTTTCTGATTAGAGTTTCATAAATAAATTTTTCTGTATCTTTTGCAGTAACTTTATTTCTTTCCTTCTTTCGGTTGTCCTTGAAACTGTGTCTGGCATTGATTGATTAACGTTAACTTGTTACTGCAGAAAAGATTGATTAATGCTAAATGATAAATATGAGTTTTTTAAATATTATCCTGGAGCCATGCTTGACTTCAATAAACACTAAAGAGAGATGTAGAAGAATGATCTTGGTTTGGTGGATGTTATATTATGGACATTAGTTTTGTTTTTATGTAACAGTGATTTTAATATCTAGATAGATACGTTTTAGACATGTTGCACTGACACAAAGGATATAATTTGTGTTTTATAAGTTTTTGAAGCGGAGATTTTCTTTTTTGATGTGATGTATACTGTTTTGTTTAATTATCTTTCACAAATGTAAATCAATATTAGTGTACTTTTGGTTGATTTAAGAAAAAAATAGTTAAGAAATGATGTTTTAACTGTAGAAAGATGTATATAGAGTTTCTGGCCATATAAACGTGACCCCTCCCCCCCACTGAGTATATATAATTTATACTTTCTGAACATGTACCACATAAGGAAATTATCGCAATCATTGAAAAATTCGATTGCGAGATTTTGATGCATTTACACGTTTCGAGGTAATCAGAATTAATTTATGCTATTTTTACGGTGGTGTATGTATGTATGTATATACGTATGTGTCTGGGTGTGTGCATGTGAATACAATAGCTCCTAAACTGTGCTTTCGAAGAGTTCAAATTTAGTTTATATATTACAGACTATCCTTGGACGGCCGGTATTGATTTTGGTGTGTTTAGGAAGCAAAATGTTTTTACATGGTTACAATCTTCTTCAAATGTATAATTAGAATACATTTGACTAACCTGCATTTACCCCAATATAGACACCTTAATGGTCACTAATTAATATTCCCACTGAATAAACAGTAGGATTGGCCATTTCTCGACAAATATAGAAGATATCTCCAATCTGTTCAGCTTTAGGACGTATCCTTTGGCACCAAACTTGGCGATAAATCACGAAAAATAGCCAACCTTGATGACTTCCTGATATTCCGCAACCATCTGGAAACCCTTTAGACAATGGTTTAAAAGAAGGTACTTCAACTTTACTTATACTGCTTGAAAAGCAAATCGTCGTCGACAAAAAAAAAAAAAAAAAATGAAGCTTGAAATTTGAATTTTCATTTTGTCCGCAGCATTTACAACTTTTCTTCAACACACTAAGTAAGATTAACCGAATTTTAATGCTTCCACAATTTAATATAAAATGACACGCTTCTGCTGCTGTGAGTTATGGAAGCATTTATCAGAACTCTCTCCCATTCACCACTGCTACATGCCAACCTGTCGTTTTGAATTAAAACAAGACAGTTCATAAATTATCCCAGTGACATTGAATGCATGTCAAAATATATGGCACATTAGACTGCCTGAAATATTTTACGCTCCAGAAAGTTCACAAAGGTATATGCCGATGTAGCAGAGAGGCTATTATTCAATATGCTCTTCTGAATCAAATCCTGCAGAAATTTCCTTCCTTTGTGCTCGAGATAAATGAGTTATTCGAATGTATATCAGGAAAGCAACTCGAATGAAAGGGTATTGTTAAAGCAACAGTGTAAATTTTGCTAAATGTTAATGTAATGTTACGGAAACTATATTTAAGGGCTTTTAACTAAAAATCACAAAAAGTCCATTTCTTTCTGTTTTTCAACTAATTTTTAAATTCTTCCTTTCAAAATATATTCAAATAACAATAATAATAGTAATAAATTAATTTATTTACTTCTAGGTTGTAAAATCTTTAAAAAAATTAAAAATCTTTAAGTATAGTTAAAACATACATATAAAGCACTCTTACCAATTATTTAATTCAGACGTAAGATACTCCTCTGCTAAAACCATCTATGTACAATTGGAAATTCCTTGTAGTAATAAAAACTGTCACACGAAATATATTTACACATTATACTTTAATGCTATAAAATCTGACCATCTAGAGTGAGTTTGAAAATTAAAAAAATGGTGCTACATATAAGGAATTTGGAGATGCTTTATCGAAATGATATGTTAAAAATGCATTTTATAATTACGTATTAAGAACTATCTATAAATTAAATACAAAATGCATGCATAAATTTATTTGCTATATTATTGAAAGTAATTGTTTGTAAAAAGTAAAAAGAAAATAAAAATAAATAAATAAAAGACTAACTAATAAAAAGATAGTATTAAAACATAAAAGGAAATAATTAAAAAAAATTAAAAATTTTACTAACTTAAAACTCACAAATTGGCAAACTAAATGCGAGTAGAATTATCATTCGAAAAATACATTTGTACTCTACTTTTAAAGTACTTGTAAAATAATTTTTATCTTTAAAAAATCACAAGTTAAGCGTATACAAAACCACTTGTAGTTTAAAAGAGAAAGTTTATCAATAAAAAATGCTTATAAAACAAACTGCACAATTAAAATCAGTCCAAACTGTGATGATAAATTCAGCATTATTTTACAATTTAAAGCGTAAAAGAAAATATTAAAATGAGAGAGACGAACTTAAATAATAAACTCACACACACACACACACACGCGTACAAATATGAAAAGAGCGGCTCCAAAATAACTTTAAAGAAATGGGTTGTAGAAAGTGCAATGTAACCCAAACAAAGTACAATGCAACTTAATTTTGTATGCGTAATTTTTATTTATTTTTTAAAGCACCGCGCATTTAATGTTAAAATTATTTTATGCTGTAGAAAACATATGGGTGGATCTTCATATATAAATATTTTAAATTTCATTAATTAAGACCCGTTAAAAGTGAAGTATTTCTCAGAAAAAATATATTAAAAATGTTTTTTAAAGCCCTCTTTGTGAGCATTCGTTTGAATGAAATCAGTTTTTCCTTCTGATAAAAAAAATAATTTATGCTTGTCACTTAAGAATTTCAAAATTAATAAATTATACAAGTTTCAGTGGACTGATCTGTGTAGTTTTTGCAAAATTCCTTTCAGGTGTAATCGTTTTTATCGCATTCTCTAATTTTTGGAAATGCCTGTAGCTAAAATTAAAATTCTGTCCTCAATTTCTGAACAGTGGTGAATTTCTTAAGTAAAATCCCCGAAAAAGTGAATCCTTCATATATTATTTGGCACGCTTTAATAATTTGTGCAAAACCAAATGCATTGAACATGAAACAATAGTAAAAAAGTTGAGTAATGCTTATGTAATATTTTTGCAACTAACAATAAAAATATTAAAATTAGTTGGGGCATTATATATTCTATCGTACAGTTAAAGATTTAAAAATTAAAAAAGTAAAGGGCTATAAAAGGGTAAAAAATTTTATTAATTCTTATAAAATATACAAAAATCATTTAATAGATGTATATCAGTTTAAAAATATTATTATACTACTTATTTTGGTACTACCATCATTTTTTATTATTATGCGGATAAAGAAATTACACATTTCATCTTAACTTTAAAATATGTTTCCTTTCAAAATATTCTGTTGTGGCTTAAAATTCTAGTATCATAACAATACAATATGTTTTTACTGGCGTGTGTAGCTCAAGATGAAACCGTCTCATATCGCTAAGAATAGTTTACAATAAATTCTTTTGAAACGAAAAATGAAAAAAGAAAAAGAAAAGAAAACTAAAAAGAATCTAAACATGAAATATGTCGTGAGCAGATGACGTTTTCTATTCGATGGTAAAATAACATTTTATTGTATTTTAGATTGACAAAACGAAGTTTTATTATTTTAGTCCCACTTTTTCGGTTAGAAATACAGAGTGTTTCACTTCCTAAAATTGAGAATATTGATAAAATTAACTTAGGAAGATAAGATTGTTTTTAAAATTGGATGATGCTTATTATTTCAAATGCATTCGTAAAATAAGTCTAAATTTGTGTTTCAGGGTTTAATTCTTCAACGCCAGGTGGTTGCAACCTGAAACTACCCACTTCCAGTGCTTTCACTGATAGAGGCAAAATGGTTAAATGGTCTCAACACGAAAAAGTGCAATCGTTGCCATTCCTTGATTTCTATATCGATATGAAAATGGTTGCAAAGCTTTAAATTTAAAACGTTTGCTTTTAGGAAGTAAGCAAACACAAAAATGTAATGGAAATTTAAAAAAGCTGAACATTAAAGCCGATTTTCTTTTTAGTAACTGATTTCTCTTTTCTTAATTTATTTTTTGTTCTCTTTTTAAGAGTGACACAGAAATAAAATGCAAGAACGCTTTACAAAAAACAAGAAATATTTTTCGATCTAACCTCAGAATTAAAACATGGAGACGAATATTTTCCCAAAAGATAATTAAAAGAAATTGAAAATCTGCAGGAGAATACTTGGGTTTCGAGAAACTAGTTTATTTATCAATTAGTTATTTTACTTCTACTTTTGATTTGATCTATGTTGCATCGTCCCCATATGCACAGATTTTCCTTGGGAAGGTAAGTAGCTTACTAAGCATCAATAAGTAAAGTTACGATTGATTTACACAGGATGTTTAGGTTTTATATGTTCATACTTGCTTTTAACTTTTGTGAAAGCAAAACATAAAACATTCACTAGAAGAAAAAAAAGAAAAAAAAAAGCTAGCACACACACATACAAAGAAAAAGAGCACTATGGAATCAATTTTGGGTTGATAATGAAACAGATATTATTTCACATACTCAGAATAGTAACTTCAATAATAATATATTTTTTATTCTTTTGAAAATATCAGTCAATTCTCAATCAGTCTTGAGAATTGGAGTTTACTCCTACAAAATAAAAGATTTTTTATTTAAAAAAAAAGTATATTTATTGGAATTAAAAGGAAATAAAAAATTTGTTGTATTATTTAGAATCTTCATCATGCTCATAGTTTCTTATTAGTCATGTACCCTGTTAACTCAACGGTTAGCTAATTTTTAGCTTAATATTTTATTTTAATATCAATGCTAATGTATTTAAAGCTATTTATATTGAAATTAGACAATCACGCTTTGCAAAGCTCTCTTTCATTATCCCTCTTATTTTTTTTCTCTTCTTCTTTTTCTTTTATGAATAAAATTGTGTAAAGGAATTATGTAAAGGAATTATTTCTTTTATGAATAAAATTGTGTAAAATTATATTCCTTGTGAATCTTGTGATTTGGGCTATATTGGTCAGACCAGAAGAGCTCTCAAATTTAGGCTCAAAGAGCATGAGAGATATGTCTCTAAGCACGAACTTTCCAAATCTTCTATTGCCTCACATTGTTGGAATTCCAATCATCGATTTCAGTTTTCTAAGGCTAAGATTTTGTGCACTCCTCAGTCTTTGTCCCATCTGGATTTTTTGGAAGGTTTTTCCATTACCCAGCACTTAGATCGTCTTGTGAACGATGGTTCTTCCGTTCCTTTCGTTCATTCTGCTTGGAAGTTGCTGTTGTAAGGTTCTTTTCACTTTCTTCGTCTCCCCCCCCCTTTTTTTTTCCCTGTTTCTTTAATGTGTATATACGTGTGTTACTGTCTTTCGTTTTCGTTTTTATTTAAAAAAAAAAAAAAAATTATTTATATATATATTTATTGTGCTGTCCTGTTCGTGGTTTAATAAAAAAAAAATTAAATAATTAAATAAATACGTGTGCTATTTGTTTTTTGTTTGTTTGTTCTGTTTTCTCTTTTTTGTGTGTGTGTTTGTACTTGTGTGTTCCCTTTTTTATAATTTTTCTTTATTCCTTTTTTATTTCTGTATTTTTTGTGCTTCTTTCCTTTCCTTTTTTATCCCCCTTTTTTAATTTTTTTTTTCTCTCCCTCTCCGTGGTTTTGTTCGACTTTTCTTTGCCCCTTGTGGCAACTTCTTGCTTGTTTTTTTCTCTTTTCAGTTCCCTGTGTGCTTTACGTCGAAGGGCTTGGACTGAAGAAGTTCAAAACAATTTTTGAACGAAACGCGTATCCTTTTTCCTTTTACTTCTTATGTGTGTTTTTTACAAAGTTTTTTATTTCCTTTATCGTTTAACACCAGTATTTTGAGTGTTTTTTCAAAATTGTGTAAGTTAAAATAGAAATCTAAAACAAATTATCTTTTTCTCAACATTAGTGTCTTATATTCTTCTCATTCTAATTTCATATTTTGCACCTTAAAAGTAAAATCAATGCGCAATAAAAGAGAATAAATTGAAAAAGGCTATTAGAAAAATTATATTTACGTTATACACGCATTAAGTTATTTTCAGCTTAAGGCGTGTCATCAAGATCACGTTTTATCTCTCTCGTCTCCTGCTGTTTAAATAAAAGAACAAACTTTTGCCGACTATTCATGTACACCCAACTGTTTGTCAAGTGCAGCCTTAGAAGGATATATATAGGTTAAGCACAGCTTGACGATATAAGCTTGGATTTTATGTCATACAGTAAAGAAAAAATTATTATATTTAGCTTTCTTTAATTCGACATTTTTTCGGAAGTTTTTACAAAACTGTATAAATGCACACAGTCCTACAAAACCCACTCAAATTATATTTCATTTAATTTTATAAAGTTTATTAATTACCACAAATCTTGAATTGAAATTTTTTCAAAGGTTGGATTTGTTGAAAATTTTAACCCTTTCAAATTCCATTAAAAAATTCTCACTGAATTAATTTTTTTCATAATAGAGATTAAATTTATAATTTAAAAATAAAATAAAATAATGTTGATTATTAAATGTTTGAGGAAAATTAGTTTTTTTTGCGCACAAATTAGAACATCTATTCTGTATAATGGAATTTTTATGTTCTTAGTTGCGAACAGAGGATCTGAAAGGGTTAATTATAAATATTATTAGATGCTATTAGCAATGGTTTTTTAAATAAAATTTTAATGTTTGCTGTAGATTGGCTATGGATTGGGTAAATAAAATTTTTGTTTTACGATTCTATTGTGTGGTTTTTGGACTTGCCGTGTTTTTCACTACTTTATAAAACTCGTAAACGCATTATTCTGATATCGCTTACTTTGGCGCTGTATTTTATGATAAAGATACTCCGCTGGATGGAACTTGCACATTGTGTAGCTTGCACACCTTTTTCGTCCATGTTAACGTTCTTCAGCGTTTCTTCAGTGTTACTGTTTACTGAATTTGCAGTTGGTCGGTTGAGTTAAGAGAATTTTTTGAAGTAAAACTTCTTTCGGCGCAACTAGGGAGTAACTCAGAATTTTTTTTGACGGAAGTAACGCTCCGTAAAGGAAGTGACGTATATGTCATATACTCCACGCCAAGCGCGCGGCAAAAGAAGAACCACAGAAAAACCTACCTTTTCGACCGCTCCGTGTAAAAATACGCGGAACCTGTTAGGGAAAGAAACGGCGAGGAAAACAGTCAAGAGCCGTATCTTTGAGACATCAATCTTTATTTATACATCAATAAGCGGTTTGAAGGTACATCCAACATAATATTTTACATGTAATCCCAACCTCACAGGAGGTTCTGGATAATCCTTATTTTTAGATGAATAATATACATGGTTTTGGAAAAGCACAAAGAAATGGAACCTGCCTGCAATCGAACCGGAACAGTAGATGGAAATGTCAGTTTAAGAACACTTTTCCTGGATTCTAACGCAACTTCCAGACAAAACAACGGTTTAAGAACAATGGGATGGAGCACCATAATTAAAGGGACAGTGGCTACAAACTAACCTAAACAGC
This sequence comes from Cheiracanthium punctorium, assembly GCA_038373885.1. NCBI lineage: Eukaryota > Metazoa > Arthropoda > Arachnida > Araneae > Cheiracanthiidae > Cheiracanthium > Cheiracanthium punctorium. The sequence goes on along the minus strand of JAWZYV010001322.1, from coordinate 654,296 downwards.
AGAGGGAAATTTTCGTTTAACTCTTTGAGGCGCAACCCTTTCCCAATGCTGAAAAAAGGGCAGCCGTTGCCATCGAACGACTTAACTACCAGCAAGACGGCGGACGATCGAAACGTTCATCGCGTGCCACAGATCTAGAGACCCTTTTTTGACGCAGCTGGCTGTGCCGGCACAAAAGGGTCTCTAGATCTGGAGCACGCGATGAACGTTTCGATCATCCGCCATCTTGCTGGTAGTTAAGTCGAGCGATGGCAACGGCTGCCCTTTTTTCAGCATTGGGCAATCCATCAACTGTTCTCGCATTCTTCCATTTTTCAGCAGATGTCAGTGCTGTTAAAAACAATCGTGACAATTTTTTAAGGGGAAATGACGGGCTAAAAAATAAAGGATTCTCGTGGAGCTGTGTCACCCGCAACTATTTTTATAGAAATCAATATTCTTCGTGACAGGCAACAGTCAAAACGTCAGAGTTTGGTGTTCTCAGAGCGGGAACACTGCGCGTTAAAGGGTTAAGAACACTGTTGGAGGATCATACTTCGATCCCACGAAGGTAAATTTAGAGGAGGGGACACTTCTCTTAGAAAGTTGGATAACGCCGTTGTTGCAGACAGATGGCGCTACGCACACTGAGTAACTGCGCATCTTCTACTTCTGCGCATCTCAGATTGTTTATATTTCCATCGAGGCGAAGTAAATGGAGATCGTTGAATAAGCATAACTTCAAAAAATTAAACACATAGACTTATGAACGTGATATATAGTAATTACTGGCTTCAGACGTGTTTTAATTACACAATTGTCTTATTATACTATTTCATAATGAATAGGCAATAATTTCGAAGCGAAGTGATATCATTATTTGTCAAATGCCAGTTACATTGAATCTAACTAACTAAACTCCTAAATATTACGTGTGTCATGTCTGTTATTATTTTGCCCAAAATCTGTTTTAAGAAATTTTAATAAATTTAGAAGAATGTAGTTTGTGTGAATGCAATATTTATAATGATATATATAGTGTAATGATATATATATTTATATATAGTAATGATATATATATTTATAATGATATATATACAACGATTTAAGAACACTGGTATGTAACACCACAAAGAAAAAAAACTGGCTGCAAACGGTTAAAGAACAAAAGAAAAGAATAACAAATGGACAGTCCGTGGATTCTAACCCAACCTCAAGACGGAGCAAGCAACGGTTTAACACGGGGATGGAACACCACAAGGAAGCCGACCCTGGCTGCAATCAATCCCAAACAATAGACAGAACCTGCAGTTTAAAAACACGGATACAGTATAATAATTCGAAAACTACCAGCAGACGAAATCAACGCTTAAGAACACTGTGATAGAAAAACACAAAAAAAAATTACACTATCTGCATTCGAACCCAACAAACAGAGGAAAACAACAGTTAAAGAACACAGTTAAAGTATAATACTAGACTATGGACATGCCCCCTTCAAGCCCAACCTCCAGACGGAACAATGGTATAAGAAAACAGTTAAAGAATAACGCTACAATATGGACACTTCCTGGCTTCTAAGTAATTATCATGAATTACCAATGATTCTTACTGGAGATTTTAATGTTACTTTTTGCTATCAAGAATCTCAGCCGTTAGTTGATTTAAAAAAAAAATTGATCTAACAATGAATACTTCTCGACTTCAATCAACAACGCGTTTCGGTACAACGATAGATGCTGTATTTTCAAGAAAAGTAGTAAATTTAGAGAGTAAAATTGATGTTTCACATTATAGTTACCACAAACCTATCATTTCATACATAAAAAATTACGATGACATTCAAGTACCTATTTCCAATGAATAATATGAATATAACATTTATAAAATCTTTGTAAAGTACATGAATAATAAATATAATTAAATTATAATATGATATTTATTTTAAGTTAAAGTTTAATCATTTTAGTAATATGTGTTGTAAACGTCAAAGAAGTTTTACTTCTATCGCGCGTAAAGATTACACCACGCACTCACTTTTTTTTTTTTTTTTTTTTTAAGTTTTGAATGAAAGTTGCGTTTTCATAATGCTATCCACCCTTTCTAAGACATGTCACCAACTCTCTTCTAACTCAGCTAAGTTACAATGTGAAGTATAATGCGATATGCTATGGCTCAGTGTATTGCAGTTTATTTTACGAGGAATTCAACGGTATTTTAGACAGAAATATTTTAGATAGTGTATTATAATTTTTTGAAGATATTACTGCTCTATTAGAAAATATTATTAACACTCAATGTATGAAAAGTTTGATGGAATTGTCTTAGGGAGTACTATGAACATAATCAATTAATTAAACCATACTGCTGTTTTAAATCCTAAAAGATGTTCACATGTAGTTTTATCTCGTAGTTCATAGCTCATACGGTTGTTGCTTGAGGCGTATGCTGCCACCCCAGAAACGGCGGCTTTTGCATCTATTATTTCGGGACAGGTGATGATTTTTTAAACGCACCTCACCACTTCTCCAAACTTTTGGAGAAACCGAGCAATGCGCTGTGTCCTACTGGAGATCGCAGAGTAGATTTATTTCTATGTTACAGAAATCTTTTTAAAAATTACTGCATTAATATTTTAACTTATCGAATTTTATTCCTCATTTTCTAATTCTTAATAATTTGTATTATTCCTTTATCTTAAAAATCAAACGACTATTGCTACAAAAGTTAGTATTTAACGTATGTTTTTGGACGTCTTTCAAGCAGTGTTTAACCGCCTTTATTTATGCATAATTTGAAATGAGTTTAATCGGCAAAATCCAGATTTGAGATGTTTTCATAAATTCAAAACTGACCAAGTATAAAAAAGAGGAAAGAAAGTGAGAATCACAGCTAGCACATTATCCTCTTAGATTTTAGCCTTTACAAAAAGAAATGGCAAATCGCATAACATACTAAAAATAGGATAAAAAAAACAATCCCTCAAATAATATTATTTGGCGAGTTCGGCTTAAATAAAGCTATTCCGGTGTAAACAAGGATTGGCTGGAGATAGCTTTTGCAAACAAAATAAGAAAAGCTTAACATACTGCAAAAAAATGAGATTTGAAGTTTTTCCAACGATATCCTATTACAATTTTCTTCTGTTGTAGCGGATTTGTTGTTTATATTTAATTTATTTTACATTACAGATAAAACGATACATAAAATAATTCGAGATATTTTATTTCAGCCTTGAACTGCTGACATATAGTTTAAAAAATTAAGTAATTTAAGAATAAAAGTTAAGTAATAATAATATTGATTATTATTATTATTAATGCAATCTAAATTTTCGTATGCAAGAATGTAGTTAAGTAGAGTCTAATATAGAATTAATTGTTAACAAATTACACTGAAAATAATTTCAATTAATTGGTAAAGCCAGATTATTTTATTGTCAGCTTTATTAATATCAAGTGTTGCATACAGAGTTGCCAACTACTCCGGAATATAACTAACCACTTTTTGTAAACAGTAATTTTTCTGAAATTTTTTTTTCGAAATGAGAATCCGGCCACGCCTTTAACTTCGAAATTTTGAAATAATTAAGGCCAAGCGTTTCTGTTTCAAACATTATATAACATTATTATCAAACATTATTACAACATAATCATATTACAGAGCAGTTGGTAACTTTGAGCATATATCATAAACAATGCAGCTATAAAAATTATATTTACTAAAGGTGTATTTTACTTAAGATTCTAGGTATATTAAAATTGCTAGAGTAATAATAGCCATTTAACAGTACGTTTTAAATTAATACCCATGAAAGTATTTATTCAGAAGTAGAATATCAAGCAAGGTTTAACAAGCTAAAATACAGCGATACTGGTGCATATTCGTATTTAACGTTATTGCTCGAAAGCCTTAATGTTCACGTTTCCTAGTTTCCGATGTTTCATATATATATATTAAAAATAAATTAAAATATTTTTAATATAAATATATTAAAAATAAATTGTGAATTTTCTCATTTTGTAATGTTAATTTGTAGTTAAATAAAGCAAGAAAGGTCATTTATATTAAATTAACTTCTGAATAACCCTTTAACGCGCAGTGATCCCGCTCTGGAAACACCAAACTCTGACGTTTTGAGTTGCCAGTCGCGAAGAATAGATTTGATTTCTATAAAAATAGTGGCGGGTGACATAGCTCCACGAGAATCCTTTACTTTTTAGCACGTCATTTCCCGTAAAAAATGGCCACGATTATTTTTAACAGCACTGACATCTGCTGAAAAATGGAAGAATGCGAGAACAGCTGGATAGATTGCCCAATGCTGAAAAAAGGGCAGCCGTTGCCATCGCTCGACTTAACTACCAGCAAGATGGTGGACAATCGAAACGTTCAACCGTTTTTTGACGACAGCTGGCTGTGCCCGGCATAGCCAGCTGTCGTCAAAAAAGGGTCTCTAGATCTGTGGCACGCGATGAACGTTTCGATCGTCCGCCATCTTGCTGGTAGTTAAGTCGAGCGACGGCAACGGCTGCCCTTTTTTCAGCATTGGGAAAGGGTTGCGCCTCAAAGGGATAAGGAAACTTTTTTAACTGACTGACATGCATCATAAAATTAATACAATTTTAAAATAATGTCATTCAGTAACAATCTTTGACGTATGGTTATTACTCTCATACATTCCAATTAAAACATATAATTTAACACGAAATAAATGTGCAAAAATTTCACTTATTTCAACAATTATTCAAGAATTATACAGGGTGTCCCGAAAACACACCTAGGCTTTTATTATTTAAATATCGATCATAGACATATACAATAAATTACAAAGTTACTCAAAAGAGGTACAGTCATTTAGGTTACCGATTAAAATTTTCAGGAGATTAAATTGAAGAAAACACAAAATTTAAATTTTTATGAAGCCCCGTGCGAAAAAAAAAAAAAAATACTGGTAAGTGATATGCGTCCCATCCATTATTGAAGTGATGCACTAAGTTTCAGCCTTTCATCATAAAAAGCCTCAGAGATATGTTTAAACAAAGTGGGTGAGGTGTTATACAATACCAATAACAGCAGCAGTAGTATGTATTTATGCAATAATTGTTTTCATTTGTAATTAGAGCGCGACTTTTAAAACGCGATTGTCGGATGTGATTTTTGTCCTTCGAGATCCATTGAAAAATGAGTTGTCAGCATATATTTATTTTTATATCTCGGACACTTTTTAGTATAAAGTGATCAAGTTTTGCACATCACTATAATGTACAAAAGGAATGACTATGCTTAATATAATACTCGAGGAATAAAACACTCAGTGTTTTTGGAACACCTCGTATATTTATATGAACTTATATTTATATACTTCCTCGTATATTCTTTGATGTAATCTATTTTAATCAGCATAATTCTGTTTTCTTTGCAGTTCAAAATATGCAAAATATTCTGAAGGAGCCAAATATTTTCTATCTAATATTCAACGAATTCCCTTTATTTTATATTTGAGAACGATGCAATAATACTTTCCTTTCCTAGCAAAGTGATAAAGATCAAAGCTTTAAATTTTCTTCAATCATAATGTCAGTTCGATAGAAATTTGATTTTCTTTCTTATCACGATGAAAAGAAAAGACTTATTCCAGGAAGTATGTTGCTCGAAACAAAATTTAGCTAGGCATAAAAATCTTCAGAATTTAAGTGGTATCTAGTGTAATCAGGTTATGCTCCGCACAGTAAAAAACCAATTGTAATAATAAAAACATGATACACAAGTACTTATTTGTTTTATAGTTGAGCATTCTCAAAACAGCAAAAAAGGTAAATAATGTCCAAAAGATCGATTGTGAAACATTTTCCAACTGTTGCCAGGAAAAAATTTCAGGGAGAAATCGATAGGTGTAAAAGGCTGGCATTTTAATTTGGCAGTAGCAATTTTGATGGTTATATTATGCGACAAATAACTTATTTAATGTTTCTATGTTATCTACTTATGTTACTCCATGTTATCTACTTATTTGTTTTATAGTTGAGCATTCTCAAAACAACAAAAAAGGTAAATAATGTCAAACAGATCCATTGTGAAACATTTTCCAACTGTAGCCAAAAAAAAAAAAAAAAAAAAAAACTTATTTAACGTTTCTATGTTTAATGGAAATGCAACTGGAGCCGATGATCATGCGATTAGTTCGGAATGCGAGGAGGTTTTAGGCGTATGCAGAGTTGCCACCGGACAAGGAAAAACTGAAAAACTTTGAACAGCCAGAAAATCTTATTTTAACAGGGAAAAGTCAGTAAAATTGCAAATTTTTGTCTGAAAAAAAGGAAAAATATCTGAAATCTGCATTTATAAATAATTTTTCATTTACCATATCACTGGAATGAGCTAAATATGAATTGAAGGTTAAACAAACTGCTTCCTTATTTTTTTAAAAACTAGGCCCTTTCCAAAAGTTCGTTGGCCGTTGGTTACGGCAAAGTTACACGAGGACAATCTACCTAAAGAGGGCCGTACTGGTTATATTTTCATTGACATAAAAGAATGTTATATGTGTTCATTAAAGACATTGGTGATCCATGGACTACAGAAAATAGGAACCTTTTTAGTAACCGTTGGGAAGAGAACTTTTCTAAGGGGCTCCATCTCATATTCACATACATCTATCACACAGGCTACACAGGCTCTATCATATTCTCATAAGAATGTCATCTAGATTCATTACAAACAGTGGTGATCCATAGACTATAGAAACTAGGAAGCTTTTTAGAAACCATTTAAAATATTTATAAATATTGCACACATTATTTCCTATAAAGGAAAAGCGTTAATAGCTTGCCCAAAACTAATAAAAATTCCAATCATATTTATGGATTTATAAAACGTACAAATAAGGTGTTTAAACTAAATTGACTTCATAAAATTTTTCATCAAACTAGGAAAGTTGTAAAGGCAATAAAATAAAAAAAGGTAATTAAAATTTGAAACACTTTATATTTTGAATACGAGCTAAAGTGCTACCTAAAGCGTATCATAATCCATGCGTCGTCTTAATACAAATTTGCAGAATAAACAAATGAAGTTTGCTTTTCTTAACATTGTAAATCGGCTTTCATTAAATTTGTTCTTTCCAACAGAATAAAAGTTAGATAAAAAATGAATTCAAAAGTACCATCTTCATTTAAGATCAGTTTTTGATAATACATTCACAGGTATCAGCCATTTAAACCAAATTTAGTATTTTTAAAGCCCTTTTTATGAAAAATGCAAATAAATCACTTTGTTTCAGTGTTATACTTTAATATAATTTACAAATGTCAAAACCGCTTGAAATTTTTAAAAAGCAACAAAGTAGTCAGTGGTGATAAAATGAAAGCTTCCAATAAAGCCCGCCAAAAGAATATACCATATATCTATAAATTTATCTACTTATAAATAAATATCAACCATGTTTCATATTTTATTTTATTTCTTTTTCTATCAAGAACCAGGGATTGGGAAAATACAGTACTTTATTTTATAAGAATCTTTTTCTGGCGATTTTAAATGAGTATCATTTTTTTTTTTCAGTACATGTAATTCTAAAGAGCTCGAAAAACAAAGAAATACTTCAGAGAATGAATAATTTTTATATTTTCATTCTTACAATTTAAAAGAAAGAAATAATAAAAGTACAAAACCTTATGAGGATGATAAAAGATCACTGCTAAAAAGAAAGCTGTACCAATAAATCGGTTTCACCTAGATTATTTGTGCTTCCTCGTAAAAATAAAGGCAGGAGAGTTTTTATTATCTTTCGCGACATAAAATAGGCGAGTTTGGCCTTTTCAAGGGAAAAGAGAGTTATAGAGTTTACGAGCTATCACATTTACTTTGTTGGACGAAAATAGATTAACAGTATTTGCTGTGTGCTTAAAAATAAAAACGTACATTCCCAGAGCGTCATTGTGTTTAAGGACAAAAATGATTAGTTTGGATTTGCGAAGATTTGGACTGTGATAGGCTATTTCATTCGTAATAATTTCAGAGAAAATAATGATAAAGTCATTGTTATTAAGAGGCCCCTTTTGGCATCTTCGAACAAAGTAATATTTGTTCCTTAGTATATTGGACCTATATTTTGTGTAAGAACAACGAATGATATGAAGAAAAATGCAGCTAAAAGTATGTTATGTAGTTTGTGAGAAACATACTTTCAACTGTTAAAAGTACATTTTTCTCGTGCAAGTAATTTAAAAACAGTATATACAAATGAAATGAGATACTGTGTTATTAAGAAATATTCATCTATGATTAGATTTTTACAAGTGAAAATATACTGATATGAAAACAAAATAACAATTACTTCATTTATAAATGGACAAAGGCAGTTATAATGTTTTGTCTTGGTTCCTTCAAATACTGACAGCATTAAATAATTTTCCAAATGTTACACACAATGTGCCTGCCAGATACTAGAAGTGGATAACAGAGTTCATCTATTTTGTTTGTAATGTAGGAATGACTCAAGCTTAACTCATTTATAACTAAGGTCCATTTTTTTTTTGGGATGGCATTTTCTGTATCAGTCGAAAACGTTATTTATTTTTCCTAGCCTTAATTATTAAGTATTGAACCTCAACTCCACGAAATAGTTTAACAATAGCCGCCTCCTGTGACCAGTTGGTTCGCCATCTTAATAAATCTTGTGTTTCTCACCGGCTTCCTTGGCACTGAAATATCTCATTCTGAATGGAATTTAAAATTAAGATGATTACAAACAGGGGCGGCCCTAGGGTAAGTGGCGCCCCCAGCCAACGTAAAAAAGACATCCCCCTTTTATGCTCTACTTAGTTTTTGAGTTCGACATGACGCTCCTTCGAAGCCGGCACCCTGATCTGATGATTACCTTGCTTACCGTGTCGGACAGCCCTTCGTTACAAAAATAAAATGGTTTAATAGTAAAAACCTACAAAAAGGAACAAATTATTTTCGTCTTATATTAATTATGATGAGCTTCTACATATATTGGCCGTTATCAAAAAACCGCAAGGGAAGAAGAAAAAGTAAGAAAATCTCAAACACTGTCAGATTTTAAATACGCACTAAAGTGTTACATATTAAAAGCGTATCATAATCCATGCGTCTTCCCTGTTTTCTTTCTTTATTGCATTAAATTGGAAAGTGTATCATTATTAATGAGTGTGATTAAACAAAATTGAAATTGATATTTTTAACATCCTTTTTCTGGATGTAACAAATTAGAAATAGAAAGAAAAAGGCGTGCAGAAAAATGTATAATTCGAACTGAATGAAAGTTTCAAAAACTTATTTTTTATTTGTTTGTGTAACATAATTTTTTTGATGTGTGTTCTTGGCCCGAATTCCGCTTATAAATCCACGTGAAATAGGAAAACTTCTTCAATTGTATTCTTTATCCAAGAGTAGCAGACGATAAAAGGATTTTTTTTTTTTAATTAAAAACTGGGTATTCTATAAGTTTGTGCCATCTGTCGACGGCTTTGCAAAATAAGAACTCTTATATTCTTTTTTTTTGGGGGGGGGGATATAAAAGATAGGTTTTTTTGTATATTAGAGGAACAGTATTTTTTCGCGCGAAAAAAGTAGCCTGTTTGTTAATCCAGGACTTTAACTGTCTTCATTCCATATTTCATCCAAATCCGTCAAGCCGTTTCAGCGCGAAAGAGTAACAAACATACATACAAACATTGACGTTTATAATATTAGTATGATGACCAAGCAGGATGTTGATCTTTTACTTTTTTATACGTAATGATTTTAAAAGAAGTCATCCTTTGTGCAAGAAGTTGATATCAGAAATTTATCTATTCTTGCTGGTATGAGCAAAAATCGGCGGAAGTTTCAAAAATATCTGGGCACAAATAGGTTAAGCAAATATGTAACAGCGTTCATTCAAATGCAAAAAATTGAAAGCATAATAATGGATACATTATGAAAGTAAAGTAAAATATGGTTTAACTTGTATGATGTGACTAATTTTGGAGCTAACGAAATTGGTCATTTTACCAGCCACACAACTACTTGCAAGCAATAAAATAATAACATAAATAACATTGAAACATTTTAAAATTAGACACATATACAGATTTATTAGTATTTTAATGTGAGTAATGGTAGTATGCATCTGATTTGCTACATGCAAACGAACTTACACTCTCACAAAACTCGTCTTTATACACTAATATATTCCGTCATTTTTCAACGAATATTTCCCTTACTCTATGGAAACGTAATAATACTGTAAATTCTACATATCAAAATTTGAAGAACAGGAAAAAAATCTTTGAAGAAGTTTCTTCAATTGACAGGACAAAAAAAAGAAACAAATATTCGTCAAATAACGGAGATATTCCGGCAGTAATGTAGCCAGAAAAAATTCTGTGAATTGAAGAAATAATTTTTGTGAGTGAGTCTTTACACTCTAATTTATTCCTCATTTTTCAACTAATAATTTCAGTAATTCTTGGAAACGTTATATTTCCGTGAATTCTTCCCATAAATCTGAAGAAGAGGGAAAAAATTCGTTGTAGCTGAAGAACTTTCTTCAATTAACAAGAGAAAAAGGAAATGAATATTCGTCGAATAACGGAGATATCCCGGTAGCACTGCTGGCAGTAGAAATTCCGTGAACTAAAGAAATAATTTTTGAGATTATTTACAACATGCATACTTTCAAAGAAGAAAAGACTCCTGTCCTCTTAATAATAGTACTAAAATTACTATTATTAAGACTTTTTTAGCACAAATTTTCTCTATAATGCAGAGCGAACTCAAATGATTTTCTGTTGAATAACGTCTCTACGTGTGTATGAACGTATGAACGTATATACGTACGTAACTCCCACAGCTCAAAAATGATAGCCAAAGAATGTTAAAATTTTATATTTAGAACTCTTGTTAACTTGTATTTGTTTCCCCCCTTTTTGATTACAATCGACTGAGTAGTTTATTTGCAGGGTCACCGAAAAGATTTTCAGTACATTAAAGTCGGTGACCAGCTTCATTCCAAGTCTATGAACAGTCATTGTTAGAGTTACGGCCAAAATCTCACAAACTATCGCCACTTTTGGCGACTTTGTGAAACGTTTAGCGAAACCACGTTTAGAGAAATACGCTAAATTTGCTGTCAAAAATAAGTTTCACAACTCATCCCAGATTGTCGATGTCTCTTAGATTGGGCAAGAAATCACTAAACTTGAATAATATTCGAGTACCGTATTTAATTTGAAGTGAAGTGAGTTTAGAGAAAGCATTGATATCCGATACTTGAGATTTGCCGTTTCTCTGGCAGAAGAATGTTTGAGAATTAATTTTATTAACTATACAATATCACTTCTTTTATTAAGTGAAGACCCTGAAATAGAGATTTATCTCTTATAATAATTTAAATACATAACTAATTCAGAAAATGACAGCTGCTATATTATCTTACATTACAAACCATAATCAATAGTTTATTGATTCATACTCAGATGCATTGTTGAACATTCTGCCTGATGGCTTTAATTTCTTGCCATTGATTGATAATATGCTTAATTATTATTCAGGGTTAACATTTGCTTGGCAATCGAATTTCCACCTTCGCCGTGATCTTAATTCATTATATTCATTGCGGATAACTACGAGTTTGTTCAAACTGTATATTTGATTATGGTAAATCAACTGATGCATACTAATTAAATTTTAAAACTGTATGAAACCGACTGGGCGAATACGTGAACTTTAAATACTCTATTATAATAATATTTCATGATTGGCTGATTTTTCTATAAGCGAGTGTGAATGTGAATAACTTCTGTATGCTCTCGATGGCATCAACCTTCAAGTACTAACAGCCTTTTTATTTGCCAAGAGAGAGCAGTTTATGTCACTGAATGCTTGCTTTACAGTAAGGTAGCCTAAGCTGACGTATCCACTTTTCTTGTGAAGACTTAATTGGTGAATCGGATATTGCTTTAACACAGGTGGCTGCTTTGTTCTTGCAGTTTTAAGTAATAAAACGTTGTTTTAGCCCCTGAATCAAAAGAATACTAGAAATTTGCTTTGACGAGTTTTTGCGTGACGCCTCAACATGCGTACGTGTATGAATGTTTTGTATGCATGTTATGTACGATCCATTTTCACTAGTTTATTTTTAATAACGTCGCTACGTATGTATGTACGCATGAACATACATGTACGTACGTGACTTGCACGGCTCCAAAATGATTAACCGTTGAATATTAAACTTTTAGAACTCTCGTTAACTTGCATTTGTTTGTCTTTTTGATTGTAATCGAATGAGTAATCTATTTGCAGGGCCACCGAAAAGATTTTCAATATATTAAATTTTGTGATCAGCTCCAATAAGGCTATGAACAATCATTGTTGCCCAAAAGCTCACAAAATATCGCCATGTTTGGCGACTTTTGGCGAAATATCGCCCAATTCGGTGTCAAAAATAAGTTTCGCAACTGAATCGACCCAGATAGTCGATGTCTCTTAGATTGCTCAAGAAATCGTTAAACCTGAGTAATATTGAAGTGCCGAATTTAATTTCAAGTGAAGTGAGTTTAGCGAAAGTGCATAAAAAATCCATAATTTAAACACTGTGAAAATGGTGCCATTTCAGCACTCGCAGAGTAAATTACAATAAGCAAGTTCTGAAAACTATCTTTTAATTATTGCACGTTAAATGACCGTATGTTAAAGAAAACAAGCTCACAAACATTGCAATGAAGTACAGGATAGAGGAGGTTAAACAGCAGGCACGAAATTGTAAATTACGTAGTATTGCATAAGGCATTCATTCCCTGAATAGAATGTAGCCGACGCCAGATGTATACAATTAGATGAGGTTCTAAATTGTTAGGAAGTAGAGTATCTTTGACGTTTATTCCGCTATCCCATATTGTTGTACTAATGCTCGATATTTTAGGTATGCTATCTCTGGATCAATAAAGTTACAGGAATGCTGTACTGTGAAATAAGTTTGTACAACACTTGGTAAGCGGCAACTACTGACTCATAAAAAGTCAGATGTTATCGCGTTGTTCCGTTCTTAATACCTAGTTCTATCGCATACGTAAATTTAACATGATTGATTTGATCATAATTAAGGTTTTTATATTTGAAAATTATTTAGTTGAAGTTAAGCTGTTTATGCATCTTGTTGAAAATTACGAATAATAAAATCTGTCGTATTGAGAATGATATAATGAAAATCAAAAGTTTTAAAACACAAAATATGCTACCGATTAAAAAAGTGTTAAGAAATAAAAAATCAACTTTATTGAATTGCTACTTAGTCAGATTACCTAATTGTAAAATAATGGATTTCATAACTTATTAGATATTAACGTAATTAGATATTTTTATTTTAAAAAATGAGAAGGCAAAATGTGACTATGTAAATTATTATCCTGCGCTCAAAAACCATTTATTAGTGTTCTTAAAATCGATTTCCCAATCTTTCCTTTCAAAATATTTTCGTGAAACAAAAATTTACAAAAATAAGTAGTCAATGTAAGGTTTATCCAAGCCGAAACAAAAGAAAATAAAAATATTCGGCAGTTTAAAAACTTTCTTTCATTTTTCTTTTCAGGATGATATATTTCAGGGCATCATTAAAAATGCCTCATCAATTATTCATCTTGAAAGAAATACAGGAGAAAAAATTCTGTTAGCACTTTAAAAATATATCGAAAAAATGCATGAAAACTTATTATTTTATTTTCAGGAAAAATGACTTTCATTTTTGTAATTCATACAAAAAGATCTTACTATTTTTTGTTTATATTACTAGAACCTTTTTAAATTTAAGAAATAATATCGTTTTTGTAAAAATTTACACCTACAGATGCAAAATACCAACTTTTTATATTTAGGGGTAAATATACAGCGTATTTACCTAAGTAAATACTCGACATTCATAAACAGCCCTGGTATTTACATGAATTAAATTGAAAATTCAATTCAATTGTTAATTGTTTTCTTTTTAGCTTTAAAAAATTATATATATTTAACGTACAAAAAATATTTGGTCACGTTGACAATGACTAATCTGTTATTTACCAGGAAGAAAAATTTAAGTAATTATGTTAGAGAAGGTTTATAACAAAAAAATTCTGTTGTTGTTATAGTGTTTCCAGCATGTAAGTAATACGTAAATTTCTGATTCATATTAAATTGTGATGTAAGGATGTGTGTGTAATAAATACTCAGAGTGTTAACATTTGGCTGAATTTTTTAGTGCATTTTAATACAATAATCAGTGAATGCATATAAAAAACAGCTGAATGAATGTATGATTTTCATGCGAAAAAAATAGATGCAATATTAGTTCATTAGTAATTAAAAACTTAAATATGTGTTGATGTTTGTAAGAATGAGTTTATTTTATAAATACTACAATACCTGAAAATTAGAGCTGGCTATTTGCGTAGTTGGAAAAACGTAAAATATTTCTTCTGTGAAAGCTTAATTACAAGCTGCAATTTTATTCGTACAAATTAAATATACTTATATTCTTCTCAAAACTATAGTCAAGGAAAATGTTCCTATTTTTTACTTGTGTCCGTCGTGGCATATTTTTGTGTCCGTCGTTTTTATAAATATCATGGTTAACTGCATGATATTTATAAAAACAGTTGTATCAGTAATCAATTTGATTTCAACTAATTTTCTGGGAAAAAAGATTCAGATTTACACAGAAATATGGGTCAGTCGCTTTCATTTGCTTTGTTAATAATCATTTTTGGAAACGTTTTGCCTAATTTCATAATTGGTTTCATAACATGGGCTTGTCACCCAGACTTTCATTATTGAAATGGAATAGGATTTTTTAACTGCCAAATTTAATCAAGTGCTTTTGTGAAAGATCCATTAGTTTTTTATGAACCAAGGTCGGAAAGTTTACAATGATTTGAACATTTCTTCCAAAGAGATTATTAACAGCTACATGATGGCATCGTTTCTGACATAACATTACTATGAGATTCTGAATCCTTGTCGTGTGCCGCATTTCCGCCAAAAGTTTGTGGTTGTATATTTTGGCATACTCTGTATATTTACTGTCATTACTTACTCACTGACTGCGGCCCTACCATTGCCGAGTGGATAAGACACTACCGAGTGGATAAGACACCCAAAATGGTAGAAGGCTGAAGTATGAAGGTTCTGCGTTTTGGCTTGGCCTTTCGCGCGGCTGTCAATCTAATGGTGTGGAGTTTTTTTTTCTGTTTTCTCAAGATGTAACATGAATATGAGTTAGAACTCCTTAGGAAGTCTTCCGACCAAGAAACCTCTCGTCCATGGCAGATAGCCCATGTGTAGTTTTTCCTTTACACAACCCAAACAAAATGTTCACCGACTGAATCTGTAAAGGCAATGGCAGGGTTGTCTAAAACCCGGGTTTTTGGACAAAAAAATAAACCATCCGGCAATTTGTGGGTTTTTGAAAAACTTTCCTCATTGCATGTACTATATTAGTGCTTTATATTAGTCTTTTCAAGATTTATTTATTAAAATGTAAATTATTTTCCTTTTCATATAATAAAAACAAAACAAAAAGGTGACAAAATACTCGTATAGTTTATCAAATTTTAAGTCACCAATTCTGGATGTAAATAAAAAACTAGTACTGCTCTTTTCTTTCTTGTTTTGTTCATGTTTTTCTGTTCTGGTATTTCTGCTCTACATTATGTAGTCTAAGTTCTAATTATCAGGTATTTTAGTTTATTATCTTTACTTTTTAAATAAATGTTAACAATTTGGAAATAGAAGCATCATAGAAATACTTCCATAAGTCCTAGATGCTTTGTGAATGATCCTACGAGGATAGTGGGGAAGACATTAAGATAAGTTTAAAGGGACTAATGAAACATATGCGCATGAAAAATTAGTGAAAATTTATAAATAATATCAATAATCAAATGGAAGATAAGTATTGCTAAAAAATTATGACAATCAGTATTTTATTATAGTCTTATCAGTAAAAATATATTGTTAATATCAATAATAATGTAAATATAATAAATAGGCTTTGAAATACCTACATGTAGCATCTTGAGCATTTTTCCATAAATAATTTTTGATTATATTGTCTTGGAATAAAAATTTGATTTTATGTTGTTTTTTTTCTGAAGATTTGACTGGTAAAACTTCCTTTTGTTACAAATCAAACTAATTTGTTTGTGGATGGACTCAATATATTAACAAGTGCGAAGAAATGCAACTACAATACGCAGTCAGAAAGAAGCAGGAAAATTACCTGTAAATAATAATTACATTTTACACTAATTTTAACCAGGCATAACCTTCAAGGAGAAAAACTTGGGGTGGAATTCTCCAAATAGTTTTTTGAATATTGCCAAGCCAAGCCGGGTATGTCACACACCGTAGTACTTCTGCTATTATTCTGAGAGAGGCTCTAATTCTGAGTATATAAATATAATTTTATATTGTTTTTCGAGTAGTATTTATAAATGTATGGTTACAACTATATTTATTTATTTATTTTTCTTTCTTTACCTCTCATATATCAATTTTACGGTAAAAAAACATGAAAAACCACCCTTGAGTATGAGATACACTGCGCGAGTATTTCAGTTCTGTTTTTTTTTTTTTTTGAGCGAATAATCGCATGTTAGTTGTCACACATTTAAAATGGTTAATCATCTGTTTCCATAACATAATGATTACTTTGCTATAAAAAGTTTTGTCTACTATCTTATGCTTGATTATAAAATTTGTCTAAATAGTTTTTATTTCAAAGTAAGTTCTATATAAAACTCGGCTTTATTCAAAAACCCAGTGGGCTTTTGCTGGTGGGCTGAATTTACCAAATTTGGGTAATGGTTATTTCTGCTTCACAGTTTATTGTAATAATCAGAAAAATTTTAATAATCGAAAAAGCATTTTGCTATAAAATGTATAAAATAAGTAAGCTTACAAAAACCCACCCATTCGCTCATAAAATTACCAAGTTATGGAAAAAGAATCTTAAATTTTAAAATTCCACAAGTAACATTATATTTAAAGCATCCTAAAAATGATAAATTCAGACATCTAAAAAGCATTATATTGTGAATATTAGTTAAGATAGCCGCCATTGTATTTTTCTTTTTTAATTTTTCGAAATATGTTATTATTGTATGCTCTTAATACTACTTATATACAGAGAAAATATTTCTTCCTAGACACCGAAATATAATATTTTTAAACACACTTTAGACAAGCTTTCTTTAAAAAATTACATGGAAATATTTTTAAGGCGAAAAATTACGGACAAACTAAAAAAAAACTAAAATTCTGCTGAGTAAACTGAAAGCAGTTTCCAAAGTATTTATTATTCTAGAAGTTTTTATGTTTAAAATAAAAACACAAGAATACACTTTTCGAAGCTGCATTTAAAGCACCCAACCACTTATATCTTCTTAGAGGGATATAAAAACGCTACAGTAAACTAAGAGATATCACACGCTACTTCTCTTCGCAACAGTTTTCTCAGAATTTTACCTTTCAAGAAAACCAGTATAATTTTTTCATTAAGTTGGTTTTAAGTGTTATTTTGGTCATAAGTTATAGTTAGGCAATAAAAAATTTTTCCGCGTACATTTTCCCTTCTCTTTGCTTCGATTTTTCCTTTTACTTAAATACTTGAGTACACATTCTCAGATTCTATTCACTGAATCTAAAAAAATAAAGATTAGAAATCAGTAGAAAAAGAAAATTTAAATTCAAGACATAACATAATGTTCTTGGGCAGTTTTTCTAAAAAAAGATTATAAGTGCTGATGCAGCTGACATTTGACAAAATCGTTGTAAAGGATAACATTTACACTAATTATGCAGATTTTTAGGATTAGTTTTCATACATAAAGTTCAACCGATTAAATTTCTTAGCTAATATGCAAGCACAAAATAATGGTAGATTCAGAAATGCTTTAAGCGAGGGAGGCATGAAATGAAGTTGGACAAAGCATCTTACCGTACAATTTAATAATAAAGCAGTTTAATAAGCTGCCTTTCACATTATGAAATTGAAGCTTATTTCCTTGATAGTTACAGTTGATTTTTCTAAATTTATTGATATTTATAATGTGCAAAATTTCCTGGACTCACTACTTTAAAAACATTATTTTAAGAGATCGTGACATTCTTTATTTCTCTTTTCATCTTTATTTCTAAAATAATTCAAATCGATACATTGCAGGCATAGTTCTGAATAATTTTTTTTTTTTGGCTTTAAGTTTTCGATATACAGTAATGTATGTGAAAAACTAAACATTTATTTTGGAAACTGATTTTTAATCTAATGCGGAACAAACATATCGAATGTAAATATTTATCCAATTTACTCAGACAAAAATTTTAAGTACTTGTTTTTATCAGTGAATGTTTTCTACATTCCTTTATACATTTTGAGCGTTGAGGAACCATCTATATATTTATTTTCTCCTAACTTCATAATTCCAAATATATACTATTATGCTATACATGTAGGTTCAATCGATTTCTTGACCCTCGTTTACCTCAGATTACATTGCCCTGCGGTGAAAGTTAGTTAAAAGTATCAACTTCAGACTATATAAATTGCTTAGATCCACTGCTTGGAAGCTGATGTCAGTACACAGAATGATAAAATCTAACATACGTCTTTTTAAGCTACAGTTGTAGCTGATATTCTCAAAAGTTCCGGTCCAAATGCAACCAAATTTTATTTTCTTGGTTTTACTATATACAGTTCTAAAAATAAATTAGGTATGTTTCTGTTAATAATTTTTGGAATATGATTTAATAAATCTTAATCGCGGTATTAATTTTTATAGTAATTCTCGCTGGCAGCGGGTGCTACCGCTGTCAAAAGCTTGTCACTCTATCGCCTCCGAAATTATTTGGAATTGGCTTTCGACGAAGGTGTACACGGATTCGAAAAATTTCAGGAAAGCAATTCCGCTGATTTAAATTTTGAATTTCGAATTATTTTGGAAGATATTAATAAAAAACTGAAAAAATGAGCATCATGGTTGCTAGAAAAATCATTTATGACTTTGCAAAAAAGAAAAAAAGTTATTCCAAGTATGCTGAACCAGGTGAAATTGACAAACATGAAGTAAAATTATTCCAAATTTACGCTAAATTAAGAAGTATGAGAAATAAATAAGTCAAAGCTCACAATTTTCAATAAGTAAAATCTGTTAGGTAATAGAAATTTAAAATTAAGGGTTATTCATTTTTCCAATACAAAATAACTGTAACCAGGGAACTTGCTAAAGGGGGGGGGGGAAAGAGCCTCCCCTCTCACACTCGAGCATTCTGTTAAACTTGGCAAAATTAGATGCCTAGTTGGCAAACTTGGTTAAAAAAAAATTAACGAAAACTATAATTTATCTCTTATTCTGGTACACTTGACAAAATTACACAAACTCATTTAGCAGAAGTAAAGAGTTGGTAATATAGTTGATGAAAAGAAAAATAAGTTGGTAAAAACTGATATTTGACTTGGCAAGTTATCGACATTCCCCCCCCCCCTCCCCTTCCTATCTCTCCAAGCAGGCTGAATTTAAAACGCTTGTGTTCCAAAATGTTACTACCAAGTATATTGAAAGTGAAAAGTAATTCAATTGCAGGTTTTAATAATGCTGGTTAGGTTCAGATTTATTTGCCACCCATTACCAAGCAGAAATATTTGGAGGCGTTAACTATGCCATTACAGCAGTTTTAGTACAGCTTGGATATTTGCCAGCACGGCGAGATAAAATATTTCGCGGTGCTAAATACGCCAGTCATCTGCAAAAGATTATGTATACGTATATATGGAGAACTGTTTTCACGGCAACCTTACAAGCGAAATGATAATCGATTATGCGCATGTGTAAATCACAAAATAAAAGTCGCCATTGATGGAAAGATATCACAGATGTTTCGTACTTTTTAGCAAAGACAATATATGAAGTACTGCTTTGTTTGCAAATTCATATTAATTGTATGAATACGTAATTTGCTAAATCATGAAAAGCCGCATGGGTGGCGAAAAAGCCAGGTGTTCTATAGGTTTTTCATATTTAAAAATATTGAGAATTTAAATTTTTATGTTCCAAGGAACATGCAAGAAACCAAGCAGTGTGTAGTTCGTTAACCTTCTATCTGATCCAATCATTGGGCGAAGATTATGCCCTTTATCAGTAAGTTTTATTAAAGCCGAATGCCTCGTAACGGAAAGCGAATGTAGCGAGTCTAGGAATTTTAGCTTCTAGTGTATGGGGGAAAAAATATAAAAAAGTCGAGATTTTAAAAGATATTTTTCTTTTACCTTTTTTTACTATAATTACTGAGATTAAATGTAGTGATATACACGTAATATTTCAGGAGTTACGTTTTAGTAATAAAAAAATATCTTTAACATTAGAATAGTTTTTGCAGTGCTTTGTAACACACGCAATATTCATTGCAAATGAAAGAAAATACGTTATTTTGGATCCTTTTTTAACGAGCTGATTTCGAAAATTTAAAAGGATAAAGAAAGAATTTTTAGCTTGTTTTCTGCTTGTTCCTTGTGACAAGCAGAAAACATCATATAGTTGATGTACATATTTCCAATATGTACATCAACTTTTAATAATATGACAGAAATTTACATTTTTTCCTGCAGGTCAGCTGGCCTTTTTATTTTCGGGAAGAGGGAGGAGAGGACATAAAGCAGTGCAGTTTACTGCATTTGATTAAAAGTTAATATTGATTTCTCTATGCAAAGTGCATATGAACTGCACAGACGAAATATGAGTTTTTGGAATTTTACTGAGGTTTTTCCGTATCATTAAACAGTTTCATCTGAAAAATAAATTACAATTTTGCATTAACCATTTGAAAAATAAAGCATATCTCCTACTCGAGGGAGCCATGTGCTATTGTTTACACAAATATAACTACATTTAACTTTCAGTCTTCATACGTGTGCTCAATATGAAAGATAAATTCCACAACACTAAAAATTTTCAAAAGTAAATATACATTTTGTTAAACTTTTACGAGATTCTTGATATTTTTCAAGTCACGTTTTAATTATTGAATATGAAAATGTTTTCTAACTCTGTGCGACTTGATAAAATCTTCTAGAATCAAACAACCTTATTTGAATAACAGTATGTTTTGTTTATAGTCCCTAGTTGAAATTAAATTCAAAGAATTTACATAAAATAGTTATTTCTTTCATTTTAAATTAAAGTATTGTTCCTTACAAGAAACTATTTGAAAAATTAGCTTTAACTTTGTATAAAAGAAAATTCAACTTTATGTAGAAAAAGCTGTCTGATTAAAAAGTATCTTTTTTATTTACAAAAGAAACATTTTTAACTTCTTCCCTTTAATAAAGTTTGGAATATTTTACTCAAAATAGGGTTTTACAAAAGATAAAATCAGCTTAAAAAATCTTTAATAAGCAAATATGCTACTGAATAAAATTTTGAAATTATGCTTGTGCTTTTTTTAGAACTGCACAGTTTTATTAAGAAAAATAAAAGTTTTTATTTAATTATTATTATTTTTTCATTGCACATTAATATCAATTTCCAGATTTAGTTAGAAATTAAGTCTATTTCTTTAGATTTTCGTAATTTTATTACCGGAGGCTTTAGGGATGGACATGATGCAGAAAATAGACGTCTCGCGTCCCGCAAAACTGCCTAAAAAGTTTGTCTCGTCTCTCAAAATCTTCATACCGCAATGTTAAAACTGCTCGTCTCGTCTCACAAAAAAAGCTCTAAATATCTGTCTCATCCCGCAGAAAGTCATCTCGCATCCATTCCTAGGAAGGTTACTTTGAAAAAAATACATTTTTGACTCGTTGCGGTTAATATAACGGTGCGGATTATGAACCACCTCATCATGGTTTTGCCGCAATTAAAATTCCTTTGAATAAATCGAGTAGATAAATCAGTTTTATAAAAGCATATTAATTTATTTAAATGATTCTTTCAGTTAATCAATTTAAAAGTACCTTAAATTAAAATGATACTTTGCTAAAAGATGAATATTTAAACACTGTATAATTACTCCGCTTTAATACTAGCTGCCTTTTCCAATTTTTTTTTTTTAAACTAATATTTCAAGTTTTAGTTTATTTATTGTGATTGTTTAGAAGTTGCTTAAAATGAGAAAACTCTTCCAGAAATTAAAATAATAAATAAGATGTTTCACGCAATTTGAAAGAAATTATATAGTTGCTAAACCGTAAAGACCTAATTTTATTTTCTAAAACTTTATCTCAATAAAATTAAATGAAATTACATAAAACTACGGTGACATACATAAGGAATCGTACCAATTTTGTTATTATCAATAATAAATTAGTTATCTATTAAAGTGAGTAATTCAATATACAACTCACAGAAACTTTACTTGAACTTAGTACGTGTTTGTTCAGATGAATCATCATTCTAGGAACTTAACTTAGAAAATCAGAGTAAATTCAAACAATTCTTTTTCAAAATGTAAATAATTTTCTTTTTTTGCAAATTACATAACAAATGAGACTCTGTGTACACTAAAATAATAAAATAGAGATATGACGCAAGTAACGTACTTATGACGTCAATTATTACATCAAAACAATAGCGATAATTGTTTTTTGACGTAACAATGATCAAATGGTCTCATAGTTCACTTTTTCTCCTTTCCTCTCTTCCTTGGAGACAGAAATAGCCGTGTTTTCTATCAAGCAAAAAACTATAAAAGTAGAAACTGCTCCGTGAGTTAAGTTAATGAGAAAATATTTAAGATACATTTTAAGTAATAATAAATTACATATATACACAAGTTAATTATTATTTCCACTTGAAGATTAAGCCCGTTGTGGAGATAATTACACACGACGCTAGAAAAGTAAAGACAAAAAAAATGTCTACATTCTACACATTTAATCTTTTTCAATTTAAAGAAATAACTCAGTATTCAATTTTTATTATTGTATTCACTGAAATAACATTATGGAAACATAAGTTTTAAAATTTTTTTAAATTCAAGACTTTATGCAGAAAAAAATTGAAGAACTCCGAAGCTATTTTAAAGGCACTTTTTTACTCTGATAGAACAATTTTCTGACATTAAAAATTCCAAAAATCATTATAAATCGCGGAACGGGTGGATTTTCAGATTTTTTTTTTAAGTAGTTCATAATTTTTCCTATATTTTTTGCGAATTTGTTGCAAATTTGCAAGCCGATCGGCAGTTACATTTTCATTAATATTGGCCTATACACTTAAATCAAATTACGGAAATGCTCCATATTGTTGAAAAAACTTTTGTTAAACTGATTAATTATTATACATGTTAATGTGACATCCTGTATATTGAAAATCCAGATAAATTATACAGTACTATAATTCTTTTAGGGCACGTAATACAAGATTTCCCCAAAAGATGGTAACATTCTTTTATTCTTTATCCATTAGAGATTAGTGGGCAATACGAACGGAAAAATCTTTCAAAATAAGATAGAAGAAAAAAAACCACATTAAGAAAAAAATCCTCTCGTTTATTTTAAAAAAGCAAATTTTTAAACTTGTATACGACCTCCGAACAAAAAATCCCAGTTAGTAAAATGTGCCCAATGCATTAAAGAGGGAACGAACAGAGAATTATATCCCAATAAGTGTCAGAGATATGCAGATAATTATATGCTGACTTAAACCACTCTTCAATAGCTCTTGAAGAGAAAATATCACGTCAAATGATACGTTTCTGGTATACTTTAGAAGTTGCGAAAGAAAATAACTTTTTGGACCAGCAATAAACATTGCTAGCATAACTTTAATAATTCAAATTAATGTGCAATCTCTTACCATTTTTATCTCTGAGACGTTTCACGATGAAAGTGTGAAACTCACGTCACCTAGTATACGGGGAACATTTTACTAATTCTAAATTTTTTTGTACGGAGTAATACACAAATTTATAGAGTATCATTTTTTAAAATTAATGGAAAGAAATTTTTTTAAAGGCAACCTTTTTTCCTACATTATTTTGAAGATATTTTCAACTTACAATGCGCACTTATCTCAAATGGATAAAAAATTAACGCGTGTTACCATATTTTTGGGATACCGTGTAGATTTGCATGCTTGCTTACATTGTTTTCCAACGTACAGTACATTAACTATAATAAAGATTTTATACAGAAAGCCTTAAATTATGTTTAAATACATGATTGTCAACACATTACTTGAAAATTACTCACAAGTATCTGTCATATAAAATATTAGACATTTTTACAGTAATAATCCATGAAAATATTCAATGATAAATACATATTCTTAAAAGAATGCATTATTTTCATGTATGAAAATGTTAATGCCTAGCATGTGCTCGATGCACATTAAAATAAGTACGAACTTCTTCATCATATAAGTCTGGGGAAAATATAATTTGACTTTTTCAAAGATCTCTTTTCAGGTTTAAAGTTTGCATTAGTTAATTGAAGCACCAAAAGGCTAGTATAAAATAATTAGTTTTGATGGAGCTTTTATTTTGTAAGAAAAACGACTCTACTTGGATCTCAGATTAAATATCAAAGAAGAAGAATGCTTTAATATCATTAAAGAATTAAAATAATAATAATGATGGTATTTAAAAAGACTAATTTATCATGTAAGAGGAGATTTTGGTTGTAATAGTAGGAAGAAGAATTTATTTATACTAGTATTAATATTTTATGTGTAACATTAAAAGTTATTTGTTATGCAATTGTTTGTTATCACATAATTTGCAAATACTGTTTGTATAGCATTTATAAATGTAAAAATTGAACTACTGAATTATTGTTGCAATTTCTGAATTACAAAATAGTGCAGATAATGAAAACGAAATTTTTGATGTTTAATTAATGCACATACCTTTCTATTCTTGCTGACTTATTATTGTTGCTTACTGATAATTAATACGTATTTCAAATTTATTTCCATTAAACATTGATTTAAGAAATTATGAGGTACAGAGAGGTTAAAATTAACTAAAACAACTAAACCGCGTAGATGAATTGTAACCAAGTTTGGTATATAGACCATACGTAAATCAGTTCAAGGAATTTTGAAAAAAAGATTTTTTTAATCCACTAGGCAGGGAAATATGGCAAATTTAACAACGGCAATGACTAACTGGAAATGCACAAACAATTTCAACACTTATCCAGTAGTCTTTGAATATTTATTAATTAATTTTAATCATTTCTTGAGTTAAATTCTCATGCAAAGGTGCCACCTAGAGAATGTTTTTGAAAGTAAACTTTTCAAAAAACTTTCTTGAGTATACATCTTGTGTATAGGCTAAAGTTAGTGGAAATCCGCTCGCCCGCATCAGCTATACAGAATGTTGTTTATTTAGAAAACATTATTCTATCCAATCTGTACGTTTCCAGTATTAAGTTTCCGGTTTTCGTGCTTCACCTTCTTCTTCTTTTTTCATAGTATTTTTCATCCATATTAGTAGTTAATAAATTTCTGTATCGGTTTTCTGAAAACACTCGGGCTGCCATTTTTTTTGTTTTCTTACTTCACCTTCAGTTAAGTATGTTTTCACTATCCAGATATCGCTCTCTTGTGGATAAATTATCACTGTATCCTAGTCACAGTGATAATTAGCTAATTTATAGTCTTTCATTTACAACAACGGCATGCATAGACCTGATGAGTGTCATGGCTACTTGTAAAAATTTCTTTCGACCCATTTTACAAGAGTTTTGAGGTCTTTAACGCATCATTTTTTTAATGATTTAATACATATCTTCAGATCATTACTATTCGGAACATTTCGGAACATTGTTGGAGAGTTTGCATTTCGTAGTCAGCTTTACAAGAAAAATCATAAGTGGTTGTTTATAATTATTTTTATGATGCCGTGTTATTTATATATTTAGAATTATATTACATGTTATTTTCCCTATAATATATATATATCTATTAAAACAATTACGGTTTATATATGCAGAATTTTGCTGTATTATAAATATTTTTCACATTGTGTTAGAAGCATTAATTTTATCACGTTTCAAAAAGAACCACGTCCCTTTTGTAGTTCTAGTTGCCCCAATGAAATAGTGCGTTGTTGCGTTTTTTTTGTTGTTGGGCTTGTTCTTTGTTCTTTTTGCTGTTTACAAACAGAAACCTATTTGAATTGCTATTTTATCATAATTTTTTGTCTCCAGGTTTCCTGATGAGGGTTTCTAGATGTTCTATCCTGTGATTAAGTTAATTTTCCTTTGAAAATAACTTTTTATATAAATCAGTAAATTATTTTCTTTAATTTTATATTGGAAATTATTGAGCATACATTAAATAACTAGTCATGCATAAAGTTCCGATGCAATTATAAAGAAGTTAAAAAAATATTCTAATCAAGCTTAAAAATAAATCATGTTAAAATTTTATTTTATTTTAAAATTTATTATATTGCACCTCTTATTCAAAATGCTCACCTTTTGAATTCACACAAGCTCTAAGCCTATGTGGCCAATCATCTATCCACGCGCGCACTAATTTCATTAGAATTTCCATGCCTAATTTCCTTGACGAAAGTTTAAGACTTTTTTCAAACAGGGATGGCGTTTTTGGCACAACTTTGCTCTGCAGCACTAACTGAAATTTATAGAGTTGAGTGTATTTAAATGCAAACCGCTGGAAGGAAAATCTTTTTTCAGACTTCCAGCACATTCTCTTTCACACATCTCTGTCTCGTCTTCGCTCCATGAGTAGGAACAGAGTCCTGCTGAAAAGTCTAATCGTCTATTCAGAACAGGATTGATTTCAAGGACTTCACTATCAGTTCCAATATAGTGTCTCGATAAGCTCTGCCGTTGTTTTAAATTCTTTCTCGCCAAATTGAGCCACAGGAGATAATCGCAAAATTTTGTATCCGAACTTGTGACGACTGGGTGCATATATTCTTTACAAGTATTAAAAAACGGAGTTTTTTAAACTTGAGAGATTTGTAGCAATGTAGTTTTCTCGATAGTTTAAAAAAATGGTTTAATCATCAAAAGTTCATACGCCGATTTGTATTTATCGTGCAAAAAGAGCCAATTTGAAGTACTGTAGTACATATCCATCAGATAAACAGGTAAAAGAAACGACCAGATGTTTGCATGTTTAGAGTTTGAAGGGTACCCTACGACTTTAGAGAAACGAATTTCAATGATCTTTGGGACATCGCGTATATCATGCTACTGTACTACGTGTAAAATACTACGATGGAATACTCAAACATAGTCGAGGAAAACGGAATTAAAGTTTCTCGGGCACTTTATATAGTAAATCCAGGTTGAGCAGACTGTGGTGTGAGTAAGTAAGCTCACGATCCATATTTTCGCATGTGGAGATTTAAATATTTTGCTGTGCAAACTTCCCCGTCAACCTTTTTTAAACATAGAAACTTAAAATTTATTCATTGGAAAAGTAACTAAACAATTTTTTATTCATTTGTTCGTTTATTCATTCCTTTTTTTTGAAAATTTAATATTTTCGATACTTTATTTATTTACAATTAATTTCCATTATCTCATATTTAATATTTTTGTGAGATTTTAGTTTTCACTATAATTTTATTCTTTATTAAACTTTGGACATGGAATAATAGAAATTATATTAAAATAAATTATGTATAAATATTGAAAAATCAAGGTGTAAATAAATTAAATTTGATATTTTGGATACCTTTTTATTATTTATTTATACTTAATTTATACTATTCCATATCTAATATTTTTATAATTTTAGTTTGCATTATAATTTTATTTTTTAAATCAACTTTGGACTTGGAATAATAGAAATTATATCAAAATAAATTATACATAAGTATTAAGAAAATCAATGAGTAAACGAATAAATTAATTTGCCTTTCTTATAAATTGAAAGTATTGACGTATAAAATAAGAAAGGAGGAAAAAAAACATGCTTATACATCAAACTATTCGAACCCATGCTATTCGAGCACGATTCGAGAACGTAAACATTCACGCCTCGGAACGCTCAGGCAAGTGTTAGCGTAATTCATATATAAAGTGCTGGGGAAACTTTAAATCCGTTTTTCCCCTTTTTTATTTATTTTTTATTTTTCCCCCGGCTATATCTGAGAACTGCATCGCAGTACCTTATACAATCGTACTACGCCGAAGATAACTGAATTTCCTTCCTCTAAGCCGTTAGTGTCCCCTTGTTAGTCTACTAAATTGAAACCTTGTTGAAATTCATGGTTTTTCTTTCACATTAGTATATATCACTAACAATGCTTATAACATAATGTATTCGTTGCAGGAATATTTTATATTTCCGTCACGTTCCACGTTCTTTGTGAATTAGATTCATAAGAATATGGAGGATTCGCAGTTGCATCAAAATCCTGTAACTGCTTCTTTTGTCAGAGGCTGAAAAGTTTGCATTCTGTAGGAGGAAGAAAATTTTAAAGTAGGGTATTTGCAAACTGTGGCGAATAAAGAGGGTATTTTTCATATTGTTGAACACTAAATATATATATATTCCATATCTCCATACCTTTCTATAATGGGAGTGAAAAACAAGTTTTCCTATTTTTATTAAATTCAGTCGTGGTGACGTTGCAAAATGGAAAGATATTTTAAATATATATCTCAAAATACATTCCAAAATATATAGATTCGTGAATATTGAATATATTGAATGTGTTATAAATTTTTATGCCAAACATCGTCATGAAAAGTGTATGGTTGATTAAAAAAAACAAAAGACGTTCTTAAAATAAAGATTAATGGTAAAAATAAATACTGCGATTTTTTGGACTTCTATATTGCGTTGTTTTTAGTGTCGTTTTATATCGTTTTATGTCGCTATTTCGAAGTCACCAGTTGTAACACCTACAAGTTTAAATATAACTTATTGTCTAATTTACTTATTTTCTATCAACGTATTTCCATTACTGTTTTGAAGAGCATCATTTTATCAGAAGAAGATGAAAATCAAAAGATTTTAACCTTCAAAACGACGTTATATATATATATATTTATATATTTCTTTAAAGCGTATTGACTCAGTTGAATTTTATATCAGTTCAGATGCTTCTAACACTGGTATCCATTTTTCATGCTAATTCCCTTTAATTCCCTTAACCTTGAGAATAAATTGAACCTTAACATGTATAGTTAAACTTTACTGGAAATAAAGACGAACCAGATGACATTTCAGAGACAAAGCAATACGATAAATCCACTAATAACAATAAAATTGTTTGTTTGATTCAGGGATGGTAATTTCAGATTCCAAGAGAATTAATTAGAACATCAAGCGGAATTAGGCCCAAAATAATGACAAGATAGAATTCTCAAATATATTATCTGTTTTTAACGGTTGCTTTAAAGATTTGAAATTTACTGAAAGCTACAAAGGGAAAGTTTCTGCTAAAATAAGATTGCATGACTATAAGCTTAAGGCACATATCAAGCTTAAGGCACTATATCATGCTTTAACCTTTTCAAGGGAGAGGGTATATGCAGGCAGCGACAAAAATTTTCTGGACAATTTTTTAATGATATAAACGTGCATTCAACTGAGTACAAATTGGGTATGCCTATAATAGGTCACGGTCACATTTCCTGCATAGATTTTTTCTATGTGTAGGGTTAGTTTTTGTACAGGGCTACAAAAAATATCTTACCCATAACGGTCTATAGACGCAAAATCTGAAAGTGTGCTTGCTTTTGCAATGTCAGAGGGCCCCATTTGATGAATTTGCTTCAATAGTACAGTTACGCCACAGCTATTGACTACAGAAATGATAATCAGTAGTTCATTAACTGATGTCTGTTCGGTAATAACGGATATCACGAAGAAAACATTTTTTAAGTTAAAAATCTATGCAATATACTCTCACAAAAACTCATATTTATACACTAATATATATCCTTCATTTTTCAACGAATAATTTTACTACTCTATGGAAATGTAATATTTCCATGAATTCATCTTTCAGAAATCTGAAGAAGAGGAAAAAATTCGTTGAATCTCAAGAAATTTCGTCAATTGAGAAAAAATTCTTTCGATATTCGTCAAACAACGGAGATATTTCCCTAGCACTGCTGAATGTAAAACTTCCGTGAATTGAAAAAATAATTTTTGAGAGTGTACAAGCAGATAAATCCACATTTGTACAAGTACACCTTACCGTGTCAGTGATGAGCCCTATATTAGAAAAGAATTATATTATAAAATATAATATTAGAAACTAAATCCGATATTTATTTTGGCTGATAGATTTACCATGATAAAAGCAGCATCAAGAATATGCGTTCGACTTTAGAAAATGATCCAGTTAAACTGTTTAGAATCTCTGCATTACCTGTGCAAGTGTAAGAAGCATTTACACAAACATTCGGTATTACCGATGCCTGGGCGTACTGTAAAATAAAGTGGGCAAGACCTGAGATAAATATGCTACATTAGAAAATTTACTCATGCGTTCATTTGATGGCTATGAACCGGGCGAAGAGGAAACGTTATTTATAAATATATAATGCAAGTCAATGTTTCCAAAAAAATAACTGATAAAGGATAAAAAGTTAATAAATATGTGATCAACATCACAATGGATAAGTCATTTTAAAAAATGCATAGCTTCTAAATTATATTTGATTTATAAACTTTCCTTTGTTTAACATTTTAAAAGAAAGATTAATTCATTATTCGTAAAATGAATAGAAGAGGCTTTTAAATATGTATTTTGCGCTTCCTTTGCTTGTGCAAACAGCACGTAGTATTCAGACATTGATTTTTTTTAATAATGAAATAATTCTCTTTCAAAATTTATATTTGAACAATATGTGTTTCCTCTATTTTCTTATCGAATGCTGAAGAAAAGGAAATAAAATTAATAAAAAAAAAAATTCCAGAAATTTTTGCAACTGTCTGCATATACCCACTCTTTTGAAGAAGTTAAAGCATGCACTGTTAAAATGAGTTACTTAGAAATAAGGAAAATGTACTCATATGAGTACTTTGCCAACTTGTAATAGCTCCGAGTACTTCACTCTTGAATTTAAGAAATACATGTACTCATTTTTTTGAGTTCATACAAAACGCAACCATGCGTATGTGTATAATTTTAGAGCACGTTATGTACTCATTTTTGAATACGTACAATAATTAATATTTAATATATTTTTGTTATATTTTTATTATATATAATACTAACGCATTGATTATCAATTTTTGTATGCACTCATACTACAAGAATCAGTATATTCTTATTAAATTTACAAATTTTGAATATGTTGATTGAAATTTATGAGTAAACATCATCTTATGCATAAATATGATATAGGAAAATGTATGTTAAGTTTGTAGTTATACGCTAATACACTTTAAAGAATTTCCGTCCATAGGCCATAAAGTAAAAGCATTCTTTCTTGTAGCCTTGTAAAAAAACTATAGGTCCTTAACACACCAGCATCAATACCGGTGAGGGTGGTCTATAATATATATATACCAAATTTGAGCTCAATCGAATGTACCGTTTAGGACCTATCATATTTACTCCCACATACATACATGCTTACGTGCACCATCGTAAAAATAGTATAAAAGTATTCAGAAGGCCTCAAAACTTGCAAATGCATTAAGATCTCAAAGTCAGATTGTTTCATGATTACAATACATTCCTTACACGGTACATGTTTGAAAAGTACAAGTTTCACTAAATTTTGCAATAATAAATGCTAAGATCCTCCTGCGCTTGCTGTCCTCTAAGCCGGGAGCCCTTGGCATCTTAACCCGTCCTGACAACCCTATTGTTACGCCACTGGTCCAAAAACCGTAACAGGTATATAGTGTGCACCGGTGAAGTTCAAATAAACGAAATACTGTGAAAAGAGCTCCCGTTGTCGACCATTGGTTATCTCTGAACCATGTTCATGAAACAACATTCAATCGTAATTGCTCCATGCACCAATAACTGTCACCTAGTTAAAGATGAAAGTAAATCACTATATCCTATCACATGAATCTAATATATTTAAATGATCTTCGAACTTTAAAAAAACGTAAACCATGCAGTCAATTTTAAATGATTAATAACCATTATACGTTAAGAGGTACATAATTAGTTTTCGATAAGTAATTTTAGCTTTTCTATTGATTTTTAACAATTTATAGTAGGAAAGTAGAGAAATCTTCTTTTTACCGAATATCAAGAGATTGAAAATATAATTTGTATTGTTTTGAACATGTGAAAGGTGTGGGTGCAAAACTAACCCTCTCCATTTTTTAAGTTATCAGAAAAAGGAAAAAAAAAAAGTTATTATGATTAACAAACATGATATATTGACAGAATTAGTTTTGTGCATCATATAATTGCTACCTTACAACTGCTTGTATATTGTCCTAAACTTGTAATAATTCAGGTAAAGGTCGAATTTATTAACTATGGAAAATGAGAGTTTTGATGTTTTTTAAAAGTTTTAAATATAAACCAAAATAGTTATGAATTTAAAAGAAAAACATAAATAAATAAATAAATAAATATCTGACTATTAGCTATCATTATGTTAAATAGGGGGTAATGAACAACAAAAAATCCACACGCATAATACATTTACTCTAAAATTAGAAATATTTTATTCTTTAAAAAATATCGATGGAAAGAAAACAATCACGTGATCCTTTGTGAGCCTCCCTGATTGGTTGAATTTGTATAGTGTGAGTTTTGCTGCAGAACAATTATTGGACAATGTGAGTTTGCATCAAAACCAGATTTTCATCTATTTATTTTTCAACTTGAATATGTTCATTATCGCCCAAATCATTATGACAATCCGATTCGCCTTAAAAAGAGGAACACAGGATATGCATAATTCAATACCTTGAAAAGTGAATAAAATGACTTTTGCCTCTACACCCTTCATATAATCCATACTAGCTGAAGTACCCGTCCTTCACGGGTTAGTGAATGCAAATTTCCAAAAAGCAAGAACTTTCGTCAGCATAGTAGGAGTACACAGAATGGATGGAGTATGTTGCCAAAGTAAAGAAAGCGAAGTTATAATTTTTATGTATTGTTAAAATATTACAGGTTAAGAGAGTCACTAAGTAATATCATTTCATTCGCTTTAGTCGTAATTATGTGACGCGCGAACGAATATTTACGAATATAGAAATAATTTTCGCAAAATCTCAAAATCTAATCAACATCTTTGAAAAATTGGAAGCCTAGAATTTAAGTTGAGTGATAACCTATCATGTCACCCAATTTCGTTTCATTCCCTGCAGTCTTTATTTCGTGATGCTGGAACAAAATTTCAGCATTTTAAAACGATTTTCGCAAAATCTCCAAATGTAATCAAAATATTTTAAAAATTCAACGCCTATAAATTAAGATTAGCAACTACCTATCATATCACTAAATTTCGTATCATTCGTATTAGTTGTTATTACGTGATGTTTGAAGAAATATAAACATATTTTGAGAGAATTTTCACAAAATCTCAAAATCTAATGAAAATGTTTAAAAAATTGGATACCTATAGTTTATGTTGAGCAACCATCTATCATGTGACCAAATTTCATATCATTCGCTTTAGTCGTTATTACGTAATGCGGGAACAAAGATTCACTCAGTTTTAAACGATTTTCGCAAAATCTCGAAATCGGATTGATTTTTTAAAATTAGATGCTTATAGTTTAAGGTGAGTGACCACCTATAATTTCACCAAATATCATTTTTTCACCTTTGCAGTTATTACGTGATGTGCGAACACAAATTTACGCAGTTTGAAACGATTTTCGCAAAATCTGAAAATCTAATGAAAATTTTTAAAAATTCGACGCCTATGTTTTAAGTTGAGTGACCACCTATCATGACACCCAATTTCGTATCATTCGCTTCAGTCGTTTTTACGTGATGCTTGAACGCAAATTTACGCAGTTTGAAACGATTTTCGCAAAATCTCAAATCCAATCAAGATTTTTTTAAAATTCGACGCCTATGTTTTAAGTTGAGTGACCACCTATCATGACACCCAATTTCATATCATTCGCTTCAGCCGTTTTTACGTGATGCTTAAACAGAAAAAGCGTCACTGACAGAATGACAGAACGACAGAACGACAGAATGACAGACAGACAAACTTTTTTTTGAGGGTCGCATCGGATTCCCGGGTGCTTGAAACGGATAGAAATCGCAAAATTTTTGAATTCCAAGAAATGTACAGACAAAAGTCTAATTTTATTTATATAGATAGATAGATACCGCAAACATTCATGTTTGTGACATGCTTTTGTTTTCGTTTTGTTTTCGTTTTTGAATACACGTTTGCAACATGTTCAAAAACGAAACCATTAATATATCAAAATAAACGTTCGCAATGTAATGTATCATTAAAATAAAGAAAATATGTAATAATTTAATTCTTGTATTTCTCACAAAAACACATAAGTAAAAATTAAGTTTCTAAATGTTTAGAGACGCAAAACATTCACATCTTTAAAAATTAAATTTTAGCATCCACTATGCATTTCGCAAAGCGTTTCCACATTTAATGTTGAAGTATTTTAATCAACAATTCCAATTAATTCATTCCATATTTCTAATACTGATTTCATATACCATCAGTTAATCAGTTAAAAGTGGGTTTTTGCTAAATTTTACTCACAAAAATTGTTTTCGAACAGAAACATAAGTTAATTAATTAAAATAGCTTGTTTACTTCGTTTGAAATGCTTTAATTTATTTTCTTCAAACATTTTAAGATTTGTGGATGAAACATGATTTTCTTACTTCGAAAAACAGTGGCGTTAAACTATTGAATCAGTTTTCAAATGAGCCTGAAAGATATTTTGGCTAATTATTTCAATAATTAAGAAAAAAGTTATCAAAAAATGTGATTTTAGATTTGAAGCGTTATTTGTCCTTATTTGCTCTTTGCAAAATTTCACATTTAATGTTTATTCATAAGAATATTTGATTTTATTTAAAAAAAGCAAATTGTAAAATGTATTTAGTGTATTCAAGTTTTGCACTCACTATATGTGTCCCATGGATAAACATTGACAACTTAATAAATTGAAGGATAAATTTTGAATTCATGAAATAACTGAAAAAAGGCAAAAAAAAAGGAGTTAATCTTTTCATTTGATTTTGTTTTGTATTTAAACTATTAAGTTTAAATATTTTTTAGCCGTGCACTGAAAAAAAATCAAGCATTGGTATTCTTTATTTCAGAAATAAAAATTTTATTTTTACAAAGTACTTTGAAGTGAGATAAAGATTCTTAGTGACACACACACATATTTAAGTGAGATAAAGAGTCCTAGTGACACACACACACACATATTTAAACAGTGTGCCCACTAAAGTCCGTTGTCTCCCCAATAATTTCTGAACGGCAAGAGCCATAGTCATAAAAGTAGGGTCTAGGTATCGTAAAATTGTTATGTGCTTTGCAAGGAAACCGCTCACAGCGCCATCTGTCGGCTAAGTTCGGAGTGAGCGTTCTTATCTCAAAAATGATCCAAGAAACGAGAAAAAAGTCAGTTGTTCAGCATCTCCAATTTAGTAAGAAAAGTCACTTTAATCTGAAGAGGATGCTCATTCATTCGCATAATTATGCTACGGATGGAAGGCATAAAACGCACATTTGTTGGGTTGAATTTTTCGAAACTGCACTTACATGACATCAAACTTATTTATCCTTCATGCTAAATTTCCTTTCATTCGGGCCTTTCCGTCAGAAACAATACACAGTTGGAAGTAGGTCTGCAATTCCCACTGGAAGTTGTGCAATACGGCCTGGTATACGCTGGCAAAAGTATCAGTAAAACGTTTTCGCGTTTTAAATTTTACGCCTTCAATTTTTCAGATAAACGTGCTTAAGACATTTTTTCTTACTAAATCTGTAATGATGATCAACTTTGTAGTTGAATTTTTTCCCGTATCTCCTGTCGTTTTTGAGATAAGAACGCTAACTCCGAATTTAATCTCCAGGTTTGGCTAGAAGTAGTTTTCTTGCATGACGCATCGCAAATTTAGTATATCTAGACTCCACTTTTATGACTATAGCTATGACTATAGCTCTTGCCATCCAGAAATTATTGGGGTGAGAACGGACTTTAGCGGGCACACTGTATATGCACATAGACACACATACACACATAATATTTTAAGGTATGTTTGTATAAAATAACTAGGACTTTCAATTTTTGTTCTCAAATCGTTACTTTAAGTTGGTTTTTCCATCATACACTGGGTTTTCGACGCCTTTTCTTGGCTCCACATTGCCCCTCATCTGCTGGGGCAATGTGGAATCCAACTAATAAACTAAGTTTCAGTCCAACGAGTCTCATGAATATTACAATTTTACGAAATCGATATATATATACATAGTTCAATTTATACTATATGGGATATTATAAATCGAAATACCTTATTAAAAATATTGGATATTTTTATAAGGCATTTCGAGACTTATATATATGTTGCTTACACGCTTAAACCCAAAGAGCGAAAAAAACGATACATTGCGGAGCGACCCGTCTCCATGGTAACTTACCGTTTTTTCCGCGAAAGTGCTCTTCAAGTAGTCTTTTTTCTGAGAACGCCTTTTCTCCCTCCCTGTTTTTTCCGAGAAATTCTCCCCTCGCTTATTGTTATATTCTTTCCGCTCTTGTGATCGAAAAACGCTCCTAAAGGAGAAGCTCACTTGGCTCACTTTCGACTCCGACTGATCGAATTTCGCTCCTTTGGTTTAAGCGTGATATACATATATATATGTTGCTTATACATATATATATGTTGCTTATACATATATATATATGTTGCTTATATATATATATATGTTACTTATTTACTTATATATATATAAGTATAGTATTTATGCTGTTTAATTAAATATTTTTTCCAATTTAAAATGTATGCAACATAACTGTAATTAAATCAAAAAATCTTATTTTAAAAACTACTTAATTGGTTATGTATAATGATACTTTCTAATCTTACAGACATATATTTATTTACATACATCTTTCTCTATCTATAATCATTATGTGTACCTTTATTAGCATAAGTTGTTAAACATTTTCTTATATTTAAACATATTTTTTTCAGGGTGTGTGTGTGTGTGTGTGTGTGTGTGTAAAATCTTAAACATGGGCACATATAATAATTCATCTTCTTAAATTTATTACTGTATAATATTTTTCTTCGCTAATTTCTTTACTCGGATCCACTTTTGATCTTTCTTTCTTTCTTTTTTTTTTCTTTTTTTTTTTTTTTTTTTTACTTTTGCATTCAAAGTTTTTGCGTAATGCTTTTATTTGCATTTTATGTAAAGCATTCTTTCCTGGAGCGTTATATACTTTGTTGAAATTTTTCAGAAGGAGCTCACTGTGAGCACCCATTTATGAATATTCCACGCTTTTCAGACCTTTTTATGGGATGAAATTTATTCTATTATTAAGCGTAAAAACTTAAAAGTTTTTTGATTATTTGCATATATCTCAACGGGAAGCATGAAAAATTAAATTAAACTGATCATTGAATTAACTCTTTGAAATGCAAGTATTTTTTATATCAATATAGAAGTCCAACTAGATAGACTGCCCAACGCTAAAAAAGTACAGCCGTTTCCATCACCCATTTAACTTCCAACAACATGGCGATCAATTGAACTGACCTCCTTAACCTCTGTGGCGTGAAACGGACGAATCAATCGACCGCCATGTTGTTAGAAGTTAAATGGATTCATGGTAACGGCTGCACTTTTTCAGCGTTGGGACCATTCAGCCATATTTTCTGCGACGGCGCTGAAATAAGATGGCTCCATGACGCAACTACCTCTCGTCAAAAGGCTAAATGAAAATAATGAGAAACTAAATGAAATACAATTACTTGAACATATTTTCCTGTTGTACAAGATTTTTTTTTTCAGGAGGAGACTAAAATTAAAAATCATCTAGCCAAACACGAGCTAAAAGTTTTGATAAAAAAATGACAAGATCTTAAAAAACAGACATGGAGTGTTTTATTAGAAGGCATAAAGTGCGCAATAGGAATAGAAGAAAACTACGAAATAAAACACAAAAAAATCAAAGAAGGGCAGTAGCTTGTTTACTCTAAAAGGGCAATCGTTAAAATGTAACGAACGCAAAAATAAACAAAAGTAGTTCTATATAAATAAGCAGGTATCAAAAAGATGATAATATTAAAGGTATTAAACAATTAAACAATATTACTGTTATTTGTATTTATTTATAATTTGATGATAGCAGTCTACTTTGTATTTTGCATTTTTTTCCTTTATGTATTTTCTTTATAAAAGTCATTTTACTATATTTGATCGTTTATAAATATTTTTAACTTTCTTGCATTAACTATTTTAGTAACTAGTTTAGTAATACATACTTGCTATCTTTGTTTTTTGAGCTTTAATTTTTGCTGATTTATTTCATAGTCTTTCTAATCCCTTCCAAAGTATTTCTGTATTAACAAAATTACACTCTTTATATAATATACAGTCATTTAATTGCAGTCTAACACTAATCTCGTTGGGTTGTTTTATATTTTATTTTTTAAACTAAATAACGTGATACTTTTCCAGAAAAATGTTTCGTAATGTAATCCTATTAATGCCTATTCGAAAAGTCATTCAATGCTTCATCACTTTAAAAAATACACCATTAAAGTTATTTTTCAGGACTCGGCATCCTTTTCTAGATCTCAGAATTGTACACGGTGTAAGGTTAAAGCGACATTTTTATTTCTAATCATGCAATTGATATTTTTGTACTGGAAAAATACACAGTCCGGAACAAACATAGGAAATGCAATTAATTCCATTTCCACTTGCTTACATTCCCATTTCCTCTAGAGCTTTTATACTGCAGAAATAAATGCGCTGGGAATTACTTCCAGAAAAATCTGCCGAGGAGGGATAAAGATGCTTTAATGAACAATGCAGGAATCTTATTTTTGATGGTTGCTTTAATTTTGTCTGAAGCTCATTTAATTACGTATATATATATATAGCTAGCTCTTATATATATATATATATATATATATATATATATATATATATATATATATATATATATATATATATCCAGACCGATCCAGACCGATCCATACCGATCCAGACCGATTCCATATCATAGCCCATGTCACTCAATTTACGGCTTTAAGCTCAATTACTTAAATTAGCCACAGAGCAATGTTTATCAAGACAAAGTTTTGAACTTAGCTGTTTTAAAAGACATACTACCACATGTTTTGTCCTTAAATCAATATTTTGAAGAACATAGTGCGATGTCAAACTTTTCATAAAAGCTAAATTTTATTTGCGTAATCGTAATTTAGGTGCTGTGCATGAATTGTTTTCTTTCCATTTGAATTTATTTGAATTTACTTATTTATCAGCACTTCCTTTACTATACCGGCTGTCTAGGGCTGTCCCTTTATTAATTCTATTTCTTCGTGTTATTACATGTTCAGTATAAGCGCATGAGCTTTTATGTTGATTATATTTATTAAGTCTATTTGGCAATATTTAAATTACTTACGAGGGGTTGCCATGGCGAATTTAATTCAGTTCGCGCAGGAATCAACACTGTTAAAGACCCGTGAAAATTGTTTTCATTTGGTTAAGTTTTTGCTTCGGGGACGTAGCGAAAAAAATTTCGGGGTGCCCCAAAAAGTAGAATTTTTCACAAAAGTGCTTGATTTACTGACATCCGATTATTAAAAACCCCAAATTTGGGAGTGTGCCCAGGCCACAACCCCCTACCCCCTGGCTTCAGTAGATAATTCTAAACTTGCTTTGTGTCTATTTTTTTTTTAGCACGCTACAAAACTATATTTATTCACATCACTGTGTAGTAAATTATTCAATAATTATCTGCAAAGTTACATATTAAAAATTATGTTAAAATGCATTGCATATTTGCATGAGTTTCAGTGTAAGCAAACACATGTGTTGGTGCTTACGTAAGATGTGCTTCGGTGTAAGCAACGAAGTACTTGAAAATTCAGTGCAAGGACTTAATTCGATAAGCTCCAGTGTGAGCTTGGAGGTGTAAAAACTGTAATTTTTACCCACTTTCGAAGCAGATAGTGAACTTCCAAAAACAATTTTGTCGCTAGGTTTTAACGTGTATTACTCATGTAAGGCTTAATATCAGCTGAATTTTTAATTAATTTCAAATTATAGTAAACTCTTATAGTTTATGCGGAGTAATAAAATGAAATTTTGAAACAAAGGCAAACAAACATTTCAAGTTATTTGTGTCAAAATTTACTATGAAAATTCGAGGGTATTTTTTTTAATTTACAAAATACATAGTTCAAAGGTTTTTTCGTAAATGGATCATAGGATTTGATTAATTATTGTGGTCTTTGTGTGTCTTTGTTTTTGCGGAAAATTAGACGGCATAGGATATTTCACGTTTTCTGCGCAAGGCGTTTATTTGATGAAAAACAAGATAATTAGTTTAAGATGTGTTCGCTCGATCACAGCGATACTTAAATTTCGGTCAAAAAGTTCATGAAATCTGAATACAAAGATGTACAGACAAACTCTCTATGTAATAAACTAAAATGAATAGTGAATAAATGTTCTTGATGTTGTGATGGAGACTACGTATTTAAGATTAATTGTCATTTGTTTTCTATTTCTTAAATTTAATCAATTTAAAGTCAGGTATTTATTTTTCTGCTCTCATTTTTCATTACTTTGGCTTTCAAAATTTACATTTCGCTTCTTGCCGCAAGCAGTAGTCTTACTTTTCTCGACAGCATGTCATCTTCTGGGCTAAAAATAGATTCTATTGCTTGAGTTTGAAACTTACGGATTTCTGCTTCCCCTCTGTTGGCGCTTTTTTGGCATATTTTATTTTGATGCTATGCACCAACTTTCAAAATTATTCAACTTAAATTTTATTACTTAAATTTTATTGTTCTAAATTTATTGCAGCTCTGCAATTGGCGTTAGTTATCTCAGGCAACTTTGTGTTCTCGCCAATATCACGTCATCCTTTTTTTATTCACTGCACCGATTTTCAATTGTCAAGAAAATTGTACTTTTCATGATGCTAGA
The DNA here is from genome assembly GCA_038373885.1 of Cheiracanthium punctorium. Lineage (NCBI taxonomy): Eukaryota > Metazoa > Arthropoda > Arachnida > Araneae > Cheiracanthiidae > Cheiracanthium > Cheiracanthium punctorium. The sequence goes on along the minus strand of JAWZYV010001322.1, from coordinate 613,231 downwards.
CCACCACCAGACCATAATATTAAATTGTTTTCTTTATACCGTTTCTTCAATAAATAGCGCTCTTTTAAAACATTTGAAGTCTATAGTATTTTATGTTTAGCAATTATGTGTGTGCGTCGAATCTAAATATCCCTTCACAACGCTAATTAATAATTTTAAAGTAGTTTAAACTGCAAGAAATTTCTTCAGTACAGATTTATGTCAAGTTAAACTTAAATTGCATACAAATCAATTTACTAAAAGAAATGAATATCGCATCAGCCCTGCATCTATTTTTATATAATCCTCTTGTCACACACAACGTTCATAAAATATTTAAAACTCTGTAATATGAAAGTTCTTATATTGATAAGTAGAAAAAGGGAAAAAAAAAGACAGTAAATAAGAGAAATGTAATCAACTTCATTTCCCTTGGCTTACAATTCCATACCAATGGGTATTTCGGAAACAAATGTTTGAGAAATACTTTGCTGTAGCTCTGTCGCAGAGGGATATCGATGTTTAATAAAGGAGAAATCCATGTTTCTAAGATATGCTTTCATCCGCTGAAAACATATTAAATAAAATTGTTTTCGGCTAAGTAAATCTGCTTGACAGTTTTTGAGCTTTGTGACGTATAAAAAAAATGAAAGCGAATCCTGTGTTTGTTCAGTAAATTGACTAGAAACCATGGAGTATTGCTTTTGAGTTCTGTGATGATTTCTAAAAAAATAGTTTGCAACAACTCGTTATTTACGTAAGCTAAATTTTGTGATGTTGAGAAGATTATGAAAAGAACATAATGGTCAGAATTTTTATCTGGAGTAGAAGACCACTAAAAAATAAAAGAATAGTTATGATATTTCTATCATAAAAGCATTCAGAGATCGTACCCGGTGGGGGTGGATTAAAATTGTATATTTCTAAGTCTCCGATATTTTTACATTAGCTGGCATAAGCTTTCAGATGTTTACGTTGTATAAAAATTTAGGTAATTTATGCCCTGACAAATCTCATATTGCTTCCCTCCTTCTGAAAAAATATCTTGTCTGTTATTAGACTCCAGAAGCCCATGCTATTGTTTTTATTTTTATTGATCTGTTGCAAGTTTTAAGTTTTAAAATTAGATTTTACTTTGAATTTAAAATGTGATTTTTTAAAAAAATAATTAAAGTAAAGCAAAGGAACGAAAGAAATTTAAAATATAATCTCCTAACCTGTAAAAGCTTTAAGATCAGTTACAATTTTTTCTTTAAGCATACTGACACTCATAAGGTAATCACTAATTTAAGTATTTTGCCACATATAGCTTCTTACAAGACTAAGAACAATAATACAAGTTTCTACTGAAATGAAATGAAAATAAAAATATTTTTTGCTTTACAGCCTCTTGAGAAGAAAAAACTTGAAGAAAGTCTTTAAGAGTCTTTAAAGATCCCTGTATTAATAAAAAATTAAAAAAATGAAGATTAAGAGTATCTTTTATTTCTATTAAAATAATGTAACTGCCGAAAATTAAATATTAAAAAAAATTGATTTAACTTTCCAAGACCTGTATAGCTCCATTATTTCAAAAATAAAACTTTTTTTAGGGGAAAATTCTTCAAATTTGTTTTAATTACAAAACTATCATATTTAGATATACTCATTATAAATGACTGCTTTAAAGCATTTTGCTTAAATCACAGAAGAAATATTGGATAACTCTGCTTGAATTGCCTATAAAACCTTCTTTAAAATGCTAGTGGTTCTCTGAAATATCTCAAACTACTACAAGTTTTTCTATTTTATAATAATGCAATTTCTCTCTATTTCGCATGAAAGAAATAATAAATGGAGGTGGGTTTTTTTCTTCTTCTTAAAAGAGTTTTTTGAATAGGAACTGAACATAGTGTGAAAGGGATATCCACGAAAACGGACAAAGAAGAAGCCACTGTGGTATTATATAAATATTCTTCTGATGAAAATATTCACTTATATGATAAATGCTTCTGTTAGGTTGAAATGCTTTAGCCCTTAGAAGAGCAAGCAGTTTTACACCAATATTGAAGACCAACTGGTTGGTTGTTGTTGCATGGCTGTTGCTGTGTGATTACGGCCAATTATCTGCAGCAGGGATCAAGTCGGAGAGGTAGGTGCCCTCCGTGGGGGTCGTTCTAAGAGACCCTAACCCGTATTTGCGCTACGTTTCGGAGGAAACCACGGAAAACTCCGAACGGTTAGGTTGGACCTGGTTTTGAACCACGCACCTTCCGTCTCCCAGTTCAAACCGCTATGTGCTAGGCCACTGCTCGGGTGAAGACCAACTGGATAGACTGCCCAAAGCTGAAAAAGTACAGCCGTTGCCACGCAGCCAGCTGTGTCAGAAAAATTCCTTAGCTGTATGGCGTCAGATAGGAGATTCGATGGACCGCCATGTTGTTGGTAGTTAAATGAATCGATGCCAGCGGCTGCACTTTTTTGAGTGTTGCGCCCATTTAACCATATTTTTTGGCGACTGGCAGTGAAAGCGCTGAAATAAGGTGATTTCACGGCTTGAACACCGCGCGCCAAGAGTTAAACTGTAAAATAATAGTTTATATTAGGATCGCTTAAATCATATAATTCTTAACAGCTCTATTTTGGAAAAATTAAGATCTGAGTTTACAGAACTTTATACGGCAGTATAAATTAAGGATGTTTGTATTAAACTCCGCAAAGTTTAATGATCGTGACACTCGTAAATGTATAATTTGAAAGGATAATGGAAAGGACAAACGTTCTTCAAAATAAATGAAAGTGATTTTTATGATTAACGTACTGCTTAAAAGATATTTCAATGTGTTAACAACTTCTTAGCTTTGTGTAGTTGTAGCGAAATTTATTGCATTTTACATCAAATTTAAAGCAAATATTAAAGCATCTCAAATCTTCAAAGCTCTGATATGATATACGATATTTTAAAGCTCTGCATTAAAGCGCACTTTGAAGCAATTCAGTAAATGTAGCAGTGTAGCAATAGCTATAGCAAAAGATTAAGATATTTATGACAATTTTTTATTAAGATGCAAATTTTTATTCAAAGAAGTAATTGAAATATTATTTTTCATAAGTGATGTTATTTAAAAGTACTATTTTTTAGGCTGGAATATAACGAGATATACTGTAAAAAATTCCTGTAATTTTACCACATATATATTGCTGTAATAATACAGCACTATGTGTTGTAAATCCAACAAAATTGACGTAATGACATTGATAAACCAATCACTAAGAAACTATGGCAATGATTGTACGGCAACTGGCATAGTTTACTTCACATCGAGTTGGCGTTACGTTTATCCACACGTTTTGCTGTAAAATAATACAGCCCTATGTGTTATAAATCCACTCCCAAAATGACGTAATGACGTTGATGAGCCAATCACGAAGAACACTGTATAGCAAACTGCTACAGTCTACAGCACAACGTATCGATAAACGTAACGCCAACATCAGAACGTGTTGGTGTTACGTTTACCCACACATAATAACTTTCGGATTAAATTTTTAGAGTACCTAGTTTCATAATAACTTGTAAATGACTAGATATAATATACATAAACTGAACCCGAAATGGCCCGTTGCACTAGTATAATAACAGGAAATGTTAGTTTTAACAAAGTTTCTGGAATCAGTTTTGTCCTAGAAGCTTTACACTAGCTGTCTCATTCAATTATAACTGTGCAAGAAATTTATTAACCCTTTAACGCGCGATGTCCTCGCCGTGACGACACCAAGCTCTTGACGTTTTGACTGTTGCCAGTCACGAAGAATAGATTTGATTTCTATAAAAATAGTTGCGGGTGACATAGCTCCACGAGAATCCCTTACTTTTTAGCACATCCTTTCCCTTAAAAAAATTGCCACAATTATTTTTAACAGCACTGACATCTGCTGAAAACTAGAAGAACGCGAGAACAGCTGGACAGATTCCCAATGCTGAAAAAAGGGCAGCCGTTGCCATCGCTCGACTTAACTACCATCTTCCTGGTAGTTAAGTCGAGCGATGGCAGCGGCTGCCCTTTTTTCAGCATTGGTAAAGGGTTGCGCCTGAAAGGGTTAAACCCGTGAAATGGCTAGGAATTTCTGTAAGAGTGAAAGGCTATTAAACGTAAAAAAAATTGCTAATTGTAATTGTTAATTGTTATTGTTTTTTTTTTTTTTGAAACAATGTAATTTTTCACAACTGAAAACTCTTATTACCCCTGGAACAATTGAAGAAACTTGAAGGTATCGTTTTATCGTGTCGTGTCTCATGAACTAACTGTATTTGAACACTTTAAAATGTAACGTGACTTTATTTTATTGACATTAAAAATCACTTCATATTATCAAAATTAATAAATATACTACATGAAATACATTATTTTCATGTGTAAAAGTGTTTTGTGTTGAAAAGGTTTCTTCGCTAGAACGAAAAGTAATTTTTATGCATAATCTGTTCTCTACGGATCTTTTAAAATATATGTTTTGTTAAACTAAAACTTTGTGCATGGGTAATGAGATAAAGATAAATTATGCTTCAGAGTGCAGTAAGTAAAAAACAAAACTCTAGATAATGTGTAAGAATAGTCACGTCATCCCGTAAGATTATATGTTTAAAAGTGTTATTTTTTATTCATAAACTTTTAATCTCACTTGTTTAACTAGTTAATATGTTAAGGTGATTTGGTAAATTTGTTTAACGATGAGAGGTGTTTTATTATTAAAAAAACATTTTACAATTTTAGCACCGAAGTTTTCTGGAAGGATGGTTGCAAAGTTTAGTAATTTAATTTACAATATGTATTTGAGATTTTTTTATTATTCCTTTTAAAGATTAACACAAAATTGAGATTATATCTAAAACATTCAACTAAGATTTTTAGAATAATCTAAACGGAATGCTAAGTGGTGAATATTCAAACTTTTTTCTAAAGATCTAAAAATAATGTAGTTTGTAGCAACATATTGTTATCGAACAAATAAAAAGCTTTTCATTAAAAAAAAATATTATATGGCTAAAATATAGCAAAGAGTATTGGAAATAAAAATATCAGAAAGAGTAATGTAGGTACTTTATCACCTTTAAACTAATGTACGTGGAATTTTACTAGTAGTAAGCAGGTATCAGAAATATACCTTTGGCATTACTATGCAAGGGTTGCGAAAAAACTTGACTTACAAACTAACCAGCGTTGTGATATTTAAATAGCTTGAGTGGGCTTGGTTTTGTGTGACGTAACTCATTTTATTCACATTGTTTACACTATTTTTCATTATTCATACTTTCATTCAAAATAATATAATCGAAAATAATAAAACGTCTTATGTTTGCTGAAATCAAATCCACTCAAATCATCCCCAATTATTAGAAAAACGTTATTAAAAAGAAAATCAAAGACAGAAAAAATATTATTTATATGAACGGTCAAATTTTAAAAAACGGTACCACAATTATTTTCTCTTTTACGTAGATTCATTAAGTTCGGCAAGAACAAAACATAAAATAATTAGTATATCATTTATTGTCTTCGGAGAAATATCAATACGCGACATGCTCATGAAGTAAGAGCAAGTGGATAGTAATTGACAGCCTACTGCTCCTTTATACTATATCATATAACAATTTAAGCTTTTAAATTAAAGTTTTGACCAGAGACACCAGGGATCTTTAGAATAAAGAGAACACTTATCATTTGTCCCTAAGCACTCAATTGTTTCTTCGGGTTACTTTGAATATCATCAGCAGGCAGCTGACATGTTTAACCACAAGATGGATGCGAATCACTATAATAACTATTGTCTAGTCACAGGAAAACACTTTGAAGGATTACAAGAACTGTCAAGACGTCGTTATACAAAACGCCTTTCATCGTATTTCTAGCGAAGATTAATAACATATTTGGATTTAGAGAACTCCATACACCATACAAAAGCGTATACGTAATGTACTTCGAAATGTTAATAGCGAGATATTTTTCATTTATATAATAATGTCATTATATAGATATTTTGATAGTTACTAAGACATGTAATATGTGTAATTAAATAGTAGACATTTTTATTAAATAGAATATTTTTAATTTCCATATAGGCCGTCATAATTTTTATCTTAAGTTTGCTAATAATCGGAAAAATAACGACCTTTTAAAAATACGACAGTACATAAATATCTGTTTGTCTTACAGATGCATGTACATTGAAACACCACGCATATATATTATACAAACACTGTATAATTTTATATTTAAAATGTAATCTAATATGCTTGCAATATATATTTTGGCAACATCTATTGTTATATAAGAAATATCAGATCTTATGTTTTGAATATTGAACATGAATTTGCGCATTCAAATTTAACCACATTTATACACAACACATTCATTTTATATACGGATAGTTATTATATGCTGACGAATCATTGGAAGATGAAGGGAACTAATTAAGAAAATATTCTAAATATGATGGTGTTATGCATAGTAAATAAAATTCCTTTCTCAAGAATTAAGACAGAAAGTTGAAATACGTTTATCTCAAGCATTCCTAATTCTCAGAAACTAGTTTGGGTAAATCACACAACTCCCTTCAGCATTACAGAAACTTAAAAACGCCAGTGCGTATTTAAAAAAACTAACAATGGTTGGTCCGAATTCGGAAGTAATGCTTAAAATGAACTTTTCTTGATGAATTTAAATATACCAAGAAATAAAGGACGATAGAGATGCTGAAAATCGCACTCAGTCGTTTCATTAACGCCGGTATAGTATTCAGGAGAGCGAGCTTTCCCCCAGACTATTCGTGGATCCTTCAATCCGCAATGGAGGACAATCTGTGAATTGTCCACTGGTCCTTTTTTCCCTTATTCACAAGCCCGACTCCTACTATCCGCAAATAATACCTGGCTTAGGTGAATAAAGTGTAAGGTGACCAGATTTTTGTAGTCAGAATCGGGGACATGTCCCCGATTCTCACAACAAAACTGGGGACATTCATAATTAATGCAATAATTAACAGTAATTTAATTCAAAAACAATTCAATAATTAAAAATTGTCCCCAGTTCCATTTTTACATTCTGGGGACAATTTGAAAAACGTCCTGAAAATGGGGACGGTCCCCGGAAAATGGGGACGTTTGGTCACCTTAATAAAGTGGATACATCCATGGCAACAACAACACCGTCCACGGAAGCTTCCGCTGACGTCACGACCTCCGTCCCAGCAGTCTCAGGCGAATCGGCTTTTAGAATCTTTAAAACGTTTATATTTTCAATGGTTTTAAAGATGCTATCTAATTCTTAAACTGAGATGACATGGCAAGTTACTGAAATAACATTAAATGAGAATTCTGAATTGAAATTGCAAAATGTTCATGAACAAGCTATAATGCTTTTAATTACACTCATGTCCATAAATTAAGGATAATGAAGTTCAGGCAAAGAAAGAGAAAGAAGCAAAACAAATTTGACTTATTTGTAAAGTCTATTTATTAAACAAAAAGTAAAGAGCAAAAAAGATGCTTTATGTTTGACATAATTAATAAAAATTGCAAGTTTTACTCCCTTGACCAAATTTGAAAAAAGAACCTATTTACAAAAAACAGTATAACATGGTTAGTAGGATGGTTAATACGGAGTATGTCTCCCGGACGATGCAATACAGGCCTGACAACGCCTAGGCATGCTGAGTATCAAATGATCAATCTGATCTTGGGGAATATTACACCACTCATCAAGCAATGCACTCCGAAGTTCCGGTGGGAGGGGGTTGACGGGCTGCAATTCGTCGGCCAAGCATATCCCACACATGCTCTATTGGATTCAAGTCCGGTGAGTATGCTGGCCAATGCATACGGGTGATATCCTCCTATTGAAGGCATTCGTCTACAATGTTTGCACGGTGAGGACGGGCGTTGTCATCCATAAACACAAATTCAGCACCCATGGCGCCCCGAAACAAACGTACATGTTGTTCCAGAATGACATCCCGATAGATGTGGCCTGTCATCGTTACACTCTGAACATGCAGGTCAGTTCTGGAACCAAGAATAATTCCTCCCCAAACGAGCCATCCTGCACCACCGTAACGGTGTCTTTCAATGGTGTTCTCTTGGTGGTAACGGGTACCTGGCGTTCTCCAGATGAATGTCCGGCGAGAATCAGACTCCAAACTAAACCTGGACTCGTCGGAAAACATCACACAAGACCACTGTTGCGGTGTCCACAATGCATGCTCTCTACTCCAGGTTAATCGCAGGCGACAGTGAGTTGCGGTAAGTGGAACACATCTGACAGGCCTACGAGCATATAGACCAATGTGCCCTAAGCGTCTGTACACGGTCTGCCTTGAAACTGTCGTACCGGTAGCTGAAGAGAGCTGACGAGACAGGTCTGATGCTGTACTCCGTCTGTTTCTTTTGGCAGTAACTGCCAAATAGCGGTCCTCATTCGGCGTTGTAACTCGGGGGCGACCTGTGCTGTAACGTCTACTCACATTACCATCATCTTGGAATCGTTGCCAAAGCCTGGAGATGACACTCTGGGCGATTCCAAGTTCCTCGGATACTTCCAGCTGGGTACGTCCACATTCCAGTCGTCCGATAAGTCTGCCACGTAAAACATCATCCAAATGCCTCCTTTGTGCCATAACTATGCGGTTCTTGCACTGAAAGGCTTTCACAGCGCTTGTGAACAATTTTACTTCTTTACCACCATTCCTTATATACCCCTCTCTTACACTCTCGTCATTGTGACGTACCATCCACGCCATCTGGTGGTTTCCTGTAATTTGCATATTCTTCTTCAAGATGTGTGTGATCATTCCACAGGTGAAATTTTTATTTTAGAGATCAATTTCTGTGTGATTCTGAATTATCCTTAATTTATGGACATGAGTGTAATTTATCTATAATATACTAGTGTACATTTTCTGAAAAATTTAGGTATTATGTCTTCTACACCTTCCATTAATTATTTAATTAAAAAACACATGAATTTATGCTTAAAAAAGATAAATAAAGACACGCTAAGAAGGAAAATAAAGAAAAGTATTTTATTTAAATTTACAAAAATATATTTAAAGATAATGAAAGCGATCTTATTCATGATTATAAATGTTATAATCCAGTTATACTCTTAACCAGTTACAGTAAAACCTAAATTAATAGAATAAATATAAATTATTTTCTTTCTAATTATCTTAAAGAAATTATAATAATAAACATAATAAAAGCACTTTATTAGTATTTTTAAGGCTTTATAAAGAATTAAATATTATTTACATTTAGAACAATATATTTTTTCACAATTTGCGCACAGCATGTGTATCCTTAAGGTACATGTATAACAATATAAATGAAAAATATCAAAATAAATCCAACCTTTATTTTACCGAAGAACACATATTAAACAGTGATCAGTTCTAGCACAGTTAAAAACTCTTGACATATAAACTATTTTTATCGTAGCTAAACCAAAATTAAGTGTATATGTACATGTAAATATATCTTTAAACGCTTTTTTCCCAAAACTGGCAATAGTACTTAAGCAAAATAATCATTATTACTTTACTGAATAAATTTATATATTTAAGTAGCCATTTAATATAATTCAGACACATGAAACAGCGTAAGAACAAATCCAATATTTTCTGAAGAAAACGTAAAACTAATCCTTTAAATTGCACATATACCTATGTTTTATTAGTGCAGGAATTTAGAATAATACTGAGACAGATGAAATCTATTTACATTTCCGATTTATCAGATAACTTCATCTGCTCTAGAATGAACTGTTTATTGTTATAAACCTCATTTTCCTCATTTTTAATGATGCATTTTTCCCATCGTTTCAAACAATTCTCTTTATCATTTAATACGGACTCATGTAAAGCATTTTCTTCGAGGTTTTTTACTGCACTTAGTAAATTTTCAAGGGTACTCCATCGTACAAGAAGGTCTTCAGGGTGATTTAAAATGCTTTTAAATTTAGTAAGAGGAACAGCTGTATCAACATAAAAGATATTTACACTCATATCACTATCGATTTTTATGCTTGATATAATAGTTGGAGCCGAAACAAAATTAATATTTAACAAAAAAACTTCATTAGCATTATTTATCACAACAGGCTTTAAATGCAAATTAAATTTATCGACTTTTATCTCAATCTCTTTCTGCATATCATTGAAGCTTTTGATAATATCAGCATATAAAATTTTCTGATAGTTTGCATCAGTCAATTTTGATAGCTTTTCAGTTCTACTTGGTCTTGAAGGAATTTTATTTTCCGTCAGGTATTTTGGGCAGTTTTTAAATATTGAAGGATGAGCACCATCTCTCACTTGTGGACATTTCCTTGGAGTTTTTAAAATCTTACCTTCTCTATCAGGTATTTCATCAATCTTTATAAATATCAGATTCCACAAAGTGCTCTGCGCACACGACACTTCTAGCGGATGGTGACCAGTCTTTACGCGGAATTCTCTTTATCCACAGATTTTTTTCGTTTTCCCCTTTAGGAAATTTAAATACTGATATATATCTGCCAGTTTTGTCATAATTCGACGAGCAACTAGGCACACAGCAACGATCTGGCATTTTAAATTTAAAACGATTTTAAAAATCGCAAACAACGTGGTCTCTTATGAAACAATAACACAACGGGACTGCTAGCCTTCTAGGCATCCCTAGCTCCCGAGAAGCAAAGGACGGAAATAGTGACGTCACGTCACGTGACCCGCGTAGCTTCCTTGGCAGGTGTTATTGTCGCCATGATACATCTCGCTATGATTCGCCAGGGAGCACCCCGTGCTTGGGGGACGATTGCAACGGGGGAGATTGGCGGCGCGCCAAAACCGGTTTGAATTCTCTGACAACTCTCTCTCAACACCTGGGGCCCGTTCGAGAATTCACCGGTTGGTTATGCACCGGTGCTACCGGTTGCGGTCATTCTTCGGTTAAGTGACGTCACGGTTGTCGACCGGTTTCGGTCATCTTCACCACACCCAATTCCAAGCCAAGAAAACAAAAATAAACATTGGCAACACTACGCTAATAACCGGAATAACCCACCTCGCTAGCAGGGTCATTCTGGTTGCGCTCTGGTCACGCTGAGCAGACAATCGCTACATGACCGAAACGTTTTCGAACGCGGTTAATTCCAGAGCTCCGCCCAACGCTCCGCCTTTTCGAACGCTCTGGTCGTGCACCGGTGTTACCGGTGCACAACCGATGAATTCTGGAACGCGCCCCTGGTCGAGGTTGGGCTCAGGAAGATATCAACAACAGATTATTTGCACTTGAGAATAACAATTTTCTGTCAATTCGCCAATCACGGATGATTTACAGATAGTCGAGATTGGTGAATACGACCATAAGCACACAATTACTTAAGTTTCGTGCTAAATTGATAATAGTAGTTGTAAAAAAGTGAAAGTAAAAAAGTGTTTTGAAGAAATTCCAAACGCAAGAAAGCGCGATTAAAAGAATTAACCCTAAAATGCATGATTTTTTAAAATGGGTTGAAAATAAAATTGTAACTTCATTTAAGCTTACTTATGCTAGGAAAAATATTTTAAAAGACTCAGCATGTGGTTTCCCAGAAAAAATCGTAAAAAAAATTCAAATTCGAAATTCAGTATGACCCCCTATAGCTCTCATAAATCGAGAGAAAGTAGTATAGCCTAATTCTACTTAATTGAGTCCTAATACTTCTATTTTTTCTAGTTTTGAATTTATTTTCATTCAGCAATAAAAATTAGAAGCAATAAAAAATTTGGGCAAAAATTTGTTCAGCGAACTGGGTGCACACGTAATGAATTCAATCTTCTTTACTAAAAAAATAATGTTGCCACACATTTTTAAAAACTAAAAATTATTTCCATAATGCAGAGTTGCCAACTGCGCCGGAATATAACTAACCACTTTTTTGTAACAGAAATGTTTGGCTTAAATTATCGCGAAATTTCAAAGTTAAAGGCGTGGACTGATTACCGTTTCGAAAACATATTTAAGAAACAATACTGTTTACAGAAATGGTTAGTTATATTCCGGAGCAGTTGGCAACGCTGATAATAGTCTTATATTTATTTTAAAGCATATTTTAGACAAAGCTACTAAATTTTCTCTTTATTACTGAAAAATGAGACTATGTACTGTAGGGTTAAGAAGACACAGAGGCACATAAAGAAATGCGAGTGTACTTACCAGGGGATCTGACTTTAATTTTCTAGTATGGGGAATACTTCTTTTTCTACGCGCGTGGGGTACAGCTCGATGAACAAAATGAAACAACTGGTCAGAACCCAGTACCTGTAAGAAAAATAAATTGTATCGGTATTACAATGGTATTATACGATGAATATGTTAGAAGCAGAGTAAGTTTCTGCAACAATTAAATATTAACTTTTTATTCATCATAAATCTTTTTGGAAAATTGTTCCTTTTTTATGTCACTGAATATATAAATTTCTTGATTAAAAAGTCTAAAATGTTGTTTCAGATTCTAAAAATTTTGTAATAATTTTTGAAGTTTTTATGAGAAAGTAATTAACAACTTTTTGAAGAAGTGTGACAATCCCATCTTGTAAATGTTATTTATATAACGATTGCTTCATATAAAAAAGTGTTTACAATGTATTAGTTTAAAGTCTATAAAGTATGAAGTAAGTGATTCTGAAATAAAACTTCAGCGACATTGAATGAAAATTAAAACTAACATCTTTTGAAAAGTTCAAAGTGTACCTAAGCAAAATTGTTTCTCCCGACTAGGTGCATTTAATTGAATTTTATTTGACGTAGAAAAGTGCGGAAATTTAATTATGAGTTAAAATAAAATAGGATTATCCTGTTTTTGCACTTGCATATCCAGATAACAAAATTGAATTTTGATTAAAAATCATCAAAGAAAATCTTCCCTCAAACATGTCGCTGAGTGAGGTTTGAAATAATGATCAAAATTTTTTAGAATAGAAAATTGGTTTGATTAAAATTTAATAGAATCATGAAACTTCCACAAGAACTAATTAAAAAACAATGAATGACAGTTTGAATGTGGGATTAATTAGACTAATAACTCTTCAATTAAGAAAATAAGTACCGGAAAATGTTGCGTAACGTCTTATTAAGGAACTTAAGTTAAACATTAAGGTTATTTCAGGATTGAACAATAATTAATTATCAAAACAACCTTGAGATGGTTTTTACACCTAATTGAAGAAATACATAAAAAATCATCAACATATTTGGGAAGTTAATTGAAAATTACTTAAAACTCTTGTATCTAAATTTTGTAGCATAAAATTAGTTAAATGAGATCTGCTTTTCCCTTATAAAATATTCAGTAATAGAAAATGTAATGTAATATGGGATATTAGTGTATTATGAATGCATTTAAAATTACTCATTTAACCCCATAACTGTCACGCGCATATGCAGTATGCCCACTAAAGACCTTTGCCACCCTCTTAACTTCGGTACGGCTGCTGCTATATTCATAAAAGAGGTATAGTAAAGTAGCTGTGCGCTATTGAATAAAACCGCCTCCGATGCCACCTGGTGGGAACTACAGAATCAGCATTCCTATCAAGAAAACGGAACGAGACAGAAAAAAAAAAATGTGATTTAGAAAATTGTAGAAACTTAGAGCATCATCTACAGGGTGGCCATAATTAAACTGCAAGTGTTTAAGGGGTGCTGGAGAGAAAACTACCGAGAATATTCCAGTGAAATTTGGTATCTACGCGTTTCAGAACATGCGCAAGTCAAATATGGAGAAAAAAATATTCGTCACTTTCACCCGATAGATGGCGCTATACCGTATTTCAAAGCTCACCGGTGGCATATACAACTTCCAAAACCGATAGACAGAGCATAGTGACATTCTAAGAGGCATATAAACAATATAAAACATCATTTACAGTTTATCAAAATTCCATACAATTCGCTTCAGTAATTAAATTTTCACAGTAACATGTAATCAAAAATTAACGTAAATTAAGATCACAAATTAAAAAATTCATAAAGACGCTTTGGAAAACAATTAAACCATTATTTATTCTGATTGACACTCATTGGACCTCTCCTTAATCGTTTCATACGCCGGTGTTCTTTCAGAGTAGCGGAATAATTGCTACCATTCTGATAGAATATCTTCATTAACAATGCACGTTCCTTCTTATTCAGAGTCATGATAGGCCATTACTCAATGTGGTCTTGTTTTTACACTGTTCGCTGGGCTTAAAATGTGCATATACGACGTCCATAAGCATTGAAACACGATATAGCGCCATCTATCGGGTGAAAAATGGCGATTTATTTTATATTGCATATTTGACTTGCGCATGTTCTGAAACGTGCAGATACCAAGTTTTACTGGAATATTCCTGGTAGTTTTATCTCCAGCACCCCTTGAACACTTGCAGTTTAATTATGGCCACCCTGTATTTAGTGCGAAAAGACACCTTATGAACATTTATTCCTCCATGCGTTCAAGTTCCGTGACATCACAGTATAGGAAATCACCACACACACACACAAAAAAAAAACAAGTATGCGTTTCAACTGTTCTATTCTTCACATTAATGACCACAAGGTGTCTTCTTGCACTAAATCGACGATGCCCTACAACTTTGTAAATCACCCCCCCCCATCTCTTTCCATTTTTGATATAGGAAAGATAATTCCGCAGTTTTCCACCAGGCGGCTCGGTAGGCAGTTTCATTCAGTAGCGCATGACTACTTTTCGATACCTAGACACCACTTTCATGAATATAGCAGCAGCAGTTCCGAAGTTAAGAGGATGGCACGGGACTTTGGTTGGCATACTGTATACAGGGTGGTGCTAAAGTATAAGTCAAAATTGTAAAGGAAAGTAGAGGGCTTAGAATCCAAGCCCTCTACTGACCTCTCTAAGACGGTTTAGAATCAAATAGCAATTTGGGGTCGGAAATGTTGTCTTCATGTATAGGAGAAAAAAAAGAAAGCGCCCACTTGCTCTTTATTTGGCCGTCGTCCATCGTACAGCAAAGTTATATATGCCATTCGTTTGCAAATAACGTATTAATTTACTATTCATTTAATTTGCTTAAGGGGTGGTCTTCACATTTAATGGTGCATCAACTTCGTTTTTCTCAATGGCAACACTCTATTTTGACTTTAAATGAAAGAAAACCTTCAAATTACTCTTTCAAATTTTCAATAATTTTCAACGATAATTTCCGGAAATATTGCGAATTATTTTTTGCGCGATTTTTAGGGACTTTCTGCAAATTGAAAAACGCTATTTGTAGTTACCGTTTTTGCCTTTCATGAATTTCGCTCGCGATAGTTTAAAAAAAATGAGTATTATTTAAAGGGGAAATACTGTTTCTAGTTTTAAAGTTGTTTGTTCTGAGAATATCAGAGGTAGAAATTAGAACCGTGACTTCAAAACTTTCTTAGTCCGTATACATCGCATATGTGCAATCGCCGGCCCGCCGTTGCTGTTCATCCGGCCAGCGGAACAATTTATAAACATGCTAAAAAATAGTAAATCTCGGTTGTCTCCAACTACGCCAAGTCATACACACGCACAGTACAAAATCACAACATGCTTCTTCCGAGCAACACTAAGAAACTGAAAAGAGAAAAGCATTCTGAGTAGATAGGATATGTCTCTTTCTGAGGCGCGCCCCAATTAGTCCAAAAGACGTTTAAAACACTTTTTTAACGTCGGAAAACGTATTTCCAACGTAATTTGAACGTTTTTTGAACTAGCTGTGCTACTAGGGCGTGGGAAAAAAATTCCGCTCTCAGCTCTGCTGATGTAGCATTCCGTAGCATTTAGGATAATTTGCCACAGTGGTGCACTCATCGCGTTACATTACGTCAGGGATGGGCAAACTACGGCCCGCGTGCCAAATTCAGCCCTCCGGAAGGTTTTATCCGGCCCGCGGAGTTAATTTTAATTTGCCGGTCCGACGGAAATTGAAAGAATATATATATTTATATATTATAAATCCATATTAAGAATTATGAAGATGGAAAAAAGTGCATTTTGAGTTCGAACGCAGATTTCAAGATTTCAGTGCCATTCAAACAGAATTGGATATTTTTATCATGCCTTTCAACGTAAATTGTAAAGCAGTGAGGTCGGACTTGCAGCTTGAATGAATTGAATTACAATCTAACAATCATCTCAAGCAGTTGTTTCTAAATATGTCAAAGTTAGAGTTTTACAATTCATTATCGAAAGTAAGTTTCCCAAATTGAATATCTCTCGCCCAGAAAATCAGTGCTATGTTTGCTTCATCTTATACATGAGGGCAAGTGTTTTCAACTATGAACCTTAGAGAGAATTCTTTCAGCAGGAGACTGACAAATGAGCATTTAGCCTCGTTCCTTAGAATCAGTGCATCTCACTTCGAACTTCAATATAAGGAACTTTTAAAAATGAAATATCGCAATTTCATTTATCTCATTAACATATTTAAATTGTAATACTTGTATATTGTTTTTAAAATTTTAGAAAAATTTATCTTGGCCCGCCAAACTTTTTTTTTTTCGATTTTTGGCCCGCGACCGAAAAAGTTTGCCCATCCCTGCATTACGTGGATATAGTGGATACTTACGTGGATAGTTTTTACTTTGTGTTTGAGTTTTCTTTGTTCGTAAAGTATGTTTGCTTTAAAAAAGCGAAAAGTAGACATGGAATATCGCCAATTTCAAGAAAGATGGGCTGATGAATATTTTTTTTTTCATGCACAGTGGTAAGATTATCTGCCTGTTATCTAATGAATCATTATCGGTTTTAAAAGAATACAGTATGAAGCGGAATTATTCCAGTAAGCATATTACTCAGCATACATTGACGGGTCAGTTGCGAAAAGATAAAATTCAGAAGCTAATAACCAATTTGGACAAACAGCAACAAATGTCTAATAAACAAAGGACACAGCAGGACAATGTTGTGAAAGCTAGCTTCATAATTAGCTCAAAAATAGCGAAGTCATCAAAACAATTCACTGAAGGAGAATTCGTCAAAGAGTGCCTGTTAGATATTTCAGATGTATTGTGTCCAGAAAAGAAAAAGAGTTTGAGAAAATAAGCTTATCAAGACGTACTGTTGTTAGTCGTATAGATACGATGGCTGGTATTATCAAGAACACATTGAATGATCGTGTTACTGAATTCAAGCATTCTCGATTGCTTTGGACGAGAATGCCGATTTGTCTGGTACAGCGCAACTAGCTATTTTTGTACGAGGCGTTGATAGAGATTTAAATGTAACTGAAGAATTGTTGGCTTTACAGTCTCTAAAAGGAACCACTATTGAAGAAGATATTTTTCGAGAGGTTAAAATAGCTATCAAACAGTATGGTTTGCAGTGGTGCCGATTAATTGGTGTTTGCAGAGATGGTGCACCTTCTATGGTGGGTTTCCGAAGGGGTTTTATCGTAATTTTGAAAGAAAGAGCAATTGACTTGAATGTGCAAACACACGATTTAATAATTTTACAGTGCATTATTCATCAACAAAACTTGTGTGCTAAATCCATCCGATTGCAGAACGTTATGGGTGTGGTGATAAAGACCATTAATGTTATTCGATCCCGTGTTCTGAACCATCGCCAGTTCAAAGCATTGTTTGTGATGCACCATCAGAATATGGTGATGTGACATATTATTGAGAAGTAAGGTGGCTTAGCAAAGGCCAAATGCTAAAAAGATTTTACGATCTTAGGCAGGAAATAGCTGATTTTATGGGAATAAAAGAAAAACCATTGCCTGAGGTCAGTGATTCGAAATGGTTAACTGACATTCTCAGATGATATCACGGGTTCACATTCTCAAATTTATGTTGATGCCAGAAGTGATAGATAAATTTCCGACCTTTGAGTGGTATGAAGAACGTAAATCTTTTTCTAAAAATTTGAATAACACAAGGAAATATTCTCATTTCAACTTGTTGTCGCTGAGTATTTTGTGGAAATTAGATTAATTATACACGAAATTAAACTAGGTAAATAAGCTAATGCTTAAATATTTGAGTAACTTACAAACTTCGCGACGGTCTAAAAATAGATCCCTGGGCGTTAATGGGTTAAATGACTTAAATTTGAAGCTTGAAAAAAGGTCAATTGGTAAATGAACTGTATAGACATCTGAAATTGATCCAGAATAAAATTAACTTGTGGGAAACACAAATGCAATCTGGAAGTTGTTACCCTTTTTCAACTCTTTCCAGCCACGAAAATATCGATTACAATCGATATGCTGAGGAGCTGAAATTACTGTCAGAGAATTTTCTAAACGATTTTCCGACTTCAAAAATATGGATAACTATTTTAATCTGTTTGCTATTCCGTTGAAAAGCGATGTAGAGAAGGCTCCGGAACACCTCCAAATGGAATTGATAGAGCTTCAGGAAGACATGCATTTGAAGTGCAAATTTGAAGAAATGGAACTTAACAATGTCTACAGATTGTACTTCGCAGAAAAAAAGTACCCGCAACTGAGAGAATTTTCAAGAAAAAATGATTTGCGTCTTCGGAAGCACTTACAAATGTGAACAGTTTTTTTCGATGATGAAAATTAATAAATCAAAATATCGAAGCAGGCTTACGGATGAAAATTTAGAAAACACTCTTAGTCTTTATATTAGTGGGATTCATCCCAACATCGATTATCTTGTTCGCAAGTTCAAGCTCAAATTTCTAATCTCTCAAATTTCGCAAAAACACATCCTTAAGTTTGAATAAAATGATTTTAACTTGAGTAAACGACTAAATTCTGATCGAAGATTTTGAGAGTCAAATTTCTCAAAAACACATCCTTAAGTTTGAATAAAATGATTTTAACTTGAGTAAAGGACTAAATTCTGATCACTGGCGCACGCATTTAATTTTTGTTTGCCTTTATACTAAAGAATGTTTTAATGATATTGAAATTTCCTAGTTGAATTTGTGATTTTTTTAAACAAAATTCATGTAGCTGAAAAGAGCTTGCAGGAAATCATTTATCTTTAATAAAATTTTCTTGACAATCTTCGTTTATGTGTTGTAACAATTTTTTACTGTCGAAACAAAAATTGGGAATTGGGCTTTTATTAGAAAAAATTATTTGTAGGTTTTTAAAAACAATTATAAGAGTTTTCTTTAATTTGATATGTGAGATTTATGTTGGGTCTGAAAAGGTTAAAACTTCAGTAGGAAATGTAAAATATGGAAGTGCGAAAAAATTAATTTAAAACTTTATTTTTAAATTTTTTATTGTTTCTTATTTTTCTTTGTTTCTTATTTTACAAATTTTTAATTCTTTTTTTAATCTTTTAAATCCAGCTTTTTATATTGAGCGTTCTTCTTATCAATGTAGGCGTATATATTATGCTGAAGTATATATATTTTTTTGGTTTTTCATGATTTAAAATATGTGCAATTATATTATTCTCAGTTTGTTAAGGAAATGCTATGTATTTTGAAATTAAAACTAAAATTAAATCATATATACTACTATACAAAATAAGTATTACACACTTTGTAAAAAAAAAGTAAAATGAAATAAAATAAAATAAAACGAAACGTGTTTAATATGAGTTAACTGTTGTCATCATTTTTTACTCTTTGCTAAACATTTCAAAATTTCGCCCTCTACTTAAAAACAAAATAATTAATATTTTCAATGCCTCAGTGCAATATGAAATATATTTGTTTTAAGTAGTCCTGAAACTGTCCATGGTGCTATTTAACACTGTGCTATTTAACAATATATTATGACTGAAATGTGTGGATGCTTAGTCACTCGACTTTTATATAATGAATATTAGTCAATTTTAGTAAATGTTGCCATATACAACATTAAGCTTTTCTTATTTGTTTCTGTTGTTGGGCTATATGCCTAGGATGGGGGGGGGTTGCTTGGTCAAAAAACTTCCTAAGGGGTTCTAACACGTATTTATGTTACATCTGGAGAAAACTGACCAAAACTCCAGACCATTAGATCGACGGCTACGAGATCGGCCAGGCCAGAACGCTGAACCTTCATACTTCAGTCGTCTACCATTTTGAATATCTTATTCACTCGGTCACAGTGCGGCCCATAAAGCTTTCATGAGCATATTCTGGCATGATTACAAAAATACAATCAAATAGATTCTAAAACTGAAAAAAAAGAAGGAACATTTATAAATTATTTATTGATCAAATTCGGAGTATTCATTCAAAATATAGTTTATCTATGAAAACAGGAGTGGATCCAGGGAAGGAAATAAATGCCTTCAGTCCCCCTCCCCCTCTCAAAGATACTCTTAAGGACACATGGAACATAAATTGGTTCAAATTTTCGAATTTTCAATTATTGGCTTAAAAAGTAGAGCACAATGGGGCGATTCCATACATACATAATTTGTGTCGGTTTGGAATATATAAACACTCAAAATATGGCCTTTAAGAAGTAAACTAACATGGTTAGCTACAATAAAGCTTTAGTTTTTTGCCTTTTCACAAAATGTGTTTTTTATGCTTTGGCACACTTTTCTAAAAGTCTGTTTCAGGTAAACAGTTGAAACTTTCCAAAATTGTTTAACGAACTTGTTTCTTTAAAAATACCTAACATTAGAGATATGAGTGAAAAAAAAAAACTGAAAATAAAGATGTTTTTTGTTGCTCTAATTTTTAAGAATTTTAAAGATTTTAGTAAAATATTTTTAATTTAATTTCTGTTTAGCCAAAATGAAAATCGTAATTGAAATTCTTTTCTTATTTATTCTCAGGTAGTATGTTTTCTGACACCATACTAAATTTTAAGTAACTCAATAGTTTTTTTATTTTTAGAAAAGTTTCACTTTTCTAAAAAAACTGTTCAAAAAATTTCAGAGAGATTTGTAAAAAGCTCTTTAGGTCTTAAAATTTAATTTTTGAATCAAGATATTTTTTTTAACTTTACATATATATATATATATATTATTATGTGTGTATATACAGTGGACAAAAAATTTCATTTCTATATTTTTAAATAAAATACATGATGTTAAATCTTTTACAAAGATTACCTTTTTTTACTCGTCGAGTTGTTCCATGTGTCCTTAAAAGTAACATTTTGATTCACTGTACATTTTGTATAGGCTAAATGAGCTTTTTTATTGATGAACCCCTCCAAAAAGTCTACATTGTTTTGGGTAACATTTTGCTTTGCTGTACAGTTTTTTAAAGACAAATAAGCTTTTTTTCTAAAAAATAACCCCTTTTCAAAAAACTTTCAAACTCCGCCACTGTATGAAAATAAATTTAAATTTAATGGACGCACTTCTCGTTAAAACCAAGTGAAAATGTCTTAAAAACATAAAAATTCATTAATATGACCATTTCAATAAATTTATGAATATAAAAAATCACGTTGGGCATGTTTGTGGTTTCCTTATGAAGAAGAAATTATTTACCAATTTAATAGATATTTTCAGTTCTGAATTTTGTGTACTGACATAAGTGTTTAAATATTAAGAATTTTGGATAAAGTAAAAAAAAAAGTAAATAAATAAGTAAAAGTAAAAATTGGAAATGTTAAGTAAACTTGGTTGATAAGAAATTCTAATGTTTTGTAGCCCACTAAACTATTGGAAATTTACACACTTTTTCCCCACAATCGAATCCAGACGAGCAAAGAAGTTATTCATCATAATATGAGAAAAACTTTTGTGACTAAGAACAGAAAATTAAAATTAAATCAAATGCAATTTCGGTTTCAAAACTTTATAATAAATTAAATGACAGGGAAATTTTGCTCCTATCTTTTGAATATTTCATCGGAGCGTAAAGGATGTGTAATCCAACTCTAGGAAAAAGTTTGATGAATGTCCACAGTTTTGACACTATCTAGAACGAGCCAAGATAAATCTTTGGAAAGTAATAAATAGTGGATAGTTTTAGGTTCCAGAGAAAGTTGTCGTATTTTTGCAAAGTAGGTTAATAAGGCAAAATGCTAAACTGATGCTCGTAGTTGATGAACTTTGTAGATCAATAATAATTTCTTTCCTTCGTTATGTTGAGTGATTGGTTTTTAAATATTAATTTTTAAAGATATAAAAAAATATTGCTGAAATACTAAATTTGAAACTCATAAAGGTGAAGCAGAATATACCACAACGCAATTAAAGTGTATGATAGAAGAAATTGATATTTAAAAAATATATTTTCATGCAAATGTGCAACTGTTAAAAAACTGCTTTATCTTAAAAATTTTACAAATTAGAGCTGTACTACCCACCAAAAAAGAAAAAAAAACAACCAAGATTGCATTCATGTTTTCGGATATAAATACAATTTCTAACAATTGAGAAGTTTAATCATTCGCAGACAAATATATGCTCAGTTTTTTTAACTATTTGAATTATTTGTTGTTTAAAAAATTGGAAAGACAAACTAGACTTTCCTTGTTCATTTTTAAACATAGAGAAAACATTTGATGCAAATTATT
Organism: Cheiracanthium punctorium; assembly: GCA_038373885.1. NCBI lineage: Eukaryota > Metazoa > Arthropoda > Arachnida > Araneae > Cheiracanthiidae > Cheiracanthium > Cheiracanthium punctorium. Next base: position 590,803 of record JAWZYV010001322.1, on the reverse strand, counting down.
AAAAGAGCAATCAATCTTCAAATCAAACAATGTACACATTTTTGCGTTTATTGTGCAATTAATAACTTGTTCTCTGCAAACGGAAACTGAAGTTAATATTGAAAATTTATTTATTGAAAATACTTTACTCATTTAAGTTTGGGTTGCTTTCAATTGCTAATTAAGTCAGATATTTTATAGTTGTCAAGTCTAAATAAACAACTTAGTATATTGTTCTTTTATTTATTACTCCGAATTTAATGTACGATTGATCAACGATTTTATCCATTAACATCAAATTTAAAAATAACATTGCGATCACATTCAACTACTCCTGCCAGTAATCTAGGTAACGATTCAAAATTTTTTACAGTTTCAGAGTTATTAAAGCTGGTATCGTTTCACTGAATAATAAAAACTGAATTTTGAAAAGTAATTAAAAAAATTACTATGCCTAGTAATTTTTTATAATAAAATAATCTTGGAAATTCTAAAATATATTGTATTGATATTTCTGAGTTACATAAGCACAAACGAGATATCCATACATGTATATATACATTGTATTTACTTTTATTTCGTCCAATTGTGAGGTTTTTAATAATGAGCCCCCTCTTTTCCCAGTGCGTGTGTATCATAGTCGCAAATTGTAGAAAAACTCCTGAAATTTTTTGATTTTTCCAAGCGCTTAAAATTGATTAAAGATAAAAAGTGAGGGATTTGAGTGATTGGGCGATTTTAATTAAGCTCATTTGCAATTCTATAAAAAAGCTCCTTTTTTAAGCATGCACTGATTAACTAACACATAGCGCCTTTTTTATCTCTTCTTACCTGATTAAAAAAATAAATTTAAGATCAGTGCAAGGCATTATAAACACACTGTATATTTTTACTCTTAGTAACAACGTCCGCTGTTTTCACCACTTGGATATTCTTATACCACTCTGATAAAACGTTCACAGCAACATGACCATCGATCGAATTGCCCGTTGCGTGCCACAGAGCTAAAGGTCCTTTTTGACACAGCCGGCTGTGCGGGACATACAGCCAGCTGTGTCAAAAAAGACTTTACCTCTGTGGGAAGCAATAAACGATTTGGGCGATTCTATCTGCCGCCATGTTGCTGGTAGTTAACTCGAGAGATGGCAACGTGTGTACTTTTTCGGCTTTGGGACCATTGAGCCATGTTTTTTTACGACTAGCATTTGAAAGCGTTGGAAAGTGGTGGTTTCACTGCCAGATCACCGTACGTCACAGGATTAAAAATAAACATTTCGTGCCTTCCTCGTGTAAATGCACTATTAAAATAAAAACTAAATTTTAAACTATACCTAATTGATTCTACATAGTTTTAAATTCTGGTTTCTAATTATTCATTGATTGAAATAAAAATAAAATATTTATTAAAAGAGTGTATAACAAGCTTTACTACGAATGTACTATGCAAAAATATGGAAGAAAAATCTGGTGCTGCATCTAAATGTTTATGATATACTATTCTCAAAAGGTTTAGATACTAATCGATACAATTACTAGAAGAAATTAAACTTAGGGTAGCAACCAACACATCATTTATTATAGGATTGCATCGTTCTTCAGAAACAGCCCAAAAGGTATTAAAACGCGTAGGATTATACTCATAACCATGCGCTAGTTGGTACCTTTATCTCATGCAAGACTATATTTTTAACTCCAAACTCAAACTAATGCACTTAGCTTACTCTTTTTTCTTTTTTCTCACTAACAAAGAACTGCAATTTGAATTCCATTTAACATTTTCTTTCTTACTTACATAAATTTCTACATAGATGTATCGTGTATGGTTTAAGTATAAGATTCTGGAAATATGCTTTCAGGGTATCTTTAATTATAAAATCTGGGACGGCATTTTCTTTTGCTTCAACATAAACTAGACTAAACAGATCGCCCGAGGGCGTTATAGAATACATCCAGAAAGAAATAAAAGCAATTTGTTTTACACGAGTGTTTGAGCATTTATTGGATATTAATAAATAAGAGTATCGAGAAAAGCGTTATGGAATTTTTCGCTTCATAAAGTTTGATCGTCACAAATCGCTTGATCATCGAAAAATTGCTTATATCTGAGGATTAAATTTAGTTAGAAATATTATTTTTATTCAATGTCTGCAATCAGAAACAGATATGTGTCGCAAAATATTACTCACTTAAAAGTTATATGCACGCATTAAAATATCAAGTAACGAATAATTAGAGAAACACAAAAATAGTTTTCTATTGGATACACTAAAATTGCTAATTTAATATTTAGCTTTGTAGCAAATTAAGGCTTATAATACATTTTCTAAGAGCCACGTCAGATTATTGATTCACCGTCTTTGTGGAATTTAATTACTGCAAGAGTTTTGTAGTTAAAATTATGAAATAAGCGGCAATCAGTAGTTAAAATGCTGATGAACAATGATTAAAGTATTTCTCAAAATTTAATATCTTAAAATTGCTTCAGACGTTATTAAGATGTATGCATCAAAGTATTAAATTGAAATATGTAATACATAAAAAGAAATTAATATGAACTTATGCAGAAATATCAAAACATTATTAAAAGGTTACTACAGCTTTAAAACAGTTTTATTTTAGATAATTTGAAAGTAAAATGTTAAATTAATTTTTCTATTTGTAAATATCATATATTTAAAAAAAACTGAGGGATTTTCCTGAATATATACGCAAAAGTAAATGGAAAATGAAAGCTAGTTCATATCAAAATTACAGTAATTCATAAGATACGTGTTCGTAAATGACTAGATGAAAATTTAAATATGATATTTGTTACAAAATGTTTAATTTTCACCACACGCATATATTTATAAGAGGCGAACACTTCAAATACACACATGAAAGCATTTCTCCGACTTTTAATGGAACTTTCCTTACTATTTTTTCTAGAAGATAATAACACAAGTTTAAGAAAAAGTTATTAGAATGCATTCCAAGAATTGTTTGTTAAACGAATTCCTTTGGGATTTTAATATTGAAATATGCGGATAATCCGAGCGGAAAGGAGAAGTTTAATTTTGTTATTGCGCCAGAATCATAGCAGCTGTTTCAATTTTATTCTGGAAGTTTGCACTGTGAAGAGTAACTAAAAAAGCGAGAAAGTCTTGAAATGATTTGGTTTTATGAAAGGCACATTTTTCATACGTTTACTTTATCATAAGTCTTTCTTGTTTCGTGTTATTTGGTAAAGATATTATAGTTTATATTTATTTAATATTAGTGTTAATTCATATATCAAATACAGGGACGTTCTTAACATAAAAATATGAATTTTATTACCTAAACAATCACATACAGTAAAAGTATCATAATAGTATTATATTGCACAGTATTTGCAATGGCGTAGCTTGTCCAATAGAAACCGTTGAAAGTTTTGTCTGTGGATTGACTTTGTTGTACGTAATTTCTAGTTTACTCTAAAGATGTGTCCAAATGACTGTTTTCCAGTGAGCTGTCATTTATGGATTGCGCCGTGAAAATTGTCCGGCGAAGTTCTGTTAGCAATAAACCTTATGTTAATTTCATTCTATTCGTTGCAACCGTTTTAACATGATGTTCATCGAAAATTTAGGCAACTTTCGAAAACAAATCTTAAAATTTAAATCGATGCACATCCAAATAAGAATCACAAACTGACAAACTTTTTCTACAGACTGCTATGGAATAATCATCACTTTAACGAATAGAAATGGCAAAAATTTTGATTCGAAGAATTGTATAGGTAAAAGTCTTATTTTATTTATATATCTATAGTTTGTGAGTTTATTTCTAAAAACATAGTTAACTTATTAATCATTTTTCCAATGCTATCATAAATATTTAAACTCTTACTAAAATAGGACACAAGCGTTATCAATTTTACATGACGTAATTTTTCAATGCAAAAATGTACATGTTTAAGTTTTAGATACGTATTCCCATTCTAAGATGAGTGTATGTGACTATAGAGTAGGGAAGAGTGATTCTGCTTTGGACGTGGGTTGGTTCGGACACATCGATTCGATCTCAATTTCAAAACATTCACACTGGATAGCACCAATACATCGACAAATGAATTTAAGTAAAGAAGAAAGATAATCAGTTAATTAAAAAATCTCATCGGTTTTGGAGCCTAAAAGTAAATAATAAAAACTTTCGTTTATGCAATTACCTAATATTGGTGTAACACATCTGACATCTTAATATGTAATAATAACGTATATCATTGCCTTATATTTTCTGAATAATTTTATATCCTTTGCTCTTGTTGCTATGTTCTTATAGGACAATTTTACAAATGGAGTAAAGTGTCCTCAACTTTTTCGGTTTGAACAAAACTCTTTGTGTTCGAAACAACCTCACCGTTCCAAACCTAAATTTGAGGGCAAAACACCCCTGAAACAAAATAACTGAAGTCCTGAAATAAAGACTATTTAAGCACATATATTTGTATTTTAAAATATTTTAGAAAATAAATTTTACAAAACTTGGCTTTATTTAGAGTAGCTAAAATTAGTACATTTGGGAAGGAGGCTTAGATCCAAATATTTATCCCCTTATTTAACATCAAATTCAACAAGTCATTAAAATCGCATTCTGTATGTAAATATTGAATCACCTCTTAATGCTCTTTGGTAAAATTGGAAGCTGCGTATGAATAGTATTAAAATACTTTTTAAAAAGTCTGAGGTTTTTTTTTCAGATTCTATTTGTTCCTCTGATATTTTTTAAAAATAAAATTAAGATAAGTGCAAGGTATTATAAACAAACCGTATATTTTTACAGTTCCACTATTTGAATATACACCAGTCTGAGAAAAAAATCCGCTCACATATAGATTGCTTGGACATAATTTCTTGTTACTGCCCGAAATTCGTATAGAGGGGTTGAAGTAGCCCAATTGGCTTGATGTCGGACTCTGGGTCTAAGGATTCGGGTTTGAACTCCTACTGATCAAGAACCATCGTGCGTATGCGGCGAAAGGAGATATCAAATGTGGGGGGAAGGGTGGCTACATGTCCCCTCTCTGGGTAGGTTGGTAGGTGTGTGTGTGTGAGAGAGAGAGGTGCATATACCCTGGAATATCTTTCCCGTGTTGCTCGAAATTGTGAGGTACAGAGGACATCTACGTTCTGGAGTACTCTCGAGTCAGACATTCATAGCTTTAAAACAGTCCAGTGCAGATTAGCTGACAGTTCTTGGCTATAAAATTAGCATAAAAGGCCCGCAATCAATAGTTATTATGTTTCTAGTTAAATTTATAAATGCTATTTTAAAAGGAGTTCAACGGGCGTTTACATTTTTTAAAGGCGGATATAGTATAAACATAAAAATATTAGGAAATGCTTGAGAAATTTTTACAAGAAATAATTGAAGCTTAGATAATAACACTATTTCATATGCTCGTTAAAAAACTATTTAAGTTTTAGGGCAAAAAACTTAGTTATCCCTTTAGTTCAGCTTCATTATTTAAAAAATAAGAGGATTTAAATGAAAATTAAAACACACACACACACACACAAGGGAAAAAAAAGTAAAAGAGAAAACGATTTATATAAAAACACACTACTTGGGAATAATTGTTTTAAACTAATTTAAAAGTAATTTATTTGTGTTTATTTAAGTAGAAAAAATATGCAAATGCTTTCTAATGAAGAGCATTTTAAAATTATTTCTGAGGATTAACTACTGCCACCATAAAATGAGACCATGAAAAAATTTTAATCTTCTTGATAGAAATGCTGCTAAATATTCTGGAAAATTGATTGGGAACAGAGTAAAGTGAATTAAACCTTGAATCTCATTATCTTATGGCTGGATTAATTTTCCCTAACGACATTACACTCCCTATAGATATAAGCCTGTGATTATTTAAGTATTCCAAGAAAATTTGTTAATATTGCCAAATTTTAAAAATAAACATTACTTGCCTTCCCCGTGTAAATGCACTATTAAACTAAAAACTAAATTTTAACCTATAGGGTACTGATTCTGTATCTCTTTAATTTCTGTCTTCTAATTATTTATTCATTGAAGTAAAATTATAAATAATATATTTATTAAAAGAATGCACAGCAAGCTTTATAAAACACGAATGTACTAATGTACCTAAAAATATAGAAGAAATGTGTGGTGCTGTATCTGAATATTTATTATATACTCATTTCGTTTAAACGTTTAACATTAATTGCAACTAATTTAACATTTTATTTTCAAAACATCTGAATTTATACTGGTTTAAAGAACCAACCTTTAGTAACCTTTTTAAATGTTTTGATATTTCTACACAAGTTTGTACTAGTTTCTTTTGATGTTTTACATATTTATATTTTAATTCAAAGAACTTAACAGTGAATGAAGCAATTTTAAAATATTAAATTTTGATAAATATTTTAATCACTGTTCAGCAGCATTTTAACGGCTGATTGCCTCTTACTTTTAACTACAAAACTCTTGCATTAATTCCATTCCACAATGAGTGTGAATACCAAATAAAATGTTAAATTAGTTGAATTGCAGAAATTAAACGGTTAAAAGTTAGCGTAACGATCACGATATTATTTATTACTAATATAATTCAATTGTCTCTCAGAAACAGCTATAAGTAGAATGCGCAGCATTTTACTTATAATCACGAGCTAGTTGGTGCTCTTCTTTTATCTCATACAAGGCTATAATGCCTCAGGCTCAATCTTAGGCACTTTGCCTATTTTCTCTTTCTTTCTCGCTTTATATAGCTAACAAGGAACTTCAATTTATTTTTCGTTTAAACATTTTTCTTACTTACATGCATCACTAAATAGAGTGAACTCTGGCTCTGGTGACCAGCAAATTTCTTTCACTATATCCGAAGTTCACTATAACCAATGCTTCCACATCTTGAACAATAAAACTGAATACAAAGCTAGAAAATAGTATTTTATACAAATACTGACTATTTATTAAGTAAACCAAATATGATTGATCACATTTAGTGTTCCAGAATTATTTGTTAAGTAAAATGAACAAAATTAATCACATTTATAGAAATAATGTACATAACATTCAGTTGGCAAAAGGTGCTGTTGCTTTTAACCTGTCATATTGCATTGAATATGGAAAATGAAATCATCCAAAGTCAAGAGCGAAATTTCCGCCTTTGGCTCACTTCCAAAAGTACTCTGCTTTTGTTAATGAATGCTTTTAAAGATTAGAATGCATTACAGCAATGAAAAAAATGATGAACCCCCCTCCTCCTCTCTCTCTCTCTCCTTCCACCTCGTTTAGCGTAAGTTTGTTAGCCTAGATACTGGCAATTCACCTGCATTTTGGAACAGGTGCTTGATAATCTTTCTCTGTACTCGAAAACAAAAGCTACACTCTACGTAGGAATAGAACAACATAACCTCTGCCGTCCAGAGATTTTTAAATACACTATAACCGAAGCCCTGGTTCACTAAAAGCGAAAAATGCTATATATTTCTAACGTATGTGAATCGGGACTAATGAAATGCGATCCTATAGACGAAAGTTCACTATATCCGGAGTTGACTGTATATATAATTTGTATGATTTAAGTGTAAGATTCTGAAAAGATGGTTTTAGGGTACTTGTAATTCGTAAATGCGGAGAGGCTTTTTCTTTTGCAACAACCAAAAATATATTTACAGATTGCCTCAAAGCGTTATAGAGTACTAGTTCAGTTGCACAAGAAATAAAAGCAATATGTTTTTCACGTGTGTTTGAACATTTATTGGGTATTAGTAAATAAGAATTCCGAGAAAAATGTTACGGAATTTTTCGCTTCATAAGGTTTGATCATCACAAATCTCTTGATCATCAAAAAATTGCTTACATCTAAAGATTAAATTTAGTGAGAAATAGTACATTTTATTGAATGTCTGCAACCAGAAACGTAAGTGTGTTGCAAAATATTGCAGAGTCATTTAAAAGTTATATTTTAAATGAAGGTTAAATTCATATTTTAAATTTTTAATTATATTTTAATTATATTTTTAAGTATATTTTAAATAATGCATTTAAGTACTCATATTATTTAAGAAACGAAAAAATAGACAACTACATAGACAGTTTCCTATTGGACACACTAAAATTGTTAATTTAATATTTAGCTGTGTACCAAATAAGAGCTTATAATGCATTTTCTAAAAGCCGCGTCAGATAAATTATTGATTTACACTCATTGTGGAATTTAATTACTAAAAGATTTTTATAGTTAATTTTATTAAGTAAGAAGCAACCAGTCTTTAAAATGCTTCTGAACAATAATTAAAATATTTATCAAAATTCAATAGTTTAAAATTGCTTCAGTCGCTATTAAGTTGTGTGCATTAAATTAATAAATTGAAATATGTAGCACATCAAAAGCAGCTAGTACTTTTGTAGAAATATCTAAACATTATTAAACGGTTACTAAAGTTTGGTACTTTAAATCAATATAATTTTAGATGTTTTGAAAATAGAATGTTAAATTAGTTTTCCCATTTGGAAATGCCATTCATTAAAAAAAAAAAAAAACTGCTGGATTTTCTTGAATGTACAGGCAGGCGTACTCTAAAAATGAAAGATAGCAAAATTACAATAATTTACATCAAAATTGTAGTAATTCATAAGCTACTTTTTCGTATAATGACTGCTATGCAAATTAAGTACGATATTTGGTTCAAAACGTTTAATTTTCCCAACCCGCATACATTTTTAAGAGGCGGACACTTTAAACACACACATGAAACCATTTCTCCGACATGTAATAGAATTTTTCATATTATATTTTCTTTCTTGAATAAATTAACACAAGTTTTAAAAAGAATAGTATTAATGCGTTCCAAGAAGAAAAAATTCCTTTAAACAAATTCCTTTAGGAATTTAATATTGAAACATGCAGATAACCCGAGTGGAAAGGAAAATTTTAATTTTGTTATTGCGCCAGAATCGTAGCAGCTGTTTCAATTTTATTCTGAAAGTCTGCAGAATAAAGAATAAATAAAAAGCGAGAAAGTCTGGAAACGGTTTGGTTTTATAAACACCACATTTTTCATGTGTTTACTATATCATAACTTGTTTTTGTTTCATCTTATTTTGTAAGACACTATATAGTTTATATTTATTTAATATTAGTGTTAAGTCATATATCAAATGTATGGAAATTTTTAGCATGAAAATACGATTTTTCTTATTTGAATAATATCACACAGTAAAAATTTAGTATTACACCGAAAAAAATATTTTGTTAATTAAAAAGAAAAATAGTTGGTGCTGTTTCGACTGAATGATTTTGTCTGTTTAACAACTCTTTGTTAATTCAGCAAAATATTTTGTTAATTTAACAAAATTTTTGTTAAAACCTACGATAATACTTGGTTGAAATACGGACAACCAAAATTTTTTGAATCAACAAAATTTTGTACAATCAAAGAAAACGTTTCTCAGGTCATATGTTTATGATTCCGCTTGATCCTGACGAACATTCTGGAAAGGTTTCATCAAATTTCATTCTGTTCACTGCACCCTTTTAACATGATCACCAAACAAAAATTGATGAAATTCTCGGAAAAAGCATCAAGTTTATAAATATTTTGGATAAGTTCAACGTCTGTGCTTTTAGTCAAATGACGGCTTATCGTGATATTGAATTTTATTTAATTTAATGCTGCCAATTTAAATGGATGCACGCACAAATAAGCGTCACAAACTGAAAAACTCTTTTTCTACCGATTGCTTTGGATTAATTACTGTTTTAACGATTAGAAGTTGTAAAAATTGTTAATTCGAGGACTTGTTTAGGCAAAAGTCTTATTTTATTCATACATCTATTAACTTATGGTCTTATTTTAATAAAATGTTAATGATATTAAATAAATTTTTTCAATGGTATCAGAAATATTTAAATATTTAAACTTTAAATTTTATTTTAATAAAACATTAAAATAGGACACAAGAGTTAACAATTTTACCTGACACAATTCTTTAATTTAAAAAAAAGTACATAATTAAGTATTTCAAATGCGCATTTTCATTCGAAGAGGAATATATGTATCTATAAAGTAGGGGAGAGTGGGCTTGTTTTGGACGTGAATTAGTTCGGGCACATCGATCATTTTATTTACTTTTAATCTTCTAAGGTTCTAAAAATTTACACTGGACGGCACCAATACACTGACAAATGAATTTGCGTGAAGAAGGTGTGCAAAGTAAGTTAATTAAAAAATGTAATCATTTTTGGAGCCTAAAAGTAAAAATGTTAAAACCTTTCGTTAATGCAATTATTTAATGTTAGACATCCGAACAAAGACATCCGAAGCCTGTAATATGTAAAGATATGTAATTCCGCATATTTTTTTTTAAATGTAGTTTTTTTGCTCTTGTTGTTATGTTCTTGCAGCGCAATTTTACAAAATTGTTATTTAAAATTAATTATAATTTAGGCTATTTATTATTTATTTTGGAAAAGTACTCTGAATGATACAACGGATATGAAATCAGTTGTTTAAGAGAGAATAACAAAATTCTAGGACATTTTGTTTTTCCAGATCCACGAGACACTTCACGAGTTCTAGAAACTTCCGTTCAAGTTCTCATGCTAGATAGACAGTACAAAAAGTCAGAATTTATGCATGGCTTTGCTGTGGACTTCTTCCTTTTAAATATTCGATGACTGATATTTAATTTGACCCTTTTTACTTGATTTTTGCTTATCTAAAACATATCAATGCTTAGTGGTGATGTGATTGGTGTTTGGCCGAATAAAATGTTCTAATTATATGATTATAAAAAATCTCCGAATCAAGCCGACCTTACAGGATTGCTTTGGATAAATTACGTGCTATGAAAATTGTTAATAACAATTAAAGCAGCACTCGTTCTAAAAAGTTAAGTTCAGACAAGTGAGAGATAGATGCCTCCAGAATATTTTGAGGGGCCGCCAATACATAACGAGTCAGTGAAAGTGCACAACAACTATGGTATGCAGAAAAATGGCGATGGGTCTGAAATGGAGAGTCAGGTGTGGCCTAATGATTCATGCTCGTTTCTCTCGCTAGATGCCGTTACACTTCCGGCAGGGAGTGAGAAAAGGACAATAACCGAGCATCAGCCGCGTCCAGTCATTCCGTTTTTGAAAGTGAAGTGGAATCCGTGGAATGGAGCTATCCAGTGTGACCAGTTTGAGTAGATTTCTACTTTTTGAGTAGATTTTAAGTCAAATTTTGAGTTCCAGTAGAAAATTCAATAGATTGCATTTTTAAGTAGATTTTTGAGTAGATTTCTGGGAGAGCAAGACTTAAAAAAAAATCCATTGGGGCCCATCTATTGACGCTAGTGTGTTACGAATCTTTGAACTGAATTAAAATAAAAGACATTGAATTCCCTCAATTACTGTTAACTAATTAGATAATATAATAAGGAAATAGATCGAAATGAATAATTTTGTATGAGAAAGGTACTTTAATTTTAATTTTTTATTTAAGATATTTTCTAATATTTGTAGCATTTACCAGAAATTTTAAATAGTTTTACTTTGTGAAAGTAAAACTGTGTTGACGTCATCACTTGAAGGTAGCAGAGCGGGTGATTCTGAACAGGGTAAACGACCACATCACGGACAGTAACCTGCTTCTCCCAGAACAATTTGGCTTCCGGCCGGGGCACTCTACCGTCCATCAAGTGCATCGTGTCGTCGAGGCCCTGTCTATCTAGCATCAGCAGAAACGACATTCCGCCATCTTGCTTCTCGACCTCCAGAAGGCCTTTGACAAGGTCTGACACGTTGGGTTAATTTACAAACTCGTCAAGCTCCATTTCTCGGACTCCTTAGTGAAGCTACTAAATTACTACCTGGTCCACCGCAGATTTCAAGTTAGAGTCAAAGACGCATACTCTAGCCCGACACCAATTTCCAGTGGAGTCCCCCAGGGTTCCATCCTCGGACCCGTCCTGTTCAATGTCTTTATTAACGACATTCCAACCCACCAAGATACCATGCTGGCCCTCTACGCCGATGACGCGGCAATAGTCGGCCACGCCGACACTGGTTCTGCCCTCATCACTGCCATGCAGACTCATCTTGACTCCATCAACCGCTGGAGCAGGGGCTGGAACCTACTCCTGAACATTCCCAAGTGCCAGGCCTTGTACCTCTCCAACCGGAATAAGCCGACCAGGATTATGATCGACAACACCCCGATTGACTGGGAAGGACAGGTTAAATACCTTGGCGTCACCATCGACAGAAATCTCACCTGGAGACCTCACATTGATAGCGCCAGAGCCAAGATGGCCCTGGTCTACAGGAAGCTAGCCCCCATCATTAAAAACAAGAACCTCTCTCCGCAAAACAAAGCGCTTCTTTACAAGACATTTATAAGACCAACTGCTACGTACGCCGCACCGGTGTGGGCTTATGCCGCAAGATCCTCAATTGACCGACTAGAAATCAAGCAGAATGGAATTCTGCGCACAATCCATAATGGGCATCATTTCCTAAAGAACGCGGCCATTAGAAGAGACCTCAACATCAAAACTCTTAGACAGTTCATTTACAGACTTGCTGTTCGGTACTATGGTACGCTGAACCAGCTTCCCAATAAAATAGCCGCGGAGTACCCGGACTATGACCCCTCCGAACCCTGCAATCGAAAACGCCCCAAAGCGGCCCTCTTCGTTTTTGCGCCCTCATACTGAACTCATGCACGACCAATCTGATCTGTAACTGATCCGGGCCCCCGCCTCCCCCCCACCTCATGATAAAGTACCTCAAGACATATAACTGCAAACTGGAGATAAAGCTCTACGCTAAGGTGCTCCGAAAAACCCAGAACTTCTGTTCAGTTCATCACTTGAAGGTCTAATGATGACGTCAAGTTTCAGTTGTTAGGCTTTCTATATGTAGGAGGTGTTGGTTTAGCTTCCTTACTGGAAAGGTTTCCAAATTTGTCTAATGATTTCCAGATAATCGATGATGAATATCGGCAAATGAAGATAGATGACTGTATTTCTGAATTGATTGATGCAAATTTAAATGTCGAACAATTCTGGGGTGAAGTAGGAAAAATTAAAAGTGTTGAAGGAAAAGTTGATTTCAATCAGAAATACGGTCATGTGTCTGACTTTGCAAAGTCATTGTTATGTTTGCCGGCGTTCGTATGAAAGAATTTTTTTCCCAAATCAACTTAACAAAAACGAAACAACGAAATCGTTTTTTAAATAAAAATGTATCTGGCATAATCCATGTGAAAGAGGGTTTGGCAGACACTGGCAACTGTTCTACATTTACTCCAAATAAAGAAATGTTGAAATTAATGCATAGTAAGTCTGTAGTCTGAAAAAATTGATGACCTTGAGGATGACTGCTGAATATGAAATTTTTTATGTATGCTCAAACCAAAATTAATAAAATAATTATGTTTTTAAATTTGTGTTTGTGAATATTTACTTATTTAATGCATATTTTTAATGTTCACTCTAATATAAATTTCTTTTTTTCTTTATATTTTCAAATTTTTCACTCTAATATAAACCGTAGCTGTGGATAGCTCAGCTATCCACAGCTACGGTCAATGCTCAGCGGTATTGTGAAACGTTATCGAAGCTTAGGAATGCAATCAAATAGAAACGTCCCGGTAACATTTCTCGTGGTGTCATCCTGTTGCAGGCCAACACTAGACCACACACAGCCAACGCAACAAAGGAACGTCTGCAGAAATTCAAGTGGGAAGTCCTGAGCCATCCTCCCCTATAGTGCAGGTCTGTCCCCATGTGACTTCCATATCTTCGGTAAACTAAAAAAGGAATGCGGAGACACCAATTACAAACGGACGATGACGTCAAGGAGTGCGTGCGCTACTGGTTCAAGCAGTAACCAAGTTTAAGGATTTCAACGAGCAAGCATAATGCGAGAGTGTCATAATGGGATAAATGCTTAAACACCTGCAGACAATACTTTTGAGTTTTATTAAATAATTACTGTGAAATTGCCTATGACTCGTTATTTATTGGCAGCTCCAAATATGTAAAAATATTAGCATTTTATTTCAGTGCCAGCTTCTCTATGTCTAAAAATTTTAACTACCTCCGATCCTCCAAAGCAATCCCGTTCTCCCCTGCATATTTCATACGCAGAAAACTTAGAAGACTAAGTTTTCCAAAGAAAATTCCTTTTTACAAAGGAAGTTTTCACAAACAAGGAAATTTCCTAGAATAACTTTTCATAGTAATTTTGGGTAGTAAAAAAATTAAATTTGTTTACTCCTTTCGCATGTAAAAGTGAAACCCAAAGGGATTAACCGCAAAAAAATTGGGTAAAAATACAACAGAGATGGCATTTTCCTTTGAAACCTTAGCAAATAAGTAAGCCTCTATAAATAGAGTCGGATGCAAAGGACAGCTTCCGTCTCCGCCTACAGTCTGTCGAGTACAGAGTAAATAAAACTGAAGAGGATATTGAAGGTCTGTTTACTGACATCTGAAAACTGCCCATTAAGCCGGAATAAAGTCCCTCAAATGAGTCATGAGTTCGTACAATTTTAATATCGTGTTCAGAAATGCTCTTGTTTAGTGAAGAGGAAAGTATTAGGAATGATTTTATATATTTTACTAGAAAAAGTTCATTATATAAATTATTGATTATTTCGATTAAACAGATACAAGAGGAGGCTTGCAGAAAGTATATAATTCTATGAAACTGCTAAATTTGAAATTTTTAGTGGTCCCAATTTTTTACGTTATATTTGTTTTATAAATTAAAATGTCAAGTTACAATCGGTGAAAATTTTAAATCATCGTACTATTTCTTCTTTATGTTAAAACTATAGTTATTGGGCTATTTACTTCTGATAGACAATAGAATATTATCATAATGAAATGTTATTTTCATAATGAAATAAAGTGCTTCTGTGCGTTTATTTTTACAAAATTATCTTTAACCAAATTCAACCTGTAATCAAACTTGACCTTCCAACCCTGTTGAAAAATGTTACGTTTTATGTTCACGGATTTATCTGTCCAGTCTGTATGGATTGAATGTCTAAGGAAATATTTCAAATAAACCTAATTTTTAATGTCATCAGAATATTAATTCAACAGAAATTATTAGAGCGGAAAGCATTTTTTAATTCATTTATTCTCTCCACCCCCCCCCCTTCCCGTACGAGTCTAATCGACGTAAGCATGGTAAAATCACTAAAGTAACTTGTGTGTTCCTTTTCCTAAAATTTTCTACATCCGAATTCACTAGATTAAAATATCTGAATGCAAATGCACTGAAAAGTTTCATTTTGTTAAAAAATTATATACAGTAAAGTAGTTTTACACGGAATCGGAAAGAACCGAACAAAGAGGTCCTGAGTTTACTGAAACGGAAAACGTTTTTACTTAAGAGAAGTTTGCATTTGTTAAGCAGTAATGTCCTGAAAGTTTGATTGTTTGAAAGATTTTAAAACAAGTTTTGGAGCTGAATTGAATTCAAACCTAATAATAGAAAAACAATTCCACTGTTTACACCTCCGGTTCAAAAATTTAGACTAAACAATTGAAATGAAATTGTTATTGTCAAATTTCAGCAGAAATCTTCTTTTAATAACATAATTATCCAAACTTTAAACCATTTTTTATAAAGTGGTTTACATTTTTCAATTTTTTTTTATTTTCCTAAGTACTGCCATCATCGCTGATGTTACTGAAATCTACTTGAAGAAGTACTATTTGTTAGTGAACCTTCATTAGATGATTGAAACGGTCAGATCCTAGCCAACGAAATCCTTAGTTAACTGGACATAAGAAAAATTTAATCTAGCTGATAGATTAACGAAGTACTTACTCAAAGGAAAGAATTAAATGTGCATCAAAACCTTTGCTATTAGATTTTATGTTCAATTTGAAGTAATTTATTTACATCCAAAATCAAAAGCGATAATGACATTTATCTTTGGAAATCTTGGGAGAACATTAATATGCATTATTAATTTTTAATAAGTAAAATGTACTAATTTCAAACGTAATTGTGCGAGTGAAAATGGATATTATTTGCATGCATCTAAATATTAAAAAAGAAAAATGTCATTTTTGAATTCAAAACTAAAAATTTTTTTAATTAAATGCGAATATATTAATTTGATTTAACAAATTAAAATGTATAGTAAATGAACATAAAAATTCTTGAGCAGTTAACTTAAACTGTCTTATACCTGAATCACAAAGGGGAGAAACTGCCATTATCTCTATTATCATTATTTATGAATTTAACTATTCAGTCATATTGCAAAAACATACATGACTCATCAAAAAAGCTAATTTCTTTCATTTTGAATCATAAGTTAAAAAAATTTAGTAATTTTAAATTTTCGCCCTTAAATTTTTAAGAAAGCTTCTCACTGGCATAATTAAATGCGTATGCCAATAAGAAGCTCCCAATTTCCTTGAAATAATTTGAAACTTATGAGTTAATCGAAAAATTTAAAACTCGCACCGCCAGACTTCTAATCCTCGTGTTGACAGACAGTTTCATGGCTTTTCCAGGAGGATTCTAAAATTTCCTTTTAACTTAATTTAACTACGCTTTGGGAAGATTCAGCCTTCCGAGAGAAGAGTTAAGTCGTTTTTAAGTGAATCGGGATATTGTCTAACGCTGCAGGAAATGGGAGAATTCCCAGAGGTTTAATAAAGGTTCAAGTTAATGGAACTTCTGTCTAGCAAGTGAAGTTTCAAACTCAGAAAATACCCTGAAACAACAGACGAATAGAAGATTAGGAGTACTCTGAAATCCGCACAAACAATTCAAATATTCAAACTGTCTCTTATTTTAAACTCACTTTAATAATAATATATTTTATAATAATCTAATTTAAAACTTACTCAGGATCTTTTAACCGATTATAGCAATTTTATTCTTTATAATTACAACTAGCTGCGTATCCGTTATTCTCACTGAAAGTATCAGATAGCTTTCTTACTCATTATGATAGAAGTTAATTCCATCGCTTCGAATCTGAATAAATGCGAAATTCTTCAACCCGTGACATAAACTTTGTCTTACAAATACTAACTTGAAATTATATATGTATCGCAACTGCAAAATAATGACACAAAAATTATGTCGGCATTACTTGTGATCAAAAAGAAAGAGCACAAAAAGTGTTTTGCAAACAAATCTAATAAATAAAATAAATTGATTCTATATTTTATCCGTTAGTTGGTGATTCGTTGAAATGTATTATCTATAATGTATCCACAAAATGTTTTGTTAAAATAGAATAGAAGAAAGAGAAAACAAAAAGCAATTTATTAACCTCTCTATGAAATGGTTTTATAATAATACATTTTAAGTGATTTTTTTATATTATTTATATGCTCTTTTAATGTATAAAGTAAATTCAAATATTCAGCTCAATATATCACTTAAAATGTTTAGTTTATTTTTAATATTTACAGTTTGAGTCTAAGCATTTTTTTAAAATCAATACTATATCTCGGGTTTCAGTTCACGAACTATAATTGCTTGTAAAAATAGTTAATAATACAGATTACTAGTTTTGAACAGTCATGCCTTTACAAAACATTATTTGTCCATATATAACACATTATTTGTTGACTGAAAATCAAAACACGAATGGTTAATACCAAATAAATATATTTCGTCATGTACACTTGCATAATTTTCCCACTCACAATTTTTATTAGTTAAAAGTAGCAAATTTAGTTAGTAAATTTTTTTTTAGCAAATTAGTGCTTTTTACAAATTTTTGCAAATTAGTGCTTTTAAAGCTAACAATTTCATAGTTTTGCTTCGTCACTTCTACAATTATAAACTAAAACACACAGTAGCGGAAAGGGGGCACAGAGGGACGATAGATATTTTTCTGTGATAGAAAACTTTAAAAGTTAGGAAAAAGTTTCATAATTTAGTTAACCACTATTGCAAGACTATAGAAACCAGTTACTGTCACAATTCATTTTTCAAGGAAGTTGCAGGCATTTTTGTTTCTACTGCCACAAGTTTTACTCTTTTGGATTTCACCAATAAATTATTACCCAATAATAAATATCTTTGCTTTAATTTAAACTTAAACGTTCTTAATTGCATGCATGTATAGATCTTTATTCTATTGATAAATTTTGTACAGCTTTTGAGTTTGTATTTGAAAAGACTTCTGTGGGGATTACAGTGGGACAGTGCTCTCACTGTATATAAACCTATGGCTTGTGGAGGTATGGAAAGAACAATGACACTCCGGATTAATGGGAGGGCAACCGGAACTGAAGCGACAGGCACTCTCCACAATAGACATTTTTACGTAAAATTTTCTATAACACCCAATAATTAGAAAGTAACGTCAAGATTTTTATCTCCAGAGAATTCAGATACAAAGCAACTGGTTCTTGCACGCATTTTGCATACTACTGGCACTGAATAGGACCTGTTGCGAGCCATATCGACGTTATATAAAGAGTCCAACGCCAGAGAAGGAATGGATTAATGGACATTAATTTTTACTAAATAAAATCTACCTCCTCCGGAAATCGAACCCTGGACCACCAGGCTGTATTAACGCTGAACCCACTTCACCACATAGGTAGTCGAGAAAATTCTTTAACTTTTGTTTGAAATATTATTAGGGGGCAGCATTTCCTTGTTGCCCCAGGGCTTCCACACCTCTAAATCCGGCGTTGATTGACAGTTATCCTTTCCAGTTGACTTTCGATCTAACTCGAAGATAAAATGAACTTTTGCAAACATTTTGTTATTGTTTACTGTTTAATTTGATTTATATTTTACTATTTTCACTTCATCAAACATTGATGAGCAAAGAAGTTTGCAACTTTTAAATGTGTTTTTCATCAATATAACTATTTTTGAGTTTTGTTATTTAAAACTGCTTTCATATTTTCTGTGTTGACAATCTATATCTGCATTTAATTTTAGTTTAAAATTAGTAATAGGAAGCTTAATTTAAAAATTAGTAATAGGAGTGTGTTGCATAATATATCTTATTTTGTATGTCTTATTCATTATGCCACTAAACTCCAATTACTGCCTCTCAAAGCGTCACAATGTGACATCTTGAGTACGTTTTGAAAATTAACTTTTTTTTTCAAAGAATAAAATAAAGATAAATTCTGAAAAAAATTACAATGAAAGTTAAGAGTTGTCAAACTATTGTTCTGTATTTAATTTTTAGTTTTAATTAAAAGAAAGGGAATTATTTTAAAACAAGTAAAAATTGTCCCAGTGTTACTCCCTCTCCCGTATATTGGGAATAAACCAGTCTTAATTTGCGAAGGTGATAGCAGATGATATACACTTAATCATCTGTAAAGCAAGGTTATCAATTTTGACGTATGACAGTTTTACCGGATTTTAAAACGGTTTGTATCATCACGTGAAAAACTTTTTTGTCAAAAACGTCGAAAATTGTCAAAAACCCGAATTTTTGAAAACATTTCATTTCTATTTTATTTCAGGAAATTATAATTTAAATAAAATTGTATTTTAAAACCGTAAATTTGAAACTATGAAAGATATTTCACAAATAGATAACTGGATTAATGTTAAAAATTAAAATTAGGAAATTTACATTTTTCCAATAAATTATTTCAGAATTTCATGCATTTTAAGTAAAATAAATATGATATTTGAAATTTTTTTATATTATAGGTTTCATTTTGTGATTTATATTCCATTATTAATTTTTAATATCATTACACATTTCAAGCATTACACCCTAAAAGATCTAACTAGATGATGGGGATGGGGGACAAAGAACATATAATCCAGCCTTAGAATTATTTTGTAAAATCTCTGCTGCAGGAAAGAACACAAAAAAACCCTTTCTATTCCATGCTTCGAAACATTAATCCTGATTGCAAAAAAGGCCAGTTTCATACATTTTTGGTTTACATTAATGTAAATTTTTAATTAGATAAAGTAGCAGCGATTTTTCGTTTAGCTTATATTTCGGGTAGTTATGCATTTTGAATAATTTTTTTAAGATGATGGAGGCAACCATGTGTGTATCTTAAAAAGTACAGATACTGAAAAGATAGAAATAACAAAATAAAATATGTATGGCGCTTAACTTAAAAAAATAAAAAAAAAATGATTTTTCTTTAAGTGCAATATTTTGATTTTGAATTTCATTGCAAATCAAGGCTTAAAAGTTATGTATCAAGATTTTTAATAAATTTGAATATCTTATACTTAAAAAAATAAAATATTAAAAAAATAATTTTTTATAAGTGCAATATTTTGATTTTGAATTTCATTGCAAATCAAGGCTTAAAAGGTATGTATCAAGATTTTTAATAAATTTGAATACCTTATAGTTTTAGTTACTTTCATTTGATAGCACAATAAAATCATTATAATTAATTATACTTTTTAATACATTTTTTTTAATTTATCGTTTGCTGTAACACAAAATAAAGAAAAGGTAAGTTTTTGACGGTTTTTTACCTCTGTCATATCAAAAGACAGTTTTTGACGTCAAAAACTCAATTCTGATGTAAAGTTATGACCAAAAACTCGTGTTAAGAAATTTTGCGTTTCAATATATTTATTACATGCATCACCTAAGTAACATTCAATAAATAACGAGCTGGGGAATATTGCGTCATATAGGTTAAGTGCTCGTTATTTATTCAATGTGCCTTATGCGAACGTTACTAAATAAATTTCCTACAAATAGCTTAAAACTTATTTTTACTAATAGAGCTTTATCATATGCAACAGCTTATTAAGCAAAGATATTGAAACCACAAATATTTAAGTAATAACTCACTTATATATCCGTTTAATATTAAAACATAATGCACGCTAAATAATTACATATCTTTGAGGAGTGCTCAAAAATTAATTATATTTAAAAACTTGAATGCAATCTTTTTTAAGTAACTCTTCCCATCAGGAAAAATATTTTCAAACTCGGTTTACTTAAAAAGAAATTATTAATGAGCCAAATACGCTTTAAAACATTCAAAAATTGTCTTTTTCTGTACAATTTTCAAACCTTTTTATTTAAATGCTACATCAAGACATTAAAGATGCAGCGAAATTTTATTGATTTTCCAAATTCGTGACATTTTCAGTAACACAAAAATATAAAATTTATAACGGTAATGCACTGATAGTAAACAGTAGCAACGTTCTAAAAATAAATTATGTATTAATTTTCTAAAAATAAAATATAGGATGCGTGTTTGATGGTTTTTATAATTTAATGCGTATGATAATTTTTAATGAATATTTAAAAAATATTTTCCGTGTTCCCTTCTGTAGTTTGTTTGCTTTTGGAATATTTTTCATTTCTTAAATAAATATTTTAAATTTATGAAAAATTTATCAAAGCGAATTGAAAAGTTTTGGAATGATATACAATAACGCTGGATTCTATTACTCGTATAATTCAGGAATATTTTGTACTAGCCACCCCATACCTGTTCTTTATACTTTGCACGTATTGATCGAACTATTGGGCTCATTTCAATGAAAATCATGTTTCATTTTTAACACAGTTTGCCATTTAATGCAATTAGGTTAGAGTTGTTACACATTTCGGGTATCATAAAAGCGGATGGTGCCATGCCTAGCACTGAAGTTGCAAAATATACGAAAATGCTTAATTGGTATCATTTCCATTCATAAAATGATTATAAAAATAACTCATGCGATTTTAACGTGTATTAGGGATGTATATATTATTAATATTATTTTAACTGAATTTTATTTGTTGGTATTTTAAACTGAATTGATTAATATTATTTATATGGGGGAAAATTGCTTTGGAATTTTTCAGAAATATTCTCTTCGCTCTTCAGAAAAGTTTGTAATTAACGAAGAATTTTTTCAAAAAAATTTGATAATTACAGTTTATTATTTGTTACAGTGTATATTTAAGTTCAATTTTCAGAATTCTTGACTTAAAAAAATGTAGTAAGGGCCATGAAATATATTCTGTTTCTTGAAACAACAATTCAATATTAATTATTTTAAAAATAGAACGTATTATCGAAACTGAAGCAGAGATATGTAAGTCCGTTAACAGATTCCTAGAAATATCATGCAGATTTACTTAGTTACATGTGCAAGCTGTTTAAATTACTGAAAAAAGAAGAAATAAACAATTCAGTAGGTGTATCGACTCCAGTATTTGAAATATGCCTGTTTTTAAGAATTATAGCAATCTACAATGTTAAAAGGGAAATAAAAACTCTCCTAAACTAATTGCAGTAAAATTAACTTTACTAAAACAACATTCCTGTAGTTGTCCAATTTATGAAAGCGTAGTGTGCATAAATGTTATGTATTTCCTTAATTTAAAAAATTGTTTCTTAGACTTTCAATGCTTTTTAATATATTTTTTAAATGAAAAAATTCATAAAAGTTTTTAATTCTAAAATGTAATACAGGCAAAAGTTTTAATTAAAAAAAAAGGGAAAGAAAAAAAAATTCCCTGTTCAAGAGAGAATCTGCATTCAATTTTAAACTCAAATAGAGTTAAAAGACTTTTTAATACCCAATTGTTACGTTTTTAGTTAGCATAGAGGCTTATTGGTAAAATTTAATTCAAAGAAAAACAATTTTTTAATGTTGAGTTTTTATAGAGTACTTATTTCCAATAGTTCTTACTTTTGTTATAATAACTGCATTTCCCAAATAACTTAATTAAAAAACCTAATTTGTTACTTTGCAGATCTTGAGTTTAGCTAAAAAATGCATTCTCCATATTCCAAATTAATTAATTATTGTTCTCTTGCATCTTTCAAAAAAGCAATCAAGGTTAAAAACAATCGCATGTTCAACAAACCGTATCACATTTTTTACAAAATAAAAGGAAAAGGAAAAGGAAATAGAGAAATGAATATTAAAAATTTAACAAAAATAATGGAAGAAAGGTGGATGATTGCAAACGCAACAGTTGTGAGATACTTCAAATACAACCATTTAATTTGATCATGTATATTACTTCAAAGATAATAAATTATAATAAAAATTGTACAGACAATGGACATGAAGTGACTTTCTGGTACGCATACACCGGATTGCATTTTGCACAATGAATGCGTTCTGCACGATACCGTGTATAAACAAGGTGTACTTACTTGCAAATAAACAACGCCGGTGGATAGATTTCGCTGTATAAACTCTCCTATATATGATACTGCGCATACCGAGTTGTCTCGTTTTTCACACACACCATTTTGTTTTGAAATAATATAAAAAGAAAATCCATGTGTATTAAAATATGCCTTTTTTATTCACTTTGCTTTAGCTTAAATCTATGAGACTTTTTTAGTTTGTCCTGATAAAATATTTACAAATATTTCGTACTCCATTTTCAACAATGTGCATTATTTATAGATTTCACTTATTTACAAACAAAATACTCTTCTTATTACTTTTCTTTTCTTTGAGTTAGAGCAGGTATGGGCAACCTTTGGAAAGTTGCGGTCCAAAATTTAGGATGCTAGCGAATTCGCGGGTCGTATAAATGGGATTTACATGGGATTTTGATTTGGTTTATATGGATTGTCTATGGAGATTTGAAATGTTTCGCGGGCCGGATAAAAAGCCTTGGCGGTCCGGTGGTTGCCCATGCGTGAGTTAGACGAACGATTGTGAAGAGTATTTAAAACGCTGACTGCTCATAGCTCCACTCTAAGAAATAGCCGTACATTTACTGGAAACTTTTAGGCAAATTTTACTGAAACTGTCCGTGAATTGGGCCTCACCATGGCACAGTGGTTATGTCACTGAAAATGGTAGACGGCCGAAGTGTGAAGGTCTCGGGTTCGGGTCCCATCGCGCGGCTGTCGATCGAACGGTCTGGTGTTCTGGTAGGTTTTCTCCAGATGTAACGTGAATACGTGTTAGATCCCCTTAGAAAGTCCTCCTACGAAGGCACCCCCCATCCTTGGCAGATCACCCTAGTGTAGCTTTGCCTTAATCACGCACACACTCACTCTCTTTGAATAGTGCATTTTCCGCATATCAAGGCTGGAATATAACGGAAATATTCCGCTGGAACGGCTCGTTGCAGCGGAATTTCTTTTTTAATTTACTGAAATAAAATTCCGTAGGTGCGTCCCATATACCAGCACTTTTTTCGTACTTTCACGCATTTTTTTTCACAATGTTTTTTTGTATTAAGTCGCTTGGGTGACCCTGGAAATAAACATATAATTTTGTAGTTAGGGCGTTACAACAGCCCTAACTACAAAATATGAACATTTTCTGTCTTGACATTTTTAAGCATTTTAGAAGTTTTTTGGAAGTAATTTCGTAAAAACTAAAGCATAATTAAAGTTGTATGTGAGATATGTACGTACTATAGATAGGTATTTCCGTAACGTCAAAACTATTCAGGATGGATTAAGACATGGTCAAAATGTATCGTACATACATCTGTACGTCCAGACGACTGAAAATCTTCGCGATTGCAATACTTTCTTTACTTCGAACAAGGAAGTCTGAAACAGCATAGAATCATTTACTACCAATGGAGTAGAAATTAAAAAAGTATGTGTCCTATAGCAATGTTTCGTAAAAATTAAAAAATAATTAAAAAGTGCACCATCTTTATGGGAGAATTTTGTACTAAGTACAAGGGACGCATATTATTAAAAAAGGGAAGGAAAAGAAAAAATACTAATTTTATATCATACGCCAGAGAGATATCTAGTTTCATGTAAAAAAAAAAACCGCAAGGAAAATTTATCGAATTCTACGTATAATAATAATGACAGTAATAATAATAATAATAATAATAATAATAATAATCCAAAGTGTTGTGATCGTGAACCCTGAACAAAATAGCATCTGATTTGAAAGTCACGTCCCTTTCTTGTTAGAACAGCTAGCTCTATTGTATGGTAGAAATTACGCTACTAATATATTCATACAGACTATCAAAAACGAATATTTTCAGAGAACAGTAAACAACTGTTACAGCAAAGTGACAAACAGAATTCACCAAACTATTAACCTACGAATCAAATTAAACATTCTCGAGCTTAATTGCATAAAAAAGGAAATAAACTTTTGGGGAAGTAATTTCAGCTCGTAAATATTTTTACAAACTTTATAAACAAACCAGCAAAAAATAAAATAAAAAGTAAGTGCACAAAGGAAGAATACAACTTTTCTTTCGAAAAGTAATTTGTCATTCGCACTCGAAAGTTAAGTGATAAACAATTTCAAATTGAATCAAGAGTTCAATGCAATTCTTTTCGAACTAAAGAAATAATCATTGTAGAAAGAAATTAATTGAATTTTCCTCCAGAAAATACAGTTATCACTTCCCACTGAAGATTTATTACTCTCAATTTATTGTTCTTAGAGAATGAGAGGTGAGTGTGCAAATATTTTTTAAAAAAAGATTTGATGAAATGAAATTTAAAAAAATGCTGCGAAATATATTTCGTAATATATGTGTAGGAAAGTAAAGGAAATGTATTTCACATTTCATTGTATTAGTATCGAGCCATTACTCAACAGCTGCTATGAAAAAAAATAAAAATAAAAAAACAAAATTTGAGATAAAATACTGTAGTGCAAAAGTAATTTTATCAATATTTAATTTTCTTTTTTTTTTTCTGATCACAGTCATAGCTCCTACAAAAGTCTTAAGAATTGAATTTAACTGGCTGAAAACTTAAGATTGTAAGCAGTAAGCAATTTTAACGAAATTTCTACCTAAAAAAAAAAAAAAAAAAAAAAAAAAAAGAATGTGTTCTTTCAAAAACCTTGTCAAATATTTTTTTTCCTTCTTTATTTTTTAATCTACAAACAATTTAGATATATAGATTTATTATAATTAAATTCCATGGAGAAAAGGAAAATACAATTAAAAGATAGTTCAAATTTCGACCGATGGAGGGTGCTTCTTACGTAGAAGGAATGTAATGCAAATTTGGAGCGTTTTAAAAAGGACAGTACTCAACGCTTTATAATCATCAAATTTGTTTTTAAATCGAGATTGCAGTATTTTATCAACAGCACTGTGAGAATCTTGACGCTTGGAACGCTTATGAAAAAATCTGTGTCTTTCAAGCGTCGATATTCTCGCAATGCGATTAACCCTTTCGCGACGGGAAGCGCTTATCGCTGAGGCCGGCAGTCTCTTTCGCGAGTGTTTGTCCAGGGCCGGTTTTTTTTTTTTTTTTTTTTTTTTTCCTCTTAATCCTAAACCCGTTAAATTACAGAAATATCAATCAGAATATGTGTGCCACTATCATTACCTTCCGAATCTCTTTCAGAATCAATATCTGAAATATTTTGCACTCTTTCTGCTATTTCAAGCTCAGTTAAACATTTTCGACGCTTCGAAATTCTAACTGTAAAAAGAGAAAAAATTCACGTCTACAAGATCTAATTATCCAGTGGACTAAAACCTGGATTGCAAACCGAAACACCCAACGCTGTAGTGAAAATAAAACTCCCTACTTACAATAAACAAATACCACGAGCTAATTTAAAGAACCGTCATAAAAAATAAAGAATGCCATTCGGAAATATTCCTTTCCCCTTAAATTTACGTAATAAAAAACCACGTGTCTGTGAGTCAAGTTACTCTCATTTTGAGTAGAAAGTCAAATCTAGATGTATCTGAAACCGTATGGTCATAGAATGCCACCTTATGCCAAAAGTTATAGCTTTTAAAACGTTCCAGGACACTGGCACAAATGTGTAACTTCCGGGTGTAAACGAGAAAAGACTCTGGCACGCCAGCGTGTTGGCCCCGGAAATGAGTGCGTTTCTTGCTGGCACGTATTCATGACAGTTGGCGAGAAAGGGCCAATAAATTACAACAGTTCTGATAAAAAAAATAAAAGCCTTAATTGTTATACGGCATTGACTAGTGGCTTTTATAAAACTCTCAAAATTTGCATAGACTTTTTTCGTATGCTTTCCAAGAGTCGATATTCCCACAGAACTGTTGATAAATTACCACAAATTTGATGGATCAACTTGATCGCTAAAAACTGCTTTTTCTTCTCTAAAGGTTTGGTGAAGAATGATTATATGACCTTAACTATTGACCTTTTTAAAACGCTCCAAATTTTCATAAAATAAACGCTTTCTACGTGAAAAGCGCCGTCTGATTTTGTAGTATTTTTTATTGCAATTTATTTATCCATGGTTTATGCAACGCATTTTCCAAGTTTAATCGAAATAAATCCAACAAAGCGGCGTCTACCTGTTTGGTAGGTCTAAACAGAGTACATTCTGTAATTTAGAATACCATTATTTGCTTCACATTATTATTATTTGGATTAAAATTACATTTTAATGTATAAATATTTGGAGAAGTTTATATGTTTTATCACCTTAAGTGTCTTTAAAGTAATCCCCACTTGAAATTAACTATCAAACTCTGTATTAAATAATTCTGAAATTTTAAAGTGCCCAAAATTTTAAAAAGTTAAACATACCGGGTGATTCTAAATAGTTGTTAAAACGATAATCTTTGAAAAAGTAAGTTATCGAAACATTCTATCACTTAGAAAAGCCAGTCAAATAAAGAGTAGCTTTCAGATATGGCAGTGTTTTTACTAGGAGCTGCATACATATTAAAATACGAAACTTAATTTTTATACGGTCCCTCCATTCTTATTACTTATACTTAGAAAAGCAACCGTGTCAGAAAACTTCTCTAGCTCGGTGCGAAAGATGGGCTATTCGGTCGGCCGCTATGTTGTTGGTAGTGAAATGGATCAATGGTAACGGATGCACTTCTTCAGCATTGCGACCATTTAACAATATTTTTTGCAACTAGCAACGAAAGCGCTGAAATAAGGTGGTTTCGCGGCGCAACCACCGTGCGTCAAAAGGTTAAACTGCTTAAAATTTTTTTGTAGGAAACTGGATTTTTCGTAAATCTCTCCCTGCATTTGCAAACTAACATTATTATTTCTTTTTGATATGCAGTAATAACAAATACTGTTCGATTAAATGAACATAACGAAATGCTGTTGTATCTTTGAAATAAGGCGATATGACACAGGGAAAAATAACCGTTCGTGTAGCATTTTCTCTCAGCAATTATCCAATCAAGTTTACGAGCACGTAAAGAAAGCAAAGTGGTTCATTTATTTAAGACGTTTAAAACGAAATATTTACTTTTAATTCAATGTTTTCTCCCCCCACCCCTCAGATTTGTATTTTTAGTCTCGAGCACGTATGACTGAAGAACAAACCATACGAATCGGCACGTTATACAAACAAATGAAAAGGATCCTTGCTTGTTAAATATTGACAAAATTAAAGGGTTTGCGCCTTCATACTCGTGTAACAAATTGTACCCTTTTTTTTCTACAATCGTGCTGTTTGGGCTCTACGTTTTTTCGAAAGCAAAGGAAGATATGACATTCTTTTTTGAAGAAATAATGTCAAAGTGGAGTATTTGTTGGTGAATAAATATGAACAGCTTTAACTTTTGAAAGAAATAAGGAATTTATGTGTCAATGAGCTCGTATCTGAAACAGCCAATCAGAACTTGAATGTGTGTATATGTCAATAGTATAGTATATTTAGCGAATAGAGCACTTAAATTTACTTATTTCAGGCATTTTGCACAATTTTAAACTGCTTAGTAGCAATCTAATTTCATATTTACAAACAAAATTGGCAGGTTGCATGAATTAAACAATAATAACAAAAGAAATAGTATTAATAATGAAGTACTATCTATTAACAACTTCCATATTTGATAATAATTATGGGAAAATACAAACTGGTTGCATTATTGTGACCCCTAATTTATTGGACATTAAATTCAGTAATCGATACAGTGTAGTTTTAATTGACTATTCAACATAGGATTGCTTAACAGTTCCCCAATAAGCAATTGATAGCATTCTGCTTAATAAATGATTGATTGTAAGTTTTTAAAACCAAGAATTCAGAAGACCTATACTTAATAGCTTTTTACGTTCACCAGAACTTAGCAAGTTATTAATTTTGTCAGCTTTTGTACGAAAACTTTACACGTACTTTAAAATAATTCATTTCATGGAACATAAAACTGCAACATATTATGGTAATCCGTATCATAACCAATATAAAAAAAATACTTGATCACTAGCTGTTGAAACATTATCTGTAGAATATTCCGGCTAGCGTCTGTTCTACGGCAAGATTTAACTACTTTAGTTAAAACTATTAATTTTGCTTAGCATCGTGTAATTGGAAGCAAAATTAATGGTCGATGACTTCTAATTATTGCTGGAGGTATCATAAAACATCCTCTCTAAGCGAAGCTCATTTAAATATTTTAAATACAAAGTTTTCATGATAGCAAATCATTAAAAGCTCCAAGAGAGTATATTTATTGCTCATTCATGTATTAATAATTATTAGTTTTATGTATTACTTAAAATTAATAACCTCGATACAAATTTGAGTTTTTTGTTTCACCCAAAAATTTGTCGTACATGAGAAATGAATGTTTAACTTATTTTAAAAGTAATTGGATAATAAAATATGTATGATGATTACATATACACGATGAGAAAAAGAAATTACTCTCCAACACCAAAACTTTTAAAGATGAGATTTATATTTTTAAATAATTGTGTTCTGTTTCTCCATTTTAAAATCATTTTAACAATGGTTCTTAAAAGCTCAATATAAAAATAACACTTTATGAACTGTTCTGTAACTCATGATTTTTCGTAATTGAATTATATCATGTAAGATGCTCTGTGAAAAAAAAAAGCATTTTTTAGATATTTTCTTGTGTAATATCGGAGACACAATTCTTTAAAAACAGTAATAAGAACATTTCAGCAAAAAAATCACTTCATTTATATTTGTTATAGTAGTACTATTTTTAAAATATTTATTTGTATCAAACTGAAGTTGAATACTTTAAAAAGATGAATGAGTAAGAAAAAAATCACTAGAAAAAACAAATTAGTAGCACATTTTAAAGTACAAATTGAAATCATAGAAAGTAAGTGTTCATTTACTTCAATATCTTTTCAATATTTCTTTGTGCATTTTCATACGTTAACTTTTTAATTATTATTTATTTATTTATTTATTTCCAATATTTTTGGCTTTTATATTTGTATTCTTTTATTCATAGGCTTTTATTTTCGTTAAGTTCTTGAAATCTATCTCTCATATCTTTTAAAAACTAAAATATAAAATACGTTCCTCACCTTCAAAAGTTATAAAATTCAATGACATATGGATGCAGCATATTTATTTCATTGATATGGAAGATTGATGTTGCGTAGCAACTATATGTAACGTATTTAATTGAAAAAGGGATTTAATTTAGCATATTTATTCATAAAATGCAAATACAAACAGCTTTCAATCAAAATGTACGAAATAATGTTTTGATAAAATGTAATAATTAAAAATACATTTCGCACTAAACAGCTGTTGTAAAAAAATAATAGTTTTGTTTAACCCTACAAGACACCTGGTACCATATTTGGAACAGCCACTTTCATTAGTCATCCACGTCTATAAAATACTTGTATAGACATATAACGGTTTTTAAAAGTAATTATATACATAAAAAAATCTGATGTGTCCAACACATGACTTCCTTGCACGTCCATTAGATCAAAAATATTTTCGATGCACTTCCTCTAAATTTATTTGTTTGAAAGAGATAAAATATCAATAATAGTAAGGTTTAGCGATTTCTAGCCAAATATTTCGATATCGCCAAGCTGAGTTCAATTTGAAATATTTCCTTCTGACACTTTATTTGGCGATATTTCACCAAAAGCCGACAAACTTGAGATAGTCAGCGAGATTTTGGGGATAGCCAAAGTAGTCATTGACCACAGACTTTCAATGAATTGAATGCATCTATACACCTCAATGTATTCAAAGTCATTTGGCTCACCCTGTAAATAAATTCTCAGTCGATTGCTGTCAAAAAAGATATTGAAAACAGTTAGATATTACAATAGTTCTAAATACAAAGTTAAAAATCTACGGGTTAAAGTTTTAGAGTTATACAAAATAGGAAAGAATATTTGGCGCCAAATTTGGCGATATTTCGGCGAAACTCGTCAATGTCGAAGACATTTGGCGAGATTTTAAGCATGAACCAAACAATGACAGATTATCGCCAAATTTGGCGATATTCCGCCAAAACTCGCCAAGAACGATAACAAATGGCGATACTTTGGGCATGGACCAAATGACTGACTATCGCCAAATTTGGCGATATTTCGCCAAAACTCGCCAAGGTCGAGGACAGACGGCGAGATTTTGGGCATGTACCAAACAATGACTGTATTATATTGAAGATGTCCATAGACATTAAGGTACTGAAATTCTTTTCGGTGGTCCTGTAAATAAACTCTCCAGTAGATTGGAACCAAAAATCGAGATGCACAACTAGATGTTACAACATTCTTATATATGAAATTTCATAATAGTTTTTGAGATTTGAGAGTTAAATATGCACACACATACACCAAAAGTCGCCAAGCTTGGCGACTTTTGGCATAGTTCTTGAGGGAGGCACGTGACCGTGGTCGGACCATTACCTAACTTATGTGGTAGGACGGTATTGTGCTTGAAATGGATGAATGCCCCTAAAATTGCTATTGACCGTAATGTATTGGAAATCTTTTGAGTGTTCCTGTAGCAGAACTATAAATGATAAAGACACTTTTTTTAATGGAGAAATTCATTTTCTAACTCTTTACAGCATATATCACTTCTGAGTCGTTTGAAATAGCCCAATACCTCTAAAAAACGCTTTGATGAATTTCGGCCCATAGAGCGTAATGTATTTCGAATCTTTTGGGCGGTCCTGTAGATAAACTATTCAGTCGAATGGAACCGAAAGGGGAGGTGCACAACTAGATGTTACAACAATCCTAAATATAAAGTTTCAACATTCAACGCCTAACAGTTTTTTGAGATATGCGAGTTTAATGAATTTCGGCCCATTGAGTGTAATGTATTTCGAATGTTTTGGGCAGTCCTGTAGATAAACTATCCAGTCGAATGGAACCAAAAGGGGAGGTGCACAACTAGATCATAGAACAATCCTAAATATCAAATCTCAACATTCTACGACCATTAGTTTTTGAGATATGCGAGTTACATACATACGTACGTACGTACGTACGTACATACGTACGTACGTACGTACAGACGGCATGGAAAAACTGGCCACAGTAGACTCGCCACTGGTCAAAATGAGTTGCAGACGCGTTAATAGGATCGTGCATGCTAGCCTACGATGAGATGCATCGAAAAAATTTTTTTAATTAAATTTAGAAGTAGTCAAAATCGGTTTTTATGTCGAAATTTGGCCCCCAAAATTTTTCGGGATCACATTACTTCCTTATACTACGTACAAGGAAGTAAAAAGATATAACTCAGGCCATTGCGTGCAGATAATGTTTTCATAATTGCCAAAATTGATTGAAATTTAAACCGTAATCTTTGCGTATGTCATTTGTTTATTTTCAAAAATTAAGAAAAAACTTAAACAGTTCTGACCCGAAAAAAAATTATAGTACGTCAGAGTTCGTCATACTGAGAAATAATTTGTATATTAAACTTTCAAAATAAATGTCAAAAAATGATCGTTAAAGCTCAGTGTGTGACATATAGATCTGAAATAAAAAAAGTGATTTTCTAGTAAAATATGTGGTTATTATTTTTTGTATTATTTTTTCCCAATTACTAATCACTAATATCATCACATATGTTTATCTCACACACAGAAAAAAAATTGAGCCTTTTAGGGTCAAAATGTAAATGTTGGTTGTAAATTTAAAAATGTTTTATTTCCGAAAATTCTAAAGCAATAATCTCTTATTGAACATAATTTTAAAAGTTTCTTTCAAAAAATCCAGTATTGTTAATTATTAGTTAAAATTCAAATATTAAACAAAAATGTTATTTCACTTAAATAAGCATGGAAAGTTATTCATATTTTATGAAATTTCTGAGGAAAGAAACTTCTTAAAGTGAAAATACTTCTCCTTTTTGTCAAGGAAAATTATGCTTATTCTAAACTATATATTTTAACAGACCTTATTATAATAGTTTGCTCAAACACGAGTTTTTGCCTCAATAATTCTAAACATTTTGAGATTATTTCAGTTCAAAAGGCGAGTCTGATTGAAATTAGTTTATTAAAAGAAAATCATTTAAACTTTCTTGAAATGCTTGTAAATGATAACAAAGCGGCAATAATTATTTAAACTTGAAAATTAATGAATGCCGAAAAGGAAGTTAAGATACTGCTTCAAGGCATTTACAGCTAAAACTAATGGACAGAATAAAAACGAATTTCTTATGCAGACTCTCTTTTTAAAGTGTAGTAATCATGACTATGGATTTAAAAATATTAAACTTAGAAAAATAAAAACATGTTGACAGGTCTTACATACATTTCCAACATACTCTTCAATATGAATTAGCTTGGCTAATTTTTTTTTCTTTTGCGCCAAATAACTTTGAACATTGAACCGCTAAATCCGTTTATTGAAAATTTTGACACAATGTTTGTTTTTAAAATTATTACTACCTTAAAAACTACCTCAATGATTACCACCCTAAATCAGGGAAGTTAAACACGATGTCGTTCAGACGATAAAACTTCAAAAATCTAAATGGTGAGGCCCTGTTCGTAAAATGAGCCATGAGAGCCTACCAAAAGCTATCATTGGTTGGAACCCGTGTAGAAAACGGAGAAAGAGTAGACCTAAATTGACCTGGAATAACAGCTTAGATGAAACTCATCAGAAAATTTAATCTCAGTAAAAATATTGCTCTGAACAGAAGAACTGGAAAGATGCTCTTAAAAATATTTTCTCAGGACAAAGAAACAATTTTTAAGTGGAAATTCCCGAAGAAAAATAATTACCTTAAAAATACTTAATATTAATGATGAAAGATATGATGACAAATACATTATAATTTTTTGCCCAGTATTTTTTACGAAGGTTTATCGTTTATAGTTTGTTTTTTTTTAATTCCGCTGGTCGCAATTACTCCACCTGATCCTATATGGAGACTTTTACGGAATTTTGGTGCAACATTGACAAAGAGAGGCAGAGAGAGATCAATCTTATGGGTTCTGATAGTATGTTGTTTTTTTGTAGAAAACCCCCCTGGGATGGGAGTTTATTATTGTAGTAACATGCATCAGTTGAGTACTTTTCTGAGAATTTTAATGAAAGAATTTATAACAAGTTACTTCTACTTTTGGTTGACGTCTTCAACGCTTCAAAGTTTCTACTTCAGGCTGCAAATCGTCGTTGCACCTCGGGTTATAGTAAAAAGCTGTCCTCAAAGATCTATGGCAAAATGGAATTATTTTCATATGAAAATACCTTTGTTGTTGTGAATATGTGTGCTTGGCTCGAAATTCGATTATAAATCCTCGTGAGAAGGACAACACAAGGGGTGTCCCTTCCGTGGGGTCTTAACCCGTATTTACGCTAAGTTTCGGAGAAAACTACGGAAAACTCCAAACGGTTAGGTCGACGGACACGCGATGGGATCCGAACCCTGGACCTTCACATTTCGCCCGTCTACCATTTTCAGTGACATAACCACTGTGCCATGGTGAGACTACCTAAGTTATGGAAATTTCCCAATGTCTGTAACAATATAAGTGGTTGCAGTACATTTCATATCACTCCCTGAAAAAAATTGCTGACTACTTTCTTGCTGTACACCAAATTTTAGCTGTAGATAACAATATTAGGTCAATTAAATAAATACACCCAAATCTCGAAGTCGAATTTTCTTCGTGTTTACAATACTTTCCTTGCATGCTACATGTTCGGAAAGTTATAAATATCGTTTGCAAGCGTGAAAAAAATGATATACTTAATTATTTATGTTTGTTTACATCATTTAATTTATTAACATTCAAAATTAAGGCATCATACGTCAAAAAATTAAATTCATTACACGTGAAATTTTAATGAAAGCTTAAATTCTCTAACTTATTCCATAAATTAATTTATTTATAATAAATAGCACTTTTGAATTTCATAGGTATGATATGAATCTAACAAAGTAAACGGAGAATTTTCTTAAGTTAAAACGGAATGTATCCTTTAACTTTTTTGAAACAAAAATACTAATTTTTATGTAAGAAGAATCATGTAAAAATCATTTTTAGTTCACTTCAATTTGGTTGAGTTATCGTGAGATTTTTTTTTAAAGATTATATTACATTTTGTAATTAATCTCCGACATTTTATTTTTCTTTCAAAATATAACACAGACGTAATCATCAATTTATTGCTATTTAAGTTTAAAAAATTGAAGATTTCTGAGTTTTGAGCACATTTTATAAT
Organism: Cheiracanthium punctorium; assembly: GCA_038373885.1. NCBI lineage: Eukaryota > Metazoa > Arthropoda > Arachnida > Araneae > Cheiracanthiidae > Cheiracanthium > Cheiracanthium punctorium. Next base: position 555,508 of record JAWZYV010001322.1, on the reverse strand, counting down.
TGTTTTACCACAGAAAACTGGTGAAAAATGAGGTTCACCCGTGGATTCGTTTTTAGAACATCGTAAGCATTTTCTTTGTATTCTGATCGCAGTAAAATACGCTCACCACAAATTCCACTCTACGATATTTAAATAAACAGATAATATACCGTATTTCAGATGCACCTTTCCTGCACATATAGTTTTAGTGTAAAAAGGATAACTACGGTCCATTAAAGCTTTTAAAACGTTAAAACTTCGGGAAATAACCCTGTCTTATAAAATGCTTCAAAAATGTATTAGTTTGCAAAACTTTTAGCTGCGTGCTTTAACCAGAGAATTAAAATTTCTGTTTTTTGTTCCTCAAAGAAAAAAAAACAATGAGGGTAATATGTTATTTTACAATGGATTTATTTGTTTACGTCAATAAACAAATAAAATGGTTTAAGCAAAGAATTAAACTTCGTAACACGGATTTATTTTTATTCTGGTTTCTGGAAAATGATGACAGTTAAAAAGCTAATTGCTTTTCTTGAGGATTTTTTCGGGAGTAATCTTCTGGTTAATTACGGCATTTTTCTTTTAAAATTATGACAACATATCTCAAGTTTTAATATGCGAACTTTGCACGGTCGATTTTTCAAGACTGCAATTAACATATTCTGAAAAGATAGATAAGAGGCTCTTTTTACATTTTGTCGTAGTTTTACAATTTATTCTTGTGATATTGACACACACTCATAGGGAAACTATGAGACAATTTGTTTCATAAGAGTGAAGTTCAGAGTAAAATTTTGATAATAAATTAAAATGAAGTGAATGTATTAACTTATGGCATGATACATTAGGAAGAAACTTAAAAACAGGTACTTAGTTACAAAATTTTATACAAGGAAAATAAAATAAAAGAGAAAATCAAGATTGTGAAATTTTTCAATGCTTCATAGATGAAGCTGTCAGAACATATTCAAGACACACATCACAATGTAATCGTAATATGACGGCACATACTATAAAATAACTGTATGATTTTCTACTAGTTATTGGGGACGGCCACCATTCTTGTCCCCAAAATTTGCCAGTTTTACTCAGCTCTCCATTGATTTAGTTTAGGTAGTGGAGTACCCATGATGTAAATTTGCTGTTTAAAACATAATTTTCTTTTTCTCTAATCAATGGAACTTAAGGTGGCTTCTTAAGTATTTAATTGCGTTATATATCTCCTGAAAAAGACCCAAATATTCAAATTTAAGGCAAATCTCCTAAAATAATTGACCACGAACTACGGAGACGCATTCTAAAATTCACCAACTTTGTTGGTTTTGTTTTGTCTCAGGAAAGAAGTCGAATGCTTGGCAGTTTTAAAGACAATAATATTTTTTTTAATTACTAGGGGCCAAGGCCCCCAGACTCGCTACGCTCGCTTTTCGTATGAGGCATTCGGCCCCTACTCAGGCTTATTTGTAAAAAAGACATAATTTCAACAGACAAAACCCGAAGATTGGATCAGATAGAATGTTACTGAGCTACACATTGCTTGGTTCTTGAATCTTCATTGGTACATAAAAATTTAAACTTCACACTACAGTAGACCCCCTCCCCCTCATAACACGGAATATATTTTGTTATGGGAATAGTGTTGTACGGGTCCTGAGCTATACTCACCTGGAGTGCGGACTCTGCTTATAATCGCTGGAAAAATTATTTGCACTCCTCAGAAACACAATGATATTTAATGTTGCAATTCAAAAGTTATATTAATTAGGAGCTAAAGCGTAATAAAATCAGAACATCTGTTTCAGCTGTATTTTTAATAATGTAAAATTTATTGGACACCTTGCGAATTTGCCACACATGGCGATTTTTCAATATTTGGCGACTTGCGTACATGTAAAGTTAATAAAAGCTACGGAACAGATAGGATAGCTTGCCACCCATGGCGACTTTTCATTATTTGGCGATTGACACATGCCTATTCTACAGCTTACAAAATATTGTAACAATAGATTAAAGCTGTTGTGAACTAATGGTATTTAAATATATGTAAAATTATGTGGCATACCTTTATGTGGCATTTATGGGACACGTTTTTCATACAATTTTCAATAAAGGGGTTGAGAGATAAAATGACATAGTCATTAACAGATGGAGAAAATCTGCACAGAAAAATGCACAATTCCAACTGAATGAAAATTTCAAAACCTTATTCTCCGGTGTATTCAGCAGACGATAAATTACGATAAATTGCGCCAAGCATTAGAATCATCTCCGCAAAATCGCACAAAACCGTTTAATTTTTTCGCCAAATTAAAAAGTTGCACATTTTAGTGTCAGAAAATTTCTAAATATTTTACTTTAGAGTAAAAACATTTCATTCCTGCTCTGATTTCCCATGCACACGATATTTTAATTTAAAAACAGCCTTACAAATAATCTAGACAAAAAAAAATCGTTATTCTTTTATTTTTACTTCAGGAGTCTGAATCATGTAATAAATTTGCCGAATGTGGCAACCTAGATAACCTTAAACGTCGCTTTTTACACTGTGGGGTTACAATTATGAAATGGCGGAAAGCAAAAATTAGCCTTCTGCGATACGTTTTTTATCGATATCTCCTAAAATAATTCGAATTTTGAAAAAATCGCTTTGAGGTGTGTCGGGATCTGTCATGGAAAATGTCCGTACAAAATGTGGTAGGTCTACGATCACTCGTCAGCGAGCTACGCCAGACAGGGACGTACCCAGGAAAAAATTTCGGGGAGGGTCCAAAAATTTCGGAGGAGGTCCAAAAATTTTGGAGGGGGTCCAAACGGTCAAAAAGGCAGATTTTTTCACAAAAAGACTTCATCATTATTATTTTGTTAACAAAAACTCAAATTTCGGAGGGGGGTCCGGACCCCTTGGACCACCCCCCTGGGTACGTCCTTGACGCGAGACACATTCAAACAAACTAACTAACAGTTTACACATTGTTTTATTAATATAGAAGAAAGTTTTTATTTTGGCGTAAAATGGGCGTAATTCTAACTCATGTTTGTAAATGTTTGTTTGTTACCATTCTAAAGTTATATTAATTAGGAGCTAAAGCTTAATAAAATCAGAACATATGTTTCAGCTGTATTTTTAATAATGTAAAACCTATTGGACACCTTGCGAATTTGCCACCCATGGCGATTTTTCATTATTTGGCGACTTCCGTACATGTAAAGTTAATAAAAGCTACGGAACAGATAAAATAGCCTGCCACCAATGGCGACTTTTCATTATTTGGCGATTTACACATGCTCACAACCTATATTTACTGTTCATTTAAGGTTACCGGAAAACCGTTATCCATATTTTCATTTACATAATCGTTTGCAGATTGGCGTACTTAACACCACGAATTATGCCATCTCGTCGCGCTAGCAAATATCCAAAGTGTACTATAACTGCTATAATGGCATAGTTAACGCCGCCAAATATTTCTACTGGTAGCAAATAATCCAGCTGGACGAGAACCGGCTTTAAAATAATCTGCATTTTAATTATTTTTCATTTTCAAGATATTAGTTATTCTGTTTTGGAAAAATGAATAATCGCTAATTCTAAACTCCTGTTGTCTAAGCGAACTTACTATTTGAAAATTGTCAACTTTGTGTAACACATTTTGAGTTACTTATTTCATATAGTTTTTATTTTGGCGTAAAATGGGCGTAATTCTAACTCATGTTTGTAAATTTCACGCGATTCTAGATACTTGGAAACGCTTTGTTGCAAAGGAATGAATGATTTTATGCCAAATCTGGCAACCATTCGGTTTATTTTTTCAGTTTTTTATTATTATCTTCTAAAATAATTCGATTTTCGAAATTTAAATCAGCTTAGCAGGTTCCTCGGAATTTTTCTAATCTGTGGGCACCTTAGTCGAAACTCAAATCCCCACGGTTTAGGAGGAGATAAGCTGAGAAGCTTTGACAGCGCCAGCGGCGGCGACAGCGGCCTTTACTTTTTTTTAGAATAGAGAGATTACAGCAGTTCTCTAGTTAGTATAAAAACAAACCGAAAAAATTATAGAATTTACAAGGCAATTTTGTCCTGAGAAACGCTCTTTTAACTTACTTTCGAAAATCTGATAATGAGCGCCAAATACGCCAAGATAGGATGTTGGCGAAATTTTTTTGCTCTCAAACAAGCAGCCTTTCGCCGGTCTGTAGTTCTGGATGCTCTAAACTACGATAGCCTAGCAGGTAGATCTCGGTTGGAATTCTTAACATGAGTCTATTTAACTTTTTTATTATTCAGTTACAGTCAGGCTTAATCACTGCTTCACTTAAAGCTTCACTTGAAATTCACTGCTTCACTTGAAAATCTGTTGCATTAGGATCACTGTGCAACAGTCAGGGATTCTATTCTTGACTAGGATCAGAGAGTCCTTTCGTCCGTCCCTTTATCCTAACTAATATTATAAATGCGAAAGTGAGTTTGTTTGTTTGTTTGTTTATGACGCTTTTACGCCTAAGCCGCTGAATAAATTATGATGAATTTTGGTTTTAGATATAGTTGGGACCCTGGAGAAGGTTATAGGCTACTTAGAATTTTAGATTTTTAATTAATTCTTTAATTATTAATTAAAAACCGTTTTTACGTTGCCATGCTTGGCGAGTTTCGCCCGTATCAAGTGATTCATGTTTTGAGCTAACAAGAATGCTATTACTTCAATAAAGAAGCGCGTGCATCTGAGAAACATTAAATAATACGGAAATTATGCCAGTTTTATGCCAAATCTATCTATCTCATTATCACAATAATAAAATTGAATGTTCTCCAGACAAATCTACAGAAAGCAGAGCTTTGAAAATTTGAGCATGACTGGGCCCATAACTTCGGTAAAGTGTACCTGATTCTCAAAATTTTAAAATTTAAGTACTTTTCTAACTATTAATTAAAAACCGTTTTATCGCCCACAAATGATTTATGCTTTTGAAATAAAGCAGAAATTCTATTTGCAAATATCACATGCATTTGGAAAACATAAATTGGTATGGAAATTATGTTGATTTTGCGCCAAATTAAAAAGCATAAGTAAAGAAAAGTGTACTTACGTATTATCCCGGCGGTCCGCCAAGACGAGCGATTTTTTGCCGAGATAAATGCCGGCGCATGAAATTATTAATGGTTTTGAATACGATTGGCAACAGTTTGGCAACTCATTTGACGAAAAAACAGTTTGGCGGGAATGACCGCCGGGATAATACGTAAGTACCAAGAAAAGTCCAGATGTGTTTCTTAAAGTTCATAAATTTCCAAATCCTACCAATAATATAAATGTGTACGTTTGTGTGTTTGGATGTTCTTGACTGAATCACACAAAAATGGTTGGAAAAATTTGTAATGAAGATAGCTTATGCCCTGGATTAACATACAGGCAGCCTTTCAAGCATATAGCATAAATAATTCTTTTACAAAGACACTCAAAATAATTCTAATGCATTGCGCTCTATAGAAATTTTGTAGCTACTAAACCGATTTTAAAACTTTTTTCACTGATTGAAAGCTACATTATTCCTGAGCATTATTGTTTCTTTGTTTGTGGATTAAGACCGATTGATTGCACTAGGCCTAGGCTAGGATCCTAGGCCTATATGGGGAATTCCTCTGTGTGGAATTTTCTAAGGGATCCTAGCGCGTATTTTCGCGAGGTTTGGAAATAAAACACAGAAAACTGCGAGGGGCTAGGTCGACAGGCGCGACCGGGGTTTGAACCTGGCACCTCCCGCATTCCAGTTTTGAGAGCAGAACCTCTTAGACACTGGTGGGACCCTGAGTGTTATAGGCTACCTTTTATGCATATATCACAAATAGTTCTTTTACAGGGATACTCATAAGAATTACATTACGCTCTATGTGTATCTCTGTAAGTACTGAACCGATTCCAAAACTTTTTTCACTGTTAGTAAGCTACATTATTCTTGAGTATTATAGGCTAAAATTCATACATGTAGTGCAAATAGTTCCTTTACAGGAACACTCAAAATAATTCTAATACATTACGCTCTCTGGGTATCTCTTTAACTATAGAACCGATTCTAAAACTTTTCCGCTAATAGAAAGCTGCTCTAATCCTGATAGTCTAAAATTCATGCATATAACATAAATATTTCTTTTACAAGAACACTCAAAACAGTTCGCAAATACTGTCGCAACTGTCTCTATTCGCAAAATGCCTGAAAAAAATCTAAATTTAGTAATTCTGCATACTCTCTTATTTTAAATGAAGGATACTACCATGCATTATACTTTCATTTAAAATAAGTAAAAAGGCAAATAATATTTAAATGCAGTTTCTTTAGTCGCAAACATATTTGTTATTCACACATGCTTCGTTTCTCTCGGGACCTAATTCTAAAGCCGACGCGGACGAAGTCGCGGGTAGCCGCTAGTAAGGAGATAAAGACGGTCGCCTAGTAGGTGTACTCAAAATAAAAAGGTAGTTACTTTGAGGACATCCATATCATTTTGGTACTAGCAATTGCCAATACCTTGGCAGAAAAAGAAAATGCACTGATAATGTTGCAATCCCCTTTCTCCTTAATCATGTAGATGAGATATCACTAAAACGTATTTTAGATATTTGCCTGTAAAGCGCTTTGTAACTAACTGTGTAAGAATATTAGAATGTTTGTAAATTATATTTCATCCAATATTTGTAATGCATGAATGATTTGCATCACTAAACTATGGACAAAAACTCCTTTTTATGTAGACAGATTGATACAGGGTGTTTCATGAAGGACAACTAATTTTAAAAATAAGAAACTCAAGGACGGTGATTGATAGGAGCATGAAACCAGTGGTATGTGGTATGCATATTAAAAAAAAAACCTTAAGAAGTTGATACAGAAGCCACAAAATTTTAGTTTCAACAAATTGCTCCGATAGAAGGCGTTGCGAGGGAATATAATAGAAGGCGTTTGAGTTCACCTACTAGGCGACCGTCTTTAAGACGGATCTAAGAAATACGTCATTTGTCGTGTAACACACATGACCGCTCCATTGCCAAAACTTACCGTTTGTACTGCAATCTCTTGAAAAGGCGTTATTGAATCTTTTTTCTTTCCAGACGTGATGATGACTGACGATATATTGCACTTTTGAAACATTTGACGCCATTCAACAGGATGATCGATAGGGTACGAAATAGTTTATGCAAAATGGGGCTCGCCCATACCGTACCCAAGACGCTTTTGACTTTCTGGGTGACTAATTCTATGATAGCGTTGAATTGTCCGACAATTATGGCAAAAGGTATTAATTGACCTCCCGTATTCTCTCAACCTTACCCCCTTCTCCAACCCCCCTTAAACTTTTCGTTGCTACGGACCTGGCGTGTAGTGTAGAAGATGCACCTATTAAATCGATTTTGATCGGATTGTTCTCGATGTCTGAGCTCTTTCTCTGGCATCCGTATTCCGCTTATAGAGCCATCTGTAGGTGCAATTTGTAACTAAAGTTTTGAGGCATCAGTATCAAATTCTTGCGATTCTTTTAATTAACATACTACTTCTTTCATACTTCAATCTATCACTGTTTTGGGATTATTCATTTTCAAAGTTAGGGGTTCTCCTTGAAACACCCCGTATATGGACTTACGATTTGGAAATATGTTTCTTAGACATTAAAATAAAATATTAACATTAAAATAAAACTTCATGAAGCTCAAACTAGTAATTAGAGATTAAAATGAAAATGTTCCGTTCAATTTTTCAATAAATATTGTGCACACTTTTTTAAAGCCAGAAAGAACTATTATGTAACAGAAAATTTAAAAGGCGTAATTATCTCATATCTTAATTAGTGTACCAATTTAGTAAAATGTAAATCGCTTAGAGCCAATTTTTACTAGCTCTAGGTTAATTATTAAAGAAGTTACATGAAATACAAAATTGCGCATCTCCTTTAAATACATGTGTGGAATCTTCAATGATATAAATTTAAAGTTTTGCTGATTTTTTATTTTTAAAGGAAAATTTTGATAAGTAGACAATTATTGCAGCAATGATTGTGCAATCGAATACATAATATCGGTCACATTATTTTTAAGCAGAAATCGTTCTTTTAGCATCGTTCTTTAGTGAAACAATATGCTAATTTTGCTTTTATTGCATAAATGAAATATTTGATAATCGTGATAATTGATTTTTTTTCTCTCTTGTACGAGATACAGGAATTATTATAATAGCGTAAAATTTCGTTATTCAGATTTTGACCATTCCTGAATTTACTTGGGCCATCTTCTGGGTTACGGCTGTACGTCTGTATGAAGGTACATACGATCCATTTTGACCATTCCTAAATTCCTTCTGCTAATTTCCGCAAGGAAACTGCCTTACTCTTTCCATGACGTGTGGTCGATTCTTAACACTTTGAGGCGCAACCCTTTACCAATGCTGGAAAAAGGGCAGCCGTTGCCATCGCTCGAATTAACTACCGGCAAGATGGCGGACGGTCGAAACGTTCATCGCGTGCCACAGATCTAGAGACCCTTTCTTGACGCAGCTGTCTGTGCCGTACAGCCAGCTGCGTCAAAAAAGGGTCTCTAGATCTGTGGCACGCGATGAACGTTTCGATCGCCCGCCATCTTGCTGGTAGTTAAGTCGAGCAATGGCAACGGCTGCCCTTTTTTCAGCATTGGGCAATCTATCCAGCTGTTCTCGCATTCTTCCATTTTTCAGCAGATATCAGTGCTGTTAGAAATAATCGTGACAATTATTTTACGGGAAATGAAGTGCTAAAAAGTAAAGGATTCTCGTGGAGCTATGTCATCCGCAACTATTTTTATAGAAATCAAATCTATTCTTCGTGACTGGCAACAGTCAAAACGTCAGAGTGTGGTGTTCCCAGAGCGGGAACACTGCGCGTTAAAGGGTTAAATCATGAAGGCGTCTTCTAAAAGGAGGCGCTTCGTTTGCATGTCGATCCAGACTTACCTTCCCACCGCCGTTATTGTTAATCTGTTTCCAAAACTCAGGGTGAGTAAGGGGGTGACGTTAACACCAATAAACACTGTTGATATAACACCAACAAACCCTGTTGGATATTAAAGATTCGTTCACTGTCTGTTGTTAAATAAAGGGCAGTTTCATACTTTTTCAAGTGATTATTCAAAAGTGGGAATTCATTTTTGGAACTTTAGCTTGCTTGTGTACAGGGTCACCATCATATGTTATTGCTATCACTGTTGTATTTTTCGGAACATGTACCATGTAAGGAAAGTATTGTAATCATGAAAAAATTGTCTTCCAGATTTTGGTGTATTTACACGATTTGAGGTCTTCTGAATTCTTTTATGCTATTTTTACGAGATGTATGTATGTATGTGTGTGTGTGTGTGTGTGTGAGAGAGAGAGAGAGAGAGAGAGAGAGAGAGTGAGCACGATAGCTCCTAAACGGGGCATTCAGTTGAGCTCAAATTTGGTATATATGTTATAAACCACCATCCGTAAGACCGGTATTGATTTTGATGTGTATAGGACTTATAGTTTTTCTACAGGGCTAAGAGAAAGATTTCTTTTACATTATGGCCTATGGTGAAAATTCTTGAAAGTGCGCTAGCGTTTAAACGGTTCATCCGATTGAGCTCAAATTGGGTGTACACGTTATAAACCACCATCGTAAGACTCCTATTGATTTTGATGCGTATAGGTCTTATAGTTTTTCTACAGGGCTACGACAAAGATTTCATTTACATTATGGTGTAGGGGGAGAAATTCTTGAAAGTGCGCTAGCGTTTAAACGACGCACTCGATCGAGCTTCAATTTGATATATATGTTCGAATTATTCATCGATTAAAATATATTTAAATGCTTGGTAATGATGTTAATCGCAAGTGTTCGGAAAGTCGAGTGGAGTCACTCCAGATTTTTTAATGTACGGCTCTTTATAAAGTTTATAACTGCGTGTCTTTAGAAAAAAAAAAAAAAAAAAACCTTTTCTAATGGAATGTTAAAACCAGTAGGTTAAGAAGTGTTCCACTGATCAAGCAGTTTAAAGTACCTAGTATAATTTCATAAATGTCATTTCTATGTTAGTTTTAATTTCGGTTTCTTTTTTTAACTCCTGGCCTCGAGCCATGAGTCTATTACATATGTTGCTGTTTTATTTTTCTGTTAAGGTCATGCGTCTTTTGAAGAATGCGCGGGTAATGCATCACAGGAACACGTTCTGAATCAAAATTTTTCTCACTGGAATCAAACCCATTTTTGTGTTTTATAACAGAAATTGATACGGCAGGCACGTTCTTTCACGGTGCCGTTTCATCTCACAAAAATAGCTACGATGTGATTTATTTCTTGCAGAAAAATGTATTTCTGTTTTATCCCATTAGAAACAGAAACTGATATTTTCGGACAAATTTGTAAGTTTGGGTAAAAATAACTACGAATTGTTATAGATAATTTAGTAAAGGAACGAATTCTTTATAGACTAATTCTTAAGGTAAAAATCAAAAGCTAAAATTCATTTTTATTAGTATTGTTGATTTGTGCAGAAATTATTTTTGGGTTTCTGTGAACAAATGATCGCAGGCAGTATTTCAGAACTTTGTTCAGTGAATATTAATCAGCAAAAGATACAGGCGTACTTTCATTATCATCAGTAGATCATAAAATATATAAGTGATGTTTTTGGGGTGAAACGCCTTTAACCCTTTGAGACGCAACCCTTTCCCAATGCTGAAAAAAGTGCAGCCGTTGCCATCGCTCGACTTGACTACCAACAAGATGGCAGACGATCGAAACGTTCATCGCGTGCCACAGATCTAGAGACCCTTTTTTTGATGCAGCTGGCTGTACCGCACAGCCCGCGAGCACCTCTATTGTTACCTCCGACTCCACAAGCATCTCTATGGCTGCTGTACCGGTAAAAATGAACAAATCAAGAGAAGATACCACCCACATATCTGCTCTGAAAATCTAATATACACAAAAGAAGCCACCTGCAGACCTAACCTTTCACGAACCAACGTGAAGCCAACTATCGTGTGTCTCAACACAGCCCCACGCGATTTTTTAATTTAAATTAAATTAACTTAAATTTAGTTACTTTTAATGAAATGGGAGAATAAATGATTTTAAAGAAGCAGCTACATTTAAAAATACTCAATTTTGCATAACGAGAATATTTAATCAATTGGGAATAAGAAATGTTTTATTCATTTTATGCAAACGTTTTTAAAGACTAATATTATCTCGCGAAATCGGGAATCTCTATTCCTTCTCGAGAATTTCAAATTTTTAATCATTCATTCTATTAGGCATCGCGTGTGCTTTCACTTATATATGGTGTCCAGGGGTGGTCCTAGGGTACGTGCCCCCCCCCCATGCAAACGTAAAAAAGGCGCCCCTTACGTACTTTTTTCAAGCTTTTGAATTCGAAATGGTGGCACTTCGAAGACGGCAGCCGATGCGATGCTTACCTTGCTTACCGTGTCACGTCGCTTCTGATGGTGTCAATAAATGAATGAACATTTCTAAAATAAATCTGGCCTATGGTCTGAAGGGTCTGCTACGGAGGCGTCAGGCTGTTAATGCAACTTGCATGATTGATAATTGATAGAACAATTTTATTCATCGTAAAAACTCCTTATTTATCAATTAATGAAAGCTTGTATTCGTTAAGTGCCGCCAAGCTTATTATTAACTTAAAAAATGTAAAAAAAAGGATGTGCGTGTAATCTTTACGCGCGATTGAAGTAAAACTTCTTTGACGTTTACGACACATATCACTGAAATGATTAAACTTAAAATAAATATCATATTATAATTTAATTATATTTATTATTCATGTACTTTACAAGGATTATATAAATGTTATATTCATGTTATTCATTGGAAATAGGTACTTGAATGTCATCATTATTTTTTATGTATGAAATTATAGGTTTGTGGTAACTATAATGTGAAACATAATTTTTACTCTCTAAATTTGCTAATTTTCTTGAAAATACAGCATCTATCGTTGTACCGAAACGCGTTGCTGATTGAAGTCGAGAAGTATTCATAGTTGGATGAAATTTTTTTTTTTTAAATCAACTAACGGCTGAGATTCTTGAGAACGAAAATTAACATTAAAATCTCCAGTAAGAATAATGGGTAATTCATGATAATAATTATTTAGAATCCAGGTAGTGTCCACGTTGTAGTATTATTCTTTAACTGTTTTCTTATACCATTGTTCCGTCTGGAGTTTCAGTTTGAATGGGGGGAATGTCCATAGTCTAGTATTATACTTTAACTGTGTTCTTTAACTGAGGTTTACCTCTGTTTGTTGGGTTCGAATGCAGGTAGTGTAATTTTTTTTTTTTTTCGTTTTTCTATCATAGTGTTCATAAGCGTTGATTTCGTCTGCTGGTAGGTTTCGAATTATTATTCTGTATCCGTGTTTTTAAACTGCAGGTTCTGTCTATTGTTTGGGATTGATTGCAGCCAGGGTCCGTTCTTTGTGGTATTCCATCCCCGTGTTAAACCGTTGCTCCGTCTTGAGGTTGGGTTGGAATCCACGGAGTGTTCATTTGTTATTCTTTTATTTTGTTCTTAAACCCTTTGCAGCCAGAGTTTGTTACTTTGTGGTGTTCTTAACCGTCGTTCCGCCTGGATATCGGGTTAACATCCAGGAAGTGTCCGTGTTGAACTATTATTCTTCCACTGTTTTCTTAAAACAATTTCCCGTAGGATTTTAGGATTTGAATCGAGATAATGTCTATGTTGTGGTATTTTTCTTTAACTGTGTTCCTAAACTGGTGTTTTCTTCTGTCGGTTGGTATCGAATGCACGTAGGGCCTATTATTACGTTTTTCTATGGCAGTGTTCTTAAACCTTTGTTTTCCTCTGCTGGTTTTGCTCGAAGTATTATTCTGTTTAAAAATTTACATTTGGCGCATTATTGTAAATAATTATAAACACGTGAGCAATATTAAAAGATTAGATACAGTTTAAGTACAGAAAAACAATATTTATGTATCATGGCAACCACTCATGTGAGGTTTTAACTCATAATTCCATTAAATATTGTAATAATGCCATTGAAAACATGTGAGTAAAGCAACGGAGCTTGGACCACGGAATGCACCATTGTGACACTTTCTGTATTCGGTGAGTAGGCCTTGTTTATCGGAGGTGACGGGTTGGGTCGCCGCTTGTAACAACAGTGAGAGACAGTCAGCAGGATCGCCGCCTGTTCAGCGAAAAGCTTCCCACAGTGGCTCTGACAAGAGCTGGTCCACTTGAACAGAGTCATCAGACAAGATCTTGCTTCAAAACAGGTAGGGAGTAATGTCGACGCGCAGGGAGCACAGTCGACGTTCGCAAGAACGAAAGCCCGAGAGCTGTTCCGCAAATGAAGAAAGCAAGGGGTAAAAAGATACGCAAATGAAGAACGCAAGGGGGAAAAAGATACGTCACTTCCTTTACTGAGCGTTACTTCCGTCAGAAAAAAAATCTGAGTTACTCCCTAGTTGCGCCTAAAGAAGTTTTACTTCAAAAAAGTCCATTTTCAATTTATACCCTCGTATTGCTTAGGAATTGCAACTTAAGCGTGAGAATCCAGGACACATTTCAGAACCAAGTTTGCTTGTCTCAAGTGCTCATAACTGTTCGTAAGTTTTTTTTCCTGCTGTATTTAAACATCGTAAGCTACTAACTAGGTAAAAAACCAAAAGAAAAGTAATTTCTGAATAAATCTTGAAAATGCTCTTGTTGCGACATATCTCATGTTTGAGATCACATTTATAAATCAAGTGCCTCTTAATTTTGATATACAGGGTGATTATAATTAAAGTCCCACTTTAAAACGATCAGAAAAGGAAAACTACTGGACCAAATGTTTTCAAATTTGGTAATTGTGTAAAGTCATTAGGGTATTTATCATCCGCGGAAAAAAAGCTCAAAATTTCAACACCAAGGGCTAGGATGTATTTAGGGAGGGGGGGGGGTCCGACCCCCCCCCATGAAGAACATTTTGGAGGGGGTTCAAAAATTTCGGAGGGGGTCCAAACGGTAAAAAAGGCAGTATTTTTCTCAAAAGGACCCTATATCATTATCATTTTAGTAACGAAAATCAAAAATTTCGTGGGGGAGAAAGTTCGGACCCCTGGTCCCAAAGTTGGCGGTCCCAAGCTGAAAAAGTGCAGGCGTTGCCATCGATCCATTTAACTACCAACAACATGGCGGTCGATTGAATCTTCAAAGAGTTAAATGATTACATTTTTCAAATATGTGTCAGCCAAAGTATTACTTCACCTCTTCAGTTTTGTTTGTACTATGTTCTTTTGAAAAAGACTCTCATTAATTGCATATGAAACAGTCATCAGACGCATAGCTAGAGTTTATTATTATTTTTTTCAATTTTCTTTTTTACTTACATTAAGTAGTATTGATATCGTTCATTCTACAACTGAAACAAGAGAAAAGAAACCAATTAATTTCAAGTTGATATTCTTCGCCATTCTTAATTCGGTAGATAAAGGGTTAAATGCATTCTTTATTTCATTCAAAAGTCAAATTCCAACCTCTAATTCCTTCCCTAAAATGTTATATCACTCTACATTCGCTAATCTGTTTTCCTATCAGCTCTTCTGGTCTTTTTCTTCCCTCTTTTATAATTTCGTCCCCATTCTGCTGGATAATATTAATCATCATGCTTTATTTTGCGTTACGCCACGTATTTTGCTTTTCGTTTAAGCACTGACTTTAAGCCTCCTCCGTGGCTTAGGTCTCTGAAGAATGATGACAGAACAAATTGGGGCACTAATATAAGGAGTTACGGTATGAGATTAGCTTCATGAAAAGTAATGCTTCCCTTTCCCCCCGATAGTGGAAGCTATAAAGTGAACTGCTCGTTTGTTTTCATTAGTTTAATAGCTGTCCTTCTGAGCTGCACTAAAGAGACACAGGTGACGAGATGAAAGGGAAAAGAAGAAGACTTTTGGTAAAGTTTAAATAACGTTTGATAGTGTTTTTTAAATTTTCATTGGTATAGTTCGCGTTGAAAAAGATTTTTTCTAGAGAAAAAAAAAATTCTATTGTTATGCTTATTTATTCACAGATTAGGTTCGAAATGAATGAGGCCCGTCCAGTGGTCGAGCGCATAGCGCTCTGAACTGGGAGACGGAAGCTGCCTGGTTCAAAACCAGATCGCGTCCGCCTACCTAACTGTTCGTAGTTTTCCGTGGCTTCCTGCGGAACATAGAGTAAATACGGTTTAGGACGCCTTAGAAAGACCTCCCTGATGATCTTTTTAATTTTCATAAATGTTGTTGTATTGTTGTCACAGAAATACTTGTATATATGATTTATTATAAAACAATGTAATTCTTGGTCAAGAGTTTTCTCTCATTTGTTTCTGCATCTGTACGCATCTAAGATGGATGATATAGGCTGAGCCCAATTTTGAATACAAAATAAAATTGTGCCCATTTTTATTTGTATTTATGTGAAAAACCCTCCGAACGATCCATTCTGTGATGTGATCTATCTATATAAAGCATAAACAAAATCAAAGAAAGTACTCAATAAAAAATAAAATGTTTTATATTAAAAATATCTAATGTTTTTTTTTCTTATAGTGAACTGTTATTCTTTCAGTCTCATTCTGTCAAACAGAATAATTCTTCCTCTCCTCATGTAAATATAACTTTTGGAAAATGTATTCTACAAAAAGACATTTGACAGAATTTCTTTAAATGGCATGAATAACTTTTTTTTTGAAAAAGAGATTTTTTTTCATTCTAAAATCTAAAAGTTTTTAAAAGCTGTATTAATAAGTAAATCTTATTAATACATCTGTCTACATAAAGTTAACATAATCTTATTAATACGCTGTATTAGTTTTACAAGATTCTCTTAGAATTTTTACGTCCGAGTTTTCCTCGTAATTTAACGGTACTTTTTTTGTTACAATATAGTGTATAGAATAAAATACTGAGAGAAATATATGGCTATTTGTAGATATCCCTTTAAAAAATATGCATTCATATTTTCTCTATAATTTTTTTATGGTTACTTAAGTGCAGTGGTGCAGTGAGGAAGAAAGAACTCGGGAGATGAAAAAAAGTTCTTCGTGTGATATTCAAAGAATGAAAATACTTCATTTCTCGTCTACGTTTATTTTTTTAATATGGAATAACGGAGAATAAAATTTATTAGTTTCTTCTTACCTGCGAGAGTGCCGAAGGATTCTTTCAGGGGGGTGGATAAAAATAATACACTTCAAAAAACACGCTCCGAATCATATATTTCCTTGCTGACATTCCATTTTAGTATTTTGACAAGAAATTGATATAGCGAACACGTTTCCTTGCGGTGTCATCCAATCGTATGAAAAGAGATACCTGAGTGGATTTATTTCTGCTTAAAAATAGGCTTCCGAATGGGAGAAAAAAAGTCAATTTTCGAACCAGTTTCGAAAAATATTTATTCTAAATAAAGTATGGTTTTACTTACATTTTTTTCTTCTTTTTGATCCCTGAAATATAGCAAAAACTGCTCATGAATAACTTTTGTCGGAATCATTTTAGAAATGAGCAAAAAGAAATTTAACAATATACCGATAAATTATTTATATACTGTTTTTATGCACGATATTGTAAGTGTTTAAGTACAGAGTGTAAAAAAAAGGTATACCAAGTTTTAAAATTAAATCTCAAAAATAACCATCGATAGAAGAACCGAACAAAATGTGTGTTTTATTCTTTGAACATACTTTTGTGTCTGCCTATCGCATAATGTGTGTCTGTCACTGTCGATCGCATAAAGCCGAGACGGTTGGTCCCATACCCTCCAAATTTTGTATACAGGTTTACTAGAACAGGTTCTAACATACCTAGAAGCGATTTTTCTCTAAATTAGAATTAAAAAATGTTTATATTTCATGCTATTTTTGGCATTTTCCCCCTCGCCTTATACGTAAGTAATAACGGCGGTAATTGCACTTGCAGTAAAAAGAAATTTGTATCATGGGAAAGAAAATTTTCTTTTAAAAAAGTTTGTACTGAATATGGAACATAACTTGCAGATTTTTAATACCATTTTAAAGAAAGATGATATTTGAAGAAAAATTTCTTAAAATAATTTTAAAACTGTTACATCTTTATATTTTAAAAATATTTTTTAAATATTTTGACAAATGATGAAGCATTAACTTCCCCCTCCTATAAAACAAAAACGGGGGGGATTCATTGAAAGTTTTTTAAGAATTTCAGAATAAAGAATAATTTTCAATTCAATAGCTGCTGTTTAAAGGATCATTCTTGCCATTAACTTTGTGGTTTGCACTACCTTAACAACGGAAATATTGAATAATCATGCTTTAAAAAAATTAATTAGACTACAGTCGATGCTCTTTTTTACGAGTTTACAAACACTTCCGATTTTACGAACAAGCGAGTAGTCACAAATACACTCCCATAGACTATTTCATGACTCAATTTTACGAACTTTTCAATTTTACGAGCCACTTGATTGGTCCCAACGCGATCGTAGAATGGAGTGCTGACTATACTTTCAAAAGTGAATCCAAGTTTTTATCAGATCTACGTCATTTTGACGTAACAAGTTTAAAAAACATTTCGAAACTCAGTAGCAGGCTAATAGACTCTCACGCAAAAACACACCACTCATAAAATAATCTGCATAGTCTCAGATTTTCGATTAGCTGAGGAATAGCTATTGATTCAAATTTGAAGTTATGTATCATTTACGATTTTTCAAACTGTCGTATCCTGAAATCTGACAGTCCGTTCTTTTAATTTTGTCAAATTATAAAATGCACATTTAGGTATTTCTTAAAAGCTACACGATAAAGAAAGAGCTTTTGTTTGCGGTGCCTTAGCAACAGAAGTAGAATTGAATAATTTTGCAGTAAAACAAACCATGAATTAAAAAAAAAAAAAAAAAGGACAAGTACCATGTAGCAAACTCAAGGTCCGCTTCATATGCTATGATGTGTAGCTCCGGGTAAGTTGAAAAGAGTGATTTCTTGTCAAATTCACATATGAATACAAGGAAACCACGGCAATGTTAAGGACAGATATTTAGCTACTAATTTGGCAATATTACACCGTATGCCAGTACTCGTGGAAATGGCCTCTGTACAGTTTTTTCTTCCATACACAGGAACCACTGACTAATTTCTGGAAAGCTCCTGTTATAGAAATACCAGGAGCGAAGTTTAAGATTCAAGGGAACGAGTGACAAAAACCTTCTATACTTTAAGGAGCAGCTCAGTCACAGTCAGAAAATTCTGTCTGATACTTGGCCGTGGAGCATTCAGATTGCTCCAGTGCTGTGCTGCACAAGAAGATAATCATCCGGCTGTAAAGCAGTATGAAACGTTTAAAATTCGGTTGTTACCGATAGTGGTAATCTTAACCTTTCCCTTTTTGGCACTCCAAGGCGGAATTTGATTCCGACCGGGCCCATCGTGGTTCTACCGGGCCTGGTTGTGCACTCCGAAAGAGGCCTACGGACGTTTCCTCATTGGTTAGATTCGGCCGTTAGATGACGTATCTAAGTGTTGGAACCAATAAGTGAGCATCCGTAGGCCTCTTTGGATGACACATCGGAATGCACAAGCAGCCCGGTAGAATCACGATGGCCCATTTTCTGGCTAAACCGTTTGGGAATAGCGGCTAAAGTATCCTGTAACTGCTAGTCATAAATAACAACTGATTCTGTGGATGAACTTTCAACAGATGAGGTTAAAAATCAATATAACCTTTCGACTAATTGTGTCTGTGGGAACATTTATTGTACACGAATTGAAATATTTATTTTGGAAGTTTGCTGTCCTAAGATGAAAATACTGCTTCTGAACACTACTTAAAAATTATTTTGAGGTTTTCTCAATGAAATAAAGCTTTTATTCAGGTATTCGGACTCGGTCTTGTTCATATTTATTTGACACAGTTCATTTTTTTTTTTTTCGTTACGAACCCCATAGATAAAGCTGTTGAAATACACAAGGAAATATGCTTGAAATATTCCACAAAATTTTCGCATGGTGCAATAAAATAAGGATTTATTTTTATTGAGGCATAAAGAACCGCTGCTATATGCAGCATAAGAGGAAATTGTTATGGGCTATTTTATTCCCGATGTTGCCTATTTCACAACTTTGACAGCTATGGAGCAAAAGATGAACGGCTGACACACCGCAGTTTAATATCCTGTGCCATAAAGATTGATTTCCTGAACATGGGAAAATTTAGGATCCAGATAAAATTGAAAAACATTAAATAACAGCATTCATTAATCTTTCACTCCAATCTAAAATATGTTTTCAGTATAACGTTAGACTTTGTAAACATTGCCCAGAATTCTATTAAGTTGTTGACTAGAATATACAGGGTATCCCAAAAAGTTGGTAGCACGGTGCAATCGACTGAGTTCAAATTTGGTATGTACAGGGTATCCCAAAAAACGGTGGTGACACGCTTTAATTTTTCATTCATTAGAGATGAGTAGGCAACGTAAGTGGAAAAAATGTTCAAAATAAGGTGGGAAAAAAGATTGCTTTAAGATAAATATTTTCTTGTTAATTTTCAAAAAATGACACTTTTTAAATTTGTATTCGACCTTTCACGAAAATTTACTCAGTTAGTAAAATATGTCCCATACACTAATGAGGTAATGTACAAAATTTCAGCTTTTCATCATAAAACTTTTCAAAGATAACTTTAAACAAAGATTGTTTGAGATGTACATGAATTTCAATGTAAACGTTTGCTGCAAGAGTGCAAAAAAATCACTTTCTTTGGAAACTCTATACGATCCCTGAAAAGCGATCATCCGATGTGATTTCTCCCCCTTCTCGAATGGTTGGAAAGTGGCTTAAGTCACTATACATTTATTTTCATATCTCTGGCACTCTGTAGGATATGACTGTCAAATTTTGTGCGTCATTATATCAGTGTATGGGACACATTTTACTAATTTTACGGGGTTTAAATTTAAAAAGCGTCACTTTTCGAAAATTAACGAGAGGAACCTTTTCTTAACATGTAAGTAATGTAGTAGTTTTTTTAAAATCTTATTTTTAAAAAATCGAATTTACATTCCCCACTTATCTCTAACAAATAAAAAATTACAGCGGGTTTCCATTTTCGGGGGACACTCTGTTTACATATCACATAAAGCTAAATTTAGAGGTGACCAGTTATATTGGATCGATCTAAAAGAAATTTACTGTTTTGTATTTATTACGCAACAAATAGAAACAGCATACGTTATATTTGAAAGGATTTTCATAAGTTGTTTTTAAATGTCATTTGCAAAGATTAAATGGGATATTTTATTTGCTCTGAATAGTGGCTTATGATAAGAAGCTTAAATGCTTTTTTCCAGATGGTTCTGAGGTTGAGATTTTCAAAACATTTCATAGATAGTTTGTTAACATGTTTCATGTTACTGTAACAAAAGGACAGAAAAATAGAGACTATAGTTGATTCAAATGGAGATCTCCAAACTTAACTTATTTTGAAGAATTTAGTTTGTATTTAAAATAACTTTATTTTAATGGGCACATTAGAGATGAACAGAAAAAACTAACATAAATCAAATCAATGTAATTATGCATTTAGAAAGTTTAAATCCTGTGTGTAACTCGTAAAACTGACCCTTGAGTCTTAAAATAGCTGTTTTATGCAAGATTTATACTAATCGGAAGCTAATCGGAAACTCAACAAATAATTAAGTTTAAAAATTTTTAACATTGAAAAAAAGTTATTATTGAAAGGCAATCGAATATATGTTCGAAATTGGTGAAAAATATCCGTAACGCACGCAGTATCTTTGATAAGTTTGGAACTTGCGTAGAAAAAATACCTTAAAGTCCCACGAAAATGTCATTATAATAACAGTTTCAAGATTTATATTCGACAAACACATTTATGACACAGTCATGCGAAAAATGATAAATCTGTATTGATGCCCCAAAAAGAACTGGAATGTTTTATCGTTTCCATAAACAGAAAATATTCTCCAATTTAATAAGTAACGTAATTCTATAAATCATCTCCTTAAACCATACCAGTAACGATGTTGCATAATAAATAAATACCAAACGTAATCACGTTACTATGACATTATATTGTCTGCCTTTTATATTGCATTATTAAAGGATCAAATTTATCTGAACTACCACGTAAAAGTTTTGTTGATAGGATTATATTTCGGAATATCGTTGCTCTGAGTTATTCGCGGGAAGATGTAATCAGGGCTGGCAGATTCTGGACAAAAGAAGATGCTTTAAAGAGACCCCATATTTAATGAGTTTCTTTGATAGGATTTGAAGAATTATGTTCGTCAAAGTGATACGGAAATAATTTTCTTGTGTTCGCAAGCTTAACCGTGTGCATTATGAAAGGAGTACTGACCTCATATCAGATTCAGTCGCTAAATTTGTGCCAAGTTTCAATCAGCAACACGCGAAGTGAAAACTACTTTATGTGCGTCTACTGAACAAATGGAAGATTAACAATAAATGCACTGTATTATCTGGGGTAAATGATTTTCAAAAAGTGGTTTAGTGATTACAAACTGATGAGCTGTGTAATTTCAAAATTGTATAAAAAATAAATATTAAGACAATTTCTACTGGAAAATTAAAAAAAGAAAGAAAAGAAGAAAAAAAAAAGGAAGAAAGAAATTCGTATCAAAAGAAATGCATAGCATCTTCAGTAATAGAAATCATTGATCCACAAACATAACTATAACAGTGATAGGGGATTATGCCAATTGACTCTTATGCCTGAAATTTAACTGTGTGTTTGAAACTACACAAACAAAAAAAAAAAGCATTATTTTCTTGCTTTATCTGAACCTTTCTTACTTTCAAAACTATATACAAGGTTATTAAATCTCAGAAAAGGGATATTCGGCTTCTACTTGTTTCGTTTCCACTATCATTAGGAAAGACATTTGTAAAAATAAGTAAAAGTATGTTCTCTTGCATTCATATAATGCGGATAAAATATAGGTAATGCTCTTTTGAAATAAATATATTTAAAAAGCTATTTATTATTACAGCTATCTAGAGGACGCAAAACTACCGTTTTAGAGGCTAAAGCAGGACTCACCCGTTAAGAGAACATCACTCCACTGATTAACCGTCTAGTGGACATGCTGATATGCCCACCACAAAAATTCCCTTCTGCGGCATGACTTAAGTCGCTGGCCGCTTCTTGTACAGAACACCTTCGGAAAGTCTTATGCGGATAGTTAGTTTTGGCATTAATCTTCCAGTCGCTGCAGCACCGGAGGGTCTGAGTTCATTTGAAGCAGCGGTTCTATTTCTTCGTGCTATAACGACAAATATCGGTCATTGGAGGATCGGCGCTGGTCGTAGCAGTGTGCCGTCCTTGGTTGAACCACCTGGATGTCGTCTGTGGCTAGAAATTGTTGCCACAAAGTCTATGAACAGCAGGAAAACTGGCATTTAACCATCTGGTCAATTGTCCCGCCTCTAGTTTCCCAATAACACTCTACCACAGTTTTTCGCACAAATGATGGCTGGAGGTCATTGTTAAGAATTGGCTATCCCCGTTTAACGTACGATCACATTGGATTCTTTAAAACATATTCCTTTATGGTCGTATCAAATAACGTATTCTGGCTGCAGCGCCACCAATTTGCATATTGCAGATTTACTCAACAACACTTTTTTGACAACATGTTCCAATTTCATACAGATTACCTTATTTTTGAGAGAGTTATAGCTACGTGATTTGTCTTTGGAAATCAGCGTATTTCACTGTTTTCTCCAAATACCCAAAAAAGGGAGTAATATGTGTGTCAGACAAATTTAGTTAATTAAAAAAAGAAACTTTTAATTATAGAATACGAGGTCCTTAAACAAACTTTCGAAAATAAAATTATTTTTAAGGGAAAAAGTAATTATGATATTTTATTATGCTTATAAGATTGAAGATTCCATTTGACAGAGCTTTTATCTCTATTTTCTCTAAGAACTAAAATGTATTTAAGAATATTTTTTTTCCCTGATTTATCCCAACTATAAATCCCGTTATTAAATTTGGAGCTACCTTAAGCTTGAATAAAAAACTTATCTTTCATTTGAAGTCCGAATAAACCCTATTTATAAAACCCGTCATTTCTACTTCAATTTCTCTTATGCCTATAAAAGTTTATCTCATAGCGAAAATTATTATATAAGTCGTTAATGAAAATCCTACTTTCTTTTCACATTTTTAAAATCTCGACATGTTATTTTCTATTTAAAATAAAACAGTTACATTGCCTGAAGAAAAATAGGTTGACGATAAAAATCAACGAACTTTGTATTATAGCACGCATGGTTTTGGGCGGTCCAAAAGGTCACCTCTTTCTCAATTGCAGAAAATTTCAGACATCCACAAGACTAGACCACCTTTCAAGAACACACCTTTTCCCTTTTCTGCGCCACACTTTAAGTTATGGATGTTTTACTTGGAATTAATTATCGGTGTAAGTATTTGCGTAAATTTGTTAAAACCTTGTGCTCCCCTAATTTTTTTTGAGTATTATTGATGAGCTTCAAGTTAACAAAATGGATATCGAGAAAAGTATAAGACACACACACATACCTGATTATCGCAACACTTTTCACCCTGAAGCTAACTAAAGGTACGTTTTGGTGCCTCATATTTAATTTATCTATCTAAAAATAATAAATTAATTTTTAAAAATTGATTTTAAAAATAACTTTATCAGAAATCATTATCAAAAATAACTTTTATAAGTTACACCTTTATGTATCTTTTTAGAAGGTATAAAAATTTACCAGTATAGAAAAGACTAAAGTTACTTATTAAGAAAACATATTCCACATGCGAAATTTTTATTTTCATTATGTTTATTTTAAAAACTTAGTTACATTCTCCACTGATTTTTGATTGATCATTAATAAACAATAATCAAGGTAAAACTTCAGTACAATACAGACATTTATTTAATTTCTAACGCAGCTTATACATTTCGTTATTATGAATGTATGTTAAAATTTTATGTATTTATAAATTACGAATTTATATAAATACTGCATTTTTATAGAAATTCTCCTTACAGTGTTCCTAGCATGGAAAGTCATATTTTACACATTTTCTACATTTTGTCTTTTTTTATACTCAAATGCATTTTTTAGATAAGACATTTGCCTTCTAGCTTACTGGTTACTGACTTAAAACAATACTTAATATCGATTTTACTCTTTATTCGTTTTCGGGAGAAAAACAATAAAAACTTTTTTTTTGATTATCTGTAGTAAATATTCTAACACGAAAGTCATTTTGTTTCTTTTTCTTCCTCCTTTAAAAATCCTCAAAAGAATTTTTAAACAAAACAAGTTGAAAGAAAGAAATCATTAGACGCTTTAAAAAAAAAGTATTGCCCTTTAAGCGAAATAGCAGTTTGCTTATTTTTAATAGGTTCATTTCTTTTAAGGAGTACACGGGATATTATTGTGCAGTTTTAGTATCAAAAGTAAGATCAGTTTAGCTTGTATTTATTCTCATTAAGAATGTGCTATTAACTTACAGTAAGTTTGTTAAATGATTTATAAAAAGCTATTATAATACATATTTTTAGGAATAATCATTAAATATATTGAACTACGTCCGAGCAAAAGTCAATTCTTTATGACCATGAACTTTCATAGGAAGAGGTTCCCATTTGATTTCTTATTTCAAATTTTTTACTTGAGCTTTTAACACTTGTATTGTTTTATTTTATTTTATTTATTTACTTATTTATTGAGACAAAAAATATTGGCATTTTACTTAATCAAAAAATACACCCTTTACTGTTGATTTTCCTTTTCTTGTTTCTACTCAAAAACTAGAACTTTTTTCAGTTAGAGATCATTAAATAATTTTGCTGCTCCCTCCCTCCACCTCTTACAATCGGCTTTTACTTACGTTCATTTAATTAATGCGATTTTGTTGGCATGCAGTACTACTTAATTTATTCAATCCCCTATTTTTGCAAATTTGATTGGATTAAAAATGAAGTAACTATTCGTTTGGACTTTCTTTTTAAGCTGCTAAACGTATGATTATTACCACCAAAGATTTTTTGGGGGGACATTTATATTCTAATGACTTTATCAGAGTACCAGAGTATGTATAACACACTATCTACTTAACATGATAACTTGATGATGCTGGCTGTGCCGCACAGCCAGCTGTCGTCAAAAAAGGGTCTCTAGATCTGTGGCACGCGATGAACGTTTCGATCGTCCGACATATTGCTGGTAGTTAAGTAGAGGGATGGCAACGGCTGCCCCTTTTTCAACATTGGGCAATCTATCCAGCTGTTCTCGCATTCTTCCATTTTTCAGCAGATGTCAGTGCTGTTAAAAATAATCGTGACTATTTTTTTTATGGGAAATGACGTGCTAAAAAGTAAAAGATTCTCGTGGAGCTATGTCACCCGCAAATATTTTCATAGAAATCAAATCTATTCTTCGTGACTGGCAACAGTCAAAACGTCAGAGTTTAGTGTTCCCAGAGCTGGAACACTGCGCGTTAAAGGGTTAAAGAACTCACTAAAATTTGGTTCCCCTCATTGACTTACCCGGCACATTCTTAATTCCATTCTGTAACTAACTGATTTAATTATGATGCAGAAAATCAAGATTTTGAATGTGAACTGGATCGCATATCAATCTGTTCCTGCATTATTTTACATACAGGGCGTCAGCAAAAATGTGGTAACGGGCTTTTATTATTTATCAATTAGATATGAGTGTGAAATCTAAATTGAAAAAATGTTCAAAATAATATCGGAAATAAAACTCTGTTAAGAAAACTTCCTCTCTTTCATTTACAAAAAGTTACACTTTTTAAATTTGTATGCGACCCTCGTACAAAAACATTCTCAATTAGTAAAATGTGCCCCATACAATCATGAAGTGATGTGCCAAATTTCAGCCTTTCATCATACAACGTCGCAAAGATATCTGTGAAGAAAGAGGATCGGGGACTATACATGATTCTGAATGTAAACGTGTATTGCTAGAGTGAAAAAAAGATTTTCTTTAATTTCTGTACGACCCCTGAAATGCGATCATTCGATGTAATTTTTTTTGCCTTCGAGAGCTATGGAAAAGTGATTTATGTGAGCGTTATTTTTATCTTCATATCTCTGGCACTTTTTAGGTATGATTCTCAAATTTTGTACGTCACTTCATGAGTGTATGGAGCACATATTACTAATTGGGATTTGTTTTGTGCGGGGTGTCGTGTACAGATTTAAAAAGTGTAACTTTTTGAATGTTAATGAGAGGAATTTTTTCTTAACGGAGTCTCATTTCCGACATTATTTTGAGCATTTTTTCAATTTACACTGCCCACTTATCTGTAACAGATAAAGAATTAAAGCCCGTTACTACCTTTTTGGTACTTCCTGTATATAAGAACCAAATCCAGGAGAAGGGTGTTATATTGATACATCCCTCTCTGCAGATCTGAACGAGAAATCATTTTAGAAACAATTTTGTACACTCCAGTAAAATTTGGAGACGTCACAACAATCCAAAATTCTTATGATCTCAACCAAAACCCACCCCTCTGCAAACCAAAACAGAATTCATCAAATACATGTATTGCAAAGCTTTCACATAAAAAAATATAAAAAAATCTGCCTTTTAGAGTGTACACAAAAAGAAAATAATGGAACCATTATTGTTGAAAAAGCTTTCTCGTTCAGCACCTGGTTGTGCAAGCGCGCTTGCGGGGACTATTTCAACATTAATATATTGATAACAAGACGATCTAAAAACTATGGGAAAACCGTTTCTTTAAAAATCCAATTTTCAGAGAAGAATATTTTAGATCCATCTTTGGAACACAAAACAATCATTAGTGAAAATTTTAAAGTCTTTTTCCAATACTTAGTAGATATAGGAATACCTATTTAAGGATTGTAGTTTTGAAGGAGCACCAATAGTTTCAATTTTTCAATTTTTCCGATAGTTAGTAATATGGTTTTAAGATGCAAAAAATTTAAAAAGCCGGTTAGTAATGGTGGTAGGATGATGCGCAACGAAGAACTAATATCTTTCCTGTAAATTTGCAACAGGAATTAGGCTAAAAGATTTTGCTTGGGGAAAAAAAAAAAAAAAAAAAAAAAAATCTGGATTTTTTTAAGTAGCAAACTCTCATTATCTATCTGTTTTTTAAATAAAACATTTTGTTGCCACTGGAGTGTTTTATATTTATAAAATTTTATTTTTGGATTGGTTTTTCAGCAATCCCTTACTACTGATACCGAGATTCCACCCCGCACATACAACAATCTAGAATTAGTAATTAAGAAATTTCTTGTAATGTTTTAGGTATAAAATTTATACTTCATATATTCTTCATACTCTTATAATTCCATAACACAACTAAAAAATTTTAATTTTACTTTAAGTTGGAGGTATGCTTAAAATGAGCAAAACCATCCATAATAGACCACAAAACTAAGGTAACCATTTCTAGTAATAATGACTTACTACAATATATTATTATTTTTTACGTTTTACTTTGAAACGCTTTCTTTAATAGTGACATAATTATACGTGGTAGGAAAATTCGCACAGCAAGAGTAAATAATTTTAATACCAGTAATCGCATTTTTTTCTTTCCACGTTAATTTGTTTTTCGTTTAAAAATGTTTAGTTAAAAGTTTTCCTTAAAACTCTTAAATTATTTTTTAAATATTGGTAGTGATTAAAATCTTAAACATTTTTTATTATTTAAAATAATTTAAAAAGTATGGTCTTTTTTTTTCAAACTACGACTGATCTTTCCCTTTACAAACTTACGCACTGACTCCTCTTCTGAACTGTATCTTTTCTTCCCTTCAGTTTCATTTTCCTTTTTTACTTTGACCCACTCAACTGCTTCATCATCACAACAGAGGCCAGTAAACACGTACGAAGGCTTACGGTATTCTCATCAGCTCTATGAAAAGAAACTCCTAGAACTCTAGTATTAATCATAAAAAAAAGGTATTAAGCAAGTCGCAGTTTGGGATGACAAATACACTGAAGTGGCACGCAACTCTTAACTATAAAACGAGACTCAAGACAGCACATTAAGCTGTCTCAATATTCCGTGACCACATTTATGACTTTCTTTGCAGTTTGTACCATTAAAAGCTCAACCGTAAACCTTATCTTTACGACCAGAAAGCAAATCTCTAGTGAATATTTTCTTCGTGGCAGGATTATTTGTTTTATAGTAATCTTGAGGGGGTGTTACGATCAGACTGTAGTTTGCTGACAGACTATTTTAGTTACTGAAATAACTTTAAAAAGGGATGTTGAATGGCTAAGTCAGTAAATTTTTCTCATCAAGTTTTGACATTGAATTAGTAAAGCGAAAGTTTAACTAATTATACTTTAAGTTTTTTTATTGACCTTGCCGTTTCAGTTAGTATTTTAATAATTTTGTCAGTTCACTGCCAAAACATCTACTCCACAAAGCAAAATAATCAGACGATCGGAAATGCCAGAAAGAACCATATATTAAAAAAAATTGAGATCGGATGAAATGGGCAAAATTTTCACCAAAAGGTTCAATTTTTTATAGTTTTGTTTACAGAAATAAATCATCTGCGTTGTCAAAAGTGGACACAGTGTTTGAAAGGGTCAAATGGTTGTTCAACTTTTCTTTTCAACTTTATTTCGAAACTTCGCGAATATTTCAGCTTCAAAGCCATCTTCAAAGCTGTCAATAAACTCAATTTTTCTTCCCTAAAAGATTCTACTTTTACAGTTGGGTGTTTATTATGACCTTTATAAATGTGGTTTGGACTACTTTTGATTGTCAGACCAAAAAAAAAAAAAAAAAAAAAAAAGAAAGAAAGAAAGAAAGAAAGAAAGAAAACAAAAGAGAGGCTCAAAGAAGAGAGGTATGTTTCAAAGCAAGTTATTTCAAATCTTTTATAGACTTTGTTGAATTCTAATCATAGTTTTCAATTTACAAAAGCTAAGATCTTGTGCAATCATCAGTCCTCGTCCCATCTGGATTTCTTGAAATATTTTTCCCATTACCCAGAACATGAAGCGTCTTTGAACGACAGCTCTTCCATTCCTTTCATTTATTCTGCTCGTACACCGTTGTAAATCTCCGTCTACTTTTTTACCCTGTCTTAAAACCTCTTTTCTTTTATGCGTGTGCTTATTGTTTGTAAATTTAAAAAATGCCTGTTTGCCCCCCCCCCCACACACACACACAAAAGTGTACCGTATAAAAAGACTACACGAATAGGTATCTAACTTTTCATACGAAAGTCTTTATCCTTGTCTTAAACGATCCATAGGAAGTTGGAGGCTGGAGGGAGGGGGAGGGCAATGCATGTTTTAACAGTATTAGTGTAAGAGCGTGCCGACCAGCTAGTATGGTGGATAGAGCACCGTACCACGGTTTCGGGTTCGACTCCCGGTGGTCGAGGTTCGATCCCCGACTGGGCGTGGATGTCATAGTGTCCGTCTCTTTATAGGGGACAACGTTGGTCCACCTACTAGGTGCCCCCATAATAAAGTGACCAACAACTCCGCCCTTAGTGGTGGCCAATACCTCCAAGGCATTGTTATGACCCACCATTTGAAAAAATAAATTAAGAGCGTTAAATGAAAAAATTGTGTAAAGTCTTAAAATTACTTCTTTGTTACGCATAAATAAGAAAATTTTATTTAAAAAAATTTCGTGCTTAACAAGATTTGTAAACTCCTACATCTTAATAATTTAAATTACCGAAGATATTCCCAAGATGGACGCCTTTTCTGCCCATGCAATTTCAAAACTACAGTTTCTTTTAAATTGCGACAAACAAAGCGTATGTGCTTTCATGAAAAATAAAAACAATGTATTAGCGTTCTGTAAATATGTTGAAAAACTTATAAAATAGCGCAAATTAAATACCATACCTAACTGCGTAGCTTAATTAGACGTTTATTTTCACAAGCGTTTATTAATTCAGAGAATAATTCAGATCCCCCCCTTTGCTTAGTTGCCAAATTAACTTTGGATAAAGTTAAACGACAACCACATGCACTTTGTGAAATTATAATTTTTGATCATCCCGAGACCGTAATTAAAATCTTCCCATTTTAATTAAACTTTTTGCTATTATTGACTGACAAACTTTAATAAACTTTTCAGTATAATAGTCCATAAGATTTTGAAAATCCAAATTACAGACTACTTAAGCATCGCTGTATTTAGCATTTTGCGAAAAAGCTTTAATTTTAATTAATTAATTAATTAGTGTTTGATTAATTATCAGAGAAAAAAATTATTTTTTGAAAATTAATCTGGTTGGAGAGCAACAAGACATTCTTCGTCAAGATCGGAAAATGAGTTTTGTGGAACATTTTTATGAGCTTTTAATAGAATTAGCAGAGTTAATAGAATGATTTTATTCAACATGAGACTTGGCGAATCCAATTTTATTCTGATTAACTGCATTAAAAATTTTATTGTTCTATGTTTTGAACAATTTATCGAATTTCGAAACATACATTTATCATGAGAACTTATTGACTGACAACAAGATTTTCAATTAAATCATGTTAAAAAGAACTTATTAAACCCAAGAAAGTGATATTTAAATGCTTGGTACTTGACAATAAAGTAATATTTAGGCTATAACAATATATCTAACGTAACATCTACAATGCCACT
Organism: Cheiracanthium punctorium; assembly: GCA_038373885.1. Lineage (NCBI taxonomy): Eukaryota > Metazoa > Arthropoda > Arachnida > Araneae > Cheiracanthiidae > Cheiracanthium > Cheiracanthium punctorium. The sequence continues at coordinate 524,821 of JAWZYV010001322.1, read as the reverse complement.
CCAAAACATAGTTTTTTTTAAACAAAGGGCGTGACATAGACTGCTGAAAGTAAATTTAATCACCTGCAAAATTCAGCCCATCAAGTAAAATATATTATTTTTCAAGTTAACATCTAACTAAAAAATAAATAGCGCATGAACCGTTTTAACTCTAATGTGTTGATGTCTTGATAGAAAAAGTTTTCTTTTTCACATTCAATAACTATTTTTCTAATGACATTTCTGTTCTCATATACATGCATAGTTATAAAATAATATATAATACAGCAATATAAATTTATAAAAAAAAATCATTATTTTACGAATAATTTCTACTTGATGATTTTCTGAGTTTTTTGATACAGCAAATTCACCTAATAGTATCATGCATGAAATCCAATATGTATAAAATATAATAAATTTATATCAAATATAATAAATTTAGATTTGCTTAACTGACTTTTACAATGAAAAGAGTATATATCATTGTGTTTTTTGAAACTTACATGCAATTTTTATACTACTTATATTACAAGTTACTTTTACTTGCACGAAGTCTAGTGCACTGAAAGCTCCCATTTCTTAAATATTATTTCGTGAAATACAAAAGAGTAAAATACCTCTAGATTAGAGCCTTGATTTATCGTTTTTCATATTGTGAGTAATAAAAAACGATGAATGCGGGAAAACGACAAATGCGGGTTCAAGTCAAAATACGAGGAAAGCTATCGTTATGCATACACGCAATGACTGCATACCAACAAATACTAAATTGTTACAAAGTTGTAAAACAAATAAATCGAAGATGAAAATTAAGTGGCTTTTATTTTTAAAAATCCGTAATTATATGTGGGGTATCTCGTATAACATTGCGATTAAGACTTTCTCTAACTGAATAAAAGGTACTCAGTTATTCGTGCATCTTCAATTATTAAATTTAACAGTATTATTCATAATTTTTTAAATGAAATAGTAGCTTTTAAGATTTATAATATTTTTCTGGATCTTTCATGCGATTTTATGCTTGTATAAAGAAGTTCATACAGTTTCAAGTACTGTTATTGCTTCAGACAAACTTCGTCTTAGTGTACTCTCAGCCTCAAAGGCATGAACATTATCCCCTGTTTCGCCATTATTTTCATTTTTTGCATCATCACACGTTTCTTCCTTGTTTTGGATACCGCATGCCTCACCGTCTTGATTAATGGAACTGTACTTATTAAATTTCACGCTATGCATATCCTCTTTAACACACAACCACTATTCATCTGATCATCAATAAACCTTGAAATCACACCAAGAAGCAATTACAGTTTGCATGCCATATGAATTCACTTATTGTTCAATTTCATTTTGGCCAGAAAAAAAAAATTACAACGATAAACGCGGGAAAGTCACTTTTGGGTGAACGATGCATGCGGATTTCTTAAACGTTGTCTTTAAGAAATCCGCATGCGGTATTCTAAACATTTAAAATGTTTAGTATACCGCATGCCCCACCGTCTTGATTAATGGAACTGTAATCATTAAATTTCACGCTATGCACATCCTCTTTAACAAGCAGCCACTGTTCATGATCACCAATAATCCTTGAAATCATACCAAGAAGCAATTACAGTTTGCATGCCATATGAATTCACTAATCGTTCAATTTCATTTTGGTCAGAAAAAAATTTTACAACGATGAACGTGGAAAGTCACTTTTTGGAGAACCATACATTCGGATTTCTTAAACGTTATTCAAATACAATTTGTGCAGTGACCACAGAAATAAAACGATCAATATGGGAAAACGATGAATGCGGGAACGACAAATCGTGGTTTCACTGTCTAAGTTTTAAAGAAATCCATTAAACTGTTAGATCAATTTTCAAAAGCACAAAACTTTTTTTATGTTTTACGTCCCAATCATTAAAAATTTTAGCGTGCGAAATGTTCACCGTACTGTAATTAGATCATGAATAATTTGCATTTGCGAATCATACAAAATATTATTGTTAGGTCTAATGATGAGCAACGACAAGTTACTTGCAAAATGTAAGCATTTTTTACAATAAATTCAATTGACACGGAACTAAAATAAATGCATTCGCATTTGAAGAATAAAAAATCAGCAAGTAGTCTTCAGTTTCATGATGCTTCTAAAACATACTCTTCCAGCAAAACATCTTGAAATTTTACAAGATTAGTCACGAAATGACATGTCAAAAACGCATATCATAAAATAAATTTCAACGGCGCAGAAATCATCACAACTATTTGTACTCGGCAATTCATAAGAAATTTTCAAGCACAAAATGAAAGAAAAAGAAAAGGTGGGAAATATTATTGTGCAGACATACAAAAGAAACTTCATAGACTTGCATCTCTTTGATCCAGAACAGTTTGAACAAAATTTGGGAATTGATATTTAAATTTGTATATTTTTATATTGCAGTAGCATCAATCGGATCTCGTATAGCATTGCGATTAAGACTTTCTCTAACTGGACAAAAGGTACCCAGTTATTCGTGCATCTTCAATTTTTCAAAATCTAGGTTTGTCGATGTGGTGATCGCGTGACCACCCCATATTCCTTGTCTAGATAACTGATAGATGACATGAAACAGACTGCATGTCCCATACTTTGGACTACTGTGGACTTTGAGTGCAACATGTTGCGAGCATTGAGAACCCCATGGGAGCTTGCAAAGATATCATAGAATTGGATTTGCTTCCAATAATGCACAGCAAAGCAAAACCCTTGTTCGCCTAAAATATAATAAGGCAAAAGATATTTCAATAAAATTTCTGATTCTCATCGGGAACTTTCCGTCAAATTAAAACCTAGATTAAGGATTCCGAAGGATAAAAAAATCAAGTTTGTTTAATTAATGGTTTTGAGGATTAGAAAAAAGAATAAAATAAAATAAAACCACACACACACAAATTGCAAAGCTACTTTTTTATATTTATTGTAAAAACAAGTATTTCCAATTCAAGTAATGATTCTGAGAGATTATGAAACTTAAATCTTCATAACACTTTAACCAAAAAACTAAATACTGTTCAACAATATGAAAAAAGTTCCTAGCATTTACTATTGAATTAATATATTTTTTTTCTTTAGATGTGCCTATTTTTCATGCGTTTTTCATCTTTAAAGCTTCTCTCTTTTTTTTTCTTCATTGTAATTAGTAATTCAGATATTAACTTTCCGCTTTCGCAAATGGTTAAGCAAAATAATTTATTTTATCTAAGTAATTACAGTAGTTCATAAAAAAATCTATGTAATGAAGAAAAGACTTTATTATAGATAAAAATGTTTTTGTTTTGAATAAAAACTGAGTAATAGAAATAAAAACGTCATTAAGATATCTACGAAATCAGTATAATCTCAATTTTCAGAATATTTCCCAAGAACATAAGCGAAAAGAGCTTTTCCACAGGAAGAACCGAAGCTCATTCTTAAATTCTCTTCTTGCGCTAAACCAAACTGTAAATGGATGGCTTTTTTATTACTATTTGTATCTTCAATAAATTGGCATTCTGTCAAATTTATATCTGCATACTGGCAATGGGCGATACAAACAACTGCATTATTTTGGGCAAGGGTTTCATAAAATCTATCTTTAAATATCCAATTTTTTTTCTTTTCTTTTTTTCACACATTTTAAATTATTCATGGCTAAAATTTATGTATGAAGTTTTATATTCTGTAAGAGAAAAAGGAAAGAAGAAAAAAAAAAGGATGGTAAATGTATATCTGCATACTTTTATGATGTCTGTATGAAAATTTTTGCAGACCTATAATCCATTTGAAAAAAATACGCACCAGAAAGAACTGAGCCACAACTACGAAAAGCGGCAGACAAAAACAGTTTGTCGAGTTATGTAAGTATTTAAACTTACATCACCAATCTCCATTGTGGAGTGATTCAACACGCATGTGAAGTGTGCTGGTGGTAGAATGTAAAAGAGCAGGTGGGCCGAGTGATGAGCATTTGCAAGCGCATTAACGGTTTGAATACACGACATATTAAAGAAAGATAACGTCCCCAACGGTGTTAAGAATATTACGCATCATAGGCCTAATAAGCCTGTAGATCGAACAAGCGGATTCACCATCATATTGGTCGAAGCAATATGATGTTTCATGTTACATTATACAGTGGCTCAGCCTCCGTAGTGGCCGTTCACGGGCCAACCATGCGCAAAATTATATTGCTATTAGAAGAGTTGTCATGCTCGCACCAACAGTTACACTATACTCTCGACTCAACACCATTTGTCAACTTGTAGGGATCTCGGGAAATTCAGGAACACCATTCGCAAAAGACCAGAGAGGCTGGGCTAAAAGGTCGACGTCCATTAAGACGCTTACCATTGAAAATCCACGATAAGCAGTGCCATTTTGTAGGGTGCCGCTTTCACACAACCTGGACAGCGTCCGACTGGAGAAATATGATCTTCAGCAACAAATACCGCTTTTCTCTCAATGCTGATGATAGTAGCATACTTATCTGGACACGGAGAGGTGAGCGCTCCAGCACGTAAACGTACATGTGAATGCTTGAAAGGGGGGGGGGGAGTCAGGAACCTTACCACAGAAAGACACTATATTTCGGTGTTGAACTAATTCTATGTTATACCAGTGCTTAAATCAATATAGAGTTTTCGCTTGAGATAAAAAAAAGAGCATATACGTATGGGAGTACGGTCTAGCATATCATTTATTTGCAAGTGGTGACTAAAAACAGGGTATGGCAGTCTGGGGAGAAATCAGCTGGGACAACTGTTCACTATTATTGGAACTGTGAAGTACTTTGACTAATCGCAAGCATTTTGACGGCATTTTGCAGCCCAACGCATTCCCTGTGCTAGCAGATCTTTCGAATTCTGTTTTCCAGCAAGTCAACGGACGGTCACATACTTGACGACTTCCCCAACAATATCTTGGATGTGTTAATATACTCGACTGATTTACCAGGTCTTTAGGCTTGTTGCCAATCAAACACGTTTGAGGTATGTTGGTAAAACAAATTTAGTCGTGTAAAAATTTAGTCGTGCAGCAACTCGCTGACTAGTTGCTCCATTTGTGTCACAGTCTACTGCAGAGGGACGCGGAAGCTTAATAGAATCTACGAACAACCAAGTATCTGCTTGTATAGCTGCCAAGAGTGCCTTTGTCATTTACTGATTTTCACCTTCTCTGAATGGCTACTCGTAAATTAGATTCACTTTTAGCTCCAATTGATGATAGTTTGCTCCTTTATTTGAACACTATGCTATTGACGAATATCGTAGTTGTAGCTCAGATATTTCTTGCGCATTTTTCTTCTACAGAGTGTATGTGAAATTCTAAGTTCCTGTGCCGAAGCATTTCCAAAAATCCAAACGTAAAAATGTCATGTAACACTAAATAACATGTAACACACGCGTAGGCTAAGATATTTCTCTTCAAATTTTTTAATAAATGCTCAGAGTAGCATTAATTCCTTAAAAAAGACACCTTAGAATTCGACTCTATCTAAACATCAAGCATACTAAACTGCTTTGTTAAACCTTTCAATTTACATCTAAAGTTTCGAGTTTCTAGTTCTCATGCTTTGCGAGATATGCAACAACATTCATTTACAATCTGCATGTTAGCTTGATAAATGTTTGCCGTAGTTCATTATAACAAATAGCTATTTGCAGGAGGAAAATAAAGAGGCTTACAACCGCTGGTTTGCGTTGAAATAGAAACGGTGAACGTGAAAGAGAACTGGAGAGAGCCTATGATGATGATATTCCAAGGCTGTCGAATGCATAGTTCTCTACAAATATACCTGGATATGTTTCGGACATATCATTTGTGGCTCGAGAATACTAAAAGATAAAAAGTAAAAAGTTGATTCTAGAGGATTTCATCTAGGCGCGACCTGGAGAGACTATTGTTGAGATAAAAATTTCTCCGAGCTATTCAGACAAATTTTAGGACTTTTCCGAAGTATAAACTGAATATATTACATTGGAGCGTATTCGCGTAGAAAAGATATAAGTTCCTACATAAATATTTTATTTTAGTTGCAACAGTTATATCAAATGGGAAAAGACATGAAGTCGTACGTGATTTTTGTTTCCAAAGGAGGTCGTACTGAAAAGGTCTGAACTTGCATCCCCCCCCCCCCGCTTATGATTTTGCTGTTCTTCTTCCTGACAAAGAATAAAAGTTTATTATTTCTGTGAGTTTCGGGTGAAAATTTTTGGCCAGTGTAAATGGATCCCTACACTTGTGCTGAATGGATTCTTCCTTTTTCTCTGAACCATCACCTAAGGCACTTGTCATTGATGGAATGCAGGGTGCGAATTGACGGGGATTGTCCCCGGCTGAAGAATGTAATATCCCTGGCTAGAGAAATATTAATGGATCCCTGCCAGGGATACTATTTATCCCCTGCTGGAGAAATATTAAAATTAGTCTCTGTCCTTACAAATTCAGTACCTAACGATTTTAAGTATTGAGAATCGAAATTCTTTTTGTTTACTAGATAAAGGAGCAAGTTTCAAACATCCCTTTGAAATAGATATATGCATGCCTGATGCCACTTCTCATTCTGCAATTGGGGTCAGGTTTAAATTAAGACTGCGAAATGATCGAACAAGCACTGCTCTGCCGCGAGCCGAATTTGAGGGTAGACGAGAATCGCTGAGCATAGAAAATCGGTGGTCTACTTTTATTTGAATTTAAGTCCCTTCCCAGAGATGTCGGTGACTTCATTTGTCATGTAATACCTATATTATGTGAGTGGAGCATTTTACGCCTTCCCTCCTTTTATTTATTCTTTTCAAATGTCCCCTCCTGGAGAATGTTTTCTTTCAAATGTCCCCCGCTGGAGAAAATATTCAATTCGCACCCTGATGAAATGCTATGTAGACTGAAGCACGTTCGACAATACTTGGTGGCAGGGGCGTTTTTCATGGGGGGCGTTACGACTACTGCAACTCGCATATATGCATACATATGTGTGATAAGGGAGTGAAGAATTTACATTTTTAATGGCAAAAAATTCCTCATGGGGGTGGGGTTATGACCCCCCTAACCCCCCCCCTTGGCTACGCCCCTGCTCGGTGGGTGTTTTCTTGCAATCGAATACCTATCATAAATTTATTCCGTCTATATTACAAACAGCAGCAAACAACTATATCATTATAATTCTTTTAAAATTAAGAATTACAAGAAATATCTTTAAAAAGGGTATCGACCTTACTAAGTGATGCACACGCAGACTTGTGAGTCACACGTGTCCTAGCTCTTTAATTTGTAACATACTATAAACAAATCCACATACTAAATCTAGTGGAGTGAAAGTGTCTTCAGTATTGAGTGTTTCAGAAGATGTTTCAGCTAGCAATTTAAATGGTCCAAAGTAAGTCCTTCACTCGAAGCATCCGAATCAATGAACAAACACGACTTCTGTTAGGGAATGCTCTATTTAAAAATTAAGCATTTATTTTATCATAAAGAACACTCAAAAATTGAATAATCTTTCTTCTACTAGTTGCTATCTGCTAACAGTGAGAGCTTTCTCTTTAAGAATTGACATGATGACATCAACTTTTGGCTGTATATTTTCACAACGAATTTGATATTTTCAGTTAGAACATTCTAATTTTGATTCTGAATTGAGCTGTTGTTTGTAAATTTCACATAATAAAAGTAAAATAAACTTTTGACTACTTTAAGAAAAATTTTCAACGCATGCATTTTCATATTATTTGCAAAGACGCAAAGGCGGGAGCAAACAGATTAATCCCTTTGCCTGTGACCCCTGAACTCAGTTCGGGCAATTATAAGTTGTTCTCAGATGTATTCCACAGGCAAGGGGTTAAGATATAAGGAAGTGCTACACTATATAGTATTCTCAGCATTGTTCTCAATATAAAACTAACCAATTATTACTGAATTCATGCGATGTACGTACACACTAAATCCAAAGTTTCAAAATTTCTCAAAGCAGTCCTTTGTAAATGACTAAAATGTTTGAAAAATAGCACATACAGAAAGCTACTTAGCCAGTTCGATCTCTCCGTGTGAGGAAAGAAAGGTCAACCAACCACACGAGTTGAAAGGAAAGAACTCAAAAGCTTCTTTGTAGTTTTTAAGGGGAACCAATATTCAGAAAACTCTCAGTTTCTGGGGAAAATTTAAATTTTGGAAAGAATCTTTGCGAAGGGTACAAGTAGTTTTAAAAAACTCATTTGTTAACTTGAACTTCTATCTCCTTACAAACAGACAAATAAACAAATCTCTAGAGTACACTACAGTATGTGAAAACATGTCGTGGTTGACACCATTTCTTTAATGATTTCGTTCACCGCAACTAAAATTTGCCAAGGTTACAGTAAGCGTGAGTACCATTTTATTCAATGGTCAATTGTAGATGGTATTCACGCTTACAATTTATGATTGACCCCAAAAAATAAGTCAATTTTTGAGACTTCAAAGAGTTTTAATTGACTTTTTTTTAGTAATGTAAATCCTCTGCTTGGAAGATCTCAACATATGAACGAACAGGTCATCCTCGTTTCTTTATATAATTACCTATATTTGATTAATAATATACTATTCATTTTTTGTACTTTAAATCAGAACATAAACAACAAAATACCCAATATATTCAGATGGTTTTTAATCTTTATTTGCAAGTATCACACTTACAAAATTTCTTTTAAGAAAAAAAAAAAAATCAAATAAATTTTGGCAAATAAAAGCTTGTAATACACAATAATACACTTTAAAAAAAGTTTGTTTAAACATTGTGCTTGTTCTTTTTTAATTGCTATAAAAACTAGTAAAAAGAAACTTTTTTCTCGCGTCAATGTATAAAATGTCAGACAGCAATTTTTTCTTGTTTTTTTTTTTTTTTTTTTTTTTTTAGGGGAATAATTCGACTCGAAAGGTTTTAGCTTCAAACAAAGAAGGTTTTGTCTTTCCTCAGCTTTCCATTTCAAAGATTTTTTTTTCTTTTTCATTTATTTCCTTCAGCAGACACGAACTGTCAATTAGGAAAAGTGCAAAGTTTTAGAAAGCGTCTAAAAAATTATTTTGTGTAACTATTACTTTCGCAGAAAAACACTTTCGTTTTTTTCCTAACTTGCGAACACTTTTGACAGATTTCTCGCTTTGAAAGGAAAGAAAAAAGTTGTCACTTCTTGGTGCATTTTTCCCCCCCTCCCTTTTTCGTAATGACATACTAAAGCTCAGTGAAAAAGATAAATTTCCAGTCGCAATCAAAATTTATCGCCATAAAATACATTTTATTAAAAATATTTTATACGGCAGTTTAACCCTTTAACGCGCAGTGTTCCCGCTCTGGGAACACCAAACTCTGACGTTTTGACTGTTGCCAGTCACGAAGAATAGATAAGATTTCTATAAAAAATAGTTGTGGGTGACATAGCTCCACGAGAATCCTTTACTTTTTAGTACGTCTTTTCCCGTAAAAAAATGGTCACGATTATTTTTAACAGCACTGACATCTGCTGAAATATGGAAGACTGCGAGAACAGCTGGTTAGATTGCCCAATGCTGAAAAAAGGGCAGCCGTTGCCATTGCTCGACTTAACTACCAGCAAGATGGCGGGCGATCGAAACGTTCATCGCGTGCCACAGATCTAGAGACCCTTTTTTGACGCTGTGCTGTCGATGACGCAGCTGGCTGTGCCGGGAACAGCCTGCTGCGTCAAAAAGGTCTCTAGATCTGTGGCACGCGATTAACGTTTCGATCGTCCGCCATCTTGCTGGTAGTTAATTCTAGCGATGGCAACGCCTGCCCTTTTTTCAGCATAGGGAAAGGGTTGCGCCTCAAAGGGTTAAGGTTGATATAAAATGAGTTTTTTACATCGTATTTAAAAAATCATGCAGCGTATCTATAGATTGATAGAACAATTTACATCAAAAGACTCGCTAGAAATTATTGTCTCCACAAATGGTATTTTGAGCTTTTATCATCTGAGAAAGTTTAAATATTATAGAATTATTCCATTTAGTAAAAAATTAAGACTCCAGTATTTTGCTAACGGCCTTATTCATAAAACATTTGATGCTTGTGCTAGCATGTCAGCACGGACTAAATCAAGCGTTAGTTGAAAAATGGTATTCACCACGCCAAACACTAGGATTAGCACCCGATCTGAGCTTGATCTAGCACTTGAAATCTGATCCGCCAAATTCGGGGGGATTAACATTCAAAATAGTGCTAACCATTGGCGCCGGAACCGGGAAGCAGAGGGGGCTCATGACCCCCCCAGATTTTGTAGTGAAGGGTCAAAGTATACTCCCCCCCCCCACACACACACACTTTTCAAAACCCAGAATTTATCGAAAAATTGTTTGAAACACCATCAACCAATTTTTCTGTAATATATCGTGTAAAATGTGCTTTTTGAAGAACCGGGAAGTTCATAATACGGAAAAAACTACAAAATAGCCAAGCCTATATATAGTGTGGTTAGGTACACTTCAAGTGTCCTCAGAATCTATAAGCACTAACTACCCTTAGAAACAATAGCATAGAATTGGATATTGTAAATACGATAAATAGTGTGGTGAAAGATTGATTTGGGCAGCGATTTAACCCCCATTTATTAAAACATAGGAATCACAATGATAATAGTGTGCATTGAAGGAAGTGTCTCCAGAATCCATGGGCACCTTCTTCCATAATCAACAGCAGTATTGGGAAATTGGGATAGTAATAGTAATCGTTGAAGGACAGAAGGTGCACATAAATCAGGTAATACTTAAGGAAATTTACTCCAACATAAGGATTGTGACGATAGTGGTATGTTTGAAGATCAAGAAGATCAAACCTGATCTATAACATTTCTGGGATCGCAACAATATTTCAATCATGTTTTAAAAGGTACGGGGTGACTGCGGAGTCCGACCACTCAGAGGTCAGAACAATAACTGTGACCTTTGAAGGACAGCGCTCTTTATAAACTTATCAAACAATATATGAACTTGCACCCCCCCCCCCAGAAAAAATCTTTTCCGGCGCCTCTGGTATTAGCGCACACTCAGTGAAGTTCAGATATGGGCTTAGCAGAGCCGTATCTCTGTCATATGTAGCCTTCCAAGCATCCAGTCTGTTCCTATTTGATACGGCATTCGCTACTTTATTAATTACAATTTCCTTATGTTTATCCACACAAGCCAGTAATAAGTCGATCTCAAATAGTGTGAAATTTTTTCTTGAAAGGGGGTGGGGACATATTTTAATGCAATCAAAACTGCTACATTTGAGAATCCGCTGCACGAAAACAACTAATCAAAAAGCTGTAAAATGCTTTTGATGCTAACAATGCTACACGAGCGGAAAAAATGGTAACAATCAACGCCAGAAACCAACTATTCAACAGCTTGCATTTGCCAAAAGAAAAACTCTAATTAATCTAACCAATCACACACAAGCTTACAAATTATACTTATGGATTAAACTAACCCCGGTAAGAATTTTTGGGGGAATACCATTTACGGTTAATCCGCGCATATCCTGTAATTCATGTTACTTGATTCTCATGCTCGTACATAGTTAATGAATAACGTTACACACTAACAAGTTTTGTTGTCTAAATTATTTGTCTTTGAACCTGAAGAAAAAGTTTTATTACCCATGTAGAGAGACTTATTCTATTCTCTACTTATTATAAAAGAAGATGTATCTCTATGTTTGTATATGTGTGGGTGTGTCGGCGGCGTTACGGACAAACGGTTACACCTAGAAACACCGAATTTGGTAATCAGGAAGTTCTAAACATGAAGTTGTGCACCTCGAAGAGATTTTTCCAAAATTCGACCTAGAATTTTTTTGTATTTTATGTTTTATGTAAGATACGTAAAAATTACGCCACAATTTTAACGCATTTGTCCCTGCTCTTTTTATAACACAAGGAGGCGATACTTTGATTAAAACTTTCTATAGAAATAAACTAAGAAATTCATGTTTATTATTATTATTTTATGTTTTATGCGATTTTTGGCATTTTTCCTCACTTAATTCGTAATAACGGCGGAAATTACGCTCGCAACAAAACGACATTTGTATCATCGGATAGAGGAGAAAATTTTCTTTTAAAAACAGTTTGTTCTGAATACGTAACATAATTTACCGATTTTTAGGAATTTTTATGCTAAGTATCTGTTTTGGCGAATTTTTTCGTAAAATAATTTTAAAATTGTCGCATTCTATTCGTCATAACTGTTTGATATTTTGACAAATCGTGAAACATTCTTTTCTACCTCTTTTAAAATGAAAACGAAAAAATTTTGTTAATTAGATGATTTTTTACGAATTTTAATGTAACATAATGTTTTGAATTTAATAGCATCAACGCTGAGAGCTTACTCCATTCCATTAATAAATCATGGCACGAGATAATTTTGTTGCGTGTCCACAGAAAGGATTAGAAAAAAGGTTTTTTTACAACCTATCGATAGAGGTTTTAAATGGGTATCGGATTTTCAATTCACAAGTGAGGATCTATGACGTCAAATGCTTTAAGATACGTAAAAATTACGCCACAATTTTAACGCATTTAACCCTGCTCTTTTTATAACACCAGGAGGCGATGTTTTGATTAAAACTTTCTATACAAATAAACTAAGAAATTCACGATTATTATTATTATTAGTGGCATTTTATTCCGTTGCTTATTTAAAAATGTTTATAGGTATTCTAACATATGCATGTTGAGAGTATAGTTTTATTTTATCGTTGGATTACGTTCCTCTATAGGGGTCCTTTATGAAGCAAAACATTTTTCAACGTCTTTGTGAGTTTTAATATGATACCGTTTGTAAACTACAGTGTGAAATATCTAAATTAACTCTCTCAATCAATCGGGGTATCTTTACGGCAGTTAAACAGTGACGTCATAAATTAAAAAAATGCGTGAAATTTGCAAACTCTGCAACTGCGTTCTGCAACAATTAAAGCGATTCTAAATAGCTCTTCGAGATTACAGAGTTTGATGTTTTTCAGGAGACAGAACCATGGAGGATTTATAAGATATATATCTATTGGATATATGGATATTTAAAATGGCACCGCTTGGATATTTTCCACCACGTTGAGATGAGATATTTTGCGGTACTAAATACGCCAATCTTACAAAACTATGCATAAATTAAATATATAGAGCTGCCTTAATGGCAACCATTATGCGAAATGATTATTGTTTATGCTAATGCGTAAATTGCAAAGAATCGCCATAGAATTAAAAGATTCCATTGGTGCCAAATAATCTAAGCTGTTTCTTTTAATCGAACCTTGAAGAGGGAGAAGCGAAGATAGATAGTACTGACATACATAATAGGTAGTATTAGTAGATTTGTTAGGATAATATGTATAAATCACAATATACCACGTTAATAAATATTTCATGAAATCAAAAGTGTTCTGTTTATCCTTTTCCAAGGGTTGTCTTACAACCAACTAAACGATAAGTAATTCTAATTTGCGCTAGTATATCCCGCAGTAATTTCAAGAGGAGATTACTTGAACTTTTTTTAAAATGAACTTCCGTTTTTTCACGTGCAGATATGATTTTAGTAAAATATTCGCTTCTTCCCGAATGAAGAACGGCTGTGCAGCTATTTAAAAATAACGGTTGTAAATTTCATGTTGTGTCTGAGGTATTTAATGCCACAGCTTAAACCTAAAAAAACAGTATGATGTAGAAATAAGACATTTTGAAAGTGAGGAGAGTTCTCTGAAAACCGTTAAGCTTTTCAATTTTTTGATCGCGAATGACACAGACGTAGTTTTTTGAGTCATTATATTGCAATAATGCCAGGTTAGTACTCATGACGCAAATTTAAGTCAAGAGTCAAATATCTTTGCTTTTTTTTAGATTCCAAAAAAAGATCCCTTTTTTTAGATTCCACTGAATTAATTCGAATTGCACATGTAAGGAAAATTTTCGTTTCCTGCCGTGCGAAGAACGGGCACGCAGCTAATTTGTTTATAAAGCACATAATACATCTCTTAAAAATCATCAAAAGTTTGAGTACATGAATGTTAGTCTGGGCGGAAATTTTACTAAATGGGTCATTCCATTTCAAATCAACCAGGCCATGTCACCCACCGTCTCGGATTTCTTTGAAAATTTTTATAAATGTAGCCATTAGTGTTCTAACTAACAATATAAAATTTTACTTCAATATCTCTAATACTTTTTCAGATAAAAATTATTAAAATAATGGGAAAGTGACCATAAATGGCGTTTTTGCAAACAATTATTTTAATGGTGATTTTTCAGATAAAAAATCATAACTTTCTTTATAATCATAACTTTTCAATATATTAAATTGAAATTTATACCAAAATGTTCACAAAGGTTTGGAGATTATAGGAAAAATTAATTTGATAGTCCTGTTTAGAACTGGAACCCCCCAAAAATTCATAAACTTTGTTTGTTTCAAAAAAATTTCATAAAAACAATAATTTTGCAAAAGCTGTTTCAGAAAATGGTGTAGCTCTTAACAAAGCAAACTATTTTTTTACTTACATGTAAATGCATAAAGTAAGATAATTTAAAATAAAAACAGTGGGTATTTGAGTCCTAATAGGTTAATTTAATTAAAAACCAAATATTTTGAAGATTTTTCTTAAAATGTTATGCTGCATGGAAATGTTATTATAAAATAATTTTTTATTTATTTAATTTAAAAAGGTGCTTATTTTATTTAAAAGTTAATATTTAGTTAAAGTTATTTTACTTAAAATTTAATTTTTTTATTTTTAAAATATAAAACATTTTAAACAAAATCGGAATATACATATAGTAAACATGCGTCAAAACTTGGAAGCTTTTCTTTTTTTTATTGTCAACTACAAGTTAAAGTACACTCATTCTGACTTATTTTAGAGCAGTAATATAACTGTTAATTTTATTTTTTTAATGTAGACAATGCTTTGCTTTTAATAGGAATCTCCTCACCTGTCAGGTAAAAACATGGTATTTATTTATTTTTAATCGAAAATTTTTTAATGGGTCATTGGAAATCAAGTTAAAATAGTTTATTAATGTTTAAATCGGTATTTTTGAAATCAGTTTAAGCAAAAAGGAAAAAGAGAGAATGTGTTAATAACAAATAATAAAAAAATGGGGGTAGGGGAAAAAGTCAGAACAGGCTGTTTTGTTTTTTTTTTCCCTCCAGAAATGATGTAACTTTTTAAGTTATTTTTATGCAATTAAGTTATCCTAGTTTAGAGATTCAAAGTTTTTTAGAATGTCTCTTCAGAAGTTGTTCTATGCACTTTTAGGAACAGTTATTCTAACAGTAATGAAACATGTAGAAAAAAGAATAGTTAAATTTATGTGCTGTACGGTCGGAAAATTTCAAATTTAAACGCTGTCTCAGCCAATTTTGTAATGTACTTTTTTTTTGGGGGGGGGTGTAAATTGCCTGAGGCATGAAGAAGGCATATCTGTATAGCATTGTTTATATATAAAACAATTATTTATTTATAAATTCAATTCATATTAATTTTTAATTAAAATAATTTTAAAAACTTTTGTTTTTTATCATAATTTTGTTTCTTTTTACATCAATTTAAAAGAACTATGACAGTAGTCTCTTTTCAGTCAACAGGCTTTTGGACTGTAACTAGATCAGATCCCATGCTTTCTGTTTGCTGTGTGGTAAGGAGCTAGTGTAATATGAGAAGATGCAGGGGGTAGGATAGTAAAGGGGTACTACTGAGTAGTGTAGGATACTGAGTAGTGTAGGATAGTAAAGGGGTGGGGTCCATTCCCTCTTCCAATGAGTCACCCTCTTGTTTGCAGGTGTGAATATACCTTTCTTGGTCAGATGCTTCCAAGGGAATTGGAATGAGTTTTGCCTTTCTTTGGTTAAGTGAAAATGTTGTTTGAGTAATTTGGAATTGTTTTTGATGTTCTCTGGGATTGCTGAAGTTATTTTAAAGAGTTAAACCAATAATCTATAGTCTGTTCACGGAAACGAGAGAACGAAAGTAAACAAATGGGTTACCAAAGAATTACATTTTTTGGCACCAATCCCTAGTTAGGCGAGTTTAACCTTTCTTAATTCCAAGCAGCGTACATGGAAGAAATCAGAAATTCACACTGTGTTTGGCACTTTGGCAAAATGCCAGGTGTTTACTCAATGCCAGTTTACACGTGCAATTGTTTAGTTTTGTTCTCTTGACTCGGCGAATACACTATAAAGCTAAATTATTCAGCTTGATATGTAAGCTCATTTTTTTTATCTAATTGAAAGTAAATTAGAATGTTTTTTTATTTTGTGCTACTACTGAATATCAGTTACATTTAATATCGCAGCAGAACATTCCCAGACGTGCTGTAGTATTGGCTAAGAAAAATGGAACTGAATGCCATAAAAAGACTTATGCTCAAGTAGAAACTGCATTATTAAGCCTTCAGACTCAATAAGTTTGAGAAGTAATGTACAATCAGAGCTTTTACTTAATATTTGTGAACATCAAAAATCATTTTATTTGAATAAATTTGAAATATTTCAAACATCATGTTTCGACCCATTGAAGTGCCATAAAAGAAAAAAAAAATTGTTTCAGAACCATTAATTCAAATTTATCTGAGGTAATTAACAAATTGCCAAACTGTAAAAAATTGATTTCTGGACAAAAAAAAAAATGTAGTTTTTGTAAGAAGAAGGTAAACAAACTTATTTCTGAGCTTGATGACAAAGTATCAACTGGCAGTGATGAAACGTCACAAATTTGAAATTGTCAATTTCAAAACAAGAAGCTTTAGAAAAGATGTTAATGTATTATTACAAAACATAGGTGAATCTCCATTGAAATTGATTGATTGAAGGAACGGAACTACTTTCCCCCCCCCCCTGGTAAAATACTGAACATAAGTGTCACAATCAGTCATAATAATTAATATTTTCATTTTATACTAAAGCAAGTTAGTATGTTTCTTATTTAATTTGTAGTCAGTGATTCAAAGAAATGCTCAAAAATTCTTCAGCACACATTTTCTAATCAATGTTCAAATTTTGTCTAAATTTTTTTTAATTAAGAAAGTATTAATTAAATAAATCCTTTTTTACACATTTAATTGCATACAGCTATTTTTTTAAAGAAAAATGTTTGTTTTTTAACTAAAGTATTAATTTGTAGTTGACAATAAAAAAAGCTAGAAAAATTTTGATGCATGTTAACTATATGTATTTCCGATTTTGTTTAAAACATTTTAAATTTTAAAATAATTTAAATTTTAAGTAAAATAACTTTAACTAAATATTAACTTTTAAATAAAATATAAGCACCTTTTTAAATTAAATAAATAAAAAATTATTTTATAATAACATTTGCATGCAGCATAACATTTTAAGAAAAATCTTCAAAATATTTGGTTTTTAATTAAATTAACCTATTAGGACTCAAATACCCACCGTTTTTATTTTAAATTATCTTACTTTATGCATTTACATGTAAGTAAAAAAATAGTTTGCTTTGTTAAGAGCTACACCATTTTCTGAAACAGCTTTTGCAAAATTATTGTTTTTATGAAATTTTTTTTAAAAAAACAAAGTTTATGAATTTTTGGGGGGTTCCAGTTCTACACAGGACTATCAAATTAATTTTTTCTATAATCTCCAAACCTTTGTGAACATTTTGGTATAAATTTCAATTTAATATATTGAAAATAAAGAAAGTTATGATTTTTTATCTGAAAAAGCACCATTAAAATAATTGTTTGCAAAAACGCCATTTATGGTCACTTTCCCATTATTTTAATAATTTTTATCTTAAAAAGTATTAGAGATATTGAAGTAAAATTTTATATTGTTAGTTAGAACACTAATGGGCTACATTTATAAAAATTTTCAAAGAAATCCGAGACGGTGGGTGACATTTTTGAAATTTATTGGTTGATTTGAAATGGAATGACCCAAATGGAAATATTTCTTGGTCTATTGAATTACACTTTTATTCGACACAAGCTTGATTTAAAGAGAAAAATGTTTCAATGATTTATGATTCTGCTTAAGATTGATTTTTTTACTATTAAAGCTAATTATTTAATTTATGAATTAAATCAGGGAGGTACAACGTATGGCCCACGGGACAATTTCGACCCTGGACGCCTGTTTCATTGTCCCGGCCAAATCCCTTGAAAGTACATTTATTTGTGAACAAACCTTTTCTTTGGTGAATCTCAACAAATCGAAGATTAGGAACAGACTGACTGACATAACCTTTCTGCCATTTTATACATTTCTACAGCGACTCTCAAATCTAACATAATCTATACATAATATTGTAAATATTTCATATTTACCATATTTCATATTTACCATGCTTCATAAAGCACTTAATATGTGAAATAAAGTGAAAAGTACATTTGTGTAATATCTTCAGAAATCTCGAACTGAAATATGAAAACGTTTGGGTGGCTATTCAATGACTATGAGTTTCTTTATTTCTAGACAATTCTGAAAATAAACTTACCGGAATATTTATTCGTTTTTCGAAAAAGAATGGTAGTACTTACCTATAAAAGAAAATAAAAACCATAAGTAATTGATAGTGTAGCTTAACAAATGTATTAAATGTTGCATTGGAATAACTGCAGTTTAATATTTCAAAGACATATATACTAACCATTTTTTCAATTAGCAAGCAACAATAATTAACATAAAACTACCATTTAAATGCAAATACGCACAATTTTACAAAATATATTGGTGCAAAACTATGTTTCCACCGTTTTCCTATGGATACTTTTAGAAATAAATAGTGGTCGAAATAAACAGATTGTAGATGATTATAGAAGTCATGCTCTAAATTTTGACATCTGTCAACATAACTTCTTATAAATATTAGTTGATTTATATCTGCATAGTAACGTTATTCTTGATTGAAAATGTCACTTTACTCTTAATTTGTCAGGAATTTTACTTACGAAGAAATCTGCGACTGAGGACTATCAAATGCTTTCGGATAGTATGATGAGGCCACTATTAATGAAACAGAGTGTTGTGAGTGGTTTCAGCGCTTCAAGAATGGTGGTTTTCTCGTCCAAGACCGGCATAGCGGTGCAAGAGAGAAGATTTTCGACGGGGCAGAATTAGAGGCATTGCGTAGTGTCAAAGTCAAGAAGAGTTGGCACAATCGTTGCAAGTGACTCAACAAGCAATTTCAAAATGTGTAACTAGTTTTTACTATAAAACTTCGAATTTCGAGGGAGGGAGATGATAGAAGCGAAGTTGTACATATATACCTAATATGTCATAGGTACATTTCCATTTTCAGATTTATGTTGTTGTTGTTTCTGATGTCCCCTGACAACCGCAAACGGCAGTGCCAGATCCCCCCAAGGTAGGAAGGCGATGGGCAGAGGGGTGCGCGTTCCATTTTTAGGGCCCCAGTGGGAGGAAGTACGATTTAGCCCGTGGTCCCCCAATTTTGAACCAACTCCAGAGGAGAGACCAACCCCCTGAAATCGGCACCCCCCAGAGGTATCGTTTAACAACTTGGAGGGCATTGGAGCCACGACAGATTTTACGTGCACCAGCTCCCATTAGCGTACACGGTCCCACAGTAGTCGAGCCGAGAGGAAGTTGACCCTCCCAAGCCGGATGCTGCTTCTCTTGCCATGTTCTAATGGGAACGGAGTTTAGCGCCCAGACCACTGCGGGATATTTTCAGATTCCTAGATATTTTGAAATAAAAATAACTGTGTTATTGCACGAGAGAAATCAGGCGCAGTTTTTTGTGATTTGACTGACCATTTCTGTGACCTTGAATAATTAATTGTGTTTCGCAAATAAGCATAAGTGTCAGATGTGGTACGCATTTAATGACGGAGGAGTATTTTCTTTTTATGAAAATACTATACATTTGAATCCATGAAATACATGATATGCAGTGCAATTTAGATTCGAAATCGCTGGGGAATAAATTTTATTGGATGAAATAAAGTGATATGAATTTAAAATCCCGAAACGAAGCCGTGTCTCTTAAATTGGTTTAAACTTAACTTTTAAAAGTCGTCTGAAAAAATATAATAGTATTCGGCAAGTGAATTTCTCAGATAGTGTAACTGGAGCCCTTTACGATCCTTCTCCAAAATTTTATAACTGCTAAGAAAATCATGCTCTATTGTGTGTTTTAAACGGAAGGAAATTTATTCATAAGCATTATATAAATTTTACCAACAATATCGTTTCATTGTGTAAAATTAAGTTTCATTTTAAATGTAATTTACTTAAAAGTTTGATAGCTTTTAACCCACGTGGGCAAGATGAATTACTTTCCTGAAAAACGAATAAAGAGAAAAATATGATTTTGGGTTTACAAAAAATGAGGGGGAGGTTGGAGTATAGCTGTGTCATGGACATGGCCGTGTATTTTGCTTGAATACGTGTACGTAACGAGTAATATTTTACGTTCCCGGCATCGCTTCCCTGTGTCATATGGTATTTTACGGGTATCAGAGGATTGCTTCTTGAGAAGACCTTTTCAACCGTAAACGTTCTCTATATCTTGGTTTCACTTTTCGCCGAGTATAGGCCAACATTGCATTATATTTTTTTTTCCTTTAATACCATATATATTTACTATAACTATTTCACACTAATGTTTTTTTGTACACAATCTATAGATCTTGAAGAGAGCTGACGACTGAAACGCAAACGGACGTTCCAGCTTCTTAGAGTCAAAATTTAAAATAAACGGAATATATGTGACTCAGCGAAATGACTTCAAAATCGCAGCGCTTCCCACTCCAACTCAAGCGAAGTGTCACAGTCCTTCCTCCCTTCGCAGCTTGTTGACAGCAGATCCTTTTGGCATATCTACACCTTACATGTTCTCAAATTACTTTCCGATCAACGCAAATTTGGCGCTTTAGGCAATCGATGTATACATGAATGTACAAGAGATAACAGGTTACTCTAAAAAAAAAAGTTACAATTTTCATTTTCAACATGTGTTTAAAAAAATATCCCAAGAGTTTAACGGTTAGCATTCCCACCGCTGAGAATCCATTCCCGTTCTACTCTTTCATCCTTTGAGTGTGCTGATAAAATGAGGAATCAAGTTTGCTTGGGACCAAACACTAGTTGCTCCACGCCAGGTTGACTTCTTCGAAGAGGCATATATGTTTCAGAGCTCATGGTCGTGAAGGCGTGGATAAGCATCGAAGGCCTTGATCCTGCGCGGGCTGTTGTACCATAGTTAATTTAGTTTAAAAAGGCCTGGATGTCATTTTCGGACTCTTAATTATTCTGAGGACAACTGGCTGTCGATGGCTCTAACCTTACAGAACGGTGCTTTGTTAGTCAATCTCTACTATCAATTGAACGAGAATACCTTATGCTGCCCTTCGCGAATTTCAGTTGCTAAAGAAGTTACGTAAAGGTCCGATGAGCCTAACAAACTTACGAAACAAGATGCTTCGCTTTGAAACTATAGGGACTAGAGCAGCGATTAGTCTGCAAAAAGTTAAAGCATTTGCAATTGCTTCAAGGCAATTAGTCTCAAAATGATGAGAATTCTCCAACCTTTCCTTTTATACTCCTAATCTCATAAAATAACGCGGTTATGCCAATTAAGGCATTTTATTAGTTAAACAGAGAGAAGATTGCCTCCAGTGGCGACTTTTGGTACTAATGTTTTTCTTTAAAAATCGAAATGTCATGGTCTATTATGTACGCCCATCAAATTTGGTGATGTATCTTCCAATACTTTATTCTCTAAATGTCTGTGAACACCTCACATTGTTTCACAACCTCCCTGGGTATAGCTACTGACTTTAAAAACCCAAAATATTGCTTAAATTCATGGTTTGATCATCACAGAACCAGAATCTTCGCATTGTTCTTTAGAGTTATAAAAACTAATAAATAAGAACAATGTAAATCAAACCGTATAATGATTTAGCGTTTAAAAAGCAAATATGAACTATGAATTTCTTTTATTTAGTATTGTCACATTAAGCAGAAACTGATTTTAATTTCGAAATATGTATTTTTAAGCATATCTTGTACTGAAAATGCTGAACGCACCATCTTAATGATTCGAAAATCATTTGAAGAATACTGCAACAGACGCAACCTTTAATACAGGTTTGTATAAGAAGTATTCGTATAAGACGGATTCATATAAGACGAATTCGTATAACTGCAAATCTCTTTAATTGGAGAGGTAAAGACGAATTCGTATAACTTTACGATCTTTTTCCTATAACATATCAGCAAAGACTCGTGAAACACGGTAAAAGAATGAGATAGACAACATAGAAATTTTATAAATTATCAATGATTCATTGAATGTGGCCCCATTCTCTTATAACACACAGTTTTGTGAAAATAAATGAGCTCCTCGGAATTAAATTTTAAGAATATCTGTAAGATAAAATCAATAACGTTCCAGTACAAAATACCGATCTCTTCATTTGAATTGATTTATCTCTCCTTTTATTCGTCTGACATTCCAATCGAAGGAGCAAAATGAGATTCTTTGAAATGTGTTTTTTTTTTTTTTTTAATTCCAAAGGCTCTTATCAATGCAGTTAATCACGATAAGGAATGCGGTCACAATATTGATTTCTAGCTGGGAGAATAGTTAGTCTTGTACTTGATTAAGTACTTCAATTAATTCTATTCAAGGAGAACATATTGCATCAGTCAGATTGGTCATTAAATCTCGTGGTCTATGTTTAGACAAACAGTATAATAAGTCTTTTCTCGAAGGAGGTCAAACAGCTAAACCCCTTGAAGTGCAACTATTTACCATCTACATAGAAAACCAACTATGTATACTGCCCAACACTGAAAATGTGCAGCCGTCACCATCAATCAATTTAACTACCAACAACAGGGCGGTTGATTGAATCGCCACAGAGTTAAAGCAGTTTTTTGGCACAGCTGGCTGTGCGGCCGTGCAAGTCAGTAAATTCATAAAAGGTTCAATCTCTGTGTCTTTAATTGGAAGGGTATCTATATTTCATATTTAAATGCTGAAGTTATGAAACAGTATCTTCAAAGAAAATTCAACTTTCAATCAGCATCTGTGGAAACTCCGTTCTTTCTGGAGATATAAACTTATTAAAAATTTTAGTGTCATGCATTTACAAATAAATAATAATTTCTTGTTTTTCATCATTATTATTTTTTATATTATATTTATTATTTTTATATTATATTAGTAAATGAAAACTATCTGTTGTCAACGAAAGTCCTTATTATTATACCGTTATACGACTGAAAGGAATTTGAAATCTCTTAATATACGTGAATTCCACAAAATTCTTAATTTTCAGAAGCTCAGCAAAAAATTGGCTCCTCTTTCATCTTTAGTTTATTCCTCTAAAAAATTGTTTTATAAATTTATCCTCGAAACTAAATTGGAACGCACATTTAAACTGAAAAAATTCCAGGATTGTTTTTACAAAAGCTTATTAAAGCATTCGACTGTTATATAGAAAAGTGATGTAAAATGCTGGACATTTCTATTAATAAGTAAACTTAATGATATGGCTTATGCATAAACTCAAATACTGAAACAATGTTTGTACTAGGCACATGCAATCAACTATCATGCAGAAGGCAAATTACACCCACTCTGTATCAAACTGCTTCCATAGAATCTAGATATACTGCTATTAATGTCTGAGGATGGGGAAAACTGAATGTACTTATGCTCTTTAAAGACAAAGATTTATTACATACTCGATTTGCGTTATGATCGTATCTAATTTCAGTAGGATTATACGCAATTTATACGTCACTGAAATTATAGTAATCCCATAAATTAAGTTATTTTATACCTACAAAATATGGAGACCTATATTTTTAATAGGAAAATCTTTTTAATGAATATTTTAAGTACAATGAATCTATTTTTTAAAAATTTTATTTACTAAAAACAATTGGAATAATTTCGTGCTTAAAAGCAGTTTCTGTATCTATTAATTTTCATACGTGTAAACAATGTGACTAGAAAAACTAGTTTTGTCAAAGTGTAACGGACTTTCTTATAGATCGATTTGTGACACTTAGTTATACTATTGATGCTCTAAACATGTTAAAAAGAATATTCTTACTCAGCTCGAAATAATAAATTTGTAGCTCACTATAAGATTTGACACACGCAGACATAAATCATATTACTTTCATGAAATGAAATTTATACACAAATGTAAATCTGTACCGGTTATTAACTTAATAGTCAGTCAGTTATCTTTATTGATTAAAGTAATTTGCTAGCACCCAAATATCTTCGCTTACTGGGGATAGAGTTTAGTGAAAAATATTGAAGAAATCTATTTCATACTTTCAGTAATTCTCTAGGGAACAATTAAATCCCGAGGTTGAAACTGAAGGTCTCATATATTCCTCTCAGATCTTGCATTGACGTTATTAACAGAAATGCCGCAAATTTATAAGCACTTCTCATGAAATTTCATTTCTTTAAATATTAACAGGTAAAAAATGGCGAGGCTGTTCGATTTGCAATTATTCGGTAAAACTAACATATTTGTTTAGTCTAAAGCTTTAGTGGGGGTACCCTTCGCATGGTCCCACAGAAGTGGAATCATTTTGAATTTTTAAAAGATTGCATCAAAATGGAGTTATTTATTTTTTCTCAGACCATGGCGTAGAAGATCGCTTTGTAGAATATACAGGATATGGAATTTTATTTACTCTGAAATACAGTAGACCCCCCCCCCATAAAACCGCCGAAACGTTCCGTGTTATATTAAATCGTGTTATACGAGCCCCAAACGTGTGAACAGCATCTGCAGTGTTAACAGGCAATATAGAAACATCTGCCTTATTCTTTTACATCTCTTTCATTGTTGTAGGAGCATTTTTCAATGCGTTATAGGAAAAATACCGCAAACTTTGTGCCGTGTTATACGAATCCGTCTTACATGAATCCATGCTATAGGGGGTCTGCTGTATTCTATCGAAGAAAAATTGAGATTAGAACAATTGATTGTGGCATTGGGAGTAGAATTTTATGTTCTCACAATTTGGACCTTCGATGTTTTTGGTGCATTATGCGTAAATCATCGAACATTGCGATTTAGCGTTGGTATACTTGGATAACTCAGATTAAACATGTGAATTGTACTTTTAAATTACTTTAAAAATATTTAGAAGATGAAGATGCTCGATCTGCTAGCTTTACTATAAATGATAAAAATTTCAATTTCTGACCTAATTTTAAACTGAAAAAAAAATGGTAAAGGTAACAAGCAAAATTAAAGGAGTCCCAAAATATTTTATATTGTACAATTAGTTATTGACATATATTCCTTTAAATAAAAAAAATGGTCCAAAATTTTTCTAATGCTTGATTCCTTTTGCCGATTCCATATGGTTATAAATAAGTGGAAAAATACTAATTAACAATACACGTAGTTTTATGAAACAACCAGTCATGATTTAAAGTCAAGTATTTAGTAATGATTAAAAGGAACAATAGTAATGAATCAGTCGAACATTTTTTGAAAAATTCTTCTTTGCAAACTATACCTGTAACTACCGTAGTTAGATACTATAACAAGAACAATAAGAACAATTTAGTACCACCGTTGTAGTTTTTATTCCAAGTGATAGGCTTGGTGATGATGGATATCATTTTCACAATCAAGTTTTCGAAGTCATCAAAGTTAACTTAGCTGTTTGTTGGACATTCAGAAAGTTTTCGTTTAATGGAATATGAACAAGAATGACACGACTAACTTTTCTTTTAAATGTTTTTGTTTTTTTTCAAGGCATCCCACTCTTAAGACTTTTGTAGCCATATTATAAGACACTTTAACAAACAACGCCATCGAAAACTGACTATGAACTTGAAAAAAAAATCCAAAAATCCATTGTATAAGAAAGAAAGAGATTTGCCGTTGCAGCATCTTTGTGTCATCGAAAGAAACGCAATTCCAATTTCGTCTTGCAATATAGAGAGAAAGTCAGATGAATTGCAGCAGCTGCAATCTCAATTTTAAACCAAAACGTAAAATTTCATCCCAGATATCTTCTTTTGTAATAAAAATTTCTTCTCTAATAGTGCCTTTTTATTTGAGAGGTGAAAACTTCTAAACTTCTGGAAGTTGGAGAAAGTTTAAATGGTCTTCCACCAGACAAAATGTGCGACGGCTCTTCAACCTTTCGGAGGAAACAAAAAACGCGAGAGCAGATCTCTAAGTAAATTGGAAGTCAGGAGGAGAATGGTTATTGTGAGAAAGTTGTTTTTTTTTTATAAGAATTTCTGTATTTTTATTTTCTGTTTTACGAGTATTTTAGATGTACTCTATTAGAATTGAACGTACTTGATTTTTTGAAAGCATTGTATTAAAAGCCATATTAAAATATGCTTGTCATAGTTTTTTTTTTCGTTGAAGATGATTTGATATTTATTTTTAAAATTTAGCTTTTAAAAATGCAAATCTTTCTTACTTTTTGTACATATTGATATTACCGAAGGCAGTGTGTAGCAGGGCAAGTCAGGCGCTACCTGACTGGGTAAAATGTATCCATGTGCCCGGCCCTGAAATACTTCATTGTAGCTTCAATGATCGGCGATCACCTGTCAGTCACAATATTCTTATAGGAATAGATTTGTAGTCCAAGATTTTTTTTTTCAATACGCATTATGGGTGATAGTTATATTAAGTATTCCAATCATGCGTGTTTTGCTTTCATGCAATTCTCCGATCAAGCAGTTATATGCTCTGAAAATATTGTTAATATTAAACTAAATCTAGGCATTATGGACGCAAATTTATTCGTAATATTTAATATTCAATAGGCAACTATGCACTATCAACTAAATATTCTTGAAATGCATTTAAACAGGAATTTTTACATTTTCGTTTATTTTTATGTATTCTAAACTAAAGGCCTATCATACAAACATATTTTGCATTAATATCCATATAAAAACGGATTAGATTAATTGAAAATGTTATGTGTTCAAAATAAAGTGTGATTTTAATAAACAAATATGAATCTCTTATATTAAATACATTTATAGCAAACTTAGTTTTTGACTTTTGAAACTAAATGAATAACTTCCCGTTTAAATAGTTTTAAGGAGTCCCATAAGAAAGCTAAAAAGCACAGTTACAGTACTGAAATACTCAAAGGAATACTTTCGGGGGCTGTCATAAGGATCAGAATATGTATTAATGCAAATACAGGTTTGATCATTTGCATAGAAAAACATTCATCATTCTTTCGAGTTGCACTTCGGAAGGCTGCATATCAATCCCACAGCTCGAAAAATATTCGCTGTTGTGTTTATTCTGCTGTTTCAGGATCACGATGAAAGAATTGTGCTCAAGCTGTCAGGCGTTCATTTTGTTCAGTGAGAACTTAGTATAAACGGGATTATGATTGACTTATGCCAACCAAACCTTTTATTCTAAACAGAAATTCAAATTAACACTATTTATTAAGAGAAAAGTCTTTTCTTAGTTTAGTTAACGTAACAGTAAATATGAGTCATACCTATCGTACCGATTACAAATCCAATATCCGGAAGTAACGATGGGAACAGGAGGGGTATCGTTCACTTTGCGTCTTTGCAACGATGTGAGAAAATAAGTTTAAAAAAATACTGTTTTACACTTGAATCAAATGCTCTTAGAAACTAAATTTATGATAGTTATTTTGTTTATACCCTGTAAAAAAACTATGAATGTAACGTACACTATTTCGACAAAGAACACTTGTTTTATGAACTTTATTGATATACAATATTTTATTTTGTCCAAAAAAATCACCTAAAAAAAAAGACTGTCCATTGACCTTCGTGTATTGAAAGATTTTTGGGTCTCTATAAAAATATATAAATAAATAACTTGTGATCCTATTTAAACAGCATTTTGAATTGAACAGGTTATATGGTGATACATCCCCAAGCAACAGCATATATAAATTTCGTACTAATCATTGCAATTTTTCAGAAGTTACAGCTTTGACAGATGAACAATCAGTCAACTTTGTTGGAAAGTTTGATAAAAAAAGCTGCGTGTTCATACATTCGAAATAAGCGAGGGCTAAAAGACAGCCCTAACAGAGAAAAAAGCCGAGATAAAATATTTGTGCAAGTTAGGCATAATGCAATTAATGGATAAGCTCTTTTGGTGCACTTAAAATAACATTCTATCATCCTCTGTCGCAAAATCAATAAGAGAGAAATCCCATTTCCATTTGGAAATCCAATTTCCTGCCTTAGACGTGTCACTTTATTGGAATTTCAAACTGCGATTTCGGCTGACGTTCTCGGGAAGGCCACCATAAGATTATGTAGCAGTTTAATTAAAGATTAACTCAAATGGAAGAAATCCATTCGGCTGGAAGAGAAAGGTAAATAGACTTGAAATGTCGAATTCGGGTGACATGTGAAAAATGGTAAGGCAAAAAATCGAGCGGCAGTATTTATTTTGCCATAACGCTGAGACGGAGGTGAAATATGATGATTCTGCGTTATTACTCCACGGATGGTGTTTATATTGCTATCTGTATTTGTTTTATATTATTCACTATACGCTTTCAAACAATCGTTAAAAAAGAATTGTGAAAAACTGCATCCGATGTTAAATACCATCAAAGACGCATTGCATACGCCCTTATTATGTTAAAACACAAATGCTATTTATTTGATTTTTTATGATTCAGAAATATTTGCAAATATACCGTGCTAACATGTATGTCACAGTCGGTCACATGCTAGGTCAGCGGCCTACTTTTATAAACTTGACCGCCACGAAGGCAGGATATGTTGATCATTCACTATGGGAGCGCCTAGTAGGCAAACCAACGTTGCCCCCTATGAGTGGTCTTCTGATGTTGAACCAGTACCAAATGAGAGATCACCTGGATTGGCACTCTCAGAGGTAACGTTTGAACACGGAAGATATTGGAGTTACGACAGATTTTACGTGCACCAGCTCTCTTTAGAGTGCATGGTCCGCCAGTCGACAGCCGTTTATCCTTTTAATGCTCAGTGTTCCCGCTCTGGGAACACCAAATTCTGATATTTTGACTGTTGCCAGTCACGAAGAATAGATTGGATTTCTATAAAAATAGTTGCGGGTGACGTAGCTCCACGAGAATCCTTTACTTTTTAGCACGTCATTTCCCGTAAAAATATTGTCACGATTCATTTTAACAGCACAGATATCTGCTGAAAAAAGGAAGAATGCGAGAACAGCTGGATAGATTGTACAATGTCGAAAACAGGGCAGTAGTTGCCATCGCTAGATAGTCAAAAAAGGGTCTCTAGATCTGTGGCACGCGATGAACGTTTCAATCGTCCGCCATCTTGCTGGTAGTTAAGTCGAGCGATGGCAACGGCTGCCCTTTTTTCAGCATTGGGAAAGGGCTGTGCCTCAAAGGGTTATCGCGGGTCCCAAAATCTTCCGGGATGAGTGAATTTCTGAGAAGTAGGACTCTTTACTGATAAAGCGGATACTATCTCAGGACACTGCAAATCTGATTACCACCAACATACTTTTTTTTAACCGAGACATTAGACAAGAAATTTGTACAGATGAGGCATTACGAATATCATTGTACGTTTGTTTACACACACACACAGTTGTTACACACTATCACTAACCTATCAAAAACTCAAAGCTTGTTCAGTGATGAAGCAATAAAACTGAAAAGATCTGTACAGCTCAAAAGAGAAGAGCAGTAAGCTTACTGCTCTTCTCAAGCCACGACTTCAGTAGGAGAATCTTCAGTTGTGCGTTATCTTTAGTTGGTGCATCGTCAAATTGTTGACAATCTTAAAACTTTATTTTTTTCTTTTCTATTAAAAACAGTTTGTTTCTTGTAATACAGAATTATATTAGGGACTGCCACGAAATGTACAGCTGCGGAAAAAAAGAAGGCCCACTTGTACATTTTTCGGCCGTCGTTCGTCGCACAGCAAAGTTACAGATACCAATCGTTTACGATTGACGCACACTTTAATTTGCTATGCATAAAAATTGCATAAGGGGCCATCTACATATTAAAATTCGCACCAACTTTTTTTTTCTCAATAGCAACCCCTAGATTTCACTTCATATTTCAAAAATTTAGCTCATTTTAACCCCGGACACCCATTTTCAATAAATTTGGGCAGAAAATGAGTGAGTTATGAGCATCCAAAATCCCCCTCCCCCTATGTTAAAATATTTTTTCATACTTCAATTCATATCTCATATAATATTGGTAGTAAGCAGCTGATTTTTATTCGTACTATTAGAACTAAACGACCCAAACATAATTTAATGTTATTATGATTTTTAATAAATCATTAATATGAATTATGAATTATTAAATTAATATTCAAAAAAATTATGAATAGCGACCTAGCCAAATTTCGATGGAAATAGATGCAGAAATTAATATTACATGGCTGTGCAAAATTTCAAATTTTTATGTTCAGTAGTTTAATTTATATTATATAAAATGTGTTATTTTCACGAGTTAAGGGACCATATATAAATTTATTAAGTGAAAATTTTTTGAAAATTGCATAAAATAAATGTAAATTAGATTTATTTTGTGCAAAAACACCGTAAAAGATACCCGTATTAAAAATATCAAATTTTGAAGCAAATAAATTAGAGGTTTTTACAGTTTGTTGGGGATTCTATAAAGCGTGTATTGTTGCGTCCGCTACCATATTCCCCCAAATAAAATATTTTCCAGCTATAGAATTAGATGCAGTAGATGTATGTCTTCTAATACAACGTCCTATTTCTGAAAAACTAACATCCTCAACTTTCCAGGCATGAATGTGACCTTTTTTAATATCGGAAACATTAGGTCTTTGGAATTCCCCATACTTTATCAAACATTCAAAATCACGTTTTTCTGTAAAAAAATTTTCATCTAACTATAAATTAAAATACCGCCAAAAGTCTTAAGAATATTGTACATTGCAGGCGATAGTATTAAATGAAGAAAGTGAAATAACAAACACAGTGATAATATTGGGTCGGCAAAAAAGTAATTGCGTTTTTTACATGAAATTCAAACAAATAAATTTTCAATCATGAAACCATTCTTTAAGTTCGACCATAGCTGAGTCGAGCAATATTCATGCTTGTAGTCAGAAGAGCACGGAGCAGCCTCTAAATCCTGCCAACATTTCAGCTGTCAGAGAAAAATCAAGGGAAACACTGAATAACAATTTCAAAATTACAAAGATTTTCAAAATCCTTAGCAGTCATTTTGCATTTTTGCCTTAAATCATGTGTACGTACCAAGGAAGTACGTACCAAGGAAGTACTCACGGGTGATTTGGACCACAGACTAAATATTCTATTCTACCCTTGATATTCTCAGTACAAAAAACTTTAAGAGAGATAGGAACAATATTTTCCTTGAAAATAATATCAATTTCTTTTCATTCTCGCGAGCGAAATAAATGAAAGGCGAAAAATTCGGAACCTACAAATAGCGTTTTTCAATTTGCAGAAAGTCCCTTAAAAACGCGCAAAAATGAATTCGCAATATCTCCGGAAATTATCCTAGAAAATTGGTAAAAATTTATATTTAGGGTAATTTGAAGGTTTTCTTCCGTTTAATAAAGTCAAAATATGGGGTTGCCATTGAGAAAAACGAAGTTGATGCAGAATTAAATATGAAGACGGCCCCTTATGCTAATTAAATTAATAGTAAATTAAAGTACGCGTTATTTGCATGGTATATATAACTTTGTTATACGACGAACAATGGCGAAATAAAGAGCAAGTGGGCCTTTTTTTTCCGCAGCTGTACCTAAATAGAATGCAGTTGGAGTTATAACATGAAACATACATTAAAAAAAATATTCTTCGAACATAAAATTTCCCTTCCGTTTTTTAAGTCTGT
Source organism: Cheiracanthium punctorium (assembly GCA_038373885.1). Taxonomy (NCBI): domain Eukaryota; kingdom Metazoa; phylum Arthropoda; class Arachnida; order Araneae; family Cheiracanthiidae; genus Cheiracanthium; species Cheiracanthium punctorium. Next base: position 492,963 of record JAWZYV010001322.1, on the reverse strand, counting down.
CAAAATCTGTGACAGCGGTGCTATTAATGCCTATAAATAATATTTTACTTTTTTTTGAGTTAGAGCATTTTTTTGTGTGTGTTGCACACAATTTTATCCGCCGACACGAATGTCGATAATAAAATGTCTTGCACAAGCAATCGATTTAGCAACTCAACTATGCGTATTTAATAAATAACTTTACTTGGTTTTATGAATAATTTATCGATAATGCATTCAAAAAGTCATCAATAATAATTTGGAGCGTTCAGAGATGAACAGTCACAACCGGATTAAAAAGTCGGATGCATATAAATGTACACAACAATGTTACGATAAGCTGTTTGACGCTGAGAGGGGTTACATCATACGATTAAAAAACACGAGATGGCTGAATATACAGGTCTAAATACATATTGAAGAAAGTGATATACCCTAGCATTGAAACATACTGGCTTAGGAAAGGTATAGTTAACAACTGTAGTGGCTTTAGACCTAGTCACTAGTTACAAGAGGATCATTCAATCTGAATATCAGCTACGTCCGTGCGAACAGAGATTCTATGTACAAAAAAAAAAAAAAGATACCATATTCCAATTTTTAAGGACTGTGATATCAAGGAATACTTTGGATAACTAAAACTAGTCTAAAGGCTCGGTGATCATTACGGAGACTACCTTGAACGCATAACATAAGAGGTATCATCTACAATGATGGCTCTCACGATCAAGCTGGACAATATCCGATTGGATGAATTTCATATTTGGTATTAATTTTTGCTTTTCACTCGATATTGATAATCGCTGTACATGTAGGGTAATTATGCCGCACATTGCATAGGGGACTTATGGCGCACATTTTTTTTTTTTTTTTTTTGAATTTGCATAAAAAATCGCAGGCTAGACATAGAGTAAAATAAATGATACTGAGCTATTTATAGTAGAACATAGAGCATGTATAATGCGACAAAAAAATCTTTAAAGAAATAATTAATATTTCTTAACAATTTTTTCTAAAATATTGCATTACGGGTGAGAGACCGCTCTTGTGCGGGAGTTATGCCGCGCCTGTCATAAGATCAGCATGAAATAAAAAATATTAAAATAAATATTCATATTTGGACTATAATTACCTACGTCATAACTAAAAGAAACAAAGAGAAGTATTAGTATGTTTAAAACAGTATGAGTCTGTCGACTTAGTTCACGACTAAAATTAAATAATTATTTTTTTTATTTGAATTTTTATTGTTATTTCATCAACAACGTAACATCAGTTATCTGAAAGGGAAAATCCTAAAATAGGTTTTATTTTGTCTTATTTGTTGTAACATTGTTTCATTTCATTTTTTTACGATGTTTTATTCTGTTATAAAAAGTGTGTGTTTCTAATAAAATCTGCAAACAAATTTATCTGGTTTTTAAGAATATTTCATTTAAGCCAGAACGTTAAAATGCAAATCATTACAACTGCAAAATCATTACAATTAACGACTAATAACATGCCCAACTCGGCGAGTCTGCGCAAAATGAAAGGGGGAAAAAAGGTAATAACATTTAATTAAATCCAGAAAATATACTACAGTAACATAAATTCAGCAATGTAAAAACTAGGACGCGGAGAGATAAATTAAATTTTTTCTAAAAGCGGCATACCGTACAAAAGAAACTGCGGGATGTATATCGGAATAGCAGTGCCGCATGGATCCCATTTTGTACGTTTTGTACGGTACAGATGTAACAGGTTTTATTACACATAACACATCACAGTTGCCTGTCTTCGCAATAGAAAGTGGCGTAACCAATTACACAATACTCTACGCAGGTGCTACACTTAGTTTTGACTTCGAAATCATGCGTGGAATCTATATAAATAAAATTAGACTTTTGTCTGTACATTTCTTGGAATTCAACAATTTTGCGATTTCTAACCGTTTCAAGCACCCTGGAATCCGATGCGACCCTCAAAAAAAAGTTTGTCTGTCTGTCATTCTGTCATTCTGTCCTTCTGTCATTCTGTCCGTGACGCTTTTTTTGTTTAAGCATCACGTAAAAACGACTGAAGCGAATGATATGAAATTTGGTTTCATGATAGGTGGTCACTCAACTTAAAACATAGGCGTCGAATTTTTAAAAAATCTTGATTAGATTTTCAGATTTTGCGAAAATCGTTTCAAACTGCGTAAATTTGTGTTCAAGCATCACGCAAAAACGACTGAAGCGAATGATATGAAATTGGGTGTCATGATAGGTGGTCACACAACTTAAAACATAGGCGTCTAATTTTTAAAAAATCTTGATTGGATTTTGAGATTTTGCGAAAATCATTTCAAACTGCGTAAATTTGTGTTCGCACATCACGTAATAACTGCAAAGGTGAAAAAATGATATTTGGTGACATGATAGGTGGTCACTCACCTTAAACTATAAGCATCTAATTAAAAAAAAATCGATCAGATTTCGATATTTTGTGAAAATCGTTTAAAACTGAGTGAATCTTTGTTCCCGCATTACGTAATAACAACTAAAGTGAATGATATGAAATTTGGTCACACGATAGATGGTTGCTCAACGAAAACTATGAGTCCAATTTTTTAAATTTTCATTAGATTTTGAGATTTTGTGAAAATTCTTTCAAAATACGTTTATATTTCTTCAAACATCACTGAATAACGACTAATACGAATGATACGAAATTGAGTGATATGATAGGTAGTTGCTAATCTTAATTTATACGTGTTGAGAGAGAAAATTTTAAAAATATTTTGATTACATTTTGAGATTTTGCGAAAATCGTTTCAAAATGCTGAAAATTTGTTCCAGCATCACGAAATAAAGACTGCAGGGAATGAAACGAATTTGGGTGACATGATAGGTTGTCACTCAACTTAAATTCTAGGCTTCTAATTTTTCAAAAATTTTGATTAAATTTTGAGATTTTGCGAAAATTATTTCAGTATGCGTAAATATTCGTTCGCGCATCACATAATTACGACTAAAGCAAATGAAATGACATTACTTAGTTACTCTCTAACCTGTAATATTTTAACAATACATAAAAATCATAACTTCGCTTTCTTTACTTTGGCGACATACTACATCCATTCTGTGTACTCCTACAATGCTGACGAAAGTTCTTGCTTTTTGGAAATTTACATTCACTAACCCGTCGAGGACGGGTACTTCAGCTAGTCATTAATAAGCGTAAAAAAGCACTTAAACGTAGCATGTTTAAAAGTTTGGATAGTGAAATCATGCGCTTATCTCCAAATAAGGCTTGTATTGTTATGCCGCGCCTGTCATAAGATCAGCATGAAATAAAAAAATATTAAAATAAATATTCATATTTGGACTATAATTACCTACGTCATAACAAAAAGAAACAAAGAGAAGTATTAGTATGTTTAAAACAGTATGAGTCTGTCGACTTAGTTCACGACTAAAATTAAATAATTATTTTTTTGCATCGAAATGCATCGAAAGGGATTCCTGCTATACACTAGTTAAGGAAATCTCACTGCACACATATACTGCTCCTGCTATCTATCGACAATTACAAGAAATGCAGGGAGTGCGACATCTGTCCCGGAATTACCCTACATGGCCGTATATGCCATATATGGAGGCGACTTAGTCAGGGGCTGAATATGCTCGCGTTGACGACGATGACATTTTGTAGCCAGTGGTACTACCTAGTAGTATTTACACGGCTAGGTAATTTTCTCCTGCGGAACCTGGCTGACGTATAACTTTTATCTTTTTTCATAACCATTTTATAACTTCTATAAAGACACACACTATTTATATTATATATATACCGCGTGTCCCAAAAATGACTGATGGATTTTGAAAGTCAATAAAAAAAGACGGAATGCGAATCGTTTGCGGCCTTATGCTTAGAAAATGAGGAAATTTTATCCCACCAAATTTCAAATTTAGTTAACATTTCTACCAAGAGATGTTGCTGCAAGCGATCTGTAACAGGTATAGTTAAAATGAAATATTTCAGCTCGCCATTCCGTAGTTCGTCGTCAAGCTGATAGCGTGTGCTGTTGAGATTGCATGTCCGCTCTACCAAAATGCTTTTTTTCCGTTGAACAGCGGTTATTTACTGTGTTAGAGTTCCACCGCCTGGAACACAGTTTTGTACAAACGAGGCGCAGTTTCCAAAGAAAATTTCATGTGAGAAACGGACCGTCAGACAATGCGATAAGGACCCTTATTCCAGAAATTCGAACGAACGGGGAGCGTGAATGACGACCGTATTGAAATATTGGCCGGCCACGCCTTTCAGTTACAGAGTTGAATGCTGAAGCCGTACAGTAGGTTATCCAACAGCGGCTCCGGACTTCCGTACGCCCAACGTCGTGTTGCATCTTGTACTGGACTCCGAAGAATGAGCACTTACCGTCTCATGCGCCACAGCCTTCACGTGTTCCCATACAAAATCCAGACTCATCAACCCTTCAGTCCAAATACACTATTAATGCACGCTATAATTTCGCGAACGCCATGCTGCAGCTTGTGGATGACGATGAACTCGATGTTGGCAACATATGGTTCTCAGACGAAGCGTATTTTCAACTCGATGGCTATGTCAACAAGCAGAACTCGCGAATTTGGGGAAGCGAAAATCCTCGTTTTGCTGAATCTTCATCCCTGCATTCACCAAAGATAATGGTATGGGCTGCGGTTTTCTCCAAAGGAACAATAGGGCCATTTTTTCGAGAGCAACCGATAAGTGCTGTACGACATCTTGGGATTCTGGAAGGATTTGTGGGGATTCATATAGCTTTGGATGACTGTTCGAATGCCACCTGGTTCATGCAAGATGGTGCTCTTCCACATCGAACGTCTGCAGAACTTGATTTCTTGAACGAACATTTCAGTGAGCGGGCAATTGCCTTGGATTACGACATGCATACAGGAAGTGACATGACATGGCCTCCTTATTCGCCAGACTTGACGTCCTGCGACTTTTTTCTTTGGGGGTACCTGAAAGATTTGGTATACCGCCAAACTCTACAAACAATTGCGGAGCTGAAGCAGCACATCTGTACTGCATGTGAGACAATTCCAAGTGACATGTTTGAACGGATGTCTGGAAATTTTTGCCTCGGACAGCTCCACGTTGCTGCAGCAAATGGGGGTTACATTGAAAATGTCATTGTTTAGTTTTTTGCAACCGTTCTTGCAAAATTTTCATACCGGTTTTTATTTTTTCATAGTTTTCAGCGCCACCTGCGGGTGAAAATGTTAACTAAATTTGAAATTTGGTGGGATAAAATTCCCTGATTTCCTGAGCATAAGGCCGCAAACGATACATATCTATTGTATTCCGTCTTTTTTTATTGATTTTCAAAATCCATCAGTCATTTTTGGGATACCCGGTATATTTATTAGTAAAACATTTTGTGGATTTCTGATAATATACGTGAAGTCTTGATTTTTTTCTTTTACTCTAAATATAATATAATAATAGAAAATGTTCACTCATATATTTTCGATCCTATAACCTCAATCGGTTTGAAACATTTCGATGGCTGTCCAATATCTCTGAAGGTTTCCGAATCATAATAATCCACATCATGAAATTTAGTAGTCTGACACATATTTCTTTCATTAGCTGTCTAGAAACTCATTATTGAAAGCAATATGAAGAGCCAAATAATTTTCCTGCAAATTATTAACATTAAATTCCATTAAATAGAGTAATGAAAGTTTTTTTTTTCATATTCGTTTGACTAACTGAAAAGAAAATAATACAAGTGATATTTTTTAATCACAATGTCACTTAGTTTACTTACTTTTTACCCTTTGGGGAAACCTCAAGGTTTTGACCTTAATCTTATACTCGAATAAAATGTAAAGAGTTTCTTTCAAAAGAAATCATTGTGACACATTTATTTTATGCAAATTGCTACCCGCAACCTTTAACGACGTCGTAATTTCCTTATAGATGGTAATTTTATGAGGCTATTATTCGCAAACCAGATTATCAGACATGACTGCATAGCAACATTTTTTTTCAAAAGTTGTCCTTGACAGATCTCCAACTTATTTTCTCTAAAGAATATCCACAGATTCGCCAGCCGTAATCGTAATCTGATTTAAAAACAAAATACTCTTAATGTAGAGTGTCGTATTTTAAAAGTTTTGGGAAGACATTAAACTTTATTTAGAGGATCGTTTATTATTTTAATGAAAAGGAATTACTAAATCTGAGACATAAAGTACCTTATTCCTCGAGTTTTTTCTTTTCATTCTTCAGAATATTTCCACGCGAAAATATGCTCTTAAAAATGTTAATTGTTTGTATTTATGAATCGTTGCATCCGAAATCATCTTCAAAAGACCTTGGAATGACAGGTGTATCAAGATGACAGAGTATCACGTAGCAATGTGCAGTGTCACTTCGGTTTTCATGCATTAATTTTTATATTATTAAAAACTGTGGACATGCTAGTCGTCTTCCACCCACTGTTTGGTAAATATCGCTGTGTTTTCCCAAAATAACTTACAACTTATTGTGGAAGAAAGCAAATTGACTTAACTTGCAATTTATATTTGAAGATAGTGATAGTGCGTATTTGAATGATGCATTTCCGAAGAATAGGCCCATTTTCACTAAACTTTGTTAGGATATTTGGCTAATAATTCGATATTTTTTTAGGGCTAATACTGAAAAATGCATTAAAAAAACTGCATTTGTAACCTTGCGATGTCATGCCATTTCATTGTATACGCTACCCTTTTTATACATTATGACAATGAATCCTGGATCACACTCTGTATACGTCTATAAATATAGGTCGATCACAAAAGCGGTTTTTAAGTACGCCACGAACTTCGTTACAAACATATTTAGTAATATTGGGAGCATTGTTGATGAGAATGTGTAACATTCAGAATGTACACATTCTCTGCACATTATGATAGCGATTTCTACATTAAGGTCACATTCTTTATGAAGCATCCCGCATTCTCATTCATCAAATATATTTCATAGCCTATTTATCCAATGCTCCATACATTTCATCACGATGTCTGATATCTACTTCTTTATTCGTGGCGTCTCCTAACTCTGTACACGCTTTTGAACCTTACCCAACTTCCTCTCATTGAACAGATAACGAAATGACGATCGTTGGGAATACATTGTGTCATCTTTTATTCACGATTTCTGCTTCAAATGACCATCATAATAGTCAATCACACGCTTTCCCAAGTCACCGGACTTATCTCTATTGCCTGTATCGATCTTCCTTAGCCTTCCATTATTTTCGCTCCAGAAATATTTCGCTATTCGGTACCCTTAAGTGCGTAAAGAGGAAATTCGATTCATTACAATATTCTTAACAGTATCCATAAAACCTGTGCCTGAATATATTTTTGTAGAGCGACTTTTTCTTTCCCATAAATGTAGCAGCACAGTTACATTATTCTTTTAAAACTGCGCGTTTTGAGAACGTGCTAGTCATCCGTTTGTGTGTGTGTGAGAGAGAGACTGTAACGTGTTCAAACTCCGTAAACATGCTTGAATTGATACGCAGTTTAATTGCGCTGCAAACATTCACTGCAAAAGTTTTGTTATAAAATAGTGCGTGTAGCATTTATAGCTTCTATTACACGAACGACAAATCGTAAGTGATAAAGTCTAAAAGTGGCAATTGTTGACGCAATCAAGTCTTTCTGTTTGAAAAAAAAGTGTGTGCGTGTAATCTTTAGCGCGATTGAAGTAAAACTTCTTTGACGTTGGATTCAGTTACAGCCAGATTCATTTTCTTTGTGGTATCCATCCCCATGTTTTTAAACCGTTGTTCCGTCTGGAGGTGGGTTAGGGATGGACGCGAGATAAAAAATTGGCTGAATTCCTGAAAAGCTTTGTCTCGTCTCGCAAAAATCCCTATATCACAATGCGAAATGTGCCTGTCTCGTCTCGCAAATTTCTGTCTCGCACCTGGTGGGTTAGGTTAGAATCCAGGGAGTGTCCATGTATTATCCTTTAACTGTGTTCTTAAAACGGTTGCCGCCGGGTTTGCTTCTTTTTGGTGTTCCATACCTGTGTTCTTAAACCGTTGTTCCGTCTGGATGTCGATTTAGCATCCAGGAAGTGTCCGTTTTGAAATATTATTCTTTCACAGTTTTCTTAAAACGTTTTTCCGTAGGGTTTGAATCGAGAGAATATCTATGTTGTGGTATTTTTATTTAACTGTGTTCCTAAACTGGTGTTTTCTTCTGTTGGTTGGTATCGAAACATGGTTAGTGTATCGTGGAAGAACATATTCTAATAGATCAAAATAAACGTCTTGTAATTATTTGAAGAAAATTTTCACATAGTATTATGATAAATGCACGCACAGGAGGTTTTCAGGAAATATCCTAACTATGTATTTACAATTACAAAACTAAAGTAACTGAAAACTTTTTTTTAAAAGTAAAATTTTACAATTTATGAAATTGTGAATGCTCATAGTGACCACCCTCCAGAAACGAACTCCAGGCCAAAGGCCAAAGTCAATTGAGATCAAAGTAATTAAATTCGACACCACCCCCCCTCCACACACACACACACACCTTAAAAAAATAAATAAAAATAAAAACAATTTGACACATACATTATTTACAAAAGAATGCCCAAGAATGGTTATAGTTGAAAAGATATCTCTCTCTTCAAACTTAGTGCTTATTTAATTTGTCTGAAAGATTATAACTTATTCAGTTTTGTAGTGTGTACAAAAAATGTATTTACGTTTGTAGAGTATTTAAAAAATATTTTTTTTTAATATCATTGATTTTACTTTTTGCGAAGACACTTGTCTTAAATAAACCCTTTGCTCAGTAAAAATTGTACTTTATATAAATGTTTACTAGACCCTGGTTCTGTGACTTTACTCAATATGATGATGTATTTAACGGATTCAAATAATTCAAATTATATTGATTAGACGGATAAAATTGCAGCTGGGTAGCTTAATGTTATTTTTATTAATTTTATTTTGCAATAATTTTGAAATAATGGCCTTTCAATATACTTTCTCTTTCCTTATTAATAGCCATGCTTCTTTTTCTAAGTTTAAAAGATACTTTTTGCACCCTTACTACTTCATTTCGCTTGATAAATTAGGACACAGTTTTAAAATTTTTAACGTTTCAGTTACTTTTGTTTCTTGCTGCTTTTTTATCGATCAAACACATTTTGGTATTTGATCAAAGATCGTAAGATTTAGTGCAAATTACTCATATATATTTCATTTATATTACTTGCTTGCCAATTTATTTTTTTTACTGGGGGGTTTGGGCGGATGTGGAGGTACAAATAAATTTTTAGACCCATGTAATCCATTTTTTACTCATTTTTTGCTCTTCTCTAGACTGAAAGTTTTTCTATTTTAAGCGAAATGTTATTAATATATTTTTTGTTTGTGCCATTTATTTTCTGCATAACAGTATTTCCACAAATAAGACAGTATGTGGAGGAAAGTATTACTTCATTTATGGGGCATATATTCTTTATTTATTTGACACGATATGATTTATTTTTCCTCTTTAAAATTATAGTTTGTATGAAATAAAAAACTGTTAAAATAATGGTTTATTTACCATTATGAGTGTATATGATGAGAACAATTTTGAGGTAACGAAAAATATTACATCAAAATTTTACCGTACTAATTTTACATACTCGGTTTTTAAGTACATATTTTTTCTTTTCAAAGAGAATATTAATGAAATATGGAAATGACACTCTGATAAAACTGCAATAAGTATTTCTTTTATTCAATAGGGGCGCACTTACATCCTCCAGTGACAGCCCTCATCATTAATAAAGCTGAGAGGAAAAAATATTGCTATCTTTAAATAACTCTTAGATAGTATGTGAGCCAGAATTAAATGGTTGCTAAGAAATACTTTTCAGGTTTTTCATATAAATAATTTAGGCGTATTTTACTACCAAGTGAGCACGTTGAATTTCTTTATAATACTAACTACGCTAATGTGAAGTGCAAATATAATTGTCATGGCTGAGTGATATAATGTTTGTATATATTTATGTACTGCATGAAGTTTATAAATAATGAATAGAAATATGAAATAATTGTAAAAATCTAAATATCAATAAATTTTTATGTAGGCAAAGTAATGTTGCTTAGTATGGTATTTTCAGTTTAAAGATTTGTAAATACTAGTGGTTACCCAGTGTTCGAAATTCTACCATAATATAATAAATTTTTAAGTTTGAACGTTACTTCTTTTGTCAAAGAGTATGCCTCTATAATCATTGCTTATAACTTTTTTTTTTTTAATTTTTGTTCTATTGCGTCAAAGCCATGTTTAAAAAACGGTAATGCGTTTCTTGACATTTCCTTGTTTATTTTATTAATTTTTTATTTCTGTACTGGCCAGGTTTCGTCAAGGCTGCACAGTTATTTTATCAGTCTTTTTCAAAGTATATAAAATTTAAATGAAAAATTAATATAAAATCTCAAACCATATGGAATGATTGAACATTACTTGATGCAACATACAATTGACCACACATAAAAACTGGCGTCCTCCATAACATTCCTATTTTGTCGTATGTTTGTCTTTGAGACTTATTTATTGCCATCGCAAATGCAGGTATAATTGAAAATTGATTTCTTTTGAAAGTTAAAGGGGGTAAAATAGCTCCGGAATATGTTGCACGTGGGACATATTCCGAATTATCCGTTTATTTGGACTCTTATATATATATATATATATATATATATATATATATATATATATATATATATATATATATATATATATATATATATATATATATATATCAGATCACCTTCGATAACCAGTACTGATTTTGCTGGGTGTAAGACTAATCCCTTTCTTAGAAGTCTTAAAGAATTCTATTGTATTATTGCCTGTTGGCGGACATTCTTGAATGTGCGCTTCGTCTAAACGTTGAATTTGAGTACAAATTGGATATGTACATTATAAGTCACAGTCACTTGACCTCAATAGATTTTGATATGAGTGTACGGCTTGTAGTTTTTGCACAGAGCTACAAAAAAGAATTCTTATATGTTACGGCCTATCCGCGGAAATTCTTGAGAGTGTGATAGCATCTAAACGGTGCATTCGATTGAGTGCAAATTTTGAATGCATATTATAGGTCACAGTCACATGACTTGGATAGATTTTGATGTTTGTAAAGCTGACAGTTTGTACACAAAGTTGCAAAAAATAATTCTCATACATTACGGCCTGTGAATGCAAATAATTTAAAGTGTGCTAGTGACAAAATGGTGCGATTGAATAAGTTCAAATTGGGTGTATATATTATAGGTCATCATCACACAACCTGTATATATTTTGGAGTGTGTAGGGTTTATAGATTTTTACAGGGCTATAAAAAGAATTCTTTAATATTACACCCTATAGACTCGAATTGTTAAAAAGTGTGGTAGCGTCTACATGGTGCATTTGATTGAGCTGAAATTAGGTACGCGCGGTCACAATCTCACATACTGTGTAGATATTATTGTGTGCAGGGCTTACGGTTTTTTACAGGGTTACAAAAAAGTGTTCTTATACATTGCAGCCGATACACTCAAATTAGTTTAAATTTCACAAACGTCTGAACACCATATCAGACTGAGTTGAATCAAATTTATATAAGTGCTTGGCTGAAAAAAAAAGTGTTCGGAAAGTCGAGTGGTGTTACTCCAGATTTTTAAAATAGTTTTAATAACTAATACATGTTAATGAGGAATATTCAGATGCAGTACACGTTAAAATACTAAAAAATATTCAGAATATTCTTGGTTATGCTAATTCAAGAAAGAATACACCAAATATTATTATGTCTTAAAAGTCTTTCCTAAAAATTCGATAAATCCAGTCTGATGTTTTCATTCAACCGGATTCCGCAAAAAATAAAATTTAACCAGTTTACGTTAGACAGAAAACAGAAACAGTACTATTCAAACACTTAAAATATAAATCAGCACCGAATACTTCTCCAAACGTAATTCGTTATTTGTTAGTGGATGACGTAGTTTTAATTAAAATCGGAAAATCGGGAATTTGCATTCCTTAAAATATGAGCCTCTTTTATTTCGAATATCTTATCTTTTCAGAATAAATTACATTGGAGCTTATTTTACAAATTTCAGTAAGAAAAAAGAAGAAGTAGTTATCAGTAGTGTTTTCATTTTCGATATGCTCTCAATAAATTACATTGCACATCTTGCTTGCTGTTGTTTTTTGAATTTATAGTGTACATTTCACAGCATATCAGATTTTAAAGCTACACTTTTGGAGTTACATCCAAACACGTATTTTACATGTTCTGTTGTTCTTGTTATTTCTGAGCGCCTCTATAAGCTTATTCAATCAAAGACTCTCTCTACAACTTTGACCTCTTTTTCCCGTAGCTATTACCGTTTTCGAGATAGAAACTCTGACTTTTCTGTTTACCACCTAGTGCCGAAGTAACTGATCACATCATGCAGCAAAAAATTACGTTCCTAGGCATTAAGTTTCCTACGTTTAAGACAGTAGCTTTTTCCATTTTCGTGTTAACCCTTTGAGTCGCAACCCTTTCCCAATGCTGAAAAAAGGGCAGCCGTTGCCATCGCTCGACTTAACTACCAGCAAGATGGCGAAATATCGAAACGTTAATTATATGCCACAGATCTAGAGACCCTTTTTTGACGACAGCTGGTTGTGCGGCACAGCCAGCTGCGTCAAAAAGTTTGGTGTTCCCATAGAGGGAAAACTGCGCTTTAAAGGGTTAACGTGAGGAAGAGGAAGAATTTATTTTATACCTTGCATATATATGTATTAATAACATGAATCATAACCTTTCTATTAAGGTGCAGGAAAAGCGGCTCTGAAATTTTTAGAAAGTAAGAAATTCTGGACATGAACAATTCTGTATTTTTAAAATTAGTTAATGCGATGTAAACTATATATAGACCAAAACATCTGCATAAGTGTAATAAGATTATGTGTAAAATTTCGACGCTAGCATTCAACATTTAATTAAATTACTGTTATAATACTAATAAACTAGAATTGTTTTATTATTATTATTACATAAAAGAGTAGCCAAAATATTCACTGTCGGCCATTAGATACAAGGAGAGACATAAGAGGAGAATCAAGTTTATTGTAAAATATTTTTAACATACTTAAAACAAACTGTTACATTACTCTTTTAATATAGGGTTTACAAAACGATATTGTAGTTCTTTTTTACTCTGCCTAGCATGTTTTTAAATTTATATACAGGATGGTCATAGTTAAAGTTACCCTATTCAGAACGTTATGCAGCGATATCTGATGATCAGAATGCTATCCAAAGTTGCAGGAAACCATGAGACTATGCGAGAGGGATTTGCGTAGAAAAAAATAGTTATAATTGGCAAAATGCAAATGTCATAATTGCTGTTATTCAAATTCCTCCACTGCGAGGTACAAAACATCCATTTCGCAATTTCTTCGATGTTTTCTTTATAGAGTGTTTATTTGTCTGTTTTGCTTGCCACTAAAACATTGTAAAACGCCATCTCGTGGGGACTTTTGGAACTATTTTTTTCTCAATCAAATCTCTCTCCCATGCTCTCACTGAGATTTCTTGCAAATTCGGTAGCATTCTGAAAAGTAGTTATCTCTCTACACTGGTTTGAATAAGGAAATTTTAATTAGAACATCTTGCATTTATAATCCAAATATGAAGCGTTGATCGGGTAGAACTAAGCATAAAAGGATATTTTTTAAGCAATGAAAAAGTATTTAACGAAATAGTGATAAAAAGGATTAAATTTGCGAAGCGAATTTTTCAAATATTGGTAAATGAATGTCTTTCGGGTCATCTTGAAAATTTATGTAATACAAGAAATGAAAATTTGTAAAGAAATATTAGTATTATCAGTAAATAAAAAACTAAATGAAATAATTGCCGATATGATTGATAATTGATAATTGCCGATTATTGACTAGACAAATACTCTATGCCTACATTCAAACCAATAAAACAAACTAAAACAACATATAAAACAAGAAAGATAAATCCTGCTAAACACCTCGTTTATAAAACATTTTCTAAGACAACAGTCTTTTTTCCCCGAAAAATTTGGCAAAGTATCGTCTCCAAACAAGGCGAGATTTCGGAGAAAGCTAAAATAATCGAATATCACTGTATGCCATAACCTGTAATATTGCGAGATCGTGGAAAAGAACTTTAAATGTTATTTACATCCTTTGAATGACGAATAATCTCTTATGAACGTTTATACATTTATTGTGTTGAGCTTGAAATGAATTAATATTTCTAAACAGCCATAGATCATAATGCATTTGAATTCTTTTGACCCATTCTGCAGAAGTAGCTATAAATGCTACGAACTTTCACGGAGAGCTTTGTTTTGTGATTCTTAATGACATACACAAATTTTGTTCCGTTTGAAATAGACGAATTACTCTTAAATATGCTTTAAACAATGACTCCGATGTAATATAATGTAATGGAATTCTTTGCAATGCCTCTTTAAATTAATTACTGCTACATGCACCATTTTAGGCAGGGTACATGGTACCATACATAGCAATAATATGTATAAATTTCGTAGTAATCGATGCATATTTACGGAAGTTAGAGCATGAATACAAAATACAAATCGAAATCATAAATAATTGGGGGGGGGGTTATTAAAAAGTATCAAAATGAAAATTTTAGAGAAATTCTGTCGGTGTATATATCCAGAAATTTTGTGAAAGTACAGTCTTTTGCCATAAATGAATTTCTTTATAAGTACATATAATGAAAATCTCATTCCAAACGTTACTTAGCTGCTGGATAGAATCTTTACAAGGAATTTGTCTGCGAATAGGAAAGTCTCAGTTAATATAATCTCAGTTACAATTTAAACTAAATACTTATTGAAAAAATACTGTGGATTGTAAAAATCTAATCTTTGCATCGGATAGTTCAGTTTTGACAATTTTTCCTGGTGCGTGTGTGGTAACAGATGGAGCATGTGCAGACACATGAAGGGTAACGCTACTGGGACACAGCACACATTGGAAGCAGTGGGTCATTCGTGACGCATACTGATCCACGCTCTCCACACACTGATTCACACACTAATCCACACAAATCTTGTAATATTACTTCTTTTTATTGCAATGGCAAGTACAAAATCATCACCGGAGTTGGAAAATTATATGACGGTTAAGCTAAAAAATGTGGATAATGCTACAGAAAATCTGTTAGAAAATATTTAGGAAGAGCCACAGCACTGATTTTCTATTTTTCGAACCACTAAAGTGGTAAGCATGAAAATTTACCGACGAGCTAGTGGTCTTATGGTAGTTTATGCGCAATAAGTATCTATAATCAGGGGAAAGTTTACTGCTGATCTTATACATGGGGTCCGGAAAGTCAGAGAGCAGGAGAAGAAAAAATTTAATGTCATGAGAATTTTGATGGACATAACAGTTTCAGTTTTCAACATCATAACACAAGACCAGTAATTTGACTTATGAAGGGGTAGAAGATGGATATATCTGCCAGTATACCATGGTTCTGGAATGATAATATTAATGCGAGACACGCGATCATGATGTTGATGACTGAACTCTGGAGGACTGAAGAATATTTCTGGAGGAGGAAGTGCTTCATTACCAAAGAACTTAGATAGCATAGTTAACAACACATTGCACAGATACCTCCGACAATCCTTCATCAAAAATTAACAGTGCGCAATATTGTGTACATCACAGTGACGTAGCCAGAAAATTTTCATGGGGGGGGGGTTACGACTACTGAAACTCTGCATACATGTGTGCATACATGTGTGTGATGAGGGAGTGAAGAATATACATTTTGTATGGAAAAAAAGACGTATTATTACATGGGGGGGGTTATGATCCTCCTAACCCCCCCCCCTTGGCTACCCCCTGGTGTACATACATGTACGTCTAACTACACTATAGACATTTGCAGCATCTCTTCTAATGATAACTGTTCTACTTGAAGTATTCCTTCAAATTTAAGACCCACGTTTGCTTTTATCGCATTATCGGATCCGGTGGGGAGGGGATGTGGAGAGATAGTAACCCCCCTTGAATGCCTTTAAACACATTACTAAGTCCTTGCTTAGCATTTTTGCTGTCATCATTAAAAAGACGCAACAGAGAAGATTATTCTTCTTCAACCTGGTGCTTCCTTGAATGGTTCTATGAATGCGCCGCCGGGGCCAGCGTTGCGCTTTTCTGAGGAGCCCTAATAATAAAGTTCGTCATATTTATTGTCCATACCTTAAAAGTTTTCTGCATACGAAACTGGTTTGGTTAGCAATAAAACTTGCAGATGATTCAACATACTGTTTGCAGTCTCTAAACTATCCCTTAACAGTATATTCTACTTGTGCAGATGAAGTTATTATGATGAATGTTTTATGTCGACATGACAAAAATTTAACGAATATGAAAGATTGCAAATTTTACAGAAGAAAAAATTTTTATCGCAAATACCATATTTTCCGAAACCATAACTCTTTTCTTTTACGTCACAACCAACATCCCAGAGCTCTTCCCTCGATATGCAACTTTTCTTTTCTTCTTCATTGTCCCAGTCAAATATCGATCTACTTGTTCCCTCTCCATCAACACCTAGCCAATATCGATTAATATTTTTCTTTCTTCTTTACGTCTACAACGATAGATAAGGTGATTGATTTTTCAGACAATTTGTTTAGTCAAGCATGCATTTATTTGTAGATTCAGAGCTTACCTTTGAAAATGTTTGAAAATGAGCAATACAAAATAATAACTTTCCCCTCAGTGATCATGTGTAAGGCTACATAAAAATATATAAAATATGTTATGTGTTCAGCCGTTAAAGTAGAAATATTAATTTGCGATTTGACCTTATAAAGAATATTTAGATTAGTAATTTGTAAAAAAAAAAAAATATGTTAATAAAAACACTGTCCTTTTTCCATTTGATTTCATTTGGTTTACAATAAAAATGAATCTAATTTTTTACAAAATTTGCGCTATACGTCTTGAATGTTCAAGATGATTCTTGATTATTCATAAACATTAAAGGTCGCCTTAACATATTGTTAAGCTTTTTACTAATTAGAAATTTATCTCGATATCATATTAAATTTTATTGACCGTGATCGAATACTAATAAAAAGCTCTTCTATGATGAGAAAAAAAATACTTCCATTGATATTTATTTCATGTATATGTCGAAGACTCATAAAAATGTTTTTATCTATTATTTTGTCTTTTATAACACCGTTTTAACCCAGCTTGCATTTTTAAAAAGCTTATTCATCAAAATTAATTAGAAAGAATGTGATGCAATTCACCTGAGACCAGGAGTAAAAAAGTTCGATTAGTTTTCGCCAATTAATTTCTTTTGCTGTTTTTGTCTCCAAGGTTACTAATGGAATTTTGTTGCGCGAAGAGCCAAAAAACGAATCTCTTTAAAGAATTTTGCAAATCAGTAGGGACCTTTTCGAAATAACTAAAAATGTCGGTCACTAAGCCAATTCAAATTCTTTAAAACAGAATAGGAAATTATTTTAAGCTTCTTCTCGTTTCATTTCTTGTAGTAAACAATTTGTAAGAATGTATATCTAAGCGTAACTTTTAGATAAAATCTTTCAACTAGACTTAGAAACAGTTTTCTTTTAGTAAATAGGAACATTGATCGAATACATGAAGTAAAAAGGAACTATGTTTAATTGGATAATGTTTCTTTGAAGCTATATCTAGAAGAGCGGAGGGTGTTATGGAATATCAGTCACATTTCTAAATATAACTTTACAGGTTTTTGAATAAAATACCCAAAATTATAGTGAGTACATACTATAATTAATTATTATGAAATGTCAATTGTAAAGGAAAACATTATTCATTTTGTTGTTGTAGAAAAAAAAATTAAGTTAAAAATGGGGGTTAATATGAAATAGTCGATTAATACGGAATCCGTGATTTAAATCGTTAAAAAACTAATTACACTTCATAAAACATAGTTATTATTAACTATAAAACCATATTTTAAAATTTATGTTCAAATCATTTCTGCCTCGTGTCTATTTACAAAAGTAGCAGACAATCTTCTTTCTCTGCTCTGGTGCAATCAAGATGAGCCTACAGAGCTGAAGCATTGAATGCTTATTGTTTTCCGGTTCTTTAGTTGATGACATGAAATTCATTGCAATATTAGATAGTATTCCATTATACCCGGCACGCTATCTAGGAAAATGAACTTCAAAACTGATGGGCAAAACACTGTCAGCTAAAAAACAACGACTGTATATACAACGAACTACAATTCTTTTAGTGTACACTAGCCGCCTCAGGCGACCATTTGGTTCGCCATCTTAATAAATCTTGTTCGGAGAGAATCCTGTTTCTCACCGGCTTCCATAGTCCTGAAATCTCTCAGATTCTGAATGGAATTTAAAATTAAGATGGTTACAAAAAGGGGCGGCAATAAGGTAAGTGGCGCCCCCTGCTAACGTAAAAAAGACGACCGCTTTCATGCTCTACTTAGTTTTTCAGTTCAAAATAACGCCCCTTCGAAGCCAGCGCCCGATGCGATGCTTACCTTTCTTATAGTATCGGGCCGCCCCTCGTTATAAAAATAAGATGGTTTAGTGATAAAAATCTATAAAAAGGTACAAATCATATTTCTCCTGTATTAATTCTGAAGAGATTCTAGATATACAGGCCCTTATCAAAAAATGGACAGGAAAAAAAAAAATGTAAGAAAATCCGAAACACTTTCAGATTTTAAATACGTACTTAAGAGTTATATATTAAAAGTGTATCATAATTCACGCGCCTTCCCTGTTTTATTTCCTTATTCCATTATGTTGGTAAGTGTATCATTATTCATGAGTGTGATTAAACAAAATTAAAATTGATGTTCCTAACATCCTTTTTCTGGATGTAATACAGTAGAAATAATATGGGGGAAAAGATGCGCAGAAAAATGCACAATTCGAATTGAATGAAAGTTTCAAAAACTTATTTTTTGTTTACATTTACAGTGTTGTGAGGTGAGTGCTACAACCACACAGGTCGGCTTTACCTCAAGTAGTCCGGATGTCAAGCAATCCCCGTAGCCCTTTAAGATTTACAACGGCAGGGAGCGGGAGAAGCCATCAGACCAGCAACTTCTTCCCGGCTTTATTTTTTGTTTGTTTATTTGTGTAACATGTATTTAGGATTTGAGTACTTGGCCTGAAGTCCACTTATAAACCCACATGAGAAGGGAAAAACTTATTCAGGTGTATTCTTCATCCAAGCGTACCAGACGATAAAATGATTTTATTTACTAAAAACTACGTATTCTATAAGTTTGCGGTATCTGTCGACTGCTCTGTAAAATAAAAACTCAGTTGTATTCTTTTTCTATGATAAAAGATAGTTTTTTTGTATATTATAGGAACAGTGTTTTTTTTTTTTTCGCGCGATACAAAGTAGCCTATATGTTAATCCAGGACTTTAACTGTCTTTATTCCAAATTTCATCTAAAACCGTCAAACCGTTTCAGCGTGAAAGAGTAATAAACATACATACAAACTTTGACATTTATAATATTAGTAGGATTATGCCTAACATCAATGTTCAACAGTCAAGCGTGCACTAGTAGGAAAAAATGTTTGAAAACTTATCCGCAAAAACTCTTGAAAATCACAAAACACACTTTGTTCTGTAGTGAGAGGTACAGCATCTATAAATGATCAACTCTGACTGTATTGTAACATGGGATTCTTTCTTGAGTAGTTCATGGTATTTCCACTTAACAACAGCCACTCACAGAGCCGGAAACTCGGTATTCCATATATATTCTCCGACTATTCCATAATACTCTCCTCTGCTCTAAAATATGCTTTTTACTATACATATTTTCAAGCGATTCATTTCATCATTAAAATATTGCAAATGTTTGAATCATTGCATAAGTTTGATGCAGCTTACACTGACAGGAGCCAAATAGATTCTGGTAAATACATACTAAAAAAAATTAAGGTATTTTACAGTATCTTCATTGATAATTTTGTGAATAGTTAAAAATCCCTTAAGATTTCAGTTTATTGTTCATCTTTTCATGCTCTATCTGTTGTAAATATGTTTAACTTATACAAGTAGGGGAGAGTGGGTTTCGTTCGGACACATGTGGTTATTTTATTTGCTGTTAATCTTTTCGGGACCTAAAAATTCACAATAAACGCCGCCAATGTATTTATCGGCGAATTAATTTCAGTAAAGAAATGTAAGGTAATTTAATTAAATATATTTAATAATTTTTAGTACCTAGAAGTAAAAATGTTAAAACCTTTTGTTAATGCAATTATTTACTACAATGAAAAAGAATGCTTTGATAAATCAACAAAAATTTTGTTGAATCGACAAAATTATCCTGTTGAAAAAGCACCAACTCAAGATTTAAAAAAAAAAAACGAAACAATCATCATATTTAGAAGAAAAATATCTAATTCGACCAACACTATAGTTTAGTCTTTTTCTTTTTTTTTAAGAAAATGCTGCTAAAATAAAACCATTGATATCTGAAACAAAAAGTATATAATCAAATCTCCTAGGAATTCCGCCTCTTCATTCAAAATAATTCAGAATCTGACTCGATGCATAAAAATTGGGCTTTTCACAAAATATTCTTGTTTCCCAGGAGTTGCAATAGACCTTTTACTTTCCTATTTAATGCTCTTTTTTTATTTTTCTTTCATTTTTCTAGCTTTACATTTTCTTTTTGTTCAATATCTAAATCTTGTAAATCGTAAAGCCTCGCTTCCGCCTTCCGCTCCGCTCAGAAATAATTAATGAGTTCACTGATAAATATAATCATATATTATTTAAACGGTTATATTAAATAATGCTTCAGCACTGCATTTCAGTGCAAATTGCATTCATTAGATGCAGAATAAGGGATAGAAATTCGATACTAGTATTATAAGCAAATTTCAAACTGTGTTTAAAGGTTAATAAGTTTCGTATAAATTGTATAAATTTTCTTAATTTCATTTTTAAAATATTGCTTAAAAGGATATATATTTCTTAATATAAAATATTATCACTTAAACAAAATGAGAAATAGCATACATTTTTATAACTCTAAGTTGCTCAAAAGTTCGTTGCAAAAAAATAAATTGATATTAAAATTAATCGTTGATGCGATATACTGTAAACATATTAATATAATAACTGAAATAGTTATTAAGTATGAAAAAAACTACAATAAAAAGAAAATAAAATAATCCAAATATTGACTGCCGACATATACAGTACATATGTAGAGATAGATAACTGGAGGTGATTATTGCACAATACTGTGAATGTTAATTGATGTCACTAATACCATGACAGCATTCTTTTGAACCAAATGCGTCATTCCATCATGAGTTCAAGCACGATATTAAGCCTAAAACAGAACTGAACTATATCACAAATGGATAGGCAGCTATTAAGTCCAGGTATATGAAATCTTTCAGAGATAACAGTATGTGTAAATGCTGTAAAACAGTAAATTGTGATGTGAATTTGTTAAACTTTGTCATAATTTTACTAAATTTGTAATACTTTTATATCAAATGTTAAATCTAATATATAAAATTCTCCTGTCCCAGTGTTAGTCACCCAACTCCTCCGACACCACTCGACCAATTTTAATGAAATTTTCTATGTATATTCGTTAGGTCATAGAATAGGTTTTTAACTATGTCTCATACCCCTAAGTCATAAGGGCGGTCCACCCCAAAATGTTTAGCCCCCGAGTGCTATTCATTTCAATCAGGATTTCTGTGTACACATTAGCGTGTCGAATCTCTTTTCAAATGTGTTTGCCAGATAATGTGGAGAGGGGGGGGACGTTAATAAAATGTTGAAAGACGCACAAGGTTTGCAATTTTTGATAATTGATCGCTAAATGTGGTGCCAAAACGCGACCATTTATTATAAATATATTTCGCGTATAGTTAGAAAACGCCTGGCGTATATTGTAAAAGAGTTTTATTAGGCGATTTTAATATAGATTTCTATTCCGAAGAAGTACTCTGTGGAACAAGAAAGGAAAACACGGTACACTCATGGATTATGATTCCCATTCCATGTCTTTGCGGCATAGTTGGAATATGCCTATAGGAAGAATATGCCTGGCGAAGATTGTAAAACAGTTTCAGTAGGCGATTGTAAGATAGATTTCGATTCGAAAGATGTGTTTTATGGTACAAGAAAGAGTTGATTTCTATTTTAACGTCCCCACTCTCGCCAACCTAAAAAATCCCCGTACTTTGGCGAGCTTTGCAGTCATGGGTCTCTGGGAGTTATGCACAAGTTTCAACGGTACTTACGTATTATCCCGGTTGTCCGGCAAGACAAGCAATTTTTCACCAAGATAAATGCCGCGCAAATGAAATTGTTGATGGTTTGGAATACGATTGTCAACGTATTTAAAATCTACGAAAAAGTAGTTTGGCGGAAGTGACCGCCGGGATAATACGTAAGTACCGTTTCAACGCACCCAAAAGAACTAGGTGATAACTAAAGTAAACAAACTAGCGATAAACGCGCCAGTTAAGAAATTTGAAGACATTTAATTATTAAAACTACATTAATTGGTAATCGAAAATAAATAAAAATGTAACGGCATGCTGTACTTACAGGTTGTTCCAAATCGCCATTTTAATTCTAAATTACGATTTCTACATAAATGCAAAAAATCGTCATGGTAACTGCATATGTTTAATCATCGCCTCCTTGGCGAGAGTCGAGGCGTTAAAGTAGGAAACACTATATAAAACGGTGAAGTATAGTTGTGATATACTTGGCGAAGATTGTAAAATAGTTTTAGCAGGCGATTTTAAGATAGATTTCGATTCCAAAGATGGGTTTTATAAAATAAGGAAGAAAAATACAGCACAGTCATGAAGATAACACTTTCCAACTTAATGGAATAAGGACGAGAAATAGGGACGACGCATAAATTATGATACGATTTTAATTTATAGCACTATAGTGCGTATTTAAAATCTGAAAGTGTTTCATATTTTCATCCTTTTTTTTCGGGGGAGGGGGGGGGGAGGGGGTAAAATTTTTTATGGAATGACTATCAATAAGTCTCAAGGCCAAACTATGTCTGTTTGGCATGCTCTCGAGTGGGCAAACCATACAGTGGGCATCCAGTTTGTTTAAGTTATCTAAAGATGGGATAACAAAAAATATTGTATACTCTATTGCGTTAAGGGATTGATATTATTTTTTAGTAAAATTATTGTAATTAGCGATATATATAAATTTAAAGAATAAATTACAATGAATTAAAAATATATGTTTGGTATTGTCTTATTTTTATATTCCAGCATCGTTCACAGCGCTCCATGCCTCTTCCACTCATATACCACATCCTCACAAAATTACAATAAGTTAGTCATTTCTTTCTACTAAAATAATCCTAAGAATAATTTATATGGCAAAACAACGTTTGCCGGGTCAGCTAGTACATTTATATAAAAATATTAAAAAATAAAGAAACCATGCATTTTAGTGGTATAATCACTTATAAGTCAGTTGAAAAAATTAAACTTATCTCTTCATAGAGAGAAGAAAGATCAATGTCAAGAAAATTCTTAAACTACTTTTGAAAAAAGGTTACTTTGTATATTTTTAGACAGTTTTTGTAGCCTTACACGGGACGTCAAAGCCATTAACTTTATATGAAAGAACATTCATCTTAAATTCAACTTCATCAGGAATAAGTAATATAGTTGGTCTGTTTCAAATACGATTTTTAATTACATAAAAACGTAGATATCAGGGGAAGATCATAAATATTATTTAGCAAAAGAGAAAATAAAATGAGATTAGAGTCGACTGAAAAATATTTAAGTTTACATATTATTCAAAGACACTATACTAAGAGTATGTTATTTTTATAAAGTACAGAGCTTTGAATTAATCTGGTAATTTTCAATATACAAAAAAAAAAATGAAAAAGTCTCAATCGTTTGTCAGAATTAGTACTAAGTTTAGAGTTTTGCGCTACAAGTGATGGTTTGATATTACTGTTACAATAACTACACAGTGGGTGTAAGTAGACTAACTAGCTAAAAAAGCGAATATAACTCTTCATTCAAAGCACTAAAATCTCACAAAGAATACAGAATTTAGTAACACGTGTTACATCGAATCATTCATTATGATCGCAATAACACTATTCTTATTGCTTTTTCAATTGCATAGCTCGGCTCTTTATATTCGAAGTTTGTCACTCTGAACTCACACTGAGAGACAGACTGATATTTATTGATTTACAAGCAGGTCGTGACGTCATATTTCTCAATCTTTCTCGTAGCTTCTTTCGTAATTGAGATACAGCCAAAATTCTAACTCGAAAAGAACTCTCTTTTGGTCGCTTAAGTCGTCAAAATTGTCACCAGAATGGGCGCCAAGTTTGTCGCCAAGGTCAAAGGATCACACGCGCATTTCACTTGCAAAAATGCCTGTACATCTCTCTTTCCAGCAAAACGCATTAGTGCGGGAAATCAGCATTACAATTTCGCAACATTACAAATAACTCGAGCAATTTTCGGTCAAGCACAAATGCGGAAGTAAAATTGATTTAAAAAGAATTTTTTTTTCCTAAACGAGAAATCATCCATTTTGACCAGAAGACTATTTTTTTTTTTTAGATAACAACACAGTTTTTGCAAGGGATATAATTGAGGGCATACATAACTGTCCATACGGATCATTATAATTTACATCAAAATTAACAGGCAATACCTGAATTTTTTGACAAGTTGAAACACCTATAACACAAGTTGTAATGGCCCGTTCTAACCTTTGCAAACTTTGGAATAGCCGGCGAAAAGCCGTGATCTAAATGTTGTTGAGAACTTACTCCGTGATTCAGCAAGACATGCTCACGATATCATCATATCACCAACCATCATCTTCCTTCTACGGAAGACCCGCGATCGACAACCAAAGGTGAATGAATCAAAATCAGTCCTGAACTGCGACAAAACGTAGCGTTTTCGGAAATCGTCAAAGTAATAGTGTATTCACGAGTTAGCGTTCTTTTGTTCTTAAGTATTGCATGGAATTATTGCGATTGGTCTTAATATTTTTACAAGGGTGTAGTTAGCATTCGCAAGTTCGTTTGATCATCGAGATAAAATAACCAAGGAAGTTTTTTCAGATAAAAGAAAGAGAAATGGATGCTTAAAACAGCTACCATCTTAATCCCAATCCAACGTTTCTGAATCAAAACTAATGAAGTTCTTGAGAAGTACCAGAAATAAATGGGCGTAATCAGGATGCTATAGATCAAACTTAAGGATAAGAAATGGTCATTTAAAAAGCGGTATATATCTACAATAATTTTTTGTTCGCGTGTAGTTCGGAACAATCATATAATTTTCAAACACAAATGAATATGAACTAATTATGACAGAAATTTTTCAGATGTCCCTTCACAAGCTGCATTATACACTGTAACAAGCGATAAACTTGTATCAGATTTGAAATTTTCAGAAAAATATCTTTAAAATGAAACACTTAGAAAAAGTGTATATCATTAAAAGGACAGTCTTTTGATGTATAAAATACAATTCATTTGTCCAACAAATCAGGAATAATCCAATAAATTTTGATCAGACTCACAGTTTACCAGTTTATTTATTTCTTTAAAAATTAATAAAGTAATATCAATGCTACGTAGAAACTACTTCAGAACCCTGTGTCATAGATGCATTTAACTTCTCTTAAACACAAAAGAGTTAAGGATGCATTCATATCTTGGGGTAGATCAGATGAAGCGGAAAACTTCCACTGGAAAGTGGAAACGCAGATAGAAAGATAGCTGTTTCGAGCACGTGTGTCAAAAAGTTCAAATGATTATTGAAGCAGAAATTTCAGCGTCCGGGAAAGTTTTCTTTTCTGTTCTGCAGGTCTGCCTTGCATGTAATATTGCAAGAGATCTGCGGAACAGAATTCACGAAAGCACTTCTCGTGTATGTCTAAAGAAGACATGCCTTTTTTTAATACATCTATATCGAAACGAGAGCCTGTTGAAGTATCGAGGGGGGCCTTTATTCTATGACATTTATGACGCCCCTTCTATACAAATTTAGTCTTTTTTTACTAATTTTTACGAAGATTAAATTGATGATATAGGGATTAGGAAGTTTTGTCTAAAAAAAAAAGTTGTTAGTACCACCATAGACCTTCTGGTGGATGAAGTCCTAAAAATTCTGATTGTTTTATTCAGTTTTACAAAATGTACTACAATCTTCAATGCATTTAAATAGGCATCAAAAAAGTACACATAAGGCTTAAGCTGCAAAATCAAGCTATAAATTTCCAGGGCATATTAATTCAAAGTTGATTTAAGAATTTGATAACGCAACCAGCAATTTTTTTTTTTTACAATAAGATTTAAGTTTATATAAGATTATAAGTTTGTAAGCACTAAAATAATTTGAAAGTTTTATTACATATGTATTTGCCGCGAGGCTCCTAAAATTGTCAGGGTACCTGCTAAGCCTAAGCCGAATGGGTAATCCTGCTTTTAAGAAGTGCTATAACCAAACCTACAACTCCCTTGCATTACATCCCTGATTCTATTGAAAACAATATATTTAACATAAAAATAATAAAGAAAAAGTTAATTCATTAAAAAATTGTATTTTTATGTTAATATACTAATTTTAAGGCAAAAAACTTCAAGATTCTTCCATATAGTGTTTCACAAGGGAGGGGGGATCTGTGTGTTAGAAGCTCGTAATTACAAACTATGAAAGAGGAATACTTCTCCTGTAACCAATATTTTTGGTGAGATTTAAGGATTTAAAAAAAAAATCGCAATAAAATTTTTACTTAAAAAAATGGTGTACATACGCTGGATTAATTTTTTTTATTTCTGGGTGAAATACTTTGTGTTAGCTTTTTTGCTATTTTGTGTTTCATAACTAACTAACTCTGCATTATTTAACTTTACTTTTATTTAAATAAATATGGGTACTATTTTAGTTCGTTGTACGCTGATTCCGGTTTCTATTTTAAGAAAACAAACCAGCTTGAAAAAAAAAAAAAATGGTACCTGCACATCAAATGAATCGAAAACGTAAATGAACAGAATGAATTTCCTGATTTTTCTGATAAGAAATCAAGCTCACTAACACAAAAAAGAAACTCATTTCGAAGGTTTCCATGAAACGTACAGAAGTGCGAGTTCCGGATGCTGCCGTCATCCTTTTCCGGAGAGCTGATTTTAGACTTGTGGTTTAGTGAGCTTTTTTTAATTTAGTTAATTACTTACTACATTCTTTACTTTTAATTATCAAACAACAAATCGTTATAATAACACCGTCATTTTTTAATAAAAACGAACCGAATTGATAAATCCGTAAAGAATTTTCAATAGATATGTAAATGATTGTAACGTTAGAGCATTCATATTCACCTGCCAATTACTCCGGAATATAATTAACCACTTTGTGTAAACAATATATTTTTTAAATATTTTTTCAAAATAGTAACCACCTTCCTACTTAAGCTAAATTTTATAACTGAAAATTCCTGTTAGAGAAATCTGGTTAATTATACGCCCAGGTAGTTGTCAGTTATGTAATTACAATGGATAAATTTGTATTTCGCTTGTTGGAAAAAAATTGTGATTTTACTTTCGTGTTTGCCAAAAGTTTTCTGATTTTACTTTTGCGTAGACCAAAGTTTTTTGAATCAAACAGTTTATATTAAATTATTGTTAAAATAAACAGTTCAAAATGCAGTTTTATTTAGACATGAGAAAGTATGTTCAAGTTTTCCTCCATTCCAAAGAAAATGTGTACTGATATAAAGCATACACCAGGGGCCTACTAATGTTAATGAAATAAAAAATCATTTGTTAAAAAACAAGAAAATTAATTAATCATCCCAAGTGTATCGATTATAAAACGCTTTCCAACACAATAGTGTTTTTCGTGTGTATATAGCTGAGTGAACATATGAAATATTTCAGAAACAAATCTTTAAAATATATTTTCTAAATATCTCTTTTATGTTTCAGAAATTTTTCTAATGGTATTATGCTCTTAAGAATTCTGTGTAAAAGTATTTAGGGCAGCATAGATTAGCAATTCGTAATAGCATATGATAAAACTTTCAAAAAATCCTGAATCATTTTCTGTAGTCTGAAGTAAATAGTTTATATTTTTAAGCTGCTAAAAACAATTTCACTTTTTTTCACATAGTTACTTTTACGATGAAACTATGACACATTGTAGTCTCGGAGCTAAGAACATCCCAAATGAATGATCAACGGAATAACCTGTTGAAAAGTGCGAGAATTTTCTACTCACAATTAACTGTTTTTGAATTTTTTAGAAAATTTTCTAAAAAAGCTTTTGTCATCATTATACAGAGTGTCCCCATAACACTGCCTTACTCTTATATTCTTTAAATATTGATTATAGGCATATGCAATAAATTACAAAGTAATTTAAAAGCAGGAACAGACTTTTCCAAAGATTAAATCTAAATAAATACAAAATTTAAATTTTTACAGAGCCCCCGAAAAAAAAATAGTAAAATGTGCCCCATAGTATTAATTAGATGATGTACCAAGTTTCAGCCTTTCATTATAAAAAGGCTCAAACATATGTTTAAAAATAGTTAGAAAGGGGCTATATAATAGCAAAAATAGCAAAAGTATTATATATTTATGCAATCTTTGTGTACAGCCCCTGAAACGTGATTTTTCGGAGTGATTTTTTTTTCTCCTGAGAGCCATTGAAAAATGTGTTGTATTATGGCAAGCTAAGAAAGGGCAATCTGCCAAGGATAGGCGTGCCTTGTTGGAGGACTTTTTATCGGGTTCTAAAGCGAATTCACGATGCGTCAAAATACATTGATTTTCATATCTCCGAGCCTTTTTGTGATGGAAAGCAGAAATTTTGTACATTATCTAATTAATGTATATATGGTAGCGCATTTTACCAAATGGAATTTTTTGGTAATTCTTTTCGGGGGAGGGGGAATATAAAAATTAAATTTTGCGTTTATTTTGATTTATTTTCCAGAAAATTTTAATCCATACATAATATTCTGAGCCTTTTATTACGTAGCTTTGTAATTTATTGTCTACGTCTATGGTCAATATTTAAGGAAAAAATATCTAGGACAGTGTTTTTGGGAGATCCTGTATATTCAAAAATTATTCGAAGCCACAAGAAAACATTTTTTAGAAAATTTTTGGTTCAGGACCTGATTTCTATTCCCGCATAGACATTTTTCTCATTATCCATAAAAATTTCATTTGACTAATTACGTCTTTGCAAGTGTGCTTACAAAGCTGAACAAACAATGCAACTAATCGCGTTTAAATCAATCGTGTATCATAAACCGTTTCCGCGCTTTGCAGTCAGAAGGAAGTGTAGTTATCTTTTACACAGCAATTTATTATAAGCACAATCTGTTTTTTTTTTCCTCTAATTTTCGAGTTGTGTCAAATAAATTTTTTGGGAACTACGCCACTGAAGTAACATTACTTCAATTTAATGAAAATGAACATGCGAACGGAATTTCTGTTTATTCTTCTTGTTTGTTTCTTGTATGCAAGGAAGGTGACTGGATATGTGTACAGAGGACGCATTTCGACAGAGAACGGTACATAATTTTTTTAAAAAAATATTTTACTCGTATTTTTAAGCATTCAGTTTTTATGCTGATATTTTTCCTTTTTTAAATCTTGTAAATGTCCTTTTATGTGTTTATGCGAAAATGTATGTCTACCGTATTGATAAATATGAATGTTTATATCAATCTTTTTATGCATTGACGCGTAAAATAAAAAGCTGATTTGTACCACATTGGCTTAATCAAGACATTCCTGTAATTTGTGTTCAGTTTGAATTCATAAATTGAATCATTATCGGAACATCTGAATTTAAGAATCTAATTTTAAAACTGAAACTGTCTATTAGCAAAGCAATTTTTTGTTGAAACTTTTTAACCTATATAACTCTTGTTATCCGCATGTACTTGTGAAGATAGGTTCATTTATTATGCTAAAATGTCGATTCGACTCCCCATTGCAAAATTTATCTTTTAGTTTTACGAAGTACGAGTTTAAGTTAGGATATTATTTAATATCGTATTTTAAGTTTAGGACCAAACTTGAATGATCACATTTAGAAGAAAATGTTCTTGTAAACAATTACTCAATTTTGGGACTATTAAAACATAATTTTTAACTACATTTAATGAATTTACGGCATGAACATGGCATGAATAAGATGTTGTCACTTACACAAAACGACATCTGTAAATACCTGTCAAATTTTTTACGGAATTTATTCTTAAAATCTGTCTGCTTTAGTAGAGAGTAAGTCTTGAAAGTATCATTATAATTTTATTATTGATTTTTTATTGCATTAACTCTCTTTTTTTATATTTAAGGGTACTGTGAAATAGAAAATTTTGGACAAATAAAAGTTGGAGAAACTGGCTTCAACGATGGAAGGTGTGAACAGGCTTTCTGCAAAGATGGAGAATTTATTGTCTATGGGTAATTGCATACAATATCTCCTTTGATTCTATTTAATTTCACAGATTTTATTGATATTTTATTGATATTTTTCAGATAGTAACGAAATATAACTTCCATGAAGTGAAGTGTAAGCGAAGTTGAATTAGAATCACATATGAATTTGGGTTTGCAAGCGTTGCTGCAACCACACCAGTTAAAATAATGTTTTTTATACAAGAGTTAAAGATCCTGTCAGACTTTACGGAGGTTTCATAAGAAGTTGGTTTGTTGTATTTAAACATCTTCAGTACTTTTTTGCAAACCGCAGTATGACAGTTGGGCAATGGTTTAACGTATTTAAAAGTATAATCGTGGAATTAGGCATGAAGACCGTGTTTGTAAGATTAACTTGCTATGTGATTACAAATCACATTAGTTTCTATTCATGGCATGTTGGAACACCTGTAGTTAGCTAAAAGTATCCATATCTTTAATTTTACTTCTTTATGTGACGACGATGGAAAAAATTAAGTGAGGTATAATTTTCATGCAATTATTTTTTTTATTTGGAAGATGATAAGCGCATCTTGGTTGTAAGCGACAAGTTCAATTTACAAAAACAGCTTAGGGGTTCATTCTTCTGTCATTCATACACGGTAGCAGAGTTAACATTTTTGGCCTTAATACCGTCCGATGCTTGATAGTAAGTACTGTTCAAAGATAAATAAATATAACAGAATAGAATATTTTGCTAATGATGTACTTGAATGCTCTGAAAAGACTATCTTTGCAAACTTCCCTCCAATCTTATCTAATGAATTACGTTTGCCAACAATCGTCTGTAATCGGTTATTCACATAAACACAAATTCGTTTGCACGAGGAGTGGTCAAATCGTGGCACATGCGCAGAACTTGGAGCATTGGATAATTTCATGTGGCGAAATGCATCCTTGGGCCTCTGACTGTTTCGAGACAGACTGAAGATTTAAAAAATAATTTTGTGCTGGAAATATTTTATTTCTCCTTATTTATGATACTAAAAAGAAAGATACGTGAAAAGAAAGCATTTATATGTTCCGAAATGCATTATCATAAAAAATCAAGCTATCTCCGGATCCCCTAATAAATATTCGAAAAATTAATTCTAAAATCCTCTTTCTCAGAAGAACAATTTTAATCTCATGTTCACAGATTATCACTTTTCCTCTCTTGAACTAAAGTTTACTCGTATTCATATTTTCCAACTTTATCCGTGAACGTAAGGAAGCAAAAAAGATGCTTGAGTTGTACAGTGCATCTGAACTTGTCTGAAAAAAAATTGTAGCATGACATGCAAAAGCATGGCCATCCCTGGTTTATACAATTCATTAAAATTTTGAAAGATACTGCTAAATAGCAGAAAACGCCCGCTTAACATACAATGGAGAGACATAAACATAACTTGAAACCTGTATATTCTTGCAAGGTTTTTAGATTATTTTCTCTATCACTTAAAATTACTATAATTTAACTACCGGCAATATTAATTGCCATTTATTATGTCTATCATTTATCACCATATTAAGAAAACAGTGGAAGTAATTCGTAA
This sequence comes from Cheiracanthium punctorium, assembly GCA_038373885.1. Classification (NCBI taxonomy): domain Eukaryota; kingdom Metazoa; phylum Arthropoda; class Arachnida; order Araneae; family Cheiracanthiidae; genus Cheiracanthium; species Cheiracanthium punctorium. Next base: position 460,831 of record JAWZYV010001322.1, on the reverse strand, counting down.
GTAAATTTTTTTTAATAATCACTAAATTACGAGATAATCGTTTTTATTTTCGATAATTTGAAGTTCATGCTTTTATTTTTTGGCATGAACTTTAACCCTTGCGTGGCTTTGGCATAACACACACTTAAACATGCTTTCATTTTTAAATTTCGAATATTTTTTTTGTCAGTTATAAACTAAATTATTACTAGCTTGAGACTGCAGCTTTCAAAATACGAATGAAAGATGTTGCACTACATTTTAGGACATCTGCAAGTTCTGAATGAACAGTATGTGGGCAGTTTCCTGAAAGTTTTCTGTTAAATACTACCCATCAAATTGGCGAGGACAGATTAACACGCTCACAGACCCTAAGCCTAGCTTTTTTAAGAGCCCCAAGAACGGCAGATGATTTTCAGAATTATTTGGAAACTGTCCTATAATCTACCACTTGTTTGAATATATTCCACTTGTTTGATATATTTTTCTTAAATTGATTGTCACACAGGCGTATTTTTTTATTATATTACGATAAGTTGACAAAAGGTTTTTATATTCAATATTTAATTTAATTATAACAGTTATAAACATGAAGTGATGTAAGAAAATAAAGTATTCTGAAATTAAGCGAGTATGTTTATCGAAGCAAGCAAACTCTTGAGATACATTAATATTGTAAGTATGTAAATGGGAAAATTAATATGAATAATTTAATAAATGAAATAATATTATATGTAATAAATTAAACCCTCATACGTTTCGTACTTTTGTATGGAAAATAGTTAACTTGTATTTTGACATATTCTTCTATGCTATATTTTACAGTTCTACATCATTTTTCGAGCCATTTTTAAAACAATTTTTGTCTTTTATTTATTTTCTCAATTTTATCTTCATTCATTTTTAATGAAAGATGTAAGCAGTGTAAACATTAAGCATTGTGTTTTCCCAATCAGCCCTTTCTGGTTCTAATTCCTTAAATACTTTAAAATATGACAAAAAACACTCAAAATGAAACTGGTGTTTGAAATATGAAATTATTAAAACATTTTAAAATAACATACATAACAAGTAACATCAATTTCAAAATGATAATTAACTCTTATGTGTGTTATTTTATAAAGCTTTAATTATTTCTACTTAATAATGTGTTTTTATTACAAAAAAATGATCACAAGTGAATTATGCTTCAGTGTGAAAATAATGGCAAAAAATAATCAGTCAGTATAAAATAAATGTGTATGTTCATTTAAATCTGTATGTGCATAAGTAGCACCGTAGTATAATAAAAGTGACTCAAAATTTAAGCAAGATTTGAATTAAATAGAAAGCACAGTTTTTTTTCAATTGCAATTTTTTTTACGGAAACGTAAAGTACGTAGGGTAGGGTTACACGTTAAAGAGCACATTAGACAAATGACTTCCACGTCTTTGCTTGTACATACGCACAATTTTGTCGAAATTGTCCAGGACCATTACGAATAAAAGAGGTTTAATTTCGTTCGTGCAGCGTTGAGCCCTCCGCACATCCTCCTTCAATGCACGGGTGGATGTAGGCTTGTTGACATAGACATTTGACTTCAAATAACCCCAAAGAAAGAAATCCAATGATGTGAGATTATCTTTTTCTCAGCATTCATCATCAAAATCATCATAAATCAAACTTTCATTGTTTTTGAAATGTTGTTCAACAATGAAAACACGTTCTTCTAACGTATAGTGGTGCATTTTTAATAGCCCTAAGCCGTCAGCTGTCAAACTGTCTTCCTTTTTCGCCCCCCCCACAACACTAAATTAATTAATTTTCTATTTAATTCAAATCTTACGTAAATTTTGGGTTACCCTTTTAGATATTCCGCTTAGAGGCTGTAAAAGTAATTACTTAAAAGTTTTCTAAAAAATATATGTTTTCAGTTTTCATGGCATCCTTAAGTGGCTATACATAACGGCTTTCGTGTTTGTAACTGAAACAAAAATTTGGGCATCATAGAGTCAACTATTCATTTCTACATACATAAATAAAATTGTGCTGGATAGTATTTATCGACCAGTGTGTTTGACAAGATTTACTTTTTTCCTCATTTTTCAGATGTGGGGCTCTCGGATATGATGCAAAAAACTGTGAATTAGTTCAGCAGGACGGAAATTATCCAAAGTGTTGTCCACGCGTGGAATGCGAGCCTGAAGTTCGAACAGTAAGTTCGTACTCAGAACAAGAAGATTAGACACCTTGACCCATGGATCTTATAAGCAAAAGACATTCTGGATAATCCTCTATTTTTGTATTAGAATAATTATGCTTTTGATAGGATATTAATGAATAAAAAGTTGTAAATGCATTAAACCTTTTTAAACGAACTTTTTTCAAAGTGAAAGCCATTCTTCGAAATATATTTTTTAATTTCCCGGTTTTACCAATTTTCGCACTCGAACGTATCACAAAAATGTTTCCTAGTCTATGGTTTTGGTTACTTTATCCAAAATATCCATTATTTAATAGCAGAAAATGCATCGGCTCTTTGCGACTTCATATAAAAAGACTTGTGTTACATCCATCCATCAAAAAAGAATTATAATAACGCAGTGACATGTGGATGATTTATTCCAGATAAAAAATGAATAAGTTACTAAAGCATACGGTTATGTCTTTCAACATTTATTCCTCTTAAAAATTGAATATCTTACGTCATCGAATATTACTTAGTTTTCTGGGAAATTAAAAAAAAAATGAAATTATAAAGATACCAGGAGTATAATCGCTTACGTTTCATCTTGTTTGAACAAATACAACTGAAGCAACCACTTGACGTCATTATGAAAATAAATGACTGAGAAAACAAGAGTTTCGAAAATCCACCCAAATGATGGAATATAATTTGATGTCGAAGACATATTATAATGATTGACCTTTTTGAAACACGTAAATTCAAGGAAAGATAAGAGGAAAATTTTATTGAAAGTTACTTATCAGAAATAATTAGCTAGTTTTTAAATTTGTTAATTACATTTCAAAATTTTACATTTTACATTTGCTCATGGATTCATCATTTAGCTCGCAGCATCACTGATTGAAATGATTTAAAAATAAAATAAAATACTAAACAATATATTAGGCGAATTTTTGAAATGCCTTGGTGGGTTGAATTATTTTTCACAACTGTTAAAATGAAACGTGAGACACTTTTACATGACATGAACAAAGGCATGACACATGAGAAACTTTTACTAAATGAAAAGTAAAAGTAACTTAACCTCATAGATTTTTAAAAAAAACTTTGTTTAATGGATGAAATAATTTCCTATCAGGATAGTAATAAAAGAACTTGTGGGCATATTTATGGAAGAAAGCGCTTTTGGGACGTTCCAAAGAGATTCGACACTATAAATATCGTTTATTTATTTTTCTAGAAGTTCAGTTGAAACTAATAAATAGTTGAGACCGGGTAACATTTTCCAAATTTCCTTAATTTAATTTCTGTATTTTTTTGTTTTTATCTGTTTTGAGTTAAACAGGATATCATTATATTTCTTATATCTGCAAGCAAGCACGATTATTTTTTAAAAAAGAAGCTATATTTTGGCAACAAGTGAATAAGTCTGTTCATCTTAAGTTGAAAAATGTGCGTCGTGTACGGGACAAGTTTTCCAGCCAACCGAAAACGTACAGGGGCAAATTTCCCTGCTGTATTTTAAAAGGTATAACACAAGTAACAAACCTTCATTATTCCTTGATATGTATTTATTTTACAAAGACATACTTTGTAAAAAAAGACAATTTTTTAACAAAAAGACATCACTTTCAGAATCACAGTGAATACAAACAAAAAATATTGCAATTCCTTTGGTGCAATCTTCATGCGCCCATTTCTTGCCTTCCGTGGACATGAACCACTTTCTTTTTTAAGCAACATACCATACCACTTTTCTTTTTTAGAATTTCATGTTTTAATGCACAAGGTCCAAACAACTTCCTAGCCGGGATTGGCTTTTATTTTTCTCTCTTTTGCAATTTCTTTTTTTAACATAAATTTACAGCTGATTTTTTAACGGAAGTATCAATTTGACTTCCCTTTCTTTTCTCTCCCACGTCAAATTTTCTTCTAGAGGTGGAAGTAAGTACGTTTTCCAACAGGACACTTCTTGAAATTTTGTGCACCGTATGCAGATGGAAAACCTGCTCCATCTGCCATATTGGAACTTTGACACTACCTCGACGAAAGCAGGTGTTATTTACAAAACGAACATATATTTACGTGAAGAAAGGAGCCCCTATTTTAGTATAAGCAATATCAAAACAGTTTAATACTAGTACTTTTATTTTAAGTTTAAATAAAGATTTGAAAGTTTACGCATTATGACGGAATGCAGAAAATAGCGTCTTCCGACAATTTGACAGAAGCTACTGAAATGAAACTTTTGTATATAATCTGTGATGTGTCGCTAATTTACTCCCTGGCGTCATCTAGCATTTTGTTTCAAAATTGAAGCGATTTTTAAAACGTGCCCCTGTGTAAAATGTGCCCGGTATCCTTTACTAAAACAAAAATAGCAGCTACATTTCGAATGATAAAAAAATCAAATTGAAAACCCTCTAAACAGAAAGTATGAAACAATGGTTAAAATGTGATGATAATGAAAATTACTGTAAAAATGAAGAGAAAGTTAATATAAATATTTTGCAATTATTCGTAGTTATATTTTTTGGTAAAATATCGAAATGTTTCTGTTATTCTACGCCAACATTAGCTTTGTTTATTCAAGGATATATACTTAGTATTTTACATGTACAAATATTTACTATAAAATAAGGAGGTAATGTTTTAGGATTGCTTCATTTAATCATGTTGATATTCTCGATTTCTTTGAGCAAAAACGTGTGATTAAATGTATTTATAAACCTTTCAAAATGTCTAGGTACGTATTATTATTTTTTTAAATGTGTGGTAGTTTAAACACATGTAAATCTTTTAACATTCTGTGTTTTCTTAAATGTATACTTTTATACCTGTTTCCATTTATTGTATAGTTCATGTGATAAATTAGTTAGTGGAATAACATAAACTTTCCTTCTTTTCCTGGCGAGAATAGATGCTAATCATAGCATGCAAATAAACACTTATATGCTTTAAATGTGGCATTCATATAATTGTACTTAAATGAACAGCTTTATTGTTCATTTAGAGATAATAAGTATTCCACAATTCCATACATCTCAGTTTTTAATTGTAAGATTTGATAAAGAAAAAGCAATTACTTACATTCATATAAAAGAAATTTTTCATGATACATTATTGTTAGCAAAAGAACCAATCATTTTCACAATAAGCCAAATATTTCTTGTGTACTTACCTAAAAAGAAGAGAGAGAATCATAATTTACTTTAAAAAAAGATCTATTATATATATGTGAGATTTATTCAACAAATTTATAAGATTGTATTATAAATATACTGTATAGGAGAATTAGAAGAAGACTATGGACTTATGGAAGGGTGTTTCGTCTTACGAATGAAATCTATCAAAATGATTTTTAATTGACCCTGATACCAATATCATTTATCTTTTAACGGTTTGAGTCATGTCTACATATGCATTAAAATTGCTTTTATTGTAAGTGCATATTATGAAATTCGTTACTAAAGGAAAAGGTATAAATAGTCTCTTTAAAGGAATAATTAGTGCTTGCTTTCTCAACATAAATTTTTAGTTCCAATACTGTCAGAATCTGTTCCCTTAGTAGTATCACTCTTTCATCAGCAAATCATCATGTTTCTTAATCAAAAGGAAGCCTCACCATGGCCGTGTGGATTAGACACTGACAATGGTACATGCTTGACGCGTGATGGTCCAGGGTCCTGGCGACAGCTATCAATCTAGCATTTTTGAATTCTGGTAGGTTTGAGATGAATCTGGTAGGTTGAATTCTGGTAGTCAGATGCCTTTCGTTTAGGTTTTCCATAACACAAAACGCAAACTCAAGCAAAGAGTTTCATGACAGTTATGCCAATTACCCGATCAGATTGTGTGATTTAGGTTTCTAAAACTTCTATTAAAAGTTTTCTATAAGTAAAGCCTTAGCGAGGACATTATAGATGAGAGTCTATAAAAGCAACCAAGTGAACTCTTTTTGCTCTGCCCGTCATTTTACTTAAATTTTATTAATTACATATATTTGGGGGGGGCGTAGAATCTAAAAGTAAATTTCCATGTTTTAATACTGTTATAATATTTAAAACCCAGCATGTGCATATATAAACCACATCTTATATACATGTATAAGAGAATGATTTTAAAATCATACATTTATTAAAACGTTCAATCATTCAGTTATTCTTACGTAGACTCTTAGTTCCTTTTTATTTATTTATTTATTTTTTCTAGCGAATAACTATAAACTAACATTCGTAATCGTGTGGATTAAATTACTTAGATATTATTTCCACGTATGAAATTTAATGCAAAGAGAACTAATGATGAGGAAATGTTATATATTTATGGTTATAAAATATAGGGGTATTTCTTGTTATTGTTGTTGTTAATGCAATCTCGGTAACCGTCAAGTGGTGCTAAATCCTCCATAGTGATGGGCGAAATGAAATAGTTTCCATTTTAGTTATTTATTGAGCTCAATAAGAGGAAGACTGACTTAGCTCGGGGTCCCCTAATTCGAAACAATTCCATACCAGTACAGTCGAAACAAGGTGTCACCTTCCCAAGGGCTGACCAAGGTGAGCATTGCTTCACTTTCGGTGTTATTATGGGAACCGAGCTTAAATTGTGAGGGCCACTGGGGTACGAAACCTTTCCTAATAGCCACTTTTAATTATAAGACCACCTCATCAGGATTAGACTGTGTTTACTTACACAGTAACCCCCCCCCTAAAAAAATGCTATTTTTAACAGCAACAAAGACCATTCTTCCAGAGTTTACAAAATGTTTAATTCCAATATTCATTCTCTTACTTTTCATCAGAAAACAGGAATTCTACAGAATCATGTTTAAAACTTTTATCTGTTGATGGTACTTAGAAGTACCATAAAAATAAAATTAAAAAAAAAACAGAATTTTATTGTTTCCAATAGACAACTTTTCGCTCACTTTCTAATCATATCGAGAAAGAGAGAAAAAATATGAGCAATAGTTTCTGACGTCGATTTTATGATTAAAGGATTAGATTTCTCAAAGCTGTGTCAGTCAAAGCATTAGTTCGCTTCTTCCATTTTGTTTGTGCTATACTCTTTTAAAAAATGCTCCTTAATTGTTTATGAAGCAGTCATAACACATATAGCTGGTGTTTGTTTATTTTTTCTCAATTTTCTTTTTAAAACATTATTCAGTATTAATCATTCATTGTGTAATTAAAACAAGAAAAAACATATAGTTTCAAGTTAATATTCTTGGCCATTCATAATGCGGCTTATAAAGGGTTAACAATAGGAGCACTATCACATAAAAACAATAATTATCATTATGAAAACTATTTATGTTAAGTTTTAGTAACAAACTACTCGCATTTCATCTGATATCAATTTCTTTAGAATAAGATACCATCCCTCTAATTAAAACATCTTTATGGATAGAATTCATAGCTTGAAATGGAAACACGATACGAATACCTTGGAAGTTTCAATAACGCTGTGCATCGAAGATTTTGATCTAACACAAATACGTAAGGATGACAGTATTTTGATCCGAAAGACAGTTTGTTACTTTAGATTAGAACTAGTATAAATTAATAGATCTTGTAACGTACCCTTCATCTTGATAAAAAGAGAGGAATGGTATACATTTTGATATGGTATCAAATAACACACATATTTGATAGAATTTATTGATTCAAGCATCATTTTTTGAAGTATATAATGTGAGCAAGTATAAGTTGAAAGATTTCCTGTATTGTTGCTTTCAAGTTCCCAATAGTTCTAGATGGCATGATAGTTCAAGATAAAACATTTTACAATTTTATAGGACCCTCATTAGCTCCGTTCTTCGCACGGGGATAATAGCTTACTTTATTGAAAACACACAAAAAAGAACTTTTATAAAACATTATTCCGACAAATCGCAAATTTTTTAAATGTTTAAATTGAGTCTCTAATAATTTTCGCATAATCGTAAGAACATAAAGTTTTAAAATACTCAACTTAAGAGAACAAAGCATCACTTTCCTAAGACGAAAACTTAATCTACCAGGATGAGATCGGAGAGTGATATAGTGCAAATAATCGAAAGCACTCCGAAATTGACTTTGGAGGTCTAGAACCTTTTGGAACATTCTACAACTTCCTGACAAATAACACAGCATTCTATACATTCTCAAATATTCTTCAAAATGTTTAAACTCGTTTTCCAGCTACTTCAATTGCAGCAATTTTCCATGGCAAAATTATCGAACATTCTATCATACCACATGACCCCATGGGGTTGTGTTAATTGGCTGCGAAGTTATAGTCGCACCTACAGGCACACCATGATTGCATTTTAATTATAAACTGATTTCCCATTAGAAGTCTATTAGTGCCATGTCTTTTGACCCACATGACTTTGAACCAAATCCCTGTAAATCCAAACCGAAATCTTCTTCATGGATGGTTCCCAATACCGTATTGGTGCTCACAAAAAAATAGACTTTCTTAAACACTGGCGTCCAAAATTAAGCCGCAACCCTGTTTTCCCCAATAATTCAAAACTGATAATAGTAATGTTTCTAAAATATGTTTTCTATATATTTTGAGGAATGAATATCACAAAGTTAGCTTCCGGTTTGGTTTACAGCGTTAGTTCTGTCGCACAGCGTTGAATTTCTCCATTTAAGCATCTGAGATTTTTGCCAGCGATTTTGTGAATATTGCGTCAAAACCCACAAGTTTGACTGTTTATAGTGAGAATGCGTTTTTGTAATTGTTCGCGTGAATCTGCGAAATCGAGGGTCATTGGTAGGCTTGAAATTGGACAGTCTCAAAAGAAAATGGCATAATAGTTCTAGATGTGATTGCAAGTGGTACCCAGGTTGTGGAATCAATTCCAAACAAATATTACCATCACTTGGAAGTGCATCAAAAGCTTCCCAACAATGACGACACCTGCAAAGTCTCGCTAATTGGCATTAAGTACACGACGACGTAGACAGACAACGCTTTCTAGTGACCTAGCTGCTGCGTCAGCAAACATAATTTCCAGGCTAACAGTTCACTGATCTCTTTCAGAGAGAAGGCCTTTTATGCTCGGTATCCAGTGATGTGTCTCCCTTTCAGTGAGCTCAAGGGTGGGGTACGATCGCCCCATCTCTCCTCCATGTCTCCAGCACGCTCAGAGGCCGTTATAATCCACAAGTACCGTTTTCTTTGTGTCTTCAGCGCTTATTCATTTTTAAAATGATGCACTTCTATTCTATATTAACATTTTTTAACGGTTACTTTTACTTTGAAACGCCTAAAAGTCACACAGTTTGCGCAGGATCTGTTTTCATATGCTTTTAAATATTAAATTAGTCAATTTGTTCTGCGAAAATCGCCTTTTCCACATGTATCATCGATAACGCTGGCATTTTGGGCAATTCAAGCATAATTACTGAAGTCTGATCACTTTCCGACTCACAAGCAAACAGAAGTTACGAATAGATTTTTAGTATATCGGAAAATACTATAAACGAATTTCCACTTCAAATTCAGGACTTTATCAATCCACTTTAATTATCAGGACGGAAATGTGACAGAAAAAAATCTACGATCTGACAAAATTCCGATCAATGAAAAATTTTATATGCAAAAATGTTTTTCAGAAGTTTATTAAGTTATCGAATACTTGCATTTTATTTTACCTTTACTGATATTATGTTTTGTCCGAAATTTTGTGTTTTTTTAAGGAATTTCACTACATTTGGAGCTTTCATATGCTTCTATCTAACACAAAAACACTTACAAAAGAAATATTGTCATGTCAAATTATTTGATGGCAGACTGAAAAACAAAATGTGATACCGCTCATAATACTCAAATCACACCTTTCATTGAGAAAATGCGAAATAAAATATCTTTTCGTTTGAGAATACTTTACGGGATGCTGTTGTATGTGAATAGTTAATACAAAATATTTTTACTAAAATTTACTAATTAAATAATTGTATCCATAATAAATATTATTCTAATTATAAAGAACGCTGCTTTAAATTTTATCTTTAATTTATCTTTTGCAAACACGGGAAAGATTTTTATCTAGGTATACTGGTGCATATTTCTAAGGCATTTTAAGAACTAAAATGAACTTAACACTATAACTTATTTTCTTTAACAATTAAGACTAATGATTTTCACATTTACTATAATTTAAGAAATGATGAAATTTTGTTTGAAGTATCAGTACAGAAAATATTAAGTAAAATGTGTGAGAATAACTTAACAAAGAATCAGTCATGTTCCAAAATCATTTTTCAAACATTTGATAGAGGGTTTTTATATTATTTTTTGTGCGACTTGTTTTGCTTTTAAAGTCACTAAAATATTTTAAAATGAAGCAAGTTCGAGTAACGGCCTCATTTTATCATGGGACTTTTATAAAAACAGGAATCACCATAGCAACCGCTTTTCGTATTGAAATAGAAGAACTATACTTTACGATCCCTATCGCGTCTATAACTTTGTATTTTCTTTTAAAGAAAATTTGAAAAGTGATACAAACTACTCTTTGGAGGAAATCCAAGCTTGATTGAAAAGGGAAGGCCGTTAGAACATAACTGAAACCAATAGATAAGGATTCATTCTATATAAAATGGCGATGACCAAAAAAACAAAAAAAACTAAACATCAAAAGCGAATAAAGCAATCGTTTAGATATAATATAATATGACTCTGTATTTTATTTTTCCATTTTACAATAGTTATGGTACAAACCTTACAAGTTTTCAGTACTCATCGGAAAAATTTAAATACAAACTCTCGTCAGTCAAAACATAGCTTGTATGCTTTTTTTCTTAGACAGCACATTAATGTTCTTAAGCGTTCACAAAGAGATTTAAATTAAGCTGACGGTAGTCGGAGGACTGTAACTCTGCTTTTATTGTCCGGATCAGAATGAAACTTCATATGTGGGTTATTTAGATCATGGGATATAGTTCAGAGAAAATAATTATAAAAAAAGTTTGAAATTTTGCCTACAGATGACGCTGTAATAGATTAAACACAAATACAAGAAAATCAAGTAATATCAGTTGCGCGATTGCGTGACCTATAAGCTTGTCGGTTAACAGTAAGTCGAAAGCCTACCACTTATAAATGGCGACATGCAACAAATTGAAAAAGGAACAGCGGATGTGGATTGCGCCGTTTCATTAATACACGTCCTTTATATATTTGATCTCTTGAAGCCCATCAGCAGCTAGAAGTTACACGGCTTCAAATCTGGTGATGTAGTTGGCCAGGAAAGATACACGAGATGGCACTTTTACCGAAAAAGTTGGCTAGAATAATAATATTTGCTGTGCATTTCAAGCTTATGAATCAAGTTTTTAACTATATTTGAATTTTGTTCCCTTTAAATCAGTTTTTTATATCAAATGCTTTTTTTTTATCATTTGAGTTGCTTCAGTTATTTCTTGTCCCTACACGCTCAATACGGGTGAATGATCACTTATTTTTGTCCGAATGATTACATATTTTAATTACAAAATTACTTTTCTTACTCATTTGCATACAGATTTAGCCAAAAGCGTCATCAGCTGCCAATACAGGAAACTATTGTTTTTTTTTTTTACATAAATGTCAATCTTTAAAGTCTAGATAACCCATATTTGGAGTTTCATTTGAATTCACGTAATAGAACCACAGCCGCAAACCTCCAAGTACCGTCAGTTTAATTTTATCCACCCTGCATAACTGTTCAATATTTAACAAAACTAATTCCAGTATGCAATTTATATTGCGTTCTTATATGCAGAATTTCTTAAGACATCGCTTACAAACTTTCCCGAAAAGTAGAGTGCACCCCAATTAAAATCTGCAAAATTCATTTTTTAAAATCACTTTTCAAGCATAAAGTAGTTTTCATTTTTAGATAGTAGTTTTGCTGCTAACTGAAAATGTTTTAAAATAAACCAAGTTAGACTAGCAGTCCTCACTACATCCAGAGACTTATTAAAGCTTGAATTATTAGAATTCATTTATCTTACTGAAATAGAAGTATATCAATGCTTTATTATCTGTGTCACATCTGTAATTGTAAACTTTAATTAAGGAGAAATCAGAAATTGAAATAAATTACAGTACAATGGTTGTATAATGTATTTCAAGGAACCGAATACCAAATTCGTAATACTGAAAAATTCTTAAAGTGGCATTTTATTTTCACTGAATTTATACGATTTTCTTTTGGTAGAATTATTATATTCTGAAATTTAAAGCACACAGTGAAAAGTGATGCTCGTCATAACGGAATTTTACTGTACAGGATTGTGAAAATTTAAGTTCGATTGGAAAAAGGAAGTTGTAAAAACATAGCTCAAACATTAAGCCAAAGATTCATTTTGCATAAAAAGGTATACCACAGATTTCAGGGATAGAGAAAAATAAATAAAATGCCGAAAAATGTGAAAAGTTTAATAAAATGTTATTTGAACAGTCAGAATATACAGTACCAGATTTTTTTTCACAGTAATATGTTTATAACGTAACATTTTATATTTTAATATTCAAATTATTGAAAGATCATAGGATACACTTTCTTGGAATCAATAAGATCCCATTCTGCTGTACAGATTTTCCCAAAGTACGTATAGACTTTAGTTGTGTAAACTAATACCCATCAATATAATAAAATTAGATAGTTTTGTTTTATAAATTTCTTATAAGCTTGACACATTAAATAAGATTATTTCTAGTTTGAGTGTGAAATCCTTGAGAATCACCATTTTGCTTCATATTAATTCCAGTGCACAATAAAATATCTTTCTGAACAGGAAAGCAAGAAAAAGTGCTTGAAGTGAAGAAGAAGCTCTCGGTGTCATTAGATTGAAAGAGAAAGAATTCAAAAAATGGACATGGCCATCTAAATAAGCGCTGCCACAAAAAAAAATTATTGGCAACTATTTAATGTCGTATGCGTAAATACAGTAAGAGTGTTAAAAGTATGAAAATGAAAATGAGATTTTCTACTGGTCGACACTCTTTGAGCGTATAATGTCGCATAAGAGCATGCGATGCTTAATAATGAGATGCTAATTACAAAACCAAGAATGGAAATAGCCCAACCGTGATATGATTTTAGAATTCCAATCACAAATTTTCATGTACAGTAGAATGCATTTGTAAGTTAACAAAGCTACTTTAATTACATTTCTGGAAGGGAACACACAATCAGGTTACATTTAGCTAATGAGATATTTTCTCAATGCTTTACGAAGCTATTCTTAGAGCATAATCCGCTAATACCAAGGAAAAGAAAATGCATAAGTTATGAATATTAGTTGCTCACAGAGGAACATTACTGTAGGTATACTGATTTGCAATTTAGTTGTAAGATTCGAATAAACAAATATCTTTTTGTTTTCATCATTTAGATCTTGGGTTTACATGTAGTACCCAAAATTATATCAAAACGCACATTGAAACAACGGAGATGTGTGTGCGTGGTGTGAACTGTGTAAGCTATTTCAAACATTCTGAATGAAACAAACATACAACAAAAAAAAAAATCTAAAACTTTCCAATGAATTTCGTGTATTCATACAAGCACATAACATACTTACTGGGTAGATTTGTTGCTTTTTTTAAAAATAAAAACAGGCTAAATTAAATCAACATCAAAATTTCTAATGTGTCACAATTTATACTTGAAGAAAATTTATACTTGAATATGAATTTCTACTAAATCTCACGACGTTGTTTTTATTTAAAAATTACTTTATGCAACATACACTTTTTAAGTGAATGTACATTACCTGAAATATTTAGAAACGCTAATGATTTGAACAAAATTAGTATTTTGTTTTAGCACAAAAAAAATCTTTTAAATTTTAGTATGTAATTTTGTATAACCTTCAATAATTGTGAATTAATTAAATTTCTCGAGGAAACCATAGACTAAAGATAAATTAGCCCAAGATATTAAATGAAAATTAATTTATTTCACTTAAGGCAGAGTAAATTACTATCATTTGGAGAGGTTTCACTTTATAACACATTTTTATAAAATTTTGTTCATGCTTTTCAAGTGCGAACATTTTTAACTTTGTGATTATGGAATATAAGAATAAAAATAAGTTCAACTATCTTAATATAATTACTTTTAATTAAAAGTTTCACAAAACATTTCTCTTGATAAATTAACAAAATTCAACAGTGGATTATGTATTATCAATTATTTAATCAGGAAATACTGAAAGGAAAGTTTCTAAAAATGCATGTTGTTGCTATATTAATTATTATTAATTAAGCAGCAACCTTCGGGATTTTTCGTAAAATGTTTTTTAAAAAGAATTTTCTAAAATAAAACAAAGGATAATGGTATAGAAAATTTGATAAGAAAACATATTACTTTACATGCAGTTTACATAGTTGAATCTTGGATGTTTCTCAACACATTATGTCATTTATTCAGTTTCTGGAGCAATTTTCTTGAGCAATAATTACCCTTCTGAAATCAATAAAATTTTGATCACTAGTTAGAACACCCTGGTGTATGAATTCTACAGTTTCCTTGTGTTTATACGGAATACAGTTTTAAGCAACATTCTAGTACATTTTGGCCTACTTCAATCGCTTCGGCAATCGATTCCCAGCTGCTTCGTGGACATCCCATTAGAAAAACAGTCTTAATATTCTACATCATTCTAGTACATTCTGGCTATCCCCGGCCACTTTGACAATCGATTTCCAGTTGCTTCACAGAGTTCTTTTCAGAAATCCACTGGTTCACCTTTTGATCCCCCACATTTCAACTACTGTACCACAGTAGAGATGATCCCAAGCCCAGTCACGAACCGGGCTCTTGCTCTGTAATTCACGATTATGTTCGGACTCGGGTGTGCTCGTGAGAAATTCCTCCTTTATTGAACATACTCCTTGTAAACAGATTTAAAAAATTGATTCATGGGAGAAATAAAGTAATTATTATTATTTGATAAACTTGAAAAAAAAAGAATTATAAATTGCATTAAAAGTTTGCTATTATAGTTGTCTTCAATTTGCACAAACGGCAAAATTTGTGGTATTCTATCAATGAAGCAATTGACTTTTATTCATCTATTACCTGAAATTTTGGGCTCCGACTTCAATAATAGCGCTTGAGCTCGGGCGTTGTCGAATTGGCAGTCCTCGAGCTCGAGCTTTAAAAAACGAGCCTGGATTCATCTCTATACCCTATAACCCTCACAGGGCTTAATTGGGTGGTTGCTGTGTTTTCGTGGCAAGCACAGAAAACCGTACTATATTCATACACGGATCATCATAATTAAAGGATAATGTACAGAAGTAAAAAGCAGTTGATACTTAACAAAAAGTTATAATAGAAATTTGGGCAAAAGTATTAACATAACTTGCAATGTTTGGCAGTTGATTATTCTCAAAATTGAAAAAATTAAAATCAAATTTATGAAAACTAGAAAATGATGGAAAATTCAACTTACTTCTCGTGGAATTGTTTTTTATATGGTATATGGTCACCTACGACAAATATGCATACCTCACTTCTTGATTTCATTGACTGTACCAAACTGTCGATCAAGTCTTGTGGAACTAAATGCCAATCTAAAAGTGTACTTTTCAGTTCCTGCACGTTGCCCTCCCCAAACCATTAAACAGCGGTCGCGTAAATATAATTTTCACAGACAAGGGAAGAAATGTTTCTTGTTCCTTTCTCTCTCCAAAATATACATAGAATCAATGGTCCGACTATGTCTGGACTTGTCAGAAAAGAGTATTCGGGCCCAGTCTCCTTGCCTTCTTAGAACATGGCACCAGTTTAAACGGGCCCCTTTGCAAGCTGCATTAAGTGTGACACAATTCATTGGTTTTTGATTTTCTCCCATGCAGACCAACATAGCTGAGCGTTCGTGCAGCAGTAGAATGCTAATTTGAGTTCCTGTCGGAACCTGGAGGTATAAAATCAAAACTCCTTCAGTCGCTTTGCAGTTTCTAAAAGCTGACAAGAAAATGATTTTCGAATGCAGTTGTTGCTCTTGGTTGCGTATGACCAGGAAGTCTGTTAACTGTTACAATTTACCAACATGCGATTATTGCACATCACATTATCAATCACCGAAGTTGTACATTTCCGGAGCTAATTTATGCGCGAAAATTCATTTTTCTGCTCGATTGCATTTAAAACATAAATAAATGCAGCTTTAGTCACTGGTTGCAACATTAACATATTTTTCTCATTATCCTTTAATTTTGATGACCAATGTATGTATTAATCTACCATTAGATATCCAATCTACCATTAGAATAGTTCATTGGTGCTATTGTTTCTATACCTTTTGATGCCCCCTCCCCGTATATTCAAACCCAATCTGTATTGGTATAACCGAAACTTTTTTTATGGATGGAGAGTAGAGATCTAACATATCATATAATTCCCACTGGGTTACGATGGATCGTTTCGAAGTTTTAGTGGCATACCGTACTAATAATTTTGCTCGGTTTTGGCCGGTGCTGTCACCGGCCACGTAGCCGGCCGATGACAGCCCGAGCAAAATTGATAGTAGGGTACACAGAAAACTGCACTTTTTTTTATTAAACACAATGGTATTTGATAGTTTTTTAAAAGCTTTTTGAAAAGATTCTTCTAAAATAAAACTAGGGGTGATTCAACGGCAGGCAGAAGTCAGGCATTTCAGAGAACAGCTACATTACTTGCTTATTCCCTTAGATAAATGAAGCATTATTTTTGCAGAATGAGAGATAAGAATTCGCACTTGAGGCTAACACATTACAAAACAATAGAATAATGCTAAGTCTGTGAGGAAAATGTCTTCAGTGACAATTGCTAAACGGTATGACTGATCAGTACCATCTAGCTTCAGTACTATCTATGCCATGGCCAGTAACACTCTGCCAAATTTGACCAAGACCCAAAGCGCTCTTGTAGTAGCTAGCTAGCAAATGTTGCAAAATCATTATCACTGAGCTCCGCTAGTTTCAGCAATAAAAAATGGCATAGAAATATTTATAAAAAATATATTCTTTCTTATACAGTTTCAATAGTTGAATCTTGCGTATTATTTTGCAAAACATTATGCTATTTATTCTTAGTCGAAAAAGAAAGCATTCTTCATATGTGCTGCATTTTTGCAATAGAATGCCCTTAAACGTAAGTTGAGATTAGAGTAATAACAAACAATATGAAAGATTTCCACATATCTTCTTTCATAGTGATGAAATGTTATTTCTTTGTTCTCTTTACAAGACATAAAATGAAGACATCTTACTAGCGCATTATAACTCAATAAGAATTTCGAAATTTAATCATTTCTAATTAATATTTGAATCTATTGAACGATTGTTACATAGCTATTAAATACACCGATTTCATTTTTATTAATAATACTCTGTGCGAAAGTAGATGCAAGATGCAAAAATTATCTATAATCTCATTCACCACCAATATATAGAATAACAAAATAACCCAAATTTCTATTATCTAATTTACATATCCAGCAGTTAGGAAGTCTGGAGAGTAAAAATATATTATTGCTATAAATTGACCGGATTTCATAATTTATAAATCGTCAAGTTTTTGCAGTTGTAATTTAAGATTAACCTCAAGGTTTAAAGTACCTAGAATATTTGAATATTTGAATATTCCTTTTATTGGACATACATTTTTTGTTCGTTTCTGTTACGATTTTATGTTTTTGTGTATGTACTACGCATATTTATTTATTATATTTATTACTAGCTGACCCGGCAAACGTTGTTTTGCCATATAAATTATTCCTAGGATTATTTTAGTAGAAAGAAATGACTAACTTATTGTAAGTTTGTGAGGATGTGGTATATGAGTGGAAGAGGCATGGAGCGCTGTGAACGATGCTGGAATATAAAAATAACACAATACCAAATATTTATATTTTTAATTCATTATAATTTATTCTTTAAATTTATGTATATCGCTAATTACAATAATTTTAATAAAAAATAATATCAATCCCTTAACGCAATAGAGTGTACAATATTTTTTGTTATCCCATCTTTAGATAACACAAACAAACTGGATACCCACTGTATGGTTTGCCCACTCGAGAGCATGCCACGTATAACTGTCCGTGTGAAAAACATGGTGTGCTCAAATCTAATCCACAAACAGACATAGTTTGGCATTGAGACTTATTGATAGTCATTCCATAAAAAATTTTGCCCCCCCCCCCAAAAAAAAGGATGAAAATCTGAAACACTTTCAGATTTTAAATACGCACTATAGTGCTATATATTAAAATCGTATCATAATTTATGCGTCGTCCCTATTTTTCGTCCTTATTCCATTAAGTTGGAAAGTGTTATCATTATTCATGACTGTGCTGTATTTTTCTTTCTTATTTCATAAAACCCATCTCGAACATGGAATCGAAATCTATCGTAAAATCGACTACTAAAACTATTTTACAATCTTCGCCAAGTATATCACAACTATACTTCACCGTTTTATATATTGTTTCCTACTTAAACGCCTCGACTCTCGACAAGGAGGCGATGATTAAACAGATGCAGTTACCATGACGATTTTTTGCATTTATGTAGAAATCATAATTTAGAATTAAAATGGCGATTAGGAACAACATGTAAGTGCAGCATGCCGTTACATTTTTATTTATTTTGGATTACCAATTAATGTAGTTTTAATAATTAAGTGTCTTCAACTTCCTTAACTGGCGCATTTATCACTAGTTTGTTTACTTTAGTTATCACCTAGTTCTTTTGGGCGCGTTGAAACGGTACTTACGTATTAACTCGGCAGTCACTTCCGCCAAACTACTTTTTCGTAGATTTTAAATACGTTGCCAATCGTATTACAAACCATCAACAATTTCATGTGCCCGGCATTTATCTTGGTGAAAAAATTGCTTGTCTTGGCGGACCGCCTGGAAAATACGTATGTACCGTTGAAACTTGTGCATAACTCCCAGAGACCCATGAGTGCAAAGCTCACCAACACGGGGATTTTTTAGGTTGGCGAGAGTGGGGGCGTTAAAATAGGAATCAACTCTTTCTTGAACCATAAAACACATCTTTGGAATCGAAATCTATCTTAAAATCGCCACCTGAAACTGTTTAGAATTTCCTCCAGGCATATTTTTCCTGTAGGCATATTCCAACTATACCGCAAAGACATTTTAAATACTGTTTGGAATGGGCATCATAATCCATGAGTGTACCGTGTTTTCCTTTCTTGTTCCACAGAGCACTTCTTCGGAATAGAAATCTATATTAAAATCGCCTAATAAAACTCTTTTACAATATACGCCAGGCGTTTTCTAACAATACGCGAAATATATTTATAATAAATTGTCGCGTTTTGCACCACATTTAGCGATCAATTATCAAAAATTGCAAACCTTGTGCGACTTTCAACATTTTATTAACGTCCCCCCCCCTCTCCACATTATCTGGCAAACACATTTGAAAAGTGATTCGACACGCTAATGTCTACACAGAAATCCTGATTGAAATTAATAGCACTCTGGGGCTAAACATTTTGGGGTGGACCTCCCTTATGACCTGGCATAGTCTGTCATGGGGTATGAGACATAGTTAAAAACCTATTCTCAGACCTAACGAATATACATAGAAAATTTCATTAAAATTGGTCGAGTGGTTTCGGAGGAGTTAGGTGACTAACACTGTGACAGGATAATTTTATATATTAGATTTACTGAATGTGTTTTTGTGTTTATAGGCAAATAGATATACTTATGTTGAAAGTCTAATAGCAAAAAATCTTAGGATGTTTTATCCCGTTTAAGAAATCACTTTTCTTATATACTTGTTCAGTATGATTCCTTAAATGAAGAATATGTTAAAAGAACCCTTGTAACTAAGGCTTAAAAAATAAAATTTAACGTCTTATATTAAGTATATTGTTTACATTTAGAATACTGTTTTCAAAAAATTTAAATGTTTATGTTAAGTAATTTGTTTTTATAATATCGTTATATTTATAAGACTTTTTCGTACTCCTTGCAAATAACTTTATTCTTATAATGCTTCTAGTGTAAATAATAAGTATGCGCACTAACTTTACCATTAGAATTACATCTGCAAATACATTCGAAATAAAGATTCTTATTCCTATTACCATTATTTAACAGACGACAGACATTATTAAAAATGAATGAAAAAAAAAATAGGATATATATTGAAATAATGCTGCAAACATTTCCTTTGATCCAAAACAGAACTAGAATTAAACATTATAGCAATCGATACAATTCCTCCATACATAAATCCCAGCACAAAAGCAATAAAACTTCCTTTCATCAGGGCCTTTGACAGTAAATCACCTGCAGGCCCAGATTAAAATGTCTTTCGCAGCTCTCGGATCTCCACGAGGGTCTTTCATATGCGTCAGAATTAAGCCCCCCAAACACGAAGTTGCGAAATTTAATATCGGGGGCACGCAGTGTTGCAATGATTCAATGCGGAGGTTTCCTTTTTCCGCCAGCAGAATAATGGTTTCATCAACTAGCCATGATCTTGCTTTCATAAATGATGAAGCTAATAAAGATGGAAATCGTAGGTGGCGGTCGTGTTCTTGTGAAAGGGGCTTGGAAGTGATGGCCATTATCATTATGTCCTTTAGATGCAGTTACTGCAGTACGGCATGATGGAAGATTTAACCACATTTTACCACAATTTATTTTATTTTTTCTTGTTATTTTAATTTTCGACTCTTTTTTTTTATTTTTTTTTTTCTTCGAATGGACACTTGCAAACTGCTGCTCTGTTTGCATTTGAAAATATGGAGTTAGTGCAGTGATGAGGTCTGTAGAATTTTCTGTTCTTATAAGTTATCTTTTTGTTTCGTCATTCATTTCATATAGTATAAGTCAGGAGGACCAGGAGAGAAGCTTTTTTTTAATACTTTATTAATAGCCACATCGTATTTACAAGTTATTTAATAGAAAAAATAATTTTTAATTTAACGAAAATGTTAATAAAAGTCTGAAGTGTTGTGCAACACACTCATAAAACTGTAATTAAAAGAAGGAATTTTGAAAAAAAGTGTTTTAAAATTATTGATAATAATGAAGCACAATAAGATACATGAGATATACCCATGATTAATTACATTTATGTTTTTCAAGTATTACAGATATATTTTTAAAGTGTGTATTATGGAGTGAAAATAAAATTATTAAAACTTTGAATTTCTTTAAATATATCGCAGTAGTAAAAATTAACCAACAAACATTTTTTAAATTGAAATTGAAATAGACAAGCAGTTAATAAGCAACTAAAATAAACCAGCAATTTATTTTCTAATGGACTTTTAGTCTCATAATGGACGGGATTATCATTTATTAAAAACGTTCATTGAACTTCACGGTTGTATTATTTTGTGACGCCTTTTTCCTATCCTTGTAATTGTTATTTTTCAGATTCCGGTCAAGTCAATTTAAGTGATGGACTCGTGGGGACAGTACAATATCATAAAAAATACATTAGATTATAAGCCTAATTTTAAATTAATTAAAAATATTTATTCAGCTTCATTCTTCTGTCGATTTATGACGCACTTTTCAAATATTGGTATTAATTTTTGCCTGCTTCTAAACAGGTTAAATTTTTGAAATTCAGAATAGTAGTGATTTTCCGTAACAATACACAATATGATGGAAAAAATAAAATCTATACGTAAACCTAATAAACTAATAATGTTTTAGCTTAATATATCCCACTCGTTATGAATACTAAGCTTGTCTTGGTCTTTTGTGAGGATAGGAGAGTGATGGAGATTTGTTACGCTTTATTCCATGTATAGAGTACTTCTTCTTATTTTCGATTGCACATTAGGGATCTAAAAATTCCGCTCTTTTATTTCGGACTTCTTCAACTTTGAACTTACGGGAATTACGATGAAATCCGCATTGAATTCGTGAAAGAGTTATATCTGCCCACCTTAAATGTAAATAAATTTATATATTTCAAACTGTCTGGCCTCATACTACTGTCTAAACAGCAGCAATAAAATTTCATGCTATTAAATTATTTAAATATTGTTAAATCAACCAGATATGGTGACTGATTCCCTAAAATGAATCATCGTATCATTTTGCAACTCTATGTTATAACTTTGACTATGGTCTCGGGGATCTATTCTCCCCCAGTTGCCAAAAGCAGTCGGTGGTTAGGTTACAGCTTTTCTTAGCCACTTTTTGAACTGATTCTTACCGCGTTTAACCAACCACGAGAATATATACATACATACATACATACATATAATGGCTGTTGAATAAAGGTGTATCAACGGAGAGGCTTTCCGTAGCGGATAAATCAACCCTTCTCCCCTCATGACGTCACATTTCGAAAGAGCATATCTGTGCTGTCCACGGAACTTAGGAATTGTTCCGATGTCGGAATTGCTACTGTTCTTTTCTGACAGGGTAAATGCCGGCGAAATGCTCTTTCCGACTAGAAGCTGGAAGAGTTTTTTATCGTATTTTACGGAGTGTTAAGCGCTCCCAGAAAGGCCCTCACTCCTTGACAAGCTTGATTTTTCCCTCCCTGTCAAAAAATGCACCCTTTCCTTGATCGATGTCCCCCAACCCCTCGGAAATTCTGAAGAAGAAGCCCAATGAGACGTTTGAGAAATTGTAGGAAAAGCAGGAGTATGAAGCAGTGTATTGTGATTGGTTGATCGGTCCCGATTCCGATAGTGTCGTAAAAGGTATAAAAATTCTCACTTTTCTTACACGTCACCATTCGTAGTTGCGCCGAATTGAGGATCGCAGTATTTATTCGTAGAATTTGACTATCCATAAGTGAGAACCATTCGTCACTGATACTCTTCGATCCCCCAGGCTCGACACCCGGCATGTGTTTGGTTGTTAGTTAATTCCTTCATTGGGAAGGGGGGGAACGTTGGCCACCTACTAGGCACTCCCATACTACAGTGACCAGAAAGTCGGGCCTTTTTAAGATTAGTGTGAAGCATTCATGCGTTTAGAAATACTTATATGAAACGTCCAGTGATTTTTTGGAACAAAAAATGATCTCACTTTTGTTACTATCATTGATGCCATACGTGACAAGGTAATTACACAATTATGATAAATAAATACTTGTTTTTAACAACACTGTATGATTAAAATTTAATTATTAAATATTTAAATTAGTATTTTTGTATTATTAGCTCATGTATGCACGTCATATTCATAAACCTACAGGAACATTTCAAAACACTAACAAGCATTCCAAATTTGCTAATAGTTGATTAATATTCTGACAAAATGTATATGTGAAAAGGAACTGGGAGAATCTGATATAACTTTAAATAATGCCTTTTGTGGCAAAATAATGAAATCAAGATAGTAAATGCAGCTATCTTGTAATTGGTATATAATTAGTATATATGTATGTATGTATGTACGTATATATATATATATATATATATATATAAAATATATGTAAAGGAACGTGGTAGGAGCTAGCTGCGTATGATCAACAGAGCAGGTTGCAACAGAGTAGGCAACAGATTTGAGCAGGAGGCGAGGGCGTTGAGGCGCGCAGACTTTTTATCGCAGCCGACTTTATGTAGCATTCGGGCGCTACGGGAAAGTTGTGTAGTCGTGAACCAGAGGGGTAAGGCGAGGGAGAGGCATGGCTGTTGAGGTCTCCTGGCTGGCTCGGGACTCTGGCTTCGAACCGACCCCGGCCGCCCACTGCTTGTAGTCGTAGTCCGGGCAAGTGTGGAAGAAATAAATCGAACTCCAACTGCGATTACATAATTTTATTTGATGATTCCATACATCTTTGTTAGGCAGTTGCAGTCACGCAAAAATCTGCTCCTGATCTGTTGTAGGTCCTTGTAAAAGCTTTGGACGTCATGTCACATGAGCTCGAATGCGTTGCAACCATTGGCCAAAAGCTAAAACTGGGCAGCAGTTTTCCCAGGGTTTGTTATGACTTTTAAGACGCCTATGTGGCTGGCTGCCGGGACCGTCTACAAAGTTATAAAAGAATTGCAAGGGACCGTGTATTAATTGCAGTTTTTGAACGCGGATTTCTTTGTTCTAACTGAATTAAACTGCGTAGTTCCAGAAATATGGGGTTTTCATAGGCTTTTGACTTGTAATGTTACACACACATATATATATATATATAGATAGATATAGATAGATAGATAGATAGATAGATATGTACTCAATTGGAAACGAGATTTTTTATCGTATTTATTTATTAATGAGTCTCATATTGTATTGCTTGGAGAACACATGCACATAAGTAAGCAGACATGTATACATTCAAACTCTCTTTTCCAAAATGCTGAGGAAACTTAGGGATTAAATTTTTTAGAGGATTATTTATATTTAAAAATCATTATGTGCATATATAAAACTATTTTAAGTGAATGCATTACTTAGAAACTGGCCTTTGAAAATGCCAAGAAAGTTGAATTATGGTAACGTTTCTATTTTAAAAATACTTTATACGTGAAACTATTATTTCTGAATGTATTATCTTGAAAATTAAGTCTTCAAACTATACCGTTGAAATTTTATAAGATATAGGTAAGTAAAATAAAATGTTACTTCTAAAATCTGTAGCAGAGTTAGTATGTTTTCTTAGATTAGAAAAAAAACAAAATAAATAACTCTTATCTATATGAGTTTTACTTATTTATTTTTCATTACCTTCAGCAAATTATGAATTATTGAAATTTCACTAGAAAACTACACACAAAAGATAATTCAGCTAATTCAGTTAAAAGAAAGTACAATATTTTATTTAGTTGAAAATGAATTATTGTTATGGAAACACCTTTTACTTTTAAAAACGAACTTTTAATAAAAAATTATTAACGTTTTCAGTTTTGTAATAATAGTGTAAAATAATAAAATTATAATCAAAAAACTAAATTACAATGTTTTCAATTCAGACTCAAATTTTCCCTCTCTTCATAAATAAACATTCTATAGCATTAAATTATTTATAACCTATTATTAAATCAACGAAATTTGAAATAATTTTTTCTAGAAATGCCTAATAATTTTATTTAAATTCTTATCGAATAAGCAACTGTCTACAAGGGCGTAATTGAAGTAATAGTTTCGTAAATTTGTTAAAAATATGATTTTTCTTTCACTCACATTATCAATAACTGGATTCAACATTTGTTTCATCACATTACGTAATTCATTTCTGTTTCTTTTGCAATTTTCTTGAATAATAATTTCATTATGATATTTTAAAATGTTCAATAACTTATTAGTATAGTATTGTGAATGTTTTTGTCCATTCACGCTTCTAATGAACAAATATCCATTTATTTCAATTTATAAGGTAAAAAAATGGTCTAGTAAAATTAGTTATGGATAATAAATTTCGGAGTATGCAAATGTTGAGTTTGACATCAAATGCTTTAACGGGAGAGAATGAAATTTGGCTTTCAACTTAATGAAAAACAAAGCGAAAAAATAAATTATTTGAATTCAACAAGTGCATTTGTTCAATGAGTGCGATGTCTCAGCGAAGTCATTTAATGGATTCAGAAGATTGGAGAATTGCTAGTCGTTTAGATGAGGACAAACCCAATCCAAAGTAACAGAAGCCAATGGAGTTTCACGAAGTGTGATTTCCAAGATCTGAAATCGATTTTTGGAGACTGGAAATGCAGATCGAAGACCAAGGCAAGGTCATGCACATGCGTCTACTCAAAATGAATTTCGATATTTAAAACTAATGGCTCGGAGAAACCAAAATATTAATGTCACTCTTTTTCAACAACACCTCTACTTGCCTACTGGCACCTTAGTTTAGACTCAACCTGTGCGAAACCGGCTCCACGCTGTGTGCCTGTCCCACCAATTATATGTGTTACGTTAACAGCAAGTCGAATCCGTCAGGCACTTTGCCCTTCTGGCAAATCGGCCCTGGAACACTCCTTCTGCTCCAGGGCAACAGAGTATTTGAACTGTAAGAACATGGTAGGAAAAATTGAATGGCGTGGCGCAATATTCTTTTCTCAAACAGTGTTCCGTTTTTCTGTTCATTCCAGATAATAGTTCTGATAATAGGCGTATTTTCATCTGAAGCGAACTGAAACTAGAAGCAAACCTGCATTTGTGCACGAAATTGTCAGATTTAACGGTGTGGAAGTGATGATCTATACTGCCATCTCCAATATGAGCGCATCCATCTCCAGATCATAAATTGAATTATATAAATAAATATCCTCTCAAAATTCAAATTTTCTATTAGCTCTCTTCAAAATTCTGTAGGGGCGTAGCAAGTTTCGTTTTCAAACAAAGGCTTTGTCTTGGGATCTAAATTTAATTAAAAAAATCAATTGATACATTTTCCCTCATTCTCCGTGTCTTAGTCGCCATAGCTCTTAAAAATTTCCAGGGACTATGAGACCCGGGCATTTCATTGGCCAGTAAATGCACCTTTTATAAAATATGTGATTAGCTTATAAACCAAGTGACCTTTGGTTAAAAAGAAAATGCAAAAACCTTAGTAGAGTGGAGTTTCGTAACCTCTGTTGCTATATAAATCTGAGAGAAAAATCTCTTCAAGGAAAATGTATTTTAAAGAAGGAGCTTTTAGTATTTATTTAACATCGTATATATGTAAATGGGTAGGTAGGCATTTGTGTGTATACCTATAGACATCAGCTATTTTTAGTAACTTTTTAGCGGGTATCTCCCCCAGACAGCACATCAAACTTGCAGCAAGCTTGATTTATCAAGTCAATAAACTTGAATTAAGCTTGAAAATTTCAAGCGTGTAAGCTTAATGCAAGCTTGAATCAAGTGTTCAAGTTTACACTTGCCCAGCTTGCATTAAGCTTGACATAGCAAGCTTAATATCAAGCTTAAAAACTTTTCCTAAAAAAAAAGAAATTCCTAAATACACGGGGCGCCCCGTCGGCGAACTCGCCCTACATATTTTATATTTCCACGTATTTTCCCCTCTATGCTGAATTTTCAAGTTATTTTAATCTGTTTGCCTCAAGAGTCTGCGGCAGGGACAGAACTCGCGGCCTAAGGGTTGGGAAGTCAGCGTGCTAACCGTCAGCCAATACGCCTCGCGCCGATATGACTAAAGTTTGAAGTGACTGTTAGGTTGTCACGCCGTTTTCTGGCGAGATCAAATCTGTGGCCGATGCCGATAAGTTTCTTTTATTTTTCCATGGGATGAATCAAAATTTAAATAATGTTATGTGTGATTTATAGACTCTACTAATAGGGAAATAAGCATAATATAAATTTAAAAGCAGCACACGTTTTAAAACTTTTAATATCGCGACACTCATGTTGGGCAATACTGGCCAAAATCGAGACAAACGACTGGTTTTGAAATCAATTTCGTAGTATAATTGTATTTTATTTTGAAGAATTTCCATATTTGGAAATATAAAATTTTTTTTAAATTCTATGGTCAAGTACATTTATGACTGATGATAAATTATTTGCTATATAGATGTGGCTTTCGAAATCTAGCGGTAATCAAGTTGTATTCAAGCTTGATAGTTCAAATGACTTCTCCAAGCTTGCTACAAGCTTAAAATGAATTGAACTGTCAAGCTTGCATTAATACGTCAAATTCAAAGAAATGTCAAGCTTGATTTAAGCTTATGCGCTGTTTTGGCCTGACTGGTATCAGAGGTATCGCTGTTTAAACTTATAATTCATAATTATTTCATGTTCTTCTATACACCTTAAATCATAACTTTATTATATTTAATGAAAGACAGTAATGTACTCAATTTAACTAGTTAATGTACTTCTGAATATTTTTAGTGTGTTAACTTATTTTTAATGAAACATTTTCATAAAGATAACGAATATTAAAACAGAACTCAAGAGACAGATTAAAAAAAAATACATAACTATTACATTTGTCTGGAATATTTCATAAAACCTTAATGAAATTTGATCGAACAATCTTCACAGTTAATGAGACGCTAGTATATTTTTAACTTCCAGCTTCTCTAAAATACTTTTCCATTGTATGCTCCTCTGCAATGAAATGTGAAATTTTTCATTTGTTCCCCCTGCTTCATTATTACGGCTTTTTGATAGGACATCATCAGAAATGAAATTTCATTATTTGAGATCATAATGGAATTGTCGCATCATGCAAAATTGAACAATGAAAGGCTTCATTACCAGAGTTATTTTTAGAATTTGATCCCGGGAACAAATAATTGTGCTTTTAAACAACGAAAAGCTGCAATGGTTAGCTGTATTGACAAAGAAAAACTTGTTCTATTATTTTTATGAATCAATACCAAACAAGAATTTCAGAAATGTCTCATTAACGTCTGCTTCCTCAATGTTTAATGGAAGGTGACATAAAGCAGAAATTGGTGAAGCTGAAATTTGGGTGCGTTTTGTGGCCCCTTCACAAAATTACAATCGATTAAAATGGCATCTTCAGAAAAGTAAAGGGTTTTCCATTATGAGTGACGCAATTTAAAAATTAAAAAAAAAACAAATTATTCAGTATGAGACACAGTTTTTTTATTTATTTGAAAGCTTACATTGTACCATTAAGTATGAAAAATGTTATCGTTCATGTGAACACCACGACTTCTCTGTACCTACCGCCTTCTGTCAACCCAATTTTCCATCCCTCTTTCACATAAATTGGGTGTTATTTCACGAATAACACATTCAATGTTGGTTTTTAATTGCTCAATTGTTATTGAATTATCAGCATAAACTTGTGACTTACCATATCCCCAAAGAAAGAAATCGCAATGTGTTAAATCACAAGGCCTGAATAATGTCCTCTATGAATTCTTCTCAAATTTCTCTCAGTATTCACAAATGAACAATGATTTTGATAAAACAATTTAATACTTTCGAAACGTTTTTCAAGCGTGTATCTTTCCATGATTAAATGGCATAGCATAATAAACACAAATGACACAAGAAATGTCAAACAAGAATATGCAGTGTTGTCATTCTAACCATTTAAAATGGTATCATCCCTATTCGAAACCCTTTACAATCGATTAAAGCAACCCTTCATTGGCATGTTACCCTGTA
The DNA here is from genome assembly GCA_038373885.1 of Cheiracanthium punctorium. Classification (NCBI taxonomy): domain Eukaryota; kingdom Metazoa; phylum Arthropoda; class Arachnida; order Araneae; family Cheiracanthiidae; genus Cheiracanthium; species Cheiracanthium punctorium. The sequence continues at coordinate 431,646 of JAWZYV010001322.1, read as the reverse complement.
TTTTATTTATTTATTTATTTATTTTGTAAATTATTTTTTAAGAGAATTTTACAAAAATTGGTATGAAAATTCACAAAAATAGTTGTTGAGATTCACGAAAATGGGGACCCTGGAAGAAATTCCTCGATCGACCCAGGCATAAGTATTAAAAGACCTATGTTCGTTCTCTAGAAAAGCTTCTATATAACATTTTAGTGATAATATATTACAAAAATTACACCTACAAATGATTACTACTGCAATTAGTTTAGAATTGTAAATCACTAATACTAAAACATACTAAGTGCATGAGAAGTTATTCAACGTTATTAAAAAAAAGTCTTTGTTGCTCCAAAACATTCTTGCTAAATATTTTTATTTACATAAATATATATATTTACAAAAAAGTCGCTGAGATTTAAAAGAGTAATTAATTCATTTAAAATATTTGTTTACTTAAAGAAATTACTTGAAAAAGCACCAATTATCTACTTGTAACTCAAGGCCTTCACTGAAATGATGAAGCACCCAGATTTGAAACGGAACAGTTTATTAAGATTCACTAAAAACAAATACACAGAGCATATTTTACACATAGTTATCATTTGTAGGTGCGTCATCCCTATTTTCCTTCCTTATTCCATCAAGTTTTTAAAGTATATCATTATTCATAAAGTGTGCCGTATTTTTCTCCCTTGTTCCATGAAACACATCTTTGGAAGGGAAACATATCTTAAAATCGCCTACTAAAACTGTTTTGCATTTTCTTTAACAAGTATATTCCTATATTCCAACTGTACTTCACAATTTTAAATATTGTTTGGAATGTGCAACATGATGCATGAATATGCCGTGTTTGTCTTTCTTGGGTTGATTCCTACTTTAACCCCCCCCCCCCACTCTTGACAAGGTGACAATTATTAAACATATGCAGTTACCATGATGGTTTTTTGCATTATGTGGCAACAGTAATTTAGAATTATAATGGCGGTTTGGAACACATGTAAGTACAGCATTAATTATTTATTTATTTTGGGTGACCAATTAATGTAGTTTTAATAATTAAGTGTAATCAAATTCCTTAACTGATGAGTTTATCGCTAATTTGTTCACTTTAGTTTTCATCTAGTTCTTTTCGGAGCGTTGAAACTTGTGCATAACTTCTAGAGACCCATAACTGCAAAGCTTGCCAAAGTACGGCAATTTTTAGATTGGCGAGAGTGGGAATGTTAAAGTAGGAATCATCCCTTCCTTATTTCATAAAACATATTTCATAATTTCACTTTGGAATCAAAATCTATCTTAAAATCGACAACTAAAACTGTTTTACAATCTTCGCCAAGCATATTCCAACTGTACTTCACCATTTTAAATACTGTTTGGAATAGACATCATAATCTATCAGTGTACCGTATTTGTTTTCCCTGTTACATTACACACTTCTTCGGAATTGAAATCTATTTTAAAGTCGCCTACTAAAACTATTTTATGATCTTCGCCAGGCATATTCTAACTGTACTTTTCATTTGTGCTGTTCTATTTTAACTACACTGCTCCTTTTAAACTGTCGCGTTTGCCAGTTTATCGCCAAATTTGGAAGATGTCGCCAAGCTCGGCTCTGTTTTTAAGAATATTTTTTTGGCACCAAACTTCGCGATTCCTTATCAAAATTTGGAATCATTGTGGGTCTTTCAACATTTTATCCCCCCCCCCCTGTCTCCACGTTTTCTGACAAACACATCTGAAAAATCTACACCGTGACAATTCGAGAGTACACAAATTGTGTCAACCGTAAAATAAGCTGCTTGATTTTAATAGCACTTGATTCTTAATAATAAAACAGACTAGAAACAGTTAAATGAATATTAAATGCAGGTTGACAACTATTCTATTAAGGTGAGAATTTACGGCGGGTATGTACTCTTAATTTTCCATTTTCAACTGAGGTTAAAATAAGAAATATCTAATACCACTTTACGATATTTTATAATACAGGATAATTCGCTTTATTATGGTCGAGTGGATAAGACACTGACCATTTTTAGATGGCTGACGAGTGAAATTCTGACCTGATGTCCGGCTTTTAATCTTACGGTCTGGAGTTTTAGGCGCTTTTCTCCAGATCAAACATAAATACTGATTATAGCCCTTTAAAAAGTCCTTCGCTGAAGGAATCCCCTTTCGCAGACAGCTCTATTGAGCATTGTCTTAGCAAAACGACAATGGTTTAACGTGACAGAGAGTTCTTTGCAGGACAGATGAAAATTCCATTTTTATATCTTTTAAGCTAGCATTAAAACTTTACAGAAAACCCTGAAAATAAAGTAAATTTAAAAAATGAAACATGAAAGTGTTTCCTAAATGCATAAATGTTTAACTGAAGTTTGAGCCAAATGTTTATTTTGTATACAGATGCTTTATGTTTCAAATTAAAAAAAAAAAAAATCATTGGATAAATTCTATACAATATGCTTTGAAAAACCGTCTTTTAAACACTCCGTAGTGATCCACATTTAAGAATATAATGAAAGAATTCTGAATTAGACATTTCTTTTTGCTGGATAGTGATATTCATTTTTGTGAAGTTGTGCACGCTTCCATTGTACAAGTAAAATTATCAAATATTCCGTCTCAAATCCCTTTGCTCTTAAAAAAAACCTGAGAGAACTAAAGCGCATCTCGCTTTTGCTTTTAAAGAAACAAATTACTAAATCTAATGGATCTACAATGCAGCACAATGATAACATAATATTTTATTGCGTGTGAAACTGATCAAGCAATTTATGTGAATCCTTAATGTACTATATAAATACATTTCCAACCTGTATATTTTAAATCCGTTGCATAAATATAAATAAGTATTAATGTTTCACAAACAAATCTTGTTTGACACTTAAAAGCAGGCTTCTGTTTCGGCCACTGTCCCTTCAGTTGTAAATAAAGGTTTACCATTTTTCTCAAAATCTCCCTTATTTTATCCTTGCATTACATTTTCTTTGTTTTGTCCTTTGCTTTTGCTTCATTCTTTGCTCTGGTTTTGCTTTTGTCTCTTCTCTCTAAAGATAAATGTCTAGCCCTACACACACAGGAATGTTCTTGCACGTGATCTGTTATTTTCTGCATCTAGAGAAAAGCAGCATTTCGTTTTTTCTTCCTTAGAAATCGGCGCAACAAAATCTATACTAACAGTAATCTTGTCGCCTCTTCATTTGTCATTAATTCTTTTCTGTTTATACTCTGTTACGACCAAGAAACAATTCAATTCAGAAAATAATCAAAATGTATTATTATATCTTCTCATAATTAGAACACTTGTTGAAAAAATTCTATGGCCACATAGGTTAAATAAGAAGATAAATCCTCGAAATCACACCAACTCTCTCTGACACGTACCTCATATAAAATCCAAATACTATTGTATAAAATATACATAAGCTATTAATAACTGTACGTACATTTCAAAGAGTACGAAATTCCTTTCTTCGTCAATAGAAAAATGTTTTTCAGCCCACATGAAAGCCGTATACTGATAATAGATGTAGCTCAACATTTCACCATACAATAGAGCTAAATTAGCTGCAGCTTTTCATCTGAGAAACATTGAACCATTATTTGGTTCTTTGATCAGTTTAATTACCAAATCATGGTGAAACATTTCTCCAGAGAAAGGTTGCATCTAATTTACTGTAAATTAGCTGCTATCTTTCTATGGAGAAACGTTGAAAACAAATCATGGCTCAACGTTTCTCCGTTGAAAGGTTGCAGCTAATTTAGCTCTATTGTATGGTGAAATGTGTTGAGAACTACTTCTATTAACATTTTTCTTTATATTTTGTTTTCATACATGTAACTCGTAAGTATTTCTTCCCTACGTTGACCTACAATTGTCGAATATTTTGCTACTAGAAAGGGGAAATTTTCGTACCTCTTGTACCTTCATTACTGCTGAGTATACCTGAAGGTGGAGCAAAAGCTTAATGACTGAACTTTGTATCTTTAGTTCGCTAACTTCTATACTGATTATGCGCATTTCACAATAAAGCACTAATTTGCATTCTCCGGCAGTCCTGGTAGTGCAGTGGCTAACGATTCATTCTAACGCATCTTTGGCCCGGGTTCAATTCCCAGATAGGACTTAGGTGTTAACTCGACCGTTCCTTCATAAGGGGTAACTTTGGCTGCCAATTGGTTGCACCCATAATAAAATGGGCAAAACCTCGGGCCTTTATAATAGTAACGAGTGCCTACGCTTAATAAAAATGCCTTCTCCTGAGCAAGCCATTCAAAGACAAATAAAGAAAATCAACACCTAACACATAATAGAAATAATCTCGTTGGGTCTTAAAAGCTTTGCAGATCAAAGCATAAAAACAACGTCACAAAAGTATTTCATTTCATTACTCATCTGTCGGATGCAATCTGAGAGTTATATTGTGAGCCTTGCTGTCGTAAACCTTAATACTTAATATACCCTACTTTTATTGATTTATTTATTTGATGCAGATGAACGTTTAAGATAGTCTTACACTTGCTGAAAATCCTATGTGTTTAATTTTGATTCTCTCACTTTGGTGTCTGCTTTGAAGTGACTACTTTTTGCAGCTGTTGAAGAGTGGACCCTTTGACCCAGATCAAATATACCTAATACTTCACTTTTGTGAGTGCGTGTGTTAAATACAAAGTTTTTTATAATTTTCAAATGTTTACAAGGTTCAGAATACATTGGATCGATAGACAAAAAGAAATCATAAATTTTTAATTTTGCTGGAAAGGATGGCGTAAAAGTAATATGGCAAATCTAATATAATAATTCTTTACACTCCAAAAAAAAATTTTGCTGCATTTAACAAAAGTTTTTTCCTTTTTTTCGATAAAAATGTTTGGTTCAAATATCACCAAAAAAGACATTTTTTCTATACTGTGAATCAAGCTATTTTAACTGCATTTATATATATCCTATCCCAATTTCTTAATAAATTCTTGGTGAATATAACAATTTTCTGTCAATTCTCTCATTCTTTCCTGCAAAAAAATTCCTAGATGCCTTATTTCCGCTTTTCGCTATCAACCTTAAAAATAACTTGAATTTTTTTTTTTTGTTGGAGCGAGGAGAAATGCCTTACTGCAAAGAATTGAGGACCACTTTTGATTGATCTAAAGAAGGGCCTCCGGACTTGCTGAAGTGCTGTCTCAAACAGAATCGTAATTGTTCGCCAAACGATATTTCGCCGGTGATTTCGAACAAGAAAAACTTTGGAAGGAAATATATAGAAATTCGATTTTTAGCTGTCTAGAAATTTCAACGCTCCTTTTAAGGTAACATAAGTTACTTGCACAACACGGAAGGAAGTTCCAGAAAAGAACATTATCGGAAATAGAGTGAAGTACAGAAAGAGTGCTTCGTTAAATTGTAATACTGTGTTAAGGAAAAAACTGATTAACCCTTTGAAGCGCACGCATTTTTCACATCACTATAGAAAACCAACTGGATATGATAGATTACCCAAAGCTGAAAAAGTGCAGACGTTGCCATCGAACCATTTAATTACTAACAACATGGTGGTCGATCGAATCGCCCATGTGGTGCCACAGAGCTGAAGAAGTTATCTGACACAGCTGTGTGAGAGGCACACAGACACAAATGTGGAATGTAGCACCGGTGGATATGTAGTATTCATACCTCTTTTACAGAAGCGCACAAAATAAGTCAGAATCTGCGATTAAGCTTTAGGATACGATAAAAAACAAATTTTTCAGTGGTTTATTTCATTCAACCTGCTCATCCCCTCCGTTACAAATACAAGACGCCTCAAATTCCCTCTTTCAGTCCATCGATGCTTCCTTGATTGGTTTTTTTAAACCCTTTGGAGCTCAAGCCTTTTCACAACAATATAAAAGACCAACTGGATAGACTGCCCAACGCTAACAAAGTATTGCCGTTCGCCATCTATCCATTAACTACCAGCAATAGGGTGGTCAATCGAACAGTCCGTTTGTCGACACAGAGCCAAAGAAATTTCTTAAGACACCGGTAGCTGCATGGATCGATGGCAACGGCTGCGCTTTTCCAGCGTTGGGACCATTGAACCATATTTTTTTGCAACCAGCAGTGAAAGAGCTGAAATAAGATGGTTTCACGGTGAAAGCACCGCGCGTCTAGAGGTTAAGTTGAAAATTTAGGAAATGTTCATTTGAAGTATTTGGTATACAACTTTGCTTCCGCCGTCTCCCTATAGATGTCTTCGTCGGTAAATAATAATGGACGAAAATAAATAGGTCATAGAAGTCATGGTACAAATTTGGGCATCTGTTAACATAAGCCTATAATAACACAGTCGATTGATGCCTGTATCATAAAGTTATTCTCGTTTGAAAATATCAGTTTACGAACCAAATTCTCGTCGTTTCTGGGAGGTTTTAATATTATGCTTCAATATGAAGTAATCTGCAGCAATGCTCTAAAATTCTTTCGGTGAGACCGCTATTAGTAAAAGGAAATGTCGCGAGTGGTTTCAACGCTTCAAGAACGATGATTTTTCACGTCGAAAAGCGATGTAGTGGTGGAAGAGAGATTTTCGAAGAGGTAGAATTGGAAGCAAGACTCGTTTCAAAGTCAAAAAGAATTGCCACGATTTCTGGGAGCGAGGCAGCAAGCAGTGTTAACATTGAATCGGAGATGTATTATAAGTTTTTCTATAAATTTCGAAGACTGGGGGGGGGTGGTAACAGCAGAAGAGAAGTTGTATACCTAATATTAATTTGAAAATGTCGGTTTTTGTGTATCGTTTCTCGCTGATGATTAATGAAGAGAAATCTATCAAAATAATCCTTGAATATCCATTTTGATAATATACCTGTACATAGGAATGCTCAGCTGGTTTATTGAATATCGTCTTGAGAATGAACAATGTAAGATCATTTTCTTCAAGTGTTCATAATATTAAAGACAGGTAATTTACTGATCTTATTATTTTGCAACAAATGAATCAAATTTTTCCTTGTACGGTCGTATTCACCAAACATTTGACACGAATCCTGAAACGCGCGTTATAGTCATCGGTAAGATATATTATCGATGACTTTAACACGCGAGTTTGGTTTTATTCCGCGTGTCAAGTGTTTTGTGAATACGGCCGTTAGTGTTTTTGAACGTATGAGTAACAACAAGTGAAAAAGTGGTTGTTGGGGGTTTTATTGTGGGGTTATGTCCAATTATCTAGACGTGGGATCCAGGCAGGGGGAGGGGGTGTCTTCCGTGGGGGGGGGGGGACTTTCTAAAGGGTCCTAACCCTTATTTATGTTTATTTTTCGAAGAAAAAAGGAAAACTTCGAGCAGTTAGGTCGGCGGACGCGACCTGGATTTGAACCAGGCATGTTCCGTCTCCAGTTCACAGCGCTATACGCTCTGCCACTGGTGGCTGATAAAAAATTGGAAAAACATTTTTACGATATTATTATTAGCTATTCTTTATTATTTTTATAGAAAGAAGAATTGCTTAGCTAAAAATTTTTTTGCTTTTTTCTTTCAATGATCGGAGCAAATATTTTTCTTGCGTATCTTCAAGGAGTAATATTGAATTCTTGTAATAAGTCATTTAAAATAAATTTAGAAACATCAATTTGAAGCTACGAGTTGTTGATTGAATTTTTAATAAAATTTATCAAACATGCACTTAAATTTATCATAAACAAACTTTAATTTTCAACTCTATATTATATACTATCTCTTTTCAAAAATCTGGAAATTAAGAATTTAAAATTTATAGCGTTTCAAACATCTGCAGATTATTTAGAGAACTTTTTCTCAATCTGTTAAAACGTACATGACAAATGTGATCGAAGTCTTAAAGTATAGTTTGATGGAATTAAGTTCATCTGGTGATCTTGTAAAATGTTTAAAGTGTCTTGCTTGAAAGTTGCAGGTTCAGGAACAATTCTTAATTTAAGGCTGTGCGTTTCGTATCCAGAAGATTATATCGGCTGTATGGATTTTCCCATAATTATATGAACGAAAGTATTGGACTCAGCAGTGTCCAATGCCCCACTGTAAAATGCTTATGTCAAAAGAAAAATCTGTTATGGTGATAACACGAACCTAAAGGCAGATTTTGTTGGGTACTGCATTGCTACAGGACTCCCTTCCCAGCAAACACACTACTGCCCGCAAAATGACGGCCGGGTACCCGTCGTGCTGGCAAAGTGCCGTATATCGGGAGCATGGTAGATTGCCATCGTCTGGAAGTCACTGGAGTACCAGTGTCTGAAAAGTGCATATGCGCCAGTACATAACTAGTAACGGCGAACTGCCATGTGTCTATGACGTGCACAAAAAAGTTAACGGTGTGGTACTGCTTAAAATGTACCGGGCCAGCACTATTTGGCAGTAATGGGCCTGTATATATTTCGTAGTGTTGGCATAAAATTTCGTTATTTTAATTAAATAATATTGTTTCACATTCATACGGTGTAGAAGTGTTAGGGGATATAAGTTCCGGGCACCTAAAGGCAGGGTCACTGCTAAGATTTTCTTCTTTGAGGGGGAGGGGTGTAAGGGGAGAATCTCATATTGTGCCTTCAAATATTTTAGTACTAAAAACTAAAATAATACAAACGAGTTCAGTATACTATAAAAATATTTACTACACTGACAGTGAGATCCCCAATCTGTATATGACAGTATATAACCCCCACTATGTACAGAATTATGAATTTTAATCTTAAAATTTTTATAATTTATATTAATTTTTTACAATTTTGCTAAACTTTTCCTAAAAAACATATTTGGAGACTTTTTTCTACGTTAAGCCCCTTTTAAAATCTACCGAATTAGGGTGCAGAAATATGTTAGAGCGTATTACACTAAGACCAGTCAGGGTTTAATTTCATGAGAGCTCAGTTCCCGTACTCTTTTTTTTTCAGAGAATTTTAGATTAAATTAAAATTTTTAACAGCCTACATAATTGCTTCTGTTGATATTTTCTTATTATATTAAATATAGCAGTGATAAAAGAAAAGATTACTTAATTTTTAATATGAATTAGGTAATTAATGCTTAAATTTACAATAAAACAAATTAAAGCTCTTGCAGTTATTCTGCAATTAATAAGCAAAATGAACCAGTATTTTCATGTAATAGTCAAAAATAGAAATTACGGAATGGGGTTCATTTAGGAATTTTTTTTTTCTTTATGCGGTTTCGATTGCTCTCGAACCAAATGTTTTATTTCCGCACCCTTTTACGGGGCTTCAAGTATGAAACTATAGAAAGCACGAGTTCCGTATGTCTACAGAGGAATGTTAGGTCAACTTACTTCTCACGGCTGGAAGATAAGGCACCAAGAATCGAACTGTTATCGTGGATTTGGCTATATTAATTCAGATTATTTATACGAAGTACAAATGAATTTTTTATGCATTTGAAGAAACAAAATAAAAACTTGCTTGTCTATTTTAATCTGATATGTGCAAGATAGCCTATATATATGGGTGTGTGTGTGTATAATGCACATAAAATATTTCTAAAACGCGAAGTTAATATTAGTGTGTGTGTGGGGGGGGGGGGGTCTCCAGCTAGCTGCTTTGAAAATTGGCCAGTTTCGTTAAAACGTAAGTGGTGCGTTTTCGTGTCCAATAAGTATAGTAACCCTCTTTTCTTTTGATGTGTCATTTCGTTTCGCAAATCTTGAAACGTTGAGCGGGAGGCCAGTTACATCTGGAAATACGTATGAAGTACGCTTTTTAGGATACAAAGTTTTTCCGGTCGTTGTTATAGAACTTTCGAGAAGGTTTATTGGTATAGACTAGTGATATTTCTGTGTTAGGAGCAATAATAATTATTTGCTTTGACATTGAAATTTCGTTGGTTAAGATACAGCATGTGGATTTTACATTTTTACAGTTGGATTTTGCAGTTTTTAAGCAGTCGGGAAAATATTACAGGTAAATTTTTACTTTCACTGTTTTTAATGTATATACGTTATCCACCGGTGACTTTTGCAACTAATTTTAGATTAGGCGACTTTTTGAACCAAAAAACGTCATTTTCATACTATTTTCAAGTTTTGGCTACTTGTACCTTACTCCAGGCAACTAATTTGAAAATCTGATGTTGGTTTTTGTCAACTCCCTTTTTTTTAAAAGTTGCTACTGAGCTTTCAGCAAACATTCTAATCTGTTTTTTAATCGTGCTATAAAAATAAATGTATTATATGTTCTACTTCAACTTCTAAATGATACCTACATAACTAATTTTAACTGGATACCTGTAAGAACCTTTGTCTTCTCTATTAAAAAGAAGTTAATTCACAAATATCTCAAAATCTTCTACACTTTGACTCTGTCTGATCACTTTAAATTTGTTTTATAACCTTATGATTGTCCGAGCAAATGCTCTTAAACATGACATAGTAAAAAACACATACACACAGTCTATATTGAATACTAACTTTGTCATACATTATACACATCCTTCTTTTCGATCAATAAACTTTAATCAACTTCTTTCTAAATATTGTGATTTATTTCCAATTAATGACCTACATATAAAAAAAATCCTTTAAATATCCTATACCCATGGTAGAAAAATATTCAACTACAATTCCTTTTGTAAGAATTTTTCACCGGATGATTCCTTTGATTGTTTATGTACCAGTGATCATTATCGTTCATTTGTTAATTCCCATTATGGACACATAGTTACAGGTGACCTTAATATAATAAAGGATTTAAAATTAAGACAGCTTTTGAACAAAGGCACTAAGTATAGACTGCCATCTAAATATAATATAAAAGATATTATTGCACAGTTTACCTATGGTATTGACTATTATATATATAATACTTCACTGAAATTCAATATTCCTACTGCCTTTTTTAATATGTGGAAAATTAAAGTATTGTCTTCATTAAATAATATATTAGTTAAATATTTGCATCCTCAAAAAAACTATATCTATCTGATCAGATTAAATATTTGCAGCAATACTTTGTTATTACTTATGTTGATAAATCCTTTAATAAGCATGCAATTATGTGTAAAAAATTATATCATAGTCTTTTATCTAATTCAATTAACAATTCTAACTTTAAACTCACTAATACTACTGAGTCCATATTTAATAAAAAGATACTGGCCTACCATAAGCTACTTAACCTGAAACATGATAATCTTAATTATCCTTACTTAGTATTAATTCCTAAATTTCATAAAACTCCAATTAAGTTCAGAACTGTAACTATTGGATGTAATACTTACAATAATACAGCTAGTAAATCATTACTAAAAATACTAACTTCTCTGCATAATTTATATATTAAGGCTAATTGCAATTCCATATCAATTAGTAATAGTTATGAGCTAAAAAACAAAATTAAAGATTTACATTCTATATCTTCCATATCTACATATGACTTTAAAGATCTATTTAATAACATACATTTAGATGATCTCTACAACACTATACTTGATCTTTTTAATAATAGCATACATAGTCTAAATCTACCATCACAATATTCTATTACTTATTTCAAAAATCTACTTAAGTTTATATTATACAATAACTATATACTACACAATAATAAACTTTACAAACAGGTCTTAGGTATACCACAAGGTGGTTCTACTTCAAGTTATTTAGCTGATCTTTATCTATTTAATTATGAGAAACATTATGATAACTCCTCACTTATAATATATAGGTACATAGATGATATTATTGTTATTGCTACAGATAACTATATTTACACAGATAAATTGCCTATTACTTATCCTGATAATTTAGAATTAATTAAAAATCCTCTAACTAATAACTGTATTAATTTTCTTGATTTACAACTAATAATAAATAAGGACAAGAAACTCACATTTAACATATATAATAAAAGAGATGAATTTCCTTTCAATGTAATTAGTTTCACAGATTTTACCTCTTGCATGCATATATCTGTATTTAGAAATATTATAGCTAATCATCTATATAGAGTACTGTCTCTTTGTACAAGTAATTATAAGTCTGATAATATATCTTCACTGTATCATATTGCTTTAAGATACAATTACCCTAGAAAATTTCTAAATTCGATTCTATTTCCTAGTTGCAATTAGCATTTCTATAAACATGTGTCCTTTCTGGGAATTCTTGGTTGGAGAGGTTGGGGTTTGGTAGCTGGCTTGCTTGTAAAATTAAAAAAAAAAATTCGATAAAATTCTGGCTTTTTAGTACATGTTTTATTGAAAAAAAAAAACAATACTATGAGTTTATATTTGTTCTTACAGACATTAACTTGTTCTTTGTTACATATTGTTTAAAAAAAAAGTACAAATGAACTAATGATCACAGGTATCATATAAATATAAATGCTCTTCTTTTAATTAATATAATCTCGAAATATCTCTAGGCATATAATGCGAATAGTGAGCTATTTAAGTAGTTAGATGTATCCCTTTAAAATAACCCTAATATATCTCATGCCAATATTTCTTATTAATATTAATATTTATTTTAATTTTAATTTCTCCTCACTTTTTTTATGTACTCTATATTATTTCTTTATTTTATAATCATTATTATTTTACTAACTCTTACTTTTTACTTCTTGTTCAACTTTTTCTGGCAACGAATATTTTTTCCTCTTCAATTGGCAACAGCTCCATGGTTGAGCCATGTTTTCAGGCTTAATGCTTTTGGTCTCTTCATCATTTTTTCTTCATAATTACCTTTTTTTCTGGGTATGTCTTTATGATTAATTTTTACTTTTTAACAGGATAGCCCCCCCCCCGTAGTTACATAGTTAGCTTTCTTTGAGCTAAGTAACTACATTCAAATCCTGTTATTTTGTTTTTTATCTTGGTAGTAAGTATTCGGCTTGTGGGGGCCTGACGAGTATAGCCGATGCATGCTACCCATTGTTTTACTCCATCCAATTTAATTTTCTTTTTTACCATTGTTTGGGTTTCTATTTACTGGATATATCTAATTCTTCCTGTTTTGCATAAGATTTTGTGTTCATTGTATATTTATACTACGAAAACTGCTGTAGAATGATTCCTTGATTCGTAAGTTCAGCCTTTTTACTATTATATATATATATATAACGCATGAAGTTTTTAAATTTATCATTTTATTCAATCCTTCTTAAATGAAGCTAAATTAAGCATGTTTATTTCTTAACTACAAAATCATTAAAAAATATTACTATTTTGGGAACTAAAATTGAGAAAGTGGCTACTAAATTGGAGACTTTTTTTTAGTCGGTGAGGTTACTAATGATACTTATTTTAGTGTATAAAAGTACTTTCCTCCATAAAATTTGAATCATGTAGTATACAACAAGTATAGATACATAAAATTTCTTTTTAGAATAGCTAACATTTAAAAAATAATTTGATCTATACAAAATGTACAATAAAGCAAAATGTTACCCTAAAGTACAATTTTATTTATTTTACTTTCTGTAAGATTTTGTTTAGTACATACACACACATATATATATCAACCATAAAGTATTATAACTCATTTATAAAATCTCTAACTCTGAAATATTGAAATTAAACTGTTTATAGATGATTTTATGTTTGGTTCTGAAATGTGTTACCGCCTCTCTCATAAAAAAATCTTTTGCGACTGCAAATTTGTAAGAAAATTGCTGTTTATGAAAACTGCACACAATTCACTAATGATAGGCGCACATAATTTGCAAACGATTGACCAACGGATTTTGCTGTTTTTTATCTTTCATTTATGTTGTTTTTTATCTTTCAAAATGTTACCCTTAAGAATTTTTTTTTTCTTCGGGGTGGGGTTGGGGGTTGATGAATAAGCCCCCTACCCCGAATCCGCCACAGGCTCGTATTTTAATTATGGCAGCATTACTGTAAATATGCACTAATCCGGTACCGTGCCGTTATATTTTAGTCACTGTTAAGATACCAGGGCAGTGCCTTTATTTTTAATAATAGCCGGCACCCGGCCGTTTCATTTTGGGCATTATAAACTTAATGGGCCAGTGCCTTTATTGTGAGTAACAGCCGGCACATGCAGTATCCCAGCAGAGTGCCGTTGCCTTCCCGGGCTTTTGGCAAGGTACTTCTCGGGCGACCACTTTTGGTACGATTCAGTTATTTTTTGTAGTGCCGGCCCGGTGCTGGACGTAAAGGCAGAAAGGCACTGGCAAGTACTCCGCCAGCAGGTGTGTGTTTGCTGTGTTCTCCCTTTGGATACTAAATCTGTCTCGCAAATTTGTCCAGTCCTTTTTTTGAACAGCCGTGTATATATTAACATACATAATCGGTACCTTCAAAGTATTTGCTTCTATAGGCAAATCGTTTTATGAAACTCATATGAAGGATTATTTAAGATATTCTTTGAAAAACTGCATTTTATTCTCTCATTAATAAAACAAGCATTAGATATTCTCGACCTTCTATAACAAAGAAAGCATTTTTCACTCATCGACCGTAAATAGGAAAGGAGCAGTGATTAACCACAAAGCAACCCGACCGCAACTAATCTAACTGCAACTTTTCATGCGAACAAAATTAAAACCCATTGCGTCAGCGAAAACTGACGTACAAGAATTACTAAATTCTGTCATTAACTGCGATTAAAAGATTAACAATTCCTGCCGTGCAGAAGCCACGATTTCGCTCAACTCGACTGCTTTTATTCCAGAGTTCTTTCATTACCTATCTCGAGGAGTTTTCAGCTAGAAAATGGCGAAGAGGAGAAGCTTTCAGCTGGCAGAATTTAAATAGCATTTAAGCTATTCTCTTCGTGAATTTAGAAATAAGCGTTCAAAATTAAGTTCAGATAATGACTTGAATAATTCGTTTTCTTTTATTATATTCTCTTTTTAACAAAGAGTAAGCCTAAGCTACCAGGAACTTTTAAAGTTCATGTTAATGCATAATTAATTGCTAGAAATAAAAAGGTTAGCACAGATTCCAAGAAATGTATTCGTTTATTTCTATTCATGATACATTTATCATAAGTAGTGTAACTATAGTATTTTTGGGACTTTTTAACTGATTAGTCTTTGAGCATAGAATATTTCTCCGTTAATATAGTGAAATTTCAAAAGTTTATTGTTTTGAAAAAGTAAGTTTGTTTTTCAAGAAACGTCATACTGTTTGTGTGCTTTTAAATCAATTGATTTTAAGAATTTTAATTCAACTGATTTTAATTTCTCATTCAAAGGTATTTGCACGCAAATTTAAATGTCGAATCGAAAATTCTATTCATTTCCCCCTTATCCTCAAAAAGTAATTAATTTTTAAATGTTTATCGCACTTTTAAACATATTCAGTATGTTTATGCTACGGTAAATGTGATCAATGATGAGCGGTGATTATCCATAACCAGTAAAAACAATAAAATTTCATGAATGCGATAAGTCACATTAACCAAAAAAGCTGACGAATTAACATATTTACTCTAAACGTCAAATATGATAAAAGTTCACAGCGTTACCAAGTTTGCTTAACTGCTCAGTTTCTGGCATTATAGTAGAACCCCTCTAATCCGTCACATTTCGGACTGGGGGTATGGTATGGTTGAAACGCAGATTATCTCAGAAAATACAGAAAAATGTGGATTTACAGTAAAATAAACAATTTCTGAACTCAAAAATGACTGTGTATGTTGTTTTCTACAGCAAAAACATTACAATAAACCACACAAAAGCTTTTATTATTGAAAAAGAGCAAAACTGAATATATTTACTGTACATATGTGTGTAATGTGCCGGAACGTATCCAGAAAAAATTTCGGAGGGGTCCCAAACGGTGGAAAAGACAGAATTTTTCACAAAAGGACAATCCTTATCATTTTGTTAACAAAAATCGAAATTTCAGCAGTTGGTCTAGACACGTCAATACTGGACATTACAATAAACCACACAAAAGCTTTTATTATTGAAAAAGAGCAAAACTGAATATATTTACTTTAATGTGTGTAATGTGCAGTAAACCCCTCAAACACGTCTTTGGTAATGTGGGTAATTAGTCACCAACGAGTCAAGTGGTTCTACAAATTTTAGTGGATTTTCGAGCCGTATCTCTCAGGTGGTTGAAAACTTTGCCTTTTTTTATACTAAGCAAAAGACAAACGGTAACGAATTTATGAATCCTCCCCCCCCCCTCACGGCTATGATAGCATCCACGGATGTTGTTTTTTCTTATGTTTATCATGGATTAACTGAAACATTGATATTTATTTATATTTTTTACTTAATAACAGTCATGATTCTCATTACAATCGTCATTTTGATTTCGTACGCATAGAAATAACTGGATATTTTATAAATATTCAACTATTTATCATATTTATCCGCTTTATTCATGATTATGCATAATTCCCAGTTTATCACATTTATTGTGTATACTTGATATAAATTATTAAACATAAAAAAATTATGCATATATTTTTTTATTATTAATTTACGCTAATATTTATGAGAACAGTCCATACTTTTAAAAATGATCAACACATTCATGCTTACATTTTTTAATTACTAGATTGAGCATTATAATCTACAAATTATCGGGACATATTCAAATGTTCAGTATACACATTTAATTGTCCAAAAATGGAATTAAAAATCACATCTGCTGTACCACAGAGTTTTTGTGGTGAAACTTTATCCACATCTCCATTATTGAACAATGTCATTTCTCCTTTGGATCTTGTTAACCCTTTAACGCGCAGTGTTCCCGCTCTGGGAACACCAAACTCTGGCGTTTTGACTGTTGCCAGTCACGAAGAATAGATTTGATTTCTATAAAAATAGTTGCGGGTGACATAGCTCCACGAGAATCCTTTACTTTTTAGCACGTCATTTCCCGTCAAAAAAATTGTCAAGATTATTTTTAACAGCACTGACATCTGCTGAAAAAAGGGAAGAATGCGAGAACAGCTGCATAAGTTGCCCAATGCTGAAAAAAAGGGCAGCCGTTGCCATCGCTTGACTTAACTACCAGCAAGATGGCGGACGATCGAAACGTTCGTCGCGTGCCACAGATCTAGAGCCCCTTTTTTGACGACAGCTGACTGTGCCCGCGCACAGCCAGCGCCACACAGCCATCGCTGTGCGCCAGCTGCGCACAGCGATGGCAACGGCTGTCCTTTTTTCAGCATTGGGAAAAGGTTGCGCCTCAAAGGGTTAAGTTAGTCATCTGTGATGATGAGTAAAAAACAAAAAACAAGTAAGGTAATTACTGTTGAAGGTTTACATCAGAGACGCTGCTGTTTATTTAAGTCAAGTTGCGGTATGGTTGTTTCTTGCTTTTCTAAGTGAATTCAACTTGTGGGTCATGTTAACCTAGTGGTTAGGGTGTGGGCAACTAGCCGGAATTAGATCTCCTAACCAACGATTGTCTATATTTGGTGTGCACGAAAGGTCTTTTGCAATTTCTGGAGGGATCCATTTGTTGGTAGCTCCTTCCCCTTAAAATGAAGATCTAATTTTTGGAGAAAATTTACAAGAAAGTTGCAAGTACTAGCTATGAGCTACGCATTCGGGAAGGAGGCAGCTCTCTCCTGGCATTTTCTTGGCTTAAAATTTCTTGAAAATGTATTTACCAAATGCCCATTATTATACCCCTTTACTATTTCCCTTGTACTACTTAACTTGTTATGCTACCAGAAAATGGTACCTCCAAATGTAAGTTTGTTTGCAATCACATTGAAAGTAACACTGAATACGAGAATTTAATAGGCATTTATGACATCAAGAACAAAATTGAATAGCCTCAAACAAATTATGCTCTCCAAACACGGCTTATTAAAATTCGGCTGTTATCTACATAAACTGTTTACTTCGGTAAATGTGTAACTCACTCTAACAGCTCCCCAAGGAATAGTCTTGAATTATAACATGTAACCCTGCGGCAGATGGGTTTCGGAAGATATTTCCAGCAGAGCTGAAGGAAGCCTCACAGTTCAACCGCATAAATTTTCTCTTGGTTGCAGTTCAAAATCTTGCAGTTAGTGCATTAAATTACTAATTAGATTATCTGTAAATGTTTAACAATTGTCTTCCTACGCAGGCGGCGTTTATATTGTGTACAACATTTCTGTTCCACTTATTCAGTTCTCTGACGCAGTTAATTATAATAAAACTGTTTAACTCTCTTTTCGGTTTAACGCATTATATTTCAACCACTCGCAAACCATACTTTTAACCGACTTTAAAAACAAGGCAAGGTTCTCAATTCGTGGGAATATTTTTATGTATGTCAACAATACTTTTTTACCGCTGGAACCGGTTTCGATGAATTTTATTTTATTTATTTATTGGGAAGGCGTACTAGTTGCAGTCCCATATTAATTTGATCAAGCTCTAATTATGTTATCAATGAGAAACTAATGGGACTCTTCAATTCTTATTAGCACGTAAACTATGCTCAGACAAATCTCTTAGGGTATCGGGATATTACAGTTATTGGTGTTTAAATAAAAAAAAGGAGAAGAAGAAATATATACCTGATGACGTTTTAGTTGTTTTGACAAATTCTTGCGTTTATTATTTGAAGTCTTTGTTATGTAAAAATATTTTCAAATACAGTTTTTAATATACGAGTGCTTTTTATATCACCGTTAATAAAAGAATTACATACTCTTTTTGAAGCCTAATCACTGTAATAAAACTCAAGAAAGTCCGTGAAGAACCGCACGTATTTGTATGTTGTGCAGTTTTTATTGATATAGGTACAGTTGTGACTTAAATGATTATACAAATATCCGACTCAGTTGCTGTTTTAAGTTTTACACTTTCTGAGTAAAATTGAATTGTAAACTAAAGAATTGTAAAATTTTGAATACTTGATTAGTTCGCCTTTCTTTATCTTAATGCATGCAAAAAGTGTTTTGTTAAATTTGAGAATTTTTTTTTTTAATACGTAGTTTTGTAGTTCCGTATTGTTGATTAAGTCTGCTTGATTCAAACAAAACAATTTAAAAAACGGCTTTTTGAATCAACATATTATTAGAAATACAGAAACAAAGTCAGCTTTTGTTGTATTGTTGAATGTAACAATTTAAGTGGCAAGAATGAAATCTGCTACTATGGTAACTGTAATGTTAAAAAATAGAATATGAAATTAATTAATTAATTTAAGTAGATAAAGAGGAAATGCATTGAATGTCGTTTTCATTAACACAAATACAAAATTTAATTTATTCCAGAAATTGTTTTTTACAAGCGCAAATCATAGAAAAAGTCGAGAAAGATTCTTCTCATGTCGGATTATTTTGAGACCATATTTTTACTATTTTGATACCTAGATTTGTATTTTGATTCGTATGTGAAACTCTAAACTAAGCAGCTCAAGAAGGAAACTACTACAAAAGTCTAAAACGCTAAGTCAAGGGGAAGTTTATATGTTAACTTTAGGAACGAAAGAATTCGGCAGTTTTGAAAAATCTGCTCCGAATAAGTTTCAATTACAGGTGCAATGTTAGGTTCCTCCGGTGTGAATAACGGGTACTTCAGCTAGTTTTTATAACAAACCAAGAAGGTCATCTTATCAGACTGTTGTTATGTCTGACACATTATCACACATTTTGGCTTTTTTTACTTTTTGAAAACAGAAGTACCCAAGTTTACACTACATATTTGTTACTTTTGAAAAGATTCTTGTAAATACTTCACTGTGTACATTGTGAAGAAAGTTTTTATAAGAAAAATTACAAACATCTTTAGTGGCTATAATTTTTTTAAATACACAAGCATGAATTGATAAAATATTCCTAAATCAATTTATTTAGTAAATGTAAAAGTGACATATTAAATCAATAAAAAATATTTTCTTTCAGCAATTGTTATGGTCTGTTAATAAAAGAATTTTTCCTAATTATTTTAAATTATAAATATTTAATAAAAATTAAAAACACGAGAAAAATTTGAATAACTGCAACTTTACTTATAATGTTCACTTTATGCTAATGCAATTATCCACATATATTTTCACGAGAAAACATGTTAGCATCCTTATATAATGTAAATATTTTTATTACTTAAGAATTTATTAATTTAGTTTTATATCTTATATTAATTTTATTAATTTAACCACTTATCAATTTATTTTATGAGTACCAATTTAATTACCAATTTAATAATTTATGCGAAACTCTAAACTAAGCATTAAACTAAGCGTTAATTAGAAATATTTCTAAAAAAAAGTGCTGCACATAATCAACGAAAAAATTGCCAGGAAGTTCCAATGTGTATTTTTAATTTAATATTATGTGGTCTGGTAAAAATAATATGATGCGCACTTACTTAATTGTTACAAGTTATCAATATTTATAAAAAAAAAAACTTATACTAATTGAAAATAAATGTTGAATGACTTAAATTCGCATATTAATTTCACTTCAAAATTAAGCATACGCAGTTAAGCATGTACATATTTTAAAGGAAGATAGAGAAAAGTAAAAGGACAGAAAATTTCTTTTGAAACCGCAATACTGTTGCATGAAAGAGATTAAATTTCAAGCAAAGAATTTTTTTATATCGTTACCTGAGTGTATTCTATAGCGAGGTATACTCACATCATAAATAAGAAAATTAAAATTTTCCTTTAAATTTAAGTTTTAAAGAAAAATTATTCTGAGAGAGGAAGTTGTTTATCTAAACATTTTCCTATTAAAGTATTTCTTTTGCATCAAATATACGGTATTTGAAGACATTAACGATTTTCAGAAGGCTGTATTTTTAAACAAATATCCATTGGGCGGTTGTTAACAAGAGCCCTAACGCAATCCCTTGTGATTGTCGGGTACTTGCTAAATCACTTTACCAAAGGTTTTGGATTTAATTTAAAAAGTATTGAACTTAGGAATCTCTTGGGTATTCAGAATCTTTTGTACCAGATCCCTTTTATTATAATAAAAGGAGGTTAAATGGTGTGTTAAGTGCTTCTAACTCAAAGTAAAATTTAAGTAGTAATGTATTAAAATAAGATTGCATTTTATGATCAATAAAAAAAATAAGTAAGGTCTATTTATATAAATTTGATTTATTGTTGAAGTGTTTTAATTTTTAACAGCTTGCTTTTGGATTTTGATTTTACCATGACTCTATTGGTTTTAACTATATTTCACATAAAAACCACGATTGAATAAATTATGATCAAAGAACTAAAAGTTATTTAAACAAACAATTAAAGTTCTGCATAATTTCTTATATTCTATTTTATTTAACTTTTAGGTCTTTTTGACTCAAAAATAGCATTCATATTGAGCGATTTGAGACCAGGTTGGCTAAATACACTCTATAACAAATAAATCGACGCACCAAGAAGGAGGTGTCCGATTGAGACGAAAATTGGTGGATAGGAAGACAATGTACGGAATAGTAAATGATTAAAATTTCAGAACAATTGAATAATTTATTTCAGAGTTACAGGAACAAGTTCAATAAGGCGTTGACCCGCCGCTAGCCTGGATACAAGCTGCCACACGGCGTGCCATATACCGATTAAGCTCCCGGATGGTCTCCTGCGGTATTTCCTGCCAAATTCGCTCCAATTGTCGAACGAGATCATCAACAGTCCGTGCCAGATGCAATCGCCTTCCCATCATATCCCAGACATGCTCAATGGGAGAGAGATCTGGCGATCTGGCAGGCCAAGGAAGAGTTTGACAAGCTTGCAGACAGTTTAGAGCAACACGAGCCGTATATGGTCTGGCATTGTCCTGCTGAAAAACCAGCCCAGGGCACTGCAAAAGGAACGGTAGCAAAATAGGTTTTAGGATGTCGTCCACGTACCGCTGTGCAGTAAGTGTACCTCTAATGACGACCAAAGGGCTCCGTCTGTCAAAGGAAATGGCACCCCAGACCATAATGCCTTGTTGAGGGCCGGTGTGGCGTGCAATAGTGAAAGCAGGATCCCCCCTCTACCCTGTGCGTCTCCAAACACGTCTTCGATGATCGTCAGGACACAGTTGGAAGCGGGATTCGTCGCTAAAGACTATACGTCCCCAGTCGGCATCATTCCTCCAACCTGATCGAGCCCTGCACCGCTGTAATCTGGCTCGGCAGTGTGCAGGCTTGAGTGGCAGGTGGCGTAACGGTCGGCGCGAGCGTAGATTTCGCTCTCTCAACCGTCTGTGAATGGTCATGATGGACACTGGTGTTTGGGTTGAACGTCTGATGGTTGATAGAGATGAAGAAGGCGCTGTGACAGCTGATCGGACCATCACTCTGTCCTCACGATCTGTTGTAGCCCTAGGTCGACCGCTACCATCCTGACGCTGCACTCTGCCATTTTCCACCCATCCTTGCCAGCATCTTCGAATCGTCGCATCGCTTCGACTCAAATGACGAGCGATTCTTCGATTAGTCCAACCGGCCTCTTTCAATCCAATGATACGACCTCTGTCAAACTCTGACAGTTGCTCGTAATGAGCACGAATCCTGCAGCGAGGCATTTTTTAAGTTGTTGAAAGGTCATCTGAATCGCAATCAAACCGAAAGTTTTAACAACAGTTTAAGAACTGCTCCTTATATACGTCTGCTGGTTGCGCAGATCCGATGCGCTAGAGATCAAACTATTCATTCATTGGACACCAAATTTGAATCATTTGCATATCTGTTCAAAACATTCATGCATACGAAATTTCAAAGCAATCGGATGATTGTTTCTTGGTGCGTCGATTTTTTTGTTATAGAGTGTATTTTCCCTTGTGCTTAGTATTTCGTAGACTTTAAAAACTTTATTTGAAGACTTTTATTGATTTTAATTTTCTTTTCATTTCATCATATGTAACTACAAAACATAATAAAGCATGGAATAACGAAGTATAATATTCCGAAAATGTTTCGTCTTGTTTTCCATCTTTAACATTAAAGTAGGCATGTAAGCATGAAACAGTTTTCTTAAAATACATGTAGAACAAAAGCTCAATTGCCTGTTGCCAGTATGTATTTTTAATTCTTCTTTTTCAAATTGCAAAATCGTCTGCTTGATTTTGGTTTGTATCGGACGTCAAAAAATTTTTTTAGACAACTCAATATAATGATAGCATTAATCCCCTTATGTAGTGGATGAAACAGACTGTGGTTATTTAAAAATATTTTTGACAGAGGTTCACAACTG
The DNA here is from genome assembly GCA_038373885.1 of Cheiracanthium punctorium. NCBI lineage: Eukaryota > Metazoa > Arthropoda > Arachnida > Araneae > Cheiracanthiidae > Cheiracanthium > Cheiracanthium punctorium. Next base: position 408,569 of record JAWZYV010001322.1, on the reverse strand, counting down.
GGGATCAGTGCTTAAGTTCTATGTGGTCGGAGGAGCACATCATTCTTGAAAAAAAAAATGCTATATGAACACATGTTAATAAATCGGATTATTTCCGAAACACAGGAATTAAAAACATGACTTCTTTACCTATTTCAATTCTATTTATTTTTATTTATTTATTTGTCTTTTATAATACACCAGCCTCCAAACTTTTTAGTCTTGCTTGGATGCTAGAACGCTTTATGACAGCTTTAATATTTTCCGCATATTTATAAATTTGCACGTAAAATTTAAATATATTAATGACTAGACCGCGGATTATATGCACTAAAAGGTGACAAAATATGCCTGCAAATATGAATCAAAAAGTCTAAAAATATGCACCCAATAACTGAAAAAATATTCGCATATTAACAGAAAATAAAAACGTTTTTACTTGTAAAAGTATTTTCACTTTCAAGTCAGTTACCTTGCAATCACTTTTTTTTTCTTTGAAACTTCAAAACATCATGAAAGACAGAATGAGAAATTTTTATTCACAATCTTAGTGATATGAAGTATGAATTAAAAGTGCTTTCAGTAATTTTTGTTGCAATACACAGCTATTGCACTAATAAAAACCATAGTGTTTTTTCGAATGAAAACCAATCCGTATGAGACTACATTTCTGGATTTAATAAAAGTTAAAACAATAAAAGTCGCACTTCCTACGTTGATTTCGTATGCTAAAACTTATGGATGAAAATAAATATGAATTAGAATTTGTCTAATTATAATTTTTTATATTTCTGACGAGTTTTGCCCTTCTCAAAAACTGCTTGATTATGCGAAAAGATGAAATAGAAAATTCCGCTTATATTCGAATACTTTTAAGACAGCGTGCACCTAACATTGAATAGCATATATTAATCCAGTTTCTGTGGAAATAATTCATGGCAAAAAGTTTGAATATTTTAATCCTTACAGTTATTTCCGAATATGATTATCCTAAATTGGTTGTAGAGCATAAACGTTTGTTTAACATGAATACCTATTTGGTATACGTTTCTCCATTGTTGACTGCTTTTAAGTCTAATTTGATCCAGAAATTCCTAGAAAACTTCAATAAATGGACATGCATTACAACAGCGAAAAGTTGTATAGGCGAAAACGGGCTACTAGAACAACGGAGGGGAGCTGTAACAATCTAAAAAAATCTCGAGTAATTCCACTCAACTTTCCGAACCAGAACCCGATCAAGACAACCGTGGACCCTGGACAGAAGAAAAAATTGGGCCCCTTGCAATAACCACCCCCTTAAAATGAAAAGATTATGATTGGTTTGTATTGAAAGTTTTAAATATCTTCTTACCCCTTCCAAACGCAAATTTTGTTTTAAGTAATCTGAAATAAGCAAATATAGTTACATGATGTTAAAGAAACAGATAGCTAAACGTTACATTGAAATTCTATATCACAGTTGCTAACATGTACAGAATACAACCACTCTTTGTAAACAGTCATTTTTGTAAATATTTCTTAAAATAACAAATAATTCAAATATTTTGCTATTTTTTAACATTAAAAATACTCTTTACAAAATGTGGTTAGTTATTTTACTACAGATTGATATGCTACACTGCTCAAAACAATTAAAGGATATTGTAAGTTTTATATTAAATAAAGATATAAGCGATTTTTTTTTTTTTTTTTTTTTTTTGCCGAAAATGGAAGAAGAGAATCACAAATGCAAATTTTGCTGATTTTCAAACTGTGGAGTATGCTAATTTTGAGTTCGACGTCAAAAACGTCGCTTCAGCGGCAGATATGAAATTGGACTTTCAACTGAATAAAAGACAATGAAGACAAGGATGATCGGCATTCAGTGACTGCTTTGTTTCGATGAGTACGATGTCTCAGCGAAGTCATTTAACCAATTCAGAAGCTTGGAGAGTTGTCGGTAGGTTAGAAGGGGCCAAACTCAAGCCGAAGTAGCGCAAGCCATTGGAGTGTCACAAAGTATGATTTCCAGGATCTGGAACCTTTTTTTGGCGACTGGAAGTGCAGGCCGAAGACCAGGGCAAGGTCGTAGACGGGCAACAACGCCCGATGAAGATCGTTATTTAATGTTAACGGCTCGGAGACACCGGAATATGAACGCTACTCTTCTCCAACAACACCTTCGCTCGGCTACTGACACCACGGTTTCAACTCAGACTGTCCGAAACCGGCTCCATGATGTAGGTCTGTATGCTCGCCGACCGATGGTATGTGTTAGACTAACATCAAGGCATCGTCGCGACCGCAGGGAGTGGGCAACAGAGCATGTGAACTGGAGGAGAAATGAACGGGCGAGAAATGAGACGGGCGCACATGGAGCAATGTTCTTTTTTCTGACGAGTCCCGTTTTTCAGTTCATCCTGATAATAGGCGTATTTTCATCTGGAGGGACCGTGGCAGTAGGAATAATCCTGCGTTCGTGCACGAAAGCGTCAGCTTTGGCGGTGGGGGAGTGTTGGTGTATGGTGGCATCTCCATTGACGGGCGCACATACCTCTACATCATTCGAGATGGACCTCTGACTGGTCGCCGATATAGGTATGAGATCCTCAGACCTATTGCAGTCCCTTACGCTGCAGCAATCGGAGATGACTTCATTTTAATGGACGATAACTGCAGGCCAAATCGTGCTAACCTGATGGAGGATTTCCTTTTCGACGAAGGAATCGTATGAATGGAATGGCCAGCGTGTTCTCCAGACATGAATCCAATAGAGCACGTTTGGGACGCTCTAGGAAGACGAGTTGCTGGCCGCCAATCACCCCCAAAACTCTCCAAGAACTGGAAAGAGCTCTTCTGGAAGAATGGGACAGAATACCCCAACTCGTGATTAACAGCCTCATTGACTCCATGCCCCAAAGGCGTTCAACGTTGCTGGCCGTCCGTGGAAATCATACCCCCCCCCCTACTGAAAATGATTTTGAAGAAAACACCTTTTCTTATTCTTTTTTTCTCATATGAACAAATTGTGTTTTTTTTCCTTTTCTACACAAATGCGCAATAAAATGAATTTTTTTCTGCCAATCATGTGTAATTTATTCTCATATAACCTACTACGTCTGTCGACCATGTATCAATCAGCTAAAAAGTTTCCCAGCCACAAGATCCAACTAAAACCGCAATATCCTTTAATTGTTTTGAGCAGTGTATATCGACTATAGAGCATTTCGAGGACTTAAAAATAAGTTTAAATTAATTTATACAAATGTCAATTTGAATTATTTTCATTGTTCATACTTTATAATTAAAAATTCATTTAACTTTTGAAAATTTTTTATTCTTCGTAATTTTATTATAAAATTATAAAAGTGTAAGCTGTAAGATTTTTTGGGCCCTAGGCAGTTGTCCCGTTTGCCCTGCCGGTAATATGGCACTGTTCCGAATACTTGATCGTCACCAGATATAAATTTGAATAACTGACAATAATTCAACAAAAAAGTGAAAATTATAATTTGGTGAATACTCTTCCCCTTAAAAGTTATGTAATCCAGTTAAAATGCAGGACTTCTAAAAACCTCGTGCAGCGATTACTCCAACTTCGTCAAGCCTGCGCCTTCGAACCTTCATATCGCTCCCCCTACGCGTGAAACCTAACAACGCAACTGTAAAAGTTTATGTGTAATTCTAATTGATGCTGACAAGCATTATGAACTTCTAAAAATATCGTGTGAAAGGTTAACTGCAGAAAACTATTTTAAGATGAAATTCCCTCTTGTTCAAATAATTGAATCAAATATCGTGAATACGTTTTATCATTTTTAATTCAGCAAAATACGAAATACTGGTCGAGCATATTTCTAAGACAATAAGTCCAATTATGGTTGTATTACTTTCATTTTCCGTAAATGATCAGTTGTGTAGCTAAATATTTTTTGTGTATTTTCAGTAGTTGAGTAGTTGCACATGCAAGGATACAGTTACACTTACAAGGATGCAATTGACTTCGTAACGAGTTTTAAAAAATGTAAACAAAATATGTTTTTAACGGAACAGTGGGTAATTGGATATTAAATTCAACTTCATTAAAAGGACGTAAACAAAGTGTGTTTGGCAAGTTCGTGAGCACTTACGAGTATCCATGTGTAAGAGTATACGAGAACATATTTAGGTGAGAGATTCAGTAAAAAAAAAAACTATGAGCAATAAAACTAGAACTGTTCCTATAACGTCGCCGCCCCCATTCAAATTAAAATTGTCCGCCATTTTTTTCAAACCTTATGCTTTAAATTTTTTTCCCTCTTTCTTGTATTTGACCGCCCACGTCCAGTGCTCCATCTTGTCCCCTCTAGAATAGTTCCCGCTGGCTGTTTATATAAATTACAGGACACGTATAATTAAGAAACATAAATGTCTATAGTCCATTCATTAATATGGAATACCTTATTCACTGGAACATTAAAAAAAATATTCTGCTATCCATTATGCTCAGCTGTAAGTGTATTCAGGAAATTCCTAAGCACTGATCTACACATATTAATTATTTGAGTATGTTCCTCTAGAGAGTTAGAACAACTGTTTGCATTAGTCTTCAGACAAGTACAGACATAGTTACGTTTAAAATCTAATGCTCTAGCAGAATTCCTCATTCAGTAATTGTAAGATTTCTGTCTAACAATGAGAAGCGTGCTTTGAGCCCTCATTTCAACCACTAATGCAGACGAGGCGTGAAAATCTCACACGTGAAAGGATAATTAAGGGTTATTCTGTCCAAACTTCAGCAAATGTATTCAGAAAATAAACTTCAATAGATTGGCACGATAATAGCTAATTACTGATGAATTCGGGGAGAGTTTCGTAGATAGAATGATGAATGATACAAAAATAATGTATCAAAGTATTAAAGCGTTTAGTAATACAAAATTCTTAATTACGACATCTTTTATTTTTTTATTGTAATCGGCTGTATAGAATGCATTCTTGCTACAAAAAATTTTGTGAGGTCTATAAAAGCAATGCAAGCAATGATTTGCTAACAGTTTTACTCTAGTAAATCCTCACATTCCTTCAGTAACAAATGTTATAATGTGTTCATTTACTGGAAGACTTCATGAAGTAGGCCAAGTCTGCGAAAAGAACGCAGAGAAGCAATTCGGAAACTGCTTAGGTGAATATTATTTGCTAACGCTAGTTTGAATCGTTCTTTTTCTTTTTCTTTTGCCTGTTGCATCCGTAAGACGTTTATTTTTAATTTTTTTTTATTTATTTATTTTCAGGGTTAGCGATTAAAAGCTTTTTGTTTTTTACTCTAAATACTTTTAGGGAAAATATTGACGAGAATGATGCAAATTAGTACTATCTACGTATATTCATCATCATTAATTATACTAGCGAACACTTGCTCTGCGGGTATGTATTACTACGCTTGCTAAAACTATAAACTTTTAATATATTTCAATTATTTTTAAAAACTAATCACTCATTTTGAAAATTTGAAGATTATAAAGAACTCTAAATTATCAAGTTCCCGTCTTTGTTGTGCATTTCGTGGGTGTTGCAGGCGTTATATCATACACACTGCCCAGTGTCCACCACGATAATTTGATCTGTGTCAATCACCAAAATTGAGTTATTCTATTTATTTGCAAGTGTTTTCTTATGTGTGTGTGTTTTATAGATATATTTATTAAAATAATACTTACCTACATAGTATTTAAAAATTAAGAAAAAAATTCTATTTATTTCCCTTTTAAGCACGTAAGAGCCCAAAATGACAGGCCACTGAAACAGTAGCTGTCAAAATTTTTCAATTTAATTCATAATTTTGGGAAAGTTTGCTTGTGCATCACTTTAAAACGACTTCAGTGAAATGAAATGGAATTTAGAAATCTTTGGAGATATTGAAAATTTCGACGTAATTAGCTTTTAGGGCTGAGTAAAAGACAGTCAAAGATGACTCATATTTGTGTGGAGCCATAAAGGTAATTCAATCAAAACAATTTAAAATTAATTATAGTATTCCCGGGAATTTTATTAAAAATAATGATCAATCCTACACCCTTAACCAATAAGGCACCTTATGATGATGATGACGACGACGTTGTGCACCCAAACCGGTTACGTGTCACAAGTGTATATGTGGTGAACGATGTAGACTTTTTTACGTAGAGCATGTAAATAATCACCTCTTTTCAACAGTAAGTGAAATTAAATTTGCTATACCCCTAAAACAGCCTTTAATTTCGAAGAATTTTCCCTCCAATAAGTTATTAAAAAAAACAATAAATGTACATCAATATTTTTTCACTTGTTTACTTCTTTACTCTTTAATAATTACGTGAATACGTTAAACTATTGACTAATATAGTTCATAGTTATGATTTAATTCATTGATTTTTTTTCCCTTAAATTTTCTCTCTTTTACTTTTGGTACGGCCGTTTATTTCGGATTTCGGCTATTTCTGGCAATTTCAATCGTTCCCGATGTGACCAGAATAAGCGGCGACCACTGTATTTTCCCCGATTTCTTGAAAAATTATATATTTTTACACACTTGTCAAAAAATTTTAGTGATCAATAAAACTTCAGTAAAACAAATATGCAACAAAATGCAGACCTTGACTATTTTAAACTAGCATTTTGTTTAGCCTAAATTAAAGTTAAATATAAAAATAATTCTTTTTCCAAATTTTCGTAACTTTTTCCCCTTAACCTAAAGCTGTACGTCTTGAGTAGAACTATACAATATTAAAAGGGGATATTTATATTAATATTTATTACTTCTTTTACAACTTAATGCGCCAGCCAGGATGTGTAGTGGCTAAAGAACCATTCTATCGCTCCTTGGGTCTGGGTTCGAATCACGGCTTGGGAATGGGTGTTAACATGACCATCTCTTTATAGGGAGTAACTCTGGCTGCCCATTGGATGCTTACATAATAAACTAGCCAGTGATTAGGCCATTAGTAGTGACCACGAAGATAAATTTATAGGAGGGGACACTTCTCCTAGAAATTTGGATAACGCCGTTGTTGCAAACAGATGGCGCTATGCACACTGGGTAACTGCACATCTTCTGCTTCTGCGCATCTCAGGTTGTTTATATTTCCATCAAGGCGAAGTAAATGGAGATCGTTGAATTAGCAGAACTTCAAAAATTTAAATACATAGACTTATGAACGTGATATATAATAATTACTGGCTTCAGATGTGTTTTAATTACATAAATCTTTTATAATACTATTTCGTAATTAATATAGGGAACAGTTTAGAAGCGATCTGATATTATGTATGTAATATCTGTTATTATTTTGCACAAAAGCTGTATTTTAAGAAATATTAGTAAATTTAGAAGAATGTAGTGTATGTGAATGCAATATTTAAAGTGCTTATTTATAATGACGATCGCACTCAAACAAGCAGGGAACCCCATTTTAAAGTGAAACTTTAATTATAATCACCTTTGTATATATATATATATATATATATATATATATATATATATATATATATATATATATATATATATATAAAATTATTAGCAATGCAAAAATGGCATATAAAGTCAAATCAAACATCCATAATTAATTATTTAGAAGATATCCTATTTGTATCATACAATAACTTATTATACATACTTAGTCAATAATAATAATCATTATATGTTTTAAACAATATGTTATATTTAATTTTGCTATAATATTTATTTTATTCAATCTTTTAAATTTATTATTATTCAATATATATTTATTATATTAATATACCTGGATATTCTTAAAATTTAATAATATTACCTATTAGTATTTGGCAACTCCTAAACTTTCTTCTTTCCACTTTTACACATTTATTTAGTGGCAACACCATTTTTCACTTTTTACAATTCTTAGCATTGGCAACACATATCAACTGTTCAAAATAAATTTCCATGTGCTCAAGGTTTGGTATGTAAAATTATCTTTCTAATTTTTGTTATCTTTTTGATTTCTTCTTTCCTTTATATAGTAGGGTAGGGCCCAGATGTGTGGAGTTAATATCTCTTCTGATATGCCACACAACCGAAACCCTACTATTTGGTTTACTGTAAATTATAAACCACTGTTTGTGGTCCCTGAAGATGGTGACAGTGGTTATAATTTCCGTTCCATTATACTATCACAATAATTCTTGCACTTTATTTGGTTTCAAAATCTGGTTTCTAATTCTTGATAATAGCTGTTACTTTTCTGCGAGATATGTCTTATTTGTAGTATGTTTTGTGTTTTACATGTTAGTTATATATATATATATATATATATATATATATATATATATATATATATATATATATATATATATATATATATATATATATATATATATATATATATATATATATATATATATATATATATATATAAATGACTATGTCATTTTATCTCTCACCCCCTTTATTGAAAATTGTCCCAAAAATGTGACATAATTTTACATATGTTTAAATACTATTAGTTCACAACAGCTTTCATCTATTGTTACAATATTTCGTAAGCTGTAGAATATGCATCACATGTATTTTTTACATATATTTAAATACTATTAGTTCAAAACAGCTTTAATCTATTACGAAATATTGTTACAATATTTCGTAAGCTGTAGAATATGCATCACATGTATTTTTCTATTAATAGGTTACAATCATAAAAATCTCAGCATAGGGCTACCAGGCGAAATACACGAAAGATGAGAGATTAAATGACATAGTCAATTAATATCGTTTAAATATGGCAATAATAAAATTAAAAACTTAGGGAGTTCAGGGGGTCTCCCCCTGACGAGGCTCGAACAGCCGAGTTTATATATATATAGAGGAGAGGAGGTGATTATGGAATACCATTTACATTTCTAACTGTAACTTCATAGATTTTTAAATAAAATCCCCCAAAACAGCATGAGTACATGCTATAATGAATCGTAATGAAATGTCAATTGCAAAGAAATACACAATTTATTTTGTTGTTATAGAAAAAAATATTTTTTAAAAAAGTTACGAATGGAGTATAATATGGAATAGTCGGGTAATATGGAATAGATTGTTTAAACCGATGAAAAGCAATTTATATTGCTTCGTATATAGTTATTTGTTACTATAAAACAAATTTTTATGTTTTGTAGTTTAAATCATTATACTGGAGTCATTTCTGCTTCGAGTCGATTTAAAAAAGTTGTAGATATAATTTTCTTTCTTTGCTCCGATACAGTCATGGTGAGCCCACAGAGAACAGCTGGATCTTTGAATCCAAACTTATCGTCGTTGATCATTAGAGAATTTTTCGTGACAAAAGATACATTCAGCGTCTTTGTTTTCCGGGTCTTTAGTGGATGACATGAAACCCATTACAATATTACCCAGTATTCCATAATACCCGACACGCCATCTCGGAAAACGAACCTTTAAAACTAATTGGGAAAACACTGTCATCTAAAAAATAACCACAGTTCAACAAACTACCATTCTCTTAGTGTACATTATGCGTAACATCAATGTTCATGCCACGTGTTTACTAGTAAGTTAAAATGTTTGAAAACTTATCTACAAAAACTCTTGAAAATCACAAAACATACTTTGTTCTGTAGCGAGTGGTACGGCAACAGAGAGCGGTCAACTCTTACTGCATTGTAAGAAGGGAATCTTTCTTGAGTTGTTCATGGTATTCCCTTGTGGCAATAGCAACTAACAGAGCCAAAAACTCGGTATTCCATATTTCCCGACATTTCCATAATCACCTCCTCTTCTCTCTCTCTCTCTCTCTCTCTCTCTCTCTCTCTCTCTCTCTCTATATATATATATATATATATATATATATATATATATATATATATATATATATATATATATATATATATGTATATATATATATATATTTATATATATGTTGATCAATTGTTTTCATTAGGATGCATCTACATATTCGTCTCTTCCTCTTTCCTTTACTACTTTCCTTTGATGCCGACCAGAAAGTGGCAAATAGAAAATGCAAGACGCGACATTTTAAGTGTTAAATGCAGATTTTTAAGATTTGATGAAATTTTTATTTAAATGTGTAACATTTTGAGATTCGAAATATATCTGATTGTTTACGTAACTGAAATTTTTAATGCGTATTCGTAATGATTAAAGTAATGGCATGACACGTAAATATTTTGCAAATGTTTTCTTTTTCTGTTTACTAGTTTTGGAGGTGACGCTACAAATCCATAACAAAAATTCATGTTCTAGATGATTTAATTTGTTTACAAAGTCGCAGTTTATATAAGTATGCTCTTGGTATAAATATCTGCATATATATATTTTGATAAAATCATTTGATGTTTGAAACGTAGAAGAGACATATTTTATGTAAAAATTATTTATATTTCTTATCTCTTTAGCTTCATTTGAAATTTCAATCCTAAGAAAGTGGAGTGTTTTCTTAAACTCTTACTTCTTAATATGGATAGAAGTTTAGAAACTCTAACTTCTTTAGAAATTCTAGCTGAAAGTTTTCTCAATTTCCTTAAAAGGGTTTTGATTTCAGTGAATGCTGACTGTCGTCCCTCAAGGCTGGAATAATAATGACACTTTTATCTGCAGAAGATCGAGTTATTTAGCGAAAAATATTTTAATGCATGTATATCTTTATATTGATCATTAAAAGCTGTAAATAAACGTAAAACACGACAGATAAATATGCTTATATATGAAGCAAAATGTGTTTGATACCCTTAGCTTTCTCATCCCTACTTATGCAGTTTTATTATATTGAAGTTTACAGAAAATAGATGATTCCTAACAACTAACAGAGATTCCTGTGCTAGGAGAGGAATTCGAACTTTTCAACTTAGCGAATTTGACGTTTGAATTGTTGGCAAGGAATAAAATGAAAGATAACTAGTTTTGGTAGTTGTACTTTATTAAAGCGTTTTTAATTACTTTGTGTTTAAAACCTATCTAATGAATGTAAAGATTTGTGCAATTAATAAACAGTAGGATTAGGAAATTTCTTGACAAATATAGAAAATATCACCAAGCTAGTTCCAGTTTTGGAGACCTACATTTTTATGCCAAACCTGGCAATAAATCAACAAAAATGCCAAACTTAGTTGATTTTTTCTATTTAATATGCCAAACATTCGTGACTCTTTCCATTTAATCTGGCAACCCTTGAAAAGTAATTCGCCCTATCACCAAGTAGACAAAAATCATTATCAGGAATTAACAGCATTCAATACCTAAAAAACACGTGCAAAAACACTTTTTTTTGTCAACTACCCCTTATTGAGATAGATTTTTTTTTAATCTTCAAAAAGTTTTTATGAATTTGTGTTGGTTATACTTTAATGTAAGAATTTTATATCTATCTCTACTTCCGTTTGAGATACAATGACAAATTTGAAAACAACGTTTCGGCCCGCTTATCCCCGTTTTGAATTCTAAAAAATCCGGAAAATGATTTTAAGGCATTAATTATCTTTTTTTCTCGGAGTTATGAAAGGAAATGTGAAACGAACGTTAATGAACGTTTTGGCTCCTTATCCCCGTTTGGATGTGAATTCTAAAAAACCATGAAAAAAATTTTTTGTATTTCTTTTAGTTACATTTTAAAGCGAGAATTTTATGGCTATCTCTTTTATCCTCTAAGATGTGAAAGGAAACCTAAAAAAACGTTCTCGGCTGTCACCCCTGTCTGGGTACGAATTTTTAAGTATTTGCTTCTTAAATGACGCATTGCCCTTGGACACAAAAGCTAAAGCTCTTAAAATTTCTTGTCTGTATCAGACTGTATCTCCAGTAGATTTGGCTATGTGTTGATCATTAGTCAGTCAGGACATCTTCCTTTATATACAGAGATTTTGCTGTCTTTTCGTACTTCTATTTGTCCGACCTTGCTGTAACTACCAAAAATATACGAAAATTACTTCAAAATTAACGTAGGTGGTACAAAAAGCAGCGTAACAAGAGCTCTCACGGGTGCACATATTGAACGAGAGAATGTAATTCTGTGCCTAAGTACAACTGACGATCAAGAAAATCAAACGCTGCTAAATACCACGTGCTTGGCTACAGCGCTTTCGATGGAACGTTTTAGAACATATTCTCTACAGACCGGATCTCGCGCCCAGTGATTTATATCCTCGCCAGGCATAACAGACGAGGTGTTTTTTCCGGTATATTTTAGCTGCTGAGTGCTGTTAATTTCAGACAAAGATTTTTGACTATAAGGTGAAAGGGCGATTCTCTTTTCAATGGTTGCCAGATTAAATGAAAAAAAAAGTCGCCAAGGTTTGTCTTTTTTTTTTTTTTTTTTTTTTTTTTGTTTATCGTCAAGTTTGGCATCAAGAAATTCCCCCAAACTGGATCCAGCTTGGTGTTATATTCCCTATTTGTCGAGAAATTGCCTAACCCTACTGTTTATTTAATTGGAATATTGGTGTCTATGTTCGAGTAAATAAAGGTGAAGTATAGTTAGAAGCTGCCGGGTGAGAACTAGTATCTTTTTCGTGTCATTGAAGAAGCACCTTACAGGACGTCATTTCCAGACAGTTGCCGCTGTCCAGGACACCGTTGTTAACTGGTTCATCGAACAGGGCGTTAATGTCTACAAGGCCGCTTTCGATAGATTGGCATAAAGATATAACAAATGTTTTGATGCCCATGGACACTACGGTGAAAAATAATCTGTACCAAATTCCGTGATATGTTTATGTATATTTTGGAATTTGTGAATAAACCTTTTGGTTAAAAGACTTTTAACCTTAGATTTTGAACCATCCTTGTAGTTATATACGTCATTATTACTCCCTGTACTACTCACCCATTTCCAGCACCTTGTAACAGATTCTTTTTAAAATGTTTTTTATTGAAATATCCTTGTACACATGTATCTTGAGTCATTGCAGTTAAAACTCATGTAAATTCGAATCATTGTTATTATTCTTAGCAACGCCGACTAGTTTTGTTATTCTTTTGTATTTTTCTATAAAAATGAACTAGGCTAAAAATTCATATATATTTTATATGTAAATATTCTTGGAAAAAATAACCAATCCCAAAGTGCATTTTCAGACATTACATTTTTGAAAAAGAAAAAAAAAATACGTTCTATGATTTTTTTAAGAAATTTATTTTACGATCTCTAGTCACAATGAACGCAGTTCATTAGTTCACAAATAAAGTAGAATTCAAAATAGAATATGTCATTTGACAGAAAAATAATGCCAATATGACAGAAAAATAATGCCCAAAATAGCTTGAAACAAGAAGAAACTTTACAAAATTTTGTGATATCTAATATGTTCCCTCCAGAAATATGCAGGATCTAGTGAAAATAAATATTTGTTATATAACTGAGTCAATTTCTATTTATGAACATAAATAATGTGCGTCGCTTTAAAAATGACAAAAGAGAAAAATAGATAAAAATAAAATATTTGAATATGGAAGTATTTTCCTAAAAAATGTAAAATTCATAGTTATTTAACAGTAACTCGAGTACTCTATCAAAATATTTAAAAGCATTTAAATAATACATAACAGACAATCCCAAATTTCTTTTCAATTGTTATTCCAATAATTAAAAGAATTGTTTGCGCAGGAGGAAATTACCAAATTCATTAATGATTGTTATTTTGGTTTTAAATATTTATCGTAATCATTAAAAATCTTCAGCGTGTTTGTTTGCTGATATAGAATTTCTATTACTATAACAAATGTTGAAATATTTATGCTTGGATATATTTGCTAACTGATTAGAAAAATAAATGTGATTATTCTTTTCGGCATCTGATAACAATCTTCACTCAAATTTTAATTACGTTTCCCTACTTACTTATAAAATCCCTGAAAGATTAAAATTCAAACATTTCAAAAATGCTTTTAAAAATATTTGGCTGGTTCTAAAATTAATAGTTCTGAAAATTTATGTTTTTTTTTATCTTATGTATTATAAGAGCGTAATAAATTGTGATTAAAATTACATAATATTGAAGCTTAAGCTATTGAAAGAAGTATTTTATATCAGAGCGTATAGAATTTTTGATAACCACATTGTGTTATTAATTTTATGCAGTTGGTCAATTCAAAGAAAGCATTCAAAGCACTTTAGTTAAGTTAAAATTTTTAAATTAAAAAAATTACCATAACCATGATGATTAACAGAATCATAAAACCATTTCACACTTTATCTTAAGCAATACTGCCGATTTGTAATATTTGTATCTAATTTAACGAATTTTTATTACATAGAACTATAAAAGTAATATTTTGGTATTAATGGAGGGGTTTTGGGGGGGGGATTTAGGGACTTTTCAGATGAATTTGAGTGCTTTAAATTATTTTTGAAGCATTTAAAACCGTGTAATGGCATTTTAGAAAATAAATGAAATTACAAAATATTTAGAATCATTTGTTGAAGCATTAGTTTATGTTAGTTTGTTTATGCGCGTGCGTCTGACGTGGAGGCCGACAGATGAGGAACAACGAGGTTTAGCGGGGGTTTTACAACAGAAAGTGAAATTCATTCTCGAAAGTTTGCTGTGTATGATGAATTCATTATATCACGTACGCACGTGATTGAGTGGATGGCTTTAATTTGTTCCAGGAAATTCCCCCCCCCCTCAGTTTGTTGCCAAATTTGTTTCGGCTCCACTGCAGAAATTTCGCTGGGAAGCCCTTGTACATCATCCATACACTCAAGATCTCACTCCATGCGACTTCCATATTTTTGAAACCCTGCAGAAAGACATTCTTTACCATCGATTTGCTTCGGACAAGATACTCTCGCCTTGGTACAATCATGCTTTCGTAAGCAATCCTAAACATTGTCTATTTGAAGGGGTTGCCGTCTTGATTCACAGTGGGATAAATGCATTAACGGTTACGGTCATTTCTTTTGATATCATTAATAATTTACTTACTTTATTTCTATCAGTCTTCCATCAGTACTTTTTTCCCATCAGAAAAAAAACTTAATTTTTATATTTTGAAAGCTTAGGAACGACCCCTGAAGCACATTTTAAAATTTTGAAAGCTTAATACATTTCCTTCTTTAAGTCATAGAATAGAACGTGAGGGTACCCCCCAAAAATTTTTGAAAGTTTTTTTAAGGCCCACACACGTTACTCTATTAGAGATGGAAATAACCTCATAAACAATGTGTTGACAATGGAATATTTTATTACATTATATTTATATTTTATTTTAGTTTTTTTTTTAAATATTTTTATATTATATTTTGGCTTATTCTTTATATTATATTTTAGCTTGTTTAAATAAACACATAATTGTTAAATTTATTGTTGAAAAATAATTAGAATAAAGTTCTTGCAAGTTTGGTGGATATTTAGTTAATTTCGCCAAACAACATTCGGCAACATATATTTTACAATTATGGAACAATGATATTTTTTATAGGTGGTTTATTTTGTGGCTTATTATGCTAGAAGATTTTATGTAAGGAAATGTGTTTTTTATTTTTTTTTATTCAATATTTATCATTTAATCCTCGTAATATTTAAAAAAGTAAAGGGAAAGAGGCATAAAAGAGTTGCTCATTTAACCATTTAAAACGCGATGTCATCGCCGTGCGGAAACTGGCGTTTTGACTGTTGTCAGTCCCGAAGAATAAATTTGATTAATATAAAAATAATGGAGGGTGACGTATAGTTAAACGAGAATCCTTTACTTTTTAGCACGTCATCTCCCGTAAAAGGGTCGATTATTTGTAAAATTGTCAGGATTATATTTTTAACAGCATTGCTATATGCTGTAAACTGGAGAATACGATGGAAATGCATTAATATAGAAGAACAACTGGACAGTCTGCCCAATGCTGAAAAAAGAACAGCCGTGCGAGCGCACAGCCAGGTGTGTGAAAAATTAGTCTCTAGATCTATTGCATGCGATGAACGATTCGATCGACTTCCATCTTGCTGATAGTTAAATTGAGCGATGGCAACGGCTGCCCTTTTTTCAGCAGTGAGAAATGGTTGCGCTTCAAAGGGTTAAAGACAAAATAAAGGAGAACGCTTGAAAGGAAGGGGCGGAGATGGTTATTTCTGCTTCCGAAATTTTCATATTGCATCACTCTTTTTTATCTGTAGATATTTAGAACGGTAAAAAAAAGAGAGGAAGAAAAGAAAACAGTTCAAATACAGTAAGGAATAATTGCAGTGAATATCATAGTAAATCTAAGGCAATAATATATCTTAGAAAGAAACTTAGATATTTTTCATCTTATCATAACCCAGAAGAAGTATTCCATCCATATAATCAAAATGGGTGGCTTTCCATCTCAGGAGTATTTTTGAAATATTGTTCAAGTTTAATCTATGGAATCCACTTTATATATATTTTCTGTGAAATAATGATACTTTTCCCGCTGAGTACTACACATTTCAGAGAGAGCCACACTCTTTAAAAATTTTTGTATAGCACTTTACTAAATTATTTTTCACGGAGTAAATTTTTTCAAGGAACAGAGCGTGACCAGTTGTATGACGTAACCGTGTTAAGTCAACATACTTGAGACATTACGTTAAAAGTACTGATTACAAATGCATTAGCTGTATAAATATTCTATCAGAAATGGAAGTAATAAAATTAAAATCGTGTGGAATTATATTGTTCCGATACAAGGTAATAACTTTTGAACTTGTAAAATTGAAGGTGCGTCAGAGCTGTGTTCATACAGTAAAACGGAAATTACGATATCTAGATTCAATATCTGAGATATCGGTTTGCGCGTGAAATTATCTTTACTATAACATAAATTTTAAATGCATGTGTATATTAAAATCATCTGTTTAAATATAGTATTTATAAGATCAATTCATATTTACTGACAAAAGTAACCGAGAAAAGTGCAGAAATATTTTAATTAGAAAATACCCTTAGAAATAAGTATTCTCGCAATACACATACAAGCTTTAGCCCCTTGGGCCATCAGCAACATTTGAAATGTTGTAATGCTGCAATAAAGTCAAGCTAAGTATGGTTCCTTGCTCTAATTAGCTATTACTTCCTCGTACAAAGTAAAAGGAAGTACATTGATGACGAAAAATTTCGGGATGTAGATTTTGATAAAAAAAAATCGATTTCAATACTGCAGTAATAGTAAGATTTAGCGATTTCTCTAATCAGATATTTTAGATATCGCCAAGCTGGATTCAGTTCCAAAGACTTCTGACGTATCTTTGAAGAGTTTTCGCGAAACTTCTCAACGTTCGCATGTATGTATGTTCATCTAAATGCATGTACAATCCATTCTGACAGACCGCAACTCCATTTTGACTATTTTTTTTTAAACATCTGTACGAACGTACACTGAAGAGCCAAAAAAACTGGTACACCTGCCTAATATCGCGTAGGGCCCCCACGAGCACGCAGAAGTGCCGCAACAAGATGTGACATGGATTCGATTAATGTCTGAAGTAGTGCTGGAGGTATTTGACACCAACAATCCTGCAGGGCTGTCCATAAATTAGTAGGAGTAAGGGGGGGGGATGGATATCTCTTCTGAACAATACGTTGAAAGGCATCCTAGATGTGTACAATAATAATCGTGTCTCGGGATTTTGGTGACTAGCGGAAGTGTCTAAATTCAGAAGAGTGCTCCTTGAGCAACTCTGTAGCAATTCTGGACGTGTGGGGTGTCGCATTGTACTTCTGAAATTCCCCAAGTCCATCGGAATGCACAATGGACATGAATGGGTGCAGGTGATCACACAGGATGCTTATGTACCTGTCACCTGTCAGAGTCGTATCTAGACGTATCAGGGACCCATATGACGCCAACTGCACACGCCCCATACCACCACAGAGCCTCCACCAACTTGAACAGTCCCCTGTTGACATGTAGGGTCCATGGATTCATGAGGTTGTCTCCATGCCCGTACATGTCCATCAGCTCGATTCAATTGGAACCGAGACTCATCAGAGCAGGCAACGTGTTTCCAGTCATCAACAGTCCAATGTCGGTGTTGACTGGTCCAGGTGAGGCTTAAAGCTTGGTGTCGTGCAGTCAACAAGGGTACACGAGTGGGCCTTCGGCTCCGAAAGCCCATATCGATGATGTTTCGTTGAATGGTTCGCACGGTGACACTTGTTGATGGCCCAGCATTAAAATCTGCGGCAATTTGCGGAAGGGTTGCACGGCTGTCACGCTTAATGATTCTCGTCAGTCATTGTTGGTCCCGTTCTTGCATGATCTTTTTACGGTCACAGGGATGTTGTAGATTTGATGTTTTACCGGATTCCCGATATTCATGGTACACTCGTGAAATGGTCGTACCTGAAAATTAAAATTTCATCGCTACCTCGGAGATGCTATGTGCCATCCCTCGCGCGCTGACTACAACACCACATTCAAACTCGCTTAAATCTTGATTACTTGCCATTGTAGCAGCAGTAACCTATCTAACAACTGTGCCAGACACTTGTTGTCTTATATAGACGTTGCCGACCGCAGCACCGTACTCTGATTGGTTCCATATCTCTTTATTTGCATACGCATGCCTGTACCAGTTTTTTTGGCTCTTCAGTGTATGTATATGTGTACGTAACTCATATATCTCAGAAACTATTAGTCGTAAAATGTTGAAATTTTATATTTAGGATTTCTGTAACATTTAGGCTCCAATTCACCGAATAGTTTGTTTAAAGGACCATCCAAAAGAATTTAATACATGAAGGTCTATGGACATCTACAATTCATAATGTTTATAGTAAGTAACTGTAAGGGCTATGCACAAAATCTCGCCGACTGTCATCGGTCTTGGAAGTTTTTCTGAATTATTACCAAATTTGGCGAAAAATATAATTACCCATTTTGCTTAACTGCAAAACTTTTAACAGTAGAATGTTGAGATTTGGCATTTTGAACCACTGTGACATCTAATTGTGCATCTCTCTTCTGATTACAATCGACAGGGTAATTTATTTATAGGGTCACCCAAGACTTTCAAAACATTAAGATCGATGGATACCTTCAATTCATTAAAAGTCTGTTGTCAATCACTGTTTCGGCTATGTCCGCAATCCCGCAAACTATCTCAAGCTTGGCGGCTTTTAGCAAAATATTGTCCAAGTAAGCGTCAAAAAGAAGTCTTTCAAATTGAACCCAGCTTGGCGATATCTCAAGTACCTGACTAGAAATCGCTGTGCCTTAGTATTACTGCAGTATTTCATCTCTTTCAAATGAAGTAAGTTTAGATGAAGTGCATCAAAGATGTTTATAATTTAATAGACGTACAAATAAGTTACGGGGCATCCACATCAGATTTTTTTAAGTAAAGATGTAGCTTTCTTAAAACGATTCTAGACCTCTAGAAGCGATACACTTTAAAAACTGAAAATTTTTGCACGGGAGTCATAAAAATATAAAAAGTGTAACTTTTTGAAAATTAATGAGAGGAACTTTCTCTTAGCGTAGTCTTTTTCCCGTCTTTTTTTATACGTTATTTTGAATATTTTTTTAGTTACACTACTCTTCTCGCACTTATACGGCGCTTTAAACAGTTCAGGAGATTTTACATTTCTCACTCAAAAATTCATTTTGTAATATTTAAAGTACAAAAATCATTCCCAAAATAGCTTAACGGCTTTTTAAGACTTAGAAATAGGCATTTATTTTCGTCGGCTAGAGACAAAGTAATATCACTTCATTTTTTGAAAACATCTTATCTGTAGATCTTTAAAATAAACATAGTGATAAATGAACTAGAACTTTGTATTTTGTGAACTTTTTAAATTATTTAATTTTTAAAGTATTTTGTGAATGTTGTTAAAATATGTTCTCAAAACTCATAGTTTTTTAATATAGGTAAAGTAATTAATGCATATAAAATTTTAAAAATGCATAATAAGACGGTCATTCACGTATATGACTCCAGTTATGCGACTTTTTTCTGCAGCCCCCTGAAAGTCATAAAAGTGAGAGGTCACTGCATAAAACTTTAATCAAAAAGAGTTGGTCCTACTGTGATACAGTCTTATGAGCATTTTGACTTATAATAGTTGTCTGCACACAAAAGTATTCGTGAAGCATTGCTGCAAGTAATTATTATATTTTTAGTAAATAAATAATTTTAACATCCATTCAATTCGAACTTTCTAAAAATATCCCCAGAATGTATCTCCTCGTATTCAAAAAGAATCGAACTCTTGTTTTGAATATTTTCAAAATTCCAAATGTTGTTGAATAATCAGAAACACAGGCGCACGCTTCTTTTTCTTGATTACGTATGCTTTGGAAGAAGATGGAAAAAAAATCTCAGAAGGCAGCAAATGAATTTCTCCCTTATTTTGAATTTTTAAAGTTGAGTCCCCTTCCACATTTGCCCTTTTCCAGGTATTTGCCGAATTGAGTTCATAAAAAGTGAAAAAAAGAAAAATGAAAAATTTCTGTTTGAATAATTCAGGAGAGATTGGAGCGAGAGAAAGTGAAAGAGAGCAAGAAGAGAAAACAGAAATGTGCCGTTCACCACCATTAAATAAAACTGCAAACTCTGGAAATAAAACTGCATTTTTCACTTCGGGCTCTCTTTCTCTCTCATTCTTTGAAGGATTCTCCTCAGTTTGCAATTTCACATCTGGGCGATTATTAAAATGATTTCTTCATCGTACAATGCTCGCTCGAGGAGAATAATTTGGGTTTCCTCACCAGACACGATTTCAGCTCGTATTTATTTCTTTTAAATACCATACGATGTTTAACATTGAGCAAGCTTCTTATAAGATAAAATACAGCATAGATATATAAACAAGAAGGGTAATCAATAGCAAACACATCGAATATAAAACTGTTTCGAACACATTTGAAATAATTAAAACTGCAAAGTAGCACACATAAAAGGTACCTATCAGACTAATAAGGTACCTTATGTGTCTTATTTTCCAAAATCACAGATTGATGAACAGATTGATAATTACCGTTTATGTGTGTTATTTTACATAGATTGATGAACAGATGGATAAGTACCTTTTATGTGTGTCCGAGACCCCTAAAATACACAACGGATGAGTAGAATACAAAATTTGTTAATCTGTCGGACCAGAAACGTTTTAGTTACATTTTTTTCTTGCAAACTTTACTTATTTAGCTCCACAATAGGTGTCATCTAATTTTACCAATACATGGCACATAATTTGCTTTTTAATATTTTTATAATTGGTATTTACACTTTGCAAATCAGCTCTAAATGGAAATCAATATAGATTTCTCACATAATTTCTTTTGTTTTGCAATTTTTTAAATTTTCTATACGGACCAGGGAGGTCATGGAGTTACTGGTCCTTTGGACCATTGACAAAATATTCTAATTTCTATACCTGGTTCAAACTATAAGCAAAGCAACTGTAGTCAAGTTTGTCTGCATTTTACAATCTACTTCTGATGTCGAAAGTTATTCTTAGTTGTTTTCCAAAAAACCTGAATCGGCTGTAAAACGGTTTTTGATGCTGGAAAAGTTCTGAAAAAAATGTGTGATTTATATTCGAATTAAAAACTTTTGAACGATGTGTATTAAACATCATTAATGCATGCTTAAGTTTACAGATACTTAATTTTGTAATAAAAACGGATAGCATAAAATAATGGTGATTTTTTTTTTTACTAAGAGTTAATCGTTAGTGATGTTTCTGCACACTTAATCACCGGTTGTGACGATATGAAATTTGTACAGTAATTTTTAAAGCATTCAATGGCTCGTTAAGGTTTTGCTGCACATTAACTTAAATCACCGTCTGTCGAACGCAAACTGTAAAAGAAATTATCTATAAAACCCATTACAAAATATTTCCGTTAACTAATTATTTTTTTAAAACGTGACCTTTCGTAACTTTAAAATGAATATACTTATTGGGGAAAGCATTACATCCCCCAATCCTAATGAAAGGCGTTACGTCGCTGCTTCTCCTTCATTTAGATCTGCAATAGATTACTACCTCTGTTGTAAAGAATTCTTTCAAAGTGCTATGGTTAATCTAATAACTCTTTGTTACTTCTTTACTTAACACGTAATAATAACGTGTTTTTTGTGTGCCAAATATAAGAAACATCGCCAAACTGGGTACAATTTTAGAAACTTTTTGACGCCAACTTTCGTGATATTTCACCAAAAATCGGCAAGCTTGGCAGCTGCTGACGAGATGTAGGTATAATCCAAACAATGGCCGTGCATAGTCTTATAATGTATTGAAGCTGGCCATAGAGTTTAATGTACTGGCGATATTGTATTTCGCCAAAACTCTCCAAGCTTGCCGACGGCTGACGAGATTTTGAGCATGATCAAAACAATGACCGTTCATAGTCTTAATAATGTTTAGAATCTGGCCATAAATTTTAATGTCTTTTTGGTGACCCTGTTAATAAACTACATAGTCAATTGCAGTCAAAAAAGGAGGTGAACAACTAGTTGTTACAACACTCCTAATTTACAATCTTTCTCATCTAATGCTTCTGGAGTTATACGAGTTAAGTGCATACGTACGTGCAAGGCGTCACAAAAAAACTAGCTAAAATGGATTCGCAGTTCGTTAAAATGGATCATGCATGCATGAATACGTGCATACGTACATGCGTACGTTGAGGCGTCACGCAAAAACTCTTCAAAGTAAATTTAGAAATCGTCAAAATCTGAGTACCGAAGGTTTCTGAGATCACAGTACTCGTTTTATTTCTGCTAATTAAAAAGGGCTGGTAGTACCAAACAAAATAGATACCTCATTTTAAATGTATTTAACCTCTTCTTTCCAGTGGTCCACTTATTTGGACGTTCTTGTTTCCTCTGTTAAAACGATCCTTTAAGAATTTTTGTTGTTCTGAACTAGAGGACACATTCTTGGATGCTTTAATTTTGAACAAATGATTTTTACTCATTCGATTGTGTAAATTCTGCAAACGGAAGCACACATTTTATTTTTGTTTGCTGTTACTTTATTTTGTTTGCCGGGAAGAATATTTGAATGTTGCTGAAATTTCCCAAGTTTAATTTGTGAATATTTTTGGGGGGTTTCTTCAAACTTCATATAATTGAAAAGAACTTATAGGACATCATTTATCTTAAAAAGTTTCTTGACAATCTTTGTTTATGGGTTATAACCAATTTTTACTACTAAAAGAGATTGGGAATCAAGCTAATTATTTGGAAATACGCTTTCTACTGAATCGCTTTTATTTATTTATTTATTTTTTTAGTATAATAGGTTTTTTAAACAATATTATGAGATTTATCTCTAACTTGAGATGTGAGATTTGGGTCTGAAGAGGTTAAATATACTTTCCAACAGAATCTTATTTAAGTATCTAAATGTTTAACTTATTTGCAAACTTGTTCACGCCCATCAGTGCACAGATAAAGTGGTAAGAATTTCTCTTTTGTACTCATTATTGCTTTGCGGCTTGGGTCTTTGCACCATCTTTGTTACAGAGTGTTGCGATAGTTTTTTTCTCTACTCCTCAAAAATAGCTATAAATATTATTAAGTACACTATTTTTGACGGAGCACACACATTTTTTTAGATTTTAATACATATTTTAATAACTTTTAGTTTGAAATCAATGAACGCCTCCAAAATAAACTTTAAGAAACAACTACTTATGGACCTTAATGAAATAGCAGAATTTTGTGTTTTTCTGTTAAAAAGTAGTAGCTGCTTCATGCATAATTATAAAAGTGTACATGGATTAGTCCATAACAATAGCGTTTATAAATTTTGTAGTATTTAATGTGTATTGCCATTAGAACATGGACAAATAGACGACACACTTTTCAACTTTATCTGAAAATGTAAGTGTCTTTATAATGAGAACAAATTTTGCTTAGTGAAGATAACTGGACATATTGAGGTAATATCCTATTGAATTTTTATAAAATATTTACTGTATATGATAAGTTTAATCTACAATCCTAATATAGTAATGATTTCATTGCATATTGCAAATGAACATAGGCTTTAACCAATGAATAAGTAACCTTATTCACAGCTAGAGCGTTGAAAATCTGGAGTATGATGAACTTTTAGGTCAATACGTACAAGTTCTAGACGTAAAAAATAAGTACGTTCTGATAGTATGTGGCTTTTATTTATTCATCAAGTATATCTACAGAATGGGCATATGAATCAGCCATACTGAGGTACAGGTTATGTTTTAAATCGCTCTTCATTAAGCATCACGTTCGCTTATGATAAAGATGTGGCCAAAGCAATCACTTAATTATTAGCACATGTGAAATTTTGTAGAACCGTTAGCGGTTTCCTAATAAGTTAAGTAGGTATAATAATAAGTAATAAATTAAGTAGGCGATCCTTTCCGATTGATCGCCTACTTAAAATCTAATACTAAGCAATCAGTTGTTGTGCATGTCTGGCCGTATACTTGGCCGTACTGGCTAAAAATGGTATAAAAAAAAATAAATTTCTTCAGTTATATTACTTAAAAAAACAGCAGTTACAAATGAAAATGAAATTTTGTAAATACTAAATCATAATAGTCATTACTTTTGATACACTCTAAAAAGTAACCGTATCCATTTACTGGAAACTTTCTATAAAATCTTAAGGAAATTCTCCATTTATATTTCAATATAGGACAATTTCAGTATTTAAAGGATGTGCACCAATTCTTCCGTAATCCATGGGTTCCCCATGATTTTTTTTTCTTGTTTTTAAGCAAGTAGGTATATTTATTAGCTAACATATAACGCAGAGCAAAAAGAACACTCAACAGAAACTAATGCAAAAGATAAAAATAATTGAACTTCGTTGTATAATAGTACCAGGTTACCGAGCCATGCTCAGAATCTAAAGGCTCCTTAAGTGTAAAATTTATGAATACGTAAATGCCTTGGCACGTATCAATAATCTTCATGGTTGCCAAAGATTTTCATCGCTGTCGGATCACCCATACATTATCAGGTAAGCTTTGGTCGGCATTCAATGTTACAATGGCATATACTTTCATTTGAAGAGGGATGCTAAATATTCGATGGTCGGTGCCATCAGAGTTGAGCAAAAAGTAGTTTAACGTAAGGTGCCTCCTTTCCTTCTGTAGCAGATCAGCGAGGGTATCAGCGAAGATCTTGGGCGATGCATTCACTAACAGCGTCTTCATTACTTCAGAAATATATCTGTCCATATTGAGGACGTTCAAATTCAGCATCAAGAATTTGAGTTGGTTGAACTGTCAGATGAATGAGTTTATAAAAAAAAATTCATCAAGTCCTACACTGTTCGCAACGTAGCAGTACACACCATAATCGTTAATAGTTTTACTCGTCGTATACTGTGAACACAGCCATTGTAAAGTATGATTTCAAATTTCGAATTCTTTAAAATGTGGGTGACATCGAATAAACAACCACACCAATTCATTAGGAAATTCGGAATGTCCTAAATCAATCTTACAGTCCCCAAAATGGTTTCGGTTAATTTTTGTTTTTACTCTTCAGAAAAATGCAAAGCTCCAGGGTGAATGCAATCCATGTTAAAAAGTTTTAAACTATGATAATAAGTACGCACGTTTGTGGCAGCTTTGTAGATACTTAGACTGTTTGCCCGAAGTATTTGTCGACGTCCAGCTGTTCCATGTCGTTCTCCTTCCAAATACTAATCATCTGTTTCATCTGCTTGTGTTTGAACTGCACGTTCACACATTTGGGCTAAGTGCTGCTGTCGGTGATCATATGTTTCCACAGCTCGTTTTTGAGCTACACTTTCATGCATTTACGTCTTTATAATACATCTATGATGATAATTCTTTACGATTGAAATTGTAAATTTCTCTATAGTGCTTCAATTCAAACATAAAATACTTATTTTTTTCTAATTCAAAGAAAATACATCATGCATAAACAATTCTACAAACGTAAATTCAATCTTATAGATACATAAATATAGATGCCATAAAAGTATAATCTTACATAAATATGCTTTAAACATAATTTTATTTTATAAACTCAAGCTTAATAAAATAAAAAGTCGAACGCAATTTAAATTATTAGTACAAAAGGACACTTCGAAATCATGAAATCACAAACAGAATAGATCAAAAATATTCTTTTATAATAACCCTAACAACTACTTAAACGTTGACAATAATAGAACAAACGGATAGACTGAAGAAAATGGACTTCTAACCTCGAATAAATCAAAAATACATCGCTTCTATGTAGTTACGCTGATCCCTGACTCTGTCACAATTCCAGTACAACCACGCAAAATAAAACGTTTACCATCCAAACAGATTAAAAATGTATTGTCTAATAACTTAAAATTTAGAAGAAAAAATCTGATAATCCACCCGTTCCCTGATTTTTAAGCGTTTTTTTTTTTTTTTTTTTTTTTTTTTTTTTTTTTAAAGCTCTATTTCATTTAAGAGAATAAAAAAGCTAATCATTTGAGTGTCAGAATTATCTATTGCAAGTGACATTGACGTTACATTGAAGTCACGGTTATCAGGCTTTGGAGGAAAAATTACGATTCCAATTCGCTTAAGATAGCTTTTCTAAATTACTACTCAGTTTAACTTTTTTTTCAAAAATAAAACGGTTTTCTATGCATTAAGCATGGATATAGGAGAGGATGTTGATACCAAACGAAATGTTTCGAATACGAAATGTTTCTGCAAATTATAAAATTCGAATTTCGATGTATAATAAAAATTGAATATGAAGTTATTTGATTTTAAGTGGGTAAATATTAAATATTCCGAGTGTAGACATTCTATCGCCCGCTGTAATTGTCTCCACAAAGGGCTTTATCCTTTAGTTTAATGATAATACACAACACAAAACAACACAGTCGAATCCACGTCTAAATAAGAATTGAAAATTTATTAGAAAAAATCTTAGTAACCAGATTTCAGCCTCCCAATTTACTGCTTCCACATATGGACAACTCCCAGCCTGCGGCCGGATGGGGCCCGCCATGGCTTTTGGACCAGCCCTCAGAACAAGTCAAAATCCTGTATAAAACCTATATAAAACATTCAAACTTCCATATAAATCCGAATTATACGGCCCGCGATTTCGCTAACATCCTGAAGTCAGGCCCAGGAGGCCAATATCGTAAAGTTCTGCCCGCAACTTTTAAAAGTTGTCCATACGATGATAAAATAAATGAGTTGAAATCATCAACTGCAGTGAATGAAAACTAAACTGATGGCTGATCATCTGCAAAATTAATTTGAATATCGGCTGCGAGCCCAATTTAGGAATCGATAGTATCATTTTTTCATCGGAGTTTCGAACATCGTTTCATTATAAACGGTTGATCCATTAAAAAAAAAAAAAAAAATCCTCAGGGTAACTACATTTAAATATTTATCGTCAACTTGGAGGAATAAGGCAGTTAAAATATAATTCAACCTAGTGCCGTTATTAAAAAAAAAAAAAAAAAATGGAATTTTCATGTTACGTCACTGGACCTTTTTTCTTACTGTGAATGACTGAAAAGGGAGTCATTTTCGTTTAAATTATTCGGCTAAGCTGAAACTTTTTATGCACTTTTGAAATTCGCATCATATGGATCAATAAAATACATGAAAAATCTTTATTGTTTTAGTATATACGCGAAAATACATTTAGCTTTACGTTAGTTACAAAAGGATAATTGTAATAAATTCAGGCAATTTTTCACACAAGATTTACGAATAGTTTTGTATTAATAACTATGAATTAAGAATAATTAAATTATTTACGTATATTCCATCAAGGTGCTTGCGGGGATGGCAACGAAGACTCTTTTCTCTTTTTCTTTCGCTGGTTGCCAGGACGATATTTTGAAATAAAAATAACTTTTTAATTCTAAACAAATTTATGTAGCTGAATGGTGTAATATATCTAGTTACTAAAATATTTATTTGTCTGTGTACTGTGTTCCATTTATTTTGTTTCTTTGTGAAATTAATTTTTACTATTATATATCGATGGCGTGTATTTTTTAATCCGCCCCAAACTTATTTGAGCGTCCCTTTTAGGAAGATTGCATCAAGTGTGTTTTTCAAACGTTCAATAGATGGCGCTACCATCCGAAAATTTTAAATTTTAAATTTTGAGCGTTTTAGAGTTTTTTAAATCAATTGACCTAGCTCAATCGTTTCAGGGGCCCAAAAAATCCCCAGGTACGAAATTTAAAGAGAATCCTTAGAGCAGTTTTCGAGATCGTTCGGACATACACACCCACCCACCCACACACACACAAACATTCCTCGTTTAATATAAGAGCGGATACATAAAAAGGTGCCTATCGACATTATGATAATTTCGGGTGGCACAAACTTTCTTATAACTGAAGAAGGGAGGACCTTTTGTAAGAATATTTTAATTATTTTTGCAATAGAGAACTCTTTACAAGAATAATTACAAAATCAGGCATTTAATGATTATTTTTTAATTCATAATGTAAATTTAAAGATTTTGACAGGTATTACAGTAAATAAATGAAATACATTTAACAAAATAATAAAATAATATGAAGATGTAAACACAATGAAAAATAAAATATATAAAAAATAATGCTTTAATAATTAAAAATAAGTATAATATAAGTATATAAACACGATAAAAAATAAGTGGCAGTTTATTAACTAAAACTAATAATAAATAGACATACAAACATAATAAAAAATAAACTTAAATAATAGTATAATGACTAAACGTTAAAGTTTGTTTTGTAATTGTAATATCAATGTGACAAAAATGCAATAAATATACATTACAACCTGAATCCATTAGAGATAATATAAATATAGCAAGTTTCTGTCCCAAACTAATAGTTTAATGTTTACTAATGCAAATACATGAGTGTTTTTGTTCGCAAAAAGCAGCCCGTTATTTGTAAAAACAATGCCACTTTAAAAATCTTTCAAAATGATAGTGCAAATGCAAAATGGTAGACTTAGAATTAAACATTCATGAGAAAAATTTATCCTATGCAGTTAAATAAATTTGTTTCATTCGTTGTTGTGAAACACTTTTCGCATAAAAACTAGTGAAGCAGCTTCCAAAACAAAATAAAATTTCTTCCTGTGTTCTCATTATATTAAAACCATATTTAAATTATTTCTTATACAATTAAATATCTTGTTTCTAGCCAATTATATCAATTACAGAATTGGATTGCAATGGACGATGAAATTACAAAACTCATCAGACTGATTCTAATAGAAGTTAATACAGTTTACACCATTTCTTCGCCAAAAGCAACACTCCACTTACGATGCATTCACAGTTCTAAAAAAAGATTAACTTTTCTAGAAAGATAAATTTGCAGTATTGAAAACATTCAGTGAAACGTGAATTTAAGCGTATTGTAAAGGATGTTTTCAAAAGAATGAATGGTTAAGTCAGAGAGGTTTAAGCGAAACTTGAGTAAAAGTCTAGAATGGAGTTTACCTACAGAGTATTTGTGACGCATTTAGTTACTTTTATATCGTAGTTTGTTTTATTCATTTGAACTACAATTTTTGTTTATTTTATTTCATTTTTCATTGTGTTTATTTAATTATTATTTGTTTTTGTTACTTTGTTACATGTACTTTATGTAGTCCTTTTTATGTCTGCGTACAATTTTATATCTAGAGGCTGATTCGCTACCTGACTGAATAACTTGCAGTAGGTGTAGGGGGTACAGAGACGGTCCAGAATCACATAGCAATGCGGGGTATAAACAGGTACATGAAGACGACTCTGAGGAAACGTAGTCTTCATGTACCTGTTAATAATCACTTTAGAAGAACTGTTCAAGGAGTAGTAAACTTTTCGACCATGATTTTTCAAAAACTAATCCCTCTTTCAGCTATTGCATTTGATAAAAATTGTTATTTCAGAATTGTTTCTTTCATTGCATTTATGAAATTGTCCGACGAAAGCCCATTTTTTATGAAACTTGGTTAAGAAATTAGACGCACACTTCAACACTTCTTCCAGAGTGATTACTAACAGGTACGTGAAGACGACGTTTCCGACCCCGCATTGCTATGTGATTCTGAACCGTCTCTGTACCCCCTACACCCTCTGCAAGTTTGTCAGTCTGGTAGCGAATCACCCTGTTTATTGTGAATGAAAGAATGTTCATCAATGTCTCATTTTGTAATTAATCTTCAAAAAAATGTGTAGTGTCTCATGCTTTTTTCATTAAAAAAGATTAATTTTTAAATAAAAAAAGGAAGGCTTTCAAGGGAATACATGTTTTATATATGCTTTCCTTCCTCCATGATAATAATATCATTTCAAATGTTTAAACTTTGAGATGAAATCATATAAAAAATTTCTAAAAGTTCTTGATTTTTTTCCTTTTTTTCTCCTTTTTGCTTTACAATACTGATGAAGTAAATTACCAGTTGCACGCAAATATAAGATCCGACAAATCCTATTGTAGACATCGGTTTCGTGTGTAATTTCGTGAAGACACTGCATTTCGTGAGGTAATTCTCTTTTATTTCAAAAATATGCAAGGAGTATTTTAAATGTATGCAGTTTAAATATTTAAATTGCTCAAGACAATTTCTGTTACGATGTTTGCAATATATAGAATTATATATTGCAAACACGTGAAGAATATACCTATAAATACTACACTTTATTATTGACTTAGTATTCTTTTGAGAACCAAGCACTCGAAGTAAATCGTGTGTTTCTTCTTCAGTGAAATTAGAAATATAAACTGTTGTAACATTTGTGTTTTTATTAATTTAAGAAATTTATGTAATTAACATATTGTGCTATGTCAACACCACCATAAATTATTATTAAATTATTATCGTTCACAAGCAAGATTTTACATGAGAAACCTTCTTCAGAGGCATTAAAATAATGTTTGTTACTTAAATACATTTTGTGATCTTTAGTTTTTTTTCTTTTTGCACGTCTCATTAAATCATTAATAGCATCCCCACCTCCGTAGATTAAACCTGAGCATATAGTATGAATACACACTGAGTTCAACAAAGTACATCCGTGCAACTTTCACAGGCATAAGCTGGTTCTTCAACTTTCATTCAACGTCAATAAACTTATGGGCTTTTGGCATTTTTCTCCCCAATCGATTTTTTCAAGTATATTTAAAAGTCTAGTATGGCAAAAGTCTTATTTTGGATTGTTTGAACCGGAATTGTTCCAAAGTTAGTGAGAAGGTCAGTCAGTCAGGGATCAGCGTTTGATCTAGTTTGCAGTGAGTCAGGGATCAGCGTAACTGTATAGTAGGATACTAAGCTTAAGTTTCTAAAATTCTTAATTGTGAATCTCCCCTCCACCCCCTTTTCGCTTTTTGTGGTGTTTCATCAAAAAGTTTTTTAAAACATTTATAGTTCGGATAGGGTCTCTTACTCACACTAAACAGCAGACGCGTCCCAACAATTTCCTATCCACTAAATTACAATAGACTCACGCTGCAACGCGGTTCTACTGTAACTACGCCAGTCTCTCTGTACAGTCTCTACTATTCCAGTGACTATGCCAGTCTCTCTACGCTTTCACTGTACCAATTGTGATATAGATTAGGCAAAATATTGAATAGTCATTGCAAATGATAGTGAAATGTTTGACTGCCATTGCTTATGTTTTGACGACGAATAAACTGGAATTTAGTTGTCTTCAAAACCTGTATTTTAGATACAAATTCGGCAGAAGAACAAACGCCCAGTGAGATTCGAACGTATATTCCAGGGATGGGCAAACTACGGCCCGCCGGAAGGTTTTATCCGTCCCGCGGATAGAATTTTAAACTTGCCGGTCCGACGGAAATTAAAAGAAAATATATATTTATGTATTAAATATCCATATTAAGAAATATGAAGATGGCTTGAAAAACTGCATTTTGAGTTCGAACGCAGATTTCAAGATTTCAGTGCCATTCAAACAGAATTGGATATTTTTACCATGCCTTTCAACGTAAATTGTGAAGCAGTGAGGTCCGATTTGCAGCTTGAATTAATTGAGTTGCAATCTAACAATCATCTCAAGCAGTTGTTTCTAAATAAGCGAAAGTTAGTTTTACAAATCATTATCGAAAGTAAGTTTCCCAAATTTAATACCTCACTCCCAGAAAATCAGTGCTATGTTTGCTTCATCTTATATATATGAACTAGTGTTTTCAACTAAGAACCTTAGAAAGAATTCTTTCAGGCGTAGACTGACAAATGAGCATTTAGTCTCGTTCCTTAGAATCAGTACATCTCACTTCGAACCTCAATATAAGAAACTTTTAAAAATGAAATCACAATTTCATTCATCTCATTAGCATATTTAAATTGTAATGCATGCATATTGTTTTTAAAATTTTAGAAAAATTTATCTTGGCCCGCCAAACTTTTTTTTCGATTTTTGGCCCGCGACCGAAAAAGTTTGCCCATCCCTGGTATATTCTATGATACCAGTTTTGCAACTAAGAATAACAACCTAAATATTTTCAAGAAAATCTACATAGCATTGATTTATAGTAGTGTTTTAACAAAGTAATTGTTTTCGTAGTACTTTTATCAAATATATTCATTCAATCAGTTTACCAAAAATTAACTATGAAAATTAGTATTAATGAATATTACGAACTGACAATTACAGCCTTAGTAATTTTTTAATTGATTTTTGGGAAATAAAATGTCTTATATGTAAAATTTCAAAACATAAATCACTGTGTATTTCATATTCGATTTATCAACAGAACAAAATTTTTACTCTTCTAACCACTTTTACTACTGTTGTAACATTTTGAAAATCATATGAGTAAGTATAATTATTAATGAAATTATATTTTAAAACTATTTCTATATTTAAGAAAAAATACTCAGATATAATTCAATTTTCTATTCGTTTTTCTTCTTGACTATTATTGAACTCAAGCAACCTCAAAACTGAAATTATCCAATCAATGTCATTTCAGATTTTCATCACGCTCTCTTTACCCGCATATAATATCAGAGATACGACTCTACTTTTGACATCAACTACCAACAGGGCCGGTTATTGACATGTGAAGCAAATACGGTTTTTTTCGGAATTCATTATAACTACGTGCACATTGTTTTCGTGAAGATGTTTTGAAATGAAAGATTAACTCATAAAGATGCAATTTGATTCATCTAATTTTAGTCTACAGAACCAAGATATTTGTTTGCTGTTCCTAAAATCTCTTATTATTTTTCGATTTCACAGCGCGTTTGCTATTTTGCTTTAAAAGTTTTGCGTAACTCGTGAATCTTAAGTTTCGTCACTTTCCTACCAATATACATCTTTGATATATATATATATATATATATATTTATATATTTATATGGGTAGGGGATGCTCCTTGTTGTTAGGCTTAGTCTCAAGAGATATCACTGGCTATATAAATCCAAACCTTTTTTAGATTTGATAGCTCTGTTTTCTGACAACATCCGTGGCCTGTTGTTTCCATTTTAGTCCTTTTCTTAATTGTTCTTTTTGTTATGTGCTATCACTTTCTCGAAGGATTAATACGATATCCATACTACGTAAGTTTTGCTGTTTATATATATATATATATATATATATATATATATATATATATATATATATATATATATACTTCTAAAATATAATTCAAGTTAAATAAACGTTCGTATTATATATTAACGAATTAATTTTTTAAAATATTTTTAACAAAAATCCAGCTGATAATTATACAGCTCCAAAATTACGCAGGTCCATTTTGTAACTTGGGGGCTGCTGTTGCGCATTATTAATATCCATTAAAAAATTCTTTGAAGAACTCGCTTCTAAATTTATAAGACCTGTCTATACGTCTTTTCATTTTAAAAAACTGCCACGGGATATATGTTATATAATAAAAAATCTTTAGTTGAACAGGCTCATAAAGTTTTTATATTTGTTTATAACAACAGTGTGGGCGACATTCGCAATTCATCTTTGAATAGATTTACTGTAGTCTAAAAGTGCATTTTTATTTTGCATTTGATACAAGAAGGAAAAATAGTATAGAATCAATATTGAAATATCTTTTGGGCTACACAAAGTTTACTTTTTTTTAGATTTAAAATGCATAACGTACAAAAGAAAAAAGAGCTGTTTTAAGATAGTTATTTGACAAGAATTCGAACAACATTAAAGCAAGTGATAAAATATACTGAACATTATTGTTTAAAATAATTAAAGATATACATTTATTAAAATGTTTAATTTTCAATAATTCCGAAAATTTTTGAACAATTTTAAAGTTTTTAAATCGCAAAAATAAATGAATAAATAAAAAGGTTTATATGCTTATGTGTATATCATATATGTCATGGAGAAGAAACAATCTTGAGAACTTGCATGCGTAAGAACAAATTTTAAAGTTATAATTTTTCTTAATAAAATGGCAGCTGAAATTCCAAATTAGCTTAGTCCTTAAACATATGTATATTTTTCAAATTTACTGATACATACTTTTTATAGATTTCTTTAAAAATATTTGCGAAAATGCGCAGTGAAATGTTAATGAAATAGCAATGAATAATTAAATTTTCCAATTTTAATATATTTTGTTGCATAGATATTATGCCACTTCCTTTTAATGTTTTTTAGAAAAAGATAAAAAGAAATCTTTTGTATTAATATACTATAATTTTTTTAATGTTTATAAAAATGTATATCTAATAAACAATATTTCAACGGTGTTGTGATTTTTTAATATAACTTCTTTTTTTAGAATAAAATATTTATAGAATTCAATATATTTATTAAATACCTTTTATAGAAAATTTTTAACTCAAAATAAAGTCTGTTTCCGTTTGCACGGTAAGAAGAAATTTGTATGCAATTTTAATGAGCAAGAAATCGCAAAAGCAACTCATCTGTATTTCTTTTCCCTTGCACTAACACTCATAAAGCCGCAAAACCTGTTTTACAGGAAATAATGCTGTGTAGATGTTTGTAAAATTGCATCACTGAACAGAAAAATGGAGTAAAAACTAGATTATTATGATTTCTTTCTATATGATATTGAAAAGAATTATACAGCCGTTTACATCAGTCGCATGAGTGCGTTTAATATAAATGTAAATTTCAAGGAGTTACTTCCAAAATATTTGTAACGGAACTTTAGTCTACATTCAGGGAATTTCAATAGGTATAATTATTGAAGGAATATTAACTTAAACAAATGTGACTCTTAAATTTATTCTTTTAAAATATCCAAAGTGATATTTTTTATGAATTGAAATATTAGAGACCAAGACCTGAATGTATTTTACATCTCAAACAAACTTTGATATAAAAAAAAAATTCTTTGAGTTTTGAAAATTTTCACAAAGTCAACTAATTTAAAATAAATCTCCATAAAACAGAATCTTTTGAAATCGTGTATAGAAACAAATAATTAATTTGATTTGTCCCATTCAAAATATTACCAACAGTTCCTTTTTAATGAATAATTTTTGAAAGAAAAGAAAAGTTTTGAAACATAAATTCAAGTATTCAAACACATCTATCCTTCTTTATTTTTAATCTTGCGCTTAAACATTATCGTCCAATAATTATTAATTATTTCATTTCAACAAATCAAATGTATCATTTGAGATATCGGTTTAAGATTATTTTATGAAAACACAAATATTTTAAAACAAGCGATAAAGTATTTCTTATGAATTTTTTAAGAGGTTTGATTAATGGTTTTACATGATAAATTAAAATAGCAAAGTAAACGTGTTTTTTCTTTTCTTTTGCGTAATAATAATAAGTCTTTACGTTTAAATGTGAAGTAAACTGTGCAAGTTTCTTCTTCATTTGTAAATAAGTCTAACTTTAATTAATATTAATTGTATTATTGAAATATTTAAGGTCTTATTAATAAATTTTTTTCACTGTTACATATCAGACTCATAAAATTTGAATTTAACTATATTTTATTTAATAAATTTCTATAGTTGTTAATTGCTATAGGTTCCACATGCATGGTCGATTTATGAAATTTCTTTAAAAGACTACATATTTTATTATGTGGATTACTGGTATATGAATCAAAAATGTCTATTTTTTCGTAAATTTTCGTCGTTTTTAAATCAACACAGAGGTGTTTACAGACGAACAATTGTGATTGTGATTGTGTGTGATTAAGGCAAACCTGCGCGAGGGGTATCTGCCCAAGATGAGGGATGCCTTGGTAGGAGGACTTTCTAAGGGGTTCTAACGCGTATTCACGTTAGATCTGGAGAAAATACAGAAGAACAAATCGACAATCAAGTAACCTTTTTATTTTGTATGGGAACTCTGAAATATCTAATAGTCCTGAATCCGCACATAAATAAAAAACTAAATTAATAATTCTTATATTTTTTGTTCCCTTGAAAGAAAATTATTCTCATTTTTTACTGCATCATAAATGCATTACTGGCTCTTAACTAATTAGCAGTAGAATGTTTACTTATGTAACTGTCTGAAGATCAGAAAATCCCTTCTTGAACTTCGTGAATTCACTCCAGATCCTTTCAAAAACTTCAGATTTATACTTGTATAACCTCTCTTTAAAGAAGTCTTCTCGAATGGTAGTTTCCACTCCCCAAATTGCATTTTTTTGTTATTTATACAAAATTTGCTCATCATTTTTGGCTACGTCCCAAAAATATGATCAGTAAAACTTCAATTCATACTGATCATTAAGGGACTTCTCCACTTTTCCCGGACAAAAGATCATTGCAATTATTTTCTTTGGAGAAAACTGCCTTTACAAATTACTAAGATTTAAAACAAACTATTCGGTG
This sequence comes from Cheiracanthium punctorium, assembly GCA_038373885.1. Lineage (NCBI taxonomy): Eukaryota > Metazoa > Arthropoda > Arachnida > Araneae > Cheiracanthiidae > Cheiracanthium > Cheiracanthium punctorium. The sequence continues at coordinate 371,883 of JAWZYV010001322.1, read as the reverse complement.
TTTCTCTATTCTTCTTCTTTTTTTCTGAAAACATTCATATAACGTTTTTACTAAACAAAATTTCTGTAATGCAATTAGAAAAACTTGAATTTCATTACGACACGAAGTATCTCTAATGTAGTTAGAACATTAATTCCATTATAATGAGTGTTCTTCTAATTGCATTAGAAACATTTTCATACCGTTATAGCATTATTGGAAGTTTTCAGAACAAGAGGAAAAGAGAATGGTTGAAAAATATTCAATGGCTCGTTATAAGATTTTGAATTATTAAAGGCAGGCGGTTTTATCCATAGAAAAGAATTGGGATGATCATAAATAAGCACTGCGATGATCATAGAAAAGCATTGTGATGATAGTTTCCACGGAGAGAGGACAGAAGCCCCTTAAACTACCTTGAAATTCTAACATTCATGAAGTGCTCGCGAAGATGGCGCATCTACTTTTATTACCAGAAGAATGAGACTTATAACTATTTCAAGGAACTGCCATTTGTATGTGATGATTCGTGTATCATTCAGTTTGATTGGCGAACAACATGGCAAGCTTTGTGCCGAAAAAAAATGGATAGTTGCAGGTAGTTTTACTTTTTTTTAATGGAATGCAGGGCGTTGATTTCTAGTGGTACTTTATGGCGGACATAAATAATCATCAGAAGAACAAAAATTATCTAGATGTTTCAAATATGGGACGTAACATATGAACATTCCTTGACAATGATAAAAAAAACGCTCTGGTTCAGCCGAAAGAAGTTGGTCTCACGAAAGCCTGGCAGTAATAGCACGCTTAAGGTCCTTTCCAAGTATATAAAAAGGGCAAAAGCATTAAATACTATCTAACTGAATATCAAAAAACATTTTAGGCGATGTTGATGATCGGAAAACGGATTATCTGCAGAGATTGAAGCGGAGAGATATTTTGAAAAGAAAAGAAAGGAAAAAAAAGTCTTTGGAAATCTTTATCCATTCACAATACTCCTTAGACATTGCATCTCCCGATTATATTTTACTTCACGCACCATGGCCCGTTACATTTTAGACGACCCTTGAAAGGACAGCATTTTATAGACGACTCATGGCCTGCCTGAGAAGCGCTTTCATTGAGTTCACGAATAAGTTAAAATTAGGCATGATTCGAGACTAGTCTTTAAATGCACGTCTTTCATTTGATGTGGAGCTCATCTTTCATCTGAGAAACTCGGGGGAAGTAGAATGTTTTATAAAATATTTTTTTAATTAAGAGATTTTTTTTGAGTTGCAACTCTTAACTCTATTCATTACTTAATATACAGGAAATTATAGTTAAACTTCCTTTATAAACAACACTCTGCATCTGAAACGGGTGAGCAGATTGCCACGAATTTTGGCATATGGACTATACGTAAGACACTCTCAACGAAGCTTTTTAAAAAATTTAGTTCCAAAACTATCCACAATTTGACGGAAATTCAACTCAAGGAAATTACTCAAATTTTAAGGAATTACTCAAATTTGTTAATAAATATTCAAAACCAATAAATAAATGCTGAAATTGTTTGCATGTTTCGAGTTAGTCACTTCCATTCTTAAATTTCCTGTTTTACCGTGAAAAACGCTATCTAATGGACCTTTTCTTCCCCTAAATTTTTTTTAATTTTCTGAGTGCATCTCATGTATAGTCTATGTACCAAATATTTGGTTACAATCCGTTCACCCGGTTTAGCTGTAGAATAGGGGTTCATAGGGGAAGTTTAAATATAGCCATCTTAATATAGCTTTCTCTTACATTACTAAATGGTAAAATAACAGCTTTTATTGGTTACAAATTTCAAGAGCACTTAAATATTGGAAAGGCGGGGGGTTGCATAAAGAATAATTGAAAGCTTTGGAAATGAAAAATCATAAAAGGAAATCCTAGTTGAAAATATTTTCTTGTTGAGGTATTAATTTTGTAACATTTTTAAGGGGTCAAAGCGTACTTATTCCACGCATAGAGTACTTGTTTTATATTTTAAAGCAAAAAGACTCCTGTATTAAAGGATTAACTTTGTATAAGCTCTGTGTTATATTCAAAATAAAAATGGAGTTACTTTTTTTTTATTTATTTGAAAATCTACAGAACCTTAAGTATGTTTGTACTGTAACCACAAAACTGATAAAGAAAGTGTTTTATTTTGCATACGCGTTTTAGAGATTTTTTAAAAATCTAATCTCAAATCGGCTTTCTTTAGGCACTGCATTTATCAGGTATTGTACTTATTTAAGCCGGCAAGAAAAATCATATGTATAAATCTCAAAAGAGAGTAATGCTATTTGTTTTCTCCAAAGTCTCTTTATAGGTTCAATTCGTAAGTCAAGAGTAGAGTATTAAACTATATCTTTGGCAAATAAAATGGCTGAAAGGTTTAATAACAATGAATTAATAAATATTTAAAACATTAAATTAACAATTTTTATTACTTAGTTTATCATTAAATCAATGCATAGTACTACACATATAGATGTTATAAATTCTTTGCACATTTAATTTATTGAAATGTTCTAAAATAAAAATACAGTATTTTAATTATATTTTATTCAAGGATTTTTTTTTAATTTAGAGATATCCCCATCTATTGCTAAAAGCTAAATTTTTATGCTTTTAAATATGTCATACTATTTTATTTTAATCATCATTATGAATGAAAACTTCTTCAATTATCAATATATAATTGCTTACATGGGTAAAAGTGATAAATTAATAATTTGAAAATAATACTTTGTTTCGAAATTTTACTTCTAAGCATTTATGAAAGTTCCTGATAATTACTGAGTTGTTATTTCGGAATTCGATACTATTAGTCATATTCTTGATATAGTTTGTATTTAAATATTCTTAGAAAGCTAAAAAGAATTAGTACTAATAACTTAATAATAATTGTTTATGATATGAAATAATATGCTTTTCTCTCTTATTTTTATCTCATTAATCTAAAGATAGCATTAAATTATATCATGCCATTTCCGGACAAAAAATCATTGCGCATTATACAGGTATATTAGTTTAATAATTTCATTAGTTTAAACGAAACAAACGTTAAGAGTGGTGTAAGATTGGAAATTATTCTCTTTCTCTTGTAATATCAATAGCCGATGAGTACAAAATATTCACTATTAGTGAGATGTAAGCTCTATATAAATACTCTGATTGAAACTTTCTAAAAATGAATTTCTATGAAAACGTAAAGTTGTAATGGGGGAAAATTGTACTAAAATTCTTTAAAATGTATCCTTTAAAATGTATCCGTTATAGTATCCTTTGATCTTATTTATAGTTTACGTGTGTTAGTTTTCTGTAAAGTACACTCAACTGGCAAAATATTTTTATTTTGGTAGATTTACTGATCTATTTGTATCAGAACTTTTCAGCGTGTCAGTAAATCTAAAATTTAATGCGCAAAGTAAACATTTTAATTAAACTTTAATAGGCTGTTAACTTAACATTTATACTTAAAACTACAAAAGATTCCACTTGATTCAAATGAATCATTTAATCGCACGTTTTTCACAAACATATTTGATGCGGGGACTAGAAATAAAAAATATTTTTCTTGGTTACAATGGTTCAATAAATATTCTATGCATTGAAGTTTGCTATTTTCTAAAACAATTTTTTAAATAGTTCAAAAATGATTTTAGTAATAATTTCATTATCATTTTACTATTCTTTAAATATTATTCCAAAACTAAGGAAAGGTTTCATAAAAAAAAAATAATAATAATATTAGCTACAATTTTTTTAACATTTCAACAGATTTTGCATGATTTGCCTTCAGGATTTCAAATATTTAATGAAAAAAAAAGTACTTTAATTTTTTGGTAATAATTGTAAGAAAATAAATACTTCCAGAATTAAAAAGTTATCATTCATTTGTTATAGCAATTTTTAAATTTAAAATGTACGCTTTTATGTCTTTCAGAGTTGCATTTTTTAAAGTTTTTGTACATTTTACGAGCCAATAAGCCCTTTTTAACAAATAAAAATTATCTTTTTATAATTGTATTATAAAATATTGGTTTTTAGTGGCAAGTGAGAAATTTTGCAAGTTTTAGCGTAGCATTAAAATGGTACTGACATAAATGTATCCGGTATATCAGAATTTTATAGTTAATTCTTGGATAATAAAATTATCAGTTAGTGAAAAGGTCGATTCATTTATCAGAATAGCTGTGAAAAACTGGGCAAGGCTATAGGCAGTTTGTATGGGCGCATCTGCTAAAATGCTGTGGGCAAATTGAAAGTCAATATGTGCGACTTTTAAGGGAACTGACTTTTGTGCACTTTCAGTTATTTGCACATATATATGTTATAACGCACGTAGTCGTTTAAATTTAAATTTGCTCAAAATCATTTATGACAATAATGCTTTTTTCTGATTATTTTCTTAGAAAGATAGTAAAAAAAGCATGCTTTACAAAACTACCTATAGAATGATTCTTATTCCAATTTTCATAGAATATATAAGAAAATCTCTTAGTGAATGTTTCAGTTTTTAGCTTTGCGTTTGCAGAACATTAATTATCGCAATGTAACATACAGCGTTATATCAATAAACATATGATAAAAGCATAGGGCTAGACAAACACTCCGAAATGCCTGGAAATCTGAGGAGAGATATAATTGTATGTTTGTATTATTTAAGTATATATATATTTTTTTTTTCGTGTTCTTGTTTGCCAGTAAATATTTATCTAATCACTATCACTTATTATTGCTTCTGTAATAAAGTTAATATCGTACACAAATTAATAAAAATAAAGCCAATGAAAATGATTTGACCAAAATCAGTGATTAAACAACAAATGCAAGCCGTCTAAGTGGTGTAGTGGCTTAAGAACCATTATATCACGTCTTGGGTCCGGGTTCGAATCCCGGCTTCGGCGTGCATGTCTAAATTGTCCGTCCTTCCACAGAGGATCCCGCTGGCCGCACATTGGATGCTTCCATAATAAAATGGCCAGTAATTTCAGGCCTTAATAGAGGCAAAACGCTTGATGAGCAAGTGCCTGCCCATTGGAAAAAAATAACTATAAATGCAATCAAATAGCAAGAACAATTACAAATTTCGGAAATGTAAAGAACACTAAAATGTGATAATAGAAATATTGCAATTTATATTAATTAATTTAATACTAAAGAAGAAGCAAAGAATGACATACGTGAATTTAAAGCTTAAAAATGAAAAGGAAATTACGTGTTTTCAGTCATTCTGGTATCATGAAGGTTTCATGTAATAGAAAATTACAGGAAATTCTGCATCTTTATTCATCTGTTTGGCCGACATGAAAATTGATAGTGTACTGTATTGATAGAGGCCCATTGAGTTTCTAAAGCAACTGTAAACAAACATTTTTCATCTTTTTGATGCATGTAGTTTTTATTGGTCCGTACTATATTAATTCTTTTTTGTGTTAGAATGTAATAAGAGTGGTGAATAGCAATTTAATTACTCTAAGTACATTATTTTTATTACTATTAACAGTGCTTGTATTAGTATTATTAGTACTAGTACTGAGAGGTCGGTGATGTACATGCGGGTACTGCACCTCCTTTCCGTCTCTGCACGAACACACTAGCCCATACTCGACAACATATGACAGAAAAACACATGTACTAATAGAAGATATACGAAAAGTACTCACGGGTCCCATATTGGTAAATCCGTTCCTCTTGGCGACCTGGTTGGCGACATCGTTCCCGTGGCGATCCTTCAGCTCCACCAGGAAAGCATTCGTGAACACCTCCTCGCCCCTGGTCATCTGACGGTCGCCGGTCGCAGCGACCAGGACGACCAGCGATACCAGCCATGATGCCGGCAGCAGGTGCATGGAAAGAGAAAGAGGGCGGGTTTTTGTTGCAGTTCGGGCTCTCCTATACTGCCTTGTCTCCTTCAGTTCCTGTCCAGACAGTACGAATGGTTGAATGGTTGGGGAACCGTGCGGTATGCGTGTGTATACCTTGGGTTCCACAGCTGGTAAAAGGATCGGGAGCAACGGCAGATGTGGTCACATTCTATGCGATGGGGCAGAGAAAAGAGAGGGCGAGGGAGGGCGCAAGACGTGCGGGCGATGACGTCGTGTGCGCCCGCGCAGAGCAGAGAGCCTCTCCTGAGCCGGGTCCCTTCGATCGATCAGCTGTGTTCGTTTATTTGGAACTTGCTTTTTTTTTCGTTTCCCCCCCCTCTTACTTTCTTTTTATTTTCCTTAATGTATATACATACATATTTTGGTGGCGATTCTTTGGCGTTCAAACATCCAATTCTAGGCCAAGGTTGGAGCAGACGATCGGTAATTTAGTCCATGATGTGCTGTTCTATTTCTTCTTGACATTAATCGGCGTATACTTAGCGTGTTCTTTGCAATTTCTCGCAATACTTGTCACAGGAGTTTGAAATTAATTTGTACTTTAAAAGTTTTGTTTTTAATTTGCAGTATGGCTCAACTTTAAATATTCCATGTCAGAAAAACAGTATTGGCCAATAACAGCTGTATTGGAACATTAGTGGATCGTAGAATTGGGATATTGAAGTTTTTTTTTTTTTTTTTGAAATAGTCGTCCAACGTGGTAATTTATATAGTAAACATATCCAATTTGGCGCTTACAGTTGAGGAAGGCACTTTTACATTTTAATTCTCTGTGCCCTGAAAATGTTGCGATCTTCTCTAAGTTGCGAAACTTAGTTGCCATTGATATAAACTTTGGTGAAACAAAGTTTTAAAAAAAAGGATTTGTTACATAGTTGCAAACTTTTCTTACTTTACAAACTTACTGGTAAAGTTGCCCACCTTCGGCCAGCCTTAGCAAGCTTTGCATACTGCTCAATTTAGGAAATTGTTGATGCGGTGATGAATATTTTTCGAAATCGTCATAAGCTTTGAATTTTCTTAACATGTAATATGAATAGGAACGTTTTCTGCCAAAGCGGCTTTTCATTAAATATATATTTTCTCCGACTACTTAATCAATCTTAACACAATAGAAATACCAATTTAGTGAGGGGGTATTTATATTGTTACTTATGCTAAGGTTCTCAAAATACTTTGAAATCATTAAAGTTTTGTATGAAGTCAAAACATCCAAAAACTTTTCGTATGTTTTCACAAATTTAGAAAGTGGCAGTTCCAGTACTAGAATATTTATGGACACCAGAATCAAAAATATCAATCAGAAATCATTTTTTTTTCTTTTCAAAGTTAGCAGAAGTTGTTAAATAGCAGTTAGTTGTTAGATAGTTGTTAATTAGTTGTTAGTTAGTTGTTAAATAGCAATTTTGTTAAATAGCAGTTAATGTAACCGATTTAATAGTTTACAGTACTATCCCTTTTTTTAACGATAATTTGATTTTTCTCAGGATAAAAAGGCTAGCAATGCATAAAATGTCTCCCTTCGCTTTTTTTTTCAAGGAAGTAAAACCTTTCGTCAATGATTCATAATTAGAAATGTAATGAACATTTAGAAAATGTGTTTCCTTTTTGTACTGATAAAAACATTTTTTTCACAATCTATAAAAGTCAATAACAGTCTTTTTAAAAGTATTAATTTTTACTTAAAGGATAAATTTTCTAAAATAAGTCCAGTCATAAAAATAATATGGCACTGAAACTGAAATAAACCTGCGCTATTCTTGGTTCTTGTGAACTGTAAAAAGATTATGCAAAATTTAAATTTGAGATGGGGTTCGATAATATTTGTAAAAGAAAAGATAGTTATTTCAAAATTTGAAGACACCCAGTCTTCACTTTTATGAATAGCGACACGACTATATCTAAGTAGATTTTTTTTAATTATATCAATATGTATTTCTGCGATTTTTTATTTGCTAATTATGTTGTGGATGTATGCCTAAGGGAGGATATCTTTCTGAATGTCTTCTTAAAGAAGACATTACAGAAGTCCTGAAAAAAAATAATATGTCTAACATTCACAACACGGCTGACATAAGCAGATTCGAACCAATGACCTCACCAATAGAGTAAATAGACAGATCCAAAAACATTTCTACATGCTTCAAATTTTAGTAATAAGTTTATAAGCGTATTGTTTTCCTTCAGTTCACAGCTAATCAATTTAATTTAGAAAAATAAATATTTGGTCTGATCAAGTATTGAATTTGAAAAAAGTAGCAACACATAAACATTCTATTTTATTGACATTTTAATTCATAAAAGTAAATATTCTATTGAAGTTTTGCTCACAAAAATAAACATTGTAGTTGGTTGATGTTTCCGTTCAGAAAAGCATACTTTCTAGATTAATGTGTCCATTTGCAATAAAATGTAAATATGAAATTATAGATTACTGAAAGTAGATTTTAGTAACAATGTCAACTAATTTATTTAAACGATTTCTTTTTAGTTCCACCATCAATCACTATAATTTTTTAAGTTTTCATTCAAGAAAATATAATTACTCTATATTATTGATGTCACTCTAAAAAATTAATATGCAAATAGACATTCTTGTTTATTGAAGTTTTTGTTCATAAATCCAAATGTTCTTTCTGATCAAAGTTATATTCAGAAACACATTCTAGTTGATTTAGGTTTTCATTCAACAAAGTGAAAAGTCTAATTTCTTCATGTTTCCATTTGCACATAAAAGTAAACATGAAATTTTTGATTTTAGCAAAAGTATAGTGCTTTAATAACATTATGAAATAAGGCATTTAAACAATACTTCTTTTTATAGTTCCACCATATATCATTTTAAGTTTTTAAAGTTTTCACTCAGGAAAATAAGTATTTCACATCTTATCAAAGTTTTCGCTCAGAAAAATTAACACTCAAGTAAAAATTCTAATTAAATTAATCTTTTCATTTAGAATAGTAAACATTCGTCTTTTGGATGTTTATATTCATGCGTAAAAAAATTCATTAAATTAGATATTCCTAAAATAAATATTCTAATGATACCCAAGTGTATAAACCTGTCTATAAGAAGTCATTGATTTAAGCTATTTACGTGCAGCGCTTTTCCTTTGTTATTGCTTCTAATATTTTCGTGAAAATAAAGTGCAATTGAAGTACAGAAAAATGATTTTAGATAAAATTAGAAAAATTATCGCAAGTGTTTTTAAATTCATTGAACACAGAAATAAGCACACGAAAAGAGAAAATGGCACACGCAATCATATGACTGTAAACACTATTTAAATACTGAGTAACCCGTAAAAGAAATTTTTCAATCACGCAATCCTGATTTTCATATAACTAATTCAATGAACTGACATTTTACGTGCTTGTCTTCAGAATTTCAAATTTGGTAGCTTTTCTTAAATGTAAATTCATAGAAATTCGTCCATTTAAAGAATCTAATTACTTAGTTATCGTGGCTTCGAAAACTAGAAACCGCCTAACTATACTTAGAATTTGCAATTATCTATATTTGGAATTCGAAATCTGAAAGAGTATATTCAAAAACTAAGAATTTGCTGTTGGATTTTTCCTAAATTTACAATGTAGCTACTTTTTGAAATAAAAACAGTACAGTTTTTACTGCTAATTTAATTCCTCATTTCAAGCGAACGTTTACACTAATTTTTACACCCGACTCGATGACAGCGGAGTTTCAAATGCGTTATGTCAGGAAGCAACGATGGATACAGGGAGAAAATCTTCCTTTTGACGAAAGAAATTAGCGTAGTGTGCCCAAATAGGATTATATTAGAATCGAACAGTTCATCACGATTAATTTTCCTTGATCATTAAATGGAAGCGTTATGACTTTTCTGGATCTGTAGTGGTCTCATTAAATAACCGAAACAAGAAATAATACATTTATCTATTGATAGAAAATTCATTTGACCCATTAACGTCCAGCCACTTTCATCACATTCTCCAATTTATCCTGATGCCTGCAGTTATAAATAAATTTCCGACATTAATGATATGTAGAATTAATTTCTCTTTCTAAAGAATATTAATAAAACACCGAAATATTCGCATTTTGCTTTGTTAACGCTGAATATTTTGAAAAATTTGAATTTATATTATTTCAAAAATTAAAATAGAAAAAGAATTAAGGATTTAATGCATTTTTGTGACTGACAAAATTTGCGACTGTCTTCAAAAAAGGACGCTGATGGACTTTGATGTGCTAACCCTTTAGCGCAGTGTTCCCGCTCTGGGAACACCAAACTCTGACGTTTTGACTGTTGCCAGTCACGAAGAATAGATTTCATTTCTATAAAAATAGTTGCGGGTAACAGAGCTCCACGAGAATCCGTTACTTTTTAGTACGTCATTTCTCGTAAAAAAAATTTTCACGATTATTTTTAATAGCACTGACATCTGCTGAAAAATGGAAGAATGCGAGAACAGCTGGATAGATTGCCCAATGCTGAAAAAGGGAAGACGTTGCCATCGCTCGACTATTTACCAGCAAGATGGCGGACGATCGAAACGTTCATCGCGTGCAACAGATCTAGAGACCCTTTTTTGAAGCTGGCTGTGCCCGGGCACAGCCAGCTTCACAGGACGGAAGCTTCACATTTACCACTTCTAGCATTTCAAGATTAGCACTTCACATTTCAAGGATTACCACTTCACATTTCAAGGCGCACTCTTAACTTAAAAGTCACAGATTTCTGGACGATTTAAAACATTGTTTGCGCTGTGATGTGACTCTCAATATAAGCACGTTTTCTAGATCTACTTGAAATTCTTTGACAGATGTCGTTTTAATCAAATATTCTATTTATACTGAAAATAGTATGAAATGCATTACGTTTGCTGGGCAATGAACGCTTAAAAACTATTTTATATCTGTTCAATTGTTTCATGTGAAACAAAATTAATAGGCATTTTTGAAATTTATAAAAGAATTCACTTAGTCTAAAATAGTGTTAGTAGTAGTATTTATGGTTTTCTCTTAGGAGTATTTGGGGGGGGTGGAAAATGTTTCATAATCCATGCTTTCAGCTTGATTTATCTTACTTGTATTAATAAAATATCATCTTTTTCTCACATAATTCCTATAGAATAAAAATGACTTGGAGTAGCTAGCATTTTCGTTGATAAAATACAACATTTTTATACAAGTTTTCTTTAAAATGTCGTGATTCTTCATATCATGAAAATTTTCAAACATTTTTCAATGTAGTTTTTGCAACAGCCTAAGGTGATATGGCAGATATACGGAGAAGCAGTTAAAAAAACATCTTTATATTTTAAGACGCATAAAAGCTCATTTTCTCTGCATATACAGATGACGTAGCTTCGGAGGAAAGACTCTCTAAAAATACAGATAAATAAGTTGGCTATTTTTTCTCATACAAAAAAAAAATCAAGCGCATTTATCAGAAAATATTTTCAAACTCAAAATTTACTATTTTTGCTTAGAATGCTCCAGAGAATAAAGATTTAATTAAAAGTTATTAAAATTAATTTCAAGCAGTTACTACTCGTAGTCTGGAGTTCATTGAAAATATATTCGTGTCCCCGTAAAAACTCCAAAAAGGAAATCCCCTGAGTTCAGTTATATTCCCCAAAAATATTTATTATAATTATGACTTGTTTAGAATACACCTGTGACATAGCTGCATTTCTTTCAGTTGCCATCCAATTTATGAGAATTACTCTGCGTTTCTCAGGAAAGGAACTGCAAATGCTATTCTACCAATTTTAAAAGAAAAAACACACTTTCGTTTCATCATACAATACCATGAAGATTCACTTCAACGGCTTAAAGCGCGTACATTTTGTTATACAAATAGGATTTTGTTTCACCCTATACAAAATCCACATATGACATGTAAACTTTTGTTAGCATAGATTACATTCTATCGCACTAAACGACATTCGGGGGCGTGAGCCGCTCTCTTCTGGAATTCAATCAAGACTTTATTTTATAAGAGATAATTTAATCGGTTTTATTGATGTTTATAACAGTAATAGCGAGCGAATTATTTATCATTCACCATGCACAAAGTAATAGAAAACATTTCCGATACATCAAGAGCTGTATGTAGTAAATGAGAAGTGTTATTTCTACAGCTTTGTATTATCAAAAAATATTTTTTGATGTCTATTTAATTTAGTGTTTCTAAATTATTTAGAACTTTTATAAAGCACAGTAAAAACATCTAGATTATGATCTACGGTTAGAGGTCTGCGCGACCGCGCCACGCCGCTGCCGCCGGGCAATTGTACCACGCAGCCGCCGCCGAGGTCTATGCCTTTCGAGCCGGCGAAAAACGTTCATTTTACACGACAGCGTAAAATCGGCTTCAAAACTTTTTAAAAAATTGTGCCCAAACTTTCAATCGCTTATTCTTTTATGGATGCTTCTTAAAGCTAGTAACTTGTAAAGATACCATTTAAATTTTTTGAGTCAGTGGCAAAATTTGATTGCTTTAAAAACTGTTTAAACATTGCAATATACCTCAAAAGAACATCGTAGGTTTAGAAGGGTTCATGAGAAGGTTGTGGAGGGGATAAAATCAGCGCTTAAAAGCAAATAATGTATCAATCGCATGTTGATCACTATAGCATGAATGTGCTATTTAAGCAACATAAACCTATCCGATTTTGATAAAAATCTATTGTTTCAGTTTTACAGTAGAAATATTTTTAAAGTGTACCACAACGGCAAGCTCATACTCAGGAGCCCCACCAATCGCCGAAAACATAGAGCTCTGAACTGGGAGACGGAAGGTGCCTGGTTCAAAACCAGGGCGCCTCCGCTGACCTAACCGTTCGAAGTTTTCCGTGGTTTACTCCGAAACTTAGCGTAGATACGGGCTAGGACCCCTTAGAATAACCCCCACGGAGGGCAGCCCACTAGACATGAGATCGGGCTCATTTTTTAAAGCCCGAGGCCGCGGACTTTTAATTCGAGCCCGCCCGAGCGATATTATATTTAAGTCAGAGCCCGATCCCGAAATTTCCCCTAATAGATAAACAAAAGTCAATTACTTCATTGAACAATATCATGAATTTTGCCATTTGTGCAAATTAAAGGCAAATATAACCGAGCCCGCCCGAGCCCGAACACAATCGTAATCTCTACAGCCCACCCCTCGGGGAAGAGCCCACGTGTAGCTAACTAGCCGTAATCGCACAACAACATCATACTCAAGACTAGTTTTCATAAAAATTCTAGTCTTCATTCTAGTCTTAAAAAAATCTCACTTCAGCGCTAATTTATACATATGTTTGTGTGCGTGTGTGTGTGTGAGCGCATACCCCATTTTCATAATTCTCCTTCTCCTTCAAAAAATTTCCCACGACGCGGCGCGCGCATGGTTTCTAAGGTCGTTACGCCTCCTCTGCGAATTTCAGTGCGGCATAGACCTCTATCTATGGCCAACAGTTTTAATAAAATATTTTGGTGTCTTTTAAATTTATTACACTTATAGTTCTATACATAGAATAACGATTTTAAAATGGAAAGCTATTCCTAAGCAGTATATTTCTATGATCTATTTCTTATCTCTCTATTCTAAAAAAAAGTAAAGGCCGCTGGCGCTGTCTGAAATTCCGTCTATTTATACACATGTAAGTTCATATTCCCCCCCCGAAAAATTTTCCTGGCTACGCGCCTGTCCTAAACGGTGGGGATTTGAGTTTCGACTAAGGTGCCCGGAAAAATTCCGAGGAACCTGCTAAGCTGACTTAAATTTCGAAAATCGAATTATTTTAGAAGATATTAATAAAAATCTGAAAAAATAAACATAATGGTTGCCAGATTTGGCATAAAATCATTCATTCCTTTGCAACAAAGTGTTTCCAAGTATGTAGAGTCGCGTGAAATTCACAAACATGAGTTAGAATTACGACCATTTTACGCCAAATTAAAAAGTATATGAAATAAATAACTCAAAGTGTGTTACACAAAGTTGAGAATTTTCAAATAGTAACTTCACTTAGACAACAGGAGTTTAGAATTAGCGACTATTCGTTTTTCCAAAACAGAATAACTAATTGTAACTGATTTTAAAAGCGCTGTCTTGGCATTAGGAATGATCTGGCAAAATAGTATCTTTCCAAGCAGGGTGAATAAGCTTCGAGTTCCAGAATGCTGGAACCCAGTGTCTTGAAAATGAAACAGTGCAGATTATTTTAAAGGCGGTTCGGTCCAGCTGGAGTATTTCCTACCAGTAGACATATTTGGTGGCGTTAACTATGCCTATTTGCCAGTGCGGCGAGATTATATAATTCGTGGTGCTAAACACGCCAATCTGCAAAGGATTATGTATATGAAAGTATGGATTACGGTTTTCCGGGAACTTTGCATGAGCAGTAATTATAGGTCGTGAGCATGTGTAAATCGCCAAATAATGAAAAGTCGCAATTGGTGTCAAGCTATCTCAGCTGTTCCGTAGTTTTTATCAAAGAAAACATGTGAAGTACTGTTTTCTTAGAGCTCATTATTAACTATACATATACGCAAGTCGCCAAATAATGAAAAATCGCCATGGGTGGCAAATATGCAAGGTGTCCAATAGGTTTTACATAATTAAAAATACAGTTGAAACAGATGTTCTAATTTTATTACGCTTTAACTCCAAATTAATATAACTTTTGAATGGCACCTTTAAATATCATTGTGTTTCTGAGGAGTGCAAATAATTTTTCCAGCGATTATACGCAGAGTCCGCACTCCAGGTGGAGTATAGCTCAGAACCCGTAGAACACGGATTGCTAATGACAAAATATCTACCGTGATATATTGGAGTGGTCTACTGTAGTGTGAAGTTTAAATTTTTATGTGCCAAAAAACATGCAAGAACCAAGCAACGTGTAGCTCAGTAACATTTTATCTGATCTAATCTTTGGGTTTTGTCTGTTGAAATTCTGTCTTTTTTACGAATAAGCCTTATTAGGGGCCGAATGCCTCATACGAAAAGCGAGCGTAGCAAGTCTAGGGGCCTTGGCCCCTAGTTAACTTTATTATTGTAAGTGAAAAAATCTATCATTGTAAACAACATCATACAGTTTTCAATTGTATTTGAAAAATCATTAAAATTTGTGATGAATAATAGTAAGTAGAGAGCAAAAAAAAAAAAAAAAAAGTTCTAAGTTAAAAACAAGTTTCTTGCAAGCTGTAAGGTCAGAACATATTTTATGAATTTTTTTAGATTAACATAAAATTATAAATTGTGTATGTTTTAATAATTCAAATTAGTAAGGTAAAAATTAATTAAGAAGAAAACTTTCAGTTATTTTTAAAAAGTTTCCTTTTGATCTTTACAATAATGCATATCTCGATTATAAATCACAGTTTAAACTCATCTGAATTTCTTGACAGTTATTCCATATAAAATGGCAACCGTAAGATCTTGAGAAAACTTTTCCTTGAAATAAGCATTTTTACATTTTATATCATCTGGCGTCTGAGAAATGTTACAGCTGAAACTCTTACAACTGAGTTAAAAATTTATTCTAAAACTACGCACCGTTAAGTCTGAATTCTATACTACTTAAGCAGAAATTTTCCAAGAATGAATTCACTGTAAATTTCGGTTGAAATGGCATGTAATATTCTCAAAGACTGGTGCATTATATGGGGATTTTTAAAAAGCTTTCATCATGCAAAGCAAAGAACTTATAGTAAAATTCCGTTTCAGTTCAAGTGTAAAGAAGAGATATGGCGTAAATATTTGTGATATTATAAAATCGAGACATATAAACCCCATTTATAAAATAATAAAACCTAAAAATCTAAATTTTTCCTGAACGTGTTTTTTTTATCTTATGATTTCATCAATGAATGATAGTTAATACTGTCCCCCCCTTCCTTCTTAAAAAAGCGACTTTTTTATTTTGATTGACGTACTCACAAAATTCAGTAATCATTTTCTTTTTGCACTGATTTTCATTATTGTGCATTATACCTTTTGTCTTAGATTTTCTTCAAGATTCAGTACGTCAGACAATTAAAAGTATTTAAGCATTATTTTTTCTCGTATATTCAGTGTTAGAAAGCACTGAAAAATGGATCCTATAATGTTTAATAAATATTGAAATTTTAATTCATGATTCGTAAAATAATTTGCGTACTTCATTATATCTTTTTCCGTTTTAATAGCTTATTTAAATCTTATATTGATAAAGTCAGTTATTTTTCTTTGTGAAAAAGATTCAATATACATTCCATATTTGTAAATTAAAATTGCGTGCCCACAGACTTTTCTTAAAAGGTAAAATTCTAGCCCAAAGGATAAGATCTTACAATCAATATAAAGAGAGATCTACAAAATTTTAGAAACTTCTAACAAGTTATGTAGATTCATTAAGAATTTCTAGGATAATGATTACAGGGTCTTCAAAACGTGATATTTCAGAGAATTTTACACATCTGTGGTCACAAGAAGCAGTCCTTGGTTATTCCTTCCTCTAATTTAATATATAAATATTTTAGTCTTAAATTAAACTGTGTATGAATTATAGATAGGTGTGCCTATTAAATTAAAACTGGGATCTTAGACTGACATCAACATGTTTTAACATGTTTATGCAATATTTTGGACTAGTATACGAGTTCACTTTAAATTTAAGTTTGAAGTTATGAATAATATCTTCTAACTGACAGTGGATCTAACACACAATAATTATTTTAGTTATTATGAATTTTTACCAAACATCTTTAGACATTTTTTAACTGCCTGAACTATTTGAACGGTTATTTTTCTGTATCTCTTCGCTCATTTAACCCTTTGAAGTGCAAGCATTCTCACATCAATGTAGAATACCAACTGGATAGACTGCCCAAAGCTGAAAAAGTGCAACAGCCAACTGTGCCATAAAACTTATTTAGCTGTGTGCTGCCAGATGGGCTACTCGATCGACAGCCGTTGTTGGTGGTTAAACGGATCGATGGCGACGGATGCACTTTTTCATCGTTGGGCCATTTAGCATATGCATATTTATGTTTTTTGCAACTAGCAGTGAAAGTGCTGAAATGAGTTGGTTTCACGGCACAACCACCGCACGTCAATGGGTTAAGAGGATTCAGTACCAACACAATATCAGAATTTTATGAAAATATCGATTTTGATATTTATACACTAAAATAATAATTTTATCACACATTTGAAGTGCTAAGGCTTTGTCAAATGTTGATTGAGTTGTTTGTCAGTTTATGTATATGAGCCTTACATGACAAGTAGAATAGATTGTAAGAATCGGATTTCGATATAAAATGAAAACTTTTTTTTTTTTTTTTTTTTCTTGTTTGTTTCAAAAGGCTATGTATTACTGCATGAATTTTCCACTTTGTCTGCTGTGCAGTTGGTATTCAAATTTTCTTTGTGCGTGTAAAGCTGAATAGTAGTTAGCCAAAGACCAATGCTTAATTTTTTTCAAAATATTACAGTCTACAACATAAAATTTTTAACCCTAAAAAAATATTAAAAATTAAAAGAGAGTAGCTTTTTAAAATTGGTAGCAGAATTGTGATTTTTATTTATTTATTCATTCATTCATTTCCGTATTAGATTAATTGTGTTTAACACTCACATAGACATAATAAACTGAAAATTTATGTTAGTAATAATTTTTTTTATGTTTGAGGTGCAGAGTCTTTTGAAAAATTAAATTGCTGCATTCTGCATATGAACTTATTCAGCACATCGTTTAACACATATGCTGACAAAAAAAAGAAAACTTCAACGGGGCATTGGCAAATTTATAAAATTTCTAAAAAACATTCAATAACGACACCTCATTAAGATTCTGTATCCTATTTAATATATTTAAACATAAAAAGTCCTTATTTTTAATCCAGTATTATTCCTGCGGTTGACAGTTTAAAAAATATTCTGATAAGTACTTGTGCCTCAAGTTACGCTTAAAACTTTTATTCAACGTCATCTCTGAAATATTTTGAAAAATGTGAATTCTTTTATTTAATCCTAAAAAAAGATCCTATTTTTCAAAGACGGATTAGTTTATTTCAAACAGGAAATGTATATTCAAGAAAGGGGGTGTTTGTTTATCAGAATTTTCTTTGGTCGTAAGATTAACAAAACTGTCGTTCTGCTAATCTGCAGAGCACTTGGACTTTTTTTTTTTTTAACAACGACGATTAAAGTTTAGGCTGCAAAATATTTTCTTGTAAGTTTTTTCTATCAATGACTTTTCAAAATTTACGGATTTCTTGACCGAAGTTATGCAATTACTATCAATGAAAATACATTACATCAAAACTTTGAAGGCAAATAAGAGATTGGTTGTTTTGTGAAAATGCATTTCATTTAAGATGAATAATTGATAATTTATAAAACGTCTATTATCTTTTAGTGCAGACTTAAGCTTTTAGACGTTCCAGTCAATATCCTGAAAAGTTAGTCTAATTATATGACAATATATTTATTTTCATGGGTAATAATGAATTAATTTTAATATTACTGTGTCTCAATGATTAATCAAACAATGGTGCTGTCAACGCTGACATAAAAACCTCCAGCCAAAAATGTTTGTTCTAACAGTTCCTTTAATGCCTTAAGGCGTGTTTTCACAATGAAATCACAAAATTCTAGCAACTTCACTTTCGGTTCAAACATAAATAACCAGTAGGCAGTTTTCTTACCTTCGATTTGCTAATAAGTATGAAGTGCTTCTAACTGCTTAAGAACGACAAACTACCGTGCGATCTTTCATTGTACGTATGACTTGCAAACTCTCAGTAAAAGTAGCTCGTTGTGGAGGCAATTACAACGGGCGCTAGAAAAACATTTGACGAAAATGTGTCTATTTTCTATATATTTAATCTTTGTCCAACTAAAATAAATAACTTTTCATATTAAATTTTTATTACATACCCAAATCGAATTTAATACTCTTCTGGAAAAGCGCGGAAACTTTTCGCATTCGAGCGATTACATTTTGTGTAAACAGCCCCTCTTATATCAAAGCATCATATAGACAATCATTTTAATGAAAAAAATAAACTATGTTATTTGGAAAAAGTATTTTAAAAGAATTGCAATCACACTTTCCTTTCAAAGCCTGATGACCCGTGATGAATAGGATCGATTGCAACAGCTGATTTTGTCACACAAATGATTGACTTTTTTTTACTCTCGAAAATAAAATGGAGCTGTAAAGAGCGAAAAATTGCTTAAAAATTAGGGAACGGGGGGGGGGAATTTTCATAGTTTTAAAGTAGCGTAGATTGTTTTCTATATTCTCATACATAATTATGAAAAATTTCAAGCGGATCGTACAAACAGTGTATATGTTATTAGGCTTTTTGTGCTTAACATTTCAATCTTCTTGGAGCGATGGCGGTATAAGTTTTATCCTGGAGTGGGTACCAAGAGTTGTCATAGAAACAGCGAACAGTGCTACAATTCTTCACTTATTAGGATAAATAATCGATGAAAATTAGGAAAATGTTTTTAAAAATGCAGGAAATAGGACTATATTATTTAAGGATTGCTTTATTGATTTGAAAAATAATTTTGAAAGAAATCCTACCGTGTAATTCACCTTTGGACCAACGACGTTTGTAGTCAGTATTCTCCCAAAATGAATCAGCGTTCGTTTCGGCTTGTCATTCCAGCGAATCACCAGCGAATATGCCTTCAGTTGGTAATTTTCTGATGAAACTCAGTGACCACGATTTCACTCACAAATCAAGGTAGCAATAAGACAACCTTTAATATTCACAGTTGCTGAACCAGCTGTTCACAAGCAAATATCGTTTTCAATAGTGACTTTAAAATATACTACGTTAGTTTTAAGTTATACAGATATGAAAATAATAAACGAAACAAAAAAAAACACTCAGCAGAAAACTAATGTTTAAAAATGAAATAAAAAAATATAGAATAACACACATAAAAATCTACTCATCGTCAGAAATCACCTTTGGAGAAAAATGTTTACCTTTCATCAACGAAAAGTAGGTCCTACGAACCCAAGTGAGAGCTGCAAACGTCTTTCGAATGGCAACAACTTTCTGACTTGCTTTCTCGATTGTTTACTCTTTTCATTTCTCACTCTGCTGTTCTTGCGGTTGGCCAAACCTTTTTGTAGCTGATGAAGGGTGAATATTTTTCACCAGAAACATGCGTACTGATGATAAGTATATTTTTATGATTGTTACTTTACAAAGTGTTAATTATTTCATAATGAATGTAACGTTTGCTGTTTTTAAATATTGCAATATGTATCAGACAATAACGTTTCCTGTCGTTTAAGGGATTCGAAATTTATACATTTCTTTCAAGTGGAAACCAAGTTTTTTTTATCATCTGTTTAGCCTTGGCTTGTTGCCTTTTTTCTTTTTTCAATATTAAAAAATATATATGTTTATAAACAGAAGAATGAGTTCTTTGCTATATTTTATACAGTTCCTAATTATCAAGACAAATGAATCAGCAGACAGTGGTAGTCTATTTTAAAAGGAGTACTGACCTTCTCCTTACCTTTTATTTTGTTGTCGAAACATCCATACAATTAGTTGTTTTGTTCAGAAAACCGAATAAAACGGAGAAAAATTTCCTGAAACAATGCAACGCTTTTAGTTGAAGCACCTAGCCCACTTGCCATGTAGACAAAGCGCCTAGAAACCCCGTAATACGTTTCTTCAAAAAATAACAGGCATAACCATGTTAACTTAAGCAATCGGAACAAACCGGATACGGAGCAGATAGAGGTAATCCCATGTACCATGATAAACTACGCAAGTTAAATTGCAATTATTAAGATTAGCATTAGAAATAAGAAAAAGAATGAGCTCCAAAAAATTACTTTCCAATGCAAAGAAAAGAGAGAAAATCGTCGTAAATATCCACTGCACGGAGATAGGGCTAAAAAACTTCATCGTCATTTTGAAAATGTAAGAAGAAAATTATTATGCGACTGGTTTCGTAATCTCTCCCCAAAAGTGCGAATTCATGAGGACTGCGCCTACTTACTCCTGTAGCCAACTAGCCCCGGTCTCCTCTAAATCCATTCATACACATGTACAAAGGCTTGATCAATTCTGATGTTGATTGCCAAATGCCTTTGGGGATCGTAATCTCTTCCCATGTGAATTGCATCGGCAATTTGGATTAAAGGTTGCAAATTATAATCGGTAAGCTTAACAGAATTCAATGTAACATGACAATACCTCTATAACATAAATTCCTTAATACATAATGATAGCTAAAGTACCGTTCTTCGCACGGGGATGGAGATTGTTAAAGCAATTGACCGGAACGAAAAAAGAATACATATTTATCTGCTTATCTCAGCAAACTGTTGTCTCGTAAAGAATTCATACTTTCGCCTCTGGTTATACATTTCATGTTTGGAAACTATCTTGATGTCACTTTTTCAGTCAAAATTTGCTGCCATTTAAATTACAGATACATTTTTAAACGCATTACTTTAAAACAGTCAATGAGTAAATAATTTCATTTCCAATTTCAACATTACCATTCAGTTACCATAGCAACAGTATCCATTGTGGTTACTTCAGTTGTTAAATACTACAATCAAACAAACACTGAATTTATAAAAGTACATGTATATAAAAAAAAATAATGCATTAATCTTTAAACATACCCTGATATTTAAAGAACTATTATGTCTATTTTGCAATTCATTTCCTTCGCATACGTGGCAACAAATATTCCGAATTGCCCAAAGCTGCACATACACACTATGCGTTTTTCCTTTATCAAATGCAGTGACAGCTGGTACTGTCAAAAGAATTCGTTTTGAATATTACAATTTTTCTTCTCGAAAAAATGACGTACATCGTTCTACATTAATCAATGGAGTACATAATTCTATTTTTTACTTTCAACTTCATAGCTACCATAGAAACAAGGTTTGTTGCCACAGAATGCAAAGTTCGACAATTAAACGGAAAAAAAATATTAAGTAGTATCATCTGTCGAAGTCTGCAGCTGTATTTATATTAACGTAAAATTGCTTATATTTTAGTTAATTGCAAGGCGCCCGTTGAAAAATGTTGAATATAACAAGCATTTTTAATTTAATATTACACCAAATATTTATTAACACTGTATATTGCGCATTAATCAACACTATCGTAGCAAATTTCACATTTTTAAAACTCGAAATTTAATTGGAAATCTTGGCAATCATTTGGCGTCATCAAAATTTACAGTATTTTTACAAAATCTTTTAAAATTTTATGAATTTTTAACGTTTATTGTTTGAGTTACAACTAATATCACAATACAAAATGTTATTTTCTTTCATTATAATCACGCTTTCATCAAAATACCAAATTCCATTTGTAAGATAACGCTTCAATTGTTGCCAAACTAAAACAATTAAAAGATTAACATTCTCAATATATTAATCCTTGGGGCTACTCCCAGCAAATCAGAATCTTTCTTATGGGAAAAATTCCCACAAACGCACTCATAAAAAAATTCTACACAGTTTCAAAACCCTTATTCCCATCATTAGAATTGAATGCTCTTCTAAAGAATCCCTCTAGCAGTGTGTTTACGGAAATTTTTCGCATTCGAAAGATTTCGATTTGCCAGGAGAAGTACCTCTTATGCCAATGCTTCATGCTGAGGAAACCATTTTATTCCTGAAAAAAGTTAATCTTGAGACGCTATTTTCAACGAACTGAAATCACAGTTTTCCCTTCAAAGCCCTAACGTGACATGAAAATGGTGTTATTTCACTTACAATACAAAAGTTCGTGTCACTCAAATGATTTATATTTTTCACTCTCGAAGGTCAAAGGAACTGAAAGTAACAAAAAATCGCTAAAAATTGGAGAACGGGTGGATTTTCAGATTTTTTAAAAGTAGAACAGAGTCTGTGCCGTATCTTTTTATGTACTTGTGCAAAATTTCAAGCCGATGGGTCAAACGGTGTGACTTTTTATACGGTACATCCAAACAAACAAACAAACACGCAGATTTTCATTTTTAGCACATATGTCGGCTTCTACAAGTGAAAATCATACGCGCGGTATGGTTTCAACAAGTCTTTTGGTGTTAATGTAGACTGCACTTTGATGAGTTTAACCCTTTAATGCGCAATGTTCCCGCTCTGCCAACACCAACCTCTGACGTTTTGCTTGTTGCCAGTCACGAAGAATAGATTGGATTTCTATTAAATTAGTTGCGGATGACATAGCTCCACTAGAATCCTTTACTTTTTAGCACGTCATTTCCCGTAAAAAATGGTCACGATTATTTTTAACAGCACTGACATCTGCTGAAAAATGGAAGAATGCGTGAACAGCTGGATAGATTGTCCAATGCTGAAAAAAGGGCAGCCGATGCCATCGCTCGACTTAACTACCAGCAAGATGACGGACCGGCACAGCCAG
The DNA here is from genome assembly GCA_038373885.1 of Cheiracanthium punctorium. NCBI lineage: Eukaryota > Metazoa > Arthropoda > Arachnida > Araneae > Cheiracanthiidae > Cheiracanthium > Cheiracanthium punctorium. Next base: position 348,603 of record JAWZYV010001322.1, on the reverse strand, counting down.
CTGTCGTCAAAAAAGGGTCTCTAAATCTGTGGCACGCGATGAACGTTTCGATCGTCCGTCATCTTGCTGGTAGTTAAGTCGAGCGATGGCTACGGCTGCCCTTTATTCAGCATTGGGAAAGGGTTGCGTCTCAAAGGGTTAATACACTTTGCACGAGCTGTTGCCACTACGTTGATAGAAACAGTGCTTTCGTCTGTAGCATGGACAGGTGTTTTCTTGATACAATGGTTGAATTCAGTTTTCTCACTCTTCTGTTATTCGGTTCAAGTCATTATCAAGAAGTCCACTGTACGATGTTTCCAAAGACTGTACTGCTACCCTGCTGACGTAAAAGAAAAGAAAATACTTGAATAAAATTAATTAAAAATATTTTTTTTCTAATGACGGATGCTTGCTCTTTATAGGCGCTGGCCACTACTGAGTTCGGAATCACGGTCACTTAATCACGGAAGCTCCTGATAGGTGGACCAGCGCTGCCTTATATGATGGTACAGACAAAATGACACCCAAGCACACGCTGGGAATAGAGCCCAGACCCGTGATGTGGTAGAATGATTTTATAGACACTACGCAACCCTGTGGATGCTTATTAAAAATACTGACTGGTTAAAGTGGTGGTAAGTACGATTGACATTTAAATAACTAGGGATATTAATGTGTTAAAACCCTACTAATATTATAAATATCAGTGTTTGTATGTATGTCTGTTATTCTTTCACGCTGAGACGGTTTTATGGATTTGGATGAAATTTGGAATACAGACATTTAAAGTCCTGGATAGGGATGGACGCGAGAAGCGAGAATTCTCGCATTGTCTCGCATTCTCGCATTGTCTCGCGAGACGAGACAGGCATTTTTTTGCGAGACGAGAAAGAAAATATTTTGCGGGAAGAGACGCGAGACGAGACAGAGTCTTGTCTCGCGCGAGATTTCTCGCGAGAATTCTCGCATTTTTTTCCGTCTCGCATAAATACGATCTGAAAAGCGACAATTTGCCTGAAGCCTCTACCGTTTAACTTGCGTCTCCTTCGTTTTCGGTTCTGGTATACTACTCTACAATACGCACAAACACCTAACATTTAAAATTAGAACAGACGAGAGATATACAAAACATACAAAGGAGAGGATAAACAAAGAGGCGGAAAAAAAAAGAAAACAGAGAAGAGCTGAAAGAAAAATAATAAGTAAATAGGAAAGGCGGTACGGTATGTTCAAATCTGACCACTTTTAGACGGGGTCCGGGGCATTAAGTTTGGGGCCCCCCTTACTATCCCCTTTCTTACGCATTAAGCCCCTTTACTGAGCCCACCCTTTTTTAAGCATTTAAACCCAGTTTTGACCGCTGTTGTACTCGAAAATTGCATTTCAGTTAACTGTAGTTTTTGTACTTTAATCAAATCGTATTTATCACCCCAAAAAAAATATCTCTAACTTGATCTAGTGATAGACAATTAGGTAATACCTATATTATAGAAGAAATTCAGTTTTTTCCCCACAATTACTATTTCAGTACATATGAATTTATAATTTAGATAATCGGGATATATATGGGCCCCCTTTTTCTTCAGGGGCACCGGACTACCTCCCCCCCCTTGCCCCTGTGATAATCGGGTTTCGGGTATATCAGAGAGAGATTAGAAGTAGAGCAACTTGCATTCGCATTGATGCTTAGTCTGAGTAGGCTGAAATATTGTTGAATATCCTTGGGTGAAATATCCTTGTACCGATATTATCCTCAAACTTTCCCGCACGTTGCGGCGTGCGTACGGGGGGGGGGGCGCCCACCCTGGTAACAACTTTCTTGGGGCGGTTAAATCCCTATTGTTGGCTATTTTAAAGAGATTAAAATGACATATTTATTCTTATATATTAATATCGGACGGAAAGAAATGCAAGCAATTTTTTTAAAAACTATTTCTCTTTTCGTTTATATTATCATGTTTTCCCTTCCTTCGGCTTGCAAAACTTTTATAAATTTTTTTCCTCCCCATCATTTTATCTTGCAGTTGGGTTCCTATTCTAAAATTATCTTCGCCTGTTAGATGTCTTTTCAGTTTTTTTTTTTTTTTAATCCACACTGGATATACATTAGGGGGATTATGGTTTAATTTTTCTGTAAACAGGGCGACCATAACGACTGTAGTACTATCGCTAAAAATTATTGTGGAAAAGTACAAACGGATAGTCGTCAACAAATTAACTGTTCAGTAATTTAAAATATAAACAAAAAATAAGACGTCTATTAACCAACTGAGATACTATAATGAAATCTAAAAATGCACGCACGGTAATGTTATTGGAAATATTAGGCAAATAATTATAATTATCGTCAATATAATCTTGTTTTCATTAATATAAAAATTACACATATTTTAGAGACTTGAAATTGACGTTAAAGTAAATAGTAGAGATTTAATAAAGACTAAAAGTGTTCTGTTTATAATTTTTCAAGGGTTATCTTACAACCAACTGAACGATAAGTAATTCTAATTTGTGTTAATATATCCCGCAGTAATTTCAAGAGGAGATTACTTGAACTTTAAAAAAAAAAAATCTGTTTTGTCTCATGCAGATATGATTTTAGTAAAATATTCGCTACTTCTCGTATGAAGAGCGGGTGCGCAGCTATTTTAAAACAAACGGTTATCCATTTCATGTAGTGTCTGAGGTATTTAATGCTACAACTTGAACAGTATGATGTAGAACTACAGTATGATGTAGAAATAACACATTTTGAAAGTCGGGAGTTCTCTGCAAACCGCTAAGCTTTTCACTTTTCTGATCGCGAATGACACTGAAGTAGTTTTTTGAGTCATTATATTGCAATGATGCCAGGTTAATACTCATGACGCAAACTTTACATCAAGAGTCAAATAATTTTGCTTTTATTTTAGATTCCACATCACTGGAATTAATTGAAATTACTCATGTTAGGAAAATTTTCGTTTACTACAGTGCTAAGAACAGGCACGCAGCTAGTAAATAAAAATAAATACTATATTTTCGGTGTGACATTATATATACGGATTAAATCTCAATTTCTTTTACTTCAAATGCCGATATATGCTGATATAGTTATTAATATATCTACTAATGTGGCTATATGTAAGTAATTGTTATTATTAATATTAATTTTCAATAAAATCCCAATAATAAGTTAGTATAAAATGGTAACGAAATCGCAGTCCTTAATTTTGCGAGACTCGCGAGACGTCTCGCGTCTCGCGCGAGACGAGACAGCAATTTCTTTGCGATACGCGAGACGAGACACAGTGTTTGCGATACGAGACGAGACAGAGGTTTACCACTGCGAGACGAGACGAGACAGCCCCGATTCTCGTCTCGCACGTCTCGCGTCCATCCCTAGTCCTGGATTACCACACAGACTACTTTTTATAGAGCGAAAATAATACTGTTCCTATACTATACAAAAAAAAAAAAAAAACTATATCTTTTATCCAAAAAAAAAAAAGAATACAATTGAGCTTTTTTTCAGTCGACAGATGGCGCAAACTTATAGAATACGCAGTGTTTAATAAATAAAATCATCTGAATAAGTTTTCCTTTCTGATGTGGATTTATAAGTGGCTACTGGCCAAGCACGCAATTTCAAAATACATGTTGCACAAACAAACAAACAAAAGATAAGTTGATGAAACTTTCATTCAATTCGAATTATGCATTTTTCTGCGCGTCTTTTTCCCCTTCTATTTATAATGTATTACATCCAGAAAAAGGATGTTAGAAATATCAATTTCAATTTTGTTTAATCACAATGGATAGTGACACACTTTTTAACTTAATGGAATAAGGAAAGAAAATAGAAAAGACGCATGGATATGGATATGATACGTTTCTAATATATAGCACTTTAGTGCGTATTTAAAATCTGAAAGTGTTTCAGATTTGCTTACTTTTTTTTTCTTTCCGTTTTTTGATAACGGCCGATATATCTAGAAGCTCTTCAGAATTAATATAGGGCGAAAATGATTTGTACGTTTTTGTAGGTTTTTATCACTAAACCATCTTATTTTTGTAACCAGGGATGACCCAACACGGTAAGCAAGGTAATCATCGCATCGGGACGCCAGCTTTGAAGGGACGTCATGTCGAACTCAAAAACTAAGTAGAGCATAAAAGGGGGCGTCTTTTTTACATTAGCAGGAGGCACCTCCTACCCTAGGGCCGCCGCTGTTTGAAACAATCTTAATTTTAAATTCCATTCAGAATCTGAGATATTTCAGTACCATGGAAGCCGGTGAGAAGCACAAAATTTATTAAGATAGTGAACCAACTGGTCGCCGGAGGTGGCTAGTGTATCATAAAAATGAAAGATCTCGAGGAATTTTCAGAAAAATGTTTTGATTGATTTGTCAGCAATATTTTCATTTATTTTTTATTTTGTTCCTTTAATTTCATTTCTTCAGTTCTAAACTGCGCCGTACCTCTATCATGAATTCTGTTCATTTCATCAATTGTTGTACGTAATATTTCAATGTTTTGAATTAAATTTAAGTAAAGATAAGTTACCCATCCTGTTTTAAAATGCCTAATAGATTCTACAACACCAAAAACAAATTACCAAAGCAGTGACCCTTTTGCGAATATTAAGACATCATCTGACTCTGGATCAATATTACATGCAATCATTTCATAAAACGTTGCCCTACCAGTGGCATAGCGCTTTTAACTGAGAGACGGAAGGTGCCTGGATCTAAACCAGGTCGCGTCCGCCGTCCTAACCGTTCGGAGTTTTGTGTGGTTTTCTACGAAACTTCGCGTAAATACGGGTTAGGACCCCTTAGAAAGTCCCCCCACGGAGGGCAATCCCACCCCTGGCCTAGATCCCTAGCGTAGATAATTGGCCGTAACCCAGATTTCCATTTATTTCATAAAAAGTTTATTGGTATTAATTCCCTTAATGACGATTTTCCTACAAACGTGAAATCATAATCTCTTCTATTTTTCTACTTTTTCCTGCATAATAAAAATGTCGCAAACAGAATCTAAAATATAATCGCCGTACACGCTTAAACCCAAAGAGCGAAAAAAACGATACATTGCGGAGCGACCCATCTCCATGGTAACTTACCGTTTTTTCCGCGAAAGTGCTCTTCAAGTAGTCTTTTTTCTGAGAACGCCTTTTCTCCCTCCCTGTTTTTTCCGAGAAATTCTCCCCTCGCTTATTGTTATATTCCGCTCCGCTCTTGTGATGGAAAAACGCTCCTAAAGGAGAAGCTCACTTGGCTCACTTTCGACTCCGACTGATCGAATTTCGCTCCTTTGGTATAGGGATAAGATGTTGATATGTTCCAATACTAGCCGTTTTTCAGATAGGTTTTGGAAACTTGTAATAAAAAGAATTATTTCACTGATCCCCTTTATTCAGTATTTACATTAAACACTTTCCAGGTATAATTTTGTAGACTGCAGGCCAGCTTATTTAAAGTTAAATTTATTTATAGTTTCACTTTTAGTAACTTTCTTTCAGTATGTTAAAATTGTTAATCATATTGTCAAATACAGTGAAATAAGAACAAGAGTTTTAACGATATGATGTCATTGTTAAAGAACAATAACGTCTAATAAAAAAACTGATTTTAAGACATTGTTTAGTTTTTTCATCCATTTTATCAGTATCCTTCTATTATTAAGTTAATATTGTTAATGATGTTGTCAAGTGCAATAAAATAAGAGCAAGAGTTTTAACGACATGATGTCATTATTAAAAAAAACCAATTGAAAAAACTGATTTTAAGTTACCGTTCAGTTTTATCCTTTCTATCAGTTTGTTAATCATGTTGTCAAATGCATTGAAATAAATGCAAGAGTTTTAACAACATGATTGCATTATAAAGAAACTTCTAATGAAAAAAAACTGATTTGGAGTTATCGTTCAGTTTTTATCCTAATCATTCAACGTCAAAATACCTTCAGGGAGTCATTTTCTAAACTTTCATCTTAAGATGCAGAACAGCATCATAAACAACAGGACTTTCTTCCACTCTAAATCCTATTGTTTTGAACATTTTTAGTAAGATACGACTGTCTAGATGTCATTCTTCTCCTTTCACTTTCATGAAACAGCGAAGAAAATCGATTTTGGGGTACTGTGACAGATTTTATAAAACTGATACTTTCCCTTTTCTCTTTTTTCTTATTCTTGCTTTGGATGAGAGTATAGTCTGTCATTATATTGAAACATTGTTTATCATAATGTCAGAATAAAAGTCATATTGACGAAAAGAAAATAATCTAGGCAATATTAATTTGCATGCCTATATATTTTAACAGAAAGAAAAATGTTAATTATTTTTAAAATATCTTAAGGTTATGTAAGTGTTCAATCTTGATAGGTTCTGCTTTTAAAGTAATATTTTTTTATTGATATTCTCAAAATACTTGTGACATTTGAACTTTAATAAAACGCATAAAACGCCATGTGCAAATTTCTGTTTATGAACATAAATGTGTCACATAAAAGCACCGTACAGTTTGTTTCTGTTGGTAACACAATAACCTTAAAAGCTCTTCCAAGGCTTTTTAAATAATTTTTTACTAATATGTTAAATGTTCGGTTCTAAAGTATGCTTCAAACAGTATTTTGTTAAACTAAGTTTTTTTGTTGAATTCATATTAAGTGATTTGGTTCAAAGAAAACAATATACTACACTGTTGGACTGTCGATGCATCATGTGTCATAGACAACTATAAAACATTCACCACTTATTAATCTTTTATTTCTTTCCAGCGTAATGGACTGCTGCTGCTTGAAATTGGCTGTACTAGTTACGCCTTCCCGATAATGCAGTATCTGGTCTTGGCAGGATACTACTAGAGTTTCGAAAAGCCATATAAAGAAACCGATATTCTTTAATTGTGACATGAGAATATCTAAACTTTTTTTTTTGTTCAAGGAAGGAAATTCTAAGTTACAAAAGATCAGTGGCAATAATTCACGTAGTGCTGTTCAACGTTTAAATAATGCAAATTGTCCTTCTTGCAGTATTAAAGAAAATATTCAATCTGGGATATTAAAGTTGGGTGGCATTATTGCCTTTCCTTCATCACTCATATTCATAAAACTGGTATTAAAAATTAAAATATAAAAGTTTGTTTAATGTTGTCTCGAGTCTAGTTTTTATACACAGATGTTTTTCGAAGTTATTTGTATCGTAGCTGAGTTGCTCATTTTGGCATTAAAAAAAATAACTAGACATTCCAAATTAGTCGCCCTTCACAAGCATTTTTTAACAACTATGAAGAATTCCTGCCAACGCGATTATGCACTTTGCGATCCAAAAGGTATTCCAAAATATCACTGTAAATATAATATACTACACTATCTACCAATAAGTTATTAGACACCTCTGACAAAAGACGTAAACGCAATTTATTCATATTCAATAGTTGGTAGAGCCTCCAGCTGAGGTAATTGCAAATTACCCTGAGGGTTGTGATAAACACTAACCCTCAGGGGCATGCTTTCCACAAGTGTTTGGATGATGAAAAACAGTATTTTCTTCCACTATGCTTGCAGAAGACATGTAATCTATCACCGATTTTGGACGGTAGCTGCACCCCTTAATTCGTTCGATCCAACTCGCCCCAGATGTTTTCTATAAGATTCAAGTCTGGAAGCTGGGCAAGCCAGTCCAGTCGGCATCCCCATTGTCATCATACCAATCAGGCCAGTCCCATTATCATCATGCCCAAACCATGGTGGACCTTGCAACATGACAAGCAGCGTTGTCATCCTTGAAGTAACAATAATCCATCCCGTAAAATTATCACAGCATGGGAAGCGAATTGTTGTCTAGATAAGTGGAGTAGGAGTCGGGATTGAGCTTACCATGAATAAGGAACAAGGGTCCCAGTCCATAACACGAGAAATATTCCCAGACTATTATTCCACCTCCGCCAAACTTTACTGCGGGCACAACGCACTTTGGCAAAAAGCGTTCTCCAGGTATACGTCAAATTCAGACTCTGCATTCAACAGGTAAATATCAAACCTTGATTCATCACGCCATAGAACCTGTTTCTACTCATCTACGGTTCAATTTCGACGTACCTTGCACCACCTAAACCGATCACCGCTGTTGGATTTTCTAATCAAAGGCTCATTGGCGGCAGCGCAACCATGGAAACCAAGAAAATATGCTTCCTTGTGGATGGTATTTATCGAAACAACAGTCCCGGTTGCTTATTGGAACTCCTAGAGTATGTGAACCATCGGTTTGATGCCGTTTTTCCGATTTTCTATAGTAGTACTCGTCAATCTCTATTTCTTAGTTCCGTGGGTCTGCCGGACAGAAGCACATTATGACAATCACCACTCACCTTCTTAATCACAAAAGCCACTGTCGATTTTGGAATGTTTCACTCACTGGATGTGTCCCTTAAGGATTGGTCATTTCTATGACATACCACAATTACGCTTTTCTCGAAGTCAGACAGCTCTGCATTTCATGATATCTTGCATGCAACTAATGCCAATGCAATGCACGATATTTAAATACAGAAGGCGGAACGTAGATCAGGACCGCAGATATCCTCATTTGCATAGGTATCCAATTACTTATTGATGGATAGTGCATATGTAATATTAAAATAGAAAATATCTCATTTGTCAAAATGTTTATACTATTTTGAGTAATATGTTGTACTTGAGTATTTCTAACACTTAAATTGTTAGTTGTGCATTAAAAAAATTGTCAAACCTTTTAAAATATGTAAGAATATTATCAAGCCGACCAATACTACTGACTGTAATTACAAAATAACTCATGAAGTACAAAAGTTATTAGAATTTTGTGATTTACGTTTTGTGACTTTCCCTTGTACTGTATCAACTAAGTCAACAATACAAGGTTCAACTTCTAATTAAACTTTCAGAACCAATACCAGATATATCAGTCACATCAAACTTTCCTTTTAGCACACTAACATTCATTTGCATCAAACTTGGATTTTCCATCGTAGCCCAAAATTAATGCAGTGCAGACCTGTATGACAATATTAATTAATGTTTGAAAATACTTAAACCAAAGTATTTATCCTAGTTACTAGGTTATATGAAGGAGTTACGCGTTATAATGTGAAATTCCAAAGAGGCTAACAAATAAAAATTGTATGACTAAAACGAGTATTTACAATCAATTTCTGATCGGTTACAGAAAGGAAACATTTTGATATTTTATACATTTTATTTTCCATGCATTTGCATGCTAATGGCTTAGACATAAAAACTACGCCTCAAAATTTAAGAATTTAATGTTATAACAACTCAAATAATTTTATTTCAAACATTAACCCGTTAAAGTACGCATACATTTTCCCTTCTTCAAAGTCGTTGATAATGAATTCTAAAACTCACTAATGAATAAATAAAAGAGTAAAAGTGTTTTTAAAAATATTATGCTTTTTTAAACGTCATACATAAAATATTCATTTGTCAGATTTACTACCTTGATTTCTCTAAACATATTTTTTGTTCTGTAAAAACCATCAATCAAAATTAAATCTTATACTTCAAACATCCTTTTAAACATACATTTTCAGAGAATATTATTCTGTTATTTGCAAAGTCAGAATATTCACTAAGGTTCAAATCGTTATTGTTTGTTTACAAACACATTGAGTATGTATGTACAGAGTGTCTAGTAAAGGACATACTGATTTCAAAGTTAAAAACCTCAAAAATAAAGATCAATTGAAGGATTCAGCAAACGGTATGGTTCTTATGTAAGCTGTAAAAATTTTACGCAGAAGTTTCGAAGAAGTAGTTACAAAAGCCGCTAACAATTGGCGTTGTAATCGTATGTCTCTATAATGGAATGACCTTCGTATTCTCCTGATCTGATTCCTTGTAACTGCTTTCTGCAATGCACATATTGAAAGATACAGTCTAACGAACCATCCCAGCAAGCTGGACTAGCTTGAATCGTCGATTTGTGTACCATGTGAATTCGTTTCCGTCGAGATTTTACGGGGTGCAATGACAAACCTCATTAATCGTTTGCGACACCCTGTATGTCAAACGGCAGACATTTTGAAAAGATTGTTTTAGGACTGCTTGCTGAGAATGAGTTAAGACTCATACATTGTGATCGTCGATTGATTTTCACGGGCAGGGCCGTCTGTTAGCAGTGGCGTTCGCAAGGAGGTGTTTGGGGATTCTAACCGCCCTTGTCAAAAATTTTTTAAGGTTAAGTCCATAATTTTTTTATTTTCAACATAAACGTTACTGCTTCTAACATTGTAAATCCCTTTCCTCTTAAAGGAATATTTGTACACCACTCTTTGTTAGCAGCTATTTAACTACTATTTCGAAACTTCTGTATAAAATTTTTACTGGTTACATAATAAACATGCCGTTTGCTGCCTTCTTCTATTTTCCTTTGTTTCCGAGATATGTAATTTGGAAATCAGTATGCTGGACACCCTATATTAAAAGACAATTTAACAATTTTGTAATCACACAGTCTTGTTTCAAACGAGTGCCAATATAAAGGTAATTTTAAAATTGTATTTTTTTAATTCTATTCTACTTTATGTTGCAAAAACTCAACACCAATTCAAAATTGGATTGACCCATCAAACTTTGTATGTGCCATTTTTATATGACGTAAAAGAAAGAAGGGTATGATTGTGCAAAGACTTTTCCCTGTTATCAACACTGCAAACAAAAGCGAGTGCTATCCTATCAAGTTTTGCTCTTGAATCAAAACATGAGTTCTCTCGCGAGACCACCATAAATATTTTTTCTCCTTGCATTATTTTATTCATCAGCTAAAATATAATTGCATTTTATGTTTGCAGAATGTAATCTTTCTGTGAAGAAATCGCACATATTTTTTTAGATAAAGAACAATGCTGGCTTCCAAATTAAGTGGTACTGCGACGGTTTTTCTTTTCTGAACAATTATTATTCATCAGAATTTAGCTGTAGTGAATGAGTAGTGAATTTAAACAAGGCGTAGAATTGAAAGGTAAAGCAAAATGCAATCTACGGGTAAAACAAGTAGGCCAGAAAAACTGTGAAAGAGCAAAGAGAAATTCATTATTTCTGAATATTTCTAGTTACCGCAAAAACCTGAATGATGAAAGCGAAAACATCTTAGACAATATGCCCATTGCCCATCCTACGAACAATTACAGTGGGCTACCACATTAAATAGGGACCTCCAATATTTTTACAATTAGTTCAGGTGCACTTGAATGCAAATTGGAGTGCTATAGCGTTGCAGGTATGCATATGTCTACAGTTCAGATATTATGTGGTCGGTACAGTTCAGGTATTAATTTTAGGAGTGTCTTTGTGTTTTAAATATTTTTTGTAAAAGAGCTGCAGAGTATCAAAGACGTTGTGGCATAGTAATCTGGTATGCATGACAAGAGCTGTTTAGTATACGAAAATATTTTAAACTAATATTGATTGAATCTTTCTCGGTTAAACAGACTTATTTATAAAAAATACATAAATACGAAGTATGGCTAGGCGTATATAATCCAAACAAAATGTCACCAAATTACTGACTGACATTTCCTTGCCCTCTACATTTTACATTATGTATTTAAATTTTATTACTGTTTAAGCTGAAAATGATGGAGGCATGTTCTATGAATAAAAATAAAATCATTCATCCTATTCAACTGGCGTTTTCCTAGTTCTGTTTCGTAACTAAAGTACAGGAAATATCATTTTTTGTAACTTTTCTTAAAAATTTGGCTACCCACTGTATGTAATGAATACTGGTTCCAGTGTGTTTTCTGTAAGAGTGGTGGTTTGAGGAATGTTTCAGTTTCAAAGTCATTGAACCATTTTGTATGTCTACTGCTACACGTTCTGCAAGCGTACTCTTGTCCACCAGTCGTGTAAGAACTCATTTGACATTTTAGTTTTCATCTTAAGTTAATAATCTGCTATTTAGCGTACTTTTGAAATGGGAGTTTTACTCTTCAATGTCCGTCTTTATAGTGAAAAATCCATTAGATACATTCTTAAACCCACTCTTATTATCTTTTCTCTTAATGATTAAATTACAGTACACAAAGCCCGACTAAGCCAAGACGGTGCCCGGGGTAGACATTTGTTATGGGGGTTCCTTTAATGTATACACATTCAGTTTACAAAAATTAGTATAAGCCTGGAACTGCATGCTTACTTTAGTTCCAGGCTTTTAACTTTTGTGGATGCTTGGAACACTTTTGCAACTGATAAAGGTGGAAAGTTTGGTGTCATCCAACATGATTATATTGACCAGACACACATTTACTCAAATCGTTCTATTTAAACCTTTTTCAGCATACTTTAGTAACTTTTTTAGAGAATTCTTTAACCCTTTGAGGTGCAACCCTTTCCCAATGCTAAAAAAAGGGCAGCCGTTGCCATCGCTCGACTTAACTACCAGCAAGATGGTGGACGATCGAAACGTTCATCGCGTGCCACAGATCTAGAGACCCTTTTTTGACGAAAAAGGGTCTCTAGACCTGTGGCACGCGATGAACGTTTCGATCGTCCGCCATCTTGCTGGTAGTTAAGTCGCGCGATGGCAACGGCTGCCCTTCTTTCAGCATTGGGCAATCTTTCCAGCTGTTCTCGCGTTCTTCCATTTTTCAGCAGATGTCAGTGCTGTTAAAAACAATCGTGATAATTTTTTTACGGGAAATGAACGTGCTAAAAAGTAAAGGATTCTCATGGAGCTATGTCACTCGCCACTATGTTTATAGAAATCAAATCTATTTTTCTTGACTGGCAACAGTCAAAACGTCAGAGTTTGGTGTCCTCACGGCGAGGACACCGCGCGTTAAAGAGTGCCCCACCCGCCCTCTCTTAATCAGGCTCTTACTGTACACACTCCAGATAAAATAGTTTGTACATAAATCCTTCCAAATTTTCAAAAAATAAATTGGAAGTAAATTTAATTTCATTCAAGCCCTTGGGTATGTTTCGCAGTCTTGGGAAACACGTCAATACTTATTTCGCATTTATTCGTTTCGTACACAGCCCCAAAAGATCAGTATTTTATCCCCTTTTATTTCACTTACGTCTTTGCTTCCGATAGCAAACACTACTCTAAATCAGAATGCAAACTTTTCCGTTCTTTGAACGTATTTGGAGTACGATGGAGAGGTGATTCAAAAGCACAACATGTCAAATACTTTTGTAAAGGTGAGAATAAGAACGTGACTTTTCTAAAATCTTGAACATGGGCACGGATGTGGGGACAAAAGAAAATGTGCGTTATATTTTAAAGCAAATACACTTGTTTGGTTTTTCTGGCTGATAGCTTCGCTTATATGTAATTTTTATAGTAAATACGGTTCGGTGCAATATCGGGGTTTCTCAAACGTTGTTTAGATATTAATCACGTGAATAAATGTCGAAATGTTTACATGGCTGGTCATAACGCGATTCATTAGAGAATATAAAGCTTAATTTATAGAGCTGAAAATTTAAATAATACATTCGGTAATAAATTTCTAATTGCAATAGTAATACATTTGAGCATATTATAATTAGTATAATATTTGTTTTTCATAAACTTCTATCTGTAAATATTTTTCAATACCATAATTTAAAAATCTCCTTCAGGCCTACTTATTTAGAAGGGAATTAATAAAACTTAGTTAAAAATACTTTAATCAATTTTTTATTGCAATTTTTACTTGATATTTTTGTTATTTTGGAAAAACAGAAGTAGTAATTTTTTTATCCAGAAAGATCTCCTAAATATTAATGCATGTTTCAGTACATCTGTAACCCTATTCTTCCCTAATAATATAAATACCGAAACATAGGTTATCTCGGACCAGCACTTTCAGGCGTAGGCAGTCTTGGTATTTTTCCTGTTACTGGCTAAACCGGTACAGAAATTGTTGCAAGCATTCTTAGCCAAACATTTAGCTTAGACTAATTGTTATATAATTTCTGACTGACTTGGTGGTTAAGTTTTCAATCGACGGGGAGAAAATAGGTAGAAATTCCCAAATTAAATCCACATGCGTCTTTTAAAAATAACAATTTGCTTTTTTTTGCAAAAAATGTGCAAAAGAAAGGATTTACTTTTTTTAAATTTAAGCTAGGATTACGTTCCTCCATATTGGTCCCATGTAAATAAAAAAAGTTTTTTCAACATGTTGTAGGTTATAGGGTTACTTTAATACAGGGTTTCGCGCGATTTAACTCAGGAGCCAGACCACATGCAAACATGTGATAAGCATTAAAAATAAATCATGAAAAATTCAGGGATGTCAATGAAGGAATTTAAATTTCAAAATTCGAATTATTTTAGAAGATATTTTTAACAAAAAACTATGAAAAAAAATCATGGTTGCCATGGTGATTTTCGGCCTCATAAAATAATTTAGGTTCTTGAGTTTAAGCAATGGAATAAAAATATCTGAATAATCTTGAGTTGTTATTTTCAATCAAAATATCGCCTGCATGTAAAAACAGAGAAGAAATTAATTGTTTTAGGTAAACGAATAACAATTTATTGCAGGAAAATATACCTAATTTTATAGTTTTGCAAAAGAATAAAGTGGCTGGTTTCCAATTTCATCTATTTTGAGCAGATAGGTTGGAGAGATTATTTTTAAAAAGAAAGAAAAAAAAAGAGGGGTAAACAACTACAAGCAATTCCATGTTAATAAATCCCAAGGTAGTTTCAACAGATGAGACTACTTCAATGTTTCTTGTTTTCCCTCTCTCTCCTTCTCTTCTTTTACTAAAAATCTGAGCCAGATTTAGCCCTACAGTGGCCTCTGACCTATAAAATTCCAAAGCCCTTCTCACTTTACAAACTAGTTAGACTAAAATGTATTTGTTCTCAAAGTTTTTTATGCTCATAACAGACCTCAGTCGCAACATGAAAAGAAATCAGACACACAAGCGCATTTATTTGTTTCCTATGTAATATACACATTACGAGGTAAAATATTGAACATCCTTAACCCCTTAAGCCTCACTCCCTTTCAATATCACGGCCTAAGGTTCCTTAAGGCTCCCTCTACTTGTCATGCCCGTCATTTTTCCGGGCAATAGTGTTCAAACGTTATGCGCCAGAAGGATAAGAGCATTTCAATTCTTATGCACGGATTTTATGAATTGTTTTACACAATAGATAACAATACCAGGCTGGTTTTTAACTTAATTCAAAGATAGTTTATTTTCAAACAAATGGTAGCATTACTCAAATACGTGTATTTGTGATATGCATTGTGCAATTAGCTCGCTTTTCTTTTACTTATGCTCAAAGAAAACTTTACAAATATTTATTTTTATTAAAAGTTATTAAAATTCTCGTTTAGTGTTTAAAACATACATTTTTAAGGATTCCCTGCTTACTATAAAACACACATTTAGTCACAATAACCCTGAATGTTAGTTTTTCCTAGAAATTTAACTTTTGTTTCTGCGCTAAAAAAAATGTCCAAAACCTTAAAATGAATAAATATATTGTACATGCACTTATTTTAATGAAATTTCCTGGAATAAAAAAATAAGCACATTCATGACCGTTTTCTTGAAAATAATACGACCGTTAAGGGGTTAAGGCACACATGGATCAAGTTTTAAGATTTTCTGTTGAACCTTTATGTACATAACATTTCGAACTTACGTTATTTTTAAACTTAAAATAAATAAATTTTTAGATACTTGGTATATTTTTTTTTCCTTGAGGCCGCTTTTGGAGCCTCTGAAACGGTCGGTGCCCAAAGGCTAAAGCCTACTGAGTCTAATGGATAATCCAACCATGACAAAAATTACACTTTTGAAAAGAGATATTATAAACTTTTTTGAAATAATTTGTAAGTTGTTTTTTTTTAACTTTTCTAAAGAATATTTTAAATTTTCATACCTTTCATCTCTATTGAATTATTCAGTTCTAAAAGGACATCATCTAAAAGACTATTTTTTCTATTAAAATAACACTGTTAATATTTGTATTTTAACACAAAAAAAAATCTGCTTTAAAGTTTAATGCTCTTCATATTTTCTATTTCAAAAGTCAGCTCGTAAATTCCAAGAATTTTAAAAATACTTACATTTAGAAATTTCGAGAGAAAGTCAAAGATCGCTTTTCAAAACAACTATATCGATAAATATTGCATGCTTACTAAATTAAACTCCGACAGGGGAAAATTTTAAAACAGCGTATTTTCTTGCAAAGTATTAAATATTTCCCAGACATCAGTTTAACATGTTTTAAAGCAATCAATTTAAAGTAATAAGCGATGAAATACTATAATCATAGTGTAATGTATTCAAGTGTTTTTAAATAGTTATTGAAATGTTACAGGTTTAGATTTTTTTAACTTACTTATAGATAATTTTTAATGAAATTTGGTAAAATATTTTTTTAATAGCTGTAGCCGAAAAGAAAGGTTCAAACAAAATTTAGTAGATCACCGCAGTATTTGTGCTTATTATTTTCAACAATGCAACACTCCTTTATTTCTAGGTTTTAACACTTTTATTTAACACACAGCACAAAATATCTTTTTGTTATATTGCTTTATGGAAAATTCTTGTTACAAGCCTTCTCTTATTTGTTTATTTAGAATATATGTTTCAAATAACAGTCATTTCTGTTAACTAATAGAGTATTAGTGAGAAATTCCTTTTAAGTTGTACAGTTGAGTGTTTAGCAACGCTCTACTTAAAGACGATAGGCTCAGATGGGGAGAAATGAGGGTATATTGAAAAATCCCTTTTTTCAATAAAAATAATTTTAGACGTTTGAGTATTTTTTTTCTTTGGATATGTATTTTAACAACATAAAAAGTACTCCTAATGAAGTTTTAGGATATTTTAACAATTTATATGTGCATTGCTCTAAACAGAATGCCTGTTAATAAGTGATATTAAAATCTTTTTTCTAGATTCCTAATAATTAGATAAACCATTTATATTTTTACACATATTAGTAGAGAGACTTCAAAATAACTGGATTATACAATAAAATTAAGATTAAAATTGTATTTTCTATTCTTAAATTTTTTTTTCTTCTGGGATGGGGTAAAATGGGGCATTGGTTAGATTTGGCAAAATTCTATATGATAATCACATTTCTATTTCTCCTTTAGTTAAATATTTCTGAAACAAAAATTATAGTCAATGAAATTGACATTTTAATTAACTGCTTATTGTAGAAATTAACGCTTTGGAGCTTTGCCAAGAATATTTTTCGGGGGTGACTCAGAGCTGACAAAACTAGAATGCAAATATAGCTTATAAAAATCAATACGTCATTTTTGGGGGGGGGGGGAGATGGGAATGGAACCCCTTTATTTTGCCTACACGTGTTCGCATATAAAATGAATTTAAAAAACGAAAGAAAAAATAAATTCATAAATCGAACTTGAAATTTTTGCAGTTGAAAAAACATACATTAGAGAAAATATTATTAAATTTGGCTTAGATCTGTAGCTGAACCTCAAATTTTTCAAGAACTTTCAAATTTGTCCGAGAATGTGTAAATTTTTCCATCTTATGTTTACTAACTTGGAGGGTGGCTGCAGCCCATCAACCATTTCTTGCCAAAGCCCCTGTGTGGCACCGAGTATCATTTGCCACATACTGAGTGAAACTGAATTTGATAATCGTGGGCATTGTATCTATATATAAATATTTTGGGAAATAATCCTTTTCTGTGCATATTTTTCTTAGTATTAAGAATACATTGAATTGAGTGCATTTAAACATGATTTTTATTAAAAATATAAAAGTACCTTTGTACTACCCCCATTTTCCCCCACCATAGTGGAAAACGGGGTATCAAAACTTGCCTAACTAAAATTGACACCGTAGAAAAATATCTTGAAAACATTAAAAACTAATGCTTTTTTTTCAATCTATATTATTCGAATATATGTAATACACGTCAATATTTTAATTAACATAAATTTAACAGCTGGATTTTAGGACCTTTTCAAAAAAATACTTGATTTTTCCGCCATTCCCCCCCATCTCACTCTACCTGTTTCACTCTACCTGTGCTAATTCACAGTCTTGGTTTCTACATATTAGAAAAAATTTCAGGACAACAGCATTTTCGTTTAAAATGAATATATTTTTTCTTGACATATATGATTAGATTATATACATACAGAGTGGTTATTTAATTAAACTTCACCTATCAATAGGGTTCTACAGCTAAAACGGTTGAACGGATTGTAACCAACTTGGAATATAAACTATACATAAGATGCGCTCAACGAATTTCTAAAAAATAATAATAGTTTTAAAAAATGATTATTGATTGGAGCTTTGAATGAAAAATCAACAGACATAACAATGGAAATGACTAATTCGAAATGTGCAAACAATGTCAACTTTCATTGAATAGTCTTTGAGCATTTGCTAGCTAATTCGGGTCATATTTTTCAACTGAATTCACCATGCGCCAACTAGTGGAGATTTTTTGAACTAATTTTTTTTTAAACTTCCTTCAGCACATTTTGTGTACAGTCTATATGCCAAATCTGGTGCAGTCTGCTCAACCATTTCAGTTGCAGAATGCTGCTTTTAGGGAAAGTTTAATTATAACACCCTGTATACGTACACATGCATACACATACGTATGTAACATCACATGGTAACGCAAGCGCTGTTTAACAGCAGCTTAACACTTTGAGGCGCAACCCTTTCCCAATGCTAAAAAAAAAGGCAGGCGTTTCCATCGTTCGACTTAACGACCAGCAAGATGGCGGACAATCGAAACGTTCATCGCGTGCCACAGATCTAAAGACCCTTTTTTGACGACAGCTGGCTGTGAGCGTATCTTCAGAGGGAGATTGGCGCAAAAAAGATTATAGCCAAGTTTGATGATGATACATCACCGAATTTGACACAATAAAGACTGTTGTTTTGGTTTACTGTTAAAAATAGCTAACAAGAAGATAAGTCAGAAATTACAATTGTAATTTGTATTGTAATTTGTGAACATGGTGGCATTACATTTTGACAAGTTCTATTTAAAGATGTAAGAGGATTTTCCATGCTTCTTTAAAAGTCATTAATAAAGTAATAATTTATAGTTCTAATAAAGAGACACATTTGTACTAGGAAACTTCTTTTCAATATTATTCGTTATTTATTTTTGACAGTTTACTTTCCTTTATAGGTCTACATTAATCTGTCAGTTTTTATTGCACTGACATTATACTGTTTTTATTGCATCTGTTATTACTTTCACTTGTATGTATGCATGAATGTAATGGAATTTTGTAATTTAATTTTAACACAATTTCAGGCATTCGATTAACTTAAAATTCTTACAACCACATAAAGAATGGATGATAATACAGCAATGTTCAAAATGATGCATTTAACATTTGTGATTCTTTTACAGAAAAGACAAAAGAATTCCAATACATTACTCTCTATAGCATTGATTGCTTAAAGCGTATTTCAGAGACATGGAGCTCTTTCAAACAAATTAAACTGATATATGTTGCTAAGGATTACAAAATAAAGTACTATATCGAAAATGGTGTTTGTATAACTTATAGTTTTACTTACAGGACCACTCAAAAGATTCCCAATACATTACGGACTACGGCAGTTTAGAGACATTCATTTATTTCAAGTACACGACAATAAGTATATAGACGTTTATAAGGGTTTACTCTTCATTTAAAGTATAGAAATTTAAAGTTCTTTTACACAGTCTCGCTTACATTAACAGTGATGCACTTTTTTTTAAATTACGACCAAAATATCACCCAGTTTGAGGAAGATATTTTACATATTTTACAGTGGCTTTCTTAATTTTTTAACTATAATTTATTATTCACTGCTTTTAGGTAATTTTTAAACAGCATATTGTGGATTCCTCATGGCAGGTCCGGACCTAATATAGCGGATAAATATGATCTAAAAAGATTTAAGAATAGTAATGGTGCGTTTGCCAATGATGATATAATTCCTGATGATCTAGTTATTCAGAGAGGCTTCCAAAAGTCTTTGTGTGAGTTCCAAAGTTGTATGTCTTCCTAAGTTATTATGTGCGAGTGCATGTATCGTAATATTTACGAGTTTGTATTTGAATGTATCCTCTACTTCTCCTTATAAAATACAATACATTTTCATCAACATTTCAAATGATTTTTTAAAAAATTAAAGAAGGTAAAATCAGTTGAAAACGTGGTCAAATAACACATAGAAATAAAGATAATTTAAAATTCTAAAAATACAGCTTAACGGACTAAAGTGAATACGCTAGTTTTGCAAGAGTACTTAATCATATAGTTTAGAATTTATGAAGGTTACAGAAATTGCGGACGGCGTTAATTAGACGTTAATACGACAACCCTATTAGACGTACGACGTTATTAGCTAGCTGATGTTTTCGGGTGGTGCGAAAGGTCCACCCTTCTTCAGATACTAAAAGGTTCCTCCATCCACACAGGTAGAAAGGCTAGAGCATTTGACAAGATTGAGTTCTAACCTTAATACCTGTCTACATGGTGCAACTTTTTTGTCACTGCAGAAGGATCATCATCACTTGAAACGAGCATTGCTAAGTATATTTTTACTGTGCGTTATTTTACAAAATTTTTAACTAATTAAAGGTTTTTAAAAATGCTGCTTTACTTTTAAATACCAGATTTTGTTTGGGTGTTTTTATAGTTTTAAAGATTTTGTAATCTGAAATTTTTGATAGATTCTAAAACTACTCTCTTCCTTTACAACATTTAATCAATTTGATTTAAAATACGCTAGATAATTTATAGTCCTATTTCTGGATATAAAATTCACCATACCTTCTACTCCGTTCTTCTCTCAACATACTTCATAAATTGATTTTATCATTCCAACTCATGGAGGTTTGAATAATATCTAGCGGGATACAACAGCCGAGAGAACCCCTTCTCCAAAAGTATCAACTTGCCAATAATTGCTGTCTTTTCATCTCTCTCCACATCCATCACAACCAATGAAAAACAATATCTCCCCCGGGTTACTTCTCATATATTTACAAAATTGCTTGTCACATCCAATAATAGATTCTGTATTCTTTGGGGGTATATCTCCGCGAACAGCCACGATAGAAGATGCTGGTACAATCTGACACTCTGTTTCAATTAACGTTCGAAAAGAAGTATGGAAGCGATGTGCAATTAGTCGCACGTCATTTCTGTAACCTTCATAAATTTTAAACTATATGATTAAGTACGAGGCCTCTTGCAAAACTAGCGTAGTCACTTTAGTCCGTTACGCCCGTCTTTTAAGAATTTTAAATCAATAAAAGAAATGTTTTCGATATCACTATGCATTTCAGCAATTTATGGATAGTTATCGATTAGTGATACGTAAATTTTCTTCTTCACTGGCTCGAAAGTCTATGGTTGGCCTTGAGCTTCTTTAGAATTTCATTCCAAGATGTCCTAATGTTGGCCTTAAACTTTCCCTTAATGACCTTCGAGCTGAACACATTCCTCTCCAGACACTCATGTTTGTCAGAATCCTCCTCTAAACTTTAATTTCCCATCCCACCCATTCCCGTGGTTATTGATTGTGAATACTGTTTGGTGGTCATATCTCCAGGCTATCAATTTAGATGACCACTCCAAGTTTAGACGCAGATAAAATTTAAACTGTCTTAATGGCTTTATTCTTAGTTCTGCATTGGCTTTTCCTCTCAAGATGTCACCCATTTGAATATCTCTAAAAATGCTTTTCGAGATTTTTCACTCGAAGACTGAAAGTAGTTCTTTATTCCTTTTTGTCAATGTCTGAATTCCGATAAATTAAAATGGCTTTTCGTTTCTAAATCGATCGTATTAGCCTATTAAAGATCCCCATGCTTTTCATGTGTCATTTGTAAACCACTAACAATACATAACTTCTACAGGTTCGGCCTAATTACAGCTCTTGTAAGTGGTACGTGGATGAAAGTGTGGTGGAAGCTAATTTTTATCCATATCATTTGTGTTTCAAAATTCTGTATAAATGTTATCTTTTGAAATCCATCTTTAGAGTATTTAGAGCAAATGGGAGTAAAACATCCGCCCATAATTGGCAAATCAATCATGAAAGTAGAAATTTCATTTTACCACTTAAATCAATCCCCAATAGCAACATTGCTAACAAAACTGAGTAATGATTTAGTTTATTCTATAAGAACCATAAGCCCAAAACGATTAAAAAGGGAACTATCGTTATCATATAATTATATATTAGGTATATATTATATATTAAGTATAATTACACTTGGAACTCGGGAATCACTGATGACGTTACAGAAATTTCATTGCATCTCCAAAATAATGAATTCCTCAGCGTCTAGAAATTCTTTTTCGTAAGAGCTTTCTTTGAGCACATTTAACATACTTCATTTACAAAATGACAGCTCTACTTTTTTTCACAAAAACAATATTGCATTTGTGAAGGCTGAAAAATGTTTGACTTAAAAAAGATAAGTTTTTGAGAAAGGGATATTGTCGTACGACGATAAAAGCTGTGTACTGAAGTATTCAGTGATGTTGATCATATATTCATTTGTATTTCATTCTTTATCCATTATTTTCAACTATATTTTATCACATTATATATCTGTAATAAAATGTAAATCCTTTTGTGATATAACATGTCACAGCCCTCTGCAAAACGTTATATTTGCAAACGCTTTTCCTCTTCAACGTGAAAAATAAGAGAATCCTGGCATTTCAGTTCCTCCTTCCCCTGTCAACGAATGCCTCTATGTGATCCTATTATTCATAAAAAGTTCAAGCAGTAAAATTTGAATTCCATTTAGTTCCTTTCGTCTGCTCACAGATACTTGGTACGGAGTATCAAGAAATTTTGTTTTAACTTAAAGTTCATGTTAAGTATGTGGAAAATTTTAAAATAACTATGCGATATATTCTAAGTGAAAAATGCGAAACTAGTGTCTTTAAACAAATATAAACAATGCAAATGTTTTACAATCGCTCCAGTGACTCTTGCCCACCAGAATGTGAGTCTAATCATTCAATTTAATCATCAGAAATCTATAGTTCTGAAGACAAGGTCTCTCCAGAAATGCGTTTTGATGTAATGCCAAGCTGCTCAACAAAAACATTTTTATTGCAACAGCCTATATTCTCTTGCTTCAAACTCCTTTTTGGCATGAATACGTTTTTTTTCCATACAAAATGGTGTCTCAGTATGAGCATTCTAACATGGATGGATACGCATAAAGATACGGGATACTTCTTTCATTAGCATGAGCACAATCAATGGTAATTTCTCGTGCCTCCCGTCATGGAGATAAAAAATTCGTACAAAACTTCAAATAACATAAGTAACATACTTCGTGATACTCTAAGAATAATTAATAAAAACTATTACATGGACAGATTTCAGTGCAAAAACCGAAGTCCTGTACACGTTTACCCATTTTCTTCGCTCCATTTCATTAACAGGAAGTTTAGCTCACTTTTTAAATTAACCATTGTAGGTTAATGAATCTGATTGTTAGTGTTTTACAAAACACAAAATGCTAATTTTAAGTTAAAGTATAGGAAGTCTGAAGGGCACTTTCAGAAAAGTGTGAAGATTTTTTCGTCCTTCTCAAGGTGATTTTTTACCAGTAAAAAACATTATTCCCTGAAAATTAAAAAAAAACTTTAAAATGTCATTTTTTTAATAAAGACTTAATTCAAGCAGATCTCATTAGTTTATGATTAAGAACAGAATTTTAATTTCCATTAAAACAAAAGCTACTGCAAATTCATGTCTTTAAAAATGACAAACTTTTTCATGTAAAAACTAAACACTCGCAGACACATTACAATTACTTTTTATATTATTTCAAAAATAAAAACTCTAACCATGTTTTAAAATTAATAGCGTTGAAACCTTTTCTAAAAAAAATTCCATTTTTATATCGTTTGTAGCAATTCCTTTCCCTTTTGTCTGGAAAAAAATTGTGCCAAAATGAAACTCAAAAGTGGTTAAACTGTTATATTCAAAGCAGACAGAGCTTTTATATTTATCAACAACTAATTATTGAACGGGCTTTTTAAAATAACCCAGACATATTTTTAAAAAGTATGTGTAACAAAAATAATGTGTGTTTTATGCGTCTAAGTTTTTCCAGTGCATATAAAAGTGGTGTTTCAGCGTATCATTAATCAAATATTTTTTCTTAACATAATGTTTTTGACAACTCAAGTGATTTTTAAACCTATTTTAAAATGACATTTATCCTTATGAAAATAAGTTCTAAGAATATATTTTTAAATGAAATATAACTAAAATCGTACTAAAATACTATGTTCACATTATTATATCGAAGGTATATTGAAGAGTAGAAATGTTTACGAAAATGTAAATTGATAAAACTTTCGTATATCGTACAAATAAGCTATTTTAGTTCTCTTAATTCCTTCAAATTCAGAATTGGAAAATCTTAATATTTATGACTTTGATGTAAATTAAAATTCTCAGTTGAGAATTTTAATTTACATCAAGCGAGAATTTTATGAGCATCATGAGAATTTTAATTTACATCAGCCGGCTACTCTATAATAGGCAATCTTATAGAGTAAGTCATAAGACTACTCATATATTTATGCTAACGTATTTATGAAGCATTTAGTTTACAAAAGCAAAGCAATTGTTTTTATTTCAGCTAAATTTATATTTGGTATCAATACTTAACAGATAATCATTAAATATTTATTTTCGCGGGTTTTACATCTGAAATATGCATTTAGTTATTTATTTATTTTTAAACTAGCCGCCTCCGGCGACCAGTTGGTTCGTCATTTTAATAAATCTTGCTTGGAAAGAATCCAGTTCCTCACCGGCTTTCTTGGCACGGAAATCTCTCAGACTCTGAATGGAATTTAAAATTAAGATCGTTACAAACAGGAGCGGCCATAGGGTAAGTGGCGCCCCCTTTTATGCTCTACATAGTTTTTGAAGTCGAAAAGACAGCCCTTCGAAGCCGGTGCTCAGATGCGATGCTTACCGTGTCGGGCTGCCCCTGGTTACAAAATTAAGATGGTTAAAGGATAAAAACCTACAAAAAGGTACAAATTATTTTCGGCCTATATTAATTCTGAAGAGCTTCTGGATATATTGGACTGTATCGAAAAACGGAAAGAAAAGAAAAAAAAGAAAATCTGAAACACTTCCAGATTTTAAATACGCACTACAGTGCTGTATATTAAAAGCGTATTATAATCCATGTGTCTTTCCCATTTTCTTTCCTTATTCCATTAAGTTGGGAAGTAGATCATTATTCATGAGTGTGATTAAACAAAATCAAAATTGATATTTCTAACATCTTTTTTCTGGATGTAATGCATTAGAAATAGATGGGAAAAAGCTGCGCACAATTCGTACTGAATGAAAGTTTCAAAAACGTATTCAGGTGTATTCATAATCCAAGTATCAGACGATAAAATGACGATAAATTGCGCCAAGTACTAGAATCACATCTTCTCAAAATCGCATATGATCCATTTTATTTTTCGCCAAATTAAAAAATTTGCATGTTTTAGTCTCCGAAATTTGGCAAATCCTATTTTTCTTTTGAGTATAAAACATTTCATTCCTGCTCTGATTTCACATGCACGCGATATTTTAATTGAAAAATAATCTTACAAATAATCTTTAAAAAAATCGTTAAACTTGCCAAATATGGCAACCTAGATATGTTTAATTCTCGCTTTTTTCATTGCGGGGTTACAATTGCAAAATGGCGAAGATCAAAAATGAGCCTTTTGCGACACGTTTTTTATCGATATGTCCTAAAATAATTCGAATTTCGAAAAAATCGCTTCGAGGTATGTCGGGACCTTTCCTGGAGAATTTCCATACAAAATTTGGTAGGTCTACGATCACCCATCTGGGAGCTACGCGAGACACAGACAAACTGACAGACAGACATTTTACATTTAGTTTTATTTATTTGTATATAGATAGAGAATATTAGCTTAAGAACATTTTTGTAAGCCCTTTGGAATTCTGTCATTGATTTTACAGCGAAAATTTTAGTTATAAGGAAAATTATTCTTATTTTAAAAATAGATAAGGGTGTTTTTACGCACTGTTTTTAGCGTGCTTGTACACCGCATGCATACTGTCACCTTCAGTGGTAGTTTGAGATTTGTAACCATTAACTTACTGTTGTGGCGCCTTAATCACTGCGATTAGATCTTTCAAAGCTCTTTTATTTGTGTTTAAATCAGATGCTTCTTCAAATTCAGTCCTGTGTTCTCGCTATAACAGGACCAAATTTTGTTGTAGCTTGTGTGGCCCTATAAAACACCTACCATTTCAATTTATTTTTCATGTTTAGTACTCTGACATTATATCTTCCAAACTCTTCATGGTGGATAATAGAAAATTCGTCTCATTTAAGATATTGCCATAAGTGCATTCCAAAATAATTGCACATTACCGAAATCTGCTTTCTATTCTGATGAATTCATTCCCAACTAAAAATTTATGTGCTCACAGCTCTCTGCTTAATATTCCACTAATGTTAAACTTATTCAAATATCCGAATTCAAGAACTTGGAAATTCTAAATTCCACTGGCAGTTTCAATAATAAATTATCTTCGCTCTCAACAGCGAAAGGGATTGTGCCAAATACAGTTTCGCCTTTATCCACGTAAACAATTCCGTTTCGGATGACAAATTCATGTCAATTCGAAAAATCGCTGTCCAAGTCAGGTTAGAAACTCGATCCTCTGATGATTTTCCCAGGCCGAAAGCATATTATTGTTCCGTATTAACCGCGGTATCGTTTTAAATAAAATTAGGAGTTGGGATAGTAGACGCAGCATTCGAGACAGGAAATTGTATGGTTGCCTGTATTATTACACGTAATATTAGATTTTATTTTGAAGTTGGTGAAATAGTAAAGCTCTGTTTTGAAACATGAAAAGGGAGAAAGTATCTGATCATGAGTATCAGAAGTACAGTTTGAGGAATATATTATGATAATTTAAGGTATATTTTGAAACACAAGTAGTAAGAATCCTAACTAATATTATAAAAGCGAAAGTGAGTTTGTTTGTTTGTTTATGACGCTTTCACGCCTAAACCGCTGAATCGATCAGGATGCATTTTGGTTTAGATATAGAGGGGACCCTGGAGTTGGTTATAGGCTAATTAGAATTTTAGATTTTTAATTACTTTTTTAATTATTAATTAAAAACCGTTTTTACGTTGCCATGCTTGGCGAGTTTCGCCCGTATCAATCAAATGATTCATGTTTTGAGCTAACAAGAATGTTATTGCTTCAATAAAGAAGCGCGTGCGTGCATCTGAAAAACATTAAATTCCACGGAAATTATGCCAGTTTTATGCCAAATCTATCTATCAATAATAATAAAAATGAATGTTCTCCAGACAAATCTACAGAAAGCAGAGCTTTGAAAATTTGAGCATAGAAACCCATGACTGTGCACCTGAGGCTCAGAATGTTGAAATTTTAAATACTTTTCTAATTATTAATTAAAAACCGTTTTATCGCCAGCACAAAACGATTTATGCTTTTGAAATAAAGCTGAAATTCTATTTTTAGATAAAAATGCATTTGAAAAACATGAAATGGTATGGAAATTATGTTGATTTTACGCCAAATTAAAAAGCATTAGAAAGAAAAGGCCAAATGTGTTTCTTAAACTTCATAAATTTCCAAATCCTACCAATAATATAAAAACTCGGCTGTTCGAGCCTCGTCAGAGGGAGATCCCCCTGAACCCCCCTAATTTTTTAGTTTTATTATTGCCATATTAAAACTATATTAATTAACTTGGCATTTTATCGCTCATCTTTCGCGTATTTCGCCTGGTAACCCTATGTTGAAATTTTTATGAATGTAACCTATTTATAGAAAAATACATGTGGTGCATATTCTACAGCTTACGAAATATTGTAACAATAGATTAAAGCTGTTGTGAACTAATAATATTTGAATATATGTAAAAAAAAACTGTGGAGCATATTCTACAGCTTACGAAATAGTGTAACAATATCGAGACTAAAGATTGCTTTAATCTCGATATTAAAGCTGTTGTGAACTAATAGTATTTAAATACATGTAAAAATATGTCGCTTTCTTATGTCGCATTTTTGCGACACATTTTTCAATAAGGGTATTGAGAGATAAAATGACATAGTCATTAAAAAATGTGTACGTTTGTGTGTTTAGATGTTTTTGACTGAATCGCACACAAATTGCTGAACGGACGGCTGGAAAAATTCGTAATGAAGATAGCTTATGCCCTGAATTAACATACAGGCAACCTTTCAAGCATATAGAATAAATAATTCTTTTACAAAAACATTCAAAATAATTCTAATGTATTGCGCTCTATGGAATTATAGCTACTAAACCGAATTTAAAACTTAGTTACACTATTCCTGAGTATTACTGTTTGTTTGTTTGTGGATTAAGACCGATTGACTGCACTAGGGTCCTAGGCCTATATGGGTTATTCCTCTGTGGGGAACTTTCTAAGGGATCCTAGCCCGTATTTACGCGAGGTTTTGGAGAAAACCGCGAAAATCTGCAAGCGGCTAGGTCGACAGGCTCGACCAGGGGTTGAACCTGGCACTTCCAGCCTTCCAGTTTTGAGAGTAGAACTTCTTAGACACTAGTGGGACCCTGAGTGTTATAGGCTACCTTTTAGGCATATATCACAATTAGTTCTTTTACAGGGATACTCATAAGAATTACATTACACTCTATGTGTATCTCTGTAAGTACTGAACCGATTCCAAAACTTTTTTCACTGTTAGTAAGCTACACTATTCTTGAGTATTATAGGCTAAAATTCATACATGTAGTGCAAATAGTTCCTTTACAGGAACACTCAAAATAATTCTAATACATTACGCTCTCTGGGTATCTCTGTAACTATAGAACCGATTCTAAAACTTTTTCGCTAAGAAAAAGCTGCACTATTCCTGATTAGCGTAGGCTAAAATTCATGCTATAGCATAAATATTTCTTTCACAAGAACAACAAAAACAGTTAGCAAATACTGTCGTAAATGTATTCGCCAAATGTCTGAAAAAAATCTAAATTTAGTAACTCTGCTTACTCTCTTATTTTAAATGAAGTATACTACCACGCATTATACTTCATATAAAATAAGTAAAAAGCAAATAATATTTAAATGCAGTTTCTTTTGTCGCAAACATATGTGTTATTCACAGATGCTTAATTTCTTTTGGGACCTAACTCTAAAGCCGATGCGGACGAAGTCGCGGGTAGCAGCTAGTATATATATAATTTCATATTTAGAACTTTTTTCCTAGTATGCAAAATACACTTGTAGAAGTTTTCAAAAAATGTGTTGTTTGATTTGTTATACAGTATTGCCATAATTAACCATTTATAAGGCCGTGTGACGTATACTTTCCGCTAACCATTAATTTTTAAGCGTCGATGGGAAGCTATTTTCCCACCTATGATTTGTGCTGGCATCTGCTGATAATTCTAGAAATTTTAGGTTAATTTTTAAATAAAAATTATATAATAATTATTATGATTAAATAGTAATAATTATTATTATTAAATAGTAATTATTATTATTCGTTTTAAGTAATATAAGCTAAATGAATTTCTTTTTATAAATCAAACTCAATCCCAAAAATACTTTAACATAATAATACTAGAAGAAACTGGCTCAATAAAGGATTAAACTTGAAAATAAGGTGGTCATAATTAAACAGAAAGAAACGAAATTTGAGTGAAAACAGAAATTAATCCTATTTTTCGTGATCAATATTTGGTGGTATAACTAGCATTTTTCAGTTTAAATGGATAAGCAGATGCTCTGCCAACTTTAGCCAACGAACTGTACTCGAGATGCGTTCAAGGTAGCTTTTTAAAAAGTTTAGTTCAAAAAATGTCCACTAGGCGTCGATTTGCATGAGAAAATAGCAACATTATGAATAGAAATTACTAATTTAAAATATACAAATAATATCAAAATTTATCAATAGTTTTTAAACATTTATTAACTAATTTAAGTCATTTCTTGAGCTGAATTCAACGGTAATCCATACAAAACATCACCTAGTAGATGTTTTTTTTTTAATTAAATCCTTAAAAAAATTCTTGAGGCGCATCTAGAATAACAGTCCATGCGCCAAAGTTGATGGCAATCTGCTCATATGCAGCATGTGGTTCATAGGCGAATTTTTACAACGACCATCTTGTAAATATGCAAGCTCTTAGTTTGGCAAGGGAATTACATATTATTACTCCTTTAACAGTAATCCAATACTATTAAATAGTAAAAATATGGAAAATTTCTTAAATTCATACGAATTTTTTATAACCACAGTCTGCAGGAAAGTCAAAATAGAAGCTTCAAAACTGGTTTGAGTGCTGATTTTTCGTGTTTGCCATCAATGTTTTCCATTTTGCTCAAAATGGTTTTCTCCATAATCATGTTAAATATGTATTCAAACGCCTCAACTAAGGCTTTAAATTTAAAGCAATAGGTTAACATTTGCTTTCACTTGAACAACTTTTAGGTATCACAGTTTCACATACTGATTTAGTTAAGTAATTGCAGTAAGTAAATCAAGCCAAACATACTTATAACACAACTCTAAAAACTTTTAAAGAACTTCTATTTCTAGATACAGAATGTTCTCAAATAATTCGAACTCCTTTTTTTTTTTTTTTTTTTTTTTTTTTTTTGCTTTGATCCTTCAAAATCTTAGAAATTTCATTTACATAGAATTACAATAAATCAGAAAATTATAAGAGATACATTTCTTATAAAAACTTAACGCCGTAATTTGTATTTTTTTAAAAAAAATTGAACATAAACTTCTTGAAATAAATACAACGAATTAAAAACTTCTAAAGAGGCATTTAAAACATTTACCTTTCGTGATTTCTAATTTATATTAACCCCTTAACTCTATTTCAGGAACACCCTCCTTCCCGGTTCAAAGAAATGAGCACACCCTGGATAAACCTCTGTACTGTTCATGTGATTGCATTCCAAAGCAATGACCATCAACATATTACAGAGAAACGAACTTGAGAAAGTACCTGAAAACATACAGAGGGTGCCTGAATTCGTCATCAACGTTTGGTGGCAAGCAGGGAAAAGGAAAGAATATTTCACACAGGGAAGCATGGGGGCAGACTTCAAATAGTAAAACAACAAGCCTGTGTAAGTGACGTAAAAACGTAACAAGAAAATGATTAAAATAATTTATTTGTACATCGTTTGTACATAGTCAACAGGAATTGGTTAACATGCCGGCCAATGAGTGCATTCCTCACAACGGTGTTGCATGGACAACCAGATTCTCCTGGAGTATGCGTGGCAATTCCAGAATGATATTCCGTAGCAACCTGTATGTGGTATCCTCATTTAGATGCATATCTGCAAGTTCGGTAAAAGTATACTGTCATATCAGCAAATTCATTAAAAGTAAAAGTTATTTCTGCGAAGTCACCTTGCAAACGACAACTGTTTGCACGCGTCGTCAGACAACTTTGAGCGTGAATGGAAGTCGTTAGAAGTCGCAAACGCACAGCGCCTTCTACACCGATATGTGTAAACTGTATCCGTTCGAGCCAGTTAAATGTGTAATCGATTTATATGATCCTGTACAAGAGCTATAAGTATGAAAAACACTGAAAGCATGACAATTAATACCTTGAAAAACTCACTCCAAATCATTTCAGCCTATTGTATACGAAGCTTTCATAGCAGTATAAAATAAGTAATAATTGCATTAATTCAAATTATTTACCATGTTTGATATTCTTAATAGAGATCATCCACGTTTCTGCTTCAGAAAACCGGTATTTTATTCATTTAGCAAATAATCACATTTATTCTAAAACACAATCACGAAATAGCAAAATACGCTCCAATACCTCACTAAGTTCACTCACAACTAAAAGTTTATGCCGTCAGTTCTGTTAAATATGTTCCTCCCATATTAAACTTATACAACCGACTGCACATTCGGAAACTTGGAATTCAAAATTGCAGTCGCAGAATCGACAATAAAATATCTTCTCTCTCAACTGCAAAAGGGATTATGTCAAATACAGTTCCGCGTTTATCTACGTAAACAACTCTATTTCGCATGACAAGTCACGCTGATTCGAAAAATCGTCCAACGCAGGTTAGGAATTTGCTCATCTGATATTTCCTGTTACGCCAAAAGCATGACATTGTTCTTTATTAGCAGCGATATCGTTTCATTTAAGTTTAGAAATGCCGTTATTGTAACACCAATTTTGAGACGGAAAATTTATATGCTAGTGGGTGTAAATAATTATTGTCTGTGATAACCCCTTTCTCAATTTTCTAAACGCTGGATTTTATCATTTAATTCAATGATTTAATAATTTTTTTTCTATTTTAGTAAATTCAATATTCCAACGTAAATTTATTTGGTATTTTGTAGGAAAGGAGAGGTTTCAATTTAAAGTAAATGAAATTTTTAAAAGTGTCATAAGTACATTGCATGAGAGAGAATAGGTTTACTTAAGAGCAAAATTTTTATTGGCAAAACTTTACAAAAATATATCAAGTCCACACTTTTCTGATCTTAAATAGCAATACATGAAAATCCTAGTAGTGGTAGCAAATGAGACCAAGCAAACACCAAATCTAACGTAACCCATTATTAGAAATCAAACAGAACATTTCTAGCAAAGAAGTACATGGAAATCATATTCGAACTAATAAATTTGCATATTCGAATGAAAGTCTTTAATAAATAATACGTTTGTTTAAAATAAGGATTATGTAGACTTGTATACTGGCTTATAAGGCTAGTTCAATAGAACATTTATTTATATTCACGATTTCTCTTGAGCATCGAAGTTTTCGATATCTACTAATAGAAACTTCAAAAGAATCTTACATAAGGGTGCAAGAACGTACAGAGAATGCCATTAGGGAAGATGTTACCTTAATTAAATCAAGGAATCCCATTATTCGGTTAATTTGGATAATGCAGCGAACGCACGTCTTAAGCTTCAACATGCACTGTGTCCGCTTGCATAAAGCAGTTCGAAACGTGAAATCTTTAATGAAACGGTGCCGGAGTCTTTGATACTTCAAATTTAAAACCGTACTATTTATTCCACATTATGAATGATTGAATACCGGATAAAATATGTGTTTCTGGGGTAATAAGAATATGTAATTCAGTTCCTACTTTTTTTTTAATTCAGGTATGATACAACCCCGAAAAAATCCGTGTTTTGTGAAATTTTTTGGATTTTTGTAATTTGCTTATTTTATGTGTCACACAATTAGGATTCCAAAACCGTTTTACTTTTGATTCTATTTTGAACAGAAGCTAAGTTATACTTGAAATAATCTATAAACGTGGGTTTTGAAAAAGTTGGTTTTTCATAAATTTTCCTTACGATAAATGTCAAATCTCAAAATATGTTCGAGATATTGACTTGAAATTTTGATAGTACACTTTGATCAGTAATAGCTGTGCTATGAAGCAGAATATAATATTGCTGTGTTTATTTGTAAAGATATATAGGTCTTTATTTATATAGATAAAAATTTTAGTTATGTACTGTATAAATATTAGTAAAACATTTCTTTTAGAATTGCTTACAGGCGAGGAAGTTTGGCATAAATGCAATTTTTTACCAAAATTTCACTTAAATTCGTCAATATTTCAAAGTTTACATTGAATTTGATTAAAACTACATTTAAGTTTTTAGTTCTATGCCCTTTTTAATTACAACACGAATTTTTCATTAAACGTTTACTTTTTTTAAGTGCCCCGATGGGAAGGCTCATACTTTTAATTGAATAAGAGCGTAAACTATAACTAGAGTTTCATCTGTCACTGAAGAAAGTTGGCTGGACTATATTTATGATTTAACGGTTTCTACAGGGTGATCAATTTAAAAGAGTACCCGTTAGTTTTTCTTATTACTCTTAAATATGGTAAACTCTTAATTTTGGTACAAAATTGCGTTTATGCCAAACCTCCTCGCCCATAAGCAATTCTAATAGATATTTTTTAAATAATATTTATACAGTACATAACAAAAATTCTTATCTACATAAATCTTACGAATGTGGCAACTATTCTAACACTGAAATATAATTGTCTGGTGTGTGGGAGACAATTTCCAACACTCTGCTGGACTTCTACAACTTTATTTGTGAGGTGAAAAAGAAATGGCGACGAACAAGGCTACTTAATCCTGTGATAATTTTATTTTATAAAAACATAATTTAATTCAAACGTTTTACATTATAATTCCATTATTAATTATTCCTCACACTGTTAGATTTTTATTTTTATTTATTTATTTGCTTTTTTTTGGGGGGGGGTGTTATCTTAAAGGTGGTATTTTCCACACCCTCACGGTTTAGGTACAGAAATTAAAATAAACTAATTGCGTCAAGGGCTCGAAAAAATTCGGAATTATTCTTTCTGAGGTCTACTACCCATCGTAATAAATGAAACAACTTTGCCTTTTATAAAACTTTCCCAAACAATTCTTAACACCAACAATTTTGCGAAGTACGTCAGAAAACTTATTTCGACGTGCTCATGTTCGTATTCAAAACGGTCGCGAACATTCTCAACATTTGCTGTAAGAAGGAAAAATAATGTAAAAAAAATTAATTGAATTATGTTCTTTAAAAATAAAATTATCACAGGATTAAATGACACTGTGCGTCTCCATTTCTGTTTTGCCTCCCAAATAAAATTGTATCAGTCTCACAGTGATGGAAATTGTCTCCCTCAGTTAAATAATGTTCAATTATACTTCTGTTTTAGAACAGATGCCACATCCGCCAGGTAATAAGAAAAACCAACGGGTGCTCTTTTAACCCTTTAACGCGCAGTGTTCCCGCTCTGGGAACACCAAACTCTGGCGTTTTGACTGTTGCCAGTCACGAAGAATAGATTTGATTTCTATAAAAATAGTTGCGGGTGACATAGCTCCACGAGAATCCTTTACTTTTCCCGTAAAAAGATTATTTTTAACAGCACTGACATCTGCTGAAAAATGGAAGAATACGAGAACAGCTGGCTGTGCCGCACAGCCAGCTGCGTTAAAAAAAGAGTCTCTAGATCTGTGGCACGCGATGAACGTTTCGATCGTCCGCCATCTTGCTGGTAGTTAAGTCGAGTGATGGCAGCAGCTGTCCTTTTTTCAGCATTGGGAAAGGGTTGCGCCTCAAAGGGTTAACCTAATCACCCTGTATATTTGCATAAATTTTACGTTTTGAGTGACCATCCACATATTTATTGTTGACCTAACTTTAATGAATACTTCCAATGCAGTTCGCTATTTTTCATTTGCTCAATCGATTTCTTGAACCTCGTTTTCCACCGAAATGGAAATTCATTGTTTTATTCTGATAATTCAGCAAGTTGGAATTAGGGACTGTACTGATATTTAGATACTCTATTAGGAAGCTGGATGTGTTTGTACATGATGGAACATAAAATATGGTCCTCTAACGATCGATTTTTTAAAGATAGTAACTAATTTTTTTTTCCAAAAATTAATAATGGTATTACATGCAAACATGTAATTTTTATTAGTTGTTGTACTGGTTCAAGTTATAAGTTTACAACTATTTATTATTTTTACTGGAATCTTGAAACATTTTTATTCACTGAAAAAAAATAAATAATTGAGTTATATGTAAATAAGAACATATGTTTGTTGGTGAATTTTTTCGCAAACGTTTTCGTGAGATTTCATTACCACTATTATGACAATAAATCTCGGTTGCTAGATGAATGAATTTCAGTGGTCTCTATAATTTGCGAGTACCATAAATTAAAATATAGAAAACATTCTGTCATCGTAAGAAATTCCAAATTTAATCAAAGGAAAGATAACAGTCATTACTTAAATGAAAAAAAAATTCCGATGTATTCTTTTACGGGATTCAATTGCACTTAAAACTTTTCCCAAAAGTAATAATGGATATAATCCAAACATCAAATGAAGTAAAAGCTTTTCTTCATCATCTTCTTTGTTTTTCACCTTGCAAACTTCGAGCTTTGTTTCAATTAATTGCTGTAGCAGTTTGAAATTGATTTTTCCATCATCCTACTAACGGAAATGGGGCTGCTTCGTTTTCAATCTTAGTGTGGAAAGTGATTGGTACTTTTATTTATTTTTATCTTTCTTTCTGTTGTTGTTTATGAGAAACGCGTATATGAAGCTCTGCCACATTGCACCTTTATTGTCAAAGAAAATGCGTAGGGAAGGCTTGTTTGCTGATGAGACAAGTGAGTTATGACATGAAATAATAGTTACGTGTACAGAATTTCATCGATAAAAGAAAGTACCAGCCTTACACAAGAACACGTATTTAACTGAGGTCCAGGGGTCTGGACCCCTCCCAGAAGAATTAAGGCTGGTTTCTTAAATGACCGTATGATTTTTGCCAAATTCTATGGTTTTTTCCATTTCAGTTCTCGTTTTAATCAATTTTTATTTTTAACAATGAAGATAAATACATACGTTGGATTGAACTGAGGTGAAATCAATAAAACATACAGCAACTTTCAAATTGAGGTGGTACTTTGATACGTGAATACGATCATTTAAGGTAATTTAATTTTAATTTTTCTTTTCCTGCCAAAAGGAAAATATTTTACAACAGATATTTACAGAAAAAAAAAAAAAAATGTTTCTTCGCCGTTTTTCCAGGTGGTTGCTGTCACAGCTTTCATATGGGCTTTACGCCCTCCACGAGGAAAGCCCGAGTTGTTCCCTGGTATTTAACCATTTTTTTTTTCATTAGCAGCTTGTTAGAATAAGAAGTAAAAGCTTTCTAAGTATCAATATAAGTGATACTTTTTATATTAGTCCTTAACCTGAAACATGAAAAAATGAACATGAACAAAGCTCTCAATAAATTACTAAATAGTGAGCTTTAACCCTTTAACGGGCAGTGTTCCCGCTCTGGGGACATCAAACACTGACGTTTTGACTGTTGCCAGTCACGAAGACTAGATTTGATTTCTATAAAAACTACCGGTACCCGTGCGAATAATTCGCACTAATCAGCTGGCCGTATTCTTGTGTAACGAAATCAATCGCAAATCGCAACAAACAAAACTCTTGTACCCCTCTCGCGAGCGGTTCTACATTCTCTTCAATAGAAAATGAAAAAACATACTTAAAAAGTGGCTGCACTCAACCTCCAGCCGTAACTCTCAAGAAAATTGAACAAACTTAATCCGTGTATCCAGCAATCTTGGCCATATTCCATTCACGAGTTACTTGCAAAGCGTAACACACGAATCCTGCAATGACGTCATATTTCATATGCGCGTTGGCCTTGCACTAACTGCGAATTTCACTGGTAAACTAATGCTAAATGTACAAAAACCACTACTTCGTAACTCCTAGAATATCACCTCTTCACGCAAGTTTTTTCGCAAATCGCAATACTCAACAGCTATGACGTTTCGCTTCATTACAAAGAAAAACGATTACGGTTGCAAGAAATGATGCGTTATTGCCGTCATTTGGCATGGGCACTTCTGCAATCCACACATTAATTTACAAAAACAAAAGCAATAACAATTTTTTAGCTGTTGATTCCGGTAGAGCAAGCAATTCTCTATACAATGATATAAAATTTATGTGGAGTAATTGTGCGGTTTTTTTCTAAAAAGGGAGGCAAACATCTTAACCTTAGCGTATTAATATATATGATAGTTGCGGGTGCATAGCTCCACGAGAATCCTTTACTGTTTAGCACGTCATTTCCCGTAAAAAAATGGTCACGATTATTTTTAACAGCACTGACATCCGCTGAAAAATGGAAGAATGCGAGAACAGCTGGATAGACTGTCCAATGCTGAAAAAAGGGCAGCCGTTGCCTTCGCTCGACTTAACTACCAGCAAGATAGCGGACGATCGAAACGTTCATCGCGTGTCACAGATCTAGAGAACCTTTTTTGACGACAGCTGGCTGTGCTCGGCACAGATCGTCCGCCATCTTGCTGGTAGTTAAGTCGAGCAATTGCAACGGCTGTCCTTTTTTCAGCATTGGGAAAGGGTTGCACGTCAAAGGGTTAATAGTAATGAATTACTGTCATCAATTTTTAATTTTACAGCAAAAAATCAGGCTTTGAAAGTGTGAGACTTCAAAAATGTAGACGGTAGTTACGTAGCCACATCAGTTTCAGACACTGCTGATTTCCAGTTAAGGATTAAATAAATTCTCATTTTGATCCCCTATCTCTCTCTTTCAAACAATAATGTACGCTATTATGAAGCTTCAAACAATTGATGAGCCTTTTGGTATTTCAATGGTCAATAATTATCTTACAGTAAGAGGAAAGTAATGATACAGGGTGTGGGGTCCAATGAGACATTTCATATTGGGTCTACAAGAAAATGTCTCATTAGACCCATAAGACATTAAGCATGGAAAACGCAATATTATTACATATACTATTCGTTTTAAATAATATATTTGTGAACAAGTAATTTAATGTGTGTGTGAATCATTCTTTTATTTCTATTAATTTGATACAATTTTAAATTTTCGCGTTCAACAGAAGAACAAAATACAATCTCAAAATTCAATAGTTTAGTTAGCTGTTTAGTTTTAGAAAAAAATTAATTTTCAAATTGAGATATAGTTAATAATTTATTACAGTGCTTGTATAATATCAGGTCGGAAGCGAACAAAAGGCAGAATCATTATGGGTGCACCGAAACCAATGAAAATCGAAAGAAGGGTTTTACGAAACGTTTAGAAAAATGTTCGAAGTCACCTCGGAAAATGTTTACGAAACAACTGTGACATCTTGTGTATCTACATCACTCATCAAAGGAAGAGAGAAACTCTGTTTTAACATCGAACTAAATAATATTTCGCTTTGATGCGAATTGTTAGGAAACAAACTCCTGAATTTTTTGTTGCCGCTGTTGACGAGATAAAATTGCCAGACAAAAGAAATCCATGCTATGTTAATGTTTGGAAAAAGAAAAATGGCTGTATGAAGTTTGCATACTCAGAAAAAGCAGATGGCTCTTGAGTTGACTTGTATGATATTGAATTTATTTTAACACCATTAAGTAATGACTGCTCACTGAAAGAGATGCACGTTGCGTAATTTTCAGCGATAATATAGCAAACTACAATATTGTTACAAAACTGTATTGTTGTTTTCTCGCATTAATGTGTGTTGCTAGAAAGATACTTTCAGCGATAATATAGCAGACTACAATATAGTTACAAAACTTTATTGTTGTTTTCTCACATTAATGTGTGTTGCTAGAAATATACTTTCAGCGATAATATAGCAGACTACAATATTGTTACAAAACTGTATTGTTGTTTTCTTGAATTAATCTGTGTTGCTAGAAAGATAGTTGTACAGGCATTCTTGAAAGTGAAATGAGCACGTGAGCACTTGATCTCGATGGTGATTTTTTGGCAATGGCAATTTGGCGATCATTTTGGCAAATTGGCAGTAAATTTGGAAACTTCAACAAAAAGAAAGCTATCGAAAGTAGTGGAATTTTGACTGTATTTCAATTAGGAAAGAAGATACGAAAAAAGTCCAGAAATATGATGTCGCATCCCATATAACGTTATGTCCAGATTGAAAGTCTATAAATAGAGTCTCTCTCACTGTCGTGTTCAGTACGCGATAGACTGCGATTATAGAGAGCACAGCTATACGATTGACATTGCGATGTGAATAATTGCTGTTCCTGTGAAAGTTAATCATTTTCCCTAGAATGTGTTACTAAATTCTGTATTTTTGATCGATATTTACTTCGATTCGTCGCAAAAAATATTACATTCGCTTTCCGAGCTGGTTGGACAATTTTAACATACACCCACTGTGTAATTTTTGTAAAGATATAGAATAGTGTCATATTTTTAAGTTAAGGAATAAATGTTAAGTTGGTGGCATATAGAGTTGTTTAATTAATATGTCCCATCAGAGTCAGGTCCTAATGGTTCAAAATTGTATTTCACAAACTAAGAATATTTGTCTTTTAATAATTAAAAAGGGACCTTTTTAATTATTAAAAGACAAATTTTTTATCCACTAACAGAAAACTATTTGAATTAACTGTCAGACAGTCAAGACATTTTTTAAATGAGGCAATTAAGAGAAGATAAAAAACAACTTTAATTTTTATAAGGCATATTTTTAACAATTCACACAAAATTCCAAAATGTTTATGATTTCGGTTTGTCGTTTGCCGTCCGTGCTCTAGAACTCCAATGCATTACGCTCCATGGGCAGTCATTTTATGAAGCACATTTTTGAGATATTTCGCTATTTAAAACAAAACAAAAATGATATATGTTGACAAGGATTCCAAGAAAAAAAACGTAGAATTTTTGTGAATTAAACTTTTTTCAATGGAAAATGTAAAATGTGTCCCATTAGCATCCAGTCTCCACTAATATTTTAATTAAAATGAGGCTTGTTTTGAGTAAGGTTCTCAAAACAGCTGAGCAAGACATTTTTTAAATGAGGCAATTAAGAGACGATAAAAAACAACTTTAATTGTTATAAGGCAAATTTTTAACAATTCACACAAAATTCCAAAATGTTTATAATTTCGGTTTGTCGTTTGCCGTCCGTGCTCTAGAACTCCAATGCATTACGCTCCATGGGCAGTCATTCTATGAAGCACATTTTCGAGATATTTCGCTATTTAAAACAAAACAAAAATGATATATGTTGACAAGAATTTCAAAGTAATACTCTCCGAAAAGAGTACATATACTTTCTATAGTTCTCAATAGGACCACTCGAAATAATTCCAGTATATTACGGCGTACGTCAGTCAAAAGACATTCGTCCATTTCAAGCACAATATAATAAATATGTAAACATTTAAAACACCGTAATCTGTATTTCAATCATTTAAATAGAATTTAATCTTCTTTTACAAGGTCTCTCAAAATTACGTTAGTAGGGAAATAAAGCTTTTCTGAGATTATTCCCAAAATTTCGCAAAGTTTGAAGACGATACATCTCCAAATTTGGCACAGTAAAAAGTGTTGTTTTGAAAAGTGTTTTATAATCGATGAATTTAGCATGATTTATTCTTCTGGCTTAAATCGAAATACGCTTAAACATTGTATATTCAAAACACTTCAACAAATTTTCCTCCTGTGTTTAGCTGCAGCTTTAGTATTTGTCATCCCAGAAATTTTCAAAATACTCGCGATGATAAATGATGAAATTTTTCTTTCTATAATTAAGGTTTCTAAAGAAACGCAGTGCCTATAATGATAAAAATTCCAATTATTCTTCTATCAGAAAATCCGGTATTTATAGGAAAATATATCATTTTAATGTTACAAAATCATTTAACTACGAAGTACCTACACTTACTAGATGCAAACTACATACATTTATTATACGAAAGAACTAGTTAATAATAAAGTAACGTTCTAAGATACGATTTCTTAAATAATGAATAAAGTAAAACAATATTTTATTCATTGTTAACCTTTGTAACAATAATATCCTACTCTCAAATTGTTTTTAAAAATGTTAAGGTATTATTGGAAATATAAATAAAATTTAAACAATCAACATACAGCACATATCATTTCTAACTAAACTTCCGAAAAGCATGCTAGAAAATTGAATGCTTGCATATTTAACCACGATTTCACTGTTTATTGCCTGCTAAAACTTTTAATATATTTTCATATATATTTCGTTCTTACAAGTCTTTGAAACAATTAATTATTTCTCAATGTCTTTTTACGCTAACACAAACTTTTATGCTAATATTTTTCCTTTCGATTACTTCGTCTCTATTTGCATAAATGTTTTCTTTGGGAAGTCTATCCGTTCGAAACAATCTGCTGGAGTCTGATGATGAATAATTTATTGTAATCTCAGGAATTAGTTCCTATGTAAGAGCTTTGGCTCCTCTTCATAGCCGTCTGGCAGGCTCCCTTGCCTACCAAATCTGCCAGAAAAATTCATCTACTACCAAAATCTGCTTGACGGGCTTCACTTCCTCTAAAACCTGTACCCCATATTGCTCCGTTCCCAAAAACCTTATGTCGTCCTTTGTTACATAATAATTCAACGTTTCACCAAATATTCGGTAAATTCAGTGGGTTACAGGTAACTGTATCTTGGTTTCGATCTGCTTATGCTTCAACTAAAAATATTCGAACATGAACAAAATGAATACAGATTTCATCAACCATTTGTTAGGCGTTTACACTAATTGGCTTCCTATAGCAATCTTTTTCTTTTATTCAGTTGTATTAAACAAGGTAATAACGCCATTGAGTATGACCAAACCTCTGGAGTATTTTTGCGCAAATCCCTTATGTCGCCGAAACTTTGCACGAATATTCTGATTCGAAGTTTAACGGCCTAACTACCATTCTGATATTATTTATACAGTATTATATTAAATTAATATAAAACTGTATAAATGGTTAGATTGAAAAAACTCTGAATTTTATTTCATTGTTTAACTGCATAAGTAGTGTTTTTAAATAACCATAAAAAAATGGTAGAACCCAGCACCACCAGAGTCATCCGATCTGGAGCATTCTTCTCACTAGCATGAGATGTTTTGATTATTATTTCGGAGGGTATTTTTCCATAAGGAAGTTATTTTACACGATAAAGAATACATTCGCAAAATCTCAAAATCTAATCAATTTTTTTTAATTCGACGCCTATGTTTTAAGTTGACTGACCACCTTTCATTTTACCAAATTTCGTTACATTCCTTTCAGTCGTTTTTACGTGATTCTCGAACAACAAACAAAAAAAAAAAAATCACGGACAGTATGACAAACAGACAAAGTTTTCTGGGGGGTCGTACTGGATTTCCAGGCGCTTGAAACGGATAGAAGTCGCAAATTTTTTGAAATCCAAGTAATGTACAGACAAAAGTCTAATTTTATATACATATATATCAACCCTTTGTTTTCCTGCCCATGTTCTCCCTCTAGATAGTACCAACTATGAGGTCACTGCAAAGAAGAAGCTGGGAATGGGGTCGAATTCTCTACAACCACTGGAACTTAGAACTTGATTGTTGATTGTCTTGATATCTTTTGGAGCGGTTCTCTTAGAAGCTTGTTTCGATCCCAAGCCTCTGAAACAATTTGGAGATGTTTACTGTATGCCAAGAGCAACTGTTAGGGATAGACATCTTTGAAGTGCCGATCATGCCCTCGCACCACGTGAAGAAAAATGAATCTAAGTTAATTAAGTATGTTAAAAAAAAGTTTTCATTTTTTTTGTCTGTTTAAGTCACAATTCTGGAAAATAACTTGGAAGGAGATGAACTAATTAAATCTGACTCCAGCTCGCAAAATCTTTTAAATATTTCTGAAATGATGGATATTTCAGCTCCTATGAGAACGGAAAGATGAAAAATAATAGGATTTTCAAGTGTTTAGTTTATTTGTTTTGAAGGAAATACAAGCTCAGAGCGAATTGAAAAATTTAGATTCTTAATGGAGAACAGAAGCTTTTATGAAATCGATCAAAATCATTTTGACAAATATTAAAGTAGCTATTTAGCTATTGCCAGAATCA
This sequence comes from Cheiracanthium punctorium, assembly GCA_038373885.1. NCBI lineage: Eukaryota > Metazoa > Arthropoda > Arachnida > Araneae > Cheiracanthiidae > Cheiracanthium > Cheiracanthium punctorium. The sequence continues at coordinate 305,053 of JAWZYV010001322.1, read as the reverse complement.
ATTTATTCTTAATTAAGGAAAAAGAGAGATTTAGTTTGAATTTCTCGTAAACATTATTGCAAATTATTTTATGATATTTATTTTAAAGCATTTCCCGATCACTTTGATTTTTTCGGAGATGAAATTAAATGACGCAATATACAGAAACTCGATTTTAATTGGAATCCATTTTAATTGGAATAATTTATTTCATTTCCTCTTTTCAATTTCTGATTTGATTCGTGTTTTTCTAAACATACATTTTCAAGGTCTTTTAATAAATAAGCTTAATTTTATTATTATTATTATTATGAGTTACATTCATAAGGCAAGAAACAATTTTAATTTAAATAATGGATACAATACATATAGCAAATTGCATTGGGAACTGTTGTATTGGCAAATGCTTTTTATTCTTTTCTTTTACAGCATATGAAAGGATCTGTAAACAGTTGATATATTAAGTGCATTGCAGGAAATTGATGTCATTTTTTCGTATGTCAGCATTTTGCCAAGCCAAAACTATTGAAGCTAATAATACGGAATTTGGCACATATGTAAGTTTTTTTAGCGTAAGTAATAGATTGGAAACCACTTTCCAAAATTCGTAACTTGTAGGAAATAGGGGCGAAAACGGTCTTTTCACATATTCTGCGTAATCTCAAAGAAAAGATACATCCACAAAATTCGTGGTGTAAAATTCAACACTCACAAATATACCAAAAAATTGATTTCAGAACATTTCGAATATAATCTTACAAGGAAGGTAGACGTGAAAAAAAAATGCGAGGGGGGGGGGGGCTTTTCTTAAAAGCAAAAAAAAATAATCTATAAAAAAATTCGCTCTTTAAAATGCAGCAAATATGAGTCCTAGGTTTAGGTACAGCTTGTTTGTATTTTAATACTTGTTGAAAATTTATTTGTTTGAATTTCATGTAAAAGAAGAACATTACCCTCTGGTACACATAATACACTGCGTTAAATAACTGATTAAATTATTATGCTTATAATTTATATCAGCTGTTACAGCTATTTAGTTTATCTTTTATTTCTTTGCTAAATTTACGTTATTGTTGAAATTTTTCCCATAATAATATTGTAAAAATCACTTTTTGTAGAATCTTTATTAATCTAACAAATTTTATTCTCGATAATGTACTTAGTCGATTATTTCGATTAAAAATTGAGATTGTCTGTTTTTACTTAAATCTGATCAAAATTACATTTCGTTTAACAACCAAAAATGATTTATTATTATTCAAAATGAAAAAGCAGTGTTATCTCCGTTCACTTATAAAGTGATACACAAATATACATAGATGGTCTTCTATCTTAGCTTTCAACCTTACACATTCTATATCACTGCAGTATCATTTAACTGCACTATTTTACATTAACTGGTTTCAAAGATTATTACGTTTTATTTAAGACTCTAGCATTTGTTCTAAAGGCGACTGTAATTCAATTTTACGTTCTTAGAGAATGGCAGCAGTTTTTTACTTCGCAAAAGTTCAAAATACTTTTCAAGATCGTCTTTACTGTTAAACTAGAACGGTTTCTGTCGTGAAACTTCAGAATCTTAAGCGTAGCACCTTGGGTAAATTCGAGACTTGTGCAATGGACTGTAAAGAAGCAATAAGGAATTTTTTCGCGAAGTACTTAATACTTTCGCTAGGAGAAAGAGCACAGTTTGAGACACCTTGCACTAGATTAAAACTTTTTATATATTTTTTTCTGTCTTCTTTTTAGCAATGGGCTTTAATACTTTCTGGGTCACAAATCGACTGAAAAAAAAATACTTTTACAAAATTGTAATGTTGTTTGTCCGCATTAATGTGCGTTGCGGGAAAGATAGTTGTACGGGCATTATTTCAAGTGAAATGAGTGTGTGACCCCTTAACCTTGGCCACAAATTAGTTCGGCGTTTTCCCGACTTGGCGACGAAGTTCTCAAAACTAATGAAATTTTGGCTGTACAAGAAGTTTATAACTGTCGCAGGGTCTCCTAAGATGGAAAACTAAAAGTAAGGAGAGTGGAAAAATATATAGAAATCAACTGAACGTGTTATCAGGAAAAAATTTACGTCTAATATTGACAGAAAAAAAATCCATTTCTTTATATCCCAAAGATTTTCAACGAGTGAAATTTCATCAAGACAAAGCCACCAGTTATACTTTGAAAAATACAGCTTCGTTCCTTGAAAAAATATAAACCGATACAGGTAGTATGTATATAACTTTTAAGATATTCCTGCGAAGTTTCACCTATGGAGTATTGTGCCTTTTGCCTATTGAAGATTTTTTTTTTTTTAGCACAAACCCACCACGATTCATGGACAACGAAAAATTGCGAAAAAGCAATTAAAATCAATGAAATTTTACGAAACGCTCTTCTATTATGGAAATTACGTAGACTTATTGTCCATAAAAAAAGGGCTATCAGATTGAGAATTTAAAGAAATAGTCTTTATATTTTAAACAACAATTATATAGTCTCGAAATCGTTTTAAAAATGTGTTAACACCCACATTTTTAGAAAGTGATTCCATCAACCTTTCAAGTTATTAGGCAAGTTGGATTGTGTAGGCTGATTAATTTTATTTTATCTCATATATGGATGGGTGGGGGGGGGAGGGGGGGGGCGGTGGGGGGGGGGGGGGGGGGGGGTGTGGTTTTAAAGTATAATTGTTTGGTGTGGTGGTTAACTAGTTGCCAGACTTTTGGGTGTGTTAAACACAGGTTTTACTCTCCTCTCTTCATTATAGCTAAAGGTGGGGGGGGGGCAGTAATCGGGGGGGGGTGGGGGGGGATCTTTCTGATAGAGGGCTAGGGGGGACCGTCCGTTGGGGGGGTCATTAGATCTCGAAATAGATGCTTAAAAAGCAAGTAGTTTTGATGTCTATTATGAAAACCTGGCACCGTTTTTAGGTTACCTAGTAGCCTTTTACCAGGTTTCCTCTCTCTCTTCATATGCAAATACATTTCAGCTTCTGATGAACTAACCTCCCGAAAAGCATTTACTGCAGCATCCCTCGGTATAATAAATAGTTTTAAATAACTTTTGAGTTGTAAATTGTCCTTCCTCTTTAATAATTAGGATGGTGATTATAAAACACCGTGGATGAATAACTGTAACCAGAATGATCCATGTTTAAATAATATAACCCTGCTCTATTATTTTAAAGCTAAAAATTAGGGTAAAGTTTATCTGAAATCCTTCATTCAACTTTTTAGTGTTACTTTATACTTTCATACATTGCCCAAAATTTGCGTAATTATTCCTTTTAGACAGCAATTTATAGTTTTATATAGTCATTGGCGATAATTTCAGTCTAAATTGTGAGAGATTGGTTGATTCTTTATTAAACTAGCTATTGGTAAAACTTAATGAAAGCTTTAAAAACTATGCTTTCCTTCATAAGGTAATTTTCATTTTCAGAATATAAATGTACAACCGAGTTCAAAAATAAACACTTTTATACATGCACTATTAGACTAGTTACTCATTCAATATCTAAATTTTCCGGTTAGTGCACTACATAAATTTCTCTCTTTCAGAATTACATTAACCGACAAAAAATTAAATATGCGTATGTTTGCGAAATGAGATTTTTTTTAAAGTTATCACAAAAACCTCTCAGTTATGTTTCGTTTTTAGTTTTTATTTTTAGTTTTCGAGACATAAATATTTAATTTATCATGTTCTCAACATCTGATGTTTGTGCATTTGACATATTTTCCCCCAAAACCAAACATTTTGTGTGTGTGTGTGTGTGATTGCACAATTTTATATTTCCTGTAATATCATAGTTCAAATCTTTTGAATGTCACAGTTCATTATTTACGAAATTTCAAAATTCATAGATATTTTATTTTTGCTGACTATAAATAAATATGATTGAGATATGAAGAGATTTTATGCATTTTGCTTTCAATTGTTTAAATTTTCGTAAACATTTTTAATGATTCTCATGATTTAAAATTCCAGCTTAAATTTATTCAGTTGATTATTTTAAATGCTCAGATTTTGCATTTATGTTGCTAAAAGAAATGAGATAAAAGTATTTTACTATTTAATTTTGTGTTCGGAATCTTTCTTCCGTCCAGAGAAGATGTCATTTATGTAAAAATGTCGTTTAAAATGCCAGGTTAATTTCAAACCAAGACCTCTCAAATGTCTTATTCAGAAGTCAAAATTAGTTGATTTCAACACCAGATGCTTCCAAAGCTTCTAGTGTTTCACACTGATGGCATTATTACAAATTTAACTTTTCTATGATAAAAATTTCGGTCACTTCCCAATCTTATGTCAACTGCTGGAGAACTTCTTTATTTCCAAGTAAAAAAGTTGATGTTTATCAAAAAATATAGAAAATACATAAAAATAAAGAACAATTATAAAAAAGTAGTAGGGAAGTAATAAAGTATATATAAAATTGTAAAAGAAGCACTGTAATCCATAAAAGTACGCTGTACATGTGCATGTTACAATATCACATGGTACATGTGTCATATAATTGCCATGCCTCAATCATTTTTTAAGTAGATTCTTTCAGCTCATATTTTGGATTTAATTTCAACAATTATTTGCTTTTTACAACACTCATCTAACATTATTGTAATTAGCGTTGCCAGGCGTCCGGATAAAGCCGGACATAGTTAGGCTTTTTGATTGCGTGTCCGGCAAAACTGAACGGTATCCGGCTTTTGTTAGGCTTTTTACTGGTGACTTTGGCTGATGAGTCATAAAGTACTTGAACTGATTTGGCATTCGATGTTATTTATATTTCATTAGAATTGAACAAAATTCATGGTAATAATCAAAAAAATCTTGATTTTACATACAATTTTTTGTTGTACCTATTAATACTGAGACAAAATTCTCACTATTGTAGGCTGTCCGGCCTTTTTACCCCAATGTCCGGCCAAACTGGCTGGTCTGTCCGGCTATTTGGTTTGGCGACCTGGCAACCCTAATTGTAATTGTGTCATCTAAAATCGTTGTAGTAGAAAACAATATTTCCATTGTTTTAATTCAAAGTATTATTCAAATGTTAACCTCATTCTTTAAAAACATTGTTTTGCACATAATTTGGCATTAATTTCAACAATTATCTGTTTGTTGAATCTCATTGTTTCAGTAGACCATATAGCCAATATTAAAACTGATCGCATGATCTCCGTTGATTTGTCTATGGGAAGGGGAGGACGGGATATCTAAAACTGGCCGTGGCAGGAGGTTCCTACAGACTTGGCAAGTTCCTTCATTTTTTTTTTATTTTTTTTTTAAAGTAAGGTAAAGTATAGGTTTAAATAATATGTTAAAACCAATCACTGGTTTTGAACTAAAATTCATGCTAACGAATGTAGAAGTTTTCTTGAGAATACTTTTAAGAATGCCTATTAGAAATGCTAAAATGAAAGTTTCTTTTCATTGCTTAAGCGAATAAAAAGTTGCTTGCAAAATTCTCTTTCACAAGATTACTTATCTCCACTTTCTGTCTTAAACACTGTAAATGAAGATATAAATAGCCTGGATTTTAATCCCTAAAGGTATTTAATAAAATTAGTGTATTTTTCTGCGTATGTCGCTGTTTACTAACAAACCAGAGTACTCCAATGGTGGTAGCATGGTATGACAGCTCTCCACCTCCTATCCATGAAAAAAGTATTGTTTTGGAATTGTAAATGTAGATTCGGAGATATGGGGTTCAACATCAATGAACCTCACCCCCTTCCACAGCAAGCAGCAATGGAAGTCTAATGGGAAATCAATACATATGTTAAATGTAAATGTGGTACGCATGTACATGATCCTAAAAGCCCGAAACCTACTAACGCATCTTCATGGGCGTTATAAGGTATAGTAGCAATCCACCTTCGGCATGAAGTTTTCGAAGTGTAGGAGTTGGGTTCTGAGATATATGGGTAGTCCAAGGAAGACATCGCAATAATAGAAGTATAAAGGTAAGTCGATGAAGCAGGTGGAAAAAATGCTGAAGTGGCCGAGATTATCAAGCATGTTCTATAATTTCACTATTTGAAAATGTTGTAGAACATTGCTTTTACGAGAAGTCGGTGAAGTACAGCTGTAAATAGTGTTTAATGATTTTGACGACTTAGAATTCTATTAGTTGTTCTAAGAAGTTTGGGGGTGCTATAAAATGGTCTGACATATATGAGAATGCTCTAGAAGGTTTGGTACCTTTAGCTTTTTTGTGACGGAATGTTTGTACTGCCCTATATCTGTGTCCTAGGATCGCGAGTTTCATCCTAGGAAAGTGTATGCTTGCTCTCTTCAACCACGAATTTAAAAATCGAATTGCCACAACTTTTTCTTTCTTTTTTTAATGATTTTTCGAAAATTACTAGAAATTCGACTTTCAAAAGTTTGCAAATCTTTAAAAATGTCATATATTTTTTTAATGTTTCCTTTCTTTAAAAAAGGGGGAATCTATTGTCCCAGTGAGTTTGCTGTCGAAAAGAATAGACGAAAAATAATTTATATTTTATTAAGGAAATGCTTCCTTTTGTATCCTAATTTTTTAACTACCATACAATAAAACTTATTGTAATCTTTTCCTACTTTTTTACAAAACTAAGTTTGAATTACTTGTAGGTATAAAATTTGAGGTAGCGGAATAGGTCTACAAAAGAGAAAATTTATTCATCAGATGTGGGAAGAAAAACTGAAAACGAACATGGGGTTCCGCATGTATTTGTGAGTATCAAGCCTCTTTTCCCTTAAACCTGCCATTGTATATGCATATGAACGTAAGTATTACGTATGTATGTTACACGGCTCAAAAATGATTAGCTGTAGAATGTTAATACTGTATATATATGATTGCTGTAACATTAGTTGTGCACCTACATGTTTCTTACAATTGTCTATGTAGATTATTTAAAGGTCACTCAAAGACTTTCATTACATTACAGTCTATGGACAGTCATTGTTCTGACCGTGTATAAATCTCTAACTTTCTCAAGCTTGGTGACTTTTGGCGAAATATCTTCAGTTTGGAGGTAAAAATAAGTTTCAAAAACTGAACTCTGCTTGGCCATATCTCCCATATTTGGAGATAAGTCTTCAAACCTTAATGCTATTGAAACATTGAATCTCAGTTCCAAACAAAATTTAAATGGAGCACTTCAAATTAGAACCACTCACCCGGCTGGGCAGTGCTTAGTAATTAAATATGCGTTACATTTCCTAGCGTCAATATGAATAATAATCCATATGTAAAATTGTTATAGTCAAAATATAGATATAAAACTCTGTTATAAATATCTTTTTGGGAAGTACTTTATACTTCACCAGAGTTTGAAAAACCCTGAATAAAAAATTTACCTCGGATGGCAATTATATGGTACATGTACCATGTAACTACAATCCCTGAATTTTTTTTAAACACATTTTTTCAGCTCATATTTCGGAATTATTTGTCTTTGATGACATCCTTTATTGAAACTGAAGTAAACAACATTGTTAAACAATGTTTCGATCATTTCAATTCAATGTTTAGCGTAGTATTAGCCTCATTCTTTAAAAACATTAACACATAATTTAGCATTAACTTCCATAATTATTTGCTATTGTTGTAGCTCATTTTTGTTGTAGATAAATTATACCAATATTTACTATTGTTTCAATGCATTGTATTGAGCTTGCATTCTTTAAATACATTATTTTAGAACATAATTTGCCATTGAATTCAATAATTACGTTATTCTTTTTTTCTTTCAGTTAATATAAGCCATCCGTTTGTGGGAGGCTTGGCATATTGCCGTTATCTGGTGAGAACATGGATTCATTCTCAAAAGAAGTATCCTTACTGCATTCTTCACTGGAAAGAAACACAAACAATTTTAACAAAAACTCCTTAGATGGGATGATATATCATCGAATAAGAAAGATCAACATAACTATGCATAACGGGTCAGTGAAATCAAGGCCTAAGCCAGTAGGGGAGAATACATCGGGATGTTTGGCATGAGCTAGTTTGTTTTATTCTTTAATAAATGGAATAAATCAAACGGGGAGATAATTTACACTCCTCACACCTACCCTAAAAATATTTCTGATACATCTGAGTGATATATATATATATATATATATATATATATATATATATATATATATATATATATATATATATATATATATATATATATATATATATATATATATATATATATATATATATATATAATAGCTCTACATTTACAATTGTTACATATATTAAAGCTATCGTTGAATGGAATATCTCAAACATTTTTACATTTAGTGCGTTCAAAAAGTAAGTTACACTTGTTCCCCCACAGATAGCAAAGTTCCGAAATAAGAGCGAAGCTTTAGCAAAAAATTCTATAATCACATATCTTCAAACAATAGCAGTTCCGCTTGGTTGGTCGCAATAGTTGCTTTGCTGTAAGAATAAAAAGTACCGTAACAGTTGCTAACTGCAAAGTTTAAATGTACGAAACAGTATAGTTTTTTATGGCTCAAAACGTTTTCCTCTTCAACGGGTAAGGTTATGGCTTTATGTTTTTATTATTTTATTTATTTATCTATTTACTTACTTTTTTGCGTATGTCTGTGTGTGTGGGGAGGGGGGAAATTGTCTACACCCAACTCATGCAGAAGGGCAAAGCCATCCATGCTAAGTCGCACTCTGAAACACTAAGGGGTTTGCGCACATCTGTGAAAGACAAGAGACATGGAAATCAAGCAAAAGCATCGGAAGACTTCACGAGGCACGCACAACACAGCATCTATTGCTTTACACTTTTGAATGGGCGGTCTCAAAGTACCCTCTGTACTGTCCCATCTTGGCACACTGACTTTCACGTGTTCAATAAACTCACAGAACATTTAGGTGGAAGAAAATTTTCCAACCATGATCAGATTCAAACAGCTCTTCTAAGGTATTTTCAGGACCAAGGAACAATTTCAGTCGGAAGGGCATCGAACGATTGATGCAACGCTCCGGGAAATGCCTGCAGCAACTGGAAGATTATATAGAAAAATAATGTATTGAAGCGTAGCAAACTTTTCAAAAAAAAATTTCTTGGCTTACATTGAATGAGTTTAACTTACTTATTGAACGACTGATGTGACATTAAAAATAATTTTTATTATAATAGAAAAAATAATTAATCGTTCGCAGAATTCTGCAGTTTCAAATTAATTTCAATATAAATTAATAAATAAAATATCTAATTCAGCCTACTCAGTATTAGTTAATATCAGGCATTTCAATTTGTACATTTGTTATATTGACATAAATTTACTCTAGATTCCATACATCTGTCCAGACTAAGTTTATGTTTTTGATTGTTTCTGGAAGAAAAAGCTATAATTAACCTATTTTCCAAGCCTCACTGACAGATTTCTGTTCCTCTGTCACCAGATCCTAGATTAAATACTACTTATGGCGTATTAAACTCGGTACTTACTGTACGAATGCGTCATCTATGACGTCAAAAAATAAGCTGATTTCGCGGGGCGAACTTTATTCGATAACATGTGTCTGAAATACTCCCAACAAGAAAATATTTTCGCCGGTCTTGAAGTGGATATTCAGGAGCAGTTTCTAAGTACACCCAATCCCTTTTATAAAATAATATATAATTGCTTTTCTAAGCGGCGAATTTACCCTGTATCTAAAAAGTTTCGTCTCATTCGATATCTTCTCTAATTTTGGGGGTAAAAATAAATTGAGAATACAGAAATTCTGAAAATGTTTCCGAAGAGAATAGTTTAATTTGTGGCTTTTCCCTTATGCTAAATTTCTACATCATGTTCTAAGAAAATAATAAAGATAATAGTACATGCTGGTGTATAACTCATTTGATAGTACGAAAGTAGAAACAAAATCAACATATCTTTAGCTCAAGCATACAGTTTAGCTATTTTAAAAAATGAGATGTTTTTCAGGGTTTTTTGGGGGGTTTTTTTTGCTGTTGTTGTTGTTGTCAGTGGCGCCGACTACGTGGATGCTCCGGGGCTCAAGTACCCACTGAAAAAATTCTGTGGGAAGAAATTTCTTCTCACAGAAATTTTAAAATTTTAGTGCCAAGTCATACTTTGAAGTTCGCAGAAAGGGCTAGGAAAAGACGTTTATGTGGGTACTTCGGGCTTATAAAAAAATTATGTTGGGTGCTGAGCACCAACAATCGTCTGATAACCCCAACACAGTGATGTACACTCAAGGAGGGTTCCCCCCCCCGCCCCAATTATGCCATTACGTAATATGAATATTTGTAAAGCATACTGAACTTTTTGCATTATTTCAGTATTAAAATGCGTTATTTGCTTATTAGTTGTGTGATATTTTAAGAGTTTAAAAGAAAATCTTTAATGAGGCCAAATGTATGTGGGTGCTTCGGCATGGACGTTAGAGATGAGACGGGCTCAGCCCGAGCCCGAAAGCCCGAGCCCGAGCCCGGGCCCGACTCGGGCTCGGGCTCTGTAATTCACGATTGCGTTCGGGCTCGGGCGGGCTCGGGCTCATGAAAAATTTCTCCTTTGTTGAACATACTCCTTGAAACAGATTTTAAGAAGTGATTCATGGGATAAATAAACGTACTTATTTCACAAAATAGCGGCACGTGGGACTAGAAGGTGTGTGAAGCTCCAAAATTTATTGTATCCTATTAATGAAGTAGTTAATTTTTTTTGTCTTTAGCTGAAATTTCGGGCTCGGGCGGGCTCGGGCTCCAACTTTAATAATATTGCTCGGGCTCGGGCGGGCTCGGATTAAAAGTCTTCGGGCTCGGGCGGGCTCGGGCTTCAAAAAATGAGCCCGAACTCATCTCTAATGGACGTCCATATGAGTACTTTAAGACGTGGAGGGAGGGGGGAGGGGTTATTTCTTGCATTTGTGAGGTCATCGACAATCGCGGCAAAGCAACAATTCATGCCGGAAATAGATTTAAGATTGCTAACATGATCATTAATATAAATATTAAATAGTGTGCAGATGGGCACCGCACCCTGAGGCAATCCGGTTTTCAAGGATCTAAACTTTGAGCAGCAATTGTAGTAATGGACCCTACAAAGGCAATTATTAAGGAAACCACGGTGCCATTTCAGCACGCTAGACAAAACACCTATTTAAGAAAGCTTCAGGAGAAGATTTTCCTTCCAAGCCAAATCATAGGCCGATATCAAATCCACAAAGACAGTAGCTTTGGGGCCCACATGAGAGAGGAACTCAGAAAATATTCCATCCTCACCTGGTGACTTACTTGCTTTAAGACTTTTCAGTGAATTTCTTAATTCAGTAGAACTGATAGGGGCATTGAAAGCAGTCATGTCAGAAACCATGAAAGTTCTTACTTTTAATTCTTGTTTTAGTTTTTTAGTGACAACTCTAGATTTTTGTCTATCATAAGGTCCTTCCTTTTGTGAATCAGCAAAATATTGGATAAAAGCATTAGCGATTTTTTTTATCGGAGGCCAAGGTTTTGTTGTTGAGATTGAAATGCTGTTTAGGGCTCACAGAATGACCTTCATTAATAATTGCCAAGAAGTTCTAAGCTCTCTTTCCATCCCTTCTAAAATCCAATTTTGAAATGAATTCCCCATAGGTGAAACGTTTTTCCAACAAGAGATTTTTCTTGAAAGTAGCAGCCTGGCGTCCCAGGCTTGAACGTGCAGTGGACGTCTGTTTAATTCTGCACGCCATATGCATCTGTATCGCTTCGCTTTTAGGTCTTTTAAATTAGATGGCCAAAAACATTTGTATATCGCAACTCTACCTCTTGGGATTGTTTTTTTTTAGCGAACCAAATGATCTTAATGATTCTATAAAGTCTATCGATGCTCAAATCGAAATGTAGGGAACTTGGATCTTATTCTTTATCTAATAGATATTCATACTCGGTCCATTTGGCTTTCATAAAATTCCAGGAGATCCTAGATTTTGGTTTTCCATGTTGGGAATATAACAGAATGTGAACTCGGCAACAACTGCGCGATGTCCTGACCCTGGATCTTCCAGAACACGGCATCCACAGAAAGCCTTAAGATCAGATATAACCAGTAATAAGTCAGGATTGGTTTTACACTCATGTCCATAAATTAAGGATAATTCAGAATCACACAGAAATTGATCTCTAAAATAAAAATTTCACCTGTGGAATGATCACACACATCTTGAAGAAGAATATGCAAATTACAGGAAACCACCAGATGGCGTGGATGGTACGTCACAATGACGAGAGTCTAAGAGAGGGGTATATAAGGAATGGTGGCAAAGAAGTAAAATTGTTCACAAGCGCTGTGAAAGCCTTTCAGTGCAAAAACCGCATAGTTATGGCACAAAGGAGGCATTTGGATGATGTTTTACGTGGCAGAATTATCGGACGACTGGAATGTGGACGTACCCAGCTGGAAGTATCCGAGGAACTTGGAATCGCCCAGAGTGTCATCTCCAGGCTTTGGCAACGATTCCAAGATGATGGTAATGTGAGTAGACGTTACAGCACAGGTCGCCCCCGAGTTACAACGCCGAATGAGGACCGCTATTTGGCAGTTACTGCCAAAAGAAACAGACGGAGTACAGCATCAGACCTGTCTCGTCAGCTCTCTTCAGCTACCGGTACGACAGTTTCAAGGCAGACCGTGTACAGACGCTTAGGGCACATTGGTCTATATGCTCGTAGGCCTGTCAGATGTGTTCCACTTACCGCAACTCACTGTCGCCTGCGATTAACCTGGAGTAGAGAGCATGCATTGTGGACACCGCAACAGTGGTCTTGTGTGATGTTTTCCGACGAGTCCAGGTTTAGTTTGGAGTCTGATTCTCGCCGGACATTCATCTGGAGAGCGCCAGGTACCCGTTACCACCAAGAGAACACCATTGGAAGACACCGTTACGGTGGTGCAGGATGGCTCGTTTGGGGAGGAATTATTCTTGGTTCCAGAACTGACCTGCATGTTCAGAGTCTAACGATGACAGGCCACATCTATCGGGATGTCATTCTGGAACAACATGTACGTTTGTTTCGGGGCGCCATGGGTGCTGAATTTGTGTTTATGGATGACAACGCCCGTCCTCACCGTGCAAACATTGTAGACGAATGCCTTCAATCGGAGGATATCACCCGTATGCATTGGCCAGCATACTCACCGGACTTGAATCCAATAGAGCATGTGTGGGATATGCTTGGCCGACGAATTGCAGCCCGTCAACCCCCTCCCACCTGTCTACCGGAACTTCGGAGTGCATTGCTTGATGAGTGATGTAATATTCCCCAAGATCAGATTGATCATTTGATACTCAGCATGCCTAGGCGTTGTCAGGCCTGTATTGCATCGTCCGGGAGACATACTCCGTATTAACCATCCTACTAACCATGTTATACTGTTTTTTGTAAATAGGTTCCTTTTTAAATTTGGTCAAGGGAGTAAAACTTGCAATTTTTATTAATTATGTCAAACATATAGCATCTTTTTTGCTCTTTCCTTTTTGTTTAATAAATAGACTTTACAAATAAGTCAAATTTGTTTTGCTTCTTTCTCTTTCTTTGCCTGAACTTCATTATCCTTAATTTATGGACATGAGTGTAGTTCAATTGTAATGTAAATAAGTGTGCAAGTCATTTTTATCATAAATTAGTTCAAAAGGCTTTGTATTAAGCAAGTCTTCAACTTTTTCACATGCACCATTTACATCTCCATATCCCCATTTAGGTGAATGAGCGTTGAAGTCGCCCATAAAAATGGAGTTCTTTGTAGTATCAAAAAAATCTGATGTGTCCAACACATGACTTCCTTGCACGTCCATTAGATCAAAAATATTTTCGACGGACTTCCTCTAAATTTATTTGTTTGAAAGAGATAAAATATCAATAATAGTAAGGTTTAGCGATTTCTAGCCAAATATTTCGATATCGCCAAGCTGAGTTCAATTCGAAAGATTTCCTTCTGACACTTTATTTGGCGATATTTCACCAAAAGCCGACAAACTTGAGATAGTCAGCGAGATTTTGGGGATAGCCAAAGTAGTCATTGACCACAGACTTTCAATGAATTGAATGCATCTATACACCTCAATGTATTCAAAGTCATTTGGCTCACCATGTAAATAAATTCTCAGTCGATTGCTGTCAAAAAAGATATTGAAAACAGTTAGGTATTACAATAGTTCTAAATACAAAGTAAAAAAATCTACGGGTTAAAGTTTTAGAGTTATACAAAATAGGAAATAATTTTTGGCGCCAAGTTTGGCGATATTTCGGCGAAACTCGTCAATGTCGACGACATTTGGCAAGATTTTAAGCATGAACCAAACAATGACTGACTATCGCCAAATTTGGCGATATTTCGCCAAAACTCGCCAAGGTCGAGGACAGACGGCGAGATTTTGGGCATGTACCAAACAATGACTGTCTACAGTTGTATTATATTGAAGATGTCCATAGACATTAAGGTACTGAAATTCTTTTCGGTGGTCCTGTAAATAAACTCTCCAGTAGATTGGAACCAAAAATCGGGATGCACAACTAGATGCTACAACATTCTTATATATGAAATTTCATAATAGTTTTTGAGATTTGAGAGTTAAATATGCACACACGTACACAAAAAAGTCGCCAAGCTTGGCGACTTTTGGCATAGTTCTTGAGGGAGGCACGTGACCGTGGTCGGACCATTACCTAACTTATGTGGTAGGACGGTATTGTGCTTGAAATGGATGAATGCCCCTGAAATTGCTATTGACCTTAAGGTATTGGAAATCTTTTGAGTGTTCCTGTAGCAGAACTATAAATGAAAAAGACACTTTTATTAATGGAGAAATTCATTTTCCAGCTCTTTACAGCATATATCACTTCTGAGTCGTTTGAAATAGCCCAATACCTCTAAAAAACGCTTTGATGAATTTCGGCCCATAGAGCGTAATGTATTTCGAATCTTTTGGGCGGTCCTGTAGATAAACTATTTAGTCGAATGGAACCGAAAGGGGAGGTGCACAACTAGATGTTACAACAATCCTAAATATAAAGTTTCAACATTCAACGCCTAACAGTTTTTGAGATATGCGTGTTTAATGAATTTCGGCCCATTGAGTGTAATGTATTTCGAATGTTTTGGGCAGTCCTGTAGATAATCTATCTAGTCGAATGGAACCAAAAGGGGAGGTGCACAACTACATGTTACAACTATCCAAAATATGAAGTTTCGACATTCTACGCCTAATAGCTTTTGAGTTAGGCGAGTTTAATGAATTTCGGCCCATAGAGCGTAATGTATTTCGAATCTTTTGGGCGGTCCTGTACATAAACTATCCATTCGATTGCCACCAAAAGGGGAGGTGCACAACTAGATCATAGAACAATCCTAAATATCAAATCTCAACATTCTACGACCAATAGTTTTTGAGATATGCGAGTTACATACATACGTACGTACGTACGTACGTACATACGTACGTACGTACAGACGGCATGGAAAAACTGGCCACAGTAGACTCGCCACTGGTCAAAATGAGTTGCAGACGCGTTAATATGATCGTGCATGCTAGCCTACGATGAGATGCATCGAAAAAAATTTTTTAATTAAATTTAGAGGTAGTCAAAATCGGTTTTTATGTCCAAATTTGGCCCCCAAAATTTTTCGGGATCACATTACTTCCTTATACTACGTACAAGGAAGTAAAAAGAAAAATCTGGGTTATTTCCAGGAGGGGAGTAAATTGAATATAATTTAAAATGTCTGTCACACTTCCATACATCTAAGAGGGCTATTTCGCTCTTGTCTCCGTCTGAGCCCATCTCTTAAATTCTGCAGTCAGATAATGACTTCACACCGATTAAAATACCACTCGCTAATTTTCTAGCCTTGGGAATAATATAAGTCACAAATCCCTTAAATGGGTAAAATTTAATGTTATCACGAGACAGATTTGCCTCCATTATGTCGAATAAATCAAAATCATTGTTCCTGACAGGATTAAGTAACTTCTCTCTCTTACTCTGAGACAATCCACCCGTGTTCCATTGCAAGACTCTAAGAATCGAAGAGCCAGATTGTATGCCTTATTTGCAGATAATTTTGCCGCACTAGATGTTGCACGGGGTTCATCAACGAAGGGATAGATCTACGTTGCACCCCAGGAAACTTTAATTAGGAACACCCTGTATTTTTCTCCCTAATATGAAAACTGAAAATAGCGAGGATCCCATCACGTGAAGAAGAAACAGATAAACTGTTCTAAGTGAAGTTATCAGCATGTTGATTCTGAAAATATTAACATCTATCTTTCAACTCCCTTTCAACGCCAAAAGTTTGTGAACAGGGCCGATCCCACGGGGGGGTGTGGGGGGATGAGACACCCCCCACTTAAAATGCAGTCGGCAAAATTGCTATTCTGGACTTCCAAAATTCTTCATTCTAGTATTTACAAGAGTTTTTAATCAGCACTTTTCCTAACTTTTGTCCCTTTGACGTCCTACTTCCAGTACATACAACCGAGTGAGAAATTCCTTGCATATTCGCATCAGTCAAAAGAAAGAAGAGGGAATGAATAAAGAGCACTCGGCACACTGGGTGGCTAGATACACAAAAGGGAAAGTCGGATTATCAGCTCTCTGGAATTGACACCACATACGTCCCATGACACCTGTCTCGGCATTTTTCCCAAAACAAATAGTCATTTTACATGTCCATAGTAATCTAATTAAGAGTCTTCTGTGCACATGTCTATGGGAGAAATACTGAGAACGAGAATGTTCCAGTCTCATATATTGCACTGAGACAAACTATGAACTACCACTCTGTATGAATTAGTAATAAGTAGTGCAATGAGGCCGTAACTGGCCAGAGGCTGTCGCCACCCTTTGGTCCAGCTCGGTCTTTTCTGGGAAATAGATGTGTTTTCTTTGCTTCTTTGAAATGCATAGGAAAAAGAAATTCGCTTGTACAGTAGAAAATAATGTGTCCCCTATTCCTGTTAGCTCGGTTAACTGGACAGTAACCGAGCCAAAGTCGATCGAACATATACCTGGAGGAGCCTTA
Source organism: Cheiracanthium punctorium (assembly GCA_038373885.1). Lineage (NCBI taxonomy): Eukaryota > Metazoa > Arthropoda > Arachnida > Araneae > Cheiracanthiidae > Cheiracanthium > Cheiracanthium punctorium. The sequence continues at coordinate 288,049 of JAWZYV010001322.1, read as the reverse complement.
GCATACCTTGATTAGAAGAAAACCATTTTCAGCTTTAAGATATAATTAATACATCAATTTGGTAAAAATTAATAAATAAAAAAATTTTCTAGCATTTAACAAAATGAAGTAAAAGTTTGCTGCAGTGTTCATTTAAGACGGAAGACTGAAACCAGTTGTAAACAAAAACACGAAACTAGTTGTAAACAAAAGAAAACGACAAAAAGTGCAGCGCATAAAATGTGATATGTAGTTGTTTTGATAATGACTAAAAGAAGAAGCAAAATAACGGTTATAATGGAAAGAGAATTTCCATACAAACTATTGGAGCTCCGTCAAATCCATTTTCCAAGAAAAAGATCATCGCCGATCTGGTAACTATATATCTAGATTATATTTGTACTACTTTTTATTATGATTTACTTTCATATTATTCATATAGAAATAACCCCAATTTTTTTGTAATTTAATTTAATTTTAGAAAAATGATGGGTAAGTTATAATAAGAGATAAAATACAAGAGTATAGATCACACCGTTAAAATAGGAAGAGATGGCAGAACAAATACTGGGGGTCGCGACCTTAGGAGCTTCAAAATTAATGTATGCTTAATTTTCCATTTTATCTTAAATTAAAGCAAAAATTAACTTTTCGAGCTAGAATTACTTTCCTTATTCCAGTTTTTTTCCCTCCCTTTAAGCCTCACATTCTTTTTAAGTCTCTATTTTTGAACACTTTCCAAAGAACTTGAAATGTTTATACTTTCGTCTATCTGCCTGTCCGTGCTCTAACTGCCGTAAATATGCATCGATCGAACTTTTATATAATAATGAAAATTACCATACCATGTACCATATTGAAAAGGATGTAGGTACCATTTATAATTCTTTTACAGGAGCACACAAAATAATTCTAATGCATTGCAGCTTATGGTCAGAGAATGTTTAGAGTGCATTTTAGAAGCGTTCATCATTTCAAGCAAAACAAAATTGGTATTTATTATTGAGGTTTATGAGAGCATTCTGTCCATCGGCATGGGTGAACGTAGAGTTGATACCTCTACAGGTCTCACAAAATACTCATAGATCACAATATTTTAGTTTCTTGTTGGCTTTAACCTGTTCACTGCCGTCGTTGCTAAGACGCAATGGCAGAAATTCCTCCCTCCTGTATAAATCGTTGCTTTTCGGCATGGGTCTTTGAATGCCCTGGCATGGCCCAGTCATGCGCTTGTGCAAGGCTGTCGCTAGAGCAGAAACATTCTAAGACTCGCGCCGGGGAGCAACGATGGACACAGAAGGGAGGAATCTCTATTGTCGCGTCTTTAGCTATGTTGGGAGCGAACAGTTAACTGTTCGTCGTGCAATAGCATTCCTGCCAACATCTAAATAAGAAAATCCAGTAGATTTATGTGGTATCATAATCTTAAAGTCCTAATTACTTATCTAAGTCACACACTAAGTCAAAACACTCTTCGAAAACTTTTCACACATTAAATTTCGCCATCTATTCTTTATATAATTTTTTAAAAATATAATTTGACATGGCACGACACAGTTATGGTTTTTAAAATGAAAAGTTTGCTTTTTATAACAACTTATGTTTGAAATTTCAATCACACATAAGGTCGTGATCGTGATACTAAAAATTGAATTTGTAAAAGAGCTCAGAGAAATTGAAGAATTCTTTTAACATAAAATGAATAAAACTTCAACGTTTCTTTACGTCCACAAGTTTTTTTCTTAAATGTTCGAAATTTTACAAAATTTCTTCTTTTTAGACAAAAAAAAAGTAGTATAATTTTGGGACTTTCTCAAAAAATGATACAATTAAACGACTTGCCATCTAATTCTCACATTTTCAAGAATCCTTCACAAATGAGTAATCAATATAAGCACAAATCTTTATTATTGGACCAAAATACCATGGTATACTGGTCCATATTGAATGAATAGACCCAGAGAGCGGTAATCTTTCAAAAATGATGGGGAATAAATGTGTCGATTATTAAAGCTTCAAAATTTAAGAAAACCAGGAGATTTTAATGCAAAATCAGGAGACCAGGAGAAACCATCAAAATCCAGTAGAGTTGGCAGGTATGCAATAGTATTTACGCAAATAAGACAGTGTTGGAAAGTGTTTTATATACAGTGCTCTCGGTATGGCTTCCTTTCCTTTTTTTAAGTAAAGGTAAAGACTCCATTGAGGGTCCCCCCCAAACTCATTTCCGCCAACTCAAGCTAGGACAGATAGTTTTGTCGCATATGGATAGGCAAATATTTTCTTCATTCCTGAGAGAATATTTTATGACTAAATTAAAAGTTATGAATATTTTATGAAAATTTAATTACTTTTAACAGAGTCAGGAATGTAGCCATCTCTACCCAACAAAAATGTGGATTTTTTTTTGGCAAAGTGATAATAATCGAGCCTTTTTGTGGAAAATTCCGCCTTTTACGTACGACCTCTGCAATTTATTCATGTACAAATTCACTTTATTAATGTAAAAACCAGATTGATCATTAATGCGTAAATAATGTGAATCTTCTGAAAGTCGAACTTTAGCGGCTCCCACTGTACAACTTAAAGAAGTATTTATGCTGTTTCTATGTTATGGGCATGTTCTGTTCCTCGGAAAACGGTCCAATATAGGGAGGTGTCCAACTTGGGAACTAAATCGGCAAATCTATTTTTTCAGTCGGCAATTTACCTCTCTTCACCCCCCCCCCCAAGATTTTCTTCTGGGATCGGCCCTGGTTGTGAATTGATATCAGCTCCACCTTTGGGAAAACTCTGAAACAAAGTGGCACAAGTTATATGTAATTAACAAATTTACAAAGCTATTGGCTTCTACAGCCTGACTAATCTTTCAAGAAAACGGAAAAATCTTAAACTGAGGATTAAAGTATCATTTGATTCATAATTATTAACCTTCAATGGAAGTAAAAAATTCAGCAAAATTCATTTATAAATATTTCATCTTCATAAAACATAAAACACATAGATCAATATTTAAGCCTGAGTTAGAACTTTAAGGTCAGCATAGAAAATAGCATATAAGACAGAAAAAAACAAACTTCTAGAAGCTTGTGTAGGAGCCATTCCATGGAATTACTTCAAATATTCTTTTTTTCGTGGATGAAACTAGTTTTTCTCAAAGTTCAGGGTCGTTTTATACCATTCGTCTTCCACAGTAGATTTCATTTCTACTGATGATGTAAAATGTCTCCCATTTGCATGAACCCATCTTACTAAGTCACCCCATAAGTTCTCTATTGGGTCAAGATCTGGAGAGTTAGCTGGCTCTTTCAAAGTTTCAACATTGTTGACTTGAAACCCATTTTTTGTACTGTTACTCGAATGGATAGGTGCATTACTTGCTGATATTTTCAATTTTCTCCTGCAAGAGATTCAGCATTTGGTAAAAGATGACTTGCTAGGACACTTTGATATGCTTGTGAGTTCGTTTTACCCTAAACGAACACAATTGAACCCACACCATTGTCATCAAAGCACCTCCAGGTCGTCACAGAGCCTCCACCTAATTCGCGCTTGGAGAATACTCCTTTTTCTTTCCTTGAATCATGCTAATAGTACTTCCATCCGTCTGGTCCATCCAAATTTCTTTTTCTTTAATCAGAAAAAATTATTTCTATCCAATAATACAAAATTATTTCTATCCCAGGTCATTGCTTGCTGGCTGAAGTTCAAACGATCCATTTTGAGCTTCTGCAAGCAACTGAGCTAATTTTGCTGTATAAATATAACTTCCAGACCTTCTAATAGTGTTAAACACCGTTTTTTGAGAAACATTTAAACCTACTGCCGGAATAAGTTTCCTGGTTGACTCATTTCTACCAGATGCAAGTCTGCAAACTCTTCTTTTAACACGTGAAGACAAAGTTTTAGGTCTTCCTGAATTCTTTTCGGCATAAATGTCTTTCAAATTTAAAAAAATTGTTGACTGCAGTCTTTGATATTCTTATCGTTATTGCAAGAGTACAGCTGTTTATTCCTGTTGAAGAAAGAACTCCAATCTGCCCTCTCTTGCATGATCAGTTAACTTCGTACCTTTCGCCATCTTCAAAGAGATCCAAAACTTCGAAGAAACGGAAGACAAACTTGCAAATTTAAGAGATGTCACAATGTAAGCAATTTCAGTAATATTTAAGCCAGCATATGTGCGTTTCTTTTTTAAAAATTACTGGTGGCCTTAAAGTTTTTACACAAGCTGAATATACCGGTTTTGTATGTGCGACTTTTTCTGATAATTATATAATTTATAAATTCTGTTTGTTGCGTTATTTCTTAACAATGAACTTAAAAATTAATAATACAATATTACTTGAATTCCTTTTATTTCCTTTTTCCATTTTCTCAAAGTTTTTATTGCCCTTACAGTTTTTACACAGACTGTAAAGATCTGTTTCAATGCAAAAGCAAATATTATGGGTTTTTTTTTTTTTTTTTTTTGTGTGTGTGTGTGTGTGTGTGTCATTTAACTACGTTTTAATGTCAACGGTAAGATTTATTTATTTATTTAGCATTTATCGGCAATAACTAAGGGACAATTCTTACGGTAACATAAATTAGAAATACTCCTATTGTACAATTAAAAAAATTTAAAAACGTTGCAGTTGATGTCGACATAATTTATGTTTAGTGAGTATGTTTTTATGATTTACATCATTCTGCGTTATGTGCTTTATCAGATAAAGACTCATGTTAACAAAATAAAACAGAATTATTTGCAAACTGTAATTGTTAATTAATTCAAGTAATTTTTACCAAAAATTCTAATAAATTAAAATAGCTTTTATTTGATTAGTCACATTGAATATCGAACAACAACCATTTTAAGTTTATTTACGTTTTCTTTAAGGCATAGAAATAAATAGAAAGGAAACTGCTAGTTTCGAACCCCAAACTTTTCATGTCGCAGCTTGAAAAGTTACCACGGAGCTACTGTTACCAAAACTACTGCTCCGAAATCGTGTATCAAATATTTAATTGCAATTTTCTCGAAAATATAAATAAAGAATTGCGGCTGATATTTTGGCATTTTACTGAACTAGACGTTCTCTAAAACCTTTACCATTTCACCAAAATCCGTGATGCCAGCGTCTGCGATTCTATTTGTAGTAACTAAGTGAATTAAATAGTTTCATTACAGCATTTTAATTGAGGTTCTCCCTGCAGAATTTCAGCGTGTGCATTAATACTCCTCATCTAATTTCTCCAGAACTTTTGTAGGATTATTAAAACACTTAATACTTTAAGCTGTCATTTAAGTACTCTGAACAGATAGTTATGTAAGGGGTAAGTAGGTAAGTTAATACTAATAGGCTTATTTGTTTTCTTTAATACGTACATTTTCTATTCTTGCAAAGTTCTGTCGTTCGAGAAATGCTCTTTACATTCACATGTCTCGATTTTTTATTGAAAACATTTTTCTTTACCCTTATGGGAAACAATAAGATTTTAAAAAGAGATAGAGAAAGAATGCATTTCTCTCGAAATAGAGGAAAAGGAAACAGTCCAAAGTTCTGTAATTTCCCGTATTATCGGCTCTAATCGAATTCAGCACTTAATTAAGTTTACCTTTACAGTAATGGCACATAAGAAGAATTCTTTATTTGGTGGGTTAATAGGGAAGCTCCAATTCGTTTGTGTTCGAAATTTCGTTTTCCTTTCTCTTCATTACGCTCCATTTTTTTTTCAAGTACTACCCAATTAATGAGGTAATTAAGATTTCAAAATGGAGTTTTGATTAAAAAAGATTTTAATCAAAATTTTAATCAGTGTAAAATAACTCCTCTGATAGAAGAGTAATTTTATTAATTTTGCCATTTTACAACTAAGATTTTAAATAGGTTCCATTTTAAACATAAACAACATTTTTTAAATTGTATTTATGAATGTAATGTTCAAGCAGCTAAAATCAACTAATTTAAAATTACATATAAAAAAAAATGTACGAAATCCTTATGCATTATGCAACGTTAAACTTTAAAAAGTAATTGCAGAGTAATTACCACAGTAAAAATCACAAGTCATTACTGTTGCAAAGAAAAGAATCTATACAAACTCGAACAATAGAAGTAAATAATTGGCAAATAGCCACTCATTGTTTTCTCCCAATATTAATGACTATGTCATTTTATCTCTCAACACCCTTTATTGAAAAATGTGTTCCAAAAATGCGACATAAAAGTAAGTGACATAATTTTAAATGTATTTAAATACTATTAGTTCACAACAACTTCTTCACAACAACTAATCTATTGTTACAATACTTCGTAAGCTGTAGAATATGCATCACATGTATTTTTCTATAAATAGGTGACACTCATAAAAATTGCAACATAGGGTTACCAGGCGAAATACGCGAAAGATGAGCGATAAAATGACAAAGTCAATTAATATCGTTTTAATATGGCAATAATGAAACTAAAAAACTAGAGGCGTTCAGGGGGATCTCCACCTGACGAGGCTCGAACAGCCGAGTTTTTCTTTTTTAATTTGTGTATTTAAAATTTTCAATTTTCTCCGTCATTAGACAAGATTTTCTTTTCCATTGCTCCGCATGTGGATATTGTGTAGTAGAAATTATACAGCAAGTGTTTACAGATTTTTCCAATGTAATAAATCCTCTTTTAAGCGAAATCGCAAAATCCTGAAGCATTTTTCAGCTAATGCAATACAAATGTTAAATAACGGTGCACAATCAGGGCTGGAGCAATCCAAAAGTCCTAGAAAAATTTCTAGTGAGCTTTTCTGTAAAATTTACTGAATGAAATTAAGGCGGACCGTATCTTTCCTTGAGCAATTTTTTCCTTTACTTAAAAATATAAAATAAAAATACATATAGTCAAAGGCTCCGGCAGCATAGGGCAAGGGGGGCAATGACACCCCCCCCTGGATTTTTGTATGCAGTGTTTTTTCTTGCTTTTTTGCTCTTTCCAACATGGTAACCATACGTTGAAGTATAGTCTTTGCATCCTCTTGAGTAGTCTTTGCCCCCCCTGGAGTAGTCTTTGCCCTGCCCCCCCCCCTGGGAAATATTCTGCCGGCTCCCATGCATATAGTTTGCAGAAACTTGAATATTTTCTAGTATCACCCTAACCATATAAATGTACATAATTTACACAGTGTACAGATTAAGGTGAGCTATTCGTGGAAATCAAATCACATCTTTCGTTTATTTCCTTTTATTATTAGCTGAAATACCCGTCGTTGACGAAATAGAATATAATACAGATTTCCAAAAAGCTTGAATTTTCGTCAGCATTGTAGAAATACGAAGAATGGAATTAAGCATATTGACAAAAGTATAGAAAGCACAGTTTTACTTGCGTGTGTCGTTAAGATTGCAGGAATAACTAAGTGCTGAGTGAAATCGTCATTGCAGAAAACACTTTTTTTTTTTTTAATCAAGGTTTTATTTTAGTAGAATGAGCTTTAAAAGTCAAGGGATCATAGACAGCTTTTAGCTAAATTTTGTTTGATTCACTGTACATGTTTTACTATTATACGTTCAGAAAATTTTGCACAATTTCCACAAAATCTAAAGAAGTTAATCATTACAAAAATTAGAGACAACTGTGTCAGACAAAATTTGTTTACAAAATCTCAAAATCTATGAAATATTTAAAATGATTTTGGCATCTATAGTTTAAATTAACTTGCGCCTTAACATAAGTCCAAATTTCTTAGTATTTCATCGCCATTTTTGAGGAATGAAACAATCATTTACTCAATTTTCAAACAATCTCAAAAAATATAAAAATATTTTGAAGTACTTTAACACCTATGTGACAACCTATGTGATCTATGATGATGATGATGATGGTAAATTTTATTATATTCGTTTCACCGGTTTATACTTGATAGACAAACAAATATTTACACATTTTGAATAAAATTGTCTAACTCTAATCCAAATTTTCAAAAAAATCGGCGGGTATAATTTAATTTTGGCATGATCTCATACCATATCACTAAGCTTTGTCTAGTTCACTATAGTCGTTACTACGTGATGCGTCAACAAATATTTAAACATTTTGAATAAATTTTCCCAAAATCTCAAGATCAAAATTTTCAAAAAACTCGACGTCTATAGTTTAAGTTGAGTGACCACCCATCATATCACCAAATGTCATTTATTTCGCTTAGTCATTATTGCACGAACAAATTTTAAGCAAAATCTCAAAATCTAATCTTTTTTATTTATTTTATTTTATTTTATTTTTTTGGCACCTATAGTTTAAGTTGAGTGACCATCTATCATGTCACTAAAGTTCATTATTCATTCACTTCAGTTATTTTTATATGATGTGTGAACAAAAACAAGGCTCACGGACAGAATGGCAAACTTTTTTTTTTTTTTTTTTTTTTTTTTTTTGTAGGTCGTGCTGGATTCCAAGGTGCTTAAAAAGGATAGAAATCACAAAATTTTTTTAATCAAAGTAACGCACAAGCAAAAGTCGAATTTGTTTATATAGATTTAAAAAGAACTAATACTGTCTCGTCTCGAATTTTCTTTTGCTGTTATGAATATGCAGTATTTTTACAAGGTTCGGTGCATCGCAGTTGCATGCTTATAATAGCAATTTCAGATAAATTGCTTGTTCTTTTCATATTGGTAAAACTGTTAGTTTAAATTAGTAGCTCTACGCATGAACGAAAATATCGCTTGCAGAGGATCAAAAGTTCTCCTGGCGATAATTCAAATGAACATCCGAGCACAAAACGAATAATATTCTTGCTCAGTATAAACTCCAAGCATAAATTCGTACTCTTTGACCACGACACGACTGCTGAATTCGGTCTGAAAGAAATCAACATTTTTGCCAATAAATCCACTGGTTCAAATGTAATGATGCTATGTTAGTTTATGTCATTCTTCAGAGCTGGGGGGGAAGGGGGGGGTGTCTTCTCGCTACGCCAAAAATCGTTTCAAATTGCAGTGCTATCAATGTGTCTCGGTATGCAAATGTGTAAAGAAAATTCATCGGAACTTAAATTATTTCAACCAACAAATCGTCTTAACACAACTATAACATGCTTTATAACTAATTTCTTCCGTATCATTTAATTAGTGTACACGCAAAACTTAAAACAGCGTAGTACTTAAACATAGAAACCAATTTCGCATCTCTACACTGGTTTTTAAAATAACATCGGTTTCGCTAATTAATCATTCAGTCTCAAATTTTTCCAATATAGCTGCGCAAATCTTGAAGCAAAATTAATTTTCATTTAGTGACTGGTTGAATTTCTAACTCCATTAAGAGCATTTTCTTGTACTAAGCACTTTAATAACATTCTAAAAACATTATTGCTTGAGACGCGTTTCAGGAAAGTCAGCTAATTACATCAAAGGTTAAATGTCACTGCAATTACCGTCGAAATGATTTCCACAAGAAAAATATCTGGAATATTTTTTTGCTCTCATAAATGTTTATTATTATCCTTATTATTATTTTACTTTTATATTCTAACAATTGAAATTTTAAAAAATCCAAGATATCACAAAATTAAAAAGACTTACGCTTCATAAATTGTTTGAATGTTCAATTAAATGATAGTTCGTGAAATTAAATTAAATTTTTCTTCAATATGTGCAGCTGTTTAAAATCGCGATGTTTGCTCCAAATATTAAATGCGTAGAGTGTTTTTATTTTTCTGTATCTGTAGCCTTCATGTCAGACTAAGCAATATACGCTCGTTTGTTTTTCTGTTCGTGATGTAATGTTTTCGAAAGTAGAAAAGGTATCGCTCACTTAAACTTCAAAACAAGTTTCAAAATATTTCAAAACAAAAGTGGGGTGAAAGGGGGACACGAGATCCCATTATTGCTCCTTCTCCTCCCCTGTTATCTTAATCTTTTGCTGGCCAGTGTTTCCAATTGGGAACATCAAATTAAAAATTTATTTAAAAATGAAATTTTATCAATATTGACTTTAAACAATTAGCAGATAAAGTTGAAATATGACTTGAGATTTTGAAATAGAAGTTGCATTTCTATCATCAGTGGGAAACTGGACAAAAAATCGTGAAAATAGCCATTTTCATAAATTTTTACAGAGCTATCTTGATACACTCCCTCCCCATTCAAATTTAATTCACATAGCTTTACTTAAATATAAATCTTTTTTTAATTCTCAATATTTTCCTTACTATTTAAACTGCCCATCAGTATATTCCGTTTCTGAAACCAATATAAAAGTATAGTCAGAAACGACCCATGATTCCAATTTGGAACACAGTGAAAATTATATACAATATTTTTTTCTCATTTAAATGACTAAATATCTTTTTACTAACCCATTAGAAAACAAAATATGCAGAAAACTAATTTAAAATACGCCTGGATCTCAACTCGGCCTGTAAAAGGTTAAATCCGTTTCTCACGCACCTCCATCAGATCTTTCTTTTACTTTCAAATTTTTTCAACCAGGTACGATCTTAATAAGCCCTCCTATATTTTAATTAATCTCTCTCATTTTGGTCCTTCATTAAATGAAGTTCTTCTTAAGCCGCACTGCAAAAAATATTCCTGTAAATCAACAGAAAAAAAGTCTGGCAGCAAAAAGTTGCCAGAAATATTCTGTAGGCAGAAAATTTTCCTGTTGCCTAGGAAGCTGTATGTCATATGACATAAAATATTCTGTTCCCATACAGAAATTTTCGCGTTATACCTATAATTGTGTCGTTCCCAAGCGGCCCGTTTTTACACAGTTGAATTTCTGCTCTACAGAAACAACTATCAGTAGGGGCTCTACACAGCATGCCCACCTTCTGTTTTGAAATGACACTTTATTACCTGGCCGGACCAGAAACCATCTGCTGTATACCAGAAATTTTTCGGGCAAACATTTTTGCTGCCCCAAGGTAATTCTTCTCGCTATACAGAACAATTCCTGTATACAGAAATTTTCTGGCAACTTTTTGCTTGCCAGTAATTTCTTCTGTATACAGGAACCTATTCCTGTAGACATGGAAATGTGTGTTACAGTTCTGGCAACATTTTTGCTGCAGTTTTTCTGATAATTTACAGAAAATAGTATTTTTAGTTATTTCATATATTACTATTTTATTTCTCACAAATGTTTAATGTTTTTGTATATATTCTAAAAAAAAATTTTAATAATTTTATACAAACAAATATAATTTGTAATACATGACATAAATATAATACCAGAAAGTAAGTCTGGTATTATACTTATATAATATTATTATTATTATATTTTTGTAAATGCATTAAAAAATTTTAAATATGTTATGATATAAAAAATATGGTACTGACGTATTATCCTGGAGGTTCATTCCTGACAAACTATGTCAAATGGAGTTTGCCAAACTATTTGGCTATTATATTCAAAACCGCCGGGAATATATATGCAATGTACCAAAAATATTTTAAACATTTTGGAGAATGTTAATAGTAATATAGGAAAATAACTAAAAAATACTATTTCTGTAAATTAACAGAAAAACTGGCAGAGAAAAATCTTGCCAGACTGTAACATCAATAGCTGCCAATTCCAGACAGTTAAAAAAAATAGAAGATTTTTTTTTTAATTTACCATGGCAATATCGACATTTTATTTTGAAATCTTGATTCAACCAGAAACGTTGTAAAACAAACATTCTTGCTGCTTTATTCCAATTAAATCGTAGTCGGTGGTAAAATTAGATCTGTATTAAGGGAGAATGCATCAATAGCTTAGCTTTTGCACTTTTAAGGTGCCTTAGGCTATCTTCGTACGTGCACAACTATGTCGCTTTTACCTCCGTGCGATATATGAGAAATCCACAAGCCCACACTCCACGAGCAAATTGCACTGCGCCGAGCTTCGAACTTTAGCACGAACTGTAAAATCCCTTCACTTAACCATCTTTGAAAGTTTTAGTAATATTTCTTTGGTCGGCATTTCGTTTTAGCGATAATTAATTCCATCCACCGCTGAAGCAGCAATGTTAGAGATCGAAATCAACACAATTTCGTTTTGCCGTTGCACAGATTGCATGTCAATAAAATCATATAAGTAAACATGCATATTCACGTCGCGCGCAGTTCAGTTATGACGGCCTGGCAATTGATTCACTTAACTATTATCTATCTACGACTTTTCCCGTTTGCTGGAGTATTTGCGGAATCGCGTAAAACCGGCTTATCTTTCCCCTCGAATTTGCGCAGTTAAGGGCCCGTGTTTACATGTGATAATAGATAGATAAATCCCGGGTTAATTAAAGCGGGAGCTACTGGGGGAAAACTCGCAATGCATCATGGGAAAGCGAGGGTTGACTCTTCATTAGACTGCATTAACCCATCCTTTCGACCCAGGAATCTTTTCTAACACCCCGCATTTTCCCCCCCTACAGTAGGGGGAAGCGGGATAGAAAGCAGTTGTAAGGTACCGGGATTTACTTCCAGCATTTTTGCACACATGTAAACGGTGGCCCAAAGGTCAGCCAACCGTCCTCTACTGTTAGTCCCGTAATTTAGGAATTATTCAGAAAAATTCGAAAAAATGGAGAGAGAAACTTGTTTACGGCCGTAAAATCGGAAAAAATGACTAAAAAAACCGCAAAATCCCTGGGTAAACCGGGATGATTGGCAGCTAGGTAACATCTTTCTGTAAAAACTAAGCCATATTTATCAAGAATTGATTTTTGTGTTCAAAATCTGTACCTACAGATATAAGTCTACTCATACTTTTAAAATTAATCTTATTAGACAACAACTAACTTCTTCAGTTGCAACCAGTAAATTAAAAAATTAAAGGTCTGAATTAAACATTCTGTGCGAGTACTAAATTGAGCGCTGTTTCAAGAACATGAGTACTTACCGGAGCCGCAACTAACTGTTTACGACACCTGGGGACAAACCTACTTACTTAGGGTGCCCCTCCCAAGGAGCGTTAACTGGATCTTGGCACTCCCTTTAGTCACAGCACCCGCATCATGTGCCCCCACTTACTTCAACAAGAGAAATAAGTATTTTTTTTTCTCCTGAAAAGATAGGAGGTATGAGTGTACTTGTAATGAAAATTTTTACATATCATTTATAAATCATGCCATTAGAGCTCTAATGCAAAAAATTATCTATAAGCAGAGCTTGACAACCTGCAGGCCTGTCTCCTTAGAATAAAAGGGGAAAGAAAAAAGAAACTGAGAGCATTTTACACTTTTCCTAATCATTTTAGAAATACACAAAGTATTTGCATTTCCAGTAATAATGGAAACACAGTGTTGAACTCAGCAGCAGATTCAATGAGAAAAATAGGGGCGGGAAGGAAACAAATGCTGAAAATTGTTCACCTTTTATTTTCCTTTAGTGTTCACTACACCAATTTTATTTTTTTACTGTTTTTTTCTTCTTTGGTTAGATCTTCTGGCAATCTAAATAATTGCTTTTATAAATCGTTAGCACTAAATTGCCGGGATAAAAATTGAAGCACTATGTATCATCATATTAATAGTGAAAAACAAATGAGCAATTATCCAACATCAGAGAGCATTTGCTCAGCTAGGGTTAATTGTTGACCTACACATTGTAGAAAAGTCAAAAGCGAATGCATTCTTGCTAAAAAATTAAATAAATTAATAATAATTCTTATTTATATAGTCAAAACTTGAATAATTCCAAAGTTGAAATTTTGAATTGTTCATGTTCGAGGTATCCTAAGTTTTGCTGTATTAATGAAAGCTACACTCTATACTTTTACTCTTGTTCACCGTTAAATTAAAAAAAAATAAACTCATCTCAGATTCTATTTAAACACTACAGTGTACAAGAATGCATTGTTGCCATAAGTTTGTTTAAATTGAACCATTAAATGAAATCACTTCTAGTAAAACTCTTGAAAATCAATGAGAATGCATTAAACATAAAACAAATAAAAGCATTAAATGGTGCATTTAAAAATAATCTGATTCTTGAATGCATATTGTAGCTATTTTGCATTTTTTCCACCACCCCCCCAAATGTGTAGCAAACAGAGCTTTAAAAATTATCTGGAAGCACACATACGTTTTACTCCCTAGCAGAGGTAGTGAAACCTGGTATTCTCGGAAAAATCCAAACCATTTAGACTTAAAAGTCACAAAATTAGTTAACTAAAATTATCAGCTACACTATTAAAAAAAAAAAAAAAAAAAGAATCGGAAGTGTTGCCTTAAAATATGGGGTAGCTCTTGTAGTTTAAATTGCAGGAACATTTCTGCACTAGGCAGGCAAGGTATCTATAAATGTTTCTGCATATTTTGGAAAAATATTTAAATATTTTCCCACTTTTTTTGCAAAGGTTTCTAGATTAAAGGTGAATAGATATGTAATGTTTCAGAATATTTTGGGGAAAATATTCAGTAACCTCTCTGTTTATTTCACAAAGGTTTCCGAATTAATATGCAATATTCCTATTAATAAATTGAATTTTATTAATTTTAATGAGTTTTAAAATAAGGGTTTAACTTATGACTGCTTTTTTTACAAAAGAAAATCTTAAAATATGAAAAAGTAATTTTTACTATCATAAAGTCATAAAAAAATCATAAATTACCAACTGATTTTGGTTCCCTGCAATTTGTCATACTAAAATTGTACATTGGATTTTTCACCCCCCCCCCCCTCTATGAATCTTAAACAAAATATAAGGTTCTTTATAGAACCTTTTATTTGTTTGAGATAGTTTTCAGAGAGGGCGGAAAAAAATATTATTAGCTGACTTTCGGCAGTTTATTTTATACTTAGAAAAAGACTGGAGTAACTCCACTGACTTTCCAAACTCTTGATCTTTATCAAGCATTCAAATAAATTTAATCAGCTCAATTAAATGTAGTGTTCAGACACTACTGTACTTCAAATAATTTGAGTGTATAGGCCGCAATGTATAATTTTTTGTAGCCCTGTAAAAAAAAACTTTGAGTACTCTTTAGATGCTACTACACTTTCAAGAATTTGCGCCATAAAGTACAAGAATATTTTGTAGCACTGTACAAAACATGTGCTCTACCCACATCAAAATCTATACAGGTTGTGTGACTGTGACCTATGAACTTTTATTAAAATGCACTATTTAGGCGCTAGCGCACTATAAATGATTTCCATTTGTAGGCCGTTATGTATGAGAATTTTTTTTTTTTTTTTTTTTTGCAACCCCGTGAACATTGAATGCGATAACACCTCTAGATGTGTATATTTCACACCTTAGAAATTCAGAATACGCCTTAAGAATTTCGGAATGCGTGTTTTTACTCATTGCTTTTCCATATAAAATTAGGTATATTTTGATAAATAATTATGATTTGCTGATTTTAAATTTTAAAAATCTAATTTTTGTATTAGTTTTTGTTGAACTGACATTTATGTACCTAGATGTATAATCAGCTATTATTTATGTGTCAAATGCAATTTAATTATGTATTTGAAAATTTAGCATAATTGTTTGTTGTTTTAATTACTTGTTTGGAAAAGAAAATACTTCTTCTAAAAAGGTTAAGGAGTATTTTTACTCATCTGAAAAAAAATCCTAGATGGATCACTGCCCATGAACAAATTATCAGCTCTATGCACACCAAAATCTATGCAGGTCATGTGATCGTTACCTATAACATACATAACCAATTAGCACTCAATTGAATGCATCATTCAGTCACTAGCACACTTTGAAGAATTTCTATCTATAGGCCATAACGTAAATTTTTTTGTAGCCCTGTAAAAAATTTATAAGTCCTATACACACCAAAATCAAGAACGTTCATGTGGCAATGGTCTATAATATGCATACCAAATTTGAACTCAATCGAATGCACCATTTAGGAGCTATCGTGTTCACTCATACACACACATGCACAGATACATCTTCTAAAAATAGTATAAGTGAATTCAGAAGAGCTCAAAACGTGTAAATACATCAAGATCTCTAAAGTCAAATTTTTTCATGATTACAATACTTTCCTAACATGGTACATGCTCGAAAAGTTAAAAAAAATAATAATAAATAAATAAATTTTTTCTTAGTAAAAGTTTTCAACAAATTATATATGCCATAAAGTATTTTATTTTAGAAAAGTAGTATATACATTACAAATTATCTTTTCCAAACAATAATATGGCAATACAGATACACAGGACTTCTCTCTGCAAGTAAATTGATACATTTCTGAAAAAAAGAAAAAGTAAAATCAGATACATTTTTAAATATATTTGATAAATTTTGCTGGACGATTCCACCGTTATGTGTGTGACATCTGTCACTGCTTTTTTTAACTCCTTTTTCATAACTCAGCATTGAAAAATCAAGTATCAATATTATCTTGCTTTACATCCTTTTATAAAACGAACATATACACAATAAATATAATTATCTGCAACATTTTATATTTAATTATTAATTTTATAAAACTTGTAACGTGTGAAAACTTATGGGTAACACACAGACATTGGAACTGTCCTGCTCAGCAAACTCCTAAATAAAAAAAAAGATTTCATTTTTATACTCTATGACACTATAAGTTCCCGACCATATGGTTATGTCTCTGGTTTTAGTGAGCCTCTGGAGACCAGCAAATTTTGTTCATTAATTTGATTTGATTTGAAGTCACCCCCGCAGGGAGGGCGAGATTTTGGAGATTTATGGCGAAGAGCTGTTCTCGCTTGTTCTGGGGGTTCGTTCACTATATCCAAAGTTCTGATGTCTGATAACAATAAAACAAATAGAGAAATACAAAACTAGAAAATGGAATTTTTTATATAAGTACTGAATGTTTATTAAGTAAATCAAACATAATGGATCGCATTTATAAGTCTAGAACTAGTTAAGTAAAATAAGCACAATTAATCACATTTATGGAAATAATGTACATTCCATTCAGTTGGAAAAACTTGTCACTTACTCAGGTTAAGTCACACTGTCAGTTGACTTAACCTGTCAACGAAATATGACAGGTTAAGAGCTGTAGCTTTTAACCTGTCATATTTTGTTGAGGATGGAAAATGAAATCATCTAAAGTCAAGACGAAATTTCAACTTTTAGTTCACTTTCAAAAGTACCCTGATTTTGTTATGAATGCTTTTAAAGGATAGGATAGATTACAGGATTGAAAAAGTTATGCCCCCCTCCCCCCTTGTTTAGTATTAAGCAAGTTAGTCTCCGCTTATTCTGGTCAAAATCGTTATGAACAGAACAAAATGGAAAAACAGTACTGTTTGGCGACGATCTTTTCAAACACATTCAGACACCAATAAAACATTTTCTGTGTTCCATGAAGTCGAATGTCGGCCAACATTGTCCAAGGATTCTCGGCCCTCTTTAAAATGCGGATGCCATTCATAACCTTGGATCTCGTCATGGTAGATTCATCATACACATTTCTTAGCATTTCCAAAGTCTCATTGGTGTTTTACCTAACTGCTGACAGAATTTAATGATACAGCACTGTTCAAGAAAAGCCATTTTTATGTCACCAAGCTAAGACGACTAACTTTGGAAGGTAGCAGCTGTAGTCGCTGTAGTAGATGAGCACTGTTCGTCCACACGGCATGGGATAAATCAACTTGGACAGGTAGGGTTGGGAGAATCCATTCCAAGCAATTTAACTTTAGGTACTTGCTTTCGTCATCGGGAATACCCACAGTCCCTGAAGTTTTGGATCATTCTACATATAAGCTAATATAAAGCTTTCAGCATAAAATGCACACATAATCAATACTTTCCTTAATTGTCATTTTAATTGTAAATAAAATATAACTTTTCAAATTTGCAATGAAATACTAAATAAAGATTAATTAAAATTCATTTTATATTATTCATAGGTAAAACACACAACAGTATATTATATGTAAAACTAAAAAATCTTGGTCATGAAAAAATACCTTTTACAAAGTTAAACAGAAATAGCAGCATACTTATATTTTGCAATATTAATAATTTAATAAATATGCTATGATAAATGTAATTAATCTGGTAACTATGCTTAATCGCATTATGCTTTGAGTTTTACAAAACATAGCAGTTTTTCAAAATTATGTTTCTAATTGAGGATCAGAAAAAATCCTCCATTATTAAACATATTAGATTATTTTTCACTCCGCTTAAAATTTAGTGACTTAGGATATTTTATAATATGAAATTTTGAAGTATAACTAAGCAATATTATTTGTAAATGGATTTAAAAATCTGCTAAAAATACCTTTTTCTCTTCGTTCTGAAATTATTCAGCTGAATATATAGTAGAATTCGGCCAAATATCTGTTCAGTATTCAGCCTACCAAATGCACCAGTGTGGAGACGTCCTGCATCAATTACAGTTGACGCTGCATTATTGGAAAGAAGCTTTATCTGACTGAGCCATCAAATCACAGGACACTTCCCCCTATGCATGTTAAAACGCAGGTATAAAAATCACTTGCAGACAGTAGGCCACAAAAAATTTAAAGGTATTGCACAAGAGCAAATCAAGCAATGATATCATAAACGATCACTTTTTTACACTTGGGGCTGTTATTTTGGTATTTATAACAATTTCTGGGATTATATTTGTTTCTTAAAAGAAAATAATTCCTTAAGATGATTTTTCAAGAATTTCCAGTTAATCACAAGAAAAAACAAATTATTAAGTGACTAAAGCATTACAACAATCAAAATTATGTTCTTTCTTCCTCCTACACATACCTACCAACATTCCATTATCAAAAATCTTACAGAACACAATAAAAATCAACTAAAGATTAAATGTTTATCCTTACAATACAGTTAATTATAAATACCAATTTTACTAAAAAACCAAAGCAAGTTATGGAGAAATCTTTTTTCATCGTATGAAAATCAGTTATGATTTTTATAAGCTGATTAATGGAAATAAATTTATATCAACATCTGTAAAAGAAAGTCATAAATAATTAACATACCTAAATTTGTCATAAGATAGATTGTTATTCTTTAAGAGTGTTCAAATGTGAGATGAAAATGTATATGAATATGATATTAGCGGGGTACCCCCGCTAGCAAGTGGGGACATGCAACCAGTGTTATATATACCAGTCTCAAATAATATCCAATTTCAAATCTAAGGCTTGCCGAAGTGCCAACATACACCATTTTGCAAGATTTTTTTCAGGGAATCATTCAAAGCATAGACTTAACAGCAATCAAAATGAGAAATATCTGTCACTTATATGGTTCGATCATCGAAAAGTAAAGCAGGAATTTATTTGAAAAGTAGCAGCATTTTTTAAAATTATAAACAATAACGTGTTTTATTCATCATTAACTCTGATGTACTAAATGCGATGATTTCAATTCTCTGAAATTTGGTGGAATTCCCCCAACTTAAATCAATTACTCAATTTGGCGAGAATTCTAAAGATAGATCGCTTGAAATCCCTTAACTGCATTATTTCTGCTCAGATAATTAAAATTATAAATAGACCACTAGAACTCACTTTCTCAATGGCATATCAGCCATTTTATTTTTCGCCAAACTAAAAAGTTGGGAATAATACCGTAAGCGGGTGCCGGTTGGGTTGGCGAATTTTTTTTGTCGCTAACGTCTAACCTTGGTGACTTGTTTTTCGCGCCAAACAAAACATAAACATACATAGACACATAAGGAAAAAAATAAACCCAAAACTACAATATACTTATCTAAACACATTAAAACATTAGTAGACATATTTCAAATGCAATTATAAACAAAATGTACATAAACAAAGCACTAGCTCTAGGCACGTTAAAAAATAAATAAACCATAACCTTCAAAATATTCAAAATGCTAAAATATGTTTCTGCACATAATTATACAGCAAAATTTCCCTTAAAACATTAAAATAACAGATTTAAATTAATAGAAAAACATTCAAATAAACCGACTGCCTTCCCCCGCCCCCTACACACACATACATACAACTCCCCACAAACAACTCAAAAATACATATATTCAATCATATTTAACCTGAATGGTGCACATGATTTCAAAAAAATATACTGCAAATATTTTCATAAAATTTTAAAAACACTCTTTAAAAATATCAGAAAACCACTGTAATAAACCGACTACTTCCTCCCCCACGTGATTTTTGCAATTTAATACCTTCAAAACGCACAACATTTACACTATTAATCAGAATAGAATCAAATCTGATCACAAACAACTCAAAAATCCTTACATATTTATTCATATTAAACCTAAAAATTGTACGGGAATTCTGTAAATCATGAGCAAACCCATATAACAAATAAAATTAACCATCCCTCTTAAAACCTTTAAAATTTTTTTTCATCCCAATTCACAAAAAAATAACAACATACTAAAAACCTTACATAGTTATGAAAACATAAGACCATAAATATTCAACTATACACCGCTGAACCGTAAAGCAAGGAATAAACATTTAAATAAATAAAAGCACCACATACCTTTAATTTTATTCATGAACAACGCGAGATCATCACAAAATAAAGCCATCACAAGCATTCAAATAAACATATAACAACTATACTTCAACACACGCTATATACATATTCTTCACAACTTGCAACAAACATTTTCAAATTTTTGTCGAAATTCACTTGATAAAGAAATAAGAAACAACTCAGCGTATAAAGGAACCGATTTCATTACAGCTCTACACAAATTATCTACATTTATTATAAAACCAAGCAAACATTCCACTTTTCAAAAATAACCATTATAAAATACAGAACTTCAGCAGACGACACGACTTCCATTCCCGGCGAATTCAAGTTCAGTTATTTTGCCAGTTAAACTCCTTGAAATTTGTTCAACCAATCACATAATTCCTTCAAACAGCATGGTTTCTCATGACATCATAAAACAACATAACTCTGCCGGAAGGGTTGCCGAATAGCTAATCTCGATTGGCAACGCTGCCAGGATTGTTTAGTTACATATAGTAAGCTTTGGCGACGCATCTCCCTTGGCGATGGGCACCTGCTTACGGTATTATCCCCAAAAAGTTTTACATATTAGCCTCAGAAATCTTCAATCCTTATTATTTTGCATACAAAACATTTCATTCCTGCTCCGATTTCCCATGCACATTATAATTAAAAGCATGCAGGCATATTATAATTTAAAAAATAACCATACAAAAATAAACTAACAAAAAAGATCATTATTATTCTTTTATTTTTACTTATTTAAGAATTTAAAACATTTTATTCGGCAAAATTGCCACACATGACAAACGCGATGCTTATTTCACACGTTTTTCACTATGGGGGTTACAATTACGGAAAGCTTTCTGTGTGGAAATCATAAAAAAATCTCTTAAACTCTGGGAACGGGTGGACTTTCAAAGTTTTAAAGTGGACTATCATTTATTCTATATTATTTTACACATCTGTGCAAAATTTCAGGCCGATTGGTCCATTTTTGTGGATTTGTTTACGGTCTAAACCTACAAACAGAAATTCATTTTTATTATTACTTAGATTTCTGTGTATCAAAAGTATACATTTATAAAAAAAACATTAGTCAAATTTACACATTTAAGCTATTAATAAATGGTGGTATCTATGACAAGTTAGAAAGAAAATGGAGTTTCTGCTGTATAAGCAAAAAAAATCAATCGTATCTTTATCTCATACTGTTCTCAATTTAATAAATTTACAAGCATAATTTAGCTGAACATTAGTGACTGAGGTAGCAAAGTTTAAAAATTTTTGTTTTAAGAATTTTGTTGAATAAAAACACTTCTTGCTAAAAATTTTTCAATAATGCCGATTAAATTTATATCTTACAATGTAATCAATTTCTTACATTAAACGTTACATGTTGGTAGCAATGCTCCTAGCATAAATAATGTTCATTTATTAAATCAAATACAGTTCCGTATTAAATTCTGCATAGAAAAAGCCCAAAACTATGGTGACAGCTTCAAGGGTGAAATGAGTTTTTAAAAAAACACTTTATCGACTGACAGGATTATTAGGATTTTGTTCAACCCAAAAAATCCCAGGTGGATTTAAAAAAAAAAAAAAAAACCCAACTGGAAAACTTAAATGTTTTTTTTTTCAAAATTTCAACTTTAATTACATAGGTATTAATACATCTCTTAATATCAGTACACTAATTGCAGGGTTCAATGCATATGATAATTGGGTTTGTATTGCTGCCTCGTCACAAAATTACAAATGATTAATATGGCCCTTTGGAATTTGTGTTAAATAAAAGTACTAAACTTATAATAAAAGCAAAACTCGTTACAGCTTTTTATTGTTATTATTATTCTGTGATGAATGCCAAAAAACATTCTACAGACAGAAAATATAAAGTGGGTAAAATTATTTATTCCAAACTTAAAGCTCTACTTTTTCAGGTTTTTAAAGAAAAACTAAACTTGCCTGACAATTTATGAGCTAATTTCCCGGCGGCGTATGAATCTGAAATCGTATCAGTACTTTAATTTTAAAATTGAAAATTTGTGTTTTTCTGTTTGTTTTTTACAGATATACATAAAAAAATATAACTAGAGTAACATGAATTTAATATAATCACAAAGTATTTTAACGCTGCAATCGTAAATCTGCACACATAATTTTATTACACTGATACGATGCCTCTTGAACCTCATAAGTTTAATATCTATTTCACTGTTTCTGTAAAATACTTCAATAAAATGAGAGTGATGATTAGGAACCGAGAAAATTAAATTTATTCAGGCTTTACTAATTGTTTTATACGAGAAATAGTTTGTAAACATTAGGCTTAACGGCTTTAAAATACACTACTATATACGGATAGAATGTCGTTATGTTTTAAAGCATGAGTTTTTTGGAAAAGCAACATTTCTTAGCAAAAAGATTTCAGAAAATATAAGTAATAATTTTAAAAAAATTACCTTTAAAAATAACCGACAATTCTTTAGGCTGGTTAAAGCAAGGTTCACTTCGTACGTAAATGGATGTTTGGTTTTGGTTGGTTGCCACAGCTACAGATAAATGTCGTTAAACAACGAAATTCTGAAATATCTGTTTTATAACATAAAATATAGCAAATTTACGTGGAAAGCATAGTTAAATTCTGTTAACATTTTTTTTCTGTTGAAAAATGACAGAATAGTTCTGTATTTTTACGATTATTTTTTGCAGTGCGGGGCACCATTTTGTTTCTCTAATAACACAAACCATTAAAATAAATAAAAACTTTGTGAAAAAACACACATAATATGTTACTTATAACAGGATACGATCCTGTATCCTGTTATAAGTAACATGTTATGTGTGTTTTTTCACAAAGTTTTTATTTATTTTAACGTTTAACACCAGTATTTTGAGCGTTTTTTTCCGTAACACAAGCCATTGTTAGTTTGTGTAGCCATTGTTAGTTTGTGTGTGTCTTATCGCAAGCCTACACCAGGAGCATCTACCTACGGGGGATGCCTAGGGCGAAACTCTTTAAGAGGTTCCAACGCGTATTCACGTTACATCTGGAGAAAACCGCCCGAAATTCCAGACAGTTACATCGACAGCCGCGCCACGAACCACTGGCTAATGGCCCACCATCTTTACCCTAACGTTGTTTAGTTGTTATCTTGAACAAAAACGATGTTGGAGTAAAAAAAAAAAAAAAAAAAATAGAAAAAAAATATGAGGTGAAATCGATGTTTATTAAATGCTGTTTGATGATGATTATTTATGGTGTTCTTTGAAGAAAAAGGACATCATCATTACTCATGATGTTTTGTCATGCAAGCAAATGAGACCATTAATCGGGAATGATTGCTCTTGAAATCGATGCCTGTGCTTCTGAATGTGTAATGTATACATTTGTAAACATTCGTCCATTAAGTTTGCAAAAAGGATCCAAGTGTGCTTCATTGTAATTTTTTTTATCCTCTGTCGCCCGCAAGGGTATTAAAAAATAAACAAATAAAAAAAAAATAAAAATAAATTGGTGGTGACGGGGGATATGTAGCGCTAAAATTTATTTCACCTTTAACTGATCTCCATGATCAATGCAAATAAAAAATTACTAATGCACTGACTAAAATTTCGGGCAGGGATCACACCCTCATGCAAAATCACCACCACTGATTACGGACTTCTTGCCCGTGAATTTCGGGAATGAAAATGAGTCAGCTAAGGTTCATTTTGACTTTCCTTTTTATTAGTAATGGTTTAAACTGTCCATTTTTTATTTCAAATTAGACTTCAGTTCGTGCAGGAAGATTGTTGTTTTTTTCCTAATGGATGAATCATGAAATAGATAATATTTTTTCGTGTAAGATGCTGCAACTTGGACTCTAGTAATATAAGGCAGTGGTCTCCAAACTTTTCAGCCCAAGGACAACATTAACTATCAAACAGCAGTTCAGAGCCGACTACACACTCGAGGTCCAAATAAAAAAGAATTACTACATTGATGTTCTTTTTAATTATCTGTCTCATAATATTTTATTCAGATATCATTTAATAACACATTGTTACATTACACATGAATGCATGTATTAGTGGGAATGATGAAATTGTTTCCCGCATGACGAAATAGCAGACAATTCTGGCTTTAGATTTGAAGTGACCTGAGATTATCATCAGGCAAAATTGTTCTTCTACTATAGACAAGTTTGTTATATCATGTAATTGACTGTAAACAGAAGTGGAAAAAATAAGCAGCGAATAAGGTTTTGCAATGTAGTGATCAGTTGGAAAGCAAAACAAACTATAGTGCACTTCTATTTAATTCGGTAAAAACTCAACATCCGCCAGGGTGTCTACCACAAAAACTAATCTTGATTTCTTGACCTTTTCTTGACTTTTTCTTGACCATAACAAATACGAAACTAATATCAAAAATACATCGAGCCAGGGATCGTACGATTGGAGGAAATTTTAGCCATCTGGGGAAATTTTGCAGGAAAATATACAACTGATTTTGATTTTAAGAATGAATTAAAAAATTCTTCGAGTTTTTCTTTTCCCTGCCCATTTTTAAAGCGATTTTTTTTTTCAACTTTTTTACTGGTCAGCCGTTTGCTTTCAGTTAACTTGGACCAATTGCTATTTAAAAAAAAGATTTACCATCGATCGCCGTAAAAAGATTTGCAATGTAGCTTGTACATTGCAAATCTTTTTACATCTATGGTAACACAGAACTTATGGAAGTCTATAATATATCATAAAACTTTGGGGAAATTGAAGTTATTAGCTATGAAACACATGGGGATCAGTGATAATTATAATTGGAATCCAAGTTATTGTTTTTAAAAAAGAAAATGTGGAAAATAATCAAAACACTGATTTTAACAAGGAATGAAGGGAGAAAAAAAATTACTCTTAAATCCAACAATTTTAACCTTTTTTTGAGGAGGGAAGGTGGATAACTTATATACTTTTCTCAAGGTTTGAAGATACATACTTGCCAACTTTTGTAGGGATGGACGCGAGACGTGCGAGACGAGAATCGGGGCTGTCTCGTCTCGTCTCGCAGTGGTAAACCTCTGTCTCGTCTCGTCTCGCAAACACTGTTTCTCGTCTCGCAAAATTAAGGACAGCGAATTCGTTACCATTTTATACTAGCTTATTATTGGGATTTTATTGAAAATTAATATTAATAATAACAATTACTTACATATAGCCACATTAGTAGATATATACTATATCAGCATATATCGGCATTTGAAGTAAAAGAAATTGAGATTTAATCCGTATATATAATGTCACACCGAAAATATAGTATTTATTTTTATTTACTAGCTGCGTGCCCTTTCTTCGCACTGTAGTAAACGAAAATTTTCCTAACATGAGTAATTTCAATTAATTCCAGTGATGTGGAATCTAAAATAAAAGCAAAATTATTTGACTCTTGATGTAAAGTTTGCGTCATGAGTATTAACCTGGTATCATTGCAATATATAATGACTCAAAAAACTACGTCAGTGTCATTCGCGATCAGAAAAGTGAAAAGCTTAGCGGTTTGCAGAGAACTCCCGACTTTCAAAATGTGTTATTTCTATATCATACTGTAGTTCTACATCATACTGTTCAAGTTGTAGCATTAAATACCTCAGACACTACATGAAATGGACAACCGTTTGTTTTAAAATAGCAGCGCACCCGCTCTTCATACGAGAGGTAGCGAATATTTTACTAAAATCATATCTGCATGAGACAAAACAGATTTTTTTTTTTTTTTTTTTTTTTTAAGTTCAAGTAATCTCCTCTGTTGAAATTACTGTGGGATATATTAACACAAATTAGAATTACTTATCGTTCAGTTGGTTGTAAGATAACCCTTGAAAAATTATAAACAGAACACTTTTAGTCTTTATTAAATCTCTACTATTAATTTTAACGTCAATTTCAAGTCTCTAAAATATGTGTAATTTTTATATTAATGAAAACAAAATTATATTAACGATAATTATAATTATTTGCCTAATATTTCCAATAACATTACCGTGTGTGTATTTTTAGATTTCAATATAGTATCTCAGTTGGCTAATAGACGTCTTATTTTTTGTTTATATTTTAAATTACTGAACAGTTAATTTGTTGACGACTATCCGTTTGTACTTTTCCACAATAATTTTTTGCGAGAATACTACAGTCGTTATGGTCGCCCTGTTTACAGAAGAATTAAACCATAATCCCCCTAATGTATATCCAGTGTGGATTTTTTTTAAAAAATGAAAAGACATCTAACAGGCGAAGATAATTTTAGAATAGGAACCCAACTGCAAGATAAAATGATGGGGAGGAAAAAAATTTATAAAATTTTTGCAAGCCGAAGGAAGGGAAAACATGATAATATAAACGAAAAGAGAAATAGTTTTTAAAAACATTGCTTGCATTTCTTTCCGTCCGATATTAATATATAAGAATAAAAAATGTCATTTTAATCTCTTTAAAATAGGCCAACAATAGGGATTTAACCGCCCCTAGAAAGTTGTTACCAGGGTGGGCGCCCCCCCCCCCCTACGCACGCCGCAACTTGCGGGAAAGTTTGAGGATAATATCGGTACAAGGATATTTCAACCAAGGATATTTAACCATATTTCAACCTACTCAGACTAAGCATCAATGCGAATGCAAGTTGCTCTACTTCTAATCTCTCTCTGATATACCCGAAGCCCGATTATCACAGGGGCAAGGGGGGGGGGCGGTAGTCCGGTGCCCCTGAAGAAAATGGGGGCCCATATATATCCCGATTATCTAAATTATAAATTCATATGTACTGAAATAGTAATTGTGGATAAAAAACTGAATTTCCTGTATAATATAGGTATTACCTAATTGTCTATCACTAGATCAAGTTAGAGATATTTTTTTGGGATGATAAATACGATTTGATTAAAGTACAAAAACTACAGTTAACTGAAATGCAATTTTCGAGTACAACAGCGGTCAAAACTGGGTTAAAATGCTTAAAAAAGGGGGGCTCAGTAAAGGGGCTTAATGCGTAAAAAAGGGGATAGTAAGGGGGGCCCCAAACTTAATGCCCCGGGCCCCGTCTAAAAGTGGTCAGATTTGAACATACCGTACCGCCTTTCCTATTTACTTATTATTTTTCTTTCAGCTCTTCTCTGTTTTCTTTTTTTTTTCCGCCTCTTTCTTTATCCTCTCCTTTGTGTGTTTTGTATATCTCTCGTCTGTTCTAATTTTAAATGTTACGTGTTTGTGCGTATTGTAGAGTGCTGATAGTATACCAGGACCGAAAACGAAGGAGACGCAAATTAAACGGTAGAGGCTTCAGGCAAATTGTCGCTTTTCAGATCGTATTTATGCGAGACGGAAAAAAATGCGAGAAATCTCGCGCGAGACAAGACTCTGTCTCATCTCGCGTTTCGTCCCGCAAAATATTTTCTTTCTCGTCTCGCGTGTCGTCTTGCAAAAAAAATGCCTGTCTCGTCTCGCGAGACAATGCGAGAACGCAAGACAATGCAAGAATTCTCGCGTCTCGCGTCCATCCCTAAACTTTTGAAATTCCCAAGGTGTAAAACAACACACAGTTGACTATATAGTCAGTTCACTATACAACTATTTGGCAGACATCATTTTTGGTGATTTCTGCTAAATAACATGTAAATGGCATTTTAAATGAATTTTATAAATAGCAAACGAACAGTATTTTAAAGTTTTCTTATGAAATAAATACATGAAAAACTGTTAAGTTTGTCTGTTTGCATAGTTTAAATAGTATAAAATAATAAAATTTACATAACACACTTAATATTTCTTAAACAAAAAAGGAAAAAAAAGAAGTTACAGCGAACGGTTTTAAACCTCACCTCAGGACAGGAGGGAGAAGAGTGGACACTCAGCAGATGCCCCCCTCCACACACACACACCATTGATAAGAGGATAAACAAATCAACTTCCTTTCTCCCAGGAAATCACTCTTGAAATCAAAATACAAATTAAGGAAGTTAAGAAAAGATACATAAAATAATTTCTCTGACTGACTTAGCAGAAAAAATTAGAAACTAAGAATTTGAATGAAATGGAAAAAACGTAGTTGAGTCGCAAATCGTGACCTAGTGCTTCATTTCTTGACTTTCGTGACCTTTTTCCCATTTCTTGACTTTTCCGTGACTTTCGTGACCTTTGCATGATGGTAGACACCCTGTCCGCGTAAGTGATGTCTAAGATACATATAAATTTCCATAATATTTTTCCAAAGAAAAAGGTCTCCAACGGGTTGTTACGCTCTAAAGATGAAAGAAGAAAAATGTCTCCATGGACCGGGTGAAAGGGCCTCGCAGACTGCATCTGGCCAGCAGGCTGTAGTTTGGAGATCCCTGATATAAGGAAAGTAACTTCCTTTTAAAACTTTTACCGTAAAAAATTTGGAGTGACTCCACTCGACTTTCTGATAACTTGATCTTTACAAAGCACTTAAATAAAATTCATTTAACTCAATCGAATGTAGTGTTCAGGCACTAGTGCACTTAAAATGATTTGAATACATAAGCTGCAATGTGCAAGAATACCTTTTTGTAGCCCTGTAAAAAACTGTAACCTGTGCACACTCTAAAATTTTAGCATTATGTAACATGGTGGCCTATAATATGCGTACCTAATTTGAGCTCAATTGAATGGACCATTTAGACACTAGCTCACTTTAAATGATTTGTGTCCATAGGCCCTAATGTATAAAAAAGATTTTTTGCATCCCCGTGCACAAAGTACCAGCTCTACACACACCAAAATGTATGCAGGTTATGTGACTGTGACCTATAATCAAGGACGTACTTAAGGGGGATCAAGGGGATCTGGACACACAGTTTTACCATTTGGATCCCCTCTGAAATGTTTTTTTGGATACGTTCCTGCCTATAATATACATACCCAGTTTGCACTCAATCGAATGCAGAGTTTTGACGCTAGTACACTTTCAAGAATTTCTGCCTACAGGTTATCATATAAAAGATTTCTACTTTTGCCCTGTAAAAAAACTTAAGTCCTATACACATCAAAAGTTATACAGGTTGTGTGACCGTGAACTAAAAGATACATATCCAACTTCCGCCTAATCAAATGCACTGTTTAGACACTAGCGTACTTTCAAGAATTTCTGCAAATAAGCCATAGTATAAAAGAAATCTTTTTGCAGCCCTGTAAAAAAACTACAAGTCCTACGCAACCCAAAATCAACACTGGTCATATGCCGGTGGCCTAAAACATACATTCCAAATTTGAGCTCAATCAAATGCATCGTTTAGGCGCTATCATGTTCACTGACTCACACACTCATATACAAACATCCTGTAAAGATTGCATAAATGAATTCAGAAGACCTCAAAACATGTAAATACATTAAAATCTCGTCCAAAGTCCAATTTTTTCATGATTACAATACTTTCCTTAGATGGTACATGTTTGGAAAGTAATAATGGCAAACTATGTATGTTTTTGTTGATAAGAAAATATTTAAGAGTTACTTTTCGATATTTTCAAAAATTAGAAGCAGAGACACAGACTTAATCATACGGGCTGGAGATTTGCATGGAATCAGTTTGGTCCGAATGCCGTATTCAGCCAGTTCTACTCAGGGCTTTTGTAGCAAACTAAAAATTTTATGTACAGGTTGGGAATGGGCTTTCCTAAAATACTGTTTGCATTGGTCTCATTTTCAGAATATTACTATGGACCAATATAAATGACGATTTAATGGTTAACGTACTAGCATCTGAAAAATCATTAAAAACTTTCACACACATAAAAAGATATGTATCTAATACAATTGTTTCGGGTTATACAAAAGATTCACCCTTCTTCAGCTTCAAAAAAAACTCCACCATTCATTAGTGAGAATGTTGGAAGAGTCCAAGTCTGAAGATAACCCATTTGAATTGATTCAACCACATAAAATTTACCTGAAATAAAGCCTAAGTATGGAGTTAATAAGAGCAGTGCGTTGATTTAAAAAAAAGTTCAAAGTCCTGCATCTGCCAGAGGTTCAGTTTAAAATCTACAACCAGCTCATGTACAATGATGACTTTAATTCAAGTCCTTACGTAAATTTAATGATATAGAAATATGATTCATTTGATTTCTTTGTCCATTACAACACATATAATCCATAGTCATTTCAAACATATTTATAATATAATCATAATAATAGTTGCTTCACTTTAATTAGAGGAAATGATTTCATATCCAGAAAAAAAAAAGTAGCTGATTAAAAAACCATACTTATTACAAAAAAAAAAGAACCAATGATAATAATGAAACAAAAGTTAATAACAGTTCATAACTTTATTCAACAACTGTTCAAAATATTACAATATAAAATGTGATAAGCACTTGTAAAATATTTCTGTGTGCACAGATAAATTCTTTTGAGAAGAAAATTTGCATGTAAATATAGATAATGCTGCCCCTTTTTGTCCCATTTTAAGTTGAATAATTTCTATTGATTTTAACAAAGAAAACTTACATTTTACCAATAGGGAAATAAATAACAATATAATTGAATATTTCACCTTATAAAACTTGAGGAAAACTCTTAATAAAAGATTGAAATAATTGCTTTCCTAAAAAAACAATAGAAATTTAAGCCCTTATATTTCCCAAATAAGTTGCCATTAAATTTAATGTCTTTAAAAGAAAAATGTTGTATTTTAAAAATGCAAAAACAACTAGAATTTTTTACTTAAAACAAACATAATGCTTAATAAAGTAAAAGCTCCAAATGCCTTCTCAAACAATTGTTTTTGTTTTAATGTATACTGGGCGTAAAGTGCTAACGGTGCCCAATGGCTAATTCCTCAACCTTTAACAAGAGGTTGTGCATAGTCATTTCCACATGATGTGCAACACAAGAATAAAATTTAGGTCATTTGATTGTTCCAGTGTCTGCACCTGCACTCAGTGTTGGATAATTGCAAGATCTCTTACCCTTTTTAATAAGAGATGTCATTAATCTCCTAAATCTAGTCCACTTATCCCACTGTTCTACTATCTGTCTAGAATCTATTAAATCCCCACAATGGCTTGATATTATAAAGCACATGCTACATTAAGCCTAAAATTCCTTTGAGATCTTAGAAAGAAAGAAAAAAAAAAAAAACAGTTTATGTATTGGAAAGCTCTTACAGCAAGCATGCTTTGAGGGACAAGAGAGAGAGATGCACTGAATACTTGTTTTATCTCAGTACTTGATCAAATTCTAACTTCTGATGATACCAAACAGCTGTAAGAATTTCAATATACATAGAAAGTTTTAAAACACTTTATATGAAAGCATGCAATTTGTCTTATAACCATGTTTCATGAAGTTTTGATGATCAAGTTCATAAATAATATATCAATCTAAAAATATTTTTGAAGTAAAACTTCTTTAGGCGCAATTAGGATGTAACTCGGATTTTTTTTCTGATGGAAGTAACACTCACATGGTTTTAGAAAAGTGGAAGCTGCCTATGATCGAACCCAACCAGCAGGCGAAAACTACGGTTTAAGAACACTGTGATAGAAAAACATGAAGAAATGGAACCTGCAATCGAGCCAAACTAGCAGACAAAAACTTCATTTTAAGAGCACGGAAACAGAGTAATACTTTGAACAAAACCAGCAGAGGAAAACAAAAGTTTAAGAACACTGCCATAGAAAAACGCAATAATAGACCCTACATGCATTCGATACCAACCAACAAAAGAAAACACCAGTTTAGGAACACAGTTAAATAAAAATACCACAGCATAGATAGTCTCGATTCAAACCCTACGGAAAAACATTTTAAGAAAACTGTGAAAGAATAATAGTTCAAAACGGACACTTCCTGGATGCTAACCTAAGGTGACCATACGTCCTCGAAATTCGAGGACAGTCCCCAAATATAGATCTTTTTTTCATTTTGACCCCAAAGGTCCCCAAATTTAAAGATTTGTACTTTTTTTCTCTGAAAGTTTCCGTTTAGTTTATTTCTTTCAGAGAAAACTGAAGAAATAAGAAAAATAAACCAACTAAAAGTGCCATCTGCTCAGAGAAACAATGAAATTCGATCTCTGAAAACTTTGTTGTCACTGTGTGTGTAGCGTGTACAGACATTCAATAAAGTATCCGCTCGCAACTATGAGCCAAATTCCCATTTCAGTTTTGTTAATGATTAATCACCTTTCATGAAGAACCATGCTTTAAATATGAAATTGACATACGAAAATTTTTTTTAGAGGGTGTACAAAGTTTCATGAAAAATTATCAAAAAATGATCCAATGTAAAAAGCAATGTCTTCTGAAAAACACAAATACTATTCCAAGAGTTAAATTTTGAATAAATTGCAATATTTCAACATGATGTTCCTTTCATACTTTTGGTTTAAATAAATATTTATAAATGAATGGAATACTTTCATTAATTTATTAGAAATAAGAATACATAATTGATATAAAGAGCTATTAGAGTTCATTTAGTATCAAAGTCAGTCAAGATTTAAAGTATGGGTATACATGGTAATATGTTGTGTCCTCGAATAAGTCCCCAAAAATATTTTCTAGTGTCCCCAAGTTTTCCTTGGATTCGAGGACAATGCTTGATTTGTCCCCAAAATATTGTTTAGAAATATAGTCGCCTTAGCTAACCCGATTTCCAGACAGAACAACGGTTTAAGAACACAGGTATGGAACACCAAAAAGAAACAAACCCGGCTGCAATCGCTTTAAGAACATGGGGATGGTCACCACAAAGAAAATGAATCTGGCTGTAACTGAATCCAACGTCAAAGAAGTTTTAGTTCAATCGTGCGTAAAGATTACACGCACACACTTTTTTTTAGACAGTTAAAATAATAAAATTTAAAGTATTACTATTATTTGCTATACGGCACAAAATTAATTTTTTTTTTTAAATAATGTAACGATTTTATTGAATTTAACATAAAAAACAATAACATTCATTCTAAAAGTACAAAATTCTTTATTTGTGAATTTGAAGGTTTATTTATTTATTTTATTTTTATTTTTTTTTTTTGGGGGGGGGGAAGGGGTTACTACTCTGTATTCAGCCAAGTACTCAAAAAATTAGGCAAATTGCTACTCAGTACAACATTATTAGGGAAGATTTAGAACAAAGTACTGAGGATATTTTTGTATGATCAATTGTGTGGCATGCTTACAAATTCATACACAACTTAAGAATTTCAAAATACAGTTAATTAATAAAATTTCATTTTGAAGAAAACCTTTAGAAAAACATAAGCTCTTTGCTGGTATTTTGGATGTAATAATGTAATACAATCAATATTAAACATAATTAACATCAAAGAAATCTTAATTACAATTTTACATAATTGGAAATATAAATATGTTAAGTCAACTTAATATATGAAGATCAATAAATAAAACTAATGTTGAGTGATACTCTACAATGAAGCAAAATTGCAGAATTGAAAGAAATCACACTTCAGAGCACACAATTTATACATAAGTCAATCAAGATATACATATATATATATTTATACACAATAAGATAAATAAATAAAAAATATGTATAATTTCAAATTGCTAAATATTTTGCCTAGCTAGTTTGAAATATGAATTAAAAATAACAGTGACTAGTAAATTTTGTGTACAATAAAAAATGGCAGGCTCTTTAATCTATGCATATACATGTCTTTTAATTTTTCTGAGAAAATAAAAGTTACAAAATGCTAAAATAAATCATTCATTTTGAAATAGAGAAAGAGGAAAGGTACATTCACAGAAAGAACTAAATCAACAAAAATAACAGAAATGCTGAATGAGTGTGTGAGTGACTAATTTTTAAACTAAAAATATATTAACAAATTTTAAAGACAAGTAAATTATATTTTTGTTACAGTTTTAAAACAAATATTCACTAAGGTCTGAATATTCAGGCTAGGAAAAAATTCAAATTTTTGCCATTTAGATTTGCCTGGTTATTTCTTATATTCATATTATTCTTCCAATATATATATATATTTTTTTATTCTGTTGATTTTCTTTTTTATATCTAATTTTTTTCAGCTTATTTTAAATTTTTAATTACAAATTAGACTGAATATATAAATCTTTTTTTCTCGTTTAGCAAAGTATTGAAGAACTCAAGTCATAATTACTGAAATGCAATTTTGCGTAATTATTGATTTAACTGTTTTCAAGCAGACCAGTAGAAAGAGATAGAGAATAGTTTTGACAGGATAATGCCATAAAAATTCAAACATGATTTCAACAGAACCTTAAATTATTTTATCAAGTTGATAGGCTC
The DNA here is from genome assembly GCA_038373885.1 of Cheiracanthium punctorium. Taxonomy (NCBI): domain Eukaryota; kingdom Metazoa; phylum Arthropoda; class Arachnida; order Araneae; family Cheiracanthiidae; genus Cheiracanthium; species Cheiracanthium punctorium. The sequence continues at coordinate 253,369 of JAWZYV010001322.1, read as the reverse complement.
AATCATTGTTTAAAGCCTGCTTTTTACAGTATTTTAAAGCATAAGACAAATAACACTATAGGGAAAATCTGAAGCAGTGCAAAAAAAACAAGGGAGGTTCTGCATAAAACAATAGCTTAGTTTTTTAGTAGGATAAATAAAATTATCTAGAATCATGATACATGCGATATTTTACATTCACAGACAATTTTAAGTGTATTCACAGAAAAAAAGTGTTTTTTAAACACTTATATAGTAATGTGTTCTTTCAACTTGTAAAAAATTTAAATATAGAACAAAATAACTTTATCGCCATACTAATTACAATATATTTTAGTTAAAGGAAGCACTTCTAAAATTTGCTAATACATATAAGAGACATGCTATGACTATTAAATGCAATAATTAATTTTACACAAAGGAAACTAATAATGATTTTGCCAATGAAAAAAAAGTTTATAATTAATAGTTTAAAAATTAAAAGAGACAGTGACAAAAATTAACTAATGCATGACAGCATTCAATCAACTGTCATAAGAAAAATGCAATGGCACTATTGAGAGTAATGTTTCATGTATAACATAATTTATATAAATAAAACATTAATAATAAGAATAATCCTTGAAAATTAAAATAAATAAACATTTGAACAACAATTAACAAAACAAAATAACATAATTATATAGGGGGGGGGGGATTAGTGCAAATCCAACATAAAATTGAACAACTTGCAGGGGCAAAATGAAAGATATTACTCAAATTTTACTGAAAAGAGATACCACTCAATTGTTAACTAATATCTTATATCACAATGTAATGGACAATCAGTTAACAGGAAAGCAAGAATATATATATATATATATTTAAAACATTGAGAACCGGGAAGTAAAATTCTTAAAGAAAGAAAATAGCAACTGTTATATTTTTTTAATTAATAAAACTAAAATAGCTGGAGCTATATGATGAGTAATACCACTTGCATAAGTTTCACATGAAAAAATATCATGGCACAATCAAGCTAATGTAAAATATACAACAATACAACACACTTATAATTGTGTTTGATAATGAAAAATTTTAAAGGAAAGTTTCACAAAAAAGAGAAGAATAGAATTTTATTATATTATTCAATTTAAATAATTAGAGGTTTTATATAAATGATGGTGTAATTTTTCTTTTTTTTACAATTAGTTAACAAGTACAAGAAAAGTTTTCATTGAAAAAAAAATAATAATACACGAAACTGTAGACACAAATCAGGTCTACTGTGTGTGTAACTAGTGATAAAAATATGCATTCATTTACTTATTACAAATCATATTTATAGAAATGTTGACAGCTAAAAGTTGTCAACAGTTGCTACTGAAAAATTAAGTTTTTGATTAACTATGAACTATGGAAAAGTTATATCATTGTACAAAAAATTCTGGTTTTGCCAAAAATCAAGTTTGTAAACATATGCACAGCACTTTTACTTTTACAGAATTAAAATTAATAGATTGGCAGTATTTTCATGCACTCAGCTTTCATAACATTTTATAAATCTGAAATTTGTATCCTTTGAGAAGGATTCACTATTTTGTTTAAATTGATCTAAAAATTAAAATTGTTGGGATAGTGGGTGTAAACTTTAAAGCTTAAAAAAATGGAATATTTAATTAATCCAAAAAAAAGTTGCATTTTTCTGGTTTGAAATACTTAAACTGTTCAGTTTTTTCATTTTTCTTTATAGACAAAATGTGAGCACTCGTTTTACAAATTAAATTCATTTTCACCCTCAACTACAAATACAGCTCAAATTATTCTCAAATTCCTGCCAAAACCCCATTACTACGGGATGTGATATAAGAATGATCTACATCGCTTAAATAAATACCAAATTAAGTTATTTCTTAAATAACAAACACGTTTTCTAAATTTTGGTTTATCAAGGGTCGTGCTGGCTTTTTTAAAAGTTTCACCAAATTAGATTTTGCCGACATCATTAAGAAATGCAATTGCCAATATTTTAGCCAAATCATATTTTCTTTCGCCAAACTAATTTTATTATCGCAATTTGTGATGTTGGCAATCGACAACGCGACCCCTGCTTATGAAAGAACTTTCCTTGTAAACGAGTGTATGTGTTATGATTATATAATAATAAATTTTGTCAAAAACTAGCTTTTCAAAACAACTTGCATAGTTAGTTCAATTTACATATCACAAGAATTTTATCATACAGTCTTTATCATTGCATGGATAAGACAAATAAAACAAATTTACACTCAATTTCACTAGTGTATAACATTGTACAATAAATGCATACAAAATTCTACTGATCACAGCTATTTTAAATACATACCCAATTTAAAAAAAATAATAATAATGATAAATGTGTCACAGCCATATTTCGTAAATGTCTGTTTATATCAGTAAGTATTATACTGAGCCAAACAATGAGAAAGACTTAGTGATATCACAGTATTGGTGTTTTTTTAGTTACATGCAGGAAGATTAAGAAAAGTTTTAAACTATATTTATAGGAATAAAACAAATAAAAGAACATTTCTGTAGGAAGAACCAAAACTATTTTGAAGAAATAATTTTACATAAAGCACCAAGATGACTGACTAGTCTTGCACAATACATACCTTTTATTAAATAACAAAATAGCTACTTTAATTCATATACATTTATAAAATATATAAAAATGATACAGAAACAGACTGACATCAAAATACTTAAGCTACTTTTAACTAAAACTGAAAAAGAACATTACACCATATCAGATTTACTGATAAGTTTTATGGCATCTTCAGATTTTTCATCTGAAACATCTTCTAATTTTCCCCTATTGACTACTGGATTCTGTGCATATAAATAAGTAGCATATGAAACAATAGCAATAGAAATTGCTGTGTAAATATCTATAGGAATGCTAAATATAATCCAACAAAGAATGGCAGTGAAAATTATCTCTATTGCACTGGCAAAAGTCTTTAGAATGGAATTTAAATTCTTCAAGAATACAGAAGTGATTATGCCACAGGCTGAACTATTTAGCATCACAGCAATGACCAGAGGATGAAATACTGACTTCAAGGAAGAGCTAGAAAAAGCAGAGGTAGCTTCTCCATTCAAAATTAAAATTATTAAATTGCATACTATGCAATCTACATACATAAAAACATTTTGCAGCATTAAATGAACATCAGCTCCAGCATCTTTCAATAAATATTCATTATACACACCAGCAAAACAAGAACAAAAAACCTAAAAGAAAGAAAAATTATTGAGCAATAAAAATTATCTGCATTGTTAGAAAAATAGCTTTATACTTCATGCTAATGTGTAGCAGAAAAAAAAAAAGAAATAAAAAGCTAAGAGACTTATAAAAGTAACAAAGCATTATGCAATACAATTATTGTTAGTTGGATTAAGAATTATAAACTTATAACTAACGATGAAACTAAGACTGTAACTTTCCCAGATCTTGTATCTAAAAAATACACACTAAAACTTTTGTAAAGCTTACTAAGATTTTCCTCTCTGATTAGTAGAGTCTTAATATAAATTCTCAAAATTTATATTAAGGGGGTTCTTTTTCATAAACATGTTTTTAGTGAAATAACTCTTTGGATACAAGTGAAAAAGAAAACTCTACAGACTCAAAAATAAATAACTAAATTCTTCACAATCTAAGTTTGCATTTTATTATAATTAAATCTATCAGCATGTCTTAATAACAGTTTAAAGACTTAAGAAACAAACATTAGTGTACTTTCATTACTAATAAAACATCTACTCCTTAATAACTCACAAATGTTAAGCAAGAAGTCTTAAAAGTTCTTCTTGACCATCAAAATAAAAATCCAAATATTGATTTCAAGATTGCCACTCTCCAGAATATATGGAATTTCCAGACAAATTCTAGGTTATTTTTATGGATGAAAAAATAGTGTACATGTACAGTAATCCTCAACTTACGAAAACCGAGAGTTACGAGATTTTTAAATCTCATAATTTCATCTTTTGCTTGAAGCCTTCTATATCAAAATAACTTCAGTTTACAGTTTTAGTAATATAATTTGTAATGCAAATGTATTATCTAAGATTTTATTAAACACTTTTGCCTAAATTATTGTTTTCTTTAGCCTCTGGCCCAAATTTAAAATAATTTGTGTACATATTTATATATGAAAGAATATCCTGACATGTGGTTATCGCTAGGATTGTGAAAAAAGAGAACTAAGTCTTCAATGTTTCTGAAATCATAACTTGTGCTTAGCTATTATTAATTAAATTTATTTTGGAACTTTATATTCTCTTTGCTCCTAGAATCTACTTACACAAGAATTCCCTCCCCCCCCCTACTCCAAGTTATACCTACATACATTTACACAGACCCACAATTGAGGGGGTGCAAACAGGGCATGTGTCCAAGGGGCCAAAATTGGGTATGGTTCTATGGGAGAAGAGCACCCTAATTAAGGTTTGCTCAAGTGACATAAACTCTATTTGCGGCACTGTATTTACATACACTGTGAGCCACATTACGAGAAATTCCAAGATGACAATATCACTTTCTTTCTTTTTTGAATGGAAAAAGAAATTTTCTAAAGCTGCTACATGGGGAGGACTGCAATAGTTTAGGAAAACTGTATCCAAAATTTGCTTCTTAGCACAGAAAGAGAGTAAGTATGTATAATTATTTTTTTATTTTCTTACTGTACATATTGGAAAATGGCCAAAAAGATTTAATATTCCAACAAGAACATAGGCATAGAGCAACCAAAACTTTAGAAAAGGGATGACTTAACATATGTAAAATAAAAATAGCAAGATTTCTTCAGATTTTGAAAGAAAGTTTTTAAATGACTGGTTTGCTAACAAAGTTAGGGGGGCATGTTTCCTCCAATCCCCACGGTGTTACACTTATGAAGAAAAGTAGAAAATCGGGGAAAATTGGCAGCAACGTCGTCACTTGGCAAAGTAATTGACAATTTCGACAGAATATCACAAATAAAGCTGTAAAACATGTAAATGCTGCAGTATTGTGCAAATAATGTAGCTGCAACACCCTGTATCTAACTGTTATGATGAACAGAGTAAAATTTATAGAAAAAGATATAAGGGCATATATATATGTATTAAAAATAAACATTAAGTAATCACATTTATGAATAGCTTTAATATTTTAAATAACTAATGCATAAAGACATTGTGTTCCATCCACAACTTGCCACAGCACAATCAATGAAATATGACAATTCTTTCAGTGCCAAGTTTGTCCTCAATTCTTTGTTTACAGGAAACAAGGGTTACGATTTGTTATGAGAAGTTTTTCCACATTAGTTATTATCAACCATGGGTAAATATCACAATCTTTAAGAATCTTTCATAAAATTTCAGATTTTATCATAAAATACCCTGACTTTTCCAGATTTTCCATGTCTGTTTAAATTCCTTGACTTTCGAAGGTTTCCCCTGTTTCCAGGTTAAGTGGCAACCTTGGATTTAAGATCAATAAGTACTTAACATACAAACATCCATAACTGGAATCCAATTCAGAATAAAAGAACTTTTTTTTGCTGCCTTTTACTGATTTTAGATTAATTTTTAAATTTAGACAAACCCTGTAAATTGCCACTTGTTCTGCTGAATTACAGTTAAGAGGGACATTTAATTTGTAGTATTATTCAACAGACATACCTGTACTAATACCAGAAGAAAATAAAAATAAGCATGTGGCACAGATTTAGGAGTGTCAGTTGAATCCTGAACTGGAGTGGATGGTGAAGTATGCATTTGTTTAACAATGCATCCTATAGTAAGCAAAATCAAAGAAATCCACTGTTTCTGACTAAGTTGTTTCTTAAATAATACCTAAAACAGTAAAAGGAAGGAGGTATGAGTTATCACAGTTACAATTTAAAGCAAATTTTGTCCATACTAATATATGACACAGGTATGGCATTATTTCACGATTATTTTTTAATTACAATACTGTTAATAATTTTTAAGCTTTTGCAGAACATGAACCAATAAGTGGTCCACACCTTTTTCCACAAATTATGTCAATAACTGAAAAGGAAAAAAAAATAAAGAAAACTTAAATTTAAATAGATTATCAATGCTCCTTTTTTAAAAGAAAATAACAAACTATGTTGTAGAGTTGTGATGAATAATGAAAAACTAAGTCCATTTCATATTGGCGACAATATACAGTAAGCAGCCAAAACAAAGGCTAAGATCACTGCTACAATAGTTTTCATATAATCAGATTTAAGAAGATTAAAACACTTCAAAGAACGAAATTTTATAATACAAAATATATAGTTAAGAAAACAACATTTAAAATGGGAGTAAACATAAAAAAGCAAAATAAACTTACACATTTTATAGCTGACACTCTATAGTGGGAATGCCAGTGCTGTTTAAGAATGAACCTTATATTAAAGAGCAAAGATGGAACAGGGGATTTTATAACACCAAAACAATTAAAGGGGTATGTGTGACTTATGAGCGAATTCACATTCAAATATTCAAAGTGCTTGATGGATAAACTAAGGGCAAATTTAAAATAATGTATAGAGATATTCAGTCATAAATTAATAACTAATGCAATTTTAAAAACATTTAGCTTTAATGTTTAATATGAGCACAAGGAACTGTCAGAATATAAAACACACAAATTAAAATAATCACTCAAAAGAATATCATTTGTAAAGTGAACATTAAGATTGAGCAGAAATCATTATTAAATGAAAAAAGGAGAGGCTTGTGAGAAATTAATTACAATCAAGTTTTAAAAAAATTTCACAAAAAAGAAAGGATGAAAATATAATATAAGTGATTAGCATCACAAATAGTTCTTCACGCTCCTAGAAAAATAATAATAATAAAGTAAGCAATAAAGAATTTTGTTAAGCAACTCAAAAGAAAGAAAGTACAGTGTAACCTTGATATCTTGAAAACCTTGACATCTCGAACAATTGTGTTTTTCCTTATAAACTGACCCCCCTTTTATTTCCCTTTGTTATCTTGAGGTTCTACTGTACCATGATCTGTATGTTTGAAAGTAAAGAGATGGAATAAGCAGATTTATAACATCAAAACAATTAAGAAGTAATTCAGACACTCTGACAGATATATGAAAAATAAAATTCACTGAATGTGATGATGAAATAAATAATCAAAATAGGTCACACAATTTTTTTGGAAAGCATTTATTTTTTTTATTATTATTTTTTTTTTCACTGGGTACTATTTTACTCAATCACAGATTTTTGTCTAATCAGTTTTGTCTACGTGATCTTGTCAACACGTTTTGCAGATATGATCTTTTCAAATGTGTTTACCAGATAACAAGATAACGTAGGGGGGGGGGGGGGATAATAAAATATTCAAAGTCACATAAGGTTAACAATTTTTTATAACTGATCGCTAAGTTTGGTGCCAAAATGCGACAATTTATTTTAAATGGGGAGTATAGTTAGAAAATATCTGGCAAAGATTGTAAAATAGTTTTAGTAGGCGATTTTAATCTAGATTTCAATTTCTAAAGAAGTGTTTTATGGAACAAAGAAGACAAATATGGTACACTAATAGATTATGATACACTTTCCAAATGGTATTTATGAAGGTGAAGTATAGTTTAACTATGCAAAAATTGCTAAACAGTTTTGGTAGACGATTTTAATATAGATTTCAATTCCGAAGACATGTTTTATGGAACAAGGAAGGAAAACACAGCACAATCATGAATTATGATGCCCATTCCTAACAGCATGTAAAATTGTAGCAAGGATAGTTGGAATATGCTTGGTAAAGGTTGTAAAACAGTTTTAGTAGGAATCAACTCCTTGGTAAAAGGTGATTTTAAGATAGATTTCAGTTCCAAAGATGTGTTTTATTTAACAAGAAAGAGTTGATTCCTATTTTAACACCCTCACTCTCGCCAACCTAAAAAATCACTGCACTTTGGCGAGCTTTGCAGTCATGGGTCTCTAGGAGTTATGTACAAGTTTCAATGCTCTCAAAAGAATTAGATAAAAAACTAAAGTGAACAAATTAGCGATAAATGCACCAGTTAGGAACTTGAAGGCACTTAATTATTAAAACTACATTAATTGGCAACCCAAAATAAATAAATAAGTAGTGGAATGCTGTACTTACATGTTGTTCCAAATCCACATTTTAAATCTAAATTACAATTGCCACATAAATACAAAATATCGTCTGCATATGTTTAATTATCAACACCTTAATAACTGCATATGTTTAATTATTGTCACCGTGGCAAGAGTTGGGGCGTTAAAGTAGGCACTACCCAAAAAGACAATCCCGGCACACTAATGAATTATGATGCACATTCGAAACAATAGTTAAAACGGTGAAGTATAGTTGGAACATACTTGGCGAAGATTGTAAAATAGTTTTAGTAGACTATTTTAAGATAGATTTTGATTCCAAAGATGGGTTTTATGGAACAAGGAAGAAAAATATGGCAGACTCATAAATAATGATACACTTTCCAACTTAATGGAATAAGGAAAAAAATTAACTAAAACTAGCGAAGATGCATAAATTATGATATGCTTTTAAGAGCACTTTAGTGAGTATGTAAAATCTGAACGTGTTTCAGATTTTCTTTTCTTTTCTTTTTTTTTGGGGGGGAGGGGGAGTAAAGCAGTCCAGGGGCGTAGCCAGGGGGGGGGGATATTGGGATATATCCCCCCCCCCCCCGAAATTTTTGGATTAGTGATGAAATTCCGTCTATTTATACACATGTAAGTTCATATCCCCCCCCCACAAAAATTTTCCTGGCTACGCACCTGAAGCAGTCATAATGTAATCAAAATATAAAATTAAAAAAAAAAAAAAAATTAGTAATGCCGTTGAAGAAAAAAGTTGTTTAAAATATGCAAAGCATAAATATGATAGCAGTTATGGAGATTATCACATTTTATCATAAAAATTACAATCTCCTAATATAAATTTATGGCAGTAAGTTTGATTAAATGAAAATACAGACTTAGGATTAACTGAACTTCAAAAATACTTTGCCAGAAACAGATAATATTTGGATAGTGCAAATTAAATTGAAATCACACCAATAATTGGTATATTAAGTACTGTGAAGAACTTTATTAGTCTTATTTTTCATAACTCTTTTTTTCCCCACCTCTTTAAGTGGATGGCGAAAACAGAGGAAGCAATAAAAAGCACTGTTATTATTTCTTCATAGAAATTGAATGTGTTGCAGTTATTTTGCATAGCAGAATAATTTAGTTAGTCAAATTAACTTACTAAGACATATGCATACCCTATTAAATCTAATAGTTTAGATGTACTGATTTGTGAAGATTCTGCAGTATTGTTAAAATTTTATGATTTTTTTCAAGAAAGAATGCTTTTTACAGTGATATGTTTTTATTCATAAAGCTGAATGAGTCTGGTCCAGTCTTTAATTTATATAAACATGACAAGAGTACAGATGCACAGAAATGCCCAGTCACATAAGATTGAAAATGTTCTGTAGAAAATAACAACATGGAAACAACATTATGTGCCAGTATATGTACAAGTAAGTTTTATTACATGGGAAAGATGATATCTATTTTTATAAAGATGTTCCATCTCATCCATCAATTATAACTGTTGATTATTTAATATTAAAAACAGTAATTTGAAATATAGATCTTTTAAAGATTTAGAAGTAACAATTCTTAAATTTTTAGTATCAAATCAATGGTAACAAAGTAATTTTAATTGATATTTATCAGCACCAAAATAAAATTAAGTAATGTTCTGAACTTAAGCCAGAAAGTTTAAAATTTTGAACCTACAAACAACAATAGTTCTTAATTTAAAAGTTGGCAAACATGACTAAATTTTAAATTTTCTTTCTGGCAATAAGGAGGGGGGAAAAAGCAGCAAGGTAATTACAAAGGTCAAAATTTTCAGTTAATGCTTTGGAATTCTTTTTTTAAACAGTTTATCAGTAATTTTTTAAAGTAATTTATTCAATAAAAGAGAGAAGTAAATATTTCAACTCAATCTGAAATGTCAAGAAAATATGTAAATTATTCAAATTTAAAATGAAGATTTTAGAATTTAATCAACAGAATCTTTAAGAAACTTAACTTTCTAAATAAACAACTTAAATCTTAAGTTGTTATATTATAGAATGATATAATTAACTGATATTATTCAATAATAATGGATAGATAGTCAACTTAATCTTTCTAGATGAAATTACTGAAGTATGACACTCATATGAATGATTTTACCATAAAATAGCTTCACTCATTGAAAAAAAAGTCTGCAAATTCAGGCTAGGAGTTTAATGATTAACCTTGTATTTTTCTATTGTCATTTATTAATAGTCTAATCTATCAACAATTTCACAACTGTAAAAATTCAAAAGAATCATAAAAAACACTCTCCAGATATTCTGTTATGCAATAAATAGTGGAATAGAGATTGTCTCAGATTTAATTTAACAATTTCACAACTGAAAATTTTCAGAAGAATCATCAGAAACACTCTCCAGATATTCTCAGTTATGCAACAAATAGAGGAATGCCTTAGAAGAAATTAACTCAGCTTCAATTCACCAAAAACTGCACAACTGTAAAAATCCAAATGAATCATCAGAAATACTCTCCAGATATTCTGTTACATAACAAATAGAGGCATGCCTTACAAGACATAAAAGGACAGGTGAGCATGAAATATATTAAATAAACATTTGGCAAACTGCGAATGTCAAATATTATTCTGTTTAAATATTTGAAAGGTGTTCATCAAGTGACTGTACTCAACTTTTAGGTTATATCAATTTTCAGTCAGTGAGATCTTGCAATCTTATTTATAGCATTTGTCTCTAATACTGTTATAAGCATATGTATGTATGCGCATAAATAAAATGCTCACATTTTCATTAAACTCACATTTGACATGTCATTCTATGATGTCAAGAAATCTTAATGTTGTTCTGAAAGTATTGATGTGCCAAGGGCTTTTGGTACCTGGGGCGGACATCTATTTTGTCAACCCCCCCCCCCCAACTCCAAAGCCAAATTACACTGTTAAAAAAAATAGAAATATGGAGTTTATAATGTTGCTTTCATGAAATTAGTTAAGAAATTAATTAATATTTATAAATTTGTTTGTAAAACAAACTGTCTAATTCTTTTTAACTAATTTGCTTAGTATCATTCATCTTTCTGAAGGTAAAGTCAAAAATCTCATGAATGCAGATGGTTCCCGCGAAAGGAGGGACGGGCTGAAGATGGCCGTAAATCAGCAGCCGAAATATATCTCCGGAGGAAATCAGTATTGATTTAATTAAGTTAACTATGAAAATCCTTCGTATTACCTTTTAACCTTTTAATGTTCAAAGGTTGTTTAGTTTGCACAAGAACAACTTCAAATATGCTTTATTTTCAATAAAGTTTAAAAATATTATTGAACTAATAATGTAATTTCAAATGTACTTTATACACCATTACAGAGCATTCATACACAATTATAGAATTCAGTAATAACTTAACACTATGTCATTTAGAACTTAATGAATGTTAAGTTTTAAAAGCAACAACTTTTTAAACTTTACTTTTTAAAAGTAAAAATACATAATATAAAATTACCTGGAAAAGAACTCCAGTCACAACAACTCTGATTTGAAGTAAAAGATAGTAAGTAGTGGGATCAAAAACTGACAAATTAATGAAGGTCAAATTATTATACAAACTGTAGAGAAAAGCAGGAACAAAATACAGCAAAAGCACTAAAAAAAAAGGATTAATTATTATTTCAATGATGGATAAGAAATAAAAATTAATTAAAATTCCAAGTTTTTACATACACTTAAAGATACAACAAAAGTCTTTCAAACCAAGTCTTTCAAAGTTTATTAAAATTAGAAATAAAATAAAAAGAGCAAGAAAAAAATAATGTGCACATGTTATACCTCTACTATTTTTTATCATCTCTGTAAGAAGTTTCCCAAATGAAAATCTAATTTAGAAAAGAAAAAAAAGAAAGTTATTATGCATAAATGTGTCAAGCTTTATCATTTAAAATTGTACTGAACAAACTTACTCTTTAATGTATACTGCAGAACAAATAAGCAGCTTAATACATTCTATCAACATAACAACAGTCACTGTATTGTAAGCATATGTAGAATTCTTCTCTTTTGTGGCCGTCACAAGAATTCCTAAGAAAGTTTAAAAATGAACAGGTAATTTAAAAAGAAGATCAAAATATAGGCAAAGCTAATGCTATATACAAAACTTATACTTAATAGCTAGCCTAATACAGGGATGCACAACCTACAGCTATCAGGCCAAAACTGGTCTGTAATGACTGTTTCGTTGGCCTGTGAATCCCATAAAAAATTAATTTGCATGGAATGCATTTGTTCATTTTTTGAGGGGACATTTTTATTTCACAGTTAAATGTTATTAGCTAAACTTTCTAGGGAAGAAAAATGTGGCTGCTTTTTTTAATACAACAAAAGTACTGGCTAACTGAATAATGCTATGAAACATTAAACTTTCTTTTTTCAACATACTGTTTTCAATTCATAAAAACAATTCTAATTATGTTTTCTATTTAGTAATAAGACTATTCTATTTACAAATCATGATCAGTTTTAAATATGAAAATCCTTCAATGATAACTTTTTAATTCAGAAAATTATCATTGATAGCACCATTTGGATGAAATAATGGGTTAGCATTTGCACAGGTATTTATCCTTTCTGTTCTCAAATAAGCCAAATGTGCACTACATCATAAAATTCATGTAAAATGCCCTTAAGGTTGTATGGTTCAAACATGAAAAATAACATTATCATGCAACATAGCAAAAGGTATGAAAAATGCTGCTCCACAGCACTGTTTTATACAATTAAACTTTTCCATATTGTTGATTCTGTACTTTCAGCATCATGCATGCTTTCATTAATGTGGTTTATTACCTTTTTCTCTTCAGATTGCACAGTCTTCCTCTCCCCCCCCCCCTTCCAAAAAGAAAAATGTGTATTTATGACTGCAATGCTGCATTGGCCCCGGTAAAGTACATTTTTGATTTTATGGCCAGCAAATTGAAAAGGTTGTGAACTCCTGCCCTAAGATGTTAAGGTTGTGAACTCCTGGCTTAAGATGTTAGCATATCAAAAAATTCTTGTTTCATGAGTGGAAGAGTTATTGCCTATTTTTATATAAAGAGTAGTTTAGCTAAAGAGATAAAAGCGGATGTTGAATTTTGTCTTCTTGTAGGTCACATATTATAGGATGACATAAAACTTTCAATACTTTGTCTATGACAGGAATTGAGATACAAAACCATCCACAGGATTGTAGTCAAAAACCTTTAGAAACTCTCTGAAGCAGACAAATGTGAGAAAATTGCCCCATTCTAGACATCTTAGCTGACCCCTTTGACTACCTGTGCACAGTGCACACCTTGCACACATGGCAGAACTGGCCATGATCAAAGGAAAAGTTGGGCTGTGGATAAATTGTACAATTGTCATACTGTTGTAACATTGGTAAGTACTTCATAAAAAGAATAACACAGAAAAGTAAAATTTGATTAAAAAGCAAAATTGTAGAAAGAAACTAATATGAATGCTACCCCAAAATTTTTCATCAAGATAATTAGAAAAATCCTATAGTTAGACCTCATATTTAGCAAGAGTGAGATTTTTTTTACCAGAAATGATCAGTCAAAAAAAAAAAGTGTTTTGTGAAACTGAGTATGTTTTCAATGTTTTCCTGTCTTGTACAAATTCTGTAAGGTAAAATATTCATACTAGAACTATGCCAAACTGTACCATTACACAGCACATGATCATCCTAAAGAAATTATAGAAAATAAATTTCATGTTACTGAATCTAATTCACTATCTAACAGCTATGGTACAAATAATGTGTTTAATGACTTAAATTATGAGTGTGTGGATATAAGCAAGTATATAGATATATATAACAACACTGACTTTTCATACATTATATGAATGCCGATCTCAGTACTTTTATGTTTAAAAAATATGCACTAGAAAAGTTGGGCATTAAATCAAATAAAAATACAACATACATTATTTGGAGGAGAAATGAGTCAAATTTATGACCTGCATGAATTATGACTTACAAACTTCCTGGTATAAAGCATTCCTTTCACAGAAGAAAGGATTTGTGGCACAGTGCCAAAAAGTTAGCAATTTTACTATGATTAATGAGTTGAAAATAAAAGGGTTATTATTTTGTCTGATCCTGGAACTGATTTTTGCAGAATCATTTATTGCTAGAACTAGATAGCTATCAAATTTGATTCAAGTTTCTGTAGGATATACTTTAACTGGGAGACAAGAAGTAATGGATAAATGTTACAAAAATTAGATACTCAACCCATGATACTCAATGGGTTGTGGAGTCTGGGGAGCTTGGGAATTCCTGGCTCACTTTAGATGTTAAATAAAAATAATGAGCATTTGAAACTCACTGAAGAATATAGCAATAGTATGAAAATTTTGCCAAACAGCTGATACAAAACTAGTTTGCCTCTTGAATCAAATGTAATTGAGTTGTCTTCCAATAGAGAACTGACTTAGAAGCAGCATTAAAAAAATATGGGAATGTGCAAATTGGAATGGTCTTCTAGATGATTAGAGGGCTGTATTTAGGGAATAGAAGGAATTGAATAAGAGAAAAGGTGAAAGCAAAACTTCTCATTTTCTTAAACATGATCTGGTAGTTAAAGTTATTTACAGATAATAGAGATTAAATACAGTACATAGAGTAATTAAAAAACTTTGTAAAAAACACACATAAGAAGTAAAAGGAAAGAGGATACGCGTTTCGTTCAAAAATTGTTTTGAACTTCATCAGTCCAAGCCCTTCGACGTAAAGCACACAGGGAACTGAAAAGAGAAAAACAAGCAAGATGTTGCCACAAGGGGCAAAGAAAAGTCGAACAAAACCACGGAGAGGGGAGAAAAAAAAAATTTAAAAAGGGGGATAAAAAGGAAAGGAAAGAAGCACAAAAAATACAGAAATAAAAAAGGTATAAAGAAAAATAATAAAAAAAGGGGAACACACAAGTACAAACACACACACAAAAAAGAGAAAACAGAACAAACAAACAAAAAACAAATAGAGGTCTTTTCTGGTGAAATTTCATGAAAATGCCATTCACTCTGAGGTAAAAGCTGCCAAAAAAGCAGATTTTTGAAAAGTTTAAATTGTTACATGGTTTAGAAAAGAAAGGGAAAAACAAGCTTATCCCCCGCCCCTAGGAATATGTCTAAGAAGTAATAACAATAAACACATACAAAATTGTCATGGTTATCTCTTTCTCTTTAACCCTTTCAAAAGCACCAGTTTTACCGATTACGGTCTGTGCACTATAGAAATCAATAATCACTACTTAATTTTCAAATTTAGGTTCGAAAATAATGAATAAATAATTTTACAATATACATCAGGGTTTTAAGATACAGTTGCATTTTTCACATAATGTGAAGACTAGACAAAATTGAATTAAATTATGTGAAAAAGAAGCAAGTGGAATTTTGTTGTTTTGCGATAGTATTTGGAGAAAAAAAAACCTTCACGCTAGCGAGTTAGCCGTTTTTCCTTTGTGGCCTTTCAGCATTTGTTAAAGCTTTTTTGCTAAAGAATTTTTATAAAATCCCAATTATAACACACACCCCCGCCTCCCCCTTGTGCAAATTCAAAATCAATTAAATTAGGGGGAGGGCCATATTATCAGGATTATTTGTAAAATCCCGATGCCACATAATCAAATTCATCTTCTGGGTTTAAAGACTCTTTATCTCAGCATATAATTTCAATTTCTTTGAATCCAGAAACTATCGAATATTTATATAGTGCATGTAGGCACCAAGCATCAGTGGGAACACCATAACTGCTAAAATTTTAAGTTTTAAACACGTAAAGGCCACAACATTTCTTTCAAAAATTATGGTACTACTTCAAAAAATTAAGAAGCATAAATTTATGCAATCTAATGCAGAAATGTGGACAGATTTCGAATGTTTGAATTGTTCGAATGTTTATTTTTGTTAGTCCAGAAAATATATAAAAATTAAGAAACTCTTGAACTTTGTTAATATTGACACAGTTGCATTTATTTGATCCCTTTTAATAATAACAATTATAAAGATGATAATGAATTCATTCTCCTGCAAAATTGAAATGTATAATAGCAGTTGCTTAGTTTTCTTTTCGGACATTAAAGTAAAGAAATTAAGGAAAAATATTATGGATTAACTCTTTAGACCCCGTACCGACCAAACTGTGTCCCTAAAATGGCCTGGCTTCCTGAAAACGAGTTCTTTCTTGCCCGACACAGGATTTATTGACCGTTTTACACCCCACTGAGACTTGAGAACTTAAGGAAAAGAAGAAAGAGATAATCCGTGTATTCATGGTCTACATGCTGTATCAGTGTGTAATGGGTTGTCAAAAGCAGTGACAACAGATCTTCTTTGGATTAGTACAATAGGAAGCATCTCGCCTGTAGTGCTACTCAAGATGGAAGGTTCTAAACTGTTACAAATCAGTGATAAAAGTACCTGCTTTCCTTCAATGGCAGAAGGCATTTCTCGGCCCTTTTGCTGGGAATGAACAGACATGAGATTTTTGTGGAGCTGGAAGTAAGGCAAAGCTACTCAAGGGCCATCTGCCTAAGAAGAGGTGCCTTGGATGAAGAACTTTTTAAGGGATTTCTAACCTGTATTCAAGCAACATCTTAAGAAAACCTCCCAATGCTCAAGACCATTAGGCCACGCAAACAGGCCCGAGCCTGGTGCCTTCAAACTTTGGTCTTCTACCATGTTCAGTGATTTTCCTACAAATGGATTTTAAATTCCTTACTATTTTTCCTACAAATGGATTTTAAATTCCTTACTATAAGTTTTCACATAAAAATTATGATGAAAATCAAATATGGTCCAGCAACCCATGGTTATTAAATACAGAATAATTTTACGATACGCGATAAGTTTCTCTCTATTCTGAAAAAAAGTAAGGGCCGCTGCCTCTGCCATCAAAAGCTTGTTTTGATATCTCCTCCGAAACTGTGGGATTTGAGTTTAGATGAAGGTGTCCATGGATTCGGAAAATTCAATTTTCGTCAGCATAAAATCATTCATACCTTTGTAACAAAGCAATTCCAAGTATGTAGAATTACAGGAAATTGACAAACATGAAGTAGAATTACACCAATTCTATGCCAAATTAAAAAATAAAAATCTGGAGTGACTCCACTCAACTTCCGAACGTTTACGATTAAGATCATTACCAAGCATTTAAATAAATTTTAATCGATGAACAATTCAGCAAAAATTCTTAGTTTTTTTCAATTTGAGCTCAATCGAATGTACCGTTTAAACATATCATAAAACCCTAGCACACATTCAAGAATTTCCCACCATAGGTCATAATGTAAAAGAAATCTTTGTCATAGCCCTGTAGAAAAACTATAAGTCCTATACACACCAAAATCAATACCGGGCTTCAGAGGCGCCGACTTCACAAAATTCCTGTGGGTGCCCTAAAAGTCTGTGGTGGTGGTGGGGGGGGGGGGGTTAATAAAATGTTGAAAGTCGCACAAGGTTTGTAATTTTTGATAAAGGATCGCTAAGTTTGGTGCCAAAACGCGATAATTTATTTTGAAGGGGGAGTATAGTTGGAATGTACTTGGCTAAGATTGTAAAATAGTTTTAGTAGGTGATTTTAAGATAGATTTTGATTCCGAAGATGGGTTTTTATGGAATAAGGAAGAAAAATACGGTAACACTCATGAATAACGATATACTTTCCAACTTTATGGAATCTTTTCTTATTATTATTTGCCTTGTTCGTAACTACTCAATCATTTGACTTTTCGTGCACATTTTTACCAGTGGGAAATGTGTAATACAAATAATCATTTTAGCTCCACATAAAATATCCAATATCTGAGGGTATAGATTAAAGAAACGATATCTGCCTCACGGTTTTGGTACACAAATTAAAATAAACTAACTGCACCAAGGATTCGAAAAAATTCAGGATGATTCTTTACAAGCTGCACTACACACTGCAATAAATGTGAAAACTTTCATGAAACTTTCAGAAAAAAATCTTAAATGTGGAACTGCACAGCAAAATATTTCTAAGAGTGGCCATTCTGCAAAATTTTCCATTTATTCCGGTGTCTAGTACAGCTTGTGAACATACATCCTAAAAATTGTGAAGTGCTTGAGATAATTAATTTTCTTTTTTGTATTTATATACCAAATTTGCGTGTTTTTTTCCCAGTGCTGAAGGCGACATTCAAAGTTTAATTTAAGTGAATAGTGTAAATTTTGGCATTCGGTTATCTGTACTACAGTGAAGCAACGCTGGGCATAGAATGAAAGTCTCCACTGTTGTGTCTTAGTAATGATAACAGCAAACCAGTTAAAATCAAGATTTTTGTTAAAGTAATGAAGTATTTCTGATGAAATGCCCTTCTTTTAGAAAAATCTGCTTGTGCTGGAGTCATCTTAAATTTGTTTGCCTTATGCAAATTCTCTGTCAAAATTCGAGGATTCCTGGGTGCACACCCCCTTTGCCCTTGTAATAAATCAGACCTAAAAGAGGTGTATTACACTATTTCACTTTTTTTTTTTTTTTAAACTTTTAGTGATAGAATTTTGATTGGTTTTAACTAATCATTATAAATTTCAAAGCAAAAGAAAAGTGTATTACTACGTTTATTGGGGGGGGGGGGGGGGAAACATGCAACAATAATATCACAATCAGTCAAATTTCTTGCCAAGTAAATGGAAATTTTGTATAAAAAGTGATTCAGTTTTCGAATGTAACAATTCACGATCAATGTTATTCTTGTTTAATCTATCTCATCCCTATCTGAAATCCTCAGAGTTTTCAAAAAATGTTATTCTAAGTATTGTTTCTCAGCTCATTCATTTCCTGTTTTTTTTTTTTTTTTTTACATTTTTGTACCCCTATAAACAGCTGCAGCTAAGCCTTGCCTATTTTCTTTTCTTTTTTTCCCCTAACAAATTAAAAAAATTACAAAACTTATACCTTTAAAATAAATCTAGATAGTTTCCTCAGAATGAATTAATGCAACGTTTACTATGTTGAAATGTGTGTAGGACCACATAAAAAAGATTGGTAACTATTTAAATGCAAACAGAAAAATAAAGCAGAACAAAAAAAGTTGTTTATCTTAGAGTTAATAATTATTCCAAAAATATTTTGAATTGTTGGCCATATAACCTCCAGGCATGATTTTGAGCATCCTCCTGAAGTAGAGATATTTTACCCTCTACCAGTAAGTGGTCAAATTTGCAAAATTAATAGAAACATACATTTCAGTAATGTGTGTTCATGCGCCCATGATTTCAGTATAATTTTTTAAAAAAGCATTGGTCTAGATCAAAGCAAATAGTACCTAATTCCGCTTTGTCAAACAAGAACAAAAATTGAACAAAATATTCGCAGAAAATGAAATGGAAGGCATCTCGAAATGTTAGTGTGGACCACAGTCTGTTTCATCCTTTTCAATAAATAACTGAGCATTAAAATCATTCAAAAATAAGAAAAGGAAATTGAGACTTTAGAAGAAAGTGACTTATACCTTAGAAGTCTCGCCTCAGTCTCATTCAATTAACACCAAAGTGCCGACACTTTTTGATGAATGGGCATCTTTTTTTGTTCCAAAGACATACAAAGTGTTGTATATTAGGTGCTTGTAAACAGACAGACCTTGATGTTCTCTATTTACAATAAAAACAATTAAACCTACTCACTTCAGAATCCTGCAGTAATATTATTAGAACTATCCCAAAACATTTCCGTAATGGGAATGAGTCTTCCACCTAACTCTTGTGTTATCTTTCCCGCATGAACTTCTGATTGTAGCAAGCGGCTTTATCTCAAATTCTCCGTTTTCCGGTACTCTTGGGCTAAAACAGTCTCATTCTATTCATACATTTTCCCATGGAGGACGGAGGATTCTGGGATAAGGTCTGTGGGTCAGAAATGGGGGAGCACTTAGGACTTTAGCTGCAGTGGGCAAAGGCATTGCCTGTGGGGCTGAAGGGAGTCGCACATCACATTGTGAAAAAGCTTTGAATTTTAGAAAGACATTGTTTCCATGAGGGCCAGATAGGAAGGCAAGTGGCAGTGGGGGATTGAGATTTGAGCCTGCCTAGTCATCGGTATAGTAAACATTTTTACAGCATACTGAATTTCTAAGTATTATTTTCGTGCTAAAATGTCTGAAAGTTAAAATGACCCCCATGCACCTCTAAATTAGTACTCATATGAGAAACTATTATAATTATTATTATTATTTTAAGTAGACAAAAATATTACCTGTTTGGATTCTTTTTTTTTTATGCACTTTTTAAAATTTTAGAGTATGTGCTAAGTTACTACTTATTGGAATTTTATTATAATTCCTCCAGTTCTGAGCAGGCCCAGATACGCCCACCGGAAAGCCGGGAAATTTCCCGATGGGCCGGTCACTTTCATATATATGTCGTATGTATAATGTGCATGCTTACTCCGAATAGAATGTAAATGGTTCGCCGATTATATAGATTTCCCGGGCCTGTGTGATCAGTTGTATCCGGCCCTGGTTCTGAGGCACATAAGGGTGTATGCCGAAGAAACAAAATCTGCATAACGGTCTTAGTACACAAATTAAAGTAAACTATCGCACCAAGGATTCGAAAAAATTTAGGATGATTCTTTATAAGCTGCACTACATATCGAAATAAAAAATAACACGTTCTTTAAAATTTTCGATTTTTAAGAATTTTTTTTTAAAGTTTCGTAAATGATACAGGTTTATTGTTTATTTCAGTGTATAGTGCAGTTTCTAAAACATTCATCCTAAAAATTTGAAATACTTGACATAATTAATTTTTTTGTATTTGTGTACCAACATTTCATGTTTTTTTTTGGGTTTTTTTCCCGAACTACAGCGATAAGCTGAAAGTAGCTGTCATTCAGTTGCTTTTAAACAGGGTTTAATTTCTATCCAAAAAAGTGCAAGAGCCCTAAATTTTTGTATTGCAATTTACAAAATTATCTAATTTAAGGTATTATTAAGTGAATTTTTGTTACCTCTGTATTAGTTTGCGATGTAATAAAATTAATATCAACAGAAACAATTACGATGGTAATTAAAATTTTTAATTTAGTGTAAAAATTCATCGAGAAAAAAGAAGTAGTGGAGCTGAGCTCCCATGCAAATTAACCCCTTAACCGTCGTATTATTTTCAAGAAAACGGTCATAAAAGTGCTTATTTCTTTTATTCCAGAAAATTGTATAAAACAAGTGCATATATAGTATATTTATTCATTTTAAGGTTTTGGACATTTTAAGCACTAGAGAAAAAAAATAATTTTTAGGAAAAGCCAACATTCAGGGTCATTGTGACTGAATGTGTGTTTTGTAGTAAGCAGAGAATCATTAAAAATATATGTTTTAAACACTAGAAAATTTTATTAAACTTACTACGTAAAATAAGTAAACATTTCTAAAATTTTCTTTGAACATAAATTTTAAAAAAAAAAAAGTAAGCTAAGATTACATAATGCATATCACAAATACACGTGTGTTTGAGTACTGCTACCATGTATTTAAAAGTAAACTATCTCCGAATTAAGTTAAAAATACTCTGGTATTGTCATCTGTTGTGTAAAATTACATATTACAAAAAAATCCGTGCATCAGAATTGGAACGCTCTTTCTGGCGCATTTTTTTTTTTAACATTATTGCCCGGAAATTTGACGGGCACGAGAAATAGAGGGAGAAAGCTTAGCCCGTGATTTTGACGGGAGCGAAGATTAAGGGGTTAAGCACTTCCTTTAAATACATGCAAGTATTTAGCACCCACGAAAACTTTTCTGTGGGTGATTGAGATCTGACATACTACATAAAAAAACAACCGTCCCTCGCTAAAATTTTATTTTCTAATTATGCAGTTGCAAAGTACTCGTCGTCATCAGTGGTGTGACTATACCGTTAGGGCCCATAATGAATTCATTGGGTAGGGTCCTTCCTCATTGTACAGAATCTCAACCAACATGTTGCAGTTCACTTTTTCTAGCTTTCTATTTGGGAAAGGCTCCTCCTCCGGCAGGGGGACTGTGGCTTTTGCTCATTCTACCGCCCAATAGTTACACCAGTGATTGTCTCATCGAAGTTCCTCATGCGCATCTGAATTATAAAGGACATGGGTGCTCATATAGGGAAGTAGGTGGGGGCTCGGGTCTCTCTCTCTAGCTGTCGGTATAGTGAACATTTTTATATTAGCTAACCTTTTTTTCACTATTTCAGTACTAAAATGTTTGAAAGCCCGATTGCCGATGACCTTACAAATGCAAGAAATAACCCCTCCCTCCACGTCTTAAAGTACTCATATGGACGTCCATGCCGAAGCACCCACACACATTTTGCCTCATTAAAGATTTTCTTTTAAACTTTTAAAATATCACACAACTAATAAGCAAATAAAGCATTTTATTACTAAAATAATGCAAAAAGTTCCATATGCTTCACAAATATTCATATTACGTAATGGCATAATTGGGGCAGGAGGGACCCTCCTTGAGTGTACATAACTGTGTTGGGGTTGTCAGACGATTGTTGGTGCTCAGCATCCAACGTAATTTTTTTACAAGCCCGAAGCACCCACATAAGCGTCTTTTCCTAGCCCTTTCTGCGAACTTCAAAGTATGACTTGGCACTAAAATTTCTGTGGGTGCTCCGCACCCACAGAATTATTTCAGTGGGTGTTTGAGCCCCAGAGCACCCACGTAGTCGGCACTACTGCCGGGCTTGCGATGGTGGTTTATGCAGGGTCCGATTAACCTCTGAAGTGAGGGGAAGCTCAGACTCGTTTCGGAAACCCCATCCCCTTTTTGTTTGGGAAAAGTAAAGTTTTAATGATTTTCTTTCATAAAAATATTTTATTCGTAAAAAAGAAATTTCATTGATTTAATTAATTCTAATAATTAAATCCTTTCCTTTGATAAAAGCATTTTATTCATTAATTTGAAATTTTCCTTTGATAAAAATATTTTATTCATTAATCTTCATAATAGTTTAGTTCATTGTAACGAGATTTTACAGTATTTTTGAAATTACTTTAAACATTATCAAATAACTAAAAACATTACCTTACTGGAACATTAAACTTTATAAATTCAGTCCTATTTTTCATTAGACAAGGCTTTTTTCAGGAATTTTTTGTTTGTTTTGATGAAATCATAAAAATCACAACACAGAAATTGAGAATTAATTTTGACATTTAGAAGATGTTTAACACTACATATTAAAAGTCTACCCCTTTCTGCCAGCCAAATATTCCCCCATAATAGAAAAAAAACTCTGAACTGCAGCAGATGTCTCAGGCAAAGACATCACAAACAACCAATTTAGAAATGTTGCGACATGAAGTATCAAGACTTCTGAAAAGCACCACTTCTCTTCATTAAAAATTTTTACAATAACTTAAAAGATCATTTAAAGACAAAATTTTGAATTTTTATTAGGGATGCACCGAATACCATATTTTGCCGAATAACGAATAGGGTCAGGTGGGGTAAAATGACCATAAATTTAGCTATTTTCAACTTTACTAAGCTGCACATCTAAAATGATACAACATATTTAAAATTTTTTGACAAATATTTTACATTGGACTATCTGACAGTAACTACAAATTTTTGTTTTTTTCTTTTAGAAACATTAAAACTGTTTGATCATTAATTCTTTTTGGCTTGTTATTATGATCATTTTACCCCATGGTGTGGGGTAAAATGATTATACATGAAAAAAATAAAACACACTCATATAAAATAATATTATATGAATAAGATCATCTGGAAAATAGATAACAAATATTTTATTAAACAGTTTTACATGGAATTTTAATTTAGCTATCAGAATTTATAATGGCCTCTACTATCGAAATTTGGCTCATCCAGTATTTGAATTATCTGTTCAGTTTGAACTTCCTCGACATCGTCATTTTCTGGCAATGTAAATTTTTTCAAATAAAGATTTTGCAAAATATTAAATTGTAAATAGCTCCTTTCCTGCAGACAAGATCTGTCCAAAAATGCTTAATAAAATTTTTACCACAGCACTTAAGAGCCAGCAGATATTTTGTCCGAAAGAGGCATTACGGTATGCCATTTTGAACTCTTCTTTAAACTCTTTTTTAATAAGAATTGGGATTTTTCTTCACAAAATTTCAAGAATAGCATACTTTCTTTACTTCATGGTCTTCAATTTCATGCTTTTCTTCAAAATGTGCAGCAAACGCATCCTCTGTTAGCATTTATTTATAAATTTATGATTCCAGTATCGTAATTTTGGGTTATTTTCCTTATTTCCAGGTAAAAATAAAAGAGAATAAAAGAATCTATTTATTTATTCACGTTATTACTATTAATACCTTATAAAATATATTACAGACGAAAAAAAGAAATCCAAAATGATACATATGTTCTTTAAGTGCAAGCCTAGCAGTATGATCGTTTAACTCCACTTTCTTTGAACTACTCCAAAATAAAAAATAATACGAATACAAATTATCTTGATACAGAAATGTATTCCTCAAGAATGACAGTAGACTTTGTATCATCAAAATTTCAAGAACTTTAAATCACAAAAATGCTACAGCAAAATAAATTTTAACCTTGTATAGATAGAGTCAAACATGAAACTCTAAGTGCTGCCATTACATATTAAAAGAATATTAATAAATCAAATAAATCAGTTTAGAAATATTGCTTGTAATATAAATGAGCTAAACAAAAATCAGTATGCCAATAAACCAATGCGTTTGACATTTATTGTCTGCTTTTTGTAGACTGTTCATTTTACCCCACCTAACCCTACCGAATATTCTTTAAAATTCTAACTGAATACCGAATACTAGGTTAAAATCTATTAAACCATTATTAAACATTGATTGCAATGATATAATTTGACTAGTTTGTTCTTAAACAATATTTCATATTTCATATATGGTGTAAAACTTTATAAATTAAAATACTGCAAAATTTAATATACAAGTGTTTTCTTTATTTATTATTACTAACCTTTTTATTATGAATTTAATATTAGTGAAATGCTTGTATTTTTTTTACTTGCATATTTTATTTTTAAAAAATAGCAGTTAATTGACTTTACATATTTATGAAACTTAATGTTATGAGGTTTTTTTCTTTTCCCTGGTTACTGTTTCAAATTTAAATTAGTAATAGCAAGGTTAATGTAATGTGTCATACGATTTAAGAAAAATAGAAAAGCAACAAAATTTAATTTAGCATCTGAGTGTTTTCTCTTACATTAAAACTAATTTCATTGTGATATTAGTTTTTTCTGTGGTTCTCCGCGCTAGGGCAATCGCCAAGGATGGGGTGGTGCCTTGGCAGATGGACTTCCTAAGGGTTTCTAAAGCGTATTTACATGTGATATTAGTAAGTAACAACTTGAATTAATTTAGTACTATGGTACTATACTATATCCTTTATTCATGATAAAAAATATGTATTTGTTTACCAATTGGTAAATACTTAAATGTTTTTACTATTCGGTTGCCGAATATTTAAGTATTCAGCCGAATCGAATATTCGGTTAGTACGTCGCTCTAGGGACTGCCAGGAAAAGACGTTATATCAAAAGAGATGTACAAAAGAAATGATTAAAAAAATCTTACTCAGTAGATGGCATCACCATAAAACTTAGACAAACATTGTCTAAAGTTTTTGTCTTAAACATTAAGTTTTATCACCATAAAACTTAATGTTTATTTTAATTTTATCGTTGTCACTTAAATTGTCACTTAAATTGTCGTTGAGCTAAAGACAATATAAAACTTTTATGTGCTACGTATCACAAAAATTTATTAGTATTTATTATATTTTTTTGCACTAGGAGAAAAATAGCAATCCATCATAGATGTTTGACGAGAACTATTTCTATTAATATTATACAATATGTGTTGTGGCTAAATGGCTGTGACAGCTAAATGGTATCATTTAGCTGTTGCAATGTTCTTTCTGTAGTTTTGTTGCATAAAAAGTAATTTCTCAGTCCTTCAAAATACAACACAGCTTGCTGAAATGTTAGAGGAGCAGCATTCGTTTCATCGTCATCTGTATTATCCTCACTGCTACTTGCTTCTTTTAGATTATTACAGGCAGGGGCGTAGCCAGGGGGGGGGGTTAGGGGTCATAACCCCCTCCCATGAGGAATTTTTTGCCATACAAAATGTATATTCTTCACTACATTATCACACATACATATACATATATATGAGTTGTAGTAGTCGTGATCCCCCCCCCCATGAAAAATTTCTGGCTACTCCCCTGATTGCAGGCAATTAATTCCTTAACACTAAGGACACTTGTTGTTTGCACATTACTGTCGCAATCTGCATATTCTTCAAATGAATAATCACAATTTAATAGGTGCCATTCGGTATTAATTTTTGGTTCTGTTTCTTCTACTGTGATCTTTTCTTCCCGAGACGGATAGCCACCTTTGATAAAGCAATGCTGAATGGTTTGCTTTACACTATTCCATGCAAATGAAATAAAATTCATCGCTTGTAAGATGTTTACCTTTTTTATATTACTGTCCGATATATTTTCACAGCTAACTGCACTAACTTCTGACGATAATGGTGCTTGAAGCACCTGATTATTCCTAAATCAAGGGGCTGCAAATGACTTGAGCAGTTAGCTGGGAAGAAAACAACCTGTATATGTTCATTTTTCCATCCAATTTCATAAACCACTGGTTAAACAATTTTCCTGTCATTCAGGCCTTCTTATTGGAGTCGTACTGCACGGGAAAGGTTTTAATATTTTTGAAACACCGGGGATTTTGGTACTTTCCTATAACAAATTCTTTTAACTTTTCTGATCCATCAGCATTCGTGCACAGTAAAACTGTTATATGCTCTCTTTGCTTTTTTCCCACCATGACATGGCTCATCTTTTAGTGACAGAGTCCTTGGTTTGGTTTGGTTTGTGGGATTACGGCCGATTAGCTACGCGTAGGCTCTAGGCCGATGGGTGGGGTGCCCTCTGTGGGGGTCTTTCTAAGGGGTCCTAACCCGTATTTACGCTAAGTTTCGGAGAAAACCACGGAAAACTCCGAACGGTTAGGTCGACAGGTGCGCGATGGGACCCGAACTCGAGACCTTCATGCTTCGCCCATCTACCATTTCCAGTGGCATAACTACTGTGCCTTGCCATGACAGCAGGGTTGGCTTTTTACCGGTAAAATCTGGTTCTTACCAGGGCATGGTAAAAACTAGGTTTTTACCGGTAAAAACCTGGGAAAAAGTGGTAAAAACCTAATGATACAATAAACTCCCAGAGTCATAAACTGTATATTATTGGTATTTATAAAACTGTATTTTCATGTGATTGATGTGGATATATCATCATCAGGACATACTGAGGATACAAACTACATTATGTAATAAAAGTATATTTACAATTTTCATTTAAGTAAAAAATTATTCAACTAGCCTGCATTACATAATTGTAATAAATATTGTTATGTGCCTTCTCATAATAATAGCTTTAAGTTTAATAATGATAAATGTACATTAGCATCTATAACTTTGAATTCTTGTAAGATGAAAACATGGATAAAAGTTTTCTGTGTTTATTATATTCCTTAAAATGAACTATTTTCGTATAGCATTCTTTTACTTACCAAATCAGACACTGAATTAGGTGAATATTGTTATATGGAAATGGAAATAGTGGTATTAAATGTCCTGAACTTTTATCCCTGAGAAAATGAAAAAAGAGCAGATAAATCTTCATTATTTGCTTGTGGATTAAGGCCGATTGACTGCACTAAAGTCCTAGTCTTATAGGGGAATACCTTCCTATCTCTAAGGGATCCTAGTCAGTATTTATGCGAGGTTTTTGAAAAAAAAAAAAAATCCAAAGAAAACTCCGAACAACTAGATCAACAGGCACGACTGGGGTATGAACCTGACACCTCCCACCATCCAGTTTCGAGAGCAGAACCTCTCAGCCATTGGTGCAGAGATAAATCTTCAAAAAAGTGACAAAAAATAGTCAAACTAATAAGTTTTTCTCAAAGGTTGTAAAAACCGGTAAATACCATCAGACGGTAAATACCGTCCAAGCCTGCATGACAGAGTCCTTGAAGGAAGCAAGTGATAAAAGAGTTCGGTTTCATCTCAATTGAATACGTTTTTTAGTTCATATTCAGCAAGTTTGTCAGGAAGTTTTAAACCACTCTTCAACAGTTTCAAGTGGTACAGATTTCGATTCACCACTTAGCATATGGCAGGTTATTCCATTCCTTATTTTAAATTTGTGGAGCCTTCCTCCAGAAAATATGCACTCTTTCACTTAAATTTGCTTGGCAATTTCAAGTGCCTTATTAATGAGCATCGGCTCGCTCACAGGAATATTAGCAGCTCTGCATTGCTTGAAGAACTGCAAATCCAAGGAATCAATTTCCAGCACATACACGCTGCCTCTTAGCAACAGTAGAAGAACAGGCAGATGCGTTCTTTTCAATTTCTTGCCTTTTATAAATCAAAGTTTTTAAAGTTGATACATTAATGTTCACCTTTTTTGCAATGTCTACTTTAAACATGGAGATATTTTTATCCACTTCTGTTAAAATATTAATTTTTTCTTCCAAATTTAGAGCTTTTCGTTTAAAAGACATGTTGGAGAAAGATAAACACAACCTACAAGCGTCTCTGTAAAAGTCAGACTGAAAGAAACAAATTTTATTTGCTTTCACAGGCCTCCTCTCGAAGGGGGGGGGGTGAGATTCCAGACTAAAGGTTACCATCTTTGGCGATAAACCTTAATTGCCAACTGGGGGAAAATTCTATGGTCATCGGAGATCGTCCTTCCCCCAAACAAACAGGTTTCTGATTGTTCCCGGGTCATTGTGCAAAGATTTCGCGCTCGCTTAATCGCAAGTTTTATTGCTCCGATGTGCGCTAAATCGCCAATAGTGTGGAACCGCATTAGGACTTTCTCCTCTGGCGAATCTTCACAATAGAATGTTTCTCCTTTTGTAAGCAAAATTTCACACTTCGGGTGCAATCCTATCAGAGGTGTAAAGAGGAGAGAAGGCATGGCAATAGTCACATCATCAGTCGTTTCTCAAAAAATTTCAAAATGTTTTGAGAAACGACGTACTAAAGAAAATCCTAGATGTATAAAAGAAATATTTTAACACTATAAAGTATAGGAATGACTCCGGACTTTACAAAATTGGTGTATAATTGATAAAGACGTACTAAAGAGAGGCGTATTAAAGATGCTCCACTGTATACCCAATTTGAGCTCAATTGAATGCCCCGTTTAGGAGCTATTGTGTTCACTCACATACACACACATATATACATCTCGTAAAAATACCATAAATGAATTCAGAAGACCTCTAAATGTGTCAATACACCAAAATCTCAAAGTCGAATTTTTTCATGATTACAATACTTTCCTTACATGGTACATGTTCGGAAAGTAAAAAGTATGTGAAATAAATAAGTCAAAGTGTGTTACACAAAGTTAACGATTTTCAAATAATAAGTTCTCTTAGATAACAGGAGTTTAGAATTACCAATTACTTGTTTTTCCAAAACAGAATAATTAATTTTAACTGATTTTAAAAGTGCCATTTTGGCATCAGGTACGATCTGGCAAAAGGCTATCCCTCCAAGCAGGGTGAATCTAAACAACATGTTCCAAAATTTAGCACCCAGTATATTGAAAATGAAAAATAATTAAAATGCAGATTATAGTAGTAAAGCCGTTTAGTTTCAGGTATTGGCAGTCTTAACTATGCATTATAGCTCTTATATACAGCTTGGATATTTACCAGCACTGCAAGATGGTATATTTTGTGGTGCTAAATATGCCAATCAGCAAAGGATTATGCATATGAATATATGGATAAAGGTTTTCCAAATAACCTTACATGAGCAGTAATTATCAGTTATGAGCATGTATAAATCGCCAAATACAGATACACATAATGAAAAGTCGCCATTGGTGGCAAACTATTCTATCTGTTTCATAAATGTTATCAAAGAAAACATATGAAGTGCTGCTTTCTTTGAACTAATTATTAACTATACATAAACATAAGTCACCAAATTATGAAAAATTGCCATGCGTGGCAAATACGCAAGGTGTCTCATAGGTTTTGCATAGTTAAAAATGCAGTACTTACCTATTATCCCGGTGGTCTGCCAAGACGAGCGATTTTTCACCAATATAAATGCCGGACATATGAAGTTATTGATGGTTACAAATATGATAGGTGACAGTTTGCCAGCACATTTTACAAAAAAATAATTTGGCAGGAATGACCGCCGGGATAATACGTAAGTACCAAAAATGCAGTTGGAACAGATGTTCTGATTTTATTATGCTTTAGGTCCTAATTAATAAAACTTTTGAATGGCAACATTAAATATTATTGTGTTTCTAAGGAGTGCAAATCATTTTTTCAGCAATAATACGTAGAGTCCGCACTCCAGGTGGAATAAAACTCAGGACCGTACAAAACCGTACAAAAAGGATTCCTATAACATGGAACGTATATCTATCATTTTATGGGATCTACTGTAGTGTGAAGTTTAAATTTTTATGTTCTAATGAATATGCAAGAAACCAGCAAAGTGTAGCTCAGTAACACTCTATCTGATTCAATCTTTGGTTTTTGTCTGTTGAAATTATGCCTTTTTTACAAATTCTTATTAGGGGCCGAATGCCTCATACGAAAAGCGAACGTAGCGAGTCTAGGGCCTTGGCCTCTAGTAAAATAAAATCCTTTAAACTCAACGTAAATTCTACACATTTTAGTATGGAAAAGGAAATGGCATTCCTAAGAAAAATACTTAAGCAGTGAATGAAAGACTACTGAGTAATACCTAGATCCTTATTCAGATACAAAGAGGCAATTATTAAAAGGAGAACGATATATCTTTCATACAAACCTTGATTTGTAAATAATCCCATATAAGCCACAAATATAAATGCACTAAATTTATTAGGAAACAGCTCCATTTTTAATAACTTAAACAGGATTAAATTTTATTTTACTGATAAAATTACTATGCTAAAGGCAGCCACTATTTTTAGAACGATCTTCCCTTTAAGACTGTCAATCGGCTTAATACAATCATCACGAATTGTTTTTCTGATACCTGCTGCTGTGTGCTAGCTTGTTTTCATTCTCTCTTCCAGTTTGTTTGTTCGAAATAAAGTTGCCAAAAATCTTTTTGGAAATTCTGTACGAAAACTGGTAACCCATAAACCGGACGTAGAGTTCTAAAGTCTCTAATACCGACCTAGGAAGTAACGCCTGCATGCACGCATTAACAAATCTGAGCAAGACGGTAGCGTAGCCTCAAGTACTTCATTTCCAGCCAGTCGGCAGTGAAAGTCCAACTGTTAGGGTTAGTGTTAATAACCATCAACAAACAAGTATTGTAAAAGCGTTATAGAAATTAATGACTTATCTATCAAATAAACAAAATTTGAAATTCAAGCTTTCAGATACTTGCAAATTTTACATTTAATGATTATTTCTTAGGGGGAAAAAATTGATAAAATAACTTATCAATCATAAACTTGCTTTGAAATGGACCGAATCTCTGTGCAACTGACCGGGCCGAACATGCAAGATATCGAAATAATTCAGAATGTAGACACTTTAAGAGGCAAAAGTTACTACTCAAGACTGAGTATCGCTCTTAAAAAAACACAAGATGATTTGAATTCAGTGTTGACAGAAATTGTGAATAAAGAAAAGAAAAGATGTAATGGTAATCTATCAAAGAATTAATTGGTGCAATTCTGGTTAAACTCATATCATAAATTAGGGCCCGATTATGACGAGCCGGTGCCTGGGGCAGAAATTTGAATGGGGGGGGGCCCTACATTTTGTTACTGTGTCTGACAACTACTTTATGTATTTTTTCTGTGTTCCCATATAAATCTATGTCGTGATTAAATGTATCCATCATGAAATATACTAATATTAGATAAATGAGAATGTTCCTGAACTTTATAAGCATATGAAACATCAACATTATGAAGTAAGCTTTATTAAAAATGAAGACTTAAAAAATACAACTAAATGCCTGACTCTTTCATTATATTAATAATCATAATCAAAAACTTCTATTAGTGCCCCATTCTTGCTGGGTAGCCACTTAAAAAACTTCAGTGGGTCTGTCAACTTACCGCATAATCCCTTACAAATCTATCAGCCATTTTAGTTACCACTTCTTTTTGCAGAAATCATTAATCTGCTATGATATTTTTTTCTGTGGATAGGTAGAATTAAGAAAAAAAAAGATTTTGACAATTTGTAACTTGTAAATTATAACTGAAAAAAATTAGGTATATTTACTGCATTGAAAATAAATAAATAAACGGTACTTACATATTATCCCGGCGGTCTCCCAAGACTAGTGATTTTACGACATGGTAAATGCTGGGACACATGAAAATATTGATGGTTCAGAATAATGTTGGCAACAGTTTGCCAGCGTATTTGACACAAAAATAGCTTTGCGGAAATGACTGCTGGGATAATACGTAAGTACCCAAAAATCCTTAAACTAAATTCACATGTTGTAATAATTTTGGGGCCCCTCAAAATCAGGGGCCTGGAGCATATGCCCCTCTTGCCCTTTTGGCAATGATCAGGACCTGGCATAATTGAATTTTTAAAAATGTCTATTGATTTAATTTGAATTCGGTAAAATCATACAAGCCGGTGCCCACCCCATGTAAACATGGCGACAGTCGCCATGTTTACTAGTCATTCTAGGCAACCAGTGGTCCGTTTTTAACTAAAAAAACCCCAGTGGATTCAGCAACCTA
Source organism: Cheiracanthium punctorium (assembly GCA_038373885.1). NCBI lineage: Eukaryota > Metazoa > Arthropoda > Arachnida > Araneae > Cheiracanthiidae > Cheiracanthium > Cheiracanthium punctorium. The sequence continues at coordinate 220,423 of JAWZYV010001322.1, read as the reverse complement.
GTTGTACAGCTATCTAAACTAGGCAACCAGTGGTCTGTTTTTAACTAAAAAAACCTCAGTGGATTCAGCAACCTAGTTGTACAGCTATCTAAACTAGGCAACCAGTGGTCCGTTTTTAACTAAAAAACCTCAGTGGATTCAGCAACCTAGCTGTACAGCTATCTAAACTAGGCAACCAGTGGCCCGTTTTTAACTAAAAAAACCTCAGTGGATTCAGCAACCTAGCTGTACAGCTATCTAAACTAGGCAACCAGTGGCCCGTTTTTAACTAAAAAAACCTCAGTGGATTCAGCAACCTAGCTGTACAGCTATCTAAACTAGGCAACCAGTGGCCCGTTTTTAACTAAAAAAACCTCAGTGGATTCAGCAACCTAGTTGTACAGCTATGTAAACTACGCAACCAGTGGACCGTTTTTAACTAAAAAAAAACAACAACAGTGAACTAAGCAACCTAGTTGTACAGCTAATGTAAACTGGGCAAACACTGGCCCGTTTTCAACTCAAAAAAACATCGGTGGATTAAACAACCTAGTTGTACACCTCTTATAAAGTCAGTATGATTAGAATAGCACGTAAATAGCACTTACGAAAACATAAACACTTCAAATATCAATTTAAAATTCACATTAAAAACCTTAAACATCGAAAGATTCGTTAAAAAAGAACACTTACCTCTATTTTTTTGGTAAATAACCGCTCAGAAATGTCCCCAACACCCACCGGCTTATAACGTACTATATTTCTAACAAACACCCACAAATTCTTTTCTTATATTAACATAACACATTTCATTCCCTTCCATCAATAACGCAAACAATTTCAAATTCCCAAACCTGACGAAACACGTATTCTTTATGGTTGCCAGTCACAACTACCACCGGCAGTTGGCGGTGCATCGATCACTCTCGCGTCAGATTGTTCGCCAATGATTTGTAAACAAACCATTGACATGTAAACAAGGCACCGTATACGGAATATAGTCCTTGAATTCTTACGTAAATGCTATTGAATTTTGTGATACTTTTCTGTTAACAGAGCACCACTTATATCTGATTATTGACATCAAATGAAACTAATATTGTTTTATATTTACTTATAAAAGTTAGATAACGTTAACATTAAAAAAAAAGCTTGCAGTTGCTACCCTTAGCATAGTATAAGCGCCCTGGTAACAGAAAAGTAATGTACCCATTTTCTTTTGAAATCTGCTTTAGTAAATGCCTATGTCATGAAATAGTTCCCCAATATAAATGCACAATGTGCTTTAAGACAAGGACAGGAAGCTGAGATGAGCTCTGAGTGGTACACACAAGAATTAATGACGTATATATATAGACTCCTAGTATTATATTCCTATATGTATAACTCCTAAAAGAATTAATAATAAATATCTAATCATAAAATTTTTTAGTTTAAGACCTAAAGGAATGACACAAATACTATAAAGTTTGATAGACCTATCGGATATCTATTTTCATAATGAAACAAAACATTACAAAGACATGCGTTCTCATCACCCCATTTTGAAAAATATGAATGGACTAGATGCGTACCCGTTCTCCGCACGGTAGGGAACGAAACTTTTTCTTACATGAATATTTCGAATTGATTCCAGTGATTTGGGATCTAAAAATAAGCAAAATGATTTGACTCTTGGCGTAAAGTTACTCATTAGTTATTTGTAAAGTTAGTATAAGTACTGACCTGAGACCATTGTTAATATTATGACGCAAAAAACTATGTCAGTGTCATTCGCAATTAGAAATGAAAAGCGTGACGGTTCGTAGTGAAAATTCTTAATATTCAAAATGTCTCATTTCTGCATCATACTCTTTTTTAGATTTAAGTTATGCCATTAATATAGATACTACATGATGTGGAGAACCATTTTATTTTATAATTAAATAGTTGTGTACCCGCTCTTGGCAAGGCAAGAAGAGAACATTTTCCTAAAATGTGATCATAACTACTCGTGACAAAACAGAATCTCCAAGAAAAAAAAAAAAAGTTCAGGTGCAGAATTTTCTGTTGAAATTATCGCGGGATATATAAATGCGACGTTGAATGTTTATTTACCGAATGTCTATTTAATGTTTAGTTAGCTGTGATGTAAGATGGCTGTTGAAAAACGAATAGTTTCACGAATTATTTATTAATGCGGTATATTGTGCTTTTATCAATATTGCCTTAGCATATCAACTTACTATTACTTAAACTATCTTTTACTGATACCAATACAATATATTTTGATTTTGCAACCGTTAATGCTTAATTTAAATAACAGTTTAGATATTTGCCACGAATGTAGTCTTTTACTCTTTGGTGATTCTTTGTAATTTATGCATTAGCATAAAGGATAATCATTTCACTTTATGGTTTCCACTAAAATAGCTCTCCATACATTTGTATTCTTAATTATTCTCAGATTGGCATATTTAGCACAAGGGCCCTAGTATCCGGAGGCACTGGGCAAATCGGGACTTTGCCCAGTGCCTCCGGCTCGAAATGCCCCCCAATTTCAAATGTTGTTCTGAAATATTCTTTTTCATAAGCATATTTTATGAAAAATAAAACAAATTTCATAGATGGAGGCCAAATTCATTAATGCCCGGGGTCCCTGTTTGCCATAATCAGGCCCTGTTTAGCACTGCAAAATATTTCTTGCGATTCGAAACATGTCCCGTTTAAAATCTCAATTGAAAATAATGCTGGATAATTCACTGGTCAAAAAACAGCATTCAATTCTTTTTCTGGCAACGTAAAATAAAATATGGAATTATTTCATGCGTGACGTATGTTTTGCGTGTGAGTCCGTTATTCTGATTGAGTTTCGAAAGGGGTTTTAAACTCGTGACATCAAATTGATGCACATTTCACATGTGAAACTCAGTTATTTTAAAGTTTTTTTTTTTTTTTTTCAACTGGCAATTTTAATCATTGTTACTGTCTCCAAGACAACCAAACCGCAACATATAATACCGAAATTTTTAAGCAGCTGCGATTGAAATGAAAATCTTTTTTTACTTAAAAATTCGTAAAAAAAACTCCTAATTTATATTTTTCCTCAGTTCTTCTTTTAAAAGTGGGCGAATTGTATGTTCCGTCTTTTGCCGAAATATAAAAAAGCTATGACAGATAGAATTCAAGATGCAGCAGTTTTAAAAATATTTTACGAAAGTTAGCGTCAAATTTAATTTTATTTGAAAAATTCCCAAAACTCTGCAAATTACGTTACACAGTCCGAATAAACAGTTTTTAAAAGAAAATTTTCTCCTCTATCCAATGATGTAAATTTCGTTTTACTGCGAGTGCAATTACCGGCATTATTACATATTATGCAAGAAAAATTGAACAAAACATTTTCTAATTTGAATTTAGAAAAAATCGGCGCAATGCGATCGAGAGACACGCGCAAGAAGATTGGAGGTCACAAGCCTACCTACCTACCTACATAGCTACATACAATGTTTACTCTCGGATTTTATTTTATTATATACAATAGTAAATTTTTACGTCGAAGCCTTTTAACCTAATTAGATTTGTAACTCATGGCGTCAACACAGCGTCATATATCACATTATATCAATATGACATAAATTTCACATGCGAAAAATCTAGTCTCGTATAAAATAAGTTTTATTTATTTTTTCCGACTGGCAACTGTTCTCCATCGACTTGTGATGGAGCTCCGTTGGGAACTGAGTTCGTAGTTACGGTTTTTAATTGATATCTTTTTAACTAATTGGAATTTTGGAATTCGAGTCAGCGGTTCTGGTTCCCGGGACGATTCTGCGTCTTTCAGTACCTTCGCTGAATCTCTGCATTCCGCCGTTACGGAGGTAAGCATAGATACATACACCCCATATAGATACATACGTGCGTTTGTTTACCTCCTGATTTTATTAGTGTAGATAGTTGGGATCATCCAAATTCTTAGAATTGGTAAGATTAAAAAATAAAGTAATAAATGCATTTTCCTATCTTTTTAATGTAGCTATTCTAAACTGTATCAAAATTCAGTTACTCAGCCAAGATTTATAGGTACTTATATATAATATTTCCAGCAGTCATTCCCACCAAATTATTTTTTCGGAAAATGTGCCAGCAAACTGTTGCAAAATTTATTCAGAACCATCAATAATTTCATGTGTCCGGCATTTACCTTGGAGAAAATTCGCTCATCTTGGCAGACCTCCTGGATAATACGTAAATGCCAATTTATACTCAATTTGAACAAATCACTCTTTAAACTGAAAAAGGTTTTTTTTCCTGTTAAAAAATAAGACATTCCAGGACAAGAGTGTTATGGTATTTATATAGCACAATCAAGGCTCTACAAAAAGCCTTAGAGACAAATCTGTAAATTGTTTGGCTATATATATACAGTGAAACCTCTCCGAGCGGCCACCGAGTGGGATCACCCAACTCAATTTTCGAGAAATTCTACTCACTCCATGCTGTAATTTTGAGCGGAGAAACTCAAGGTCAGGTATGTGGTCGAATCTAAGTTCCAGGAATAACTGGAATTGAATCTGTTATCTCTGACAAATGAATTTTCGTCCCTTTCAGGCGCTAATTCCGTCCCTGACGAGAAATTTCCCGATGTTTGTAATGGCGAGCAAACTAAACTTTCAACACAAGCCACTTTAGGGCTTGAAATTATTGAAAATTGCAATGAAATTATTGAAAATTCCAAAGCGGTTACAAACTAACCGGTTAGAGATCTGCTTTTTAGAGTAAAAAGTAAACTAGAAAAAATCTGAAGTGACTCCACTAGACTTTCCGAACACTTACGATTAAGATCATTACCAAGCATTTAAATAAATTTTAATCGATGAAGAAAGCATCAAATAATGTATTATTTTCTCTTTAAATAAGTTTTATATTTCATTTTAAATAAGGAATATGTGCCAGACTTGTTTATATTACGCATTATAGCAACTATCTTATATTAGTAAATAAAACCCTTCAGAGCAGCCAAATATTCTCGGTACAGTGGGGTGGCCGCTCAGAGGTTTCACTGCATTAGAAAATCCTGAATTACCCCAACTGACCTTAATACTCTAGACTGATTTAAACAAAATACCCTATGGCACAGTAGTAGGTGCTCCTTCAAAATTCAAAGATCCAAAAGGTTCTCTGTCAAAGAAAAAGTTTGAAAAACTTTGGTCAAGACTGCAGATTAATGTCTGTACTCACAACGCTTGCAATCCATTTTTTGCAACTTGTCATTGAGCGCTTTGCTAAGGAGTAATTTCTGAAGTCTTGAGTTTTACGAATCAGGTGTGCAGGAGAGGAGAGATGCAATACATGAAAATCAATTTGTGTTTTTTACTGTATATTGAAAACTGAAGTTGAGAGATACATGAGTGATGTGAGCATAGATGCAGAAGGGAAGGGGATATTTTATATTCAATTCTTTTGTGTATTGCACATTATAGAAAAGGTATTGATTTATTTTGCCAGTTGCTGTTATAAAAAGTTAGAATTCATAACCGAGCTTTTGATGGCCAATCATTTAATAAGCTGGGAATAAAATTCCTAGTTGTGTTATGAAATATTGATAAACTAAGCAACTTTATTATTAGGGAATGTTAAAAGTCTAATTGTAATTTTAAATAAACCACTGTTAGAAGCTTTTCCAAGTCCCCCCCCCCCCCTCTAAACTTCATTGGATGCTTAGAGCAACTGTAGGTTTCATTTTTGTTTGTATGGGAAAGATCATTAATTAATGTTTTTTCACAAACAAAGTGATATAATTTTCCTCAGTTTTTATGTGCTAACATATTACATCCTTGACAAACAAAAAAACAAGTGTATAGTAAAAGATTTTTATTGTAATGTATATATGTCAATTTGTTTAAAAAGATTTTGTAAAATTTGTATTAGAAACAGTAATTTGCAAAATATGCAATCTTCAAAGAAATGAAAAAGTGAAATTTTTTGCATGAGCTGTAGATTGTCTTTTAAATAAGAATTTTCGGAATAGATAGGATTAAAAGTGTGCTGTGAAAATACACCGAGCTTAGTTGAAATTCACAGTAACATATTCAGCTTGGAAATATTTAGGATTACAGCAGACTTGCCAACTTTTACGCTTTACGCTTAAAATTTACGCATTTCGACTGCTGTTTACGCTTTTACGCATAGAGCGCTTTTTTTTACGCATTTCCAGATATTTTCTTCCTAACTTGTGTATATTTCTTTAAAAGTGAAATTGATATTAAAAAGAAATGTATTAGGTTTTAAATTGAAATGATGTTCTATGTTAGGGCCTTTTTGCCTTTTCAATATGGATCTAAGTGGTAGCATCAGCACCATGATCCACATCGCACATCCATGTTGACACAATGCGCATCAAAATATTTTTCTTTGTTGCCACTGAGGCAAAGAAAAAAATCTTTTCCCACATGCGACGCTGAGTATTTCTTAATTGGTTTACCCAGTCATGACGTCATAGAGTAGAGCAAATGGGAGAATCGTTTACTAGGGAGTATGTCTTTCTCCTGTGACTTGTGCGTCTCACGTCACATGGTGTTCTTCGTTATCAGCGCGTGCCCGCTTTGCGGTTAAGTGGTAGACGCAGACGGTAGTATGAGCATACTTCGATTGCTTTTCTGAGGATTATTTTCGATAAATGATCACTGGCACAGCATAACTTATAAACAAAGTTATAGCAAAGAATGGGTATACAGGGGTCGCACTGCCGATCGCCAACGTTGCAAATTGCGGAAATAAAATTAGTTTGGCGAAAGAAAATACGTTTGGGCAAAAATATTGACAATTGCTTTTCTTAATGATGTCCGGAAAAATCTAATTTGGCGAAATGTTAAAAAGAGCCAGCGCAACCCCTGGGGTATATATAGTATCATATGTCAAAGGAGCAAAATTTGCTTATTGTAACGTGTGCCGGAGTGATTTCAGCATTTTTCATGGAGGAAAGTATGACATTTCTCGCCACTCGAGTTCGTCAAAACACAGTGAAAATGTGAAACGTGTTAACAGCAGTAAAAGTCTACAAACATTTTTCAAAGAGGACGGACAGTCCAGTGGCAGATTAATGCAAGTTTCTCAGGGGTGGGAAGTTAGAAGATTGACATATACATCCATTTTATGGAAGCAATTTAGGATCTTTTACATTAATTTCTTTTTTCTCGGGGGCCGGTCGCCCCCTCCGCCCCCCCTTTAATCCGCCCTTGGGACAGTCGGACGTTATTCATGCAGAACTGTTATTTACATCTTTCTTGATCGAATACAATGTTCCTATTTCAGCAGCTGACTATGCTGAATGTGAGAGGGTTTTCAGTATTATTCGGAAAAACAGAAATGAATTCAGGTGCAACTTGTCTATTAAGATTTTGGAAAGCCTTCTTATTAAAGATTTTTACTTCAGATTTTCTGAATAAAGCAGAAAAAGCTACTGCTGCTTCTTTGAAGTCAGCACAGTCAGAGTTTTTTCAAGCCAGTTAAGTGATTATAATTAATAAATTGTTAATCACAAGAAATCTGGAAAATGGTGTATTAATTGATTTGCCTTTTATTCAACAACTTCATTTTCTTTTATTGTTATTAGCTTTATTTAATACTTCAAACAAATAATTGTGATATAAAATGCATTAAAAATAATACTCGTGCATTCTATGGTGAAAAGTAAAAAATAACGCTCACACGTTGTATAGCAAAAAGTGTCGAAATTTCTGTTCGCGCGCTGTTTTACACATTTTGATTTTCCCAGGTTGGCAAGTCTGTTACAGTGCTTGAATATGATTTAAAAATATTGAATTTTCTTTCTTTTGTTGTAGAATCGACTTAACAAGTTATTCTTCCAAGTCTTACAAGCAATACAAGTGCCCATCTTTTTATAAAATATGGTAATTCACATTTTAAGAATCTTGGAATTTATGATTAACTTTCAAGATTGCCTCGTGAATAGGAAAACTTGGGTAATTTATAAATCATAGAAAAACACAAAAATCTTACAGGAAGAAATAACGAACTTAATCATCAATCTTCTAAAATGTCATTATTCTTTTAACATTCCATCACTTTAACCTTTCATATCTTAGCAGTGAATTTTGATACCTATTTCATATTTGCACTTTAAAATTTTTACATTTAATTTTTAAAGTCTTAATATTGCCAAGCTCTAGTGATTAGAGGTGTGAAGATAACTTTATACATCTCCATTCATTTCACCATCATACCTTTTCACTTAACATTCTTGAAGAAAAAAAAAAAATCCAGTAGATTTGCACAGTGTACCAGTTTATGGAGGAGGAGAGGGGAATAGAGATTATTCTTACATGCAATAAAAAAAAAGTAATATCAACCTTTCTGGTAATGGATTTGATCAAGGTGTTTGATCATTTAAATCAACTGATTTAAAAAAAAAAACTGACTTAAATCAGAGGTACACAACCACTAGTCTTTATTCGCTCCTGATATCTGTTCCATTCACCCGCCAAGCCAGTTGCACGTTGAAAAACTTGAAACATAATCCATCAATTTGATTTTTAAGAAAAAGAATTAACTATGAAAATTTAATTATTTCAGACTTGTTTTTAACTGTCATAAACATGGCTCCAGTAAATGTTCAGTTATAATTTAATAATTGACTTTTATCAATATATGCCATCATATTTTCAAGTATTGTTATCTAATGGTATTACGAGCTTTTATGACATGCACATAAAGAGTTCGATTGATCATAACTAGACAAAAAATTGAGTTAGGTGAACAGTTCTTTTTTGTAGGTAATGCAATATACTATTTAAAAAAAAAAAAAAAAAAAAAAAGTCTTTCACCAAACTCAATTTAACTTGTTGCAGGTATGAAAAACGCGCGCAATATTCTAGAATGACTCGATTGCCTTTCCTATGTGTGCCATCATATTTTGAAGAACTTTAGTTTACAAACCTTTAAATGCCTACTTGGAATAGCGCATTTACATTCACTAGTCTTTAATATATTGTTTTTAAGACTGTTACTTAAAAGAATGCACTATGTAATTGGCCCTTGATATCGTACATTTAAATTTCTGAAGCTCACAAGCTGAAAGAGGTTGTGCATAATACTATTATTGTTATTTCATGTGATTAACATTTCTGTAAAGTTCTATTTCTGAAATCTTCGCTTTTAAATTTTTAAAATAAGTCTGTATATTATCAGTCAATTTTGCTGCTTCTAAAATCATCTACTTGGGACAAAATTATTTTATTTGCATACCAAAGAATTGTTCTATTTACAGATTTATACTACAGTGAAACTTCCTTTAATGACCACTTCTGAATGGTATAAAACACATTCCATGAGATTAACATTAGGTGCTAACCTCTGAACAACAAACACTTGTCAGCATCATTAAAAATGTTAACAGCAACTCAAACGTACTTTTTTTTTTCCCCCCCAAGGTGTGAACAATATAAAGTTTATTTGCCACATTCACTAGATACACATACTGCTACTAATATTTAAACTTATTCCGATGTTTTTAAGAAACTTTCGGATGATACAAAATTTTGCTTTAATCAAAAATTATGATAAATTGTACGAGAAACAACATTACCATTTCTTTGGAAAAAGAGAGAGAGATCACGAATAACCGATTTTTTTAATGTAAATGAAAATGAATGAGATTTAGCGAAGCTAAAATAACATCTTTGTGTCCCTATTGCTGACTTATTTTGAATTTTTTAAGTATTGAACCTCTAACCGACAGCCACCTCTGAATGATAGTCACTTTTGGCGACCACTATTCAGAGGTTTCACTGTTTCAATAACTGGATATTTACTAGTTATCTATACTCTTTATATAAAGTAGCTAAACTTATTTAAAAAATTTCTTTTCTTAATGTATATTTTTCATTTTTAAATTTATATTTAAAAAAATATAATAATAATGAAATGATATGTAAAAGAAAAATATGGGCATTCTATAGAAAAATTCATGAGTAAATGTTATTTTAAAAAAGCAGAACAAGTATTAATTTAATTGTGACTTTTGTTGCTTTGTCTCTGTAAACTTCTCAAAAAATATGTGCTCCTTAAAATGGGTTTGTATGTCATAAATTCATCATTATTATAAATAATGTACCATAGAAATTATTTTGATCAATTTTTTTAGATTTCAGATACAGGAATTTATATGTGTATTATAAATTACTTTTTTTCTCTCTCTCCCTCTAGATGTACAAACTGAAGATAATGCTAAGAAATTAAAGAAATAAGAAAGCTGTTACTTATGTAAAAAATTGTATACTTATGTGTACATTATTACATGCTTTTAAATAAAACACTGTTTTGAATAAGCCTTTTATTTATTAACTCATTAAACTAACAATACAGCATTTATGCATCCATCATTTTCTGGATTATTAGTTACTTGGGCATATTTACCCCAAATAACTTTACCACCTTGTGTAACAAGACCAAGTTCACTGATATTGACTTCAATGACAGTACCTTTGGTAATGACACCAAGGTTAGTAAATAATGCAGAATTAGGATTTTTCTTAACTCCAATTATGGGCAAATAAAATGTAGCTTTTAATTCTGGATGAGTGACATGTGCTTTATTGAACCTTAAGCCCATAGGACGAATAAATCTCTCAAATTTTGGAGGCTTTCTTGTAAATCCTTCTCCAACGTAGCATATTTTGGTGACCATTCTTTTCCAAGCTTTCTTCTTCCTTTTACCAGTTTTAATGACTTTGAAGGTTTCAGCCTCACTTACTCCTCTTACTTTAGGTAACGGAACGGCCCACTTTCCAGCCTTCTCCTTTCGCTTTTGCTTTATTGTGTTCGACAAAATTTTAGCTCTCAACTGACCTTCACGATCAAGCAGATATGCTGGTACAGCACCTTCAGGCACCTTTTCTGGATCTCTTTTCTTTGTACGCTTTTCTTCATGCATGCGTATAGTTTTCTTCATTTGAATCTTTTCTGAAAACCTTTGTTTGTTATACATCTTAGCTTTCAAACCTCTAAGTTTCTTAGCCTTTTGAGCTAATTCATGGGGCAAACGGCCTTCCTTCTTCCTTTTCTTTTCATGATAATCAAAACGATATCCATATCGTTTACGGTGAAGTTCAATATGTTCATTCTGAGGCATCTTTTATTATCTAAAATAAAAATATCTTATTACTGATAAGCATACAAAATGATTTAAGATTAAATTAAATCTCAAAAACATGAATTCCATGCTAGTTGTAATGAGAAAATAAATGAGCAACTTGAGCCAATAAGACATAGTTTGTAGCTTAAATAAGCATTCTAAGGATAAGGTGTATTTAAACAAGTTTGAAAAATAACAGCACACTCCATCTAATCTGCATATTCCTATAATTAAACAAATAAATTTAAATTGATTTTTCTTCACAGAATGAATCACTGGTAAAAATGTTTACTTTGTTGAAAGTGCAATGACCAGAACAAGTGCTCTGAATTACTATCAGCCAATTTATAGTCATAATTTAAATAATTTGAAAATTCACCATTATACTGATACATACCAAGGCATAGGATCCTTTTATATTATGATTTTAAATTATTTAAGAAAATTACCTGTTATGGGCAAAAACAAGCTTCTTTTCAAGGAAAGCACAAAAGAGTACTTATTGATAAGCTGCTAAATTGAAATGGCAAGGTAATTTTAAAAGTGTAAAACTCTAAATTTCAAGTGTAATAACTCTAAAAAAAACAGCCTTAAGTGAAGGAAGAAAAAAGAAGGTTTTATATTTTTCCAATTTCATTTTTAAATTATATGTATAATCAATTTTGTTTTATTTGTTTGTAATTAAATGCATTCCGTTGATGATATTTTTTCCCCAATGCATTTATAGTTTGGATTTTAACAATCAAATTATGACCTATAATTTGATTTCAATTAAAATCTAATTTGTAAAATCCTATATCTGCACAACCCTTAATCCCAAGCTGTGGTGCAGATTAGTTGTGTGTGGTATTGTGTTGTGTTAAGGCAAACCTACACAAGGCTATCTTCCTTGGAGAATCTGCAGGTTAGAGGGAATGTATTGTAATTATATTAATATAATACAGTAACACTACTGGAAGTTGGGTATATGCAGTTCCTACAAAAAGTTTTGATTAAAAACCAAACTGAAGACGATTTTTGAGCTCACACGGGAAAAGGGGGGAGGGGACTATTATGTGAAAAAGTACAACTTTGATCCAATGAGAGATAAGTGAGAAGCGAAAATTTGGTGGTTTAATCTTTTTCAGAATATATATGAATGAATTTATCCATAAATTTAATAAAAAATGCTAAATGTTTTTGGATCAGGTGTACTCTTAAAATAATTAAAAAGTTTGGAGAAATAAAAAGGTTTTTGGTGTGATTGTTATAACATGGTTAAAATCCCTACTTCAAAAACTTGTCGCACATGACAAGATGTGGCTACCATACCATACCAAACTGTGAAGGCACTGTTTAACATTGTTAGCTTATGCTATTTTTAATTTGTGATGCTATTTTTAAATATTTGCTGCCTGTTAATAGCAGTTAGCTTAGGTATCATAGTACGTAATATTTAATAATTATAGCATGTAACAATCAGATATCAGAATGTCATAAATATATATACAGTAAAGCACAGTTTATATGTCTGTCAAGAGACCAGCCTAAAACAATGAAAATGGAACATTAGTATATAATATTGATTATTACAGGTTTAATGCTACTATAGAGCAATTTTTTTTTTCTTTAAGGTACTGGTAAATTATTTAATAATTTTCACACCGAAAATAATAGAAATTTAAAATGAAATATTTATCATAAAAGTAAAACAAATAGTACCTTTATTGTAGATTGTAGTATACCTTATCTATTGCCTACCAATTACAATGTGATTTATGCTTATACTAACACTGAATTTGAAAAAATCTTTCAGAGTCATCTGATGTGTTTTTAATTATTAATTGCAGCATTACAGACTGAATTAACAGGGCTCATTCTAGATAGTAAAAAAGCCAGGGTGGAATGATTAAGAAAAAGTGCACCATTATTTTAAAAAGGCATTGTATTTCGTAAAAAGGGTACTATGCATCCTGATTAAAAACACTTCTAATTTGTAAAATATAAACTGCACTAAATTGAGAAGATGGTTGTTTTGGTTTATTGATGATTTTGAGATTTTTTGAAGCACAATCCTCGAGCGAGCGATGATGCCAGGGTAGAATACTGTCAAGGCATGTTTTGACTGGTGACCATAAAGACACGTGTATTTCGTTTTATGGTTGACTAATAGAATAATTGTTTCAATTTGAAATTTTGTAATGTTATGGATGGAAAGGAATGAAATATGTTACTGTATGAAATGTAAGTGAGTGCGTTTGTTCAAAATGTAGTGTGAAAATAAAACTAAATAAAAGGATGTTTGTTTTTGGTGTGTTGATGTTACGTTAAGCTGGTGGTTACGTACGTTAGTCAGCAAGAGAAGATGGCGTAAGGAACATTTCTGGAAGGGTGAAGTAAGCAATAAAGGTGTAAGGGCTTTTTTAAAGGAATTTTTGATTTTTCTAAGGTTTTTTAATCACTTTTAAAGTGATAATTTATGTTTTTCTGTTATTCTAATCATGCTGTCTATGTACAGCTAGGTTGCTTCAGGATTCATACTCATTTTTCAAAATGAAATTTAAGGAGATTTCTCTGAGAGGTTAATTTAAAATAATAAAGGTAAGTGCTTTTTTGTAACGAATCTTTGCAATGCTTATGGTTTTTAATGTGAATTTTAAATTGATATTTGATGTTTTTATGTTTTTGTAAGTGCTATTTACAGGGATCACTCTAGAAATGAAAAAGGGCAGGGTGCACATTACAGAAAAAAGGCAGTGTTTGGGAAAAGGGCATATCATATCACACAAAAAGGGCAACATTTCTTTTTATTGTCTACAAACACATAAGGGTAGCTTTTATAAACATACTTTTATGTCCGAAAATGTGTTTTCTTAATAGCAATTTTTTAAGCAAATGATTAATCAAATTTTGAAACCTAATTTTTTCATTCAATGAAATCTTCACTTTGACAAAAATTGTGTAAGGCAGCCATTATGCTTTGTTTCAATAACAACAACAAAACAAAAAAAGCATAAATTTTGTAATCGTAAAATATCGGGAATCCGGTTTTGACGACAAATTTTTAATAATTACGCCAATTTTCGGACCCGAAAATGACCGAAAATTGGCCTCTACGCCGAAAATTGGCGACTTGACCTCTAGCAGGAGTCAGTCCAGGTTTTTTTCCCAAGGTCCTATTTTTGTGAAATTTTACCTAATTTTATGAATTTATACCTAATTTTATGAATTTTTTTTATTTGTGAATCTTTCCTTATTTTGTGAACTTCTTCCAATTTTCTATTTCATTTTTGAGCAAGAAAGCAATCACGAAATAGAATTGAATATTTTTTTAAAAATTAAAAATAAAATGGGTAGTTATTTCCCTTAAAAAAAAGTTGGCCAAAACTGAATAACTCCTGTTCACCGAACATCCGGGATAGTCATAACCTGGAACAATATCTTTCTTTTTTTTAATTGATTAAAATTAAAAATATAAAGCTTTAAATCTTTTACTTTTAAATGATTAAAAAATAGATTTTATAATAAACGTAGGCCATGGTAGTTTTGATTTTAAATTGCAGGTACTAAACACTTTTATTTACACCCCAAATTCAAACTTTAGTAATTTTTAGATATTACAATGTCTGTCAGTTTCGACTGGAAATACTCTAATACTAAAGATGTGAAAAATGCAATTTTTAAATCTAGTTAAATTTCAACAATTGAAGGGAAAACAAAAATAAGTTGCAGATAAGTATAGATAGGAGAAATTAGCTAATATTATATTTTTAAAAATTAATTTCAACTTGTACCATTAAAGAAAAATTACTTGTCAGTGTACACAGAATATCCCAAAAACACTGACCTGGGGTTTTATTCCTTAAATATTTTACAGTAAATCACAAATTTATGTTTAAAAAAAGGGGGGGGGGTACAGAATTTTACAGTAATGATTATAATTTTTGGAAAATTAAATCTAAATAAATACAAATGTACATTTTTATATGGTCTCCAAACAGAAAATTCCCAGTCTGTAAGATGTGCCCATACATTAATTAAGTTTAAAAAATTTAATTAAGTTATAAATTTTCAGTCTTCTATCATTTTTTGCTCGCTACTGCCCTGCCTATGCCGACAGCATTTCTCTGTAGTGTACCCCTATGACCGCTCTTTAAAAAGACATTAAATCCCAATAAAATCACTCCTATGCTTTGTTGTTCACTCCCAAGAATGAAAAAAATGCAGTATTACACTATTTCTACCCCCCCCCCTTTTTCCAATCTTGAGCAATGATTGACCTATATTTATCCCATTTCACATTCCACAGTGTGGATTCTCGACCGATTAAACAGGGCGCGGCACCCGGCAACCCTTTAACGTCTGGCAGCCCTTTTTCTCCCCCTATAGTTTGGTATGTCGGTCCGTCCGTTTTTCCATTCTTATTTGCCAAAACTTTTTCTCCTTCCTTACCATACAGTTTTCCTTATACAGGAGACAATACAAAAAGTCAAAATCGACGTTTAAACGACCCTTTACAAAACAGGAGGTTTAACTGTTCCTTCACAAAATTCCAATCAGCCTTTTTTTTTTTTTAAAATACACCCAGAAAAAATGTCCTTTTATAAATAATTACATTTTCTGTTTTCTTTCATTTGCATGATTGAAAGATGCCCCTGGAATGTTTGTTTTTTCAGCAATGTAAAAAGGCTATCTGGCACATTACGCTTTCAGTTGGGGGGGGGGGGGGTGAGAAGGGAGTTCAAAATGATTTCACGTAAGGATGTTATGTTTGATAAGTATGCAGGTGTGATTTACTAAAAAATAAGCTTAGCCACATAAATCACAGCAGCTTCCGTTGTTTTGAATTGGATGTTATGTTATGCACTCTTGCAAGTTGTTCTTAATGATTGCTTTTAGTGTAATCATTGCATGCCCTTTCTACTTCAGATTATTTATAGTTAGTACAGATATTTACTAAACATTAGAGAATTACCAATTCATTTCAAAATTCAATACGACTTATTGCGAGTTAGAAAGTTTGCGCGATTTCAAAACATTAATTGGTCTGAATTTATGTCTGTCTTTAGGAATAAGATTTAGGACTAAGTTAATCATTTTGAGATGAGGAGTGTGTGTAGGGGGGGGGGGGGGTCACCCCACACTTTCGGAATTGCCCTTGTCTTGAACTTTCCGTGCAGCCAGCCTTAAGTTTGGATGAATGTGTTTTGAAAATCTGAAAAAATAAACAATAACCAAGTGACGTTTATTAATTACTTATAGCATTGATAAAACACGGGAAAGCACCATTTACAGTAGGAAATAATTTATTGTTGTGTCTACTCTTCTGGATGACAGATTGTTTCTCTAATGAGATATTTTATGACCTGAAGCTACAGGGAACGGTTTTAACCCTCTCAGGTCGGGAGGGAGAAGAGCGGCGACTGAGCAGATGCCCCCCCCCCTCCTCCCCACACATCATTGATAAGAGAATAAACAAATCAACTTCCTTGTTGTTGTTGGAGAGAGGCTTTTTTGGGTTCTAGCCGGGACCACGTGGCCCCGGTCTAGCCGAGCGCCAGCAATGGTAACGAGAATCAAAGAAAAGTGGAAACAAGGAGGGGTGGAGAAAAGGAGAGCGGCATTTTGATTGTGGGAAAAAAAAGAGGGCGGAATTTTATCCAGAAAAAGGGCAAGGAGGGCGGAATTTTATCAAGAAAAAGGGCAAGGAGGGCGGCATTTTACCGGAAAAAGGGCACCAGGGCGGGCCGCCCCGCTGAAACGCTCTAGAGTGATCCCTGGCTATTTATGTGCTATTCTAATCATATTGACCTTATATGAGGTGTACAACTAGGTTGTTTAATCCACCGTTTTGTTTTTTTCTGCAGTGAAAACGGGCCAGTGTTTGCACAGTTTACATTAGTTGTGCAACTAGGTTACTGAATTCACTGTAGTTTTTTTTAGTTAAAAACAGTCCACTGTTTGCACATTTTAAATTACCTGTTAATGAATTTGCAGCCATTTTTTAGTTAAATATGGATGGTGTATTATGGTTTAATGTTTTTGTTAGTGGAATATATGTGCAACTTTAATGTGTTAACATACTTTGGACTTTGCTGATCATGCAAAATGGTTGGCAACCACCAAGCTCCAGTGACTGTTGCTATGGGGTGCGAACCGTCTTGTATGATTTTATCCAAAATTGTTTTAAAATCTTCACCCAGCAGTCCATATTTAATATAAAAAAGTCTGCAAAATCAGCAACAGCTAATTTAAAATAAGCAAACTTGGACTGTTTTTAACCTAAAAAACTATAGAGGATTAAGCAACCTAGTTGAACAGCTCGTAGAAAATGAGCAAACACTGGCCAGCTTTTAACTCAAAAAAAAAAAAAAAAAACTACAATAGATTAAGCAACCTAAATTTACACTTAATCTAAAGTCAGCATGATTAAAATACCTAATAACTAGCACTAACAAAAACATCAAATATTACTTTAAAAGTGATATAAAACCTTTCAGAATTCAGATTCATTTTTAAAAAAGCACTTAGATTTATTGTTTTTATTTCAGTCACTTCAGCATCAAGAAATGTTTTTTACACAATCTTTGCTCTACATGCTCTTTACTAGATTACCTCATTCTTCTCCCCATTACGTTTCACACCAGCTTAATTTTTTTTATATCACCCTCTTTTCTCTTACGCCAATAACCAACATCCTTTTAGTTATCTTTATATTCATACCACATTTCTAACAAACACAGACTTCCTTTTCACACAATAACATATTTCATTCCTTCCCAACCATAACATGACACAATTTCAAATTCCCAAACTGACAATACACGTTTCTTTATGGTTCCCAGTCAAAACAACCACCGGCAGGTATTTCACTCCCACTACGCAGCCAGGACAACCACCAAATGAAACATGTAAACATCAACACGATACGTAAACAACACCGGATACAGGATATAGTCCATTTTATTTATAATAATCCTATTATTTTAACCCTTTAAGCAGTCAATTTTTTTACCGAAATGCTTCCAAAAAAGGCATATTATTTGCAGTAGAACAAAATTTTCATAATGAAATATTCCCGCTCTATGGCTAGGAAGAAAAACCCAGATGAAAAGCATTTGAGTTACATGGACAAGCCACGCCATGTATTGAAAAATATTAATACTAAATAGTCTCTTCACAATAATGAAATATACAGGCAAATCAGAAAAGGAAAGGAGAAAATATCGATGCCCGTACGCTATATGGGCAAACCAGTTGAGGCCAATTTTGGGTAGCACGTACACTATATGGGCAAACTGCTTAAGGGGTTAAATAGCTCGCCACAAAAAACTGTAACATAGTAAAGTTTGCACAGCAAGAAATGTTAGGTTAACAGGCGATCTTATACATATTTATCACTGTGCATTACAAATATGTTTTAACAAACATTTTAATCCTAACTGAATATGGAAAAATAGAGATTTTTGAAGCCATGTCAAAAAAAAAAAAAAAAATTATCTCGACATGAAAAATTAAAATTAAACTTTACAACATTTTTATGCTGCAATAGTTTTCCATAAGTAACACTTTAAACTGGTTTAAGAACTATAAATTCTTTTTCCATCACCAGGTCAAGGTCACCACAATCTGAAAGGTTGCAGAGGCTGCACACTTCATTAATCACAGTTGTAACTGTAATTACAGGGTTCACACTCATTTTTCAAAATGAAATTCCCTGAGTTTTCCAGGTGATTTTTCAAGAATTTCCAGGTTATGGCAAAAAAATAAACATAAGATAAAGACTAAATACTTTTAATTTATATGCCCCATTCTAAGATAATAAAATTATGATAACACTACGGTAATCAAAATTATACTCCCCCTCAATTATCACAAAATCAGTGGATTACATTTATATCAAACATAGTTTTAAATTCAATTTCACCTATAAAATATCATAAATTATGCAACAGCTTTACAGAAGTAAAAAAGAATTTTTGGGACCACTTTATTGATTGATAGTTTCAAGATATGTTTTTTATACTATTGCCAGTACACAAGGCTATTAGTAAAAATTGCCATATGCTTTAGAACTAAGTAAATTCCACCAATCCTATGCATAAGCAATGAAATATTTAACACTAACAGGAACACACATTCTACATTGTAATCTAGCAAATATCAGCAGAGTTTGTATATACGTGATAATATTACACAATCTAACTTTGTGCACAGTACACAACACAAAGAACAGCCCCTCCAACTCAAATGAGAAAATGGAGCAATCACAAATGCTCAGAACTGCAGAGACAAAATGAGAAGCAAGTGTGCTATTCGTCCTAAGCAGTCTTAAGTGATAGATGATTAATCTTGTATAATACATTTCCAATTGCATGAGTGCTTCATTAGCGAAGTAGTTGACCCTTGCATAGGGTGAAAGCCATAAAAATAAAGAGAGGGGGAAAATTTTTCTTAAAATTCCAGGGTTGAAGCTGGATGTTCCAGGTTTTTAAAGCAAAATTACATTTTTCCATGAGATTTCCCTGAGTTTTAAGAGCTAATTTTCAATTCCCTGAGTTTTCCAGGTTTCCCTGAGGGCGTAGGAACCCTGTAATTATAAAATTAGGGAGTCCCACATAATATTAAGGAGTTTTAAGGGCCCTAAATTTTGCAAGACAAATTTTACTGAGTGTATGAACCCTGTGCTTAATCTACTGAAAATTTTTGAGTTAAAAACAGGCCAGTGTTTGCCCATTTTACATAGCAGTACAACTAGGTTGAATAATCCACCAAAGAGTTTTTTTTCAGGTTAAAAATGGTCCACTGTTTGCTCGTTTTAAATTAGCTGTTTAGGGAGTTGCTGAATTTGCAGACGTGTTTTAGGTTAAATATGGACTGGGGGGAAATATTTCAAGATTTTTGAATTATTTTGTAATGAATTTGATGTTTTTATCTGTTTTTGCTAGTGTAACTTACATGCAATTTCAATCTGTTAAAATTATTTGACTTTGCTTTGTTGAACACGCAAAATGGTTGGCGACAGTCGCTGGGGCTTGGTGACTGCCAAGCTGGAGCGACTGTCGCCGTGTTTACATGGTGCTCGTACCATCTCGGTGAGATTACCTATAAACTTTTTCACTTTACAAAATTGAGTCAAACAATTCTTTAATAACTAATAATAATTACTAGTCTTGATAAATAAATAAATTATAATTAATTACTAAAATTTATTAATAAATAATTTGACATTAATCAAGTTCATAAAGCTAAGTAATAGAAAACAGTTAATTAGTTTATAAGTTGGACAGTTGTATGTAGAGGAGGAGAAACAACAATCTCTGTATTTTTGCTTAGTAATTAATAAAAACAACCAAAATATTTAATCATTGGGTGTTTCTAGTTAAAAAATCAAAACTGAGAAAAAGTGTATGAAATAAATTTTGTATCAGGGTTTTTAAAGCGGTTTTTTCCACCACAAACAAAATAGGACAACACTATATCACTTGCCCTACACTAGACCCAGGAGAAACGTAACTAGGTTGGGCCATCACTCTAGGCGAGCCCTTGGAAATATGCAACGGCCTGCCCTTTGCTTAGCTAAAAGTAATCAGACTATCATGTAGTTCTCGTTAACTGTACAAGCTTAAGCAAATTAAAATAACTAGATTACGAAATAACATCAATGCATACATGAAAATGCAAATTAACAGCTCAATGACGTCAGATTGTACAAGCATACTCGCCCCGTAGCAGAAACATCGCGACACGGCGACAATGTCGCAGACACAGAAATCTGCTTGCGGACAGTTTTTGTCGGCATATTAAAAAAAAAAAAAGTTTTTAATTGTCTGCTGTAAAAAAAAAATTTTTATTGTCTGCAACTTTTGGGAACATTTTGCTGCGGCTCGTTACGCTGTCTCCACTCTGACGTCACTAACATGAAAAACGCGCGAAAACGGCCGAATCTAGCTTTTACACACCTCTGAATCCTCCTGGTTTCCCATTTTTATTATTTGCCAACGATCATCATTTTTTATTTCCCCTGCACCATTTTGGATTTGTTTTGCGGCTCATCACAAAAATGCATTTATTTAAAATGGTCCCTTCAGATAAATACAATTAAATACAATAACCCCATCATAAAAATATGAATGACTGATTGAAAACGGCTCTTCTGCAAAATTACCTTCTAAATCAGTCCTTTCTCACAGATATTACTCATTAAAATGTCTTTTACAAATGTTCTATTATTTTTTTTTTTTTTTTTTTTTTTCAGATTGAAATATTATTATTGCTTTTTTCATCTTATGGTTTCATTTGCACGAGCTGATTACCCTGAAAGTGCCCCTACTGCAATGTCTTGTTTTTTTGCTGACTCAAGAGAGAACTTGATCGACAGAACTACGTGCGTATTTCGCTTAGGAATTGAGGGAAGAAAATATAGTTGAAAAATACAAAATTGTTTAAGTCATCTAAGAATTTAATTTCCTCAAATATCGGTAGTTACGTTTGATAAATACGTAGTTACGAATTATTAACAATTATTATTCGAGAGTTCGTCACCAGTTGTTTAGTTATTCCTCTTCTCTGTTTTAATCGTTTTGCACACTTGCAAGCTTTTTTGCTCTTTTTTTTTTTTTTTTTTTTCCCTGAACGATTTACTTTATTTAATCGGCTTTCTTATTATGCATTATTCATAATTATTACAGATATTTACTAACCATAAATAACTACGAATGATATAAAAAGTGTCTTAGCAAAACTACGTTTTGCGATTTTGAAATTAAGTGGGACTTCCAAAAATTGATCTGAAAATTGAACGATCCGAGACATCTTGCGAATACAGCACTTGAAATGTATTATGTTTTGCCAAAATTAAGCATAGGTGTAGCTGGGGTTATTTGCACCCGGTGCAGTCCTTTTGTTTTCTACCACATTCTACTAAAGGCCAGAGCAGACTTCAGTGCTTTCCGTACGCTAGAATGGCTACTCAATGTATTTTTCCGCATCTTCAAGACGGATTGCGGAGAAAAGTGTCCCCATTGTATGTTTGGCGTGGTTTTGTGGTTTCACAGGTTATCCTTTGTTGGCGGATGACGACTGGTAAAGCTTGAGATTAGCGGTCGCCAGATCGCCAGTGGCGACTGTGGAATTATTCCTGGCGACTGCAAAACAGTCTGTCAGTCGCCAAAATTGGCGACCTGCAAAATTTACTCAGCAAGCAACCCCCCCTCCCCCCTCGTTTCCGTCCCCGTAACAAAAGTCGGCGCTGTATGTCCGAGCAAAGTAAAGCAAAGCAGTTGAAAAAACGTCTAAAATTGATGATGCGCAAAATTTACTTAGTCCCGCCCACCCTCGGCCTCGTAGGAAAAGCTGAATGTCAGCGCTATATGGACAAGTAGGGGAGAAAGGGTTGCAGACGTCTATGGGAGGGGAAGAAAGGGGAGGAGCTCATCATAACTGATAACATACATGTAACATTGGGGGGGGGGGTAGGAACGCATCGGAACAGAATACTCAGGGTCCCTCTCTGTGACCTAACCCGTTGGTTGACCTTGACCCTTCGCACCATCTCATTATTTTATTACATATCCACATCGACATTCCAGTACGCAGAGAGGCATATCCGTGGGACATTACACGTGGTCGCAAAAATCTGAACAAAAGTATTATTCTAATTATAATTTGTTACAATTTCTACAATAGACGGCCGTAATAAAAGGAGAAGAGTGAAAAGGACTTTTATTTAAAACTAAATTTGATATTTGCCTACTGATACAATACATGACTGTATGTGAAAGATGCATTAAGTATCTCATTAATAAGACATTGTACTGAAGGAACGAAGCTAATATTTTTCTAAATTATAGTACTCCCCTTTGTATATTTTCCGTCGTTCGACTCAGTCAGGGTCCAGTCAACTTAAGAGTAATCGATTATATTTTTAAAAAATTTCATGTGATCTTTACTATGACCCTTCTAAAACTGTAGACGGGAAGCACGTGCATTTTTTTTTTTTTTTAATTATTATTATTAACTTGAAAACAATGAACAAACCCTCTGCTTTTGAAAGGTCGATGAAGAGGTTGGCATTCTTTGCATCCTGATTTAGGCTACAGCTGATCGAAAACTACCACGCAAGATGCTTTATTTAAAACGAACAAAAACGTTATTTTGTACATTCGAATACGCAAATAAAAACTAATGTCATAAACATACCGTTTTCAGTTTTAAATAAATCTAATTTCAGCTGCTTTCATATTATTACGTTTTTCCTTTTGCAAGAGTTTTGGTATCTCTACAATAGCGCGAGAGGGAGGGGGAAGAGAAACAGACAAAACACTTGATTTTGTTTTATTTTGTAATCACTGGTAAAAGCGCTCGCTCTTCAAAGGTTAAATAAACAGATCTCCATGCCTTTAGAATTCCATTAATCAGCGTTACAGCTGTCCGAGAAGAGAGAAGTGTTTCTCCCCCCCCCCCCCCCCTCCTGTTCACACTTCAAGCTTTTTTTTTTTTTTTTTTTTCCAGTTCCGTTTTAATGACAGGGAGTTTCTCTGTAGATTATACGAATAGAAGGCATTTTTGGTCGGCCGAAGCGAAAACGTATCCCCCCCCCATGGGCGCCGGCAGCAGGCTCCCCCCTGGATTTTTGTATGCAGTGTTTTTAGTTGCTTTTTTGCTCTTTCCAACATGGTAACCATACGTTGAAATAGTCTTCCCTCCCCCCTTGGAAATATTCTGCTGGCACCCATGCCCCCCCCCCACCGCAAAAATTTCTCCCTGTTTTAAGTTATTTCTTTTATATGATTCACCTTTGTAAATTGAACCCTTAGTATGTGTAACGTTCGTTAAAGAATGTTTTACATAATCAGACACTTGATTATTTGTAAGTGGAAACCTTGAAAATGGGCTGTTTGAGTAGCACATGCTTATGATTTCCCCATCTTAAAATGCATCTGATTTTCCTTAAAATTTGATAAGATGCTTAGTGGTTTTTTTTTTTTTTTTAAATAGGAGGTTGGGGAGCTACTACCTTAAGTAAAATAACCGTTTGTTAGCTTCTTGCAAGTCCAAAATTAGTAAATTAGGAGGAAGCGTACTGTCGAAATTAATAGAAAATTGGGGCCCTTGATCCTCTTTCTTTTATTAAATCCCAATTCCTTTCCTCCCCATAAATTCCATGAATGAAAGGAGAGATAAATTAAATAAATAGTACTTTATTATGTGTACACCATAAGTTGAGAAAATGGTCTGCAATACTATATATATTATCTTACCTCCAGTTTCTTACTTAAATTTTTTTTTTTTTTTTTTTTTTTACTTAGGCTTCATGTTTCACAAGTACTTGGTAATAGTGACAACTTTCTAATAATGTCAAAATATTCTATATCACTTAGCCATACAGATTTCAGGTTGGCAGATTTTTGGGAGTCCACTGTATTTATTTAATAACCAACTATTTTTCGTAAAAGATACGTTTGAATTAATCTGAAGAGAAATTTTAAAGTAAAATATTTTAAATCATTAATTTTATTACAATTCTCTATTTTTAAGAGATTTTCATTTTTAACTTGGGTTTGGGGGAGGGGGGGGGGGTTAAGCTCCTATAGCCTCCTCCATGTGTGTACCTATATATAGTATAGACACAGACAGTGATGTGATGATTCTAACAAGGAGCTGCAGCCAATCAGGAGGAATTAATAAATTTTAAATTCATAGTACTTAGATTTCTTTAAATACAGCTAGTTATTTCTGAATGTAATATATGGAACATGCCATGCATTATTACTAAAAAAGCATTGAATCATTAAATGTACAAAATAAAAAATCTCATATTATTTTCATATATCCGAAAGGGGGGAGCAAGGGTGTCGAAAACAAAAATTACGTAAGTACGGAAAATTTTGGCCACTAACTATATCAAAGTGGCCACTGAATTTTGTAGGGTCACTGGCCACTGAGGAATTTTTTTAATCTCAAGCTTTACCGACTGGTCATTAAAAGCCTATAAATTTTTCGACCCTGCACTGTTTCCCCCCTTTTACAAAGCATGCATGTGCAAATTGACCTTTAAAAAACTCCCCTCATATCATGCAGCATACGCCAATCGCACGCGAGTCTGCGCTCGCCTTAAGTGTCAGTATTCTCCGGTCGCTTATCTTTGTTTTTATCTTGTCGCCTTCGCGGACTGCCAACCCCCCCCCCCCTCCCCTCTTATTACGGCACTCTTTTGCTTATAAAAAAAATGGAGTAATTTCAGAATTAGGTAATTCAGACTATTGATAAGATTTGGTATTCTAAATTTACAAATCATATACATCTTCTGAAATTTTGAAAAATTTCAACATTCTACTAAAAGAAGAAAAAAAAAATTAAAGCAAAGGTAAAGTAATTCTGGAAAAGTAAGTCTTCAGAAAACAAATAATTGTCATAGTCTAAGAGTTAGGTTATTCTTAGAATAAACTATTATCAATTTAAGCTTATTTTGCTCTCAAAAACTAAAAATAAAATAAAAAACTTTTTTTTATATAAATAATTCCGGAAGTTTTTTTCCTTATGAAATTGTTTAAATACTTTCTGTAACAGAATGTTATTTATTTTAATCAGCCAGTTACAAAACTTGCTGCTTAAAATAAAATTTGTAATTCATACGATTTTAATATACTACTTTTTTTTTTTTTTTTTTTTTACATTACGAAATTGAAGTTTAAGAAAGAAGATTTATTGCTTTTAAGGGAACAGTTTACACCAAAGGTCAAAGAATCGATTTTCTTTCTGCTTGCTAAATTATAAAAATTTTGACACCTTATTTTTAATCATATGCCAATAATATCACGAGATACTGCAAGTTTTTTTCATACACTCAGCGCAATTTCATTGGCAAACGAACTCTTTAGATGGCTTTTTCTCCATGTTCATATTTTCTTTAATTACATGTTTTAAGCATACTAAGGCTTTTTTTCTTTTGTACATGTTCTTTATTACTGCATGGAATTTTTTTTTTCTTTTGTATTTTACAGAAATCACATGAAGATATGTTACATTTTATTGTTTTACACTGTATCGTATATTAGTAGAAAAACTATATTAGATGTATCTGAAAATCCATGCACAGCCTTGTGTAATATATATTTGAAAATCTCTTATTATTATTTTTAATTGGAGAAATTTTTTTATTTTTTTAAGTAGTAGATTTTTTTTAATCAGTTTTTTAAACTTTTTTAATAATTTTACTTAAATGTGCAGTTTAAAGAGATTTATTTTTTCAAAATGTACTATTAGTTGAACATTGAAAGTCATCCAGTTCATGATTTGCACTATAGTTTTAAAAAATGCTGAAATGGTAAACTATTTCCTTAAAGGGACTTAGTTAGCATGCCACAAAAAAATTAAAATTATTAAAAATATTTTTAACATTATTTCTTACATATCTTATTTATAATAATAATTTTTATTGATATATTTTAAGAATAAAAGAATAGTGCTTTTTTAAAAACTTATATTCGCATTTCATGAATGAGCAAGCATCAAATTAGAAGAGTGTGTGTAAGAGGAAGAACAAATACATTTCAGTAACTTGATTTTAAATGGTGCTGAAAAAAAGGAACCATCTATGCACTGTAAGTCAAAACACACATTACAACCCTACAAGTTTTGTGGATAAGCCCTAGTCCTTTTCAGATTATTACGAACCAGTTTTCTGTATTATGCTATCTAACTATACTTTATCATGGAACTCAAGTACCCTCTTTGAAAACAGGCTGTCCTTTTTTTTTCTCCAGAGTCAACACTATTTAACAGCAGTGGTTAAAAATTATTGGTTTTATGTATGAATTATCCTCTAAAATTACACGCAAAATTTTGCAGACTGATTATGAAACTCTGAAAGTTTGTCGCAGACAGCTACAAAACTTTCTGCCACTGGGCATACTTGCTACTTTCACCTACGTACATCTAGTAGTAGCTAGATTAAAAGGTTAATTAAAAAATAACAAAGCATGCGCGAAAATGCAAGACATTTAGGATCTTTCCACTGCTTTAAAATATCAATTTTACAATATTCGGCTCGTATATCCAAAAAATAGTCGCCAAGCAATGGGCTAAAGAACATTTTAGCCATAAATTTTTTGAAATAGCAGTTTTTTAATAACTTTTTTATGTATTCGGGAGGAGCCCAGGCACCCTCGGCACTCCCACAATATGCCACTGATGAATACCAACATACCAGTCGTTAAACTGTACTTTAAAAGTAAGCTAAAAACATTTGAACTTATATTTCAAAAGCATATAAATTTTCATCTTACGACAATTTTAGTAAGAATAAAAGGAAAGTTATAATGAAAATTGCATTTCTACATTTTTCTAATTGGGGTCATTTCATGTCAAATCAACCCAAAAAATGGAGTTTTGACACCCATGATCACGGATTTTTATAAAATTTGGCATGAATGTTCCTTATGTGGTAGTAAGAAACCCCATGAATTTTTTTGCCCCTGGTGCTGATGGTTTTGGTTTTATGGCTCGTCAAACTTTTGAAGATTTCAATTTTTGGATCATTTTTGAACAAGATTTTAAGGCAACACTTCTAAACAAAAAATCTTCTCATTTGCTCACTAATTAATTTATCTTTTTGAAATTTTGTACCCTTGCTGATTAAAGTATAAGGATTTTAGAAATAAATGTCTAAACTTGATAAATGTTTTTTTGTATTTTTTAAAAATGCTAGAAATTGATTTTTGAGAAAATTTTAGTGAGTTCACTTAAAAGTGAAAACTCACTAAAAGGGAAAGCTATAATCAAAAAACATTTTGTTCAGAAAGAAGCTTATATATATGCATTATCTTAGGATGAAATAAAATTAATGGTTCCGTCATTCCTTCAGATTAAAAAATTAGCATTTTTATCATTTTTGTTATGAAATTCTGTGTACATTACAAGTCAAATCAACAAATAAAATCCATTGTTTGCAACAATGTTCTCGGTTTTTCATGAAATTTGTCATGAATGTTCCTTTTGCGTAGTTACAAGCCCTGCAATTCCTTTTTGTTCTGGTGTCAATGGTTTTGATTTTATGAATGTTCCTTATGTGGTAGTAAGAAACCCCATGAATTTTTTTGCCCCTGGTGCTGATGGTTTTGGTTTTATGGCTCGTCAAACTTTTGAAGATTTCAATTTTTGGATCATTTTTGAACAAGATTTTAAGGCAACACTTCTAAACAAAAAATCTTCTCATTTGCTCACTAATTAATTTATCTTTTTGAAATTTTGTACCCTTGCTGATTAAAGTATAAGGATTTTAGAAATAAATGTCTAAACTTGATAAATGTTTTTTTGTATTTTTTAAAAATGCTAGAAATTTATTTTTGAGAAAATTTTAGTGAGTTCACTTAAAAGTGAAAACTCACTAAAAGGGAAAGCTATAATCAAAAAACATTTTGTTCAGAAAGAAGCTTATATATATGCATTATCTTAGGATGAAATAAAATTAATGGTTCCGTCATTCCTTCAGATTAAAAAATTAGCATTTTTATCATTTTTGTTATGAAATTCTGTGTACATTACAAGTCAAATCAACAAATAAAATCCATTGTTGGCAACAATGTTCTTGGTTTTTCATGAAATTTGTCATGAATGTTCCTTTTGCGTAGTTACAAGCCCTGCAATTCCTTTTTGTTCTGGTGTCAATGGTTTTGATTTTATGGGCAGCCAAATTTTGATAATTTTCACTATTCCACTATTTTTGAGTCACATATTCATGACATACCGCCTTGGAAAATTATTTTTAATTTTCCCACTAATCACCCAATTTTTCTGAAGTTTTGCTCTCTTGTTAGTTAGAGAGTAGAGATTTCAGAAAAAAATGTGTGAATATATATATTTCTTTTTTAAGCTAGTTTTTGATATGTCAGCTGATTTCAAGTGAAAATTTTCTTAAAAGTATGATCATAAGTTATAAGTTCATTATCTAAGTTTCTTACATAATAAAAGTATAAATGAAAGAAAATCCCTTTGTCAAAAGCACTCAAAATATACAAAATAAATCCAAAATTTAACGAAGCCAAGCCTCTTCAGAGGGGAATTTGAGTGAAAATTACGAGACTTAAAAAAAAAAAAAAAAAAAAAAAAAAAAAATTATGTCTGTGTACATACACACATGCAATATACATTAAAGTTACCTTTTCTTTTTAGTAGATACATTAAATGCAAAAAAAGAACTAAAAGAAAAAAATATTTAAAATATTTTTTAAATGAACTTGCACACAAATATAAACTGTTTCACATAGGTTATGTACTTTGACAACAATATGAGTTGTTCTTTCATTAAAAAAGAGAAAAAAGAAAGAAAAAATACAGCATTTTTAGTTACATGATAATTTATTCTGTTGTTGTTTTTGTACAAATTTCAACAGAGAAAATTTGAGGAATTGAGGATTAAAAATAAATTTTAGAATTTTATGCTAAGTATTCGGTATTTAATTTACATGTACTTCTGTGAACTGGGAGAGGGTACTTGCCAGAATAAGCCAGGTGATAGATATTCCTCATTAATTAAAACATTTCTCCTAATGCATCCTGCACACTTGACTAGAGTATGAGGCAGATGCAATATCTTGTAAATTATAGGCTGCTGCAAACAGATATAAACATCTGCATTCTTATGTAGGTGTATTTTAGCAAATCTATCAATCACTTATTTAGTTAGTGTTAACTCTAGATTAATTTGGCAGGGCGCAGCGCCCGGCGGCCTTTTTGTTATCTTTTTAGCGCCCCGGCGGCCCTATTTCTCTTCTTTATGCGCCTCCTGCTTTTACATTTTTATTATTATTAGTAAACAACCAGCACTTTTTATTTCCTACATACCATTTGCGGCCCATCATGATAATACGTTAATTAAAACGGTTACGATTGAGTACAATAATCCCATCATAAAAATAGGTTCGATTGAAAGCTACCCTTTCACAAAAACCGTCTACGAAATCCGATCTTTCCCACAAATGTAATTTATTAAAATGCTTTTTTCAAATATTCTACTCTTTCAGATCGAAATACTGCTACTGCCCTTTTCTTTGCTTTCTTTTGCGCGAGCCGAACAGCCGAGTAACCCGAAAAGGCCCCTCTTGTATGTTTTGTTTTTGCTGACTCAAGCGAGAAGCCCGATCGGCATTTCACTTAGGAGTTGGGGGAAGAAAATACAGTTGGGAAATTCAAAATTTTCTCAAGTTATCTAAAAATTTCTGATTCCATCTGTCAATTCTCAAATATCGGTGACTACGTTTGATAAATATGTAGTTGCAAATTATCAAACAGTCATTATACCAGAGTTCGTAGCCAGCTGTATATAATTATTGCTCTTCTCGATGTCTTTAATAGTTTCGCAACACTAGCAAGTCCCCCCCCCCCTAAACGATTTGCTCTTTTTAATCGGCTTTCTTAGTACATATTATTCGTAATGTATAACAGTTATTTACTAATCATATATAATTACAGATGATACAGAAAGAATGCCTTAGCAAAACGACGTTTTGCGATTCGAAAATTCTGCCTCCGTGGGATTTGCTTGCTTGGGATATCTTCTAAGGGGGGTGCCTTGGTTGGGTGACCTTTTTAAGGAGTTCTAATGTGTATTGACGCGTACATCTTGATGAAACCGACCAAAACACACCGACAAACAGACCGACAGTAGCACGGGCGGGACCCGCCGAACGTGGGAACTTCAACACTTCAGCCGTGTACCATGTTCAGTGGCTTTATCTACTCAAATCCATCTGAAAATCGAGGGATTTGCGACGTTTTGCGAATACAGCAAATGAAACATATTATGCTTTTGCCAAAATCAGAGCATAATAATGATCTTTTGCTTTAGCAATGTAGCGCTAGGGTTATTTGCGCCCGGTGCGGTCCTTCAGTTTGCCGCCCCATTCATTCTAAGTTTCAGCATTCTGCCCCCATTTCGGTTCTTTCGTTTTCCACTTTATTATTTCTAAGTGTCCCTGCCGGCCACCATGTTTGTTTTTTTTTTGCCGCCGCAATGCAATTTCTAGCATTTTTAAAAAATACAAAAAAAACATTTATCAAGTTTAAACATTTATTTCTAAAATCCTTATACTTTAATCAGCAAGGGTACAAAATTTCAAAACGATAAATTAATTAGTGAACAAATGAGAAGATTTTTTGTTTAGAAGTGTTGCCTTAAAATCTTGTTCAAAAATGATCCAAAAATTGAAATCTTCAAAAGTTTGACGAGCCATAAAACCAAAACCATCAGCACCAGGGTCGAAAAAATTCATGGGGTTTCTTACTACCACATAAGGAACATTCATGCCAAATTTTATAAAAATCCGTGATCATGGGTGTCATGGCTTGGTTGAACTGACGTGGAATGACCCATAATGAAAACCGTAAAGTGGCATATAATGTATTATAAGCTTAATAATACAGTGATAAGAAAATAACTCATAATACTAAAAAATCATTGATAATATATGCAAGGGAAACAAAATGACTGAATTTATAAGAGTAGAAATTTCTAAGATTGTGCGCTAGATATATACATTTTTACACGTGGGCACATCAAAATAAATCATGTACACAAAAAAGCAAAATTCCAAGTATATGAGGGGGGAAATATACTATACATACTTTAAAAATTTTTAAGTAAATTTACAATTCTCAAAAGAAGTAAAATGGAAACAGCAAAAGGAAATTTTAATTCAACGAGTGCTTGTGTTCATTTCGAGCTTCATGGTTTATTTACTACTTGTAGACTGTTCCAAGAAACGAGATTAGTTGTTTTTCTATGTGGCTGTTGCTGATCTCAGGATAGTTTGTAGTGTGCGTAATAACATGTAAACTCCAGAATTGTAAGCTAAAATTTAGTAGTCACAAATATAAGCTACACAGCAACAAATAACTTCTAAATCAGCTTCACACCACATTTGAAATCTAATTGTTAATTCGAAATGTGAATATCTTAAAAGATCATCAGCTTTTAACTATTATTTTGAAAACTAGATGTCGCTCTTATTCTTATGTTAAGACCGATATTTCGGAGTTTTACACAACAGATATATTTTCATTTTATTTTCCTCTTCCTGTTGTTAAACAAGTTACAAGTTAAAGGCCCAGAAAGAAACATGAAAAATTGGTAACGAAAACTGCTATATACACTTAAGGAAATTGATAACGAAATATAGTTAAGACGATATGACTTCCAAACCTAAAGCATCCAGTAGAATTGAATATGAAATTTCCAGAAGTAGAGATGAATCAAACTGGAAAAAAGTTGTGGAATTAGCTGAACAATTGAATCAAAGAAGCTCGGGATTTGGTAAGATTTTGACAGTATTTTAAATAAAATCACAATGGGAAAGTAATGCATTAGTTCTTTAAAAACAATTCTCTAACCTGATTTATATGATATAAATGCATACTGATTCCAATTATAGATCGACTAATAAATGATTGTGACATGATTTTGCTCCCCCCCCCCTCCAAGTCATTTGTTACTTGGCAGACTTAGTGTGTTTTTATTTCCATAGCTTTAGAAGTTAAATAATATCTGAATAAATATTTGCATATTTTATTTACTATGTATAAAAAATTAATCGATAGTGTTTGGAGGATTAAATTATTGATTATTAGTACCCTTTTGTACTGCCACTTCACAGGATAGGAAATTTCACATAAAAGTCTGAAGTTCTAAAGCATAGCATCTTGGTGTATGCTAAGCTTAGTCTAGTAAGCATCTTGGTGTAATCCTAATGTCACGAAGTGATCTCAGTCAGTGGCTGTTTTAAAACACAAGTACCCTCTGGGTTGACAATTAATCACTGAACAAACAAATGTTCATCTGTCAGAAAATGGACATATGATAGATTGTAAATCTGTGAACTCTACAAAATGTCCAAAAATGTTGTTTAATAATTTTATATTTTTGCCCTGCTCTCTTTCTTTTCCTTTGCATGATTAGAAGTTCGAATGGAGGGTCCTCTAGTAGCAATAACTATTTGTTTTCTTGGTTGATTCCTACTTTCTTTAACACCTCCACTCTCATCAACATAAAAACTTGCCGTACTTTGGCGAGCTTCGCAGTCAATATTCTCTGAGTATAACACAGTGAGTTATGCTATGAGTTATGCACAGGTTTCAGTGCCCCCAGAGGAACTAGGTGAAAACAAAAATGAACAAATTAGTAATAAATGCAGTAGTTAAAGAATTCAAAGACATTTAATTACTAAAACTACATTAATTTAAAACCCCAAAAAATAAATAAAAATGTAATGCTGTGCTTACATGTTGTTCCAAACCACCATTTTAATTCTAAATTACGGTTGTCACATAAATACAAAAAACATGGTAACTGCATATGTATAGTTATTGCCACCTTGGTGCGAGTGGGGTGCGTTAAAGTAGGAATAAACCGTTTTCTTCTTTATCTGCCCATCTTAAACTAGTTGACTCATTGAATTTTGTCATTGAAAAGAGAACTTTTGATGCACTACTAGCACTATAACAGATAAATTTTTATTCATACTTAGATCCAGAGCAATTTAGACCATATCCAAAATCAATTAATTTTGAAAAAGTTGAGCAAAATGCATTTTGTATTTTTCATGCAAAAGGTCATCCATGTCAATTCAACACACTGATTCAGACTTGATGTCTCAGATTTTCAGGATTTTTGATATGCAGCAATTAGGATTGGCATGGTTTAAACCAAAAAAATCAAAAAAAAAAAAAAAAAAAAATTGGTTTTTTTAAAAGAATAATTTGAAATTACGAATACTACTGATAGAATACATTCTGATATATTTTTTAATTATCCTCATAAGTATCAACAATAAGTATTTATATCAATCTATAGATGCCTTATTGTTTTATAATTATTAATTAAACTTAAATTATAGGCTGTATTTTTAACTTCTTTGTAAAATAGAGGTTTTGTGTTTTAACAACTTATTTCTAAACCTTAAAAATATTATTTTGAACCACTTATCACCATTATTACTGATGAATCTAAGAGCAATATTCTGTGTAAAATGTAGTAAACAATTACTATTGTATTATATTATACTAGTTGCAAAAGTGGCCAGCACTGCCGCCCCCTACCTTACTATTCTATATACTCGGTCAGTTTTGTCCAATTTATCGCGAGTCCTTTCAGCGAAAACCATATTTCTTTGTTTTCACAGTATTTGTCATGAAATTTATTTAGGTTATGGTTGCTACAAATTTTGGGGGTATCATGACAAAAGCAGATGGGATACTTGAAAAGATCCGAAAGACTTTGTGGGCCTCACCATGGCAAGTGGTAATGTCACTGAAAATGGTGGATGGCTGAAATGTAAAGGTCCAGGGTTTGGGTCCCATCGCGTGGCTGTCGATCTAACGTTCTGGAGTTTAGGTAGGCTTTCTCCAAATAAATCGAACGTGAGTATGCGATAGAACCCCTTAGAAAGTCTTCCTACAAAGCCACCCACAATCCTTGGCGGATCTCCCAGAGTAGCGTTGCCATAATCAAACCAAAAAGAAATATTTTGCTTTTTCACATATGGAAACACGAAATGGTTAAAATATGTTTCAGCCCATTGCAAGGTGTTTTTTTTTTTTAATATGCGATAAACGTGAAGTAAAATGATCCGAAAGATTTTGCTTTTTCACGTATGCATTGTTATTTTGTAATCTAGCTACTGCTTGATATACATAACGAGTAACAAAAATGCTTGCTTCACTTGATGTCATTTCGTTAATTTGGATTTTTGCACATGTGTTATGCTAATATTTACATCTAATTTTTATCACTCCTCGCAGAAAAAAAAATATTGTCAATTTTGGTACCGCATACATTAGCGTATTATATAAGTAGATACTAAATATAAAAAAATAGTATCTCTAAATAAAATATTAAAATTGAATGATTTCAATGTCCACATAAGTATAGCAACACTTATTTATTTACTTTGTTTTAATTATTTTCAGAAGAAATATTAATTTTCATTTAAACATTTTACAAATAATTTTATTTATAAATACGTAACATGTAATTATAAAAGGACTTTTTTTTAAAAAACGTGGTTTAAACCAAAAAAGCCCAGTTTTTTTGTTTTTTTAAAAAAAAAGGTTTTTTTTTTTTCAACCCCGGCAGCAATATATCATAGACTCGAGAAAAAATACCAAATTTCAGCTGTGTAGCACAATTATTTCTCAAGTTATTTAATTTTTAAGATTTAAATTTTTTTGAAAAAATTACATATTTTGGCCCTTTTAGTTGCCTGTAGGCTTGCAACCAGTAAAGATATAAATCTGGGAGTGGTCTCGTTTTAAAGCTGTTGAATGGGGCTTTAACATGATATATGCCACGAAATAGGGATTACAATTTAAAAATTATCAAAAATAGTTTGTGACGTCTCAATATATATAGCAAAATTCTATAATGGGATCATGAGATACAAGGCTAATAGAAATACTCATTTTATAAAAAAAAAAAAAGAGAGTAAGTTCATTGAATGAAGCAAGCAGTAGCTATTACTTTTACATTATTTTTTTCAGTGGAGAAAGGTCATGTAGACATTTGTCATTATTAAAAATCCAATATAATGTGTAAAGCTAAAGCTTGTCAAATCAGTACTTTTATTATGTTTGTTTTGTCTTTAGTTATTGGAAGATACCCGCACTTTCGTTCATTTGAACATAGAACTTCTTCCTTTTTTTTGTAGTTAAAAAAATTGATTTCCCCACCACAGGCCGAGTGTATAGTACCCTTAACGAGGAGACGAAAAGTGCCTGGTTCAAATCCAGGTTGCATCCGCTGTTCTAGCCATTTGAAAAGGTTTTCTCCAAAACTTCGCATACATACAGGCTACAGCCTCTTAGAAAGACCCCCCACAGAAAGCACTCCCCTTGAATAGATAATCAATCACAATCTTAAAAAAAAAAAAAAAAAAAAAAAAAAAAAAAAAATTCGAAAA
Source organism: Cheiracanthium punctorium (assembly GCA_038373885.1). Taxonomy (NCBI): domain Eukaryota; kingdom Metazoa; phylum Arthropoda; class Arachnida; order Araneae; family Cheiracanthiidae; genus Cheiracanthium; species Cheiracanthium punctorium. The sequence continues at coordinate 184,378 of JAWZYV010001322.1, read as the reverse complement.
GCACAGGACTTCTTTTAATGTCTATTAAATTATATACATTTTTCATCTGCGCCATTTGAGCTTATTTAATTTGAAATTAGGATACTTGAAACACACATTTTTATACAGATTTTCTAAAATGTAAAAAAAGGAATTTTTTAATGTAAGGACTATAATGAAAAATGATCATTTTGAAACTTAATTACAAAATTCCCGATTCCTTGGAAACTACTGGGAAGTATTTTTTAACACACCCTCTAGTCTAAGATCCGGTAATAGAAATATATACCCTCATCTGTTATTTAATAATGATAAAGAACATATGCTAGATAATGAATCCATTGATACATCGCAAACAGGTTGCCTAGCTAAATCGCGTACTGATGATATTAAGTAATTAAATTTTTAATTATTTTTTTTCGATCAACTACCCCCATCTTTTATTTATGAAAATCGAGCATTAGTTGAGAGAATACGCCCCAACGAATTGAAAAAATATGGGTTGCCTATTTTCTCCTCTGCCCAACTATGGGGTTGCCAGGTACAAAGAGGCCAGTAAACGTTGTTAAAATGCCCTCATCTGTTATTTAATCGAACTATGCATCAAACGAAAGGTTATTTTATTACCAATCCAACCGTAGTAGGTTGCCTTATCAAAAAGTTGGCTGAATCCATGGTTGCCTAGATTTTAGAGTAAAATTTGTCAGGTTCTGAGACATTTCGCAATATTTGCTTCTCTTGAAAGCATTTATATGCTACTAAATTTGGGGTTTTTTTAAACTCTATGAATTTTAAGTATTCCTAATATGACGTCATACTGTAACTTTTCGATTTTTTGATACTTTTTTATCAACCTCCAGCGATTTATGTGAAGACGTTTCTAGCAACACTCACTTCGAGCTTATTTGTCTCAGCATGAATCACATCCTGAGATACTGGATGAACTTTACAGATTTTGAAGGATCAAATTGTAAGTTTCGTTTCTTACCAAACTGACTTATTTGAAATGCTGGGGCAAATCGTAGATGGGTACAAGGAATAGCGCATAAAAACTTTGCTCGGTGAGCACAGAAAGACGGCTCAATACTATCTCCAGTACTGTGAATTCATTAATTTGTTTCTTCAATTTTCAAGAAGCATCCAGTAGAGTGATTTTGAGCACGCTATTACAACACTCTATTATACTCTATTTACAGCACATCCATTTGTTCTTTTCATTGAACCAGCCAAATTATGCCAGATGTTCCATTATGTACGTCAGTAATCTTATGAAGGCGCTGAACAGCAATTCGCGGTTGATATCTGAATTTAGACGAGGATCATTTCGTATCCGACGTACCAAATCAGGTTTCTCTGTATTACCTAATGACTTAACGTTAGAACAGACCATTAATGCTGATGCTTCACATCAGTTAACACATAATTTTGCCGCAGAGTCCATATCAGCCCAACAAAGATGGGCACTTAGTCACAGCATAAGGACCAAAATTGTATTTACCGTTAAAGAACAATTCGGTCTATTGCAAAAAAGATGATACTAGTCGTGCCTTCAGGGCCTTATTTCCGGGAGGGCATTCAGGACAAGCGCCCAGGCCCCCTACCAAAACGGGGTCCCAAATTGTTCTTTTAAGTTTAAAAATTTGTACATTTTAGAAAAGTTTTCGAAAAAAGGGGCTCTCAATGAAGCTTTTGCCCAGAGCCTCAAACTCTGCAAATCGGACCCTGCGTTCAGAGTATCATTGTGACTATAAGAAATACACACTGAATCCCTCCGTTGAGAGTATCGATAAAAATGTTCTCTTTATTTTTAATATTTCAACTGGTAAGGCAGCATCTTCTGAAGTTAGTGATTTTCTAATCAACATTAAGTCGATTGGAAATCAACAAAAATTGATGTTTATTCAGAATGTAATTCCATTTCCGAAAGGTTCGAAAAACCGATAATGCGTAACAAAACCCCGAAAATTCGCTTCACAGTCCGCCGTCAAAGCTCAAATCAACAAATATGAAAGTAAAAAAGCCGTTCTTAAAATGGAAAGAGACATCTTTGGCTGATTACTTGCGATTAGTCTTGAGAAAGACATCAACATGGAGTACTACTGCTCAACGTTTCCGTTTGCGCTTGTGCCGCCTACTCTTTTCTCGTGTACTGGTGAGTTGCTAAAAACTGACAAATCCAGAACTAGCCCAAGTATATTGAAGTCCAATGTCGAAACTGTTGAGCATACCGGTATCGATATCGATGAAATAGACGGTTTTTATTACTTGAATGTTATCGGATCATCTATGCCGCAGACATTTGACAAGGTGGCTGAATCGATCTTAATAAAATAGTGCTCAACTGCCTCTGAAATACACATAATTTTTGATAGGCACTTAACACCCTCTATGAAAGACTGAACGTCAGAATCGGTTGGAGTTCAATAGACCGTATGTCATCCAAGGACCTCTTCAACCAAGACCTAGCGATTTTCTTGGAAATCTCAAAAAGTACCATTTCAAAGAAGCCTAGTACAATTCTTGGCTGATAGCTGGGAAAATGATAATCTAGTGTCAATAATTCAAAAAAAAAAATGCCACTGAAAATGGTAGACGGTCGAAGTGTGAAGGTTCCGGGTTCGGGTCCCATCGCGCAGCTGTCGATCTAACGGTCTGGAGTTTTGGTAGGTTTTCTCCAGATGTAACGTGAATACGCGTTAGAACCCCTTAGAAAGTCCAAGTCACCCGCCCCCCAGGCAGATCGCCCTAGTGTAGCGTTGCCGTAATCACACACAACCAAAACAAAAGATTTTTTATAACGGTTGGAGAACACTGTTTTTATTACCATACAATCGGGAATCACTTCGTGAAACGTAAAGAAGATTATATGTGTCAGCATGAAGAGGTAGATATGCTGATAATGTTTCATATATCAAAAGCGCCACCTAATTCAAAAATATTGGTCAAAGCGAATGATGCCGATGTCTTGATAATTTTACTGGCCACTATACAGAAAGTTCCACAGACGCAAATTTGGTTGGCGGGTTCATCACCAAAGAAAATCAACAAGAAAGATCTTGATTGCATTAACTGTATTGAGCTTGCGACGAAATCGGGTCCTACTTTATGGTTGGGTCTGCTAGCTTTCCACGCATTTACGGTCTGGGATTATACAGCTGCACTTTATAACAAAGAGAAACTCAAGCCTTTTAAAATATTTTTAGACGAACTGATTTTCAGGAAATATTCGCATCATTGACGGACCCAGCAGATGTACTCCTGAAAGAAAAAATTCAGCATGTTCAGGAGTTTACTACCCTTCTTTAAAGGATCATGCAATGTTATAACATGAATGATGCTAGGTATGAGCTGTTCCAAAAAACATATGCAATAAACAAAGACAAACAGCGTTTCATGAACAAGATTAAAGGATCAACTCCAACCTGATTCCACCATGCTGAATCTCACTCAAACAGAAAATTTTGCGCACAATTTATGTAAATTCAATATGACTGTACGCAATTGATGCATGCTGCGTCAAACTAAATCCTGAAGATTGTGGGTGGTTTTTGGATGGCTATTTGAAGCTTGCATGATTCGTAGGTGAACCAACACCCTTACAAGTTGAGGATATATTAAGAGAATCAAAACAAAAAGAAAATGATGAAGAATTAGAATTCGGCAGAAAAAACACTCAAAATACTGGTGTTAAACGATAAAGTAATTAAAAAACTTTGTAAAAAACACACATAAGAAGTAAAAGGAAAAAGGATACGCGTTTCGTTCAAAAATTGTTTTGAACTTCTTCAGTCCAAGCTCTTCGACGTAAAGAACACAGGGAACTGAAAAGAGAAAAAAAACAAGCAAGATGTTGCCACAAGGAGCAAAGAAAAGTCGAACAAAACCACGGAGAGGGGAGAAAAAAAAATTAAAAAGGGGGATAGAAAGGAAAGGAAAGAAGCACAAAAAATACAGAAATAAAAAAGGAATAAAGAAAAATAATAAAAAAAAAAAGGGAACACACAAGTACAAACACACACACACACAAAAAGAGAAAACAGAACAAACAAACAAAAAACAAATAGCACACGAATTTTTTTTTTTTTTTTTTTTTTTTTTTTTTAAACCACGAACAGGACAGCACAATAAATATATATATATATATATATATATATATATATATATATATATATATATATATATATATATATTTTTTTTTTAATAAAAACGAAAAAGAAAGACAGTAACACACGTACATACACATAAAAGAAACAGGGGGGGGAAAAGGGGGGGGTAGACGAAGAAAGTGAAAAGAACCTTACAACAGCAACTTCCAAGCAGAATGAACGAAAGGAACGGAAGAACCATCGTTCACAAGACGATCTAAGTGCTGGGTGATGGAAAAACCTTCCAAAAAATCCAGATGGGACAAAGACTGAGGAGTGCACAAAATCTTAGCCTTAGAAAACTGAAATCGATGATTGGAATTCCAACAATGTGAGGCAATAGAAGATTTGGAAAGTTCGTGCTTAGAGACATATCTCTCATGCTCTTTGAGCCTAAATTTGAGAGCTCTTCTGGTCTGACCAATATAGCCCAAATCACAAGATTCACAAGGAATATAATAAACACCCCAACGGTTCTCAGTAGGAATAGGATCTTTAAGGGAAGAAAATTTAAGTTTATTAACAGGTTTAAAAATGACATGGAACCGAAATTTTTGAGAAGTTTAGAAATTTTGTAGCATAAAGGTGAAAAGAAAGGTAGTACAATTAATTCGTTGTGAAAATTAATAGTATTAGTAGAAGTATTAGGCTTATTAAATTTAGAAACAGCTTTATCAATAATAGAGGGGCTAAAACCACGAGAAACAGCTAAGGATTTTAAGTAACTAATTTCATTATTAAGAGAAGAAGAATCAGAGCAAATTTTGATAGCACGAAACTCATAAGTGTAAAAAGCAGAAAGTTTTTGCTGGTAAGGATGATTAGATAGGGCATGAGGAGGTAAAGATATAGAAAAGGGCTTGCGGAAAACAGAAGTAGAGAAACCGTCAGAACCGAGGGTCTTGCTATGGGTAATTCTCTCTCACCTCTCTTATGTGATATTTATATGCATTATTTTGAAGAGAAACTCTTCAAGGTCTTTAATTTTCCGTGCTGGGTCTGATATGTTGACGATACTTTCGTTCTAGTGGATTCCAATTGTGATATTTCTAATTTACTTTTGATCGTTAATTCTGTTGATCCGTGTATCCAATTTACTCTAGAAGAGGAGTGCAACAATTCTTTACCTTTTTTGGATGTTCTTGTTTCTAGGAATCCTGACGGTTTCTCTACTTCTGTTTTCCGCAAGCCCTTTTCTATATCTTTACCTCCTCATGCCCTATCTAATCATCCTTACCAGCAAAAACTTTCTGCTTTTTACACTTATGTGTTTCGTGCTATCAAAATTTGCTCTGATTCTTCTTCTCTTAATAATGAAATTAGTTACTTAAAATCCTTAGCTGTTTCTAGTGGTTTTAGCCCCTCTATTATTGATAAAGCTGTTTCTAAATTTAATAAGCCTAATACTTCTACTAATACTATTAATTTTCACAACGAATTAATTGTACTACCTTTCTTTTCACCTTTATGCTACAAAATTTCTAAACTTCTCAAAAATTTCGGTTTCAATGTCATTTTTAAACCTGTTAATAAACTTAAATTTTCTTCCCTTAAAGATCCTATTCCTACTGAGAACCGCTGGGGTGTTTATTATATTCCTTGTGAATCTTGTGATTTGGGCTATATTGGTCAGACCAGAAGAGCTCTCAAATTTAGGCTCAAAGAGCATGAGAGATATGTCTCTAAGCACGAACTTTCCAAATCTTCTATTGCCTCACATTGTTGGAATTCCAATCATCGATTTCAGTTTTCTAAGGCTAAGATTTTGTGCACTCCTCAGTCTTTGTCCCATCTGGATTTTTTGGAAGGTTTTTCCATCACCCAGCACTTAGATCGTCTTGTGAACGATGGTTCTTCCGTTCCTTTCGTTCATTCTGCTTGGAAGTTGCTGTTGTAAGGTTCTTTTCACTTTCTTCGTCTACCCCCCCCTTATCCCCCCCCCTGTTTCTTTTATGTGTATGTACGTGTGTTACTGTCTTTCTTTTTCGTTTTTATAAATATATATATATATATATATATATATATATATATATATATTTATTGTGCTGTCCTGTTCGTGGTTAAAAAAAAAAAAAAAAAAAAAAAAATTCGTGTGCTATTTGTTTTTTGTTTGTTTGTTCTGTTTTCTCTTTTTTTGTGTGTGTGTTTGTACTTGTGTGTTCCCTTTTTTTTTTTTTTTTTTTTTTTTTTTTTTCTTTCTTTATTCCTTTTTTATTTCTGTATTTTTTGTGCTTCTTTCATTTCCTTTCTATCCCCCTTTTTAATTTTTTTTTCTCCCCTCTCCGTGGTTTTGTTCGACTTTTCTTTGCCCCTTGTGGCAACATCTTGCTTGTTTTTTTCTCTTTTCAGTTCCCTGTGTTCTTTACGTCGAAGAACTTGGACTGAAGAAGTTCAAAACAATTTTTGAACGAAACGCGTATCCTTTTTCCTTTTACTTCTTATGTGTGTTTTTTACAAAGTTTTTTAATTACTTTAATTAGAATTCGGTTTTGACATATAGGAACTTCTCACGAATCAGAATCGGGATACGTTTTTACACAAAAAATTTTTACCGAGACATTTTACTATTGTTAAATTTACGTATGAATAAAAAAATGTTGGTATCATTTTGTGATATTTATTTTATATGACTTTCATCAGTATTTAATCCGTGTTTACACGATCGGAAAATATCCTTTTGAAAGATGTACGTTTTGAACAAAAAACAGTAAAAATACATATTTTATATTTATGTATAGTTGCTAATAAATAAACGTGTGAGTGAAAAAAAAAAATGATATTGAATCCAGTATTTGATCAATGGAACGTGCTTACACTATCGGCAAAATCTTCTTTAAAAAGAACTCGCTGCATTTGTCTGTCGCATGGAGTTGCGCGCGCAACGCTTTTCTCATCGCCGCGCTGAAAATTTTTATAATTATGAAATATGTATTTTTACTACATTTAAAATCTAGGCAACCATGGATTCAGCCAACTTTTTGATAAGGCAACCTACTACGGTTGGATTGGTAATAAAATAACCTTTCGTTTGATGCATAGTTCGATTAAATAACAGATGAGGGTATTTTAACAACGTTTACTGGCCTCTTTGTACCTGGCAACCCCATAGTTGGGCAGAGGAGAAAATAGGCAACCCATATTTTTTCAAATCGTTGGGGCGTATTCTCTCAACTAATGCTCGATTTTCATAAATAACAGATGGGGGTAGTTGATCGAAAAAATTTAATTATTTAATATCATCAGTACGCAATTTAGCTAGGCAACCTGTTTGCGATGTATCAATGGATTCATTATCTAGCATATGTTCTTTATCATTATTAAATAACAGATGAGGGTATATATTTCTATTACCGGATCTCGCACTACTCCCAATCGACTCATTCGAGTCTACCCCAATACTTTCTACGAGTCAGCAGCAGTGTGAATATGAAGTTTAGAATGAAACAGTTTGGATGTATTTTTCATTATTTTTTTTGTGTTTATGAGACTAACTATCAAGAAAGTACTCTCTTGGGAAAGGGATATAGAATTTTGCCAGCACCCCAGGATGCCGCGGCACACAGTTTGGGAGCCCCAGCTGTAAGACAATCATCGAATTTTATTTATTTTATAGTGTCTTGTACACTGCATAGCAAAATTAGTAATTAAAAAATAAAATTTTACTACATTTGGTACATTATTCACAAAACATATTTCTGAATTTTGATATGTGTATTAAGACATCACAAACTATTTTTGATGATTTTTTTGAAATTTTTAAATTGCCACTTTTTGAGGAATTTAAAATTTAAATTAAGCTGTAAAAAAATTAAATTGTAACCCTATCTTGATAAAACTACCCCCCCCCCCCTGCATTTAAGAACTTTAAAATGAGACCACTCCCATATTTGTATCGTCATTGGTTGCCAACCTACAAGCAACAAAAGGTGCCAATACATGTAATTTTTTCATAAAAATTTAAATCCTTAAAATTTAATGACTTCAGACATAATTGTGCTACACAGCTGAAATTCGGTATTTTTTCTTAAGTCTATGATATATTGCTGCATGCCAAAAATAATGAAAATCTCATACATTAAGTTTCAAAATCTCCCAAAATTCTGTCGTTTTTTATGGTGTTTAACCTATCGTTATCCTGTATAAATCATCACTATAAGGGGAGAGTAGGATAAAAGTTCTATAGTCTTAATAAACTTTCTACTCATAAAATCACTGAAATTATTTTTTCTGAGTCTTTTAATGGACTTCCCTGTTTAACCAAAAACAATGCAGGCAAGTACTTTATATATTAATAATTATTTATATATTATTGTTTATGAATAATATTTTTTACAATTTTTTAACACTTTGCATTTTTAGGAAAATTTGCACTTTGCAAAATGTTTTACCGATATTTTCCACACACATTTTTTGTAAAAAAATCAAAGTTTGGCAATATTTTTTGCTTGTGATCTGTGCGATTAAATGCCATCAGCATTAAGAAAATCTCACAACTCTCAATTACTAGTGTTGATTGTTGATAATCTTATTCCATTATATTAGATAGGCGTTCTTTTAATATACCATGATTTTTTTAATGTCCCCAGTTGTAAGTGCTTTGCCCACCCAAATAATAAAATCAGTTTGGTGCAGTCGACAGTATAATACATAATTTTCACACTGCTACTTCTTATAGTTTTAGGCAAAACAGTTGGTTTTTGTATCTTGCAGTGGTGAGAAAATAATGTACATGAAACACAAAGCATGTATATGAAACACAAAACATGTATTCCTTGTTGAGAGCTGTATCCTAGCCATGAGTTCTTTATCTGATAAATGCATAATTTTTGGAGATTTTTGAAAAACTAATCTATTGTAAGTTTTTCTGCCATCTTTCAATGAAGTTAATATTTTATCCACTTTTTGTAAGAAGCCGGGTCACTGGACGAATTTGGACAAAATTAAAATGCCCATTAAATTTGAATAAATGTATGGCCACGGTGTGTTAAAAAATGTATTCTTACATTTCATTAAAAATGAAACTATTTAAAAAGTTAATCATTAAAAACTGTAATTAAATATTAATGTTAGTCTAATTAGTAAATCTAATCTAGAGAAGTATAGTGGTATAATTAATTTTAGGGCATTCTTTGCTGTAAAGTCAATTAAATTGAACAAAATAAAATATAAATTAGTAGTTCAGTATTATTATATTGTACAGTCGAACCACGTTTTAACAAACTTCCAAGAGACCAAAAGTTTTGTCTGCTATATCCAAACCGTTAAGAAATACAATAGTAAAAGAGCGGAACCAAAATTTTCATTCATTATATACCGTGTTCGCTATAATGGGGTTTGACTGTTTAAGTATACAAATAAATAAAATAAACTCCGCTGTTCGAGCCTCGTCAGGGGGAGACACCCCCCCCCCCGGAATGGGACATTTTACTTAGCTTGCAATTTCATATTTAGCTTACAATTGAACTTTAGCTTACAACTGGATACCCCCCCCCCCCGATAATAAAATCCTGGCTACTCTACTGCACGATATTAATTGACTATGTCATTTTATCTCTCGTGCATTTCACGTGGTAACCCTATGTCGAAATTTTTATGATTGTAATCTATTTATAGAAAAATACATGTGATGCATATTCTGCAGCTTACGAAATATTGTAACAATAGATTAAAGCTGTTGTGAACTAATGTCTCTATGTAAAATTATGTCTCATTTTTATGGCAACAAGTTTCGGTCTGAGTTTCATTCAGAACATAATTGTAAACTACTTCAATAACTGAAAATTCGATATTTTTCACTCACAATTTTATGATAGTTAGTGTTGTGAGGGGAAAAGGTGTATAAGGTTCAAAACATGATCCCACATGAATGTGACTATGGTGATTTGGTTTATATAATTTTAGTATGTAAAATTGTCTTCAGATGAGTTTATAAATTGCAGGTCGAAACATGTGTACTTACATTACAGTATATAGTTACTTTAAAAGTTATTAAATATCATTAATAATATAATTTCCTTGAAAACTATTTCTAATTAATATTCATCATGAGAACAGTAAAGCATCCTTCTCTCTGGTGTTTTTTTTTTTTTTTTTTTTTAACTAATGGACATGTCTAAGGTTGTTTTCTTTACTGCTTAAACTTGAATAATGTATACTTACTTAAATAGATCTGGCATATGTCAGTGCTAGTTAAAATAACCAGCTTTAAACCTTTTTTGCTGACAATTTTTACTAACCATACCTCTAAAATTAAAATCCGTCTTTTAGTGGCCTGCCAATAAATAAATTGGTATTTCCCGAAACATCGTTATTTATTCTTGTATTTCAGTAATATAACTGGTAAATTGTTAAGAAAGAATGATGTTGCACTATCAATGAATACAAAAATTTCTACAAAAGTTTTTGTGTGGTTTTCTGCTTTTCAGGGGAGGGAGGGGGAGTGTTAAAATTTTAAAATATCCTTTATAATTCTAATTTATGGTATTCATATTGTCCTAAATCATTAAATTAATTCAGGAAAACTTCAACAATTTTCAAATTTTAACAATTGTAAAATAACGTATTTTTGTACAAGTTATGAATTCGAAAAAGGTTACTGTTGTTGAATTCAGAATTAGAGCGATTCGACCTCATTAGTTCTATTTGAAGAATAGAGATAAAACTACACGCCTCTTGTCTGCTTCATTTTTTTTTTTCGCCTTTCTCCTTTCCGAGTTATTCTTACTTACTCATCCATACAAGGAGCATTTTTGCATTGTGACGCAAGTAGAGAAAAATCAGCCTTAAGCGGGAAGAACTTTATCTGTGTTTGTTTGATTTTAACCTTGACTTTCAGTTTTATTGCAATATTTCCGCTTTTCTTTTCAAACGTTTCTTCCTTATAATTTCTTAACCATGTTTTCTTCACGATCAAAAAAAGTGAACTTAAAATAAATAAATAGCGCAAAGTATGAAATTTGATTATATTTGTACTAGTTGAGGCCCGCAGTGGGCAAGTCGCTAATCTCTTCCCTTAAGAATACGGAAAGTAGAGCTGCACCTTCTTGGGAGGGTGAACTCTCTCTGGACTGCTGTGGACCGTGTACGCTAATGGGAGCTGGTCGTAAAATCTGTTCGTGGCTTCATGTCCTCCATGTTCAAACGATATATCTGGGGGTGCCTTTCAGGTACTAGGTCTCTCATCTGGAATTGGTTCAAAATCAGGAGCCACTCATAGGGAGCAACGTTGCCCTGCCTAATAGGCGTTCCCATAATGAAATGGCCAACATCTGCGGCTCTCGTTGTGGTCAAGCCTCCAGTTGTAGGCCATTGAAAGGGGGGAAAAAATGTACTATTTGTTTTGTTTGTATAAATGTACTCCAAATGAGATTAATTCTGTAAACCAAGTTAACCTCATAGCATAATCTGATACCAGCGGAAAACTCATTGGCTCTAGAAACTCCGGACAGGAACGTAGCCAAGAATTTTTTTTGATATGAAATAAATTTCTGCACAACTTAGAACTAAAGGCCAGGGTCAAATCACGTCCGTTTTAGAACGCTAGAATGGGAACTTAATCTATTTTTCAGAATCTTGAAGACGGATTGGGGAGAAAAGTGCCCTCACTGTGTGGTGGGCGTGCTTTTGTGGTTTCACGCGTTATCCTTTGTCGGCGAATCCCGACTGGTCATTAAAAGCCAATAAATTCTTCGCCCCTGCACTGTATCCCCCTTTTACAATGCCTTGACCATTAAAAACGCTGCGTCCGGAGTCGGACACTAGCCTTTATGCTAACTAATCTGACATTTTTTGGAATGGGGATGCATCTCCCGTGGGTGGTGATATATCCTAATCCCCCCCCCCCCGTCTATGCGGGGTCGCCGCGACTGAAGAAAGAGAAGACTGTAATTGCCTAAATCCAGCGACCGTCGCCAGTTGCGGAACCAATTATCACTTGTAAGCAATAAATTTTTCGCACCGCAGAGAAAGAAGGAGATACTCCGGACAATAGGTAATTGGAGACCGTGGATAATATTGCGATTTTCATACTTGTGGTTTCACACCCCATTTATTGTTCGGTAGAGGGTCGCTGCGTCAAGACCCAGTCAAATATCCCCTTTCAAATACATTGTAGCCGCGACGGTCGCTGGATTTAGGCAATGGCCTTAAGGGTTGGCGGGACAAGCCCCCTCCAGCAGGGACTGATTAGCGAAAAGGCCTACGAAGCTTGTGCTTCACCTCAAAATTCTAAAGATGTTTAAACGGGGCCCAAAAATGACTAAAAATCTGCTATTGAATATTCTAGTTTTTGTTATTAAATGCATTTTTAAAGAATTTTTTTTCTTCAGAAAGTGTACTGAAACAAGAAAAAATATACATTACTTTAGTAATGTTCTTTTATTAAAATAAAATCTATGATCGTTTTAAAGCGGTGTTTTTTTTTTTTTTTTTTTTTTTTTTTTTTTTTTCCCATCTTGGCCCTCTAGTCGAAAACTGCTTCAATATCAGACGGAGATTTGGCCCAACTTTCTTATGATAAACTTTAATAGCGTTTAATTAATTCTCTGGTGTGCACTGTTAATACCATGATAAATCTAATTCAGCTTATAAAAACCGTGGAATTTTGATGTAACCATATATAATATGTACAATATTTTTACATGGCAATGTGTGCGAGAGGAGAAAAGAATAAACTACAACCTGAAATATGCTAAACCACCTTTAGAATTGTAGCTTTAGTGAGTCTTGTCTCAATTTATGTAAAATTTGGAAATGTATCTTGTAACAAAAGGTGGAGGAGGATCCGAAATGAGATTGAGCTTCCTCTAAATTTGGAGGCTAATAAGACCCTGCCACCAGGGGCTCAAGCAGAAGAGGGGACGGAAAATTAGGTGATCATAAGAGGTTCATATTTTTACTTTTTACTTCCTTGTACGTAGTATAAGGAAGTAATGTGATCCCGAAAAATTTTGGGGGCCAAATTTCGACAAAAAATCCGATTTTGACTACCTCTAAATTTAATTTTAAGAATTTTTTCGATGCATCTCATCGTAGGCTAGCATGCACGATCATATTAACGCGTCTGCAACTCATTTTGACCAGCGGCGAGTTTATTGTGGTCAGTTTTTCCATGCAGTCTGTACGTACTTACGTACGTATGTATGTAACTCGCATATTTCAAAAACTATGGGTCGTAGAATGTTGAGATTTGATATTTAGGATTGTTCTATGATCTAGTTGTGCACCTCCCCTTTTGGTCGCAATCGAATGAATAGTTTATGTACAGGACCGCACAAAAGATTCGAAATACATTACGCTCTATGGGCCGAAATTCATTAAACTCGCATATCTCAAAAACTATGAGGCGTAGAATGTTGAAACTTTATATTTAGGATTGTTGTAACATCTAGTTGTGCACCTCCCCTTTCGGTTCCATTCTACTGGATAGTTTATCTACAGAACCGCCTAAAAGATTCGAAATACATTACGCTCTATGGGCCGAAATTCATCAAAGCGTTTTTTAGAGGTATTGGGCTATTTCGAACGACTCAGAAGTGATATATGCTGTAAAGAGTTAGAAAATGAATTTCTCCATTAAAAAAAGTGTCTTTATCATTTACAGTTCTGCTACAGGAACACTCAAAAGATTTCCAATACATTACGGTCAATGGCAATTTTAGGAGATTCATCCATTTCAAGCACAATACCGTCCTACCACATAAGTTAGGTAATGGTCCGACCACGGTCACGTGCCTCCCTCAAGAACTATGCCAAAAGTCGCCAAGCTTGGCGACTTTTGGTGTACGTGTGTGCATATTTAACTCTCAAATCTCAAAAACTATTATGAAATTTCATATATAAGATTGTTGTAACATCTAGTTGTGCATCTCGATTTTTGGTTAAAATCTACTGGAGAGTTTATTTACAGGACCACCGAAAAGAATTTCAGTACTTTAATGTCTATGGACATCTTCAATATAATACAATTGTAGACAGTCATTGTTTGGTACATGCCCAAAATCTCGCCGTCTGTCCTCGACCTTGGCGAGTTTTGCCGAAATGTCGCCAAATTTGGCGATAGTCATTTGGTCCATGCCCAAAGTATCGCCATTTGTCATCGTTCTTGGCGAGTTTTGGCGAAATATCGCCAAATTTGGCGATAATCTGTCATTGTTGGTCCATGCTTAATATCTCGCCAAATGTCGTCGACATTGACGAGTTTCGCCGAAATATCGCCAAATTTGGCGCCAAAAATTATTTCGTATTTTGTATAACTCTAAAACTTTAACCCGTAGAATTTTGAACTTTTGTATTTAGAACTATATTATAATATCTAACGGTTTTCAATATCTTTTTCGACAGCAATCGACTGGGAATTTATTCACAGGGTAAGCCAAATGACTTTAAATACATTAAGGTGTATGGATGCATTCAATTCATTGAAAGTCTGTGGTCAATGACTACTTTGGCTATCCCCAAAATCTCGCAAACTATTTCAAGTTTGTCGGCTTTTGGTGAAATATCGCCAAATAAAGTGTCAGAAAGAAATCTTTCAAATTGAACTCAGCTTGGCGACATCGAAATGTTTGGCTAGAAATCGCTATATCTTACTATTATTGATATTTTATATCTTTCAAACAAATAAGTTTAGAGGAAGTGCGTAAAAAACATTTTTGATTTAATAGACGTGCAAGGAAGTCATGTGTTGAACACATCAGATTTTTTTTTCTCCAAAATATCACATCTGCAGTGAAACTAATGAGAGAACCCTGACCATATGCTTGTTTACATACTAAAGAATATATGTATCGCATGTGTACAGGGACGCAATTCTGACTGTTATTCTGCCATGGACCAAAATAACGTAGCTAACGCTCCTGCTTGTGGATGTGCTGGGTTTTTCATTGCTTTCAAAGAGTATCATAAAAGTTTTCTGTGATAAAGTTTAGGGATGCGCAGAAATTTTGATTTTCTAATCTTTAAAAATATTATTCCTTTGCCCGAGTCTCGTTCTCAACCCTTTCACGACCGGAGGCGCAAATGCGCGCTTATTAAATTATGAGTTTAAAACCGATTTTAAATCACCGAAATACTACTTAAATTATAGTTTACTAGATGAAGTAGCCGTCCTTGACGGGTTAGTACTGAATGCAAATTTCCAAAAAGCAAGAACTTTCGTCAGCATTGTAGGAGTACACAGAATGGATGTAGTATGTTGCCAAAGTAAAGAAAGCGAAGTTATAATTTTTATGTATTGTTAAAATATTACAGGTTAGACAGTAACTAACTAATATCATTTCATTCGCTTTAGTCGTAATTATGTGATGCGCGAACGAATATTTACGCATATTGAAATAATTTTCGCAAAATCTCAAAATCCAATCAAGATTTTTTAAAAATTCGACGCCTATGTTTTAAGTTGAGTGACCACCTATCATGACACCCAATTTCATATCATTCGCTTCAGTCGTTTTTACGTGATGCCTGAACACAAATTTACGCAGTTTGAAAGGGTTTTCGCAAAATCTCAAAATCCAATCAAGATTTTTTAAAAATTCGACGCCTATGTTTTAAGTTGAGTGACCACCTATCATGACACCCAATTTCATATCACTCGCTTCAGTCGTTTTTACGTGATGCTTGAACAAAAAAATCGTCACGGACAGAATGACAGAACGACATACAGACAAACTTTTTTTTTTTTTTTTTTTTTTGAGGGTCGCACCGGATTTCCAGGTACTTGAAACGAATATTATCGTAAAATTTTTGAATTCCAAGAAATGTACAGACAAAAGTCTAATTTTATTTATATAGATAAAACGTTCCAGAAAACTGGCATGAATGTTTGACAGCCAAGGGAAAACCAGAAAATACTCTGGCATATGCCAACATGCCGGGCCGAGAAGTGATTGCGTTTCTTGCTGGCACGTATGCGTGACAGTCGACTCGGAAGAGTTAACACGGAAGGAAGCTAATATTTTTTCATAACAAAAAATTATTGACTTTAAAGCGATTAAATCTCAAAAGCTGTGCAATTATTTCACAGTACCAAATAGGGATTCTACGAGACAAGACAAAGCTTTACAGTTGCTGTGCGAAACTCAAGACAACTCTTTTTCTCTTCTCGGAGCCACTGGCGGACCCAGAGAAACTAAGTTTATGCTATAGAAGATTGACTTATTTTGTAAATTGGAATGAATTTATGAGACAGAGAAATATTTTCTGTCCCTTCTAAAATTTTGTTCCTGGATCCGCCACTGCTCGGAGCCATCCTTAGTGACAAAACATATATGTATCACAGCTGTTGGGCTGATACAAGATGGAATTGTAAAGTCATGTCAGTTTCATTTATTCGAAAACAATGATGACTGCGTAATTTAAAATGATGTATAATTTTCAAAATTTTAAGTCATGCTTTTTAAAAGTAGACGAATAAATATACGTAAAATGGAGATAAGATGTATATCAAATGTTACAACATTTTTGTAGTCCGTTGTACATAACTCAAAACCATCTATCTAACTTACCTATACTACAGTACATTTTTAACACTCTTCTATTAGCTTCACCTGTATGTATGTTTGTAACCGGCTCCTTTGAACTCGATTTTGACCCACTTTAAACTTTGTAGATATATCAAGGATCGATGACAATACAATAATTTGATAAGTTTATCCCATTATCCCGATTTTAACACGCTTTTATTTATTAGCTTCACCTTTATGTATGTAACTGACTCCTTTGAATTCAAATTTGGCACACTTTAAAACGGCCAGATTTAATTTTAACTTAGTACATTTATGAAAAACCGGTGACAATACAATAATTTTATAAGTTTATCTCATTATCCTGATCAGGATCGCCAGGATTAAATAATTTCCTCATTTCTTATCCTGATTGAAAGTAGAACACTTCCAAAGATTACAATCTTAAGAAAACCTTTTTTACTGTGGCCGTGATCGTATAGTGGTTAGTACATTGCGTTGTGGCCGCAATAAC
Organism: Cheiracanthium punctorium; assembly: GCA_038373885.1. Lineage (NCBI taxonomy): Eukaryota > Metazoa > Arthropoda > Arachnida > Araneae > Cheiracanthiidae > Cheiracanthium > Cheiracanthium punctorium. The sequence continues at coordinate 167,276 of JAWZYV010001322.1, read as the reverse complement.
CCAGATTCGAATCCTGGGCACGGCTATATTTTTTTGATATTTTATATACAAAATATCGTGATCCATCACATTATGGAAGAGTTGAGTACAAGAACATGTTAAGGCCATTTTTTTAACATGCTTTTATTTGTTGATTAGAGACCTATTTTTCCTTTTTAGTGAGGAAGGTAGCATTTAACTGCAGGTTGATTAATACTTTGGTGCACAACAGGGGCGTAGCAAGAGGGGGGGCTCAGGGGGCTGCTCCCCCCCCCGAAATGGGACCCTTTACTTAGTTTACAATTTGATATTTAGCTTACAATTGAACTTTAGCTTTAAATTTGATACCCAGCCCACCCCGAAATAAAATCCTGGCTACGCCACTAGTGCACAGTGAAAATAAATTATCTCACAGTTTGTACTTTCCACCTTAGTGTTCCTTAGTTTCTTATGAGAGTCATCGAAGATTAAAAATAAATTTTAAATACATACAGTTTTAAAAAAACCTAAAAAACGACATCGCTTTTATAGCAAATCGAATTAAAAAGTGAAAAATAAAAATATAGTTTAAAAAAAAACACGCTTTTGTGATAAATTGAACTAAATAAAAAGCGAAAAATAATTCTTAATATAGAAATTAATTAATGAACGATAAATAGTATTATTGTGAAAAAAGCGTGGGTGCTCCATATATCAGTTCTTGAGAATATTCGATCGGTACGATGAGTACAAAAATGATACAAATATATAACACAAAGCGCCCCACGCTTTTTTCACGATAATGCTATTTTTCGTTCATTAATTAATTTCTATATTAAGAATTATTTTTCGCTTTTTAGTTAGTTCAATTTATCACTAAAGCGTGTTTTTTTGTTTTTTAAACTATATTTTTATTACAAATAAGTTCGTAAGGAGCATTAAAGGATTTTCCAGAGCATTCAATCACCATTTTAGGTTGTTTTTTTTTTAATTAAACGAAGTCAAAATGCACTTATCTGAGTTTTGTGGACTTTTGAATTTTATTAAATATTCGAATTTTATTTACAAAGCTCATCTGCTTTTCTGACATGTAAAATTACTATGTCTTTTACGAAATTCATTACTACCGCTTTGAATCGCAAGAGAATAAACTTCTAAAAAAAAAAAAACAACTTGTTGGTGTATTAATATTGCTACACAAAACTCCGTTTAGTTTACTGGTTCATAGCTCAAAAGACAGTTCTGTGTATATGGACAGTTCTAGTAAAGAGTCCAGTTGATCCGGATGAAACACAAACTTTATTGGTCCTTAGGAATTCGAAGAACAATCTTCAATACACAATCCCCCCCCCCCACACACACACTAAATAAATAACAATAACTTGCTTTTCAACAGTCAGCTGAACACTAAGTCTTCCTCAGATACTGTATTTCGCATGCATTAAAACATCCTTCCACAGTGTAAAAACTCAGTGGAAATACTTGAGAACTCTCGTCCTCGTCTCTGCGTATAATAATGTAGAATTCACAAACAGCTTCAAAATAAGCTTCGAAAAACAAAAGAAATAGGCGCTTTTCCACTCAATGAAGCTTTCACTTGAAACTGACTGAAACTGAACTGCATGGGTATGTATATGATTGCGTTCTTCTTATATAGTCGCTCCGAACTTTCGAACAGGATTCCATTTCTAGAAAAATTTCATCAGTCGCGCTCCTTGTTTGCTCACTACCAATGCAGGAAAAAAAATATTGCATGCCCTATTAATAAAATCGTACCAAATGCCGCCAAGCTTGACTTTTTATCGAAACTTCTGCAAAAATAAATCCCCGAAAGAAGTCAGCTAAGTGATATCGCCAATTTTTGGAGAGAAATCGCCAAATCCCATGTTTTTCTTAGGTAAGCAGGAAGGTCCCTATCTTGCGTTCCAATTTACCGATTTTCGTGCAACAAAATGCAAAATTTAATTATTTATCCCGCAGACTACGAATTTCAGCCTAAATTTAACCCTTGAAGAAAGATCACCTCAAAAATTCGTAGCAGTATTATTTTGCTAAAATTATTCTACTGCTTACTTTTATCGAGGCAAAAAGGGATACGAATATGTTAATAATTTTATAATTTTTTTAGAATGCTTTTATTAAGTATCATCTTAAATGATTCCTCCTTTTTAAAAATTCTTTGGGCAAAAGTGCGTCCATGAATTACTTCCTGTCCGATGATGTGCAAAGTTGTGCACAGCCCCGATTATCGCACGGGCACTTGGGGGCACATGCTCTGGACACACATACACAAAAAGACCAAAACATTGAGTTTAAATCTATGTGCAGGGACACAAGAAATGAGCTAGCTATATACAGAGGCATAAAATTTGAAAAGTGCCCTGGGCACAAAAGTGTTATCGTCAGGCAGTGGCGTAGCCAGAAATTTTTCATGGGAGGGAGGGGGGGGGGGGTTACGGCTACTGCAACTCACATATATGTATACGTATGTGTGATAAGGCAGTGAAGAATGTACATTTTGTTTGGCAAAAAATTCCTCATTGGGGGGGATGACCCCCCCCCCTTCGCTACGCCACTGTCGTCAGGCCCTGGTTGTGTATGGTAATTTATTAACCTTCACAACTATGTATTTCGAATCTGCTTGGCCCTTTTTTGATCTGGCAAGCAATTCAAAGCAAAATCAGCAGTCGAATTTGTTGGCCTAATAACATAACTCAATTTATTCAAATTAATTCTATCGAGCTTTATGTTTGCATTTTTTAAAACTGAAACAGTAGGTTTCTACAAATTCAATAGATTCCCCGTCTGTAAGAATATGAATAATTAAGACAGCTCGCTCATTTGTGTTTAAACTTCTTTCATTGCACATAGCTACCAACCATTCCGATTTTATCGGAACATTTTCCACCACTAATTTTTACTCGGCATTTTGAGCTTAAAATAAGTCCAAATTTTTAATTTAAAATAAAACTGTTCAAATATAGTGGTGGAAAAAGTTCCAATAAAATCGGAACGGTTGGCAGCTATGATTGCAAAAAAGAGTTCCTAGTTTTATAGCGACTAAAAAAAAAAAAAAAAAAAAAAAAAAAAGTGATCCCCTCCCCTCTTTTGCCGTCCTAATCTTGCGATTTTTTTTTACTCAACGAATTAAAGCCTATTGTGTGTGTGCATATATATATTTATATATATACTCTTCGGAAATTTGATTTCCTTAATGCAACCTGCAGTGGCTATTTAAAAATCTGGACGATTCTATCTTCTCATTCTTGGCACTTGTACAGTTTGGCTGTGAATCATTCTGCTGATGATTGCTCCTGTAAACACTAAACCCTTTCAATCCAAGAGGCATCCACATTCATTTTATACCTCTGAAAAATCATGGCTCATCGCATGAACATATCATCTCAAAGATTGTCACAGAAAGTTTTTGGTGGTACGTTATTTTTTATAAATTTAATTATTTTCTGTCAATGACTACCGCAATGCTCCTGATACTTGAAGATCTATAATCATTATATTCGTAGCACTTAAAAAGTCATCTGACACTTAAAATTTAAACTACTAATTAATTATATTTCTGTGGTAACTTTGATGTGCATTCTGCGTATTGGTACCAAAAAAAAAAATAAAATAAAATCTGTCTGGCAAATAAAACGATATTTTAGAGCGAAAACTAGAAATAGTTTTAACTAAAATCTTGTACTGATGAAGTCACTGCAAAAAGCAAAAGAGAATTTTTTATCACATCACTGTGCTCTGAATGTTTTGGTTAAATTAAGTCTAATTAATTTTGTGCTCAGATTATGCTCAGTAGATCTGTTCCTTTTTACTGTTTACTGCATGCATTAATGAAAATTTCATGTGCTGTCCGAAATTTGATCAGTTAGAGTGGTGAGTTGAAATAAAAAAATACTCCACAATGGTAAATAAATTGAAAAGGACAGTTAATTTACTGATAATGTTAACGATCGGTCTATCAATGATGAATTTGATAAGCGTAACCGCAAGCAAACTTTCTAATATTGTAACAAGTTAATATACAAAGATACGACTGGCATTTTTAAAAAAACTTTTCCTGGTACGCTAAATTCATTTTAAAATACGAGATCCTCTTGGAGTTTATTTTGCGTATCGCACATGGAATTTATTATTTATATTACATTTATATCAGCTGCCAGCCACTGTACATGTTTATTCGTAACTCTCCGCAAACTACGTTACTAAATGGTAAAACGAGCAAATTTTTAATTTATATGTGTTTGGATTATTCTTTGTTCATGAAGTCCTGTTCTATCCAAATCTATCTTAGCCTACGCCTATTATTGATACTGTTTTAAAATCTTCACCAGGCATATTCGAACTATAGGCATATTCCAAATATATCTCGTTGACATTTTAAATACTGTTTGTAATGAGCATCATAATCCATGAGTGTATCGTGTTTTCCTTCTTTGTTCCATAAAACACTTCTTCGGAATAGAAATCTATATTAAAATCGCCTACCTGGCGAAAGTTGTTAAACAGTTTTTGTTTAACAACTTTCGCCAGGCATAGTCAAACTACACTTCACCTTTATAAATACCATTTGGAAAGTGTATCATAATCTATGATGTGTACCGTATTTATTTTCACTATTCTATAAAACACGTCTTCGGAATTAAAATCTATATTTAAATCGTCAACTAAAACTATTTTACAATATTCGCCAGGCGTTTTCTAACTATACTCAAAATATATTTATTTAATAAATTGTCGCATTTTGGCACCCAGTTTAGCGATCATTTATCAAAAGTTGCAAACCTTGTGCGACTTTCAACATTTTATTAACGCCTCCCCTCCCCCTCTCCACGTTATCTGGCAAACACATTTCAAAAGTGACTCGATGCGCTAATTGTACCAAAATCGTGTCTACATAAAAAGCAAGGTTGAAATTAATAGCACTCTGGTGCTAAAAAGCCGTAGAAGCCACTTCTTATTTGTAATCTTCCTCTCGCACTTAGTAGAATTTTCCTTGTGAGGAAGTCTAAAATGTAAAAGAATTTTTTCTTCACTTTTTCCTTCTCTCACAGAAGCTGTCTTTGCTTTACCAAAAGAAGACTATTGAAAATGGGAGGTTAGGGAGGAAAAACATTGTCTGGAGGCATCTTTTGGGTGATTCTATTGTGCAAGAAGGTTATAATTTTATGTGTTGATGAAATTGGTTTGTTCGTGATTATTCTTAAGATGGCAATAAATTTGTTGCTGTTGTTGTACAGCAGATGCAGATCTATTTATTTGCCAGGAGAGGACAGCTCGGGTCACTGAATGTGTCGCTTAGAGCTACATATACGTCCTTCCCGGAATTTCCCGCCACAAATTGGAACCTCATCAGAAGGTGGGGGACTTCTGAATATTGGCACCCCTCGGAAACTGCTAGCGGCAGCCGAGAGGACTTTCGGAACTACGGATTTAACGTGCACGTACACCGCATGTACACGGTGGTCTTTAGTGGTACGCCGGTATCGAACCCGCAACCTTCCGGTTACGAGTCCAACGGCTTAACCACTGGGCTACCACGCAGGCGCGTAGCCAGTAAAATTTTCGCGGGGGGGGGGATATGAACTTATATGTGTATAAATAGACGGAATTTCATCACTAATCCAAAAATTTCGGTGGGGATATATCCCGATATCCCCCCCCCCCTGGCTACCACGGCCCTAGCAGATGCTGATTGTAGAAGTAAAGCTTTATTAAGTAAACGATGATTTATCTAAATTTATTTAACAAGTTCTCATTGGAACAAAATTGCATTACTTACGTCAGGGACTTGGCAGGCCCATCCGAAATTTAGATTTTTGGGTATTGGGTATCAATAATCAGCCCTTTTTGTGCGAAATTCTACCTTGTGAGCTTTACTTATCGAAAGACAGTGTAACAATAGAAGTTGTCAATTACTTTATTTACTGTAACTCTACTTTAAAAATATATTAATTTTAACACTATATATTATATGTATGTACATACTTAAAGACAGTACCAGCCTTAGCCTCCCTTATGCTTTTCAATAAATAAAAACAAAGGTATTTGAATGTTTATTTCAGCCAATTTTACAGTATTGATTTCGTCGTGAGCCACTTCGTAGATAAGTAACCATATCTTTGGGGCGTTTTTTCTTTTCCTCCAAGTAATTGTTAAAAGTATTTATTTTACAGAAGAAGAAAAAAAATAGCATGCATTCGGTCTGAAATATTGCGATATATTATCTATTCGGAATTTTTCAATTTTTAAATACGTAATGTGTCTGAATTTCCAGATTCACGATTTTTTTTCTGTATATTATCTATTCGGAAAATTTTAATTTTTAAATACGTAACGTGTCTGAAATTTCCAAATTCGCGATTTTTTTTTTCCATTCCCTTCCCGCTAGCGATCATCGTCATAGGATTTTTTTGAACTGCTTCAGTAACAAATTAATGATGTTAAAACTTTGGAAGAATTTATTAATGCTTCTTCACTCAATGTACTATGGACTAATACAGGGATGTTAATTCTGCGCCGAGCTGCTCCAAAACGCAAATCTTGCGCCGAACTGCGCTTTTAGCCCATTTTTGCGCCGAGCTGCGCCGAATACGTCATTTTGACTCTTTGTTAATTTTTTGCCACGCTTGCAAACTTTGCTTTTCTTATCTGCATTTATTGTAAGTGTTGAGTGTGGATTGATTTTGCAGGGCGCAGCGCCCGGCGGCCCTTTTATCGTCTTTTTTGCGCCCGGCGGCCCTATTTCTCTTCTTTATGCGCCCTCCTGCTTTTACATTTTTATTATTATTAGTCAGCAATCGCCACTTTTTATTTCTTGCATACCATTTGCGGCCCATCACGAAAATACGTTAATTAAAACGGCTCCTTCACAGAAATACGATTGAGTACAATAACTCCATCATAAAAATAGGTTCGATTGAAAGCGGCCCTTTCACGAAAACCGTCTATGAAATCGGATCTTTCCCACAAATGCCTTTTTCAAATATTCTATTCTTTCAGATCGAAATACTGTTACTGCCTTTTTCATTGTCTTTGCATTTGCGCGAGCCGAGTAACCCGAAATGGGGCCTCTCTAGTATGTTTTGTTTTTGCTGACTCAATGAAAAGCCGATCGGCAGGGCAGAACTACCTGGGCCTTTCATTTAGGAATTGGGGGAAGAAAATACGGTTGGAAAAACCAAAATTTCTTAAGTTATCTCAAAATTTGCGATTCCATCTGTCAATCCTCAAATATCGGTAGCTACGTTTGATAAATAAGTAGTTGCGAATTATCAAACAATCCTTATTCCAGAATTCGTCGCCAGCTGTATATAGTTATTGCTCTATGTTTTTAATAGTTTTGCGCACGAGCAAGTTTTTTTGAAGTAAAACTTCTTTAGGCGCAACTAGGGAGTAACTCAGATTTTTTTTCTGACGGTAGTAACGCTCAGTAAAGGAAGTGACGTATCTTTTTCCCCCTTGCTACCTTTGTTTGCGGAACAGCTCTCCGGCGTTCGTTCCTGCGAACGTCGACTGTGCTCTCTGCGCGTCGACATTACTCCTTACCTGTTTTAAAGCAAGATCTTGTCTGATGACTCTTTTCAGTGGATAAGTGGACCGGATCTTGTCAGAGCTACTGTGGGAAGCCTTATGCTGAACAGGCGGCTATCCTGCTGACTGTCTCTCACTGTTGTTACAGGCGGCGACCCAACTCGTCACTTCCGATAAACAAGGCATACGCATGGAATACAGAAAGTGGCACAATGGTGCATCCCGTGGTCCAAGCTCCGTTGCTTTACTCGCATGCTTTCAATGGCATTTTACAATATTTAATGGAATTATGAGTAAAAACTTGACATGATGGGTTGCCATGATACATAAATATTGTTTGTCTATACTTAAATAATATGTAATCTTTTAATATTGCTCATGTGTGTTTGAGTTATTTATAATAATGAGCCAAATGTAAATTTTTAAACAGAATAATACTTCGAGCAAAACCAGCAAAGGAAAACAAAGGTTTAAGAACACTGCCATAGAAAAATGCAATAATAGAGCCTACGTGCATTCGATACCAATCGACAGAAGAAAACACTAATTTAGGAACACAGTTAAAGAAAAATACCACAACATAGACATTCTCTCGATTCAAACCCTACGGGAAAACGATTTAAGAAAACAGTGAAAGAATAATAGTTCAACACGGACACTTCCTGGATGGTAACCCGATATCCAGACGGAACAACGGTTTAAGAACACGGGTATGTAACACCACAAAGAAACAAAAACTGACTGCAAAGGGTTTAAGAACAAAATAAAAGAATAACAAATGGACACTCCGTGGATTCTAACCCAACCTCAAGACGGAGCAACGGTTTAACACGGGGATGGAACACCACAAAGAAACGGACCCTGGCTGCAATCAATCCCAAACAATAGACAGAACCTGCAGTTTAAAAACACGGATACAGAATAATAATTCGAAACCTACCAGCAGACGAAATCAACGCTTAAGAATACTGTGATAGAAACACCCAAAAAAATTTTATATTACCTGCATTCGAACCCAACAAACAGAGGAAAACATCAGTTAAAGTATAATACTAGACTATGGACATTTCCCCCATTCAAACCCAAACTCCAGACGGAACAATGGTATAAGAAAACAGTTTAAGGATAATACTACAACATGGACACTTCCTGGATTCTAAATAATTATCATGAATTACTGATGATTCTTACTGGAGATTTTAATGTTAATTTTCGCTATCTAGAATCTCAGCCGTCAGTTGATTTTTTAAAAGAAAAACTTGATCTAACTATGAATACTTCTCGACTTCAATCAGCAACGCTTTTCGGTACAACGATAGATGCTGTATTTTCAAGAAAATTAGCAAATTTAGAGAGTAAAATTCATGTTTCACATTATAGTTACCACAAACCTATAATTTCATACATAAAAAATTATGATGACATTCAAGTACCTATTTCCAATGAACTATATGAATATAACATTTATATAATCTTTGTAAAGTACATGAAAAATAAATATAATTAAATTATAATATGATATTTAAGTTTAATCATTTCAGTGATATGTGTCGTAAACGTCAAAGAAGTTTTACTTCAATCGATTACACGCACACAATTTTTTTTTTATTATTTCCCCCTAAACGATTTCCTCTTTTTAATCGGCTTTCTTAGTACATATTATTCTTAATGTATAACAGCTATTTACTAACCATACATAATTAAGGATGATACTGAAAGTATGCCATAGCAAAACGACGTTTTGCGATTCGAAAATTTTGCGGAATTTGCTTGTTTGTTATGGCAAGCCTAGACAAGGGATATCTCTTAAGGGAGGTGCCTTGGTTGGATGACTTTTTAAAGAGTTCTAACGTGTATTGGTGTTACATTTGATGAAACCGACAAAAACTCCAGACCGACAGTCGCGCGGCCGCACTTCAACACTTCCGGCTTCTACTATGTTCAGTGGCTTTATCCACTCAAATCGATCTAAAAAACGTGCTATTTGCGACGTTTTGCGAATAAAGCAATTGAAAGACATTATACTTTTGTCAAAAAAGGAGAATAATAATGATCTTTTGTATAATAATGATCTTTAGCATTGTATCGCTAGAGTTATTGGCGCCCGGTGCGGTCCTTCAGTTTGCCGCCCCATTCATTCTAAGTTTCAGCATTCTGCCCCCATTTCGGTCCTTCAGTTTTCCACCATATTATTTTTAAGTGTCCTGCCGGCCACCATTTTTTTTTTTTTTTTAATCTTGCCACCCGGGCGCCCCCCCCCCTGTATGTCTAATGCAACTTTCAGTAGAAATTCATAACACAAAAATAGTCAAAGGAATTACCTGTTTAGGGAAATATTCTGAGTGTTCCGAAACTCCTATAGGCTGGTTATTTCAAACAGTTCACAGCACAACTTATAAAGAGACGTTCTAAATTTTCCCCGAGTCTAGTGCAAGTTTTTTTTTTTTTTTTTTTTTTTTTTTTAACAGCTGTTTAAAAGTTGCGTAGTTTTCAAAAAGATCAGTTCGCCCTGAGTGGAAAAAGTGGCCGGAAAAATCCGCAACGGACAAAATATTTTTTTTATTTCATCCAATTTGTCCACTTTTTTTTTAACTAAGATTTTTGATTATTAATCCTTTTAACAATTTTAGTTTTATGTTCTGGTTCACGCTTGTTGTCTTTGCCTGCGTTTGGATTCGTTTTCAAATGGACATGGAAAAGTTTTTTAAGTGCAAGGATCGATGAAATGTAGACGAAAATTGGGTCCGTTTGCGGCCCTTCACGAAATTCCAGCTGGTTAAAACGGGCCCTTCACAAAAATACAATCGAGTGGAACAGCCTTCATTGGTATTTTACCCAACTTTTTAATTTGTTTTGTCAATTATTTTAGTAAAATAAATGACTTACATAAGAATTTATATGAAGATTTGCAAAAAATGAAACTCCGGAAAAAATTCCTGGATCGACCCCTTAAGTGTTTTAGTTTTGATTCAAGCTTGAGCTAAACTGGTTTAATGTATTGCATGGCACTGGTTTTCAAATGAAAGTGAAATAAAAAATGCCAACTCCAGCGAAATTTTTACAATATAATTCATTTTAAAAATATAATTGTGGAATCATTAACAGTTAGTATTATGTTGCCATTGGGTTAATAGAAATTGAAATGTGAAAGAATTGCTTTTCTTTTTGTATACATTTACAATATCCTACTATATAGTAAAGCTGATCCCTGACTCACTCTGTAACCGTTCCGGGCAACCACTTTAATGTAAATATTTCTCCGCCATTACTGCAAAAAGATTAAAAAGCAGAAAAGGCGTAATAACATCTACACCGTTTATACGATCCACTTGAAATTTTTCATAATTATGTATGAAACTATAAAAAAACAATCTGTGCTACTTTAAAAATCGGAAAATCCACCGATTCCCCAATTTTTAAACGATTTTTTGCTATTTTCAGCTCCCTTTTATTACCGAGAGTAAGAAAAAAGTGAATCATTTGCGTGACAAAATGAGATGTTGCATTCCATATGACGTCATATTCATCACAGTCATCAGGCTTTGAAAAGAAAGTGTGATTCCGTTTAAAATAGTTTTTCCAGATTACATAGTTTAATTTTTTTTCCCACGAGTAAATCGGCTGTATGGATATAAGAAAGGCTGTGTACACAATAACGAAATCGTTTGAATACGAAAAGTTTTCGCGCATTTCCAGAAGAGCATAAAATTCAATTTTGAGTATGTATAATAAAAATGGAATATGAGGCTATTTATTTTAGGTGGACGAAGATTAAATATATTGAGTGTAGACATATTTTCATCAAATGTTTTCTCTAGCGCCCAGTGTAATTGCCTCCACAACGGGCTTTGACTTCTAGTAATTAATACTGAACTACTAATTTATTTATTTATTTCATATTAATTGATAGTGTGCAGAGTGTGCCCTAAAATTAATTATACCGCTTTATAATTCATCTTTTCCAGATTGGATTTACTATTTAGTTAGCATTTCTGTGCAAATATTTTTTTAACAGTTAGCTTTTTAAATAGTTTTTTTTTAATAAAATGTAGGAATACAATTTTAACATACATAGCAATATATTTATTCAAATTTTAATGGATTTTAATTTTGTCCATTTTCCACCCATTTTGTCCAGCTTCGCTTCGTACCCCGGACTTTTTACAAAAATGTGGACGAAATACGGATCCTGATCTGAAGAAGTTTGCTATTTAATCTGTTTTGGGAAGAAATCTCAACTGTTAAAATCAATAATTTTTTTTTTTTTTTTTTTTTTTTTTTATGTTGTGCTTATATTTTGGAAAATTCTTAATTTTGTTAGTATTTGATCTACAAATTTGTCATTGTTGAAAAATCACGATTCTCCACCCCCCCCCCTCTCATTTTATTTGTTTCCATATTCAGATATTTATTATACAGCATTGGAATTCGTGGCAATAGATTGAACTAATCATAAAAATCCTCATTCTAAGAAATCTTTCACTACCTCTCTTCATCATTTTATTACAGGGTTGGCGTTTTCTTTTCAAAACTTGTTTTCCCATACCATCAGGAAAAACTTCCAAATGACAATATCTTCTTGGCTTTCTGAATCGGATAACAAGTTAGAAATACATAGTTATCACGAATATCCCTTGGGTTAAAATTATTTTGTAGGAAAGGAATATAATTTAATAAGAATTGTTGCATAAAACATAAAATTTGCTCATAAAAATATTTAATAGTAATGAATTTCTTAAATATTTTAGAACACAATAGAATAAAATTATTAAACTTAAAAATATCAGTATCATCGAGAGAAGAAATAAATGAATTGTGTTAAATTTGAATTAAAATTTTATTACTTTTTATTAATATTAATGTGATGCTAAAATCCTATAATACGGAAGGGGAAGACAAAGAATATGAGTACAATAGCATTTGATGTATATAAATGTTTGGGAATCTGTGTGGTGTGTAAATATTTGAATAATTGCACTCCATTGTCCATTTTTGTAAATCTTCCATTCCCCCCCCCCTTTTACACCTTTCAAGCTTTTTAATTAAAACTCAATTTTGGCATTTTTAAGGGTGATTTGGAATTTATATGTTTGTTTTTAATTATCAGTTTTTACCTTGTGGGAAAAACATGATATTTTTCAGGACGGTAAATATGTTTTTACCATGGTATTTACCGGGAGTGGCATAAACCTTGTCAGCCCTGCTTTATTATTATTCATGCCTTGTGTAAATGAAATAAATATGCATGCTCTTATAATGGCTCATAGAAGATATAATTAATGGGAACAACAAAATGAGATATCGTCAAGTCTGTTACTGAATCTCATCTTGCTTGTAGAGACAATTCTACCGTGTGTGACTTTTTTCATTATTTTTTTCATTTTAAAGGTCTCTTTCATAAGCTCAGCATTAGAAAATGAAGCATCAATTAACATTTGATGTTTCATTTTTTAATGCTAAGCTATATATCTTATTTTACATCCTTTTGTAAAATAATTACCTAAAAAACACTTATAATTAATTAATTTTACAAAAATTGTAATATGTGTTAAAATTGTCACCCACAAGTTGTTGCATGCAGTACAAGTTTTATGAAATTAATAATTAAACAATTAATTATATAAAGTGATTTAGGTAATTTTATACTCTGCTTGCAATTGTAGGGTTGAAGCAGATCGGAAACCACTAGATTTGTGTTCACTCTAAATCTAGTGAACCCACTAGATTTTTTGTGTAACACTGGTTTCCTTTTGTTTTTCTTCCCCCTCCCCAAGTAAAAATTAACTGTTTCTTATTTTTGTAACCTTTTTATTTTGTAGATGTCCTTGTGAATTTCTTAATTGGTGAATGTAAGTTAGAACAATTTTTAGAAGAAAATCCTCCAATAGAAAGTAATATTTCTAAAGCAAAAACAGGTCTAACTGAAGCAAAACGTTATCTTCAAACATGCATTAGTGAGCAGGGTGCTAAAGTAAGTAATATTTATGCTTTATTATTTTTATTACTCCCAGTGCTCACAATTAACATGCAAAATCAATGCAGCATTAATTAAATATAATGAAACCTCCCTACTTAGATGCCTTCATAAGTTTGACACTTTTCCTGGGAATGGAATGTGCTTATAACACTTACACATACCTCCATACTTCACACTTCCATAAAATGATTTTTTTCTTTTCATAGGATTTATAAATACCCAGCTTTGGGAGGTTTTACTGTATTTATTAGCTAGTACATGGGAATGCTTCGACAAAGATTTCTTTTACATTGTGGCCTATAGATGGGAAATTCTTGAAAGTACTCTAGTGTTTAAACGGTACATTCGATTGAGCTCAAATTGAGTATATATGTTATAAACCACCATTGTAAAATTGTTATTGATTTTGATGTATATAGGACTTATAGTTTTTCTACAGGGCTACGACAAAGATTTCTTTTACATTATGGCATATGGGGAGAAATTCTTGAAAGTGTGCTAGCGTCTAACCGGCACATTCAATTGAACTTCAATTTGGTGTATATGCTTGAATTATTCATCGATTAAAATTGATTTAAATACTTGGTAATGATCTTAATCGTAAGTGTTTGGAAAGTGTCACTCCAGATTTTTTTAATTTTGCACCCAAACGGAGGTATGGGTCCAAGACGTTCTTTTCACATTTCCTTTCATATCTCAGTGGAGGTAAGAGATAACCATAAAACTCTTGTTTAAACATATAAGGAACACAAATGCCTAAAAACCATTTTCAGTGGGTTTTTTAAATGCGTGCCCAAACTGGTGTAAGGATCCAAAACATTGTTTTCATATTTGCCTTTATATCCTGAAGGAAAATGAAGATAGCTATAAAAGTATTGCACTAAAATGTAATAAACATACAAAGTCATAAAAATATTTTTCAGGGTTTATTAAAAATCGACCTCTATAAGTGATAGTTGACAAAAAAAAAAAGTGTTTCTCACGTATTTTTTAGCTTTTCAGTGCAGTTTTTTGTCTACCTGGCGAAAGGGTGAATCATTTTTCAGGATTGCTTTATTAAATGTGAGAAGTCTCCAAGGTTTGCCAATTTTCAGTGATGTATCGCCAAGTTTGGCTCCAAAAAATAAGTCCTCAAAACTGGACCGAGTTTGGTGATATCTTCCATATTTTTTGAGAAATTGACTGAACCTACCATTTATTTAATTGGAATATTGGTGTCTATATTCATGTAAATAAAGATGAAGTATAGTTGTAAAATTCTCTATGAGGATTTTAAAACAGTTTTAGTAGGAGATTTTAATATAGATTTTGATTTTGAAGAAGTGTTTTATGGAACAAGAAAAAGAAATTCAGTACACTTGCAGATTATGATGCACATTCCAAGCAGTATATTTATAACGGTCAAATATAGTTAGAGTATGCACACTGACTATCACGAAACAGTTTTTGTATGCGATTTTAATATAGATGTGTATTTCAGAAAAAAATGTTTTTGAAATCAGGAAGAGAAATACGGCACACTCATGAAATAATATACACTTTCCAATGTAATGAAACAAGGAAGACATATAAGGCCAACACATGAATTATGATACGTTCTTAATACCGCATTGCAGTGCTTATTTAAAATATGAAAGTTTCTCAGTTTTTTTTTTTTTAAATTATTATTATTATTATTACACTGGAGTGCTATTAAAATGTATGAGATTTTTTGAGCATTGAAGGGTAGGCACTTTTTTTTTCTTTTAAATGACAGCATGGGGGGGGGGGTCATTGAAAAGCTTTGACAATAAAATTACATAACGAGTAAGTTAGTTTAGAAAACCTGGATTAAGATTAAAGGATTTCTGGGCATTTTTGCCTCCGGTTCTTTGAAAGATTTCTTGCTACTTATCTGAAGGAAATAAAATGTAAAATAGTAATGATAACCTTAAAATGCGAGTATTTTAAAGTTTCAGTTTAGCATTAATTAGTCTGTCCAAGATCATTGGACATTACCTTTGTTTTCATTTATTTCTTAAATTTAGCAGTGTGTTAAAACAGACAACTTATTACTATGGTTATATTATGCTGAAAATAAAAAAATAAAATCCACTATTCCATGGTTTAAAATAAGCCAAGGTCCTGTTAAAAATAGAAAATGAAATTTATTACTCTTGACGCTATTTTTAGGTCATGCGATTAAAATTGAATTAGTATGTTAAATGCTGTAAGATTGGACAAAAGGCAAAAATTTACAATATAATCAAAATTCCTCGATCATGAAACATGGCTCCAGATAGAAATATATAAATCATTTAAGACACTAAAATTTTGCTGTGACCAGCAGATAACTATATAACCAAAATATACAGGGATGTGCCAGTTGCTCAAATTGTGCCAAATCAATCCTGGTGCGCCAATCTGCTACAAAAGATTGTTTTGGGGCATTTTTACTCCAAATTCAGCAAAACTGTTAAATTTTTAATTTTTCCATATACGTTGAAAATGTTGGTAAATCTCCCGATTTTTTACAAAAATCATCACACATTCTAAGCTTTCTAATTTCAATCTTTCTCTATTGATCTTAAAAAGGAATACTTTTTCTTTGGCATTCCTTTGTTTAAACCTCCAATGCCTTAAGAGTAAAAACGGACCCCTGTTTTAAATTTAATTTTTTATAAATTAGTATTTTTTGTTACCAAATTTTTTATAAGCTGCTGATGGTAGTTAATGTAGTTTAGTAAATATTGTATTTTTTATTTAAAATAGATATTTTGCAAAGTCATGTATAAAATAACTGAATTTTTTATTTATTTTAAGCTTCTAACTCTCCTCTTTCTCCCCCCCCCCCCACCACCACCACACATTTTCTTTTTTTTTTTTTAGTAAAAAAAAAAAAACTAGCTTTTGCTATTAGCTAAAAGTTTTTGAGAACGTCCTTAATTTTCATTTTTTAGATTGGCATTCTTTAATGAATTTTCCCTTTCCCCCCAAAAATATGTTGTATTTCAAAATTGACATTCTTGTGCTCCAAAAGTGACTTTTTTTTTTTGCTCCAAATTGCTCCAGAAATCTGTTTTTCTTGCTCCAAAAATATTTTTTTTTCTTACTCCACAAATTGCTATAAAATTTAATTTCAGCTGGCACATCCCTGAATATATGTAATTCTTATTTATTTGTTTCCTATTTCTATCTGTTAGTTTAACAGTATCCATGCCAAGAGCAGGTACTTCAACTAGTTGTGTCATAAACATGATACCAGAAAATATTCGGTTACAATTTAATAGTTGAAGTGTACCCTTTCTTCATAATGTTTGCCAGGACTTATTATTTGCAAAAAGCATATAAACATGCGTTTTGGACTGTGTCATTACATCCTTCAATTATTGTTAGATATATTGTTTTAAAAACTATGCAACTTGAAAAGTGCTTATTTTTATGACTGCACTACATGATTGTACTGTACCTTTAAATTTTGAATCCCACACGTTAAAATAGGTTGTGTACCCCTGATGTACACCATTGAAAAAGAATTATAGTTTCACTTAAGTGGATCAACTATTTTTGCATTCAACTATATCATTTCATTTGTTTTGAAATATTGATGTATAATTTTATTTGTTTATCATACTACTATATATTACAAACACTTTCGTAGCATTGAAATAGTTTCTTTTTTTTCTTGTGTTACATAATTTTGAAATTGTAATTGGTTTCTTCCTTCTAGTTAGGCGTAATGAGAGATGCTCATCTACTTCTTGCAAAGTTGCTTTATTCTCAGGGACAGTATGATGATGCATTATCTCATTTGAGCAAGGGAGGACTAGATAGTTTGACTGAGAAGCAGTTAAGCAATAGAATAATGAAAGTAGTAGCTGAGTCTTTTGCTGTAAAAGGTAAATTAAATGCCACTTTTTATTATGCAAGAGGCTTCTATATTTTTTGTTCTGTTACTTCTGTAAATAACCATTTAGGCTTTTACTAAAACTTTAAAAATGTTTTCCTATATATTTCCTGAAAGAATTTATCTGGAAATCTCAATGCACAAAGAAATATTTAACTAACAATTCTCTATCTTTACATAGAGCCCAGAAGTTTACTGACTAGAGGTTGAAAAATATATATATATATTTCATGATCATGCCATTATGTAATTTCATCTGCAGAAAAGGCTGTTTAATCCTTTTATAATTTCCTGTCTAGATAAACTAGTCCTCCTTTAGGCATAGCAAAACAAAAAAATTTTTGCATCATTTACTCAGTTGTGCTTTCAATAATACATATATATAAAAGTAAAGCAGGTATAAACTGTGGTAACAGATTGTTTCTAATTGACTTGAAAATCTCTGATCATTGAAAGAAACTTTAAATTATTAGAAATTTTGAAAGATGTTCAGATAATAAAAATCTTTAAAGAATATACAAACTAGCTTTGAATTAAAAAGAATATTAATTACTTTATTAGCTTACTTAGCTTAATTACTTCAATATTATTGCAACATTAAAGGAATTTCAATCCATTATGTTTTCTAAATATAATACCTATTGTAAACATATACTGAAAAAGATAGACATTTCTTTTGAAACAAGAGTGCAGTACTCCACATAATATTCCGACTTACAAAGCAGTATACAGTTTTTAAAAAATTTAAAGATAGCTAATATTGACCCTTACTTATATTTACTGACCTTTAAAAAATTTCAAAAACTATTGTTGATCTTCACAGAACATCTGTGCACTGACATAATTAGTTATAAATTATGAATTGAGGTGATGTTTCACATTAACTCATCAACCATTTTCCCCTGATCATTCCCCCCTCCAAATGGTGAGATTTATAGCCATTAATAAAAAGCACCAATAACAGACACTGGCACCATTGTAATCACTCTTTGGTACAACCACTGTGATAGATTTACTATCCTTACAAGATCAACATGCAGCTACTTTGGTGAAAGCCTTATTTTTCTAAAATTAAGAAAAGTTTGTCCCTTTTTTTTTTTTTTTTTTTTTTTTGGGGGGGGGGGGGAGGCTGTGATTTGTTTATATTCATTACAAAATCATACAAATTCGAATTGGAAATTGTTTTCTTTTAATATTTCACTGCACATATTAATTCCATTTCATCTGTAAGATGAAGATTAGTGATTTTAAACTTTATAAAATAAAAATAAAAAATAGTCCAGAGATGTTATTTTGACACATGCATTACTTAATTAATATTTTTCTTTGTACATGTGTAAAATTTTAAACTCATTACTTATATTTACTGACCTTTAAAATATTTCAAAAACTATTGTTGATCTTCACAGAACATCTGTGCACTAATATAATTAGTTATAAATTATGAATTAAATGAATGGTATAATAATGCTGGAGGCACTTTCTTTCAGTACTTAAAATAGACTGGATAATCAAAATAATTTGATTTTTAAAAATTGCAAATTACTTTGCTCATGATGTACTTTTGTGACATTCACTATTATGACCAGTGTTTACATTTCTTTTCAAATTAGGAAAGGTAAATTTACTTAAATTGGCACTTTTTGTTGAGAAAAAAAAAGCAAATTTTCTCTTGATACTTCAAAAGATCAAAGACTTGCTTTTCCTTTTTATAAAGGACGTCACTAAAACAAGAAGGTCAGGATGTATCAGTACCAAAACAAAAAAGAGCAGAATGTATTGGCAACAGGGGCGTAGCCAAGGGGGAGGGGGGGTTAGAGGGTCATAACCACCCCCCCCATGAGAAATTTTTTGCCATACAAAATGTATATTTTCCACTACATTATCACACACACGTATACATATATATGGGTTGTAGTAGTCGTAACCCCCCCCCCACATGAAAAATTTCTGGCTACGCCCCTGACTGGCAATAATAAAAAAGCAGGGGCATGAGGCTCTTTGAAAACTGATTATGGCAGCTAATGGAATATGAAAGTTGTGTTTAGAAATCTCATATTAAAAATTGTTTCCAGCAAAATGAAATGTCAGAATTTGCAAATTTATTTCACTTTGTGTTGTAAATTTAATTTGAAATTCTGTTAACCTGATTGTGTGTGTTTTTAATGTAATTAATTACATATAAACTCTTTTACATCAAAGTTTGAAAAGAATGTGTTGGGAATAAATTTTTTATTTAACTTTATTACTCTGTGGAGTATCAATAAGGTTTTTGAAAATTCAAGGGTTGTTGCAAAAGTTTTTTTACTATTTTAGAAAAAGCCATTTTTTGGAAACTGCATATGGAAGTTTCTCTACAAGAAGTACTAAATTTTTTATTGTTTTCTAAATTTTGAATTTCCATGCTGCAGTTATGTTTCATATTACCAAGTTTAATAGTTTTTTTTTGTTTTGTTTTGTTTTGTTTTTTTTAGTTTTTCCTTGCAAGTGGTAAATTTTACGAATTATAATTTTACATTTTCATTTTTAGGCTTGTGTCTTGAAAAAGTTCCTTTAACTTCTACTAGTAAATTCAGATCTGTTGAAAGAGAAGAACAAATTTTACTAGCTCTAGTAAAAGCAGGTGATTTAGCTTTAAGATATTTGCAAGAAATGGAACGAACACAAGGAAACACTGGAGGCACAATACCTCAACTGATGTCTGGAGTGAATCCACCTACTTCTGGCTCTCCATTACCTCCAAATACAGAATATCGAATCGGGCCAATTCTCGAAACTGCTTTACAACGAGCACCAATATTATATATTAAAAATGGGTAAAAATAGCCTTTATCTGAGTTTGGTTTTATATAAAAAATTTCAGTCAAGCCTGTCTATCTTGAACCTGTATACCTCTAACTCAAAATTTCTAAAATTCTCTTCTTTTACTATCAAAATTCAATGTATTTTCCATGTTTATCTCAAAAAAATTTTCTTCAAACCCTCTATCTTGAATTTTAGTGTAAATTACAAAACTCAGCACTTAAAGAGTAACTTCCTTAAACAAAAGTTTCATATCAATGCATCTAAAAAGACAACAAAAGAAGCAGAGCAGTCTGTATAACTCTAAACTTTTCTTAAGTCTCAGTTAAATTTTGCTATAATGAATTCACAGGTCTTGGTAACCTTAAAAACAAAGGAAGTTAGACATCAAAAGTCAGCCTTTTTAGACGCAGCTGGCTGTGGCACACGATGAACGTTTCGATTGTCCGCCATCTTGCTGATAGTTAAGTCGAGCAATGGCAACAGCTGCCCTTTTTTGAGTATTGGGCAATCTATTCAACTGTTCTCGTATTCTTCCATTTTTCAGCTGATGTCAGTGCTGTTAAAAATAATCGTGACAATTTTTTTTACGGAAAATGATGTGCTAAAAAGTAAAGGATTCTTGTGGAGCTATGTCACCCGCAACTATTTTTATAGAAATCAAATCTATTCTTCGTGACTGGCAACAGTCAAAACATCAGAGTTTGTTGTTCTCAGAGCGGGAACACTGTGCGTTAAAGGGTTAAAAGTGTTATGGATGAATGTAAAATAAATCTGCATACCACTGTAGTTTTCAATGGGAAAAGCAAATAAAATGTTTTTAATTGACAGCATTTAAAACCTCTTTATCTCAATTTTTTTTTCCCCTGTGAAATTCGAAATAGACAGGTTCGACTGTATTAATATTTGAATATAATGATCAGAAGAGAAGGTATCCATATTTGTATGAATGCACCCAGGTTGTGTTGTAGCTTAAGAACCATTATCATACCTTTGGTCCTGGTTCGAATCCCAGCTTGGGCATGGATATTAACTTGTCTGTCCCTTCTTAGAGGGTAACTCTGGCCACCCACTGGGTGCCCTCATAATAAAATGGCCTCAGTACCTTCGGGCAGTTGCAATGGACAATGCCTAATCGGCAAGTGAATGCCCATTGAAAAATATATATATATAGAATTATTTCTATCCACACAAATATATATAATGTAAAGTGTCTGTTTTAATCTGTTATATTCAATTGAATGCTATCCATAACTTTGAACAATCATTAGTGAAGATAGATTTAATACATGGTTTGTAGAGACCACCGAAATCAAGGAAAGTCAGGAAATTAAATTTCTTAATCCTCACCTCACATTCTCATTTTTGAGTTTGCCTATCAGGGAAAGTCAGAAATTAAATTAAATTGAATAAAAGAAAATTCAAAGAAATAGCAAAAAGGTAAGAGAAAATCTATGTAAGCTATTGAAAAGATTAAAAAGTAATAAATAATAACTTTTTGCTTTTGCATTGTTTGTAACTTTTGTTTTTCAAACGTCTTAATATTTTCTTTCCTTTTTCGTACTAAGACTGCTTGTAGAGAACACTCAAATAAGAAATAACTAAAAACAGAGAAAAATAAACATATACTGTATGGTTAGAAGTGTTTGGTACAGAAAATATACTGTGTATGGACTCTTGCCACCACCCACGGGAGATGTATAACAAAGCCTGCGCGCAGGTTTGTGACGTCGAAAGTACTAGGCCTTCACTGAATAGTAGAGTAAACGCTTGTACTTTTTTTGCTTGCTCTTTAAACTGTTTTAGTTCCTGTAAAGCTCGATTTGAGAGATAGTTTTAGATATAAAGTTAAAATTGTGCTATAGAGAAGTATTTATTTTAATAAGTATTTTTCTTATACTTATTTTGTTCAAAATAAGCTTTCATTTGTATTCTAACTCCAAGTGAATTAAGTACAGGATTTAAAGCAAAATTCACAGTACTACGTGTAATTAATTGTAATTAATATTAAAAGATTTTTTCAAATGTGACATATAAATTCATTCTAATCTTTTAAATGTTTTCTTTTTAAACCCCCCTCCCCCTTAAAACGTAAATATGAATTTTTAAATTGAGACATTTTCAAAGAAAGTAGAAACAACACAAATGGTATTTATTATTTATTAAGCCAGAATTAGTACATTCAGAACGTCAGTTAAAATAAACGCATTTAATGATCATTACCTTCAGAATACATTTCTTACTATGCACTTGCTTTAAAAGCTTACCAAAAAAAAGTGGAGCATACAATTTTAAGAGCTTAAATAATTTATATTATTTACTAGTATAACATAAATACAACATTTTTAAATCGAGATCATAAATAGTTATCAAAGCTTTTCCATAGGTAATTTTTTCCCAAGAATATTGTATGGAAGATTTTATTTTATAGTAGAACTGAGGAAAATTTTTAAAAAGAGGAGTATATAAATTGTAATTGATCACAAATGTAATTAACAAAGGTATTACTAGATTTAAAAAGCACATTCATGCAAGAGATCATATAATAAGAGAAAAGTATTTATAAAATCAGTTATAATACCCCCTTTCATCAGAAGTCCGTCAATGAATAAGTTTTAGAATTTCACATAAAACTAATACTGAATTCTTTTAAAGTTTTTCAGATTATCACTATAAACATTACCTATTTTTTTCTACGTTTATATTACAACATTTTTTCCTGATTTACAAAATTCAAAGACTAAACAAGCAGTTCATATTATTTTATAATTAAAGTTTCAGTTGATTTTTAACTAAAATTTGTCTCGTTTTTACAGTTAGTATAGATTTTATATATATATATATATATATATATATATTCAATTTTCTGTCAACAAAAAAGTTTCCACCTAATAACAAGTATAGAAATTATAATTATGAAATTGCAATCGGAATTAAAGTGAAACAAAGTGGAATTTAAGTAAAGGTAGTTGATTCGATGATATAAATTAAATTTTTGTACTAGATTTAAAAAGCACAATCAAGCTGAGCAAGCATAACTGCATTTCACAAGATTATATAAGAGTATTTTTTAATACTTTTCTATACAAGATTATTTTTAATAAATATGCCAAATTAATTGAATTTCCTAATCAATATTTAGTAACTAATTTATAAAAGGAATATATAAATTTTAAGACAAATTTAATCTTTTGATTTAAAATTCTATCCAAGAAATGAAGCACAATTATTAGGTACATATTTAGTTTTTCAACATTCAAATGCAAAAATGCTGCAATGAGAAAGCAGATTGCTTATAAATCACGTATCTTAGCATTTATCCAAGAATATCAAGATTTAATTTACCTTACATATAAAAAAGGCATGCTTTAATCAATAAATACAAATTATATATTTAAAAAAAATGTAGAGTATATAGCTATTTAAATTGAAAAACATTTGGATTTATTTTAAAACATATTCATAATGCCTTGCCAAAAGTTGTATTTTGCACTCTTGCAAACAATAAACCCATACATAAAATTTCCAAAATTATAATAAAATAATTTTTCAATATATTTTTCAAAACTATTCTGTGTTTAATTCCATTTATCACATAATGTATACTGTCTGAATATTCTAAAAGAAACTGTATTTATTAGTTCATATACACAAATTAAACAAAAATACAAATAAACCATCTTTGTTTATTTTTAACATAAAATATCACCAGGGAAATACAGCAAAAATGTTTCATTAAATAACGAAGAATAAATATATAAGAAAAATATATGTTTAAAAATATAAAATACATTTAAAACATCTGTCATGAACAACTTCATCCCAATAATTCAGAAGAGATGCTTCACCTTTTAAAAATGTAGACAATATAAAGTACATATATATTAAAAATTTTCATTTTAAACATATTTTTACCAATTAAGGCATTACTGAATTAAGAAACACACTCATGCAATTTATTAAATAATAACAAAGTACTTCAATAAATAAGTTCTAAAATTTGATTGAAAATTAAATTTTTAAGGAGAATCACGATAAAAGCTATCAATTTCTTTCCCTTTTTTTACTTTCTTTTGACTGTTTTTTTTCTCCTTTATATATTCAAAGTAGAAGCAATAATTTTAAATTGAGTTAAAATTTCAATTTTATGAAACTAAAATTAGTTTTATTTTTTGTGATATTTTATTTGTTCTTTAATCTTCTAAAGGCCTAAATTTTTCTATCCACACAAAACAGTTTTCAACCAAAGATAAATATAGAAATCATAATAAATTTTGAATTAGGATTAAAATGAAGAAAGAAATCTAATTTCAGTTAAAGGTAGACAATTTTCGCTTATTATGCTGTTGCTTAGCAATATCATTTCTTTTTAAACAGTAGTTTTTTTATGAGAGCATTAGTAGACATTTTTATAATCTTTTTTTTAGCATTTTCAATTATATGACCAAACTCATAAATGTCTAAATGGGATAATTCCGAGTTTAATTGACACAATGTGATAAAAATAACAGCTGTGCGCTGATTACTTACCCTGAGAAATTCTGATTCGTAGGTTGCTGATACAAGCTTTCAGAAGAATATGTATAATGCTTTTTATGCAGCTTTAAAAGATTTAACTGTTATTTTACAAACTTCAGCATACATACATCCTCTTCTTGAATGTTAAGAAGGTCGTCTAAATATCCACAGACAGAATTTAAAACAGTACTTCTCTTATTTACTTCATCCTTTAATATAGATTGTACATAGTCTAATATTATTTCAAATTGGTCAAACCTTTGCGCATTGCCATGGCAGATTAATTTTAGAGTTTTCTGTGGTAAGTTCAAGTCCTTTGAAATATTACTTTTAAATCTTTGTTCACTATCACAGATGAAACGATTGCAGGGCCAGGCAAGACTTTTAAAATGGCAAATATAATACACTCTTTTTGAATAATTTTCGTCCATATATCATCTCTTTTGAGTTTTTCTGAACACTCTAGAAATTCTGAAGTGTATTGACGGACAATTCGCTTTCTCTTTATTCTTTCAAAGCAATACTTTCATCAATGGCTTTTTTGGAGATGCATGCTTTCAAGTCGACAATTTTTTACTATCAGGGTCTTCTCTTATGTATGCATCTTTGCTCGATAAATAAGATGGACAGTTGGGAAACAAAACAGGGAAAGCACCATTTTTTAGCCTGGGACGATCCAGTGGAGCAGTGATGAGTTTCCCAGTATTTTTATCATATTGAGATACTTCTTTAATGACATCTTCAACCTTGAAATATTTTTCACAGACCTGTAAAATAATAATGAATAAATAAATAAATAACACTAAAATAAACTATACATTACATTAAGAAAACTGTCAAATTATAGATTTGTATTTAATTATTTCTGAGGTGTACGTACCTTTTTTTTTTTTTTACTCAAGAAAAATTTAATTCTGTAATGTAGCTTTCTACATTTTTGCTTAAATATTTATTTATTTTTAAATCATGCATTGCTACGTCTTACTTGATCTAGCATGTGTACCCGCTCAAAAAATGTAAAGCAATTATTAAAAGAAACATTTTAAAACATTTATATTAACTCTAGAAACAATAAAGGTTTAAAATACCAGAATTTTTAAAAACTTATTATTAAACTGAATATATCATTCCAAAACTTGATTAATCTGAAATCATTTCTCAAAAATTTTCTACGAAGCATTGTTGTTAAATAATTTGAAAAAAATCTTGCATTTATTTGGGTTTGAATTAACTATGTTCAAAAATACATACAATACGGTTTAATTTATTTTTCTTATAAAGAAAAGGGTATTGCTTACCTTAGATGTATCTGACGGTTGGAAATTGCATCTTGGAATGCTTCTTATCCCTTCATTTTTTAGTTCAGGGTCCTTAGGAAATCCAAACACAGCAACACGAGGTCCATTTTTATAATTCCCTCGGCAATTTCAAACATAACACTTGAATGACATCTTAGAAGAAATATTTAACACATGCTAACAAGTAAAAAATTAGCTTGCGATACCTCAGAATATGAAATAAACAAAATGTAATAAATAAAATTCAAAACACGTGTGATTTCAAGCAAGAGCAACTTGTAGAACGCAAAGGACGTGGTGAAACATACCGGTAGAACGACTTTCAAAAATGCTCTCCTTCCTTAGGGGAAGGGTGAAGAAGGCCTAGATATGACTACGTCACACAGCCTTCTAGTTCCTGCGCGCAGGCTTTGTTGTATATCTCCCGCGGGTGGTGCTCTTGCTCATGAGGGGCAAAAATTTATTTCCAAAACATGTGTCCAGATTGATAAATACTTTTTATGTGTGTTATTTTACTAAGTTTTAAATATTTCATCTTCAAACAACAATTTTACTTTTGAGTGTTTTTTTTTTTTTTTTTTTTTTTTTTTTGTTAACACTCAAATATATTTCCCTTGCATAAGGACCTTGATTACGCATTAATGTAAATTCCATAATTAGGTTTAGATGTTGCAAAGCTGCCCATGAAATAAAATAACTGTTACTATTTTTTTTTTTTAAATTAGATTTGAATAATTTTAAAATGTATATCCAAAGTAAGGGAATGATTTAAAGAAAATAACATTTATTTTAAAAAGAATATAATCCAACACATCCATTCCTTTGTTTCTCTGTCTCAAAGAATTTTAAGAAAATGAATTTCTTCTTGGGGACAGGAGAGGGAGAGACTTTTCTCTTATGATAGCTAACACAATTAAAATTTTTAGTAGCATAGCGAGGAGTGGTTTTGGGGATCAGAACCCCCCATAAATTCTCAAAAAGGGCCTCATTCTTGGCAATGAGAAGCAGGGTCATAAAATAGAAATGGCTCTATATCTTTCATCTTCTAATATTTAGCAAGAAATTGTAGAGATATTTTATGTATAACTTCTTCTTTTACTATTGTAAATATGAAATAGAATAGAAGTTGTGTTTGTGCAGTCAAAATATCCGATGAGGAAGACAGATTCTTAACTATAGATTAAGGGACTCTATTGTAACAAATGATAATGAGGCCTCTTCTTTACTATTTTTTCAAACTTAACCACTGTTAATTTATGTCATCTTCTAAGCTTGGGGCCCAGGTGCATTTTCCTGGGGGGGTCCAGTGGTAATTATGGCCCTGGATAAGGGGCCTCAATGTACCTTAAAAAGAGTCTTTTTGAAACTTACAATTTCCAGACCTCAGGATTTTTCGTTACAGCATTGCCTAAATCCCCACCTAAAATTTTTCTCCAGGTACGCCACCGAAACTTTTGATTTAATAATATTGTCTCTCTGTATAATCTGTTTTTTGGAAAATTCAGTTACTTCATATGTAAAGAAATGTTCACAGTTTAAGTTTTGGAATTTAATTTTTGAACTTTTGTTGAAACTAAATTAATAATCTAGTTTTACTCTAGAATGTAATAATCTTCTAAATTTTTCTTTTAAAAAGCTGTTAGGATGAATTTTACTGCACTACTCCAAGGTATGATGTTTTTAGGCATTTTAAAATGTATGAATATTATAAGTTCTGTAACTAATAAATTCAAATTCCAACCTGCTTAAAAAAGGGAAAAAAAACTCTTCTTATTGATGCTAAATTCAACAAGTCTGACATTGTTATTTTGACTTGGCTTTAGTTAAATAGTCTACAAAAATTCATTCTCAGTCTGCTAACTCACTCTCAACAATCTGTAATGACTATAGATATATTTTTGAGTTAATGCACCCCTCCACATCCAAAAATCAATTGTGGCAATTTCTAAAACAAATTTTTCCTGAGTAATAGTACCAGTTTCATTTCCCCCTCCCCCTTAAAAGTAAAGGATTATCTTCATAATTTAATACACATAAATTAATAATACCCTGCAATTCAGTTAAGTTTTTATAATCATAATATGTATAAGTGTAAATAAAATTGTTCTGATTTATAAGTATTTCTTTAAAATAAAACTGCATAAATGGAAAAGAATTTTTAAAAAATCAAGCTGATAATTAAGTCTAATCCTCCTCCTCCCTCCCCTTGATTGAGCCCTGAAAAACACAATTTTGCATAAAATTTACAAATATATTAATTGCTTCGGGCATTAATGATGCTTAACAATTGAAACCAGAAGATTCAAAGACAAGAAGTCATACTGAAAATGTTCAAGCATTAACAACTGCTCTAAAATACTTGGAGCTAAGAAATTATGTTACAGCCATAGATCTTCTGTTGCTTGAAAATTAGCAAGATCGGGCAGCCACTGATACAAATACTGGACTTTTGCTATGAAAAGTAACAGACTTTTTAAAAAATATTATAAATTTAACAAATTATTGTATATTAAATTTTAAAAAATACAGCATTTTCTTGAGACTTGTATTATTTTTGAAAATACATCTTTCAATATTTAACTTAGTACAGTTTAAAAAAAGTCTGTCTGCTTTTTAAAATTTACTATTCAGTAGTTCCTTTCAATTGCCTTTTTAAAATTTGTTTAGCTGTGAAACATAACTTTATGTATGTTTATTTTTATCATTTAAAAATACATTTTATTGTTTTTTATTTTAAAATATGCTAAATTTGTGTGAATGGCATAAACATTGTCAAATTCATATCCTCACACACACACACACACACACTTCCAGACCAAGTAAGTTTAAAATGAATTTACAGAAAAAGGGAGAAAAAAAAAATGTGCCCCCTCACGATTTTTTTTTCTTTTTATGTCACTCATGGCAAGTTTTTATACAGAGTTTTTATTAATCAAGGTTTCCAATGTCTGAGGTATTAGCTATCCTAGTTAACTTGGATAATCAAACTTTTACTGTAACCTCCCATCCCCCCCCCCCCAAAAAAAAAACTGAAAGAATTTAAATTAAAAAGTATGTTGAGATATTTAAATAGTAAAGTAACAGTATCCAATTATTTTGACATTGTTAAGTATCGGATTATTCTATTTACTCTCTATTTATCTGCATTAAATTTTAACATTTCTTTTTCAGAAACCTTAAAAGTGCCATAGAACAATACAGAAAAGTATTGAGTGCTGTAGAAACTAGTTCAACACAATCATTACGCCAGGTAACTAATGTTAAAGAGTAGAATTTGCTTTCTTTTCAAGGTTTTATATACATATATATATAATTTAAAAAATGTATATGAAATATTTATTACTTATTGATAAATATGTTTTATTTTACTAAATGATTTAGCCTCACCATGGCACAGTGGTTATGTCACTGGAAATGGTAGGCGGGTGAAGTGTGAAGGTCCCGAGTTCAAGTACCATCGCACATCCGTCGACCTAACTGTTCGGAGTTTTCCCGTGGTTTTCTCTGAAACTTATATAAATGCGGGTTTGGACCCCTTAGAAAGACCCCCACGGAGGGCACCCCACCCATCGGCCTAGAGCCCATGCATAGCTAATTGGCCGTAATCACACAAACAAAAGCAAAACTAAATGATTTATTTCTAAAATATTAAATTTGGATTTTGTGAATTCAAAAGTGCACTGACTATCACTGTTTGCAGTTTTTTACAATTTTTTTTAATGAGAAAAACATACAGTAGATGAGTTATTTTTCATTCCATCTTTTTTTATTATTATTATTATTATATAAATAATGTTAACAAAGATAAGCAGCTACTGTTTGCTATAAAATATGCTTTCTTGAATTATTTTTTTTCCCCGAAAAACTGTTCTTGGGACTATAAATTTTATCTGCTCACTAGACCTAAGACTGCTACCAAGCTTTCCGTAACAATATAAAACAACATAACACATAAAACTGATTTGAAATTAATAAATGCCACATTAAGATACAGTCCAAAATTTCAGAAGCATTTGGCACTAGTACAATGTTTTTGCAAAGCTGCGGTATGTTCCCAACCTATTCAAAATATTTATTGATGTTATAAAATGGGTAGCAGAATATAATGTTATAAAATGGGTATAGAAATGTTTAATCTTCTATACTCATTTTTAACAGCAGTAATGTTACGAAATGGGTATAGAAGATTAAACATTTCAGAGTATAAGTACTTGTTACATGTGAATGACAAGCTAATTATTGCTTATAATTTTGAAAATATGAAGCAGTTACTTTTAGATATTGTGCAAATAATGAAAATGGAGATTAAAAATAAGCTTAACACAGAATGCATGTCATTTGTAGAAATAAGAGTTGATCATTAATGGATATGATATAAAAATTCTTCGAAACTTATGCAACTTTTATCTTTTACTTATCACTTGAAAATTTCTAAAGTGAATAAAATAAATTTGATAAGTGTTTGTAATACTAAAATTTATGTATTGATTTTTTTTTTTTTTTTTTTTTTTGTTAAGGTATGATGACAAAGCGATAATTATCATACTCAACAAAAAAATCAAATCATAAAAAATAATTGATCAATTTCAGCCATTTTCATTTGTTACTTTCAGAAAGATTTACACAACTTTTTCAAAATTAAAAGAACTATTGAAAATTTGGAAAAAAAGTTTTAAAAAAACATTTTTTACCAACTTAAAAAAAAAAATATGCTTAATTTTTTTTTAATCTAAGTTTTAATTTTGACATTTGTTGATTTATCATACAATTAAATTTTATATCATTTGTTTGACTATTTTTATGAGAGGCTCAAATTGATAATTTATGTGATTTTGAAAGTCACTTTCTCACATTTAAAAAAGCCCCATTACAGTAAACCATTAAGAGACTATATAAATATTGAAATTTTAAATCATAGGTTATAATTTCATTTTCTGGCATAATGAAGAGGAAGACACAAAACTAGTTTTAGAATACTAATCTTTAAGCAGAGGGTTATAGCTTAAAGGCTCTCTATAAAAATCTCTTTTGAATTTTTTTTTTTTTTTTTTTTTTGTAAACAAAGTAACAGAATAAGTTGTGTAAATAAAAAAAATGCTTTGTCAAAACAATGATAAGTTTATTAGAAAGCTAGAACATCTAAACTTTTAACACTTTGTTAAGTGTATTTGAATAAATTGAAATGAAATATCATGTTTCTGGTAAAATGGTTGGCAGGTAATAATTTCTTGAGATTCAGTATTCCTTCTGATATGGTAACAGATGATAAGCATTAAACTTTAATATTTTCCTGGAGTTTACAAGATCACCAGACCTGAAACCCCTTGATTACTTTTTCTGGTGTTTCTTGAAAAATAAAGAAAGTGTATGAAAAAGAATCAACAAGTCCTTCAGACTTACTAAATCATATATGTGTAGCATGTAGATGTGTAACACTGAGTATGCTGCACAAAGTGCAGGAAGATTTTTCTACGTGGGTGCATATTTGTATTGCAGCCAAAGAAAGCTACTTTGAGCAAATGTTATGCTAACAGTATTTGTAATATTATTTTAAGTTTCTAAAATGTATATATTCATATTTAAAATGTTTCATTTTCTAATTTAATGTTTGAAGTATTTTTGCATTGCAATCAAAGGAAGCTACTTTGAGCAAATGTTCTGCTAACAGGATTCGTAACACTATTTTAAGTTTCTAAAATGCATATATTCATATTTTAAAATGTTTCATTTTCTAATTTAATGTTTAATGAACTGTTTTATTCTCTTGTTTTATTTATTTATTTTTTATTTTAAGATTTACCAGAAGTTCATTTAAAAAATTCTATTTTCCTTATAAGCTATATTTTTATGTTAATTTATTGGATGCACATAGTTAAACGTTTGTCTTCTTTATTGCAATCTACATTCATAAAATAGTTAATGAAATTGCTAATAAATATTACAAGGCTCAAAAACATGTACATTAATTTTTCTCTAATTCATTTTGTATACAACCCCTATTTCACAGCTTGAAAAGTGCTCTAACTTTAAGCAGCTGTAACTCACTGAATTTTGGTCGTAGAAGGATGATTTTATTATTATTATGCATGAAATTGTATAAAGAAAAATTTTCTAAATATAACTGATCGGACCAGAGGACCATATAAAAAATTTAAATTTCATTATTTTTATAGGAATTGATTTTTTTTTATTGCAACTGTTTCAGATATAATAGATTATAAAATTTAAAGTGTTTTTGCAATTGAAAGTATGTGTCTCTGACTATCCGTTTAGGAAAGAGCCATTATGCATCATTTTAGCACTGGACACCCTGTATATGTAGATTCATCCATACATTTAAATAATTCTGAATTACTTGTAATTATAGAAATAGTCTCATCTGACTTTAAAAAAAAAATCTTAAAATTTTAATAAAAATTATATCTACATTTATTTTATTTTATAATATGGTTATTTAAAAAAGCTATATTTTTAGACTATGTCTCGGCAACTTGCTGAAGTGCTTTTGAGAGGTGTCTGTGAAAAGAATTATAGTAATTTTGCAATAAAACAGGAAGGGAAAAATCCAGAGAGTCCTTGGAAGCCAAAAAAATACATGGGCCCCAAGTAAGTTTTACATTTTACTTATTCTTCATTTATGATTTAAATAACAATTGCTTTAAAAATGCCTGTGTACAAAAATTGAATAAATGGTCTGTGAAACTTAAATAACAGTGAAGCACCATTCATAGGTTTCTTGGTTATACATTTTTATCATTTATATGTTTTTCTGAAATCGAAAAATTCATTTATATGTTTTTTTAGAACTGAAGGGAAGAGAAAATGTATGATGCAAGTTTTCAACAAGCTTTGACAAGTTCTAATTTTATGAAAAAATGCCTAATATCTGGCGATTTAAATGATAATGCAAAACAGACACTTTTAACTGTGTACAATGAATTTTTTTCTGTGCATTCCCAAACAGCCATACAGCCGAAAATTACAAAATATTTTTCACATGCGGAATGACTATGAATACATGTACTAGCTGTACATTAAATTCAGAATAAAACTGTATTACATACCTGTTGTATTTTGATTTAATATAGTAATATAAGATACAGTATTTTAATTTAAATCTGATTTTTTTATTGTTGGTTATTATGAAAATGTACGTACTTTAAATTTCGCATTTATGTTTTTCTCATTTATATGTTTTCCCCCTACTCCCTTGAAAAACATATAAATGGTGCGCCACTTTAGTTATATTAATTGGGATTTCTAATTAAAATATTTTAAGTTACTTTATTTTCATTTCAAAATATTAGATTAGTATTCATTATAACTTATATAATGCTTTATTTCTTATACTTTTTTAAAAATTTAATCATTTTCAATTTCTTTTCATAGCTTATTTTCACCTAGAGATGAAAATGAAGAAATTCTACTATTACTTTTTATTAGTGAAGCTATGGTAAGTGCTTTTGATGTATGTACTTAATACACATATGAGTAGATTGATCAAATACTTAATATTTATTGCATATCAGCTGAGATATTTTGAAGCTTGATTTTTCCAAGCTGTTGTTATTATTGTAAATAAACAAGTTTATTAATTTCATATTGGACTTGAAATTTACTTCATACTTGAAATTTATACTTTATACTTGAAATTTACTTCATTTATGAAATGGGGGGAAAGGGGATATTTATTTTACTTTGTATGCTAAAATTGAAGGTATTATAGTCATTTTTACAGACTTTTCTGTTATTAAGTTGTTTCGATTGGCAATTTCACCATTTAAGTTACTAAGCTCTTGATCAAACATAAAAACCCAAAATTCATCCCTATTTTCTCCCTCCCCTATTTTTAATTACCACAAAAGTACAGATATATGGAACATTTATTGTTAGTATTATGGTTATTTGGATGATGACCAAAAACATTTTACATGACATAATTTTAGTCAAATAAGTTAATGTCACCTCACCCCTCACTACTGTTAAAGTTGAATAAATGTATATAAAGTGATCTTCACTGTGAAAGTATCAAACAATAAATTTATAATAATAATTATATTTTTTGAGAACTAACTCTACTAACTATTCTTTCTACCAAAATGTGCATTAATTATAAATGTATGTATATTTCTTTTCTTTTTTCTTATAGGCTGTGAGAAATGCCGTGTTGGATTTATCACCAGAATTTCAGGAAGCCCGTACCCATTCCTATAATAATGTAACTGCTGTGTATGATCTTCTTACAATATCACTGAGTAGACGATCTCAGTTTAGCCTACTAGTAGAGGTAATTTAAGGTTTTCAGCTGTGGGAATACTTGCATTTTTTACCTCATGAAATTTGTATGTTAAAAGCTTGTAGCAAAAAGTTCTTGCTTTAAATGTTTATTTTTAATCCATTTGCTTGCCAATTTATTTTCAGTCTTTTGAAAGAGCTATGAAGTTTGCATTTGAAGAACAGCATGTGTGGTCTCAATTTGCTTTATCCTTAGTGTCAGCAGGAAAAGTATGTTGACTTTAAATACCATCCCAGTTTTCTGAAATTAGTTTTCTAAATGTTAATTCAGAAGTATGTTTTAGTTTCCTAAATGTTAGTTCAAAAGTGTACTTTATTTTTGTTAGACTGACATTATCAACCATTTTAATAACACTTCAAAATTGTTTATCGTTTACTGTTGTTTATAAAAGTTGTTTTAATGTATTTGTGTTTTTATTTAATTTTGGCAATATATTGTAACATGCTGTTAATCTTTTCTGTTGAATATTTTCATGTCTCTTAGGGGAGAAAAACAGCTGATTTAATGTTGCTAAAAATAAAAATATCGTTATTTTTAATGTTTGCTTAATTACCAAAAAGAAGAAAAAATTTAAAGATTAATGGGATCTGTTATAAATACATGCCACACACACACACATCAAAAAAAGAAGAAGAAGCATCAAATTACTTTTTATGTTTAGCTGTTCACAAGCGTAAAAATTTTCTGCTTAGAAAAAATAATTAAACACTAGATTAAAACATAAAATTTCAATTTAAGCTGAAATGTTGATTTTTTTTATGTTGAGTGTATAACAATAACAAATTTCATTTGCAGTTTAGTATCACATTAGTGCAAATTAATTCCAGTGTATATCTCTTTTTATATGAATGTTACTCTTCTAAGGCTTTTTTTTTTTTTTTTTTTTTTTTTTTTTTGCAACTTTACTGTGATTCATTGCTGTCTATAGTCAGTTAATATAAAGCGTAATAAATATTTTCTTGTTTGTTTTCTAAAAAATAGTAATACATTTGAATATAATGTAGTTATTAGATTATTTTCATTTTAGTACAAGAGAGCATATCTAGTTCTTGAGGAAGTAGCTCGTTTACAGCCCAACAATTCCTTTCCTTGTTTGTTAGCTGCTAGAGTATGTTTTGAGAATTTGGATCTTCCTGAAAAAGGTCTAAAAATGGCTGAAAAAGCTCTGGAAAGAGAGATTGCTCATCCACAGAATTTGCTAGCACGGTGTCAGCTAGCTGTTGGCTTAGGCTTTGAAATGATGTCTGGGATTGCCAGAACACAAAATAAACGTCATGATCTAAGGAAGAAGGCTTTTGAAGCTTTTTCTAGGTATACTAGTAAATATTTTCTAAAACTACTCTATTTATTAATAGTTTATTTTTCAATAAGATGACTATGTGTTGTATGATTTTAGTACCGTAATTTCCGGCTTATAATCTGCGGATTATCTACTAAAAAAGATGAAAATTTATCCAGTGCGTATTATGCATTGCTGTGTACTATCAACTGAAATTTTTCCTGAAGCGTTCAGATTTTACAATAAAAAACTTTATTTATAGAAACAAAATAAAAGTTCAATTCTTTTTTTCCAGTATATTTAGACCCTGAAAAAGATTTAAGTCTGTTAATCAATTACATGACACTAGATGTGACTGCAGTCGTTCAGTAGATTTCTTGAAGATGGGGAAAAACAGGGACCTTTGAGGGTCATACGTCATAGCTTCCTGGAACGACTTCTGATTGGTCTCTCCGCTCTAAATGAATAGTCTGTGAAATGGGGAAATTTTGTAAAAAAAATTGGCATTACTATTCATAATAAGGTACGTGACGATCATCGCTTAAAAGATTCATACGAAAGTCGTAGAAATGTCGAAAAAACGCATTAGCTATTCAGCTGATTTTAAACTGAAAGTAATCAGTAAAGCTGTAGAATTTGGAAATAGGGAGGTTGGACGACTATTTCAAGTCAATGAATACAGCGTTTGCTTATGAAGAAAATCTAAAGAAAAGTTAGAAAATGCGAGGAACAAAAAATGTAAAAGTTTTCAGTTTAGCCAGCCAAAATGGCCTGAATTAGAAGATGTGTTACATCGCTGGATTACAGAAGAAAGAAGTAAAGGGAATCCTGTATCTACAGTTAAAATAAGAATTAAGGCTAAATTAATTGCTGAAGAAATGGAGATTAGAGGTTTCGATGGTGGCCCCATGTGGTGCTACCGGTTCATGAAGAGAAAAAATCTTTCTGTACGGAATCGCACTACTGTTGGACAGAAACTGCCGCCTGACTGGGAGATGAAAAAAGATGAGTTTTTTACTTTACACCAAAAAAGTAATTGCAGAAAAGAAATTCAGTTCTGCAGAAATATTTAACATGGATGAAGTTCCTGTGTGCTTTGATTCTCCCCCAAACAGAACTGTCGACACTGCTGGGACTTTGTCCGTTGCAATAAATAATTTCATAATACAGTTCTTAGGGCTTACAGGTAGAATGCCTAGCTTAAAAATTGTGTATCAATTGTGATTTAAATCGAAAAATGACCGTCAAAGTATGTTTGATAATTCTCATTCATAAAAATAGATTTTTAGTAGGAAATGTTTTCAGTAACCCGATTTTAATATTAATACTGTGGTTTTACTATACATAGAAAATAATTACCAATTTCGGTCAAAGCATCGCCATACTATCCGCGGATAATCTACCGCTGCAGATTATCTAAAGAATTTTTTTTTTTTCTACTTGAAAAAAAGCACCTGCGGATTAGCTATCGCTGCAGATTATAAGCCAAAAATTACGGTATGTTTTTATTGCATGTTCTTTCTATGCTCATTATTTCAGTTAGTAATTTTTATTAATCTCTGCATCAGTAATTTTTTAATGCTTATTTGTAATGATTTAACAGAATAATCGATTTAGGAGAAAACTTTATGAAAGGTGATTCAAAATGAGTAAAATTGTTTGCAGTGTAATTTAACACCTGTTTTCAAAGACTGCAAAGTCTACCTGCCATAACTTAAAAGCTACAAAGCTACTTGTAAACTTTTAGAAAAAAACTATAAATAAAACCTAACTGTTCCCATGTAAAAGCACCTCACCAAAGTCCACTTGCACATCTACAGATTACTGTGCACTTTGAAACAAATTCTTTACAAACATCATCCTAAAGCCTTGAATGGAATATAGTAGTGAATGAGTAAAACAAAATAAAACATGGCATTTTTATTTTGAAAAGCAAGATTCTTTTTTCCCTCCAGCCATTTATAGGCATTGGCCAGTACTAAAACCAGAATTACTGATCTGTTTATTATGGAGACACCTAATAAATGGGTCAGTGTTGTCTCTTATGAATGTACAGACAAAATAACATGCAAGAACATGCTGGGAATCAAACCCAGGCCTGTGGTGTAATAGAATGGTTCTTTAGCCTTTGCACATTTTAGGCTATGCAAGATGTAGTAGGAAAGTTCAATAAAAATAACTATCAACTAGAACATATTAGAAAGTAAGATTCTTATCTTCTAACATTTGCCTTTCAAACTCCTTACAAAAGTGTGAGTACACTCTATACTCATGTATACTCGTATAAAATGGAAAGTACATATATATTTTTAATTATTTTAGGGTTTTTTTTCCCCTCCCCTTAAATATTAGATGTGTTCTGTTTCAGTTTTTGATCTATTGTTCCTTTCAATAACTCTGGGAGAGCTTTTAATACATGGCTAATATTTAAAGTACTACATTTTAAAGTATGCCATGAATTTTTTACTATATAATATTAAAGGCAACTGGAATCTTTCCGTAGTGTTTTTGAATATTGTACACATTCTAATGTACTATTGAAATTAAGTATGAACAATTTTATTATATGTTTACATTTATGCAAACCTTTAAGTGCTTCAAATATCTTTAGGGCTGCTGCTGCTGATCCAAATGATCATCTTCCAGAGTTCTATATAGCATTATATTATGCTCAAGCAAGACAGGTAGGAATTGCTTCTGCTTTTTTTTAGTATTATTGCTTTTAAAATATTGTTGTCATGTTAGTAATTTTTCTTATTTCCAAATAGTTATCAGAAGCTGTATTGCATGCAAAAATGGCTCTCCATTTACGAGCAGAACACATTCATTCTCTTCATTTGCTAGTTCTTTTATTATCTGCCCAGAAACAACATGGTGAAGCTTTGCAGTTAATTGAAGCTGCTTTAGAAGAATATCCAGATAACTTAAAGTAATTGTAAAAAAAATTTAGTGTTGTTTATTTGAAAATTAATTGTAAATTTGTTTTAGTGCATTTCTTGCACATTTTTAAATAGTTAAAATAATTTGTTAGATCAGAGGCTCCCAACTTTTCTCAAACACCACGCCCTTTAGAAGAAAAAAGAAATCCAGTGCTCCCTATTCCATAATAGTTCATTTTAATTAAAATATTGAAATATTGTTGAATGTTATCTGTACCTAATTTATCTGTTTATTTGTCTTGTAAAAAATCATAAAATAAGAATTAAAAAGAGTAGAAATTCATTTCTTTACTTTTCTCTTAGTCTGAGGTCTGAACAAACAAGTCACTTCAAGTGCTCATATTCTGGTTAAAACATATAGATTATATAAACTGCATGTTTGCCTACAGACTTGCAAGGACTTGTCACTGTCAATCTATTCTAAACTAAACCAAATTAGGTACATACATGTGTCTAGTGTTAATTTTAAAATGCTTAATTATGCAATAATAATAAGTAGTTTACATACCTAGATAAAATATTTATTTGTGAAAAGAAGTATTTCAAAATATTTTGTTGTATTATTTCCCTAAATAGATAGTACACCATAGCCAATCCTCTTAGCCCCACTCAGTGCCCCCTTTTTGATCTGGTATCATCCCTATGGAAAGTTTTAGCATCCCTGGTTCAAATATATGTGATTATAATCAGTATTAATAATAAGCTAAATTTAATATAGTAAAATTACCCTATAATGATGTTCGATACTACAGTGAATCCTCTGTCACAGTAAAATTTTGTGGTCCCGCAGAATTTCCATACAATAAAATCTCCCATCGATATTATGATGCATCCCTCTAGAATTATAATTTTGGGTCCCTCAAGTATCATTATATCAAGGTTTTACTGTATTTCTCTAAAAATACATCGAAGCTTCATCATTCTACATATAATTAAAGCACATATATATGAATAAATTTTTCCCCCTTAAAAATGGTATTTGTGATATTGAAGAGTTCCTCACCATGAAGATCACTATTGCAGTATGTCAAATATTCAATCAACATTTCTTTCCTTTTCTACTGAGACTGCAAAAAATTCAAGTATATTTTCCTTCCTTAAGTACCTAGATTATTCAAAGCTGTCTTAGAAAACAAAGAAACACAGCTCCGTACTATCACTATTTTTAGGTAGTTTTTGTGATTTGAAAAAAAAGAGCTTAGCTCCCAGAATAAAGGAATAATTTTCAAAAATTCACATATTCTAAAATGAAGGAAATCTTACTTGTCCATTCCTTTGTTGCTCTCTGACCCTAGGGATTGGAAGGTATTGAATTTGCTCAGGAGGAGGGTACTATTTTAATCTACCCTAATGTGTAGTGATCTCTCTTCAAGCACATCAAGACTTAACTCCCCTTTTTTTTCTCCCCCTAGAAGGATCATCAAATGGATATTACATGCCCTCACACACACACACTTAGGGAAAATAATTCTAAAAGGAACCGATATTTTTTTTAAATCTAAAAGTAGTTTTTTTATCACATAAATTCTGTTGATAAAGATACAAAATTGTTTAATCTATATAAATAAAACAAAGTCGGATTACACCATTTATAATTCAAGAACGACTGGACCGATTTTAATGATCCCTGATATGTTGGATTCATCTCCCCTGAATAGCAGAATAACTATTAAAATATCGTATGCCGCTAGGTGGTGTTGCAGAACGTTGAATTCTATTCAACCGCTTGCTATGAAAATACCGTTTAATCTATTTTGACAAAAATTGGTACGTATAGATATTTGATCATGAAGAATATTTCTACTCTATCCATTTTGCTATAACTTGCCACTAGATGGTGCTGCAGAGCATCAAATTCTACTCCGTTCGACTGCTTTCTATGAAAATACCGTTCAACTGATTTTGGTGAAAATTGGTTATTTGTGGCTATTTGAACATGGAGAATATTTTTACCCTATCCATTTTGCTATATATCTTCTGCTAGATGGCACTGCTGAATGTCGAATTCTATTCCGTTCAAGCGCTTGCTGTGAAAATACCGTTCAACTGATTTTGATGAAACTTGGTGCACATGGATATTTGAACGTGGAGAATATTTTTACATGATCCATTTTGAAATAGCTTGCCGCAAGATGGCACTGCAGTGCATCACATTTGAGAACGGACAATATATTCTAATTATCCATTTAGCTGTTACTCACTACTAGATGGCACTCCAGTGCATTATTACTTTATCTCTCCATTAGTTGGCAATGTAGTGCACCAACTTCTTGACTGGACAATTAATCTCTATGAAAATTGATATACATAGATTCTTAACGTATAACATATCAACTTCTTTCTTTAACTCGCCACTAGATAGTACTGTAATGTATCAACTTCTTTCTCTTTAACTCGTCGCTAAATGGCGCTGCAGGATATAAAAACTGTTCAACTGATTGCTATGAAAACTAGTATAGATAGATATTTGGACACGGAGGATATTTTGGCATTATCCATTTTGCTATAACTTGCCACTAGATATCACTTCAAACCAATAACTTCAGGATTGTTCAACCGATCGCCATGGAAATTCGTATACATAGATGTTTGAACACGAAGAATATTTTCACCACATCCGTTTTGCTATAACTTGTCTTTTGTACTGTTCAACTGCTTGCTATGAAAATATTGTTCAACTGATTTCGATGAAAATTGGTACACACATATATTTGAACACAGAGAATACTTTCTCACTATCCATTTTGCTATGACTTGCCTCTAGATGTGAATGCAGCTCATCAACTTCTAAACTGTGCAACCGTTAACTTTAAGAATTGGTATACTTACACATTTAAACAGAGAAAATATTTTTTAGTATTCATTTGGCTGTAGCTCACCATTAGATGGCACTACAGCACATTATTTCTTTAACTCACCACTCGATAGCACTGTAGCAATCAACTTCTTGATCGTACAACTGACTGCTCTGAAGATTGGTACACATACATATTTGAACATGGAGAATATTTTCGCATTATCCATTTTGCTATGACTCTCCCTTTGATAGCGCTGTAACATATTATTAGTTTAATTTACTACTAGATGGCACTGCAGTGTATCTTGGCCATGATGGTTTGATTATATATTTGAACATGAAAATACTTTGATGCTATCCATTTTGCAATAACTTTGACAGTAGATTGCGCCAAACCATCTTCATTGTTCAAATGATTGCCATGAAATTCTATATGCATGATTATTGAACACAGATAATATTTATGCAATATCCATTTTGTAATTATAACAAACTGTAATATAAAAAATTCCATTTCATTCCCGTGTGAAAAATGGGGCCTTCAGCTAGTTGTTCAATAAATCATCAAATCACTATTAAAAAAAAATCTATTTTTGAATTTGTTTTTTCTAAAAACTATTACTGGGAACATAAGTTACAGTAAACCATTGAATATCTGGAGTGAAAAATGGACATTGGCATTACTGAATGGGCATTTTGAATATTTCTATGGGAAGGGAAGCTTTAGCTTATCCAAAAGAGCTTGATCTGTTATTCTTGCAGTAGAATAAGAATAGTTTCAGAATAAGTTGATATCTTTCTAGGGTGGGTTTAACCCAACTTAGCATCCAGTTGGATATGCAAATGAAAATTGATACATTGATTATGCAGTACAGTGCTACATTAGACCAATTCTATTGTCTACTGAGTTTTTCTACTAAGTAAATAGCCCAAGGATAAATGTACTGTGTCATGTTTATATCAGTTAAATCATTTAAATATCTATTACCACAGGCTCAAACGGTTTTGTATCCTTTTAACTTTGTTTAGAAAAACATTAATTTTTTACCTGAAGAAAGTTCACTATCCGTACTCTTGAATATGTAATGTGTCCCCTACCCTACAAAAGAAAAAGCATTCACACTACGCTTTTGTCTATTATTCAAATATTAAATTATTCACTTTAAGATTATTTTATAAATTTTTAAGAGCAAATTCTATAAAGATTCCCATAAAAATGAAAATTGTAAAATATAGAAGTTTAAAAACAGGGAGACAATGCATCTAAAATAAAGTCAAAATGAGAGATAAAAAGTCAGAAAAATAAAAACTCTGATATCTGTAGAAATTTTGTAACAACATCATTTGTGTGCATCATGACACCAGATTTCATGCATAGTTACATTGAAAATTTAATCCTTTTGAAAGTTTCCACTGTTGACTTTTACTTTAAACCTTTCAGACCCTTCACAGAACAAATTGAGAACACAAAAATTATCTGTACTACATACAGGATGTATGTCCTAGTTTGTGTACACAAAGAAAAGCCAATTTTCCTAAAAATTTAATTATTAGGAATGTTACTTTTTTGATTATATATTCAATCTATATTATTAAAAAAAATATTTAATTCCAAGTGAAATCATTTAATGAGGTATGAAAGTATTAAAAATTTACTATGTAAAGGAAATTTAAACAATGGCATATTTTCACTTATGTTTGTCTTGCTAGCTATAAAAGAAAAGGGAAATGTTATCTTTTATTTCTGTGTGCTTATAGTTACATTTTTCTCTGGATTTTTAAATTCATTGAATTTTTCATCTTTGTATTAGTTTATTGTGTACAAAAGCTCACTTAGAAGAACATTGCATTGGACCAGAAGTTGCACTGCTGACCAGCAAGAAAATGCTACAGTTATGGAAAAGTATATATGAAAACAAATTAACCGAGTATGTATATTTAAGTTAAAAGCTGTAAATTTTATATAAATATGAATTATTTTTTTAAGTATATTTCAATCATTAATATACTTACATTTACTTTTCCACAATAGTGAATCAGGAAGTAATGGTATGCTTAATGTTGGTAGTGACAGCAGAAGTATGTTCCAACTTTATTCTTCTGAATTTTCAGATGTAGATTCAGGTAAAAATTTTAAATAAAATATCCCTAGTTGAAGAAATGATATATTTTGAAAACTATACTTTTAT
Organism: Cheiracanthium punctorium; assembly: GCA_038373885.1. NCBI lineage: Eukaryota > Metazoa > Arthropoda > Arachnida > Araneae > Cheiracanthiidae > Cheiracanthium > Cheiracanthium punctorium. The sequence continues at coordinate 123,789 of JAWZYV010001322.1, read as the reverse complement.
TTCCTTCATTAATAATTTTTTAATTCCTTTATTAATGTTTAAAATTTAAGTTCAAAATTTTATTTGTATTTCTTTATAAAAACTAAAACATATAGAAAATGTTATGTTGTATTTTACTGTTGAACAAAATTTGTGCTTATGAACCCTACTTTTAGGCTATGAGAAACGTTTCTCAGTAATACAATACAAAATGAAGTATAGATTAATACTTCAACACTTATAAAGGTTATATTTTTTATGAAAAAGATACTGTTTTACAATATTCAATCATTTTAGTTTCTGCTGTAGCCCAGCCTATGTTTCCTACTGTAAATTAATTTTGTTTACAGCATCTAATTTTTTAATATATCTTAATCATATTAATTTAAATAAAATAAATAAATAAATTTGTTTGTATAAAGTACTATATAAAATTTCTTGATGCATCTGAGTGGACAAAATTATAAACTGAATTCGATAATGATATTTTAATTTTTATTTGTCATCTTATGCACTAGAGTGCTCTTTTCAGTTACTCCATTTCTTTATGTAAAGGCAAATGACTGCTATATGTACTTTGTTTCCGTGTTTCATAGTTTCCTTGAAAGGTCCTTTAAGAAAAAATATCTTCATTTACTTTGGTAAAACCCTCGTTTGGATGATGTTTTAGATTAGTTTATAACTAAAGTCATTGACTTAAATTTATTTCATAAATACCTAGTTCTTTCTTCATTGCTAAAGGAAATTGGTCTATAAAATAATTTTAAAACACATTAAAATGATTAATAAAGCAGGTTGATCCAGGAATTTTTTCTAGGGTACCATTTTTTGTGGAAACTGTTTATTTTTGTGAATTTTCATACTTTTTGTATAAAAGTCACTTTTTTATGTAAAGTAATTTACAAAAGAAATTAAAATATATGGTAAATTGCCAATGAAAAGTTGTTTTAAGCTATTATAATTTTGTGAAGGGGTCCTAAAACGAATCCAAATTTCATCTGCATCGATCCCTGTAGCAGTATAACCTCTGAAGAAAGTCCACTATTGTTGTCACATTGAAAATGACTGTTATAAGGCATAATCATTGTTTTGAAGGTGCACAGTAGTGTTTTATTATGTACTGTCTGATTGCATTTTGGCTTCAGGATGTAATGTAGTTTTGAAGTTTATTCATAATGAATACATTTTATTATTTGGTGTATTTAGAGGATTTCACCTCCACTTCTTGGCCAAATTAAGTTCAGACTATAAAATAGTTTATTTTGTAAATTACATGTACATTTTTTTTAAAGAAAAGATAGTTATAAATTTATAGGATAATTATAAAGATATAAATTCTCCCCCTTCCTCAGAACTTTTCGGCATCCTCCTTTTGGCATTCTTCCCGTACATCCTTGTTTACTTTATAAAATTTTCTTTGTATGGTAAGTGAGTTTTGCAAGTTAAATGGTGAGTGTGCAATATCAGCTAGGATCGCATATTAATTCAAAGAGAAATACAAAATAATTTGCAGGGTTAGCAAGCAGAGACCATGGGCCCCTTGTATATAAATAAATTAATAAAAATTTGGGTTTGAAGTTAATATCACTATCTAGCTTTAATTGTTTCACCCAAAATCCCCTAATGATAATAAGCATACATATTTCAAAGGTTCTTATACTTATTGTAGTTTTTTCTCTCTCTTTCTCTTAAGGTTCACCTGCTGGAAATTCTGGCACAGCTGCTGCTCGTGTTGAGCAAGCCCTGTCTGAAGTTGCATCCTCTATTAGTGGATTCCAACCTAAACCTGGCCCAAAATATGTTTGGTTATTGCAACTACATATATGGTTGCTTATTGTAGAGCTGTATCTGAAACTTGGGCAACTAAAAGAGGCTGAAGCTTCTATTAACGAAGCAAATGCCCTGTTTCCATTGTCACATCAGTTAATGGTTATGGTATGTATATTCATTGTTTTTGCTTGGCAGGACTTCAAAAGTATTGATTATATAAACACTATCATCATAACTCTTTAACATGGAGTAGGAATGTTTTCCATATTATTAATATTATTTTCAGTACCGCAATTAGTGTTTACATTTCATGGGGCGAGTCTTAATTTTGGTACCCCTTCTTTGGAACCATAGTTGAAATAAGGACCCTTCAGAGCACTTGCCCCCCCCCCCTCTAGTCGTGACTCTGATTATTTTTATGCTTTTTGAGCTTTGTAATAGACGAGAAATTGCCAAACCTTACAATTTTACTAGGGAATAATATTATCATTAAAAAATTGGAGAACTATATGTTTTTAAACCATTGCTTAAACTATTGCCAGTAGAAGCATTTGTAGCAGGGTTGGCAAAAACCGAACCCACCTGGGGTTTTGTGGGTTTTTCTGGGTTTTTGTGGGCTTTTCTGGGTTTTTGTTTGATGCCACAAATACCTAACAATACACATTAGAATTTACACAAAATGTGCATTTCGAGCTTTTTGGACAATTATCATAAATATGTAACAATCGCATCTCAGCACCAAAATGAATTTGAGATGCGAATTGCAAAAATATCCCCCCCCCTCTCCCCCCACAAAAATCCAAAAATATTGGATAATGTGTCAATTTACAAGGAGTGTTTGAATTTAAACAAACAGCTCATAATTTTATCTTCAGCTCTTGATGAGCTGCAAAAGGATACAACCACACTGTCACGTTCTGTAGAAATTTGGAAAAATTTAATGGAATCAGAAGAATTGAAACAGCACAAGGAAGTTATAGTGAAACGGTATAAACAGATTATGAGACCTGAGCATTTTTTAGCTAATATAACGGATGCAAAGTATGGAGGGGAAAAGCTTAATTCAGAGGAAGAGGAAGAAGTTGAAGCATGGATAATACAGTATCATCCAGAGTGGTTACCTGCAATGATGGCTTTTAAAATTAAAGACAGATTATTTTCCTAAATCACTTTTCTCAGAAAATATTGTCTCACAATTTACAGCTTCAAAATGGTGGGAAATTCTTAAAGAAAAGGTACAGAAGAACAAGTTAGATTCTGATTTTTGTAGTTTTTTTCAGTCTCTGCATTCTGTTCCACCTAACCAGGGTGTCTACTATCATGCAAAGGTCACGAAAGTCACGGAAAAGTCAAGAAATGGGAAAAAGGTCACAAAAGTCAAGAAAAGGTCAAGAAATGAAGCACTAGGTCACAATTTGCGACTCAACTACGTTTTTTCCATTTCATTCAAATTCTTAGTTTCTTATTTTTTCTGCTAAGTTCAGTCAGAGAAATTATTTTATGTATCTTTTCTTAAATTCCTTAATTTGTATTTTGATTTCACGAGTGATTTCCTGGGAGAAAGTTGATTTGTTTATCCTCTTATCAATGATGTGTGTGTGGAGGGGGGCATCTGCTGAGTGTCCACTCTTCTCCCTCCCGACCTGAGGCGAGGATTAAAACCGTTCGCTGTAGCTTCTTTTTTTTTCTTTTTTGTTTAAGAAATATATATTAAGTGTGTTATGTAAAGTTTATTATTTTATACTATTTAAACTATGCAAACAGACAAACTTAACAGTTTTTCACGTGTTTATTTCATAAGGAAACTTTAAAATACTGTTAGTTTGCTATTTATAAAATTCATTTAAAATGTCATTTATATGTTATTTAGCAGACATCATCAAAAATGATGTCTGCCAAATAGTTGTAGTGAACTGACAATAGTTCAATATGTCAACTGCGTGTTGTAACACCTCGAGAATTTCAAAAGTTGGCAAGTATGTATCTTCAAATCTTGAGAAAGTATATCAGTTATCCACCTTCCCTCCTCAAAAAAAGGTTAAAATTGTTGGATTTAAGAGTAATTTTTTTTCTTCCTTCATTCCCTGTTAAATTCAGTGTTTTGATTATTTTCCACATTTTCTTTTTTAAAAACAATAACTTGGATTCCAATTATAATTATCACTGATCCCCATGTTTCATAGCTAATAACTTCAATTTCCCCAAAGTTTTATGATATATTATAGACTTCCATAAGTTCTGTGTTACCATAGATGTAAAAAGATTTGCAATGTGCAAGCTACATTGCAAATCTTTTTACGGCGATCAATGGCAAATCTTCTTTTTTTTTAATAGCAATTGGTCCAAGTTAACTGAAAGCAAACGGCTGATCAGTGAAAAAGTTGAAAAAAAATCGCTTTAAAAATGGGCAGGGAAAAGAAAAACTCGAAGAATTTTTTAATTCATTGTTAAAATCAAAATCAGTTGTATATTTTTCTGCAAAATTTCCTCCAATCGTAGATCGCCGGACAGAACATATTCTGCATCCCTGGCACGATGTATTTTTGATATTAGTTTCGTATTTGTTATGGTCAAGAAATCAAGCTTACTTTTTGTGGTAGACACCCTGCTAACTCTGCTTCCATTGAGAGAATTTTCCCTACATTTAGATTCATATGGTCTAAGTTGCGGAACAGACTAGGTTCAGAGCAGTGTGAAAAATTAGTAAAGATTTACAAATATTACCACAAAAATCAAAGTGAATTTGATTTTGATTGGTAAACTGTAAAATAGATCAATTATAATTAATTTGAAATATATTTTTCATTCTACACTTTTAGTTTGTTGTCATTTAACTTTAATTGGGATTATCATTAGACATTAATCACACATGTCATATTTTGCATAGTTTTTTACTAGAAGATTATCAACAGTTTATTTTCATTATTTCTTTTACAGTTTGTAAAAGTTGATACATGAAAATGTTCATTATAATGTGGTATCAAAACTTATTTATAATAATCACTGCATATTTGCTATAAAAAAAAATTAAATAAGTAAAAGAATAATAAAAACAGTATAATAGCAAAAAGTAGTCTGTGTGATGTTTTCAAACTGAAAATTTCAGGTTTTTTTTTTTTTTTTTAATATTTCTTAAAGTGAAAATATTATTAGTTATACATAATTACATGTTTCTTAATGAATACAAGTAATTGAAATACGATTAATATTTTAAAAATTCTTTCAAAGTAGAAAGAAAGCTTGTTTTCTGTGAAGGATCATGGCCCTACCTCTCTCAAAAACACTGTTGGTTATACTGTCTAGTAGTTCCAAAATTTTCAGTTAAAGAAAATAAATATTTTGAGGTAAACTTCATCTGATTACCATAGATATGACTTATTTTTATGTAATTTTGATAAGAGAAACCATCTAGGTTTTGGGCTTAAAAGGTAAAGTGTATTTCTAAATACTATAGGTGGGATTTGCAGACTCAAAAATGATTTTAAGCAAAAACCCAGTTGAACAAAAACCCAGGCGGGTTTTTGTTATTGGACCCACCCAGAAAAACCCGTGTGGGTTTTTCCGGGCTGGGTCCACTTTGCCAACCCTGATTTGTAGTAATATGTTGAAAGTCAATGAGGTTGTCCACTTTTGGCAATTCATTACCAAGTTTGGCACCTAAAAATAAGTTCTCAAAACTGAATCCAGCTTGGCTATATCTTCTACATTTGATAAGAAATTGCCAAACCCTATTATTTTACAATGGGAATAAGTTTTGTTATAGTGAAGTAATTTGAAGTCAGTTTTTTTTTTTTTAATCATGCTTGTCTAACACTCCACTGATTGCTTTCTCTCTCTCTACATATATATATATATATAACTCGGCTGTTCGAGGTCAAGGGGAGGACCCCCCCTCTGAAACCCCCTAATTTTTTAGTTTCATTATTGCCATATTAAAACAATATTAATTGACTATGTCATTTTATTTCTCACCCCGTTTTCTTTTATTCTTCATTTACATTTATTTCATCGACTGGAAGTAGGAGGGTTTCCTGATCTTTTACAAGATCTTTTGATCTTGACAAAATGGAGATTTTCCTAGTCTTGTTGTCATGGAAACTGATGACGCTTGCAAGTGACGTCATCTCTTGGGAAGTCTGACACCTTTATAATCTTGTGCGCTATGAATACGAATTATGGCCGGCATTGGACTGGCAGGATAGAATGGCACTACATATATGTAAGATACTCAATACATATATATGTCTCATACTTTTATATCGCATTTTTGGGACACATTTTTCGGACAATTTTCAATAAAGGGTGTTGAAAGATAAAATGACATAGTCGTTAATACATATATATCACTTGTAATATAACAGTTTGTGCCATTAGCAACATTTCACAATATCCTGTAAGGATTGGTTGATTGAAGGTTAATTTTTTTGTTGATTATTGGTGAATTTTTTTTCAGTCATCTTTCAATAATTCTATTAAAAAGGGATATTAATTCCTTATTTTGAACAGCAGTTTCAGCTACTTAGTATCTGCAGAAATTCTTTGTTTATTGGCTTAACATTTTTGTACTTTTTTTTTAGCACTTGGTAAAAAAAAAATATTTTGTGCTTACTGGGATGTTACTAATAGTGTACAGCTTGATGATTGTATGATGATCTAATTTTTGTAGTAAGGAGAACTCTCCCTTAGAGTTAGTTCTCATGAGAATTTGTGAAGAAATATCAATTATGCATTGACCTGAAGGTGAGCGAAAAAAGGTAGAATTATACCCTACCTAGAAAACATTTCCTCCCAGAAAAGTTTTTTTTTTTTTTTTTTTTTTTTTTTTTTTTTTTTATGAAGCAACATCTATCGAAGTTATAACTTTCATACTAGGAAATTGAAGTATATACTGTAAATGTGTTGCATTGTTTTGATATATTGTTAAAAAAAATTAAATGTTTAAATGTGCATCATCTATAAGCGTAGATAATTGATAATAGCATATGTAATCTGCTTGTTTACATATAAAAGATAAAAAACAACATGGAAAGTGTAATGTAATTAAATTTGCAATTTTAAATCTAAAAAAAGGGAGAGAGGGGGACCTTTTTTGAGGGGGGTGAGGGAAATGGTGGTATATCTATTATTTTCTCAAAAGATTATGATAATTGTATTCTAATGCCAAATTCTATTCACAGAAAGGACGAGTGCATGAAACAAGACAAGAATATAATGAAGCAAGATTATGTTTTCAAAATGCTGTTGCTGTTAATCCTTCCCATATAAAAGCACTGCAACATTTGGTGAGTGTAATTGTTTTCAATGTTACATTTCATAACATTCCAATGAAGAAATCAGTCATATTAATTTATCTTTGAAATCTGCAAATCCATATACTCATAATTATTAAAATATAACTAATTAGTTTCACTTTATTAGTTAAAAGTTTTTATCACTTTATATTTCTACTCAATAATTTGTTTTTAGCGTATTGTTTGAAACTTTACAAACTCAGATTTCAAAATTTAAATCATTTGCATAGCTTATGTCGCTTCAAAAATCCTGGACCACTCATTTGTTTGATAACTTGTTTGTGTCTGATTAAATAATAAATGAATTTTAAAAAATTAATGGCTTTCTCCATATGCCTAGTTTATGTATTTTTTTATATTGTTAAAGGTCTATCATGTATTGTATTAAACAATACATGATAGACCATACATGTTGGTCATTATGGAACATAAAAGTTTGATTGAGTGCAGGCGTGCACACGGGATTTTTGGCTGGGGGGGGGGGGGGGGGGGGGGTCCAACTTTTAGGGATGTTCCAGATTGACAAAAATCAGTGATGAAAGAGTTCGTTTTCATTAGATGGAATTCATCAAAACTCGTCCCATCCAGTTCCCTAAGAATACACTACACAGTACAATAGGAAGCAAAGTAATAGTTGTACAGTTTTGAGAACAAGATGGTGTTTTATGTTCACTTTCAGTTCGTTTTTGAAAAGTTGAGGAAAACGAGAAATTTTTTTTTTTTTTATTAGAACTGAATCTATTGCTACCTTTTTTTGGAATTATTTTATTTACTATAGATATAGGATAATAATCAATCAAAAAAAAACTATCAAAGCCGATGGGGGGGGGGTCCAAACCCCCTGGACCCCCTCTTGTGTGCGCCACTGATTGAGTGTTCTATTGAAAAATAATGTCAACAATACATACATAAATATTGATAAATAGAATGAAAATATCTGTAATAGTTATTTCACAATTTATATATTTTTTTAAAAAAATCTTTCTTTTATTATCTATTAATATTTGATTTTTTTTCAATTGTTAAATAAAATTTATCAATACACTTGTAAGTTTATTTTGCAACTTATTGATAGTTTTTCTTGGTGTTTGAATGATGAAATTCATTTCTTTCAATAAAAGATATCTTTCTCAACGACAGTGTGAATAAATGGTGATATAATTGTGTTTCTGTATCTTGTCATGGATCTGTATATAATCGAGTATCAGTATGCACATTTCCAATAGAAATTTTCTTTGAAATGTGCATATTGTTTTTACAGTATGGAAAAGTTTGCCAGATAATACAGGGGTGGGAGTAAAATGTTAAAAGTCACACAAGATTTGCAATTTTTGATAATTGATTGTCAAGTTTGCTGCCAAAAAATAACATCAAAAGCGAACCAAGATTGGCAATATCTTCCGAATTTGTCTAGAAACTGGCAAGCACGACAGTTTATTTAAAAAAAAGGAAATTATAGAATATGCCTGGCAAAGATTGTAAGATAGCTTTTGTAGGCAATTTTAATATAGATTTTAATTCAAAATATATGTTTTATGGAACAAGAAAGTCAAACATGGCACACTCATGGATTATGATGCCCATTCCAACGAGTATTTAAAATGGTGGAGGATAGTTAGAAAATGCTTGGCAAAAATTGTGTATCGGTTACAGTAAGTGATTTTAAGATAGATTTCAATTCCAAAGATGTGTTTTATGGAACAAAAAAGAGTTGATTCCTAGTTTAAGGCCCCTACTCCCGCCAACCTAAAAAATCGCCACACTTTGGTGAGCTTTACAGTCGTGTGTCTCTAGGAGTTATGCACACATTTCAATGCTCCCAAAAGAACTAGATGAAAACTAAAGTGAAAAAATTAGCAATAAATGCACCAATTAAGGAATTTGAAGACACTTGTCCCAAATCGCCATTTTAATTATAAATTACGATTGCCACATTAATACAAAAAATCGTCATGGTAACTCCTTAAGTTTGATTATCGCCACCTTGGCGAGAGTCGGGACATTAAAGTAGGAATCAACCGAAGAAAGACAAACATGACACACTCATGGATTATGATGCACATTTGAAACAATAGTTGAAACAGTAAAGTATAGTTGTAATATACTTGGGCGAAGATTGTAAAATAGATTTCAATTCCAAAGATGGGTTTTTATAGTACAAGGAAGAAAAATACGGCACACTCATGAATAATGATACACTTACCAACTTAATAGAATAAGGAAGAAAAATAGGGATGACGCTTCTTTTTTATCCATTTTTATTTTCCCTTTTTGTATTCATTTGCTACTAAGGCAACCGCGTAAGCAAAAATGAAAAAAAAAAAAAAAGGAAGTGATTAATCGTTTCACTGTTCGAATTGTGAAATTGCGAGTAACCGTTAATGCAACGTTCGCAAAGATGTAAAACAGTTTTAGTTTGTCGATTTTAAGATAAATTTCAGTTCCAAAGATGTGTTTTAGGGAACGAAAATGCAACATACTCATGAATAATGATACACTTTTAATATATAGCGCTTTAGTGCATATTTAAAATCTGAAAGTGTTTCAGATTTTCTTACTTTTCTTTTTCTGTTTTTAAATAAAGCTAAAAAATGCATAGTAATAATGTAAATATGATCTTTCTTAAATTTTAGAGTATGGTTCATCACTACTTAGGTAATAGTAGACTAGCTGAAAAAATTCTCAGAGATGCTGTTAGTATTGATCCTATGGCACACCAGTCTTGGTAAAAATTTGTTTTATATACTATTAATAATTCATAATAAAATAAATGCTTAGATTTTTAGAGCTATTTTATAATTGTCTTTCTTTACTATAGTTTGGTTTAAGATAGGCCTAATTCAAGTTGTAAAATTTAGGAAAATTTGTAACTGTCCACCAAAATGAAATTCACTCAGTCTAAAAAGATATTCTCTGAAAAAAAAAAACGAATTAAAAGTACTATTATACCACTGAGCCTTGTTTGAATTTTTGTCAAAGATTTATGTTGTAATTTTAATGCTTATAATTTTTCATAGGGTTTTAATGGTATAATGTAGTGTAATCACTTTTTAATTTTTAATAATTTCATTTATTTACTATCCTTACCATAATTAAATGTTGGCTTGTTATACTTTTGTTACTTACTTTGTTCAGTTTGTATTTCTTGTTAAAAATTAAGATAAATTTGGTATAGGTAGCATCAACTGTATTTTTATCTGATTCTATTTTACAAGCATCCATAGCCTTTAAAAATTAAGACTAATCCATAATAATTACCAAGTTCCAATTTACTGCTAATAAAACCCCCTAAAAATGCCTTTGTATTGTACATCATTTTTTATGCATGGTGCAGTTTGTAAAAAATTTGCCTTTTTTTCATTTTTTTTCGGAGAGGGGGGGGGGCATAAATGCATATCAGTTAGATTATTTATCTACAAAAACATAAAATATTCCTTTGTTGAATAGTTTTAACAAAATAACCAGTGACTTGAAATTTAAAATAGAAAAACCATTTTCTGGTCAAATCTTTTTGTTTCTGTATGCAAAATTTATGTCATTAATTGTTTTCAAAGAAACACATTAAAATTTTAATATTAATTCAACAATTGATGCCAGTTTATCACAAACAACACACACACAAAATTATTATTAAAAAGTTATTTTATAAAGTAATGACATCAATAAAAGAGAAAAATTTTAATGTTTATAAGACTTTGATCTTTTAAAATCAATTATGATATGAAAAATGCCCGCAAGCAAGACATACTTTTGCATTTAAAAGATTAAATGAAAGAATTGGGATAATAAAACAGTGTTTTGTATTCTAACATAAATGAAAGAATGAAATTAGAAAATGGATGAATGAAAAGAAAAACCAACTTTTGTTTTGTTCATGTACTATAATTAATTTTTTCATATTTTTGTCCTCATAATCCTTTAATAAATATTTTTCCTCTTATCTTTAGGTTCAACATGGGTAAGGTTTTATCAGACATGGGTGACTGTGTAACATCTAGTGAGTGCATTGCGACTGCCATAGAATTAGAAGCTACTTGCCCCATACTTCCATTTAGTAACATTCCAAGAACCTTAGAGTAAAAAGTCTGGAAATTTTGTTGCTCATATATTTCATACTTCATATGCAGTACCTTGCATAGTTGGTCACAATGAAAAAATCATTAAGTGTACTATATTTGATATAGTATTTTGATGTAATAAAAGTAGAAGTTCAATACTGTAACATTAAAAATAAATGTCGACATTTTTTCCCCCAATTAATGCTCTTTGTTAGGAGAAATGAAAAATTGGTTAATTGAACTAATCTGCACAAAGCCTTATTGCTAACAGCATAAAAATTTAATTTTTTAGTACATTTCAAGGTTGCTACCATTCAGGGAAAAGATTGAAAACCTGGAATTGTCTGAAAATACTGCAAATTTTGCCTCAAAACTTAAAATAATTACAAAATATGACGAAAAAAAAAAAATCCAAAGTCCATATTTATTAAATCAGTCTCCATTTACATGTCTTTAATTTTATCAAAAAAGTAAACTGAAAAGTCAGGAAATTTTATTTTAAAAATAGAGTTGTCATGTTTTTTGAAGATCTTTTTTTAATTGTGACAGTTGATTTATTATATATGTGTCAAATTTTCTTTTGAAACTATATAATTCCAAAAAGAAAAATTAATTAGTCTGAAAAGAAAATAACTTAATAATAGTTGTAGAAACTCTTGATTTTGTATCTGATTTCAGTTCTGTCATAGTTGTTTTATTGTAAAAACTTTTGTTATATGTTCAAAAAATGTATGTAATTTGTTAGAGCATCTTATATAAGGTACTTTTGATTGAATTTTGTATTGTTAAGTGAATTTTCGTTGAATTTTGTATTGTTATTATTCTAATGTACATAAAGAGTGCTAAGTCTTTCATTTATGTTTTTATATTCATGTGTATGTTAAATGTTCTTGTATTGTGGATATATTTGTTTATGAGACATCATAAATGCATGATAAATTCAAATTAGCATGCAAAAATTTTTGTATTGAACAATTTCCTTTTCCTACATTTCAAATTGTTTTTAAACAAATAAAACTAATTGGCACAATAACTATTATTAAATAATCTAGCAATTTTTTTTCTTTTTTTTAAATAATTTTTCACCACTGCCCTATTGGATGTTAAATATATGTTTTAGCTAGTGTTAACAAATGCTAATTCCAGTTTTCATCCAAATTCACAAGTAAAATTTTATTCAAAGATCATGTAGCTATCTAAAAGGTTATTGGATGGTATTTATTACTGGTATAGTTGAATTGTTGATAATGTTATTAGAAGTAGAATTGCATACATATTTGTGACTATTAATTCTTATTTGAAAAATATCAGACATTATAACAAGATTTTTACAAAAGGAAGAATTTAAGCATGCATGATTTGTTTGAATGAAAATAATTCATCTTGTTGGTTACTTCATAGGCAAAATGCATTAGGATGCCAATTTTACCAGCAAGTTCCTTTCATTCAACTTTTTTTTTTTTTTTTTTTTTTTTTTTTTTTTTTTAATGTATTAAAGATGAATGTAAACTTGAATCAGAACTGTACAGCAAGAATGTGTAATCTACAAAATTCTGCAATTTTTACATTCTTAATTTATGTAGTTGCTTGTGAAAATAGATATCAGAAAAAAATTTTTGACTTGGCTAATATCATAACAACTTTTTAACAACCCTCAAAAAGGCTAGTGTTAAAAGCAATGTAAAAACTAAATAGCTTTCTTTAAACATCAATAAATAGCAATAAAAAGATTTGTATAAAGATCCACCCTTAATCGCAAACCCACACTCATGTGGGAAATTAAGAATTAAAACTGTTATTTCAACTAGGAAGTAAGTTTGCTTTTTTAGTTAAAATAGGGAAATAAAAATCTAGCAATGAGAAGATTTTCAGTTTTTGAAAGTAGTCTGATTGTCCAGATATCTGTACCATATTTAAAACTGACGGTTCAAGTTGTTCATGAATAAATGTTTAATATGTATTTGTACAAACTAAAACAACTTTCATGCCAACCCAATAGTTTTTACTTTTCTACCTGCGCGTGACTGTTTATGTGTGTTTAAATAAAGCTAAATTCTTATTAGTATCATAACTATTTTAACCAACTGCTAAAATATGCCTTCAAGTTAAGCCTTTTGTGTACTAAGCTGTAAATTAATTCTAAATATTCATAGGTTGTATTATCAGTTTTCTTCTTGCAACATTGTGACATTTTTTAAATAAAACTTGTTAATGACAGAAAAAGTTTTGAAAACTACTTTTATAAAGAGAGCATATTTTAAATATATGTTTTTTAATATGAAACAAGAAAAATATAGCAACAGAATGTATTTTAAAAATCCTAATATTAACTGTAGCTATTTAAAAAGTTAGAAATTTTTATTAAATATATTGTTCTAAATTCAAGCTTGCGTTATTTGTTTTAAAAAGAAAATTTCTAATTCTGCCAGGTAAATAATTCACTAAAATCTTTTGGTTTAAAGTGTAATGAAACGAAATCTATTAAAGCTTGTGATGGAGAATAATGTTGTTCATAGTGTGATTTTAAAGTGATGATACAGATATCATACAATAAATTATCCTTATCATCCAAGTTTAAAACTACATTATTAGTTTTTAATTATTTATAAAATCTAAAATTCTATCAATATAATTTTATTTACTTATGAATGCCAATGGCTAATACTAAGCTGTAGTAAGGGATGGCCCAGGGTGTATGTCGCCCCACTGCAAACGTAAAGAAGGCACCCAAATTTATGCACTAAATCAACTTTTTCTCAGTTTTTAAGTTCAAAGATGGTGCCCTGATGCGATGCTTACCTTGATTACTGAGTCGGACCGCCCCTGATTGTAGTGTAAACTAAAGCAATGTTCTGTACAGTAGATTCACAATAATTCAAGATGGATAGTACCGGGCCTGCCTCGAACTATCAAAAACTACTTATCGAAATCATAAAATTAAACACATAAATGAATGGAAATTAAGCAAAATCCTTGAATATCTTACTGTAAATAATTTGTATCTTTATATATGTCACTGAATGTTACACAATTTTATCGAATTTGTGAATTAATAATTAATAAGCTCAATAAAAGTTCATCTAAAAGCATTATCTACTTTATATACTTCAAAAATTTATGCTTGAATGCTAGATGTTGATTTGCAAGTTAATCTTTATCATTTTTCATCCAGGTGTATTTTTGTCTTTTTACATGAACGCAAATAAGTTCTATTGGTTTTTGTAATTTTATTATTAAAATAAAAGTTCTTCCTCTTAGATTCAAAATAAAATAACTGTTCATTTTAAACTGGCTGCCGTAACTATATGCAATATAATTGTTAGTGATAAATGTCAGTTAATAAAGTGTTTGTGTGTTTAAGAACTTTTAATGTATCTGTGGTCTTTGTTTGTTCATAAAAAAATAAAATAGGCCTTATAATATTAAATGTAGTTGCCTAATTTGGTAAATATGATGTGTAGCTTCATTTATTAAATTATCATAGTAATTCGTGACTTTTGTAATCATGTTTTTAAATAGTAGTATTTTCAACTGAAATGTAAAAATTTCAATTGATTTTCTGTGCAAGTAACAACAGTTTGTTAATAAGATTTTTTTTTCTTCAAATTTTTTCAGTTTTTAAGTACACAATTTCCATCCATAAGGGTTATGTTCTAAATTGCAATGTTTTTTAAGGCATGAAACTATAGTTACTTAATAATTATTGGAGCTTATTTTTTAAAGTTGATGTCAATATAAAAGATTAAGATTTTGTTATACCTTTTTGTATAGATATATATGTGTACATTGTTGTTGTTTAATAAATCATATATTTTATCTTTTTGCACTCTATTCAACTTCTTTTTGTAATAACTATTTGTATGAAAGATGATAGAAAAGGTATGAATAGTTTTTAGTTGAATAATAATAATGGAATTGTTTTTAATAAATATCTTTATATTATCCTTTATCTTTAATTTTAAATTGACTAGTAGTGATACACTCAGGATTTTAGTTAAATAGGGTAGGAGTTACAATATTAGTTGCTAGATAAAGTCATATTCATACCATGCTAAACTGATTTTAATAAGCAGCTGATTTTTATACATGGCAAACATTATTCAAAGAAGGAGGTCATCTGTTAAGATCTCCCACACTCATAGAGCAATAAAGAAAGAAGATTAAATAGAATTAATAAATAAAATTAATAAATTTCTAATTGTTTATTAGATAAGTATTCATTCAAAATATATAATATAAACTTACACACATACTATGTATAAAATGAATTTAGTATGTATTATATAATAGGGTTTTCAGAAATATATCGGTGTTGCATTGTTTGGATGGAGGAATTAAACATTCAATTTCAATGTTTCTAGTAAGATATTAATATTGGGGGAAGATTTTCAGTCAAATTTTTCCACTTACAAGGAGTGGCTCAGATGTTGGGGTCGCAGGTTCTGATGTAATGTTCATGGGATTTAGAGGACCCCTAGAAAAGTAAAATTGCAAAAAATTAACCATTAAAATACTAGGAACTACTTGCATAAATTGTTAACTATCTTTCGTAAATAATAAAAAAAAAAAAAAAAAAATGGTTTTATGTACAATTTTCACACATTTTTAGAACGATTTTGATTGAGAGTTTAAAAATAAGGAATTGACTTTAAGCAGAACATTGAAGCAAGAACTTATAGTTTATAATGATGAAAATGCTTGTTATTAATGCTTAAATGTTTTAAATTAATTCCTCCTAATATTTTAAATAAATTCTTTAAAACATCGCTTCTAAAAACCTGTAGATAAAAGGATACAGTTTTTCTATTTGAAGAGAGAAATATTCCTACTCCACTATTTAAAAGTCTTGCAAAATATATCCATATAATAGTTTAGTGTGTTTTTATAATTTACACTGAATCAGGAGGCCTGTAGCTATTCCGTTTTTCTAGAGGGGGGGTCCAAATTTTCCAAGGGGGGCTTTCAAATATACACACGTACACATATATAAACACACGCATATATGTGTGCATAGATATACTATATCAGAAACAATTCAGTAGTTACAGAGATGCCCATTGAGCGTAATGTATTAGAATTATTTTGAGTGTTCCACTAAAAGAACTATTTGTGCATGAATTTTAGTTTATGTTACTCAGGACAGGGTAGATTTCTAATAGTGACACTTGACTTCTTTGTACGTCGATTAAATCAAAAATATTTTCGGCCCACTTCATCTAAACTTATTTTGTTTGAAAGAGATAAAATATTGCAGTAATAGTAAGGTTTAGCGATTTCTACCCAAATATTTCCGATATCGCCAAGCTGGGTTCAATTTGAAAGATTTCCTTCTGACATTTAATTTGGCGATATTTCACCAAAAGCTGACAAGCTTGTAATACTTTCAGAGATTTTGGGGATACCCAAGGTAGTCTTTAACCACAGACTTTTAATGAATTGAATGTATCCATGCACTTTAATGTATTTGAAGTCATTAGGCTGACCCTGTAAATAAATTACCTGGTCGACGGAAATCAAAAAAGATATGCACAGATAGATGCTACAATAATTCTAAATACAAAATTTTACGGGTAAAAGTTTTCGAGTTATGCAAAATACAAAATAATTTTTGGCGATATTTTGGAAAAACTCGCCGACAAACGGCAAGATTTTAGGCATGGACCAAACAATGACTGACTATCGCCAGATTTCGTGATATTTTGCCAAAATTCGCCAAGGTCGAAGGCAAATGGCGAGATTTTGGGCATGGACCGAACAATGACTGTCTACAGATGTAATATATTGAGGATGTCCATGACATTAATGTATTGAAATTCTTTTGGGTGGTCCTGTAAATGAACTCTCCAGTAGATTGGAACCAAAAATCGAGATGCAAAAGTAAATGTTACAACAATCTTATATATGAAATTTCATAATAGTTTTTGAGATTTGAGAGAAATATATATACACACGTACACCAAAAGTCGCCAAACTTGGCGACTTTTGGCTTAATTCTTGAGGTAGGCACGTGTCTGCAGTCGGACCATTACCTAACTATATGGTAGGATGGTATTGTGCTTGAAATGGATGAATGTCCTTAAAATTGCCATTGACCATAATGTATTGGAAATCTTTTAGTGTTCCTGTAGCAAAACCAGGGGCGTAGCCACGGGAAGGGGGGGGGTTAGGGGGGTCATAACCCCCCCCCCCCCATGAGAAATTTTTTGCCATACAAAATGTATATTCTTCACTATATTATCACACGCACGTATACATATATATGAGTTGTAGTAGTCGTAACCCCCCCCCCCCCCATGAAAAATTTCTGGCTATGCCCCTGAGCAAAACTATAAATAATAATGAACTATAGAGACACTTTTTTCGATGGAAAAATTCATTTTGTATCCCTTAACAGCATATATCACTTCTGAGTCATTTAAAGTAGCCCAATACCTCTAAAATACGCTTTAATGAATATCTGCCCATAGCGCATAATATATTTAAGACCTTTTGATCGGCCCTGTAGATAAATTTCCAGTCGAATGGGACTGAAAGGGGAGGTGCACAACTAAATGTTACAACAATCCTAAATATAAAGTTTCAACTTTCTATGTCTGATAGTTTTTGAGATATGCGAGTTTGATGAATTTCGGCCCACAGAGCATAGTGTATTTTGAATCTTTTGGGCGGTCCTGTAGATAAACTATCCAGTCGATTGGGACCGAAAAGGGATGTGCACAACTACATGTTAGAACAATCCTAAATACAAAATTTCTGCATTCTATGACCAATAGTTTTTGGGGTATGCGAGTTATATGCATAAATACATATAGAGGGCATGGAAAAACTGGTCAAAGTAGACTCACTGTTGGTTAAAATGGATTGCAGATGCATTTACATGATCCTGCATGCTAGCGTACGATGAGATGCATCAAAAAAATTCTTAAATTTAGCGGTAGTCAAAATCATTTTTTTCATTGAAATTTGGCCCCCCAAATTTTTCGGGATTACATTACTTCTTTATACTCCATACAAGGAAGTAAAAAGTTTTAGAATCTGTTCATTAGTTCCAGAGAAAGTAATGTAAGTTGAATAAATATCCTTGTAAAAGACCTATATGTGATATATGCATGAAAGATAGCCATAATACTCAGGACTAGTGTAGCTTTCTATCGGTGAAAAAAGTTTTAGAATGAGTTCAGAGGTTAAAGAAATACCAATACAGCTTAATGTATTAGAATTATTTTTTGTGTCCCTGTAAAAGAACTATCTAAACTATATCCATGAAACTTAGCCTTTAATACTCCAGTGTCTGTGAAAAAGAATTATGTATATATATATATATATACATATACCTGCATGAAAGGCAGTGTATAATTTTCAGGAATAGTGTAGCTTTTTATTGGTGAGAAAAATTTGTGAATCAGTCCAATAGTTACAGGGGGGGGGGGATTGCATTTTAATTATTTTGACAATTCCTGTAAAAGAAATACTTATGCTATATGCATGAATTTTAGTTTATGATACTCTCAGCTTTCTACCAGAGAAATTTTTTTAGAATCGGGCCAATGGTTACAGATATGCCAATTTTTGAGCCCCTATAAAATTGTGATATAAGTATGAAAGGTAGCCCATATCACTCAATAGTAGCATACCTCTCTATCAGTGAAAAAAATTTCAGATTCTGTTCAGGAGTTACAGAGACCGTATTGAATTAGAATTCTTTAGAGTGTCACTGTAGAAGAACTATTTACGCTAATGCATGGTATTCTATAAGTTAATCCAGTGTATATGTGCGATACTTTTGTGCATACTTTTACATATATTTCAAACACCCAGACAGCACAGCAAACTTGCAGCAAGCTTGATTTATCAAGTCAATAAACTTGAATTAAGCTTGAAAATTTCAAGCGTGTAAGCTTAATGCAAGCTTGAATCAAATGTTCTAGTTTACACTTGCCAGCTTGAATCAAGCTTGACATAGCAAGATTAATTTCAAGCTTAAAAAATTTTCCTTAAAAAAAATTTCCTAAATACACGGGGTGCCGGTCGGCGAACTCACCCCAAATATTTTATTTTTCCACGCATTTTCCCCTCTACGCTGAAATTTCAAGTTATCTTAATGTGTTACCATCAAACGTCCGGGGCTAAGATCGAACACAGTATCTCTGGGTTGGGAGGCCCGCGTCATAACCACTCGGCCAACCTGAGTTGGGCTGATATGACTAAAGTTTGATGTGACTGTTCACTCCGTTTTCTGGCAAGATCTAGTGGCCAATAGTTTGATCTGTATCTTTTATTTTTCCATGGGATGCATCAAAAATTAAAATAATGTTACATGTGATTTAGAGACTCTACTAATAGGGAAATAAACATAATATAAACTTAACAGCAGCACACATTTTAAAACTTTCAATATCGCAACACTCATGTTGGGTCGAATGAGACAAACGACGACTCAAATCGAGACAAACGACTGATTTTGAAATCAATTTCGTAGTATAATTGTATTTTATTTTGAAGAATTTCCATATTTGGAAATATAGAATCTTTTTTTTTTAAATTCTATGGTCAAGTACATTTATGACATGATAAATTATTTTGTGGCGCCCAGAGCCTGATCATAATTGGTCGGGGCCCCGGGGCAAGAGGTTATTTTGGGGCCCCCATACTACTATCACAAGCATTTTAACTTATTTTTGTTTGCTGCTGCATTTTCCCGACATAAAAATAAAACATTTTTAAAGAATACTAAAATTTAATTAAAAATTACCCATTTATTTATACTTATTTAGAACAAGACTATGTATTTAAAAGTGATTTTAATATTTTTTTTAGTCCGTTTGTATTATTAGCGCATGGGTATGCAAATTCTAGGAATGGCAATTACGAGGCATGGGAGCGGGAGCAAAGTTTCTCACTCCAAAAAATTTTCTTGATACACCAAAAAGTTCGAAATTTTCTTTACTTCATCACGAAATAAAAAATGTTAACTAATGGATATTTTGTGATAAGCATATATATGGTCATACCATACGTTTCAAAAACTCCTTGTTTATTGATCTATGAGTCTTAACTAACTAAATTTTGTAAATTATATTAAAATTTATTTTAGGGCTACTTAATTAGTTAATAGAATTACTAATGTTAATTAGATGCAAATAAAACTCCCCTCGTGTTACATTTCAGAGGGGCTTATACCATTCATTCCTTCTGCTTGCGTGTTCTAATGTCCAGGTTTTGTGCGATAATAAAATAAAACACAACTTTTACGAACTTTTCTTTATTTAATGTCCAGCGACAGATGGCGCCATCACCAAAGCTTCCTTTTCAAGTTGTATTCAAGGTTGACAGTTCAAATTGACTTCTCAAGCTTGCTGCAGGCTTAAAATGAATTGTCAAGCTTGTATTAATACGTCAAATTCAAAGAAATGTCAAGCTTGATTGAAGCTTATGTGCTGTCTGGGCAGTTACTTCCATTTTTTTAATGTTATTCTCTAAAAATTTAGCCCATTCATTAGAAGTATATTATTGACGTATTTTTAAAACTCATACCGTATATTTTTGCCTTAACCTCTTCGGTCCCGAGGTCCACATATGTGGACATTTTTGGTTCCATTCTTAAAACCATTCTTTAAGATTTTTTTTTTTTTTTTTTTGTAGTTCTGAATTGACATACATATGCGTATGCTTTAATTTTGAATAAATGATGTTAACGCATGTGAATTTGAAAATCCTACACACTGACGCGCACATTTTATTTTTGTTTGCCGTTATTTTTATCTTTGTTTGCCTTTGCACAAAATAATATTTGAATGTTAGTGAAATTTCCGAAGTCGAATTTGCTAATATTTTTTGCTTATTTGCAAAATTAAAATACTGGAAAGAACTTGTAGGACGTCCTTTACCTTTTAAAGTTTCTTGTCAGTCTTCCTTTATGGGTGATAACAACTTTTTACTACTGAAACTGCGATTCGAAATAAAGCTTTTATTCGAAAAATTACTTGAAAATGCGCTGTCTACTTGACATTTTTAAATGTGATAGGTTATTTCTAAATAAATATAAGATTGCTCTTTAATTGGACATGTGAGATTTTTGTCGGGTCTGAAGAAGATATGTCTAACGATAATGTCCCTTTGTTCAAAGGCATTTTTAATATTACCCTTTGATTCAAAGAGCATTATCGACACACATTATAAAAAGCATTGTTATACCGTGTAATTCTGCATCATTTCGAACAATGAACGTCCTTTTGATAAAAGTCATTTTAAATAAAGGTTTAGTACACTGTTTCAAAGTATATTATTGACACACATTCTTAAAGAGCATTGTTATACCATGTATTTTTGGATTATTTTTAACAATTACGTTCCTTCGTTGAAAGTCATTTTAAATAAAGGTTTAGTGCACTGTTTTAACGTACATTATTGACACACATTCTTAAGGAACATTGTTATACAGTGTATTTTTGCATGATCTCCAACAATTACGACCGTTTGTTGAAAGTCATTTTAAATAAAGGTTTAGTCCACTGTTTCAAAGTACATTATTCACACGCATTGTTATACAGTGTATTTTTGGATTATTTCCAACAATTACGTTCGTTGGTTGAAAGTTATTTTAAATAAAGGTTTAGTGCACTGTTATACAGTGTATTTTTGCCTTATTTTCAACAATTATGCCCCTTTGTTGACAATCATTTTAAATAAAAGTTTAGTCCACTGTTTCAAAGTATTACGTTGTAACGAAAGTTTCCCGCCACCGCAAACATCGTCAGCACACAGTTCTCGTTGGCGTATTTGCTCATATTTCGTCAAACGATTTTTGGCATTTGAAAGAAAGAGGTTTACTTTATAACATTGTTTTGTGAAATCTGTAAAAAATATAGTTATCATTAAGTATAAGGTGTCTCAAATGGAACTATCACTCTAGAGGATTAGAACCATCATTTACTTCCAGTTATGTTGCAAAAAGTCAGCTACATAATATCAACGAATTATGAGTACAGCTTTAAATACTATTGTTGTATCATGTGACACTGTGCAGGTTTGGTACCGAAAGTTCAAAAACAGTTATCTAAGGAGTTAGAAGCTAGTTTTTCAGGCAGATATGGCGGAAAACTTTCGTTACAACCTGATATATTATCGACGCACATTTTTAAAGATCATTGCTATATCGTGTATTTTTGTATTATTTCCAACAATTTTTGCAGTCTGAAAAGTAACATAAATTCTAGACTGCAATAAAATCTCTTTCGGCTAAATTGACTCAAATCTCATTCGCGCAATCCTTGCGAATAGTTCTCAAGATTCACACGGGAAAATTTTATTTAAAAATACCTAATACTTTCTGAGAAAAATGATTAGGCGTTAAGGCACTTTTCTCCATAGCAAAGCATTGGGACTTGAATCTCCGCAAGCCGACAACAGAGGCCTCTTAAAGAGCACTGTTATATATGTATATTTGCCTTATTTCCAACAATTACGTTCCTTCGTTGAAAGTCGTTTTGAATAAAGGTTTAGTCCTAATGTCCTGTTTCAAACTATATTATTGACACACATTTTTAAGGAGCATTGTTATGCTGTGTATCCTGAGGAAAACTCCTCAGTATATTTTTTAAAATAATTTATCCGGAATTTCATTCTTAAAACCATGTGATAAAAACAAAAATATTTTGAGCGTGTGGTTTCGTGGCCAAAATGGGCGCTGTCTCCGTCTTTTCTGGTTGCCTTTTGGCGTTTTATTTTTATCCTGGTCACGGCACAATTTGTCCTACAGAATTTATTTTTAAGTTGTTGTTCTCAAAAACAAAGAGAACACATATACTCAACGGCCATTAAGTTGCGGCTAGTACAAAGCTAAAAACAGTATTCGCAATATCCCAAACGGGAATGCCACGTAAGAACTTTATCCAAAATGCATGCCGGTTTCATTAGAATATATTAAAATTGAAACAGTAATCTTCTTACCGCAAACCACATATTCCTGGGGGTTAGCATTGCTATATCGTGTATTTTTGTATTATTTCCAACAATTTTTGCAGTCTGAAAAGTAACATAAATTCTAGACTGCAATAAAATCTCTTTCGGCTAAATTGACTCAAATCTCATTCGCGCAATCCTTGCGAATAGTTCTCAAGATTCACACGAGAAAATTTTATTTAAAAATACCTAATACTTTCTGAGAAAAATGATTAGGCGTTAAGGCACTTTTCTCCATAGCAAAGCATTGGGACTTGAATCTCCGCAAGCCGACAACAGAGGCCTCTTAAAGAGCACTGTTATATATGTATATTAGCCTTATTTCCAACAATTACGTTCCTTCGTTGAAAGTCGTTTTGAATAAAGGTTTAGTCCTAATGTCCTGTTTCAAACTATATTATTGACACACATTTTTAAGGAGCATTGTTATGCTGTGTATCCTGAGGAAAACTCCTCAGTATATTTTTAAAAATAATTTATCCGGAATTTCATTCTTAAAACCATATGATAAAAACAAAAATATTTTGAGCGTGTGGTTTCGTGGCCAAAATGGGCGCTGTCTCCGTCTTTTCTGGTTGCCTTTTGGCGTTTTATTTTTATCCTGGTCACGGCACAATTTGTCCTACAGAATTTATTTTTAAGTTGTTGTTCTCAAAAACAAAGAGAACACATATACTCAACGGCCGTTAAGTTGCGGCTAGTACAAAGCTAAAAACAGTATTCGCAATATCCCAAACGGGAAGGCCACGTAAGAACTTTATCCAAAATGCATGCCGGTTTCATTAGAATATATTAAAATTGAAACAGTAATCTTCTTACCGCAAACCACATATTCCTGGGGGGGAGAGCATGAAGAACGTCACGGCAAAAATACAAATCCATGAGGCACATTTCATCTTTTATTTTTAATATCAGGCGCGAGAAATGGATTTAATATCACCAATTTTTAAGTAGAGACACTCGAGATACATGATCAGAGGTAACTTCTAGTATTCATATCGATAGAGCACGATTGATACTAAAAACATCACTAAGCTAAAAAAAAAATCCCTCTCAAAAACTGCGAAGTGCACAACTCTATTACGAAATGCCGCGCGACACAGCGTTCTTACCTGGCATTCCCGTTTGGTGTATTGCGATTACTGTTTTTAGCTTTGTACTAGCCGCAACTTAATGGCCGTTGAGTATATGTGTTCTGTTTGCTTTTGAGAACAACAACTTAAAACTAAATTCTATAGGACACTGTGTACTTCTGGATTATTCCTAACAATTACGTTCCTTTATTGAAAGTTATTTTAATTAAAGATTTAGTGCACTGTTTAAACGTATATTATTGACACACATTCTTAAAGAGCATTGTTATACCGTGTATTTTTGGATTATTTCCAACAATTACGTGCCTTCTTTGAAAGTCATTTTAAATAAAGGTTTAGTGCACTGTTTTAACGTATATTATTGACCCACATTCTTAAGGAGCATCGTTATACCGTGAATTTTTGCATTTACAATAATTACACCCCTTTGTTGAACGTCATTTTAAATAAAGGTTTAGTCCACAGTTTCAAAGTATTTTATTGACACACATTTTGAAAGAGCGTTGTTATATCTTGTATTTTTGCCATATTTTCAACAATTACGTCACTTTGTTGAAAGACATTTTGAATAAAGGTTTAGTCCACTGTTTTAAACTATATTATTGACAAACACGTTTTTAAGGAGCATTGATATATCGTGTATTTCTGGATTATTACCAGCAATTACGTTCTTTTGTTGAAAGTTATTTTAAATAAAGGTTTAGTGCACTGTTTTAACGTATATTATTGACACACATTCTTAAAGAGCATTGTTATACAGTGTATTTTTGCATGATCTCCAACAATTACGACCGTTTGTTGAAAGTCATTTTAAATAAAGGTTTAGTCCACTGTTTCAAAGTACATTATTGACACACTTTCTTAATGGAGCATTGTTATACCGTGAATTTTTGCCTTTACAATAATTACTTCCCTTTGTTGAAAGTCATTTTAAGTAAAGGTTTAGTCCACAGTTTCGAAGTGTTTTATTGACACACATTTTTAAGGAGCATTGTTATATCGTGTATTTTAGCCTTATTTCCAACAACTACGCCCCTTGTTGAAAGTCATTTTAAATAAAAGTTTAGTCCACTGTTTTATTTACCCACATTCTTAAAGAGCATTGTTATATCGTGTATTTTTTCCTTATTTCTAACAATTAAACCTCTTTGTTGAAAGTCATTTTAAAGAAAAGTTTTTAGTCTACTGCTTCAAGGTAAATTATTGACACACATTTTTAAGGAGCATTGTTATATCGTGTATTTTTGCCTTATTTCCAACAATTACCTTTCTTTGTTGAAAGTCATTTAAATAAAGGTTTAGATCACTCAAGGAAAGTATATTATTGGCAAATATTCTTAAAGAGCATTGTTATACAGTGCATTTTTTAATTGATTCTAACGGTAACGCCTCTTTGTTGAAAGTCATTTTTAATAAAGGTATAGCCTATTGTCCAAAAATATTTAATAACCGCATTTTTAAAAAGCACTATTATCCGGTATTTTATAGCATTTATTTTAAAAATTCTGTCTCTTTAGTGAAAGTCATTCAACTAATGTGATAAAAAGTTCGCATGTTTGGGTGTTTGGGTGGTTTTGTCTCAATCACGCAACAACCGCAGAACGGATTTGAGTAAAATTTGGAGAGAAAAGCAGCATACCGTGTATTTCTGCATTATTTCCAACAATTAACGTCCCTTTGTTGAAAGTCATTTTAAATAAAGGTTTAGTCCACTGTTTCAAACTGTGGCACACATTTTTAAGGAGCATTGTTATATCGTGTATTTCTGGATTATTCCCAGCAATTACGTTCCTTTGTTAAAAGTTATTTTAAATAAAGGTTTAGTGCATTGTTTTAACGTATATTATTGACATACATTCTTAAGCAGCATTTGTTATACCGTGTATTTTTGCATTATTTCCAAGAATGAACGTCCCTTAATTGAAAGTCATTTTAAATAAAGGTTTACTTCACTGCCCAGACAGCCCAGCAAACTTGCATCAAACTTGATTTATCAAGTCAATAAACTTGAATTAAGCTTGAAAATTTCAAGCGTGTAATGTTAATGCAAGCTTGAAAGTTTACACTTGCCCAGCTTGCATTAAGCTTGACATAGCAAGCTTAATTTCAAGCTTAAAAAATTTTTCTAAATGCACGGGGCGAACTCGCCCCACATACTTTATTTTTCCACGCATGTTTCCCTCTATGCTGAAATTTTAAGTTATCTTAATCTGTTTCCATTAAACGTCCGCGGCTGGGTTCGATCTCGGGAACTATGGACTGGGAGGCCCGCTTTCTAACCGTTCCGCCTATAAGCCTCGGGCAGTTATGACTAAAGTTTGAAGTGACTAAAAGAAGTTGTCACGCCGTTTTCCGGCCAGATCGATCAGTATATGAGCAATGGTGATAAGTTTCCTGTATTTTTCCATGGGATGAATCAAAATTTAAATAATGTTATGTGTGATTTATAAACTCTACTAATAGGGAAATAAGCATAGCATAAACTTAAAAGCAGGACATGTTTTAAAACTTTCATCGCAACACTCATGTTCAGCAATACTGCTGGTCAAAATCGAGACAAACGACTGATTTTGAAAACAATTTCGTAGTTTAATTGTATTTTATTTTGAAGAATTTCCATATTTGGAAATATAGAATCTTTTTTTTTTAATTCTATGGTCAAGTACATTTATGACTGATTAATTATTTTGTGGAGGCCGGATTGTGCCTCATTCTACCATCCATAAAGTGAAGTATATTAATTAACTAAATTTTGTTAATTATATTAAATTTATTTTTAGGGCTAATTAATTAGTTAATGGAATTACTAATGTCAATTAGATGTAAATAAAATTAAAAATCCCCTCGTGTTACACTTCAGAGGGGCTTATCCCATTCATTCCTTTCCCTTGCGTGTTATAATTTCCAGGTTTTGTGCGATAATAAAATAAGACACAACTTTTACGAACTTTTCTTTATTTAATATCAGCAAATTTGAGAAACGCTAGACAATTAATGTCCATTCTCTTTCACAGATGGCGCCATCGAAAAGGAAAATCAAGCTGTGTTCAAGTTGACAATTCAACTTGACTTCTGCAAGCTTGCTGCAAGCTTAAACTGAATTGAACTCTCAAGCTTGTATTAATACGTCAAATTCAAAGAAATGTCAAGCTTGATTTAAGCTTATGTGCTGTCTGGGTATTTCCAAGTATATTATTGACACACATTTTTAAAGAGCATTGCTATATCGTGTATTTTTGTATTATTTCCAACAATTACGTCCCTTTGTTGACAGTCATTTTAAATAAAAGTTTAGCCCACTGTTTCAAACTATATTATTGACACACATTCTTAAAGACCATTGTTACATCGTGTGTTTTGCATTATTTCCAACAATTACGCCGCTTTGTTGAAAGTCATTTTAAATAAAGGTTTAGTCCACTGTTTCAAACTATATTACTGACACACATTTTTAAGGAGCATTGATATGTAGTGTATTTCTGGATTATTCCCAACATTTACGTTCCTTTGTTGAAAGTTACTTAAAATAAAAGATAAGTGCACTGTTTTTACGTATATTATGGACACACATTCTTAAAGAGCATTGTTATACAGTGTATTTTTGCATGATCTCCAACAATTACGACCGTTTGTTGAAAGTCATTTTAAATAAAGGTTTAGTCCACTGTTTCAAAGTACACTATTGAGACACATTCTTAAAGAGCATTGTTAAACACTGTATTTTTGGATTATTTGCAACAATTACGTTCGTTGGTTGAAAGTTATTTTAAATAAAGGTTTAGTGCACTGTTTTAACGTATATTATTGACACACATTCTTAAGGAGCATTGTTATAACGTCAATTTTTGCTTTCACAATAATTACTTCCCTTTGTTGAAAGTCATTTTAAATAAAGGTTTAGTCCACAGTTTCAAAGTACATTATTGACGCACATTCTTAAAGAGCATTGTTATATCCTGTATTTTTGCCTTATTTCTAACAACTACACTTCTAACAACACCCCTTTGTTTAAAGTCATTTTATATGAAAGTTTATTCTACTGCTTCAAGGTATATTATTGACGCACATTTTTAAGGAGCATTGTTATATCGCGTATTTTTGCCTTGTTTCCAACAATTACCTTTCTTTGTTGAAAGTCATTTTAAGTAAAGGTTTAGTTCACTGTTTTGAAGTATATTAAGTAATTTTTAATAAAGGATTAGTCTATTGTACCAAAGTATAATAACCCCATTTTTAAAAAGCATTATTATACCGTATTTTATAGCATTTATTTTAAAAAATTCTGTCTCTTTATTGAAAGTGATTCAACTAATATGATAAAAAGTTTGCATGTTTCTGTGTTTGGATGGTTTTGTCTCAATCACGCAAAAACCGCAGAACGGATTTGAGTAAAATAGCTTATGCCCTGGATGAATATACAGTCTACCTTTGATGCATATAGCATAAATAGTTCTTCAACAGGTACGCTCAAAATAATTCTAATACATTACGTTCTATGGACATCACTGTAAGTACTATGCAGGTCCTAAAACTTTCTCCCTTAATAGAAAGCTACGCCATACCTGAGTTTTATAGGCTACCTTTTTTATGCATATTTCACAAATAGTTATTTTATAGGGAGACTCTAAGAATTCGATTATGCTCTATGGCATCTCCGTAAATACCGAACCTATTCTCAATCATTTTTCATAGTCAGAAAGCTACACTGTTCCTGTGTATTATAAGCTACCTTTATCCATTATATCACATAGTTCTTTTGCAGCGGCACTCATAAGAATTATATTACGCTCTTAAGGCACCTCTAAATACTAAACGGTTTATATATGTATATGCAGTGACGTATGCAAGGGGGCGTTAGGGGTTCAATCCCACCATTGTAAAAAACTTTTTAACAAAATGTCCATAAATTTTCACTTTTTAGCTTAAATATTACGCATTTTAACACAAAGTTATGTCTATAACCCCCTGTTTTGTTCCTGTTGATTTAAAACAACACTACTTTCGTAATTCCATATGGTTTATTAGTTACATATAAATTAATTAAATAATAAGTTAACAAACAACAGCAACCTAGCTCGGTCACATCTTAATGGAGATCTGCCAGCTTCACCAACTGTTGCCACTCATGGGTTACATAAAATTATACATGATTAAATGAACAAATCGATTACGATTAAGTTCTTGGTTAGAAGTATACATTCAGATATGTCACATCCTCCCTTTTATTTAGTATATTCTGTTAAATAAGCAGGACGCTTACTTATGCGACCAAATCTAGTTTTATAAGACTGTTCATTACCTGAATCAGTACCAACTAAAGACTGACCATTATCTTTGTTAGGTTCATTATCAGATGGACAATCACTTGAACAATTAACATACTAAACGGTTAATACTAAACGGTAGTTATCATCATATTCAAAATTTACAATGTTTTTCACAGGTTTGTTTACTTTTGAAAGAGTCAAGTATTTTCTATTTCTGTAATAAACATTGCCTAGTGCTGTTTTAATTTTATATGATCTTGGGGTGTTAGCTTTCGATAAGATGATGGCAGGTTCCCATGTCTTGTTTTTGATATTTTGGACTAACACTCTATCACCAGGTTTTAATGGTTTAAGCTTTTTTGTATTCCTATCAAAATAATACTTCTGTTTATTTTGCCTCTGTTTAAGTTTTGGGACAATGTTTCTCTCAATTTTAGCATCTAGCAATTTTTTATAAATAGGCAATCTGGTTCTCAATCTGCGGTTAAATAACAATTGAGCAGGTGATAACCCAATGCCTGTAATGGGGCTATTTCTGTCATAGGCGTAATCTGGGGGGGGCAAGGGGGGGCAATTGCCCCTGCAGTTGTAAAAGTTGCCCCCCTATTCTAAAAAGTCAGGGGGCAAAGTTATGATTTTGAACACAAATCATGCATTTAGAACCCAAATATACTATCAGATTCTAAAAAAAAAAAAGAAAAAAAAAATCCCCTGCAAAAATCAACAAAAGAATAGAGTCACAGAAGCTTTTCAACCCAACAGGAACGATGGCAGATTCTACCAAATGACCAAGCTAGATAATTTCTCAGGAAAGCAAAAATCAAGGGGCAGCGATTTTAAACTTGTCTGAAATCAATTGTTCAGCGTTAGAAAAAAAGACCTGTTGCTGTAAAAAGTGAGCAAAAAGAGGTCATTTTCACAGGCGATGACGCAATTAGAGTTTATGTCATCCGGGGCAAACCATAATTAGTGTCGTGTGCATGGGCGCCCATAGTATTTTCCAAGGGGGCAAACTTCAAAAATTTTTTCTAGAGGGGGGCAAATTTTAAACTTTTAACAAATTTAGTTCTGTTTTTGCCATTTGTTAACATCATGTGACATTAACCTAGAACTTTAGGGGGGGCAAGTTCCCTACCTGGCCCCCTCCCCCCTTATGGGCGTCCATGGTCGTGTGCCCCCTCGCATGGAGCCGCGCCCCATCCCAAGAAACTATAACTGATTTTGGCATTCCTTTTAGAATGTCTCCCGGTGCTTGTCTCCGCTTATCCCCCCTTTAGTTGCCGCCCTGTCACAGATTGGGGCCAGTTTCTCATTTATATTTTAGTGAACCTAATTTTGTTGCTTGAAGGTCAGTAGCAGAGGGACAACAACGTGATCGTGTGATCGTGCACAACTTAGACGACTAATTGCGTATTCAAATGCGACGCAGTTTAAGAGAACAAGAAACGATCTGTGATTTTATTATTTATATCTGCTGCCAGGGGAAACTAGGGGCACGTGCCCCAGACTTGGTAGAACGCTCCAAAATAAGTTATACGGTTCCATGGGAGGAGGCCGTTCTATTTGGTTCGTCGTGAGAGATAAACTCTAGTTGCAGCACTATCTAAGTCAGTATTTCGATACCTTTAACCCTTTTAGATTTTCATGCATTAGAAAAATATAGCAACAAATCACCTCATTACTTCCAGCTAACAGCGTTGCTCCCAGCAATACTGAGAAGCAATGTTCGACACAGAAGGGGAACCTTCACAGCTATTGTTTATAACGATCTGCTGATGTGCATACATGGGCACCCATAGTAATTTTCCTAGGGGGGGGGCAAACTTCAAAAAAATTTTCTAGAGGGGGGGGGAAATTTCAAACTTTTTTAGTTCTGTTTTTGCCATTGTTAACATCATGAGATATTAACCTAGAACATTAGGGGGGCAAGTTCCCTACCTTGCCCCCCTTATGGGCGCCCATGTGTGCATATAATTCTATTTTCTAGCATTTCAAAAAAGTCTAGCTATGATAATATCTCAGAATATTAGTTTCTTTAGTACATAGTATATGTGCATTCACCTAATTTATATACCCCCTCCCTTTTTTTTTTTCGTGAAAACGTCTTCAACTCAAAACCTTACATAATTTATCAGGGGTCGGTCCAGGAATATTTTCCAGGGTCCAATTTTTGTAAAAACTGCATATTTTTGTGAATTTCAATGCTTAATTTTGTGAATTTCAGCACTTATTTTTGTGAATTTAAAACCAAATTTTAATAAAAGTCACTTCTTCTTTTTGTTAATTGATGAAACACATTAAAATGTAGGGTAAAATGCCAATAAAGGACATTTTTAATCGACTGTATTTTTGTGACGGGGTTCCATTTAAATCGATTGTAATTTTGTGAAAGAGCCACAAAGCGGACCCAATTTTTGTTTGTATCGACCCCTGTCTCCCGCATATGCCGAGCTTTTGGTTAATGAAATCACGCTGAAAGTCGTTCTAGCTCCTCAAATTATTAAATATCTTTTCCACATTACTTTTCTAAGCATATTTACAATACCACCCCCCCCAAATAAATAAATAAATAAAAGTAAAAGATAACATAAAAAATAAATAAATAAAAATAACGTACTGGACTCTTAAAAATTTAAAATTTTCTGTCCGAGTCGAGGAAAAACACGAACATTGAGCTCAGAATGCTGTAAATTTAACAGGTTGCTAACATTAAATAAAGTGCCACGGGAAGAGAGGTTACAGAAAATAGAAAATGTGCAGTGCAATCAGTTTCATTGTAATGTATTTCAAACCTCGCAAAAGAAGAGGCTTTTTAACAAGGCATAAAATAATCGGTTTTTTTTTTGACCTACAAACTAAACTTAAGAACATGTCATCACTAAATGACCATTAAGATTCTGTGAAAAATTGGAGTGATTTAAATGCCGAACGCGGCCCTTTTATCTCCCGTTAACTCAAAAATCAGCCACATCTGTGTTCACTTAAATAGACTAGGACCAGTTTTTCCCGCAAGCATATCGACTTTGTGAGAGAAGGGAGCTTTAAAAATTTTTGTATGTAACATGATGTTTTATATTTCAAGTCTGTTGTTAATCTTTTGCTACCTGGTTAGGGGGAAAATACCGACAAAGAACTCGGGAGATGTCCAAGAGGGTTGGAGGGATTATTGAATGAGATGCAAAGAATGGATTACAAAGAGCTAAAGCTAAATAGGTAAATGATGTCTGTGTGTCAAGTTTGGTTAAGTTAAATGAATTTTACCAGCCGAATATCTCTGTATCTTGCAGTGAAATATTAACTTGTTTTGTGTATGAGTACAGGTAAGTAGTTTTCGTAATTTTTGTGTCAAATCGGTAAATTTTAAATAAAGATTGAGTATTAGTCTGGAGAAAATACTACAATGTACTGATCTTTCGATTTTTTTTTTGTCAGGAATTCGTTAAGGAGAAGACATCCATTATAGTTGCATTTTGAGGGGGAAAATGCAGTTTTGTTTAAATTAAAAATGATGCATCTTCTTACTTATTGGAAAAACCCTTTTGCATTGTTATAGAAGAAATATTTTATGATTTATTAATGACTATGTCATTTTATCTCTCGCCCCCTTTATTGAAAATTGTCCGAAAAATGTGTCCCAAAAATGCAACATAAAAGTAAGAATAAATTGTTGAGTAATGAATTGTTTATTTTTTTATATATGTCTTATCCTCCTGAATTCTGTATCCCTCAATAAATACTTATCTATTTAACTGTAACTGTGCTTGCGCACGAATTCTTTTTACTTCTACTATACCTTTTTCACTTAGCGTAAATACGTGTTAAGACCCCTTAGAAAGACCTCCACGGAGGGCACCCCACCCATAGGCCTAGAGCCCACGCGTAGCTAATCTGCCGTAATCCCACAAACACAAACAAATATACTTTTTCCCTTCTTGATGTTACCTTGTTATGTGATGTGCCTGTTTCTTCCGTTCTAATAATATGTTATGTTAAAATCCCACGTTTACTATGTTTGTGCCATAACTCTGCTAACATTTCTAAAAGGTTATGGACACCAGATGGATTAATTTATTTATCTGCTGATTTTTAACGTTCGTTTCAAGGCTGCATCATTCATCCTCAAAATGGCGACTGGAACTTGGCGAATTGAAACGCTGAATAAAGATAATTACGAAACATGGAAAATGCAAATGAAAGCGCTTTTAATAAAGAATGATGCCTGGATTTATGCATCAGGTTCAAAGCCTAAACCTGAAGTTTTGGAAAATGACGAAAAATCGCAAGAAGAGTTCGATACGTGGGTCTCCAAATGGACGAAAAAGCAAAAGCAGATATAATTCTATGTAAATCGCCATCTGAACTCGAACAAATAAAAAATTGTGACACTTCATCAGATGTCTTGAAAAAACTGGGAGAAATCTATCAGTCTAAAGGACCTGCTCGTAAAGCTGCGTGATGAAATCTTTAATTCAATATAAAATACCCGACTCGTCTAATGGAATTCACGACCATTTGAGAAAATTCTTCGACATAGTGGACAGACTTTCAGAAATGGATATTTAAATAGACGACGACTTGCTGACTGTAATGCTGTTATATAGCCTCCCTTCTACTTTCGACAATTTCCGATGTGCTATGGAATCAAGAGATGAGCTTCCGAAGCCAGAAATACTCAGAATCAAATGCCAGGCGTAACGATGATAGACAAGCGGAAGACTCAGGTGCTTTCGTGGCTGCTCCTAGAAAACATGCGTCTAAAAATAAAAATTATGGAAAATACTCGGGCCAGCCGACTCATAAAATTAAGGATACATCAAGAATAACTTGTAAAAGGTATAAACGCATCGAGCACAGAGGCGTAGCTAGGGTTACCAGCGCCCGGGGACAACTGAAGATTTTGCGCCCCCCCCCTCCACCTCCCCTAAAAAGGGAAAGGGCAAACCCATAAAAGTTCTTCAGAAAACTGTAATATCTGAAAATTAAAAAAATTTTTAAATAAAAAAAGTGATTAAAAAATACAATTATTTAAAATACGTTAAATCCCCCACCCCCTTCCTTTCTTGATTGCATTTTGGCTTGTTTGCCGATTACAGCTACTTTCTTTTAACATCAAAACCTTCTGTACCATTTGTCCATAGAACGCCATACCATTTACCCATAGAAGCCCATTATCAACGTAATTCGTTATGTGAAAAAAGTGATAGAAATAATCTGAGGACAAGTTTTAAGAATAAAACATTTTAATTCATTAACTGACAATTTTCTATTTTTTTTAAAAAATTCCCTTTTAACTCTCCACATTCAGGCGGGCTTTAGTCCCCACCATTGGGGGGTGGGCATATGTCAGTGATACAAAAATGTTTTATCCTTCTTCAGCAGTCGAATTAACTATATTTAATATTTATGTCAGGTCAAAACTAATTTATACTTGCTTTACCATGTATCTCGTCTAGTGATTTGCACTTCGATAGATTATGCACACCAGCTAATAATGAATGTACGTATGATGGCATTTATTTTCTACAATTCGAATATTTTACTGACCCGATTACCAAACGGATCAAAATGAATTTTTTTCGGGCTTTTTTTTTTCTGGCATTTGAAATATAAGACATTTTGAATTCTTTTCCAGTTACTGATATCAACTTTTTTTTTTTTTTTTTCCCGAGAAGATGCTCAAAACTTGTATTATTTCTTGCATTATTACTTGTAAAAATATAATTAAAAGAACAACCTTAAGCACTGAAAAATTTTAAACACGCATTTTTATTTCAAAAAATCATAATTAGCATTCAGCAATATAGAAAACTGCAAAAGTACAATATTTCTTACCTTAACTTGAAGGTTCTCTTGGGAAGGAGAACCAGAAACGCAGACTTTAAAGCAGTTTCTATTTAAATATGCAGCTTTTTAAAAAGACGAGTACAGCAGATTATTACTATATAAGGAATGAAAGACTAAGTAGAATCATATGAGAAAAAAATATCTCACGTTGACATTCAGTTCTCTTCAAATGTCCCCGAATTACGAGAGAGCATCCAGACAGTGGCGGCTCGTGGGTTATTTAAATGGAGGTTCACAAAACAAATGTCGGAAATTAAATAGGCAGATACAACGCACCTTACAAATTAAAATATATTTGCGTTTCCAGCAGTTAAAGGAAAACAATGCACGCAACTGAAAGAAAACAAGTAATATTTTGTCTTACATTTCGTCACCAAGATAAGTGTTAGCACAAGGTACAAGTCTTGATTCATTTTATTTCAATTTTTTGTCAAAGGATAGTATTGAATATTGTCCCTGCTTTAGCTCCTAAACACTTCTTTTGCTCCCATCTTAATTATTTACACTAGTTTCTAAAAAAAAAAAAATATTTTAGTGGAAAAAGGATAGAAATGAAGAAAATAAGAAAATGAAATAAAAATGGATTAACTAACCGAACGTAACAAACCAAGGGAAAATCCGGAAGAGATAACCGCAAAAAATGTCCCTTGTCCACACCGAAAATGTGCGAACGGAATGATTTCAGAAGAGCCGTACTGCTTCTCAATTCTCTCCGCTTCTGTTCTCAGAGAGCGGATCAGAAGGGAATTTTTCGTTCGCACGAGCGATCGATTAAAGGCTGTACTGTAGAACCTACACTACAGTGCGTTAGCCATAATAAGAGTATTTTAATAATACTGGGGGAAGAGAGTAAAACTGACGTTTTAAATTCACAAAAATCTAGAAGTGTACTTAATATTTTAAAAAAATAATAATTTGTCAATGTGTTTATTTTATATTAGCTGAAGTACCCGCCGTTGACGGGTTAGTATAAAAAAAAAATGAATGCAAATTTCAAAAAGCAAGAACTTTCGTTAGCATTGTAGGAGTACACAGAATGGATGTAGAATGTTGCCAAAGTAAAGAAAGCGAAGTTATAATTTTTATGTATATTGTTTATTTGCCAGGAGAGGACAGCTCGCGTCACTGAATGTGTCGCTTAGAGCTACATATGCGTCCTTCCCGGAATTTCCCGCCACAATTTGGAACCTCATCAGAAGGTGGGGGGGGGGCTTCTGAATATTGGCACCCCTCGGAAACTGCTAGCGACCGCTGAGAGGACTTTCGGAACCAAGGATTTAACGTGCACGTACACCGCATGTACACTGTGGTCTTTAGTGGTATGCCGGTATCGAACCCTCAACCTTCCGGTTACGAGTCCAACGCCTTAACCACTGGGCTACCACGGCCCTATGTACATTGTTAAAATATTACAGGTTAGAGAGTAACTTAGTAATATTATTTCATTCGCTTTAGTCGTAATTATGTGATGAGCGGACGAATATTTCCGCATATTGAAATAATTTTCGCAAAATCTCAAAATCTAATCAACATTTTTGAAAAATTGGAACCCTAGAATTTAAGTTGAGTTGAAACCTATCATGTCACCAAATTTCGTTTCATTCTCTGCAGTCTTTATTTCGTGATGCTGGAACAAAAATTTCAGCATTTTAAAACGATTTTCACAAAATCTCAAAATGTAATCAAAATATTTTTTAAATTCAACACCTATAAATTAAGATTAGCAACTACCTATCATATCACCAAATTTCGTATTAGTCGTTATTACGTGATGCTTGAAGAAATATAACCGCATTTTGAGAGAATTTTCACAAAATCTCAAAATCTAATCAAAATGTTTAAAAAATTGGACACCTATACTTTATGTTGAGCCACATCATGTGACAAAATTTCATATCATTCGCTTTAGTCATTATTATGTAATGCGTGAAGAAAAATTCACTCAGTTTGAAACGATTTTCGCAAAATCCCAAAATCTGATTTTTTTTTTTTTTTTTTTTTTTTTTAAGATGCTTATAGTTTAAGGTGCATGATCACCTATCATTTCACCAAATACCATTTTTACTTCCTTGTACGTAGTATAAGGAAGTAATGTGATCCCGAAAAATTTTGGGGGCCAAATTTCGACATAAAAACCGATTTTGACTACCTCTAAATTTAATTAAAAATTTTTTTTCGATGCATCTCATCGTAGGCTAGCATGCACGATCATATTAACGCGTCTGCAACTCATTTTGACCAGTGGCGAGTCTACTGTGGCCAGTTTTTCCATGCCGTCTGTACGTACGTACGTATGTATGTAACTCGCATATCTCAAAAATTATTGGTCGTAGAATGTTGAGATTTGATATTTAGGATTGTTCTATGATCTAGTTGTGCACCTCCCCTTTTGGTGGCAATCGAATGGATAGTTTATGTACAGGACCGCCCAAAAGATTCGAAATACATTACGCTCTATGGGCCGAAATTCATTAAACTCGCCTAACTCAAAAGCTATTAGGCGTAGAATGTCGAAACTTCATATTTTGGATAGTTGTAACATCTAGTTGTGCACCTCCCCTTTTGGTTCCATTCGACTGGATAGTTTATCTACAGGACTGCCCAAAACATTCGAAATACATTACACTCAATGGGCCGAAATTCATTAAACTCGCATATCTCAAAAACTGTTAGGCGTTGAATGTTGAAACTTTATATTTAGGATTGTTGTAACATCTAGTTGTGCACCTCCCCTTCGGCTCCATTCGACAGAATAGTTTATGTACAGGACCGCCCAAAAGATTCGAAATACATTACGCTCTATGGGCCAAAATTCATCAAAGCGTTTTTTAGAGGTATTGGGATATTTCAAATGACTCAGAAGTGATATATGCTGTAAAGAGTTAGAAAATGAATTTCTCCATTAAAAAAAGTGTCTTTATCATTTATAGTTCTGCTACAGGAACACTCAAAAGATTTCCAATACATTACGGTCAATAGCAATTTTAGGGGCATTCATCCATTTCAAGCACAATACCGTCCTACCACATAAGTTAGGTAATGGTCCGACCACGGTCACGTGCCTCCCTCAAGAACTATGCCAAAAGTCGCCAAGCTTGGCGACTTTTGGTGTACGTGTGTGCATATTTAACTCTCAAATCTCAAAAACTATTATGAAATTTCATATATAAGAATGTTGTAACATCTAGTTGTGCATCTCGATTTTTGGTTCCAATCTACTGGAGAGTTTATTTACAGGACCACCGAAAAGAGTTTCAGTACCTTAATGTCTATGGACATCTTCATTATAATACAACTGTAGACAGTCATTGTTTGGTACATGCCCAAAATCTCGCCGTCTGTCCTCGACCTTGGCGAGTTTTCGCGAAATATCGCCAAATTTGGCGATAGTCAGTCATTTGGTCCATGCCCAAAGTATCGCCATTTGTCATCGTTCTTGGCGAGTTTTGGCGAAATATCGCCAAATTTGGCGATAATCTGTCATTGTTTGTTTTATGCTTAAAATCTCGCCAAATGTCGTCGACATTGACGAGTTTCGCCGAAATATCGCCAAATTTGGCGCCAAAAATTATTTCCTATTTTGTATAACTCTAAAACTTTAACCCGTAGATTTTTTAACTTTGTATTTAGAACTATTGTAATATCTAACTGTTTTCAATATCTTTTTTGACAGCCATCGACTGAGAATTTATTTACATGGTGAGCCAAATGACTTTGAATACATTGAGGTGTACAGATGCATTCAATTCATTGAAAGTCTGTGGTCAATGACTACTTTGGCTATCCCCAAAATCTCGCTGACTATCTCAAGTTTGTCGGCTTTTGGTGAAATATCGCCAAATAAAGTGTCAGAAGGAAATCTTTCAAATTGAACTCAGCTTGGCGATATCGAAATATTTGGCTAGAAATCGCTAAACCTTACTATTATTGATATTTTATCTCTTTCAAACAAATAAATTTAGAGGAAGTGCGTCGAAAATATTTTTGATCTAATGGACGTGCAAGGAAGTCATGTGTTGGACACATCAGATTTTTTTCACCTTTGCTATTACGTGATGTGCGAACACAAATTTACGCAGTTTGAAACAATTTTCGCAAAATTTCAAAATCTAATCAAGATTTTTTTAAAAATTCGACGACAATGTTTTAAGTTGAGTGACCACCAATCATGATACCAAATTTCATTTCAATCTCTTCGGTCGTTTTTACGTGATGCTGGAACACAAATTTACGCAGTTTGAAAGGATTTTCACAAAATCTCGAAATCTAATGAAGATTTTTTAAAAATTCGACGCTTATGTTTTAAGTTGAGTGACCATCTATCATGACACCAAATTTCATATCATTCGCTTGACTCGTTTTTACGTGATACTTAAACAAAAAAGCGTCACGGACAGAATGACAGACAAACAAACTTTTTTAAAGTTTTTGAATTCCAAGAAGTGTACAGAAAAGTAATTTTATTTATATAGATATTTTACTTTGGGGCTTCACGTACTCATCTCCTCAAATGGATGAGCCACCACTGCATCCAGAACGTAATTTATGACTCAAGTACCGGATGATAGTACATAATAGGTGGTTTACGCGTAGACATAATGAATACACTGAAACCTCTGGTCGATAGTCTTCCGGCAACAAGGTAACTGAGGAGTAAAAAAATTTACGACTAATTTCTTGCACTTTCTAGATAAACATACACGGGTTATTAAAAAATATTTTGCCTCATGTTCAATTTGAAGACTGAACTGTGAGCCACAGCTTTAATGATTCCAGCTTTGATTTTTGATAATGATTGTATAAAGAATAAATTTTTATTAATGAATGTTAATAATCAAGTTTAAATTTATCTAAAATACAAGATTGTTTAAATAATTTAAAAAGAATAATTTTACACTAGTATAGTGATCGGTGGATCTTTTATACGTTCTTATTAGAAATAATACTACATTTTATTATACTAATAAGAGTTATATTAAAAGTTGCGTTATTAATTACCAAACGGGTGGATCGTACACAGGAGCGCCCCGACACAGTAAGCAAGATAAGCAAGGGGCGCCATCTTCGGAGAGGCGCTATTTTGAACTCAAAACTGAGAAAAACTTGATCTGAATTTAAGAGAGTATTTTGGGTTTGAGAATGCCATTCTCTATTACCGATTAATCATATATATAGGCTTTTTTTTTTTTTTTTTTTAACCATGGCTAATGCATAAAAGTTTGATTTGTAACACCATAAATATCCAAAACGAAATCCTCCAAGATCATTCTAAAAGTTTGGGAAAACTTGAGTAATGTTTTGACCTTGATAAAATACTGTAAACAAGAATTCTGGAACATCCTAGGAATATAGTCAGAGACAGAAATGGCCAAATATAAAAAACGCAGTTACACGACACAGAAGCCCTCAAGAGAGAAGAAAAAAGGAATGGGGAAGCTCAACTCGATTTCCAAAGAAAATCTTCTGAAATAGCTACAAACATTTCCTGTACAAGTCATTGTGAAAAGTTTGATTATAACTTTATAAAAAAAAATTCATTTGTGATTGTTCTATTTTTTTTTCTTTTTCTGTCAACAAATAAAAATACAAACACAACTCCTTTTTTTTCTTCTAAAATTTCGTAACATCGATTTGGCGCCCCTTTGGTGCTGCGCCCGGGGACAGATGTCCCCCCTTGCCCCCCCCTAGCTACGCCACTGATCGAGCACTGGGTTACGGAATGTGAAAGTAGAAAAAAGAATAATTTTAAACATTAAGCCTAACAGCATGGATTCTTATCCACTCGGATGACTCGCCAATAGAATTACCATGCGAAATACAGCAACCCTACGCGCCTATAGCTCTCTCAACAATATCCAACAACGAAAAGCAAAATTTTTGGTGTGTTAAGATAGATACTAAAAATTATATAAGTTACTTCAGTTATCATCGACCCACTTTTGCATTTGCAAGGAAAGACCAGGAAACCCTCCTACTTCCAGTCGATGAAATAAATGTAAAGGAAGAATATAAGAAACAGAAAAAGGGGTGAGAGATAAAATGACATAGTCCATTAATATCGTTTTAATATGGCAATAATGAAACTAAAAAATTAGGGGGTTCAGGGGGGTCTCCCTTGACGAAGCTCAAACACCGAATTTATAGTTTATATATATATATATATATATATATATATATATATATATATATATATATATATATATATATATATATATATAAGTGAAACCTCTCTGAGCGGCCACCCCACCGTATCGAGAATATTTGGCCGCTCGGAGGGGGTGGCCGCTCTCAAGAGTTTTATTTACTATTATAAGATAATTGCTATAATGCGTAATATAAACAAGTCTGGCACATATTCCTTATTTAAAATGAAATATAAAACTTATCTAAGGAGAAAATAGTACTTTATTTAATGCTTTTTTACATTTTTTTTTGAAAAAATGATACAATTTGTGTCCGTTTTAAGTTTTTACTTTTCTTTGAAACAACCATTTTTTCTAGTTTGTTTTTTACTTTAAAAATCGGATCTGTAACTGGTTAGTTTGTAACCGCTTCGGAATTTTCGATAATTCCATCGATTTTCCCTAAAGTCGCTTGTGTTGAAAGTTTAGCTTGCTCGCCATTACAAACATCGAGAAATTCCTCGTCAGACACGGAATTAGCCCCTGAAAGGGGGACAAAAATTCATTTGTAGGACAATTTCAATGGCTGACTGTCCAAGTGATTACCCACCTTAAGGGTGTGGGGAGAATACAAAAGAGATATAACAGATTCAATTCCATGTATTCCTGGGACTTATATTCGACATAAACCTTACCTTGAGTTTTTCCGCTCAAAATTACAGCATAGAGTGTGTAAAATTTCCTGAAAAATGAGATGGGCGATGAGGTGGCCGTTTAAGGGGGTCGGGTGGCCGCTGATAGAGGATATTTTAACATCAAGTCTATGAGTCAAAAAGAAATTCGTGCCATGAAAAATTGGCCGTTTAGAGGGGTGACCGCTCGGAGAGGTTTCACTATATATATATATATATATATATATATGCATGTGTGTGTACGGGCACGCATACATGGACTTTCATTTAAAATGACTTTTGCCCCCCCAGTTTCGAAGCCCAAGTTACGCCCATGATTTCTGTACTCCAGCAGAGCTGTTACAGGTTTCTTATTATCCTCGGCTGCTTTTTTGAATAAGTTCTTAAAAATACCCACTGCATTTTCTGCCATTCCATTACTTTGAGAATGATATGGGCTATTGAAAGTTAGTTCTATGTCCAAATGTTTAGCGAACTTCTTAAACTCCCAGCTATTAAATGGATTATTATCACATACAATTGTTTCTGGTACTCCAAACCTAGCAATAACATCCTCCAGTACTACAAAGATATCACCCATTGCTTTACTGTTAACTTTTCCCACCTCTATCCATTTCGAATAATAATCAACAATAATTAGGTAATTTACACCTTTATAATACATTAAATCAGCTCCTATTTTCTGAAATGGTCTATCAGGAATACTGTGGGGAAGCAATGGTTTGTGGCGGCACGAGATCACCTCCGCGCACACAACACAACACCCGGCAATTGAAGGCCGGTCGAATAGGTACCTTTTGGCCGAGCCGGATTACGCCTCATTCCACCACGCGAATTCCGTCAGTTCGAACCCAGCTCTCGCCCCACGCTCTCCCTTCAGGTTCATTGGGGAGTGATTTTCGAAATTTCATACATATCTCACAATTCTGTTCAGTATTTTCAATGTCTCGTGAAAGACCAGGCCAAAACATAATCTCACGAGCCCTACTTTTGCATCGTTCAATGCCTAAAGGAGATTCATGAATCAAGGACAACATTTCAGGCCTTTGGAACAATAACTTTATCATTCAAAAATAACAATCCCTCAATAAGAAACATATCATTTTGTAGTTTGTAATATTTCCTTATGTTATCAGGAATTTTCTTTTTGTCAGGCCACCCCTCCTTACAATATTTTACTATTTCCTTGAGTTCCTCATCCTTCTCAAGTGCCTTTCTAAACTGTTCTACTCTGTTAACACTCATTGGAAGATACTTTGTTACAGAATGCACTGTTTGTACCATTTCTGGGTCATCTGATACTGGAGCTTTAATATACGCTCGAGATAATGTATCAGCTATATACATATCTTTGCCTGGCAAATAATTGATCGAAAAGTTATACTTCAATAGTTTTAAAAGCATTTTCTGAAGGCGAGTAGAAATTTTACTAATCGGTTTTTTAACAATTGAAGTTAAAGGTTTGTGATCACTTTGAACAAGTACTTCATGGCCATACACAAAATTGTGGTATTTTTCAAAGGCAAATACAATAGCCAACAGTTCTTTTTCAATTTGTGCATAGTTCTTTTCAGTTTCTGTGAGGCTCCTGGATGCAAAAGATACAGGGTGACCTCCTTGCAACAGGCAGACACCTAGTCCATCCTTA
Source organism: Cheiracanthium punctorium (assembly GCA_038373885.1). NCBI lineage: Eukaryota > Metazoa > Arthropoda > Arachnida > Araneae > Cheiracanthiidae > Cheiracanthium > Cheiracanthium punctorium. The sequence continues at coordinate 80,063 of JAWZYV010001322.1, read as the reverse complement.
GAACTATCACATTGTATAGTTATCATTTTTGAGCTATCAAAGACTTTTAGTACAGGGGCTGAACTGATCAATTGCTTAATTTTATTAAATGCTTGTTTTTGTTCCCATGACCAGTAAAATTCAACATTATTTTTCAGTAATTCTCTCAAGGGGGCTGTAACTTGAGAAACATTTGGAATAAACTTTGACAAAAAATTAACCATGCCCAAGAGTCTCCTTATATCTTTTTTATTCTGAGACTATTCAAGTTCAATTATTGCCCTAACATGAGATTTATCTGCTTTAACACCCTCTGCAGAAATTAGCAAGCCCATGTATTTTACTTCCTGTACCCGAAACTGAAGCTTATCAGGGTTAAACTTAACATTATTAGCTTTAGCTCTTTCTAAAACCTCAATCAACCTTCTATCATGCTCGGCTTTAGTTTTTCCCGACACAATGAAGTCACCAAAGTAAATTTCTACTCCCTGAATATCACTAAATAATTTTTGACTTCGCTTTTGAAATACCTCAGGAGCAGATGAAACTCCAAAAGGCATCACATTAAATTTAAATCTCCCAAATGGGGAGTTAAAAGTACACAATTCTGAACTGGCTTCATCCAAAGGAATCTGCCAAAAACCCTCTTTTAAGTCCAAAACAGTAAAATACTCATTTCCTTTTAACAGACTAATAATTTCATCACTTGATGTGATTACATGATGCTCCCTTTTAATAGTCTTGTTCAAGTATCTACGATCTAAGCAGATACGTAATTTTCCATTAGGCTTTTCTACAACAATTAAGCTATTAACCCAATCAGTAGGTTTGTTTACTTCCGATATTATGCCCCTGGATTTTAAATCTGCTAATGCATTTCTTAGATCATGAATTATAGCTAATGGTACTCGTCTAGGAGGGTCAATAACAGGGGTAACATTTTCTTTCAATTCTATATGATAAGGGTCACCAGGGAACTTGGCAAAACCTTCGAAAATATCACTATATTTAGTTAAAATCTCACCCTTACCTGAAATTTCAATATTATCAATTCTTTTGATTAAACGTAATAATTTACAAGCATTTAATCCTAAAATGGGTTTAGAGTCAACATTAACAACAATAAAATACAATTCGAAATTTTTGCGCCTATTTGTTGTGCATACAAGACTTAGCTCGCCTTCTGGCTTAAGTTTGTAATTACCATATGATATCAACACTGTTTTAGTTTCACGTAATTTTACAAGATCAGGCAATTTTAAATTATTAAATACAGATAAAGGAAGTATATTAGCTTCTGCACCAGTGTCTAATTTAAAGTTAATGAGTCTATCATTAATATTAATGTTTTTACACCATACAGTCTCATCAGAATGGTCCTTACCTCTTATAATTGAATCAATATACAAGCTCGACATTTCAGGAAAATTTTGATGGTGAATCTCATTAAATTGACGACTTTTACCACTTTTTACAGGTTTCTTGACATTACTGCACATTGCAGCAAAGTGATTTTTTCCTTTGCATAAGTTACATAATTTATTGTAAGCAGGGCATTCTTTTTTCTTATGAGACCTTCCGCATCTCGCACAATTAATAAATACACCACTTTTAGATAGTTGTGATGCTGTAGCACCGCTTTGGCGATTGTTTCTTTTAAATTTCACTGCATCTACGTCAGATTTAACTGGTGGATCTGCGATGTTTTTGATTTGCTCCTTGCTAATCTCTGACGCTCGAACAAACTCCGCTGCTTTTTGAAGTGAAAGTTGCGGTTCCCGTAACAGTCGCTCTTGTAAGGATTTATCGTGTATGCCGAAAACTATTCTGTCACGTATGAGGGATTCCTCTTGTAGTCCAAACTCACAAGATGATGCTAGAGTTTTAGCTGAGTTATGTAGGCATCCACAGCTTGACCTTCTGCCTGTGTGCAGGAGAAAATCTTGTACCACTCAAATACGATGTTTTTTCGCGGCACACAATGCTCTTTAAATTTCTGGATTACTGAATCAAATTTTGTGCTGTCACCTTCTCTTTCAAATTTGAAAGTGTTGAAGATCGACACACCTTCATCGCCAAGAAAATTTAAGAGAATGGCAATTTTCGTTGCATCTGCTTTGTCGTTCTTTTCAGAAGCAATTAAAAAATTCATAATGCAGAAAAGTAACATAAACTCTAGACTGCAATAAAATCTCTTTCGGCTAAATTAACTCAAATCTGATTCGCGCAATCCTTGCGAACAGTTCTCGAGATTCACACAGGAAAATTTCATTTAAAAATACCTAATACTTTCCCAGAAAAATGATTAGACGTTGAGGCACTTTTCTCCATAGTAAAACATTGGGACTTGAATCTTCGCAAGCCGACTACAGAGGCCTCTTAAGGAGCACTGTTATATCGTGTATTTTTGCCTTATTTCCAACAATTACGTTCCTTCGTTGAATGTCATTTTAAATAAAAGTTTAGTCTACTGTTTCAAAGTATATTATTGACACACATTCTTAAAGAGCATTGTAATACAGTGTATTTTTGCATGATTTCCAAAATTTACGACCGTTTGTTGAAAGTCATTTTAAATAAAGGTTTAGTCCACTGTTTCACAGTACATTATTGACATACATTCTTAAAGAGCCTTGTTATACCATGTATTTTTGGATTATTTCCAACAATTACGTTCCTTCGTTGAAAGCCATTCTAAATAAAGGTTTAGTGCACTGTTTTAACGTATATTATTGACACACATTCTTAAGGAGCATTGTTATACCGTGAATTATTGCATTTACAATAATTACGTCCCTTTGTTGAATGTCATTTTAAATAAAGGTTTAGTCCACAGTTTCAAAGTGTTTTATTGACACACATTTTTAAAGAGCATTGTTATATCGTTTATTTTTGCCTTATTTCCAACAATTACGTTCCCTCGTTGAAAGTCATTTTAAATAAAAGTTTAGTCCACTGTTTCAAAGTATGTTATTGACACTATTTTTTAAAGAGCATTGTTATACCGTGTATTTCTGCATTATTTCCAACATTTAACGTCCCTTTCTTGAAAGTCATCCTAACTAATATTATAAATGCGAAAGTGAGTTTGTTTGTTTGTTTATGACGCTTTCACGCCTAAACCGCTGAATCGATTAGAATGCATTTCGGTTTAGATATAGATGGGACCCTGGAGTTGGTTATAGGCTACTTAGAATTTTAGATTTTTAATTACTTTTTTAATTATTAATTAAAAACCGTTTTTACGTTGCCATGCTTGGCGAATTTCGCCCGTATCATACGATTCATGTTTTGAGCTAACAAGAATGCTATTACTTCAATAAAGAAGCACGTCCATCTGAAAAACATTAAATAATTGGAAATTATGCCAGTTTTATGGCAAATATATCTATCTCTAATAATAAAAATGAATGTTCTCCAGACAAATCTACAGAAAGCAGAGCTTTGAATTTGAGCATGCCTGGACCCACGACTTCGGTAAAGTGTACCTGAGGTTCGGAAATTCTAATTACTTTTCTAACTATTAATTAAAAACCGTTTTATCGCCCGCACAAAATGATTTATGCTTTTGAAATAATGCAGAAATTCTATTTGCAAAATCGCATGCATTTGAAAAACATAAATAAGTATGGAAATTATGTTGATTTTACGCCAAATTAAAAGGCATAAATAAAGAAAAGTGTACTTACGTATTATCCCGGCGGTCCGCCAAGACGAGCGATTTTTTGCCGAGATAAATGCCGGGCACATGAAATTATTAATGGTTTTGAATACGATCGGCAACAGTTTGGCAACTCATTTGACGAAAAAAACAGTTTGGCGGGAATGACCGCCGGGATAATAGGTAAGTACCAACAAAAGTCCAGATGTGTTTCTTAAAGTTCGTAAATTTCCAAATCCTACAAGTAATATAAATGTGTACGTTTATGTGTTTGGATGTTTTTGACTGAATCACACAAAAATGGTTGGAAAAATTTGTAATGAAGATAGCTTATGCCCTGGATTAACATGCAGGCAACCTTTCAAGCACATAGCATAAATAATTCTTTTACAAAGACACTCAAAATAATGCTAATGCATTGCGCTCTACGGAAATTTTGTAGCAACTAAACCGATTTTAAAACTTTCTTCACTGATTGAAAGTCCTAGACCTATATGGTCCTAGGCCTATAGGGTCCTAGGCGTATATGGAGAATTCCTCTGTGTGGAATTTTCTAAGGGATCCTAGCCCGTATTTTCGCGAGGTTTTTGAAAAAAACACGGAAAACTGCGAGCGGCTAGGTCGACAGGCGCGACCGGTGTTTGAACCTGGAACCTCCCGCCTTCCAGTTTTGAGAGCAGACCCTCTTAGACACTGGGGGGACCCTGAATGTTATAGGCTACCTTTTATGCATATATCACAAATAGTTCTTTTACAGGGATACTCATAAGAATTACATTACGCTCTATGTGTATCTCTGTAAGTACTGAACCCATTCCAAAACTTTTTTCACTGATAGTAAGCTACACTATTCTTGAGTATTATAGTCTAAAATTCATGTATGTAGCGCAAATAGTTCCTTTACAGGAACACACAAGATAATTCTAATACATTACGCTCTATGGGCATCTCTTTAACTATAGAACCGATTCTAAAACTTTTTCGCTAATAGAAAGCTGCACAATTCCTGATTAACATAGGCTAAAATTCATGCATATAGCATAAATATTTCTTTTACAAGAACACTCAAAACAGTTCGCAAATACTGTCGTAACTGTCTCTATTCGCCAAATGCCTGAAAAAAAATCTAAATTTAGTAATTCTGCATGCTCTCTTATTTTAAATGAAGTATACTACTATGCATTATACTTCATTTAAAATAAGTAAAAAGCAAATAATATTTAAATGCAGTTTCTTTAGTCGCAAACATATTTGTTATTCAATCATGCTTCGTTTCTCTCGGGGCCTAACTCTAAAGCCGACGCGGACGAAGTCGCGGGTAGCTGCTAGTTTTAAAAAAAGGTTTAGTCCGCTGTTTCAAACTATATTATTGACACATATTTTTAAGGAGCATTGTTAAACGTGTATTTCTGGATTATCCCTAACAATTACGTTCCTTTGTTGAAAGTTATTTTAAATAAATATTTAGTCCACTGTTTCAAAGTACATTATTGACGCACATTTTTAAGGAGCATTGTTATATCGTGTATTTTTGCCTTATTTCCAACAATTAGGTCCCTTTGTTTAAGTAATTTTAAATAAAGGTTTAGTCCACTGTTTCAAAGTACATTATTGACGCCAGGGGCGTAGCCAGAAATTTTTCATGGGGGGGGGTTACGACTATTGCAACTCATATATATGTATACATATGTGTGATAATGTAGTGAAGTATATACATTTTGTATGGCAAAAAATTTCTCATGGGGGGGGTTATTACCCCCCCTAACCCCCCACCCTTGGCTACGCCTCTGATTGACGCACATTTTTAAGGAGCATTGTTATACCGCGTATTTTTGCATTATTTCCAACAATTACGTTTCTTTGTTGAAAATCATTTGACAGAAAGGTTTAGTTCACTGTTTCAAAGTTATATTATTGGCAAATATTCTTAAAGAGCATTGTTATATCTTGTATTTTTTAATTGATTCTAACGGTAACGCCCCTTTGTTGAAAGTCATTTTTAATAAAGGTATTGTCTATTGTTCAAAAGTATACTATAACCAAATTTTTAAAAAGCATTATTATACCGTATTTTATAGCATATATTTTAAAAATTCTGTCTCTTTATTGAAAGTCATTCTACTAATATGATATAAAGTCCGCATGTTTCTGTGTTTGGGTGGTTTTGTCTCAATCACGTAAAAACCGCAGAACGGATTTGAGTAAAATTTGGAGAGAAAATAGCTTATGCCCTGGATGAATATACAGTCTACCTTTGATGCATATAGCATAAATAGTTCTTTAACAGGTACGCTCAAAATAATTCTAATACACTACGTTCTATGGACATCACTGTAAGTACTATGCATGTTCTAAAACTTTCTTCCCTAATAGAAAGCTACACCATACTTGAGTTTTATAGGCTACCTTTTATACATATTTTGCAAATAGTTTTTTTTATATGGAGACTCATAAGAATTCGATTATGCTCTATGGTATCTCCGTAAATACCGAACCTATTCTCAAACAACATTTTTCATGGACAGAAAGCTACACTATTCCTATGTATTATAAGCTACCTTTATCCATTATATCACATAATTCTTTTGCAGCGACACTCGTAAGAATTACATTACGCTCTAAAGGCACCTCTAAATACTAAACGGTTTATATATATATATATATATATATATATGCATACATATTATTAAGAATTTTCGGTTTGTTCTGACTCCCAGATATTCAAATTATTCTATAATTCATACACTATGCGTCCGATAATTAAATTTTGCATTTTGTTGTCAAAATCGGTTAACTAGAACGGGACGTGCGGAGTTTTGGGTTTGCTTATTGGTTAACATAGGGTTTTCAAGAAATCTCGAGAAATATTGATGCTAGAGCTTTGGTGATTTCACTTGTGGGGATTTATTTTTGACGGCGATATTTCATCCAAAAGTCGTCAAGCTTGGCGACATTTCGGTCATTTGGTGCGCTTTAACAATGGGGCCTGAAATGCTTGTTTTCCTGCATTAATTTTGCGCTCTAGCTTGTTAGAACTCATTTCCATTGCCATGACATAATTAAAATTCGAGCTTTATTGGGGTTCTTCGAAAAATAGCTCCTGCCAGAATTTTCGCTTAGCTTCTGTGATACTTATAAGTAGAGGCAGGACAAGCCACCAGTGATAGTCATATTCGAACGCTAATTGAGTTCGATGCATTACTCTGTAAATTGTGCTATTGGAAGCAATACTTAGCTTGTTTTCGAGTACAGAGTGTAAATTCTTCATTGCTGAGTCCTGAGGGACTGTTTATGATTTCCTTTGCAAGTTTCCATTGATTTTTTGCCCGTGAAAGTGTTTTATTTTTTCTAAGCAAGTACCTTGTAAGGAAGGTACTGGCCGTTAGCGTTTGTGAATTTTGTACAGCTGATTGTTCGACGAAGTTCTAGAAGCAATAAAATTTGTGTTCCATCCTGACAAATGGACTTTTTACTAGAACTTTCTACATACACTGGACTTTAGAACGACGAACCCAAGAATCAAATCCCGACGAAGCCAATATCTCTGTAACTTATAACAGAGTCAAAAACTTTTTCAATAATAGAAAGCTTCTATTCCTAAATTTTAACGAATTTTTGGGCCAACCCGCTGCTCTAGGGGTAAACTATCTTAAAATTCGTATTCTACGCGCCAAATAATTAAATTTTGTATTTTGTTGCATCAAAATCGTTTACCTAGAACGGGAGATATGGAGTTTTGGGTTTCCCCATTGGTTAACATAGGGTTCTCTAAAATCTCGAATATTAATGCTAGAGCTTAGCTGACGTCAGTTTTGGGGACTTCTTTTTGGGGCCAAACTTTTATATATTTCGCCAAAAAGTCGCCAGGCTTGGCGATATTTCGGATTTTTTGAGAGATTTTTCCAATGGGGCTATAAATTTCGTTTTTCTGCATTAATATTACGTAATAGTCTAATGATTCAACTGTATTCTTATGACGTAACCAAAATTCGCTCTTTCAGGGGATCCTTCGAGAAATTTCTACGACTACTCCTTCTGGACTTTAAAATGACGGACCCAGAAATTAAACAGAGTTTTCTGCATCAATTGGCTACCTTTCATGTATTTCTTAAAAATAAAATAAAAATAAAATCTAAATAGTTCTTTTACTGGGACACTCAAATTAATTCTAATACATTAAGCAGTATGGGTATTTCCTTTACGTCTGTTCAAGACAGCACAGCAAGTTTACATCAAACTTTCAGTAAGCTTGATTTATCAAATCAATAAACTTGAATTAAGCTTGAAAATTTCAAGCGTGTAAGCTTAATGCAAGCTTGAATCAAGTGTTCAAGTTTACACTTGCATTAAGCTTGAATCAAGCTTGACATAGCAAGCTTAATTCAAACTTTAAAAAAAAAAAATCTTAATTACATGGGGCGTCGGTCGGCGAACTCGCCCCATATATTTTATTTTTCCACGCATTTTCCCCTCTACGCTGAAACGTCCAGTTATTTTAATCTGTTTCCGTCTAGCGCCAGATCTATAAACATTTAAAAATATTTAAAGTTCAGTATTTTGCATTAATTTCTTCAAAGGATGGAGTTTCAGCCAATTTCACTGAGTTTTCAGTGCTAGTGAAAATTTCCAGGCAGTTAGGCATATCGTTTTACTGCTTATATAAAACAGCATGACATCATTTATATATAAACATTAATGTTTTGTAGAGAATAAATATTAGGGATGGACGCGAAACGACTTTTTTGCGAGACGAGACAGAGATTTACAGCTTTTTTGCGAGAGGAGACACACATTTTTAAGATTATGATATAGGGATTTTTGCGAGACGAGACAAAGCTTTTAGGCTATTTTGCGAGACGCGAGACGTTTACTTTTCGTCTCGCGTCCATCCCTAATAAATATGATTTATTCTGACTGCACAGTCTAAATTTTAATAAAACACAATCATTTCTTAGTAATTCCATCCAGATAGATTCCAGGATTTAAAAACTTAAGTGACAATGATAGGTTCTCTTGCTGTGGAAACTAAATGATGTTATTAAAAATAGAAATTTCAATTGGTTACCCCTTGATGTCTTTTTTTACGTAATGCATTTAAAAGCTCATTATTGGTATGAGTTAAATATTAACAGGTTTTAACGAGAGAATTATAGGTGATGTACCGATTCAGGCGTTGGTGGAGTGTTCGCGAAATGTTGAAGAGCGAGTCGTGGGATATTTTTAAGCCAAAGTCATTTATATCACCGAATATGAAATCGTTGCCTCAGACGCGAATACCTAGTGAGTCTTTTATCATTCAAACAGGACAATTTTTGACACCCACCTCAAACAGGAACGCCTGAATCGGGACATCACATCACCGATTGGATGTTAATTCTTTCAGAACCTTGTTAATGCCATCAAAATATTTATAAACTACTTCAACAGCTTTCAAAGTTTCATTCAAATCTATCTTCAAATCGCCTACTAAAACTATTTTACAATCTTTGCCAATTATATTACAATTATGCTTCCCCGTTTTAAATATTGTTTGGAATGTCCATCATAATCCATGAGTGTGCCGTGTTTCTCTTTCTGGGTTGATTCCTACTTTAACGCCCCGACTCTCGACAAGGTGGCGATCATTAAACATATGGAGCTACCACGACGATTTTTTGTATTTATGTGTCAATCGTAATTTAGAATTAAAATGGCGATTTGGAACAACATGTAAGTAAAGCATTCCGTTACATTTTTATTTATTTTGGGTTGCCAATTAATGTAGTTTTAATAATTAAGTTTCTTCAAATTCCTTAACTGGTGCGTTTATCGCTAATTTGTTCCCTTTAGTTTTCATAAAGTTCTTTTGGGAGCGTTGAAACTGGTGCATAAGTCCTAGAGACCCATGACTGCAAAGCTCGGCAAAGTGCGGGATTTTTTAGGTTGGCGAGAGCGAGGGCGTTAAAATAGGAATCAACTCTTGCTTGTACCGTAAAACACGTCTTTGGAATCGAAATCAATCTTAAAATCGCCTACTGAAACTGTTTTACAATCTTCTCCAGGCATATTCCATCTATATCCCTTAGACATTTTAAATACTGTTTAGTATGGGCATCATAATCCGTGAGTGTACCGTGTTTTCCTTCCTTGTTCCATAAAACACTTCTTCGGAATAGAAATCTATATTGAAATTGCGTACCACAAGTGTTTAACAGTTTAAGTTAGTCATAGTCAAAGTATACATCACCTTTATAAATACCATTTGGAAAGTGTATCATAATCTATCAGTGTAGTGTATTTATCTTCACTGTTCTATAAAACACTTCTTCGGAATTAAAATCTTATAAATAAAAATGAAATTCTGTTTGTTTGTTCGTTTGTTTGTTTGTTTGTTTGTTTGTGGATTTGATTCGTATACAAATCCACAAAAATGGACCTATCGGCCTGAAATTTAGCACAGATATGTAAAATAATATAGAATAAATAACAGTCCACTTTAAAACTTTGAAAGTCCACCCGTTCCCGGAATTTAAGAGATTTTTTATGCTCTTCACGCAAAAAGCTTTCCGTAATTGTAACCCCTGTAGTGAAAAAAGTGTGAAATAAGGATCGTGGTTGCCATGTGTGGCGATTTTGCCGAATAAAATGTCGTTCGTATACAAATCCACAAAAATGAACCTATCGGCCTGAAATTTAGCACAGATATGTAAAATAATATAGAATGAATCGTAGTCCACTTTAAAACTTTGAAAGTCCACCCGTTCCCGGAATTTAAGAGATTTTTTATGCTCTTCACGCAAAAAGCTTTCCGTAATTGTAACCCCTGTAGTGAAAAAAGTGTGAAATAAGGATCGTGGTTGCCATGTGTGGCGATTTTGCCGAATAAAATGTTTTAAATTCTCAAAGTAAAAATAAAAGAATAATAATGATTTTTTTTGTTAGTTTATATTCGTCAGGTTATTTTTTTTTTTAATTATAATATCGTGTGCATGGGAAATCAGAGCAGGAATGTAATGCTTTACACGCAAAACAATAAGAATTGAAGATTTCCGAGGCTAATGTGTAAATTCTTTTAGTTTGGCGAAAAAATAAAATGGCTGAAATATGGAATTTGAGTAAGTGAGTTCTAGCGGTTTGCACAGTTTTCGGCTTTGCGCAATTTATTGAGAGCTTAAGGAAATAGATTTTTGGAAACAAGTGCAAAGGTTTTATTAGAATACAGCGTTAAATTTTAATGATCCGTGAAGAAATAATGCAGTTATTAAGGGATTTCAAGCGATCTAACTTCAGAATTCTCGCCAATTGAGTACATTGATTTAAGTTGGGGGAATTCCGCAAAATTTTAGAAAATTGAAATCTTCTCATTTAGTACATCGGAGTAACGATGAATAAAACACATTATAGTTGATAATTTAAAAAAAAATCGGCTGTATTAAGGGATTTCAATTTTCAAATAACTCTCTTTGGCTACTCTTTGGCGGTCGAACCATTTCCCATATTGATTGCTGCTAAGTCAATGCTTCGAATGATTCCCTGAAAAAACTCTTGCAAAATGGCGTATGTTGGCACTTTGGCAAGGCTTAGATTTGAAACTGGATTTTATTTGAGACTGGTATATATAATAACACTGGTTATAGATAAAAATGAATGTTGGTATGTGTTTATGAGGTTGAAAAACTCCAGCACCGTTGCACGATGAAATTTAGTTCACCTAAGTCTTTTATGATGGAGAAGGTTTTTATGCTATCCGTTTTCTTTAACTTACCACTTGGTGCCGCAGCACAACGTTGAATTCTATTCCGTTTAGCCGTTTGCTATGCGAATATCGTCCAACCGATTTCCATGAAATTTGGTACACGCGAATATTAGAACACGGAGAATATTTTTCACTATCCATTTTGCTGTAACTTGCCGCTAAATGGCGCTGCAAAGCATCAACTTCTATACCGTTCGACCGATCGGCATAAAATTTTTTATACTTACACATTTGAGCACGAAGAATATATTCTAACTGCGTTTCTTTTGATGTTACTCACCACTAGATGACACTGCAATGCATTATTATTTTAACTCGCCACTAGATGACGCTGGAGCAGGCCAAATTCTTGACCATTCAAACGGTCGCTATGTAAATCAGTATATATAGCTATTTGAACAATGAGAATATTTTGGCGTTATCCATTTTGCTATAACTCTCCACTTGACGGCGCTGTAGCAAATCATTACTTTATTGAACCACTAGATGGCCCTGCAGTGTATCACTTCTTGACTGTGCAAATAATCGCTATGAAAATAGGTATACATAGATATTTGAACACGGGGAAGAGTTTGGCGCTATCCATTTTCCTATAACTTGCCACTAGATATCGCGTCAACACATGAACTTCAGGACTGTCCAGCCGATAGTCATGAAAATTCGTATACATCGATATCTGAATGCGAAAAATATTTTCGCCGTATCCGTTTTGCTAAAACTCGCCACTAGATTGCGCTACGCCGCATGGCCTTCTGCACCGTACAAACGATTGCCTTGCAATTCGGTATGCATGATTATTGGACACAATATAACGCGATATCCACTTTGCTATATCTGTTTATTACAATGAATAGTAATCACCACAAATCGTAATATCAAAAAGTCCATTCATTCCCGTGCGAAGAACGGGTACTTCAGCTAGTTTATTATAAAATCGCCTACTAAAAGTATTTTACAATATTCGCCAGGTGCTTTCTAGCTTTACTCGAAATATCTTTATTAAAAAAAACCACACAATTCATTAAAAAAAAAAAAAAAGAAAGAAAAGTGATACGACGCGTTAATGTCCACACATAAAGCCTGATTGATTTTAATAGCACTCTGGTGTTAAAAAGAAACAGGAAATGGGGCTAAAATGTGCTTTAGCGGGGCCACGCGAGATAGTAATAAGTTTCCTCTAAACATCTCGCAGTAGAAACATCTCGCGTGGCCCCGGCTTTAGCCCACTGCACGGCGACCCTTCCCCCCCCCCCCCTTTTATCGCACATCAGTGCGATAAACGCGCCAAGTACTGTGTATTCGATATTTTTAAATCTGCGAAAAGATCCGAAAGAATTTGCATTTTCGCGTGTGCATTATTGTTAATTTGTAATCTAGCTACTGCGTGACATTCGTAATTAAAAATAGCCAGTAACGTATACGCTTGCTCAGTTTGACGTCATTGAACTAATAATTGGGATTTTTGCGCATGTGTTATTGTTATCACACTTATGCTTACATCTTATTGTTTTTGCCGTTCGCACGATAGAAATATCGTCGATTTTGATACCGCATACGTCAGCGTATTATATAAGTAGATACCTCGCAATTCCATAATCAGATTTACGATTTAGAGGTCAGATTTGTTAGGTAAATAATTGGCAAAAGTTCACAGACGTGTTCAAACTGGAAACTATATAACCCACTCCCACTCTTTTTAAGTTGTTTTTAGTGGGTGCATGGGCGCAGTAAATAAAGAGCAAAAATTGACAATTATTGCAAAACTCTTGAAAGTTGCGATGTTTCAAGAGTTTGCAACGTAAAGACTAGTGGAACTCCATTTTTGACAGCAGAAAATGTTCATTTTTATACATAGGGATAGATGCTGTAGAAATTATTTAAAAAAAAAGTATTCCTGGTGCCTGTTAATTGCTCTAGGGGGGCCTTAAGTTTTTCAAGGGGGGGGGGGCTGAGTCGTCCATAGCGCCCCCAGCACTACGGCCCTGGACATTTAAGATATATCTCTAATTAGCAAAACGAAATCAAATTATTTGTAATTACTATTTTATTATTTTTTGTAAATGTGATTAATAATTTATGCCATTTTAAAATAGTTTTTTCACATTCTGTCACATTAATTTCCAATTTGATTAATATCAAAGAGGATTTTTAAATTTTTTTTATGCATATTTAAAGAAAAAAGTAAAAAGGAGTAGCCCAGTTTTGAAACTCAGACCTTAGCCTTCACAGTGGAATGTGGAACCACGGTGCTATGATTTGCACAGCTGATTTTTTGAATTATAGGTTTCAAGAAACTAAAATATTGTTTTAGTTTCTTGAAAGTTTTTTCGAAGACACAAGAAAAGAACATGGATTCAGTAAGCAGATAAAGGCTAATATTTTGCTACGAAATCCAATTAACAAAGCTTTTTAATTAATGTCAATCTCATCAATTAGTGTCTGAAAATATAGGTTTAAAAAAATATCATTTAAAAACAATTTAGGTTATATTTTTGATCAATAAGAAATATGAATTTTTCAGCATATCTCGGACCGCTTTTTAATGTGGAACTGTTCTGAGAATTAAGTTGCCTGTAAAAGTAGTTTTCCCTTCCTAGCAGTGTCAATGCAGAAAAAAAAGTAATTTACCGGATATTTTCAAAGTTGACACACAAAAAAATAGATTAAACCTTTAACGCGCAGTGTTCCCGCTTTGGGAACACCAAACTCTGACGTTTTGACTGTTGCCAGTCACGGAGAATAGATCTGATTTCTATAAAAATAGTTGCGGGTGACATAGCTCCACGAGAATACTTTACTTTTTAGCGCGTCATTTCCCGTAAAAAAACGGTCACGATTCTTCTGACGACACGATTCTTTCGACGACAGTCGAAAAAGGGTCTCTAGATCTGTGGCACGCGATGAACGTTTCGATCGTCCGCCATCTTTCTGGTAGTTAAGTCAAGCGATGGCAACGGCTACCCTTTTTTCAGCATTGGGAAAGGGTTGCACCTCGAAGGGTTAATAAGTCACAGGACAGCTACTCCACAACTGAATTTCGGCCTCATCGAGTTTGAAAATTAATCATCACTCCGGATTTTTATTTATAACAAATATTTAATACTTTGAAAACGACGTCACTCTTGATGTAACTCTCAAATAAAATAAATTAATGACGCCAAATGATTCATATGATATTTTTATACGAATATCTAAAAATTATTCAAGACCCGTCCATGCGTTTCATTGTCACTTTAATGATGAAAAACTCATTTCCTTACTTACTTGAAAGTGGCTGGCCTCTTCCCCCCCTCTCGCCCTCTTACACCAAAATCAGCGCACTCACCCGTAACCATGGAAACACCCCGAAAAAGATTTCGAATCTCCCTACCGCCTCCAACCCTCGTGGTGGGGTAGCTCAGTGAGGCAAGCAGCCCGAGATGTGCAGTGCGGACGCTACTGCACTGCGCTTACCTGCAGGCAGACGACGAAGGAGAGAGAAATTCTTCCTCGCCTATCTTGCGCAATAACTGCGAGAATAAACAATAAGGTGCCAGGTCCTTCCCTGCACCTTCCGAAATGCACCACCACCATCCCTGGATAATGAGTTCGGGGAGAAGTGGAAAAACGAAGAAAAATTTACGCGTGCGTTGTTTTATGCGAACCCGGAGAGAACTTTAACCGAAGTGCTTGCGCGCATGCGTCAACGTTGCGTCTGGCGCGCTCTTGCGGAGTTAACTCACGTTATGCGATTGCGTTTTGCAGAATAGAGAGTTTTCGGCGTGCAGCTACATCAAAAGTGGATTTTTCTTCTTTTGTCCCCCCCCCCCCCCGCAACCCACCCTCTTCTCATTTAAAGAGTGCTTTAGAGAGAGGGTTTGTAGGTGGAACTGGGATGCTAGTTTTGATCCTGACCGTCTCTATAAGCAGTTCTGTATCTTACTCTGTAAAACAAAGAATAAAATTAAAATAATTGTTTTACGCAGAAGGAAAATAGTTCGACAATTTTTCTTCAATCCAGAGTAGGGATGGGCAAACTACGACCCGCCGGAAGGTTTTATCCGGCCTGCGGGTGGAATTTTAATTAGCCGGTCCGACGGAAATTGAAAGAATATATATATATATATATATATATATATAGTGGCGGATCCAGAATTTTTTTTTGGGAGGGGCTACATTTTTTTAAAAAGCTTATTTCACCCAATTAAAATGTACTATAAATCAAAATTTTAGTCTAAACCAATGTATTAGGCTTTTGGGAGGGGCTAAGTAATAAAATAGGATCATTTTAGCTATTTTAAGTGTATAATAAAGCAGAATGTTACCCTTGAGCAATCTCTTTTGGGGGGGGGCTGAAGCCCCCTAGCCCCTCCCCTGGATCCGCTACTGTATATATATATATATATATATATATATATATATATATATACAGGGTGTCCAGCCTTAATGTGACCCAATAGCTAATTCCCGAACCGTTCGGTTTAGATATGCACTTCCAATTTAAAAAATGTTTTAAAAAGGGTAAAGAATGTTTTTACGTGCTTTTCGAACCAAAAAACCCATTTAGAAAAAAATTACAAAAATTAAATTTTTATACGGTCCCCAGGTCCTATCACTTATATTTAGGAAAAGATGCAGTACGCAAAAACAAAGTAAACACAAAAAGTTTCATTTTATTACGATAAAAACTGACCAAGTTATGGAACTTTGAAAATCATACATTTCATCCATTTTCTCGGCCAATTTCAAGAAGCTAGTAAGGGACCGTCTCTAAAGTGAAATTAATTGGAACTCTGCCAGGAAACTTTCGCTCTTGCACGTCACTCTTATGTAAATCGTTTTTAAATTTAAAAGTACATACATTACGTTAATATTACAATAATTGAGTACTTAAGAAACAAAATTTATTCTGTGTACGTGTAAAACATAGATAAAATAAAATATTTTGGACGAAGAAAACTTTTCAAAATCAGTTCCAAAACAATAGACTTATTTGCCTGCGGCTTCAGACTGATTTGCTGCGATACTGATCATGGCGAACGTTAAAAATCTGTTGTGTAGTCGCTTGCAATTGCATACAGCCGTATTCTAATATTACGAATTCTAGTATGGGAGAACGAGATGTATACAACTGGTCTCCAGGCATTAGCTCCTGCGCCAGGACTGGACGATAAGGAAATGCACCGTACGTATGTAATATGTTCCACACCGTCGATTTTGAGTAGGAACAAGCCTTGCTAATATCCTGGACACTACTTTCAGGATGAGCCAGGGCATATCCTAGAACATCCTCAGCGGGTATCCGCAAGCTTGAAGGTGTGGCACGAGACAAGGGAATACGTCTATGACAACTCCCAGTTCTATGCAAGCGTTGAACAGCACGGGCAATTGTACAATAAGATAGATGTCTTCGACTGGGAAATTTAATGGCATAATGTCTTGCCGCCTCTCTCTTATTTCGATTACACTGCCCATACAACAGTACCATTTCGCAGTATTCTTCATTTGTATACATCTCGTTCTCCTGTACTAGAATTCGTAATATTAGAATACGACTGTATGCAATTGCAAGCGACTACACAACAGATTTTTAACGTTTGCCATGATCAGTACCGCAGCAAATCAGTCTGAAGCCGCAGGCAAATAAGTCTAAGTTTTTGGAACTGCTTTTGAAAAGATTTCTTCGTCCAAAATATTTTATTTTATCTATGTTTTACACGTACACAGAATAAATTTTGTTTCTTAAGTACTCAGTTATTGTAATATTAGCGTAATGTGTGTACTTTTAAATTTAAAAACGATTTACATAAGAGTGACGTGCAAGAGCGAAAGTTTCCTGGCAGAGTTCCAATTAATTTCACTTTGGAGACGGTCCCTTACTAGCTTCTTGAAATTGGCCGAGAAAATTGATGAAATGTATGATTTTCAAAGTTCCATAACTTGGTCAGTTTTTATCGTAATAAAATGAAACTTTTTGTGTTTACTTTGTTTTTGTGTACTGCATCTTTTCCTAAATATAAGTGATAGGACCTGGGGACCGTATAAAAATTTAATTTTTGTAATTTTTTTCTAAATGGGTTTTTTGGTTCGAAAAGCACGTAAAAAACATTCTTTACCCTTTTAAAACATTTTTCAAATTGGAAGTGCATATCTAAACCGAATGGTTCGGGAATTAGCTATTGGGTCACATTAGCTATTGGGTCACAAAATACAGACATACAATTCAATAAACAGGAAAATTATAAACACTTTTCAACTATGTAGAATTAAGCAATAAGAGAAAATACCATTGTTTCTTATCAAAACATTTAAAAAAAATTAATACTGTTTTAAGTAAGAAAAAAAAAAAAAAGAAAAGAAAAGAAAACC
Source organism: Cheiracanthium punctorium (assembly GCA_038373885.1). Lineage (NCBI taxonomy): Eukaryota > Metazoa > Arthropoda > Arachnida > Araneae > Cheiracanthiidae > Cheiracanthium > Cheiracanthium punctorium. The sequence continues at coordinate 62,340 of JAWZYV010001322.1, read as the reverse complement.
TGTCCCATAGCCCCTAATTACTTTTAGAAGAAAGAGAGGAAAAAAAAAAAACTTCATCAAGGACATATTTATATTTGGGAAACTGAAAATATTTAGGCTGTCTGTCTTACAAAAAAAAAAAAAAAAAAAAAAAACACTGAAATACTTTATATTTTAAAAACGCTCTAAAGTGCTTTATATATTGAAAGCGTATTATAATACACGCGTCCCTATTTTTCTTCCTTAAAACACTTTTCAGAATCAGGGCCTGATTATGACCAACAGGGGCCCCGGGCATAGATGAATTTAGGGGGCCCAATCTATGAAATTTGTTTTATTTTTCATAAAATTTTGATGGAAAAAAGAATATTTCAGGACAACATTTGAAGTCGGGGGCCCTTTTGAGCCGGAGGCCATGGGCAAAATCCCGATTTGCCCATGCGATAATAAGGCCCCATTCTGAATTGTAATCTGTATTAAAATCTCCTACTAAACTATTTAATAATCTTCGTCAGGTCTATTCTAATATAGTTCACCCTTATAAATACTGTTCGGAAAGTGTATCATAATCCGAGTGTATTGTACCGTACCGTATTCGTCTTCTTTGTTCCATGAAGAACTTTTTAGGAACTGAAATCTATATTAAAAATGTCTACTAAAACGGTTCTATAATCTTCGCCTGGCATATTCTAACTGTACTTTTCCTTTGTAATAAACGGTGGTGTTGGCCAGTTTCAAGCCAACTATTGAGATATCTCCAAGGTAGGTTCAGTTTTGGAGACCAATTTTTTGTCTCCAAACTAGGCGATAAATCAACAAAAATTACAACTTCGGCGACTTTCTACCTTTTATACCCCCCCCCTCTGCACTACCTGGCAACCCTATTGAAAAATGCAATGAAAACGTAGCAACTTCCACAGATTATGTCGACAACGACAGGAAATAGCAGCGTAGTAGAGATGGGCGGTTCGACTCATTTTACTGATTCGAATCTCGACTCACTCACTACTTCGATGATTCGGATCAGTGATTCGAATCTTGAATCAATAAAACAACTAAAGAAATTTTCCCTCTCTCTGCGCCGAAAGCCGTACTATTTAAACACCCTTCACCCATTCATCGGGTTTCTTCTCCGCTGAGTTCTCGGGCAGTTAGCATCTCTCTCTCCTTGCTCCAGTAAAACTAGTGTTTAAAATGCCAAAATTGAAAATATAGGGGAGCTTCGTATGACCCCCTGGGCCTGTAAGATTAAAAGGTTAAGTTTGGTGTCAAAGTATTCGAAATTTTATGTATCGATGGGGGTGTACGTCTAGGGGGGGTCGAGAATCAACAAAAACGCGCTCCTTTGGATAGGTTCCGAGATATACGTTAATTAATTATGGTAATTAGACTAATAAACCATGGAGCTGTTTTTTCTGCGATGAGAGAAGAAGAAGCTTTCCGAGAGAAAGCAGTAGCAAAAGCATCACAAGCTGGTATTGATCTCAGGATTTTCTTACCGCCGGCCTCAGAGGCGTAGCCAAGGGGGGGGGGTTAGGGGGGTCATAACCCCCCATGAGGAATTTTTTGCCATACAAAATGTATATTCTTCACTACATTATCATACACACGTATACATATATATGAGTTGCAGTAGTCATAACCCCCCCCCCATAAAAAATTTCTGGCTACGCCCCTGGCCGGCCTGTATTTTTGCCCTTTATCGAATTCGAGATTTCACTGAAATGAAAATGGGAATATCGGATATTTGATGTTGAAATAAAACCGATATGTCGATTTTTGGCCCAGTCCTACTGAGGGGCTGCTGCCCCCCCCCCAAAAAAAATGGAACCCTTTACTTAGCTTACAATTGAACTTTATCTTTAAATTTGATACCCAGCCCACCCCGAAATAAAATCCTGGCTACGCCACTGTCAATAACACTAACTACGCCACTGCTTTAGACCCTATTTTGTATTTCTCTGAATTACGAAAGAAAATAAAATCATTCCCCTTAAACGAAAAACAAGGTAAAAAAAAAAAACTAAATCTGCTGCAATAAAGCGAAATGTTATTTTGCTTACTACAAAGTCCTTTTGTGAGAGCGCTTAATACCGCCCCTGTATCCTTCATTAAAAGTGACAAGCACAATCCTAACTTTATTTCATTCTATTTCCCTTCACATGAAAATCCGCCACCATGTAAACTTAACGTTCCGTTTTTTTTTTTTTTTCTTTTCTTTTTTTTTTTTTTTTTTTTTTTTTTTTGAGGGTGGGGGCAGGGGGACATATATTGAAGTTAAAAGTAGAAAAGGGATGTTTCATTAAATTTTAAACAAATATTAAATCAGTCAGACAAGTTGGAAGGAGGGATTTTCTTAATTTTTTTTTCGGGGGGGGAGATTGACCCCTCTTGCCCTTAGGAAGTAACGCCTATGCCCCCCGCCAAAAGCAAACGATGTTCGACCCACTCCACACCCACAGACAGATAAAACTTTAAATCCGACCACCAACCAAGAAATGAAACACCAAAGATTCGAAAAAAAAACTTCAATTAAATGAAACATCCTTTCAACTCTTTTCGACTCCTTTCGACTCTGAGTCGATAGAAGATTCGAAAAAACCCCTCCAATTAAATGAAACATCCTTTCAACTCTTTTCGGCTCCTTTCGACTCTGAGTCGATAGAAGATTCGAAAAACTAACGAATCTCAACGATAGTATACAATCACCGAAACAGAGCGAAACACTGAATCAGTAAAGATTCGTTGCTGCACCAACTCAGTGACCAACTCACCCACACCCACTCATTTACTGTTTCAAATCATCTATCGACTCAGAGTCGTAAAGAGTCGAAAAGAGCCGAAAAGAGTCGTAAAGAGTTGAAAGAGTAAGGGAAAATCTCTGGGAACGGCAAAGGGAAAATAAGTTTTTCTTCCCTTCGCACTTGGAATGTATTTCCCTTGAGGGCTTGAGATTCGAATCAGTAGAGAGTGAGTGTAAGAGATGAGTTCGGGCTCATTTTTTGAAGCCCGAGCCCGCCCGAGCCCGCCCGAGCCCGAAGACTTTTAATCCGAGCCCGCCCGAGCCCGAGCAATATTATTAAAGTTGGAGCCCGAGCCCGAAATGTCAGCTAAAGACAAATAAAATGAACTACTTCATTAATAAGATACAATAAATTTTGGAGCTTCACACACATTCTAGTCCCCCGTGCCGCTATTTTTTGAAATAAGTACATCTATTTATCCCATAAATCACTTTTTAAAATTTGTTTCAAGGAGTATGTTCAACAAAGGAGAAATTTTTCACGAGCCCGAGCCCGCCCGAGCCCGAACGCAATCGTGAATTACAGAACCCGAGCCCGAGTCGGGCCCGGGCTCGGGCTTTCGGGCTCGGGCTGAGCCCGTCTCATCTCTAGTGTAAAGACTGAGCCACTCAGAACCAAGATTCGAATCACTGATTCGACTCATCGAATCATTGGCCATCTCTACAGCGTAGAAGAAATAGCACTCTAGTGTAGTGCTAAATATATCTATGCATACATTATATAGATTGGACGCATTAATAGATCAGATAGCATACAAATATGGATAACTTGCTGGGGGAAAAAATAATAGAACCAGGGGGAGAAGAAGCCAATGGCACTAGTCTGAAGTAGTCCCTTGAAGAATTTTATTGTGTAGGAAAGTTTTTTTTAAATTTGAAGTTTTTACTTTCCGAATTGTTCCTACCTCGCAATAGATGGCGCTGGTAACAAGTTGCAGCATTTTCAAATTAAGCTGGTCGTCTGCTGAAAGATACTGTGTTAAAAAGAAAAATAATAATAATACATATGTGTGGGTATACGCTCTTATGGATAAGTTTTTCGCCGGTTTATTTCGAAGAATAATTTCTTTTCGAAGTTTTTTTCGAAGAATTTTAATACATGAATGATTACTACATTGATTAAAAAAATGAGACTAATCACTCGTATCAAAAACCACTCATTCCCTTATCAGGAAATGAGCAGTGGTGGGAAAAACTACTTTTTTTTTGTAGCGCGCTACAACTACCGCTACTTTTCGAAAAATGTAGTTAACTACAACTACAACTACTTTTTGACAAATGTAGTTAGCTACACTACTTTTGAAATGTAGTCGCTACTTCGCTACTTTTTCGCTACTTTTAAGAGACAAATTTTGCTAACAGATTCAATTTGCATTACATTCATATTTAAGGATATTTATATACTAATTAGAGAAAACTATCGATATCGAAAGCCTTGGTTTTCTACTCGCGTCCAGCGTGATTAATGACCTCAGCGGGTGTCTCTCGCGTCCAAAGAACGCGTTTATTAAAAGGTGGTTTCCTTGTAGCGTTGAGCGCCGCAGATTTGGTGGACGCACGAAAGACCCCGGGCACCTTTTCGCCTTTAATTAGAAAAAACTATTGCTCTAATAAACAACTACCAGGCGAGTATTTGAGCAGGGGGAGGCGGGCCCCCTCCGAAAATGTAAAGCAATTATTAAAAAGGAGCTATTTTGAAACATTTCTTTTAACTTTAGAACAATAAAGTTTAAAATACCGAATCGTCCCCCTCCCCCCGAAATGGAAGCCTATATATACGCTACTGGCAACTACTGCTAATTATTGAAGTATTGCTGAAACTAATTAAGTTTTAATACCTCTATGATAAAAATAAATTGGGAAAGTGAGCTCTGAAAGCATGAGAAAAATCATGAGAACTAAAAAAGTTTTTAAAAATATAATAATAAAATGGATGTTTGAACGGGAAAAAAAGGCCCGTTTTGAGACCCCTTTCATGTTGTACAAACATTCTAGTTTCTTGAGCACAAATCAAAATTAATGAGTATAAAAGCCTTTTTTCATGACTTACCAAATTAGTGATTTATGACGAATGACCCGTGTGAACCATGTAATATTGTATAATTGTTTTAATTGAAAACATCACATATGATATGCATATTATAAAATAATGAAAACAATTACTAATTAAATTCATGATATATCTATTTAAAACATTGCATTAAAAAAATCCTCTATATATGTTAAAGAAATTTTAAAAGTTATTATCATCAACACAACTTTTTCTTTGTGTTAGGTATAAAAGAATTTTATAGAATTATATTGTTATTTTAAGGCTAAGAGAGAGATAAGTCTCTAAGGATTTTACAAACTATTAATTATTAATAGAAATTCTCATATTTTCGTATTAAATTCTGAAAATTATTACACAAAAAACCTAATAATTTAAATATAATAGACACTTTAAAATTTTAACGAAAGAAAGAATTTCAACATATTCATGGAAGACTGCCATGCCTCTAGTATAAAATAAAAACCACATAAATTTATTCAAAAACATGTTTATTAAATTTTAACAAGAGCTGGATCTCAAAATTGTTATCCGCCAAACATGATCGTCGAAGAGAAAATGCGTCCGATGCAATCGAAAACAATCTTTGTACAGATGCACTGGACGGCACGCCAGTGTTAGTTTTTTTGAAGGCTTCTTTCATATACGTGTACGAAAGCGAAGATAGGGGTTTAATTGGCTCTGACAAGAACCTTGTAAGTTCTTCCTCGTAACTATTTCGAGTGCATGCGAAAGAGAAATTAAAAAAACCAGAAAAGTCATCATCCATGGGCTGATCCTCGATACTGATATCTGAAGTTGTCGGAAACATATTCTGGAGGTATTCCTCCATCCATTTTTTTTGGCTTCGGTCTTCCTCTCCTCCTCAATCCAGAATAGTTTGAATCTGGGATGGAAACAAGCTGAGAGAACAGTTTCTCTGTCCCACAGCAAATGACTAAATCTAGTTTCCACATGACAACTGAAGATTTTGCGCCCCCTCCTATTTTTTAAAAATGCAACTAGGTATCTTTCATATACCATTTAGCGCTCATATACCATTTTCTTTTCTTCATCATAATATTTAAAAAAATCTGATGTGTCCAACACATGACTTCCTTGCACGTCCATTAGATCAAAAATATTTTCGACGCACTTCCTCTAAATTTATTTGTTTGAAAGAGATAAAATATCAATAATAGTAAGGTTTAGCGATTTCTAGCCAAATATTTCGATATCGCCAAGCTGAGTTCAATTTGAAAGATTTCCTTCTGACACTTTATTTGGCGATATTTCACCAAAAGCCGACAAACTTGAGATAGTCTGCGAGATTTTGGGGATAGCCAAAGTAGTCATTGACCACAGACTTTCAATGAATTGAATGCATCCATACACCTTAATGTATTTAAAGTCATTTGGCTCACCCTGTAAATAAATTCCCAGTCGATTGCTGTCAAAAAAGATATTGAAAACCGTTAGATATTATAATATAGTTCTAAATACAAAAGTTCAAAATTCTACGGGTTGAAGTTTTAGAGTTATACAAAATACGAAATAATTTTTGGCGCCAAATTTGGCGATATTTCGCCGAAACTCGTCAATGTCGACGACATTTGGCGAGATATTAAGCATGGACCAACAATGACAGATTATCGCCAAATTTGGCGATATTTCGCCAAAACTCGCCAAGAACGATGACAAATGGCGATACTTTGGGCATGGACCAAACGACTGACTATCGCCAAATTTGGCGATATTTCGCCAAAACTCGCCAAGGTCGAGGACAGACGGCGAGATTTTGGGCATGTACCAAACAATGACTGTCTACAATTGTATTATATTGAAGATGTCCATAGACATTAAAGTACTGAAATTCTTTTCGGTGGTCCTGTAAATAAACTGTCCAGTAGTTTTTAACCAAAAATCGAGATGCACAACTAGATGTTACAACAATCTTATATATGAAATTTCATAATAGTTTTTGAGATTTGATAGTTAAATATGCACACATGTACACAAAAATGTCGCCAAGCTTGGCGACTTTTGGCATAGTACTTGAGGGAGGCACGTGACCGTGGTCGGACCATTACCTAACTTATGTGGTAGGACGGTATTGTGCTTGAAATGGATGAATCTCTTAAAATTGCCATTGACCGTAATGTATTGGAAATCTTTTGAGTGTTCCTGTAGCAGAACTGTAAATGATAAAGACACTTTTTTTAATGGAAAAATTCATTTTCTAACTCTTTACAGCATATATCACTTCTGAGTCGTTTGAAATAGCCCAATACCTCTAAAAAACGCTTTGATGAATTTCGGCCCATAGAGCGTAATGTATTTCGAATCTTTTAGGCGGTTCTGTAGATAAACTATCCAGTCGAATGGAACCGAAAGGGGAGGTGCACAACTAGATGTTACAACAATCCTAAATATAAAGTTTCAACATTCTACGCCTAATAGTTTTTGAGATATGCGAGTTTAATGAATTTCGGCCCATAGAGCGTAATGTATTTCGAATCTTTTGGGCGGTCCTGTACATAAACTATTCATTCGATTGCGACCAAAAGGGGAGGTGCACAACTAGATCATAGAACAATCCTAAATATCAAATCTCAACATTCTACGACCCATAGTTTTTGAGATATGCGAGTTACATACATACGTACGTACGTACGTACGTACAGACGGCATGGAAAAACTGACCACAATAAACTCGCCGCTGGTCAAAATGAGTTACAGACGCGTTAATATGATCGTGCATGCTAGCCTACGATGAGATGCATCAAAAAAAATTTTAAAATTCAATTTAGAGGTAGTCAAAATCGGTTTTTTTGTCGAAATTATGGCCCCCAAAATTTTTCGGGATCACATTACTTCCTTATACTACGTACAAGGAAGTAAAAATGCTAACTAATGGATATAAATTTTCAATAACGCCTTTAATTTCTATTTTATTGATCTAGTCTTAGAAACCATTATCATTGTGTTAGAAAGAAGAACAGAAAATAAGTCTCGAAGCCTTTTTATTGTTACACAATTATGATATAGATAAAGGAAATTTAGCTTAATAAAAATTATTATTGCAGCATATATAAATTTAATATACAATAAATGGAGAGATTTGCGAGGCCTTTATTTTTCAGGGGCTCACGGGCCCACACGCCCGTGTGATAATGAGACTCTCGAGGTCCCATCAAAATAACCTCTGTTCAACTTTGGACCTCTCTTACTTCCTTTTTTTTCCTCTTTATGGCAGATTGGTGATTCTACAAATAATACTGAGAACGATAAAAAGAAAAAAGATGCACAATGTCAGGCTTCCGCTTCAGGCAAAGCAAACCCCCTCCCCCCCCCTCGTGTGCGTGTGTCCCCTGGGAGGGGGGGCGGGGGAGTGATTGGGTGTCTTTCAAGCATCAAGGCCGAGTTCCAGTTGCGTCTTTTTCCGGACGCAGCGGGTTTTTTTTTTTAATGGTCAAGGCATTGTACAAGGGGGGATACAGCGCAGGGTCGAAGAATTTATTGACTTTTAATGACCACCGCCAAAGGATAACGCGTGAAACCACAAAAGCACGCCCACCGCTCAGTGGGGGCACTTTTCTCCGCAGTGCGTCTTCAAGATTCTGAAAAATATATTGGGTTCCCATTATAGCATACTGAAACGCACTAGTTATGCTTGGAGTCAGAAGAGAGAGAAATTGCACCACGGGATCAATCGCCGGAAATGATGACACGGCAAAAGTAGCTTCCAAAATTCGCTACAAACTACTGTTTTTTTGTAGCGCGCTACACGCTACACTACTTTTTAAAAAAAGTAGCGCGCTACACTACAAACTACAAAAAAAAGTAGCGGCTACTGTAGTTTCGCTACAAGTAGCGCGCTACTCCCCAGCCCTGGAAATGAGTGTTCGTTTAGGAGGGTGATTAATTTTTAATGTAAATGCTTTCAGTAAAAAAATACATTTCTCGAAAGAAAAATGCTTTACAACCAGTGGCGTAGCTGGTTGGGAGCAAAGAGGAGCATCTGTCCCCGGGCGCAGCACCCGAGGGGAGCCAGATTACATAAAAAAATTCCCCATTACATTTTGACAAATAGGAAGGGGCGTAAAAATTTCAGCTGTCCCCGGGCTCGGGAAAATTTAGCTACGCCTCTGTTTACAACATCGTTTTATTTATGTATTTTTCTTTTGATTATATGTCTATAAAGAAAATAAATTACTTAAATCCATCATCGCAGTAAAAATAATAAACGATCTCAAAGAGAACTGAAGAAAAGTTCTAATTTCACACATGTCCTTTAATGAAGGAATATTATAAAGCGGGATATAGGACAAGGACAGGAAATAGGTAATATTTTTTTTTTCTTTTAGACAAGTTTTATTGTATTTTAGACCAGATATCGAAAAAAAATATACTTCGAACATTCTCTCTCTCTCTCTCTCTCTCTCTCTCTCTCTCTCTCTCTCTCTCTCTCTCCCCCCCCCAAAAAAAAAAGGGAAAAGAATAAGGAAATAGCATTTAGAGTTCGTATACAGGGTCACGCAAAATCAAAATATTTTTCGTATTTTTGCCAGACCGTAGATGTAAGAAGGCTGGAAAACACTGCTAAAGCGTATTTTTGAAATATTCGTCGGTTTTTATAACCAAAAAAAAAAAAAAAAAAAACGAACAAAAAATGATATACGTTATTAACGATTGCAAAATAATGCTTTCCATCAAAAATAATGTCTCTAGCATTTATATTTCTCTTTACAGAAGCATTCAAGATAATTTCAATAAATTACCGTCTTCCATTTCAAGCTTAACACAATAGACGTCTATCTATAACAGCTTAGTCTTTACTTAGAAAGTGAAAATGCCATTAACGGTATAGTTCGAAAAAAATCATGCGATTTTGGTTCATAAGTACAGGTAAACTAATTATGTCAGGTACTTCAAAATTTTGGGACTGTCTCTTCACAAGCTGTACTACATACTGAAATAAACGATTAGCTTGTATCACTTACAAAACTTTTAGAAAAAATTCTTAAACATATAAGATTTTGCAGAACTCGTCAACTCTTCGAAAAATTTTGCAGTGCAGTTCCATGCTTAAGAATTTTTTCTAAAAGTTTAACAAAAGGCACAATTTTTTTCGTTTATTACAGTATGTAATGTAACTTATGAAGAACCATCTTGAATTTTTTATTTATTTTATTATTATTTTTTTTTTTGAGACCCTGGTGATATTAGTTTACTAGCTGAAGTACCCGTCCACGACGGGTTAGTGAATGCAAATTTCCAAAAAGCAAGAACTTTCGTCAGCATTGTAGGAGTACACAGAATGAATGTAGTATGTTGCCAAATAAGATCCAAAGTAAAGAAAGCGAAGTTATAATTTCTATGTATAGTTAAAATATTACAGGTTAGAGAGTAACTAAGTAATACCATTTGATTCGCTTTAGTCGTAATTATGGGATGCGCGAATGAATATTTACACATACTGAAATAATTTTCGCAAAATCTGAAAATTTAATCAACATTTTGAAAAATTGGAAGCCTAGAATTTAAGTTGAGTGACAATCTATCATGTCACCCAAATTCGTTTCATTCCCTGCAGTCTTTATTTCGTGATGCTGGAACAATTTTCAGCATTTTAAAACGATTTTCGCAAAATCTCAAAATGTAATCAAAATATTTTTAAAATTCAACGCCTATAAATTAAGATTAGCAACTACCTATCATATCACTCAATTTCGTATCATTCGTATTAGTCGTTATTACGTGAAGTTTGAAGAAATCATCATTGAACGTATTTTGAGAGAATTTTCACAAAATCTCAAAATCTTAAAAATGTTTAAAAAATTCGACTCCTATAGTTTATGTTGAGCAACCATCTATCGTGTGACCAAATTTCATATCATTCGCTTTAGCCATTATTACTTAATGCGGGAACAAAGATTCACTCAGTTTTAAACGATTTTCGCAAAATCTCGAAATCTGATCATCTTTTTTTAATTAGATGCATATAGTTTAAGGTGAGTGACCACCTATCATTTCACCAAATATCATTTTTTCACCTTCGCAGTTATTAAGTGATGTGCGAACACAAATTTAAGCAGTTTGAAATGATTTTCGCAAAATTTCAAAATCTAGTCAAGATTTTTTTTAATTCGACGCCTATATTTTACGTTGAGTGAGCACCTATCATGACACCCAATTTCATATCATTCGCTTCAGTCGTTTTTACGTGATGCTTGAACACAAATTTACGCAGTTTGAAAGGATTTTCGCAAAATCTCAAAATCCAATCAAGATTTTTTTGAAAATTTGACGCCTATGTTTTAAGTTGAGTGACCACCTATCATGACACCCAATTTCATATCATTGGCTTCTGTCGTTTTTGGGTGATGCTTGAACACAAATTTACGCAGTTTGAAACGATTTTCGCAAAATCTGAAAATCCAATCAAGATTCTTTAAAAATTCGACGCCTATGTTTTAAGTTGAGTGACCACCTATCATGACACCATATTTCATATCATTCGCTTCAGTCGTTTTTACGTGATGCTTAAACAAATAAAGCGTCACGGACAGAATGACAGAATGACAGAATGACAGACAGACAAACTTTTTTTTGAGGGTCGCATCGGATTCCTGGGTGCTTGAAACGGATAGAAACCGCAAAATTTTTGAATTCCAAGAAATGTACAGACAAAAGTCTAATTTTATTTATAAAGATTTCAATTTGTGTACATGGAGCAAAAACAGTTTTTTTTTTCCTTCGAACTACAACTTTAAATTTTTTTACAGGGCTTCGAAATATGATAGTGATATACAGCCTTTCTATAATTATTTCCAGAATTTCAAGAAATTTGAGAAGAGTGCATCGTCAAATATGCCGCAAAAAGTTTGATGTGTTGGAAAGTTTTTATAATCGATGCGTTTGACATGATTTATCCTTTGTGTATGTGTGCACGGGAAGGCTTAACATTTACATCTAAGGTCAGTATGTCATTAATTATCTTTAAAAGTGGATTCCCAAGCTACATTTCAGAGGTGGGAGGTAATAAAAATGAAGTATCAGTTTCATTTTCAGATTTAAAAATACATGCACGCATGTACTAGGAAATAAAGAAAATTTACTTTATCACGCATCGTATCTTTCCGAGGTAATAATGGACATCCTCCGTCGTTGCATATATTTACATCCTATTGTTCAACGCCATATTACACCAAAATAATCACATACATTCCACCAGACGGAGAAATGTTTGCTGCATAGTAATGGTAATGATATATGTATTGATAATTTTTCTTAGCCATGTTTTTATATGTAGTGGTATAGACTTTTCATGGCCTATGATGATGCACTAACACTAAACCGCTCAACTCGACCTTCCGTTCTTTAGCTGAATGACGTCAGAGCTTGCATATCCTTTTTTTTTTTTTCCTCGCAGCTGGTTTCGGTCAGTCGTGATAACGAAAAAGTTTAGCCACATGCCGTTATTTTTTTTATTCTTTTTATTTTATGCATTTGCTTTTTTTACGATTACTACAGCTCAAAATACTACGGTCTCCCGCTCTCAGTTCTCCAAGAGAACGCCATATGAATCCGCCATTTGAAAAAAGAAAACTTTCACCCACGACTTATATCGATTACAGTTAAATATTTTATTTAAATGTTTTTCGTTACATTAATATTAAAATGATAAAAACAATACATATGTTTTGAAATCTATAATCACTAAATCGCTGTGATAAACCCAAACAAGTCCTTGAAAATCCACACGTATTCGTGTTGTTGTAAGTTTCAATTGAATCCTGAAAAGTTGTGATTTAAATGGACTTTTTGAAATAAACGATTTGTACTTTAACTAGAAGTCAAACCCCGTTGTAGAGGCGGGCGCTAGAAAAAACATGTGACGAAAATCGTCTACAACCAATGAATTTCATCATCGTCCACCTAAAATAAATAACTTCATATTCAATTTTCATTATATACCCAAATCGAATTTAATGCTCTTCTGGAAATGCGCAGAAACTTTTCGCATTCGAAAGCTTTCGTTTTGTGTAAACAGTCTCTCTTACATCAATGCTTTATGCAGACGATCATTTTAATTAAAAGAAAAATCTGGAGTAACTCCACTCGACTTTCCGAACACTTACGATTAAGATCATTACCAAGCATTTAAATAAATTTTAATCAATGAATAATTCAAACATATATACCAAACTGAAGCTCAATCGAACGCGTCGTTTAAACGCTAGCGCACTTTCAATAATTTCTCCCCATATGCCATAATGTAAAAGAAATCTTTGTCGTAGCCCTGTAGAAAAACTGTAAGTCCTATACACAACAAAATCTGTACCGGTCTTACGATGGTAGTTTATAACATGTATACCCAATTTGAACTCAATCGAATGTACCGTTTAAACGCTAGTGGAACTTTAAGAATTTCCCCCCATAGGCCATAATGTAAAAGAAATCTTTGTCGTAGCCCTGTAGAAAAACTATAAGTTCTATACACATGAAAATCAATACCGGTCTTACGATGGTGGTTTATAATATGTATACCGAATTTGAGATTAATCCAATGCACGGTTTAAACGCTAGTGCACTTTCAAGAATTTCCTCCCATAGGCCATAATGTAAAAGAAATCTTTGTCGTAGCCCTGTAGAGAAACTGTAAGTCCTATACACACCAAAATCAATACCGGTCTTGCGACGGTGGTTTATAACATATATACCGAATTTGAGCTCAATCGAATCCCCCGTTTAGGAGCTATCGTGTTCACTCACATACACACAAACACACACACATACACACATACATACATACATCTCGTAAAAATAGCATAAATGAATTCAGAAGACCTCAAAACGTGTAAATACACCAAAATCTCGAAGTCGAATTTTTTCATGATTACAATACTTTCCTTACATGGTACATGTTCGGAAAGTAAAAATTGAACTATGTTATCTGAAAAAAACTGCTTGATCGAACTGGATTCGGAACTTTCCCTTCAAAGCCCGATGACCTTGAATTCAATATGACGTCATGTCAATTGCGACAGCAAATTTTGCCAAGCAATTTATTAACTTTCTTTACTCTCGGAAATAAATGGAACTGAAAATAGCAAAAAATCGCTTAAAAATGAGGAAACGGGTGGATTTTCTGATTTTTAAAGTAGCACAGATTGTTTCCTATATTTTTATACATAATTATGAAAACTTTCAAGTGGTGTAAATAATATCAGGCTTTTTGTGCTTAACTTTTTAATTATTTTTTTTTTTTTTGGAGTAATGGCGGTAAAAGTTTTAACTTAGAGTGGTTGCCCGGAATTATTAAAGAGTAAGTGAGTCAGGGAACAGCGTAACTATATAATAGGATTCAGATGTTTTTCATTCATATTTCTTCTTATCAGACCCACGCACGCGTTGATAAATATTTTAAGATACAATAGTCAAATCTATTTATTTCTCTTACAACTGTATTAAAACTTCCTTATTTACATAATTTTATTTAAATTAAATTTTCTCTGACTGTTATATTGCTTTTTGTTGGTGTTGCTCTAATTGACATCCGCTTGTTCAATTTCTTGTTTTAGTTTGAATATTCTTAGTTTTTAGCAAAACATCGATGGATTCCTTAGAAATTGCTTAATCCATGAACCAGAAAATGTTTTACATTTTTTATTACAATCAAGTGCCAAGTTAGGCAGGATTCAATCGAGAAAGTTCTACTTCATGTAATATTCATTTTCCCATTAACTATTTTTTTTTTTTTTTTTACACACCCAACTGATTTTTATGCTTGAGAGTTATTACCTAACTAGCAGAACCCAGCAAACGTTGTTCAGACAGAGTATATTTGCCGATTTAAAAAAAAGGAGTAGGTATTATATTCAGCGCGTATATGTAATATTTATGTATATACAGCGATATTTTTTTTTTTTTTTTTTTTTACCACGAGGATCTATTTCCAAAATTCTTTTTTATTGGAAATATAGTTTAGAGGTGGTCCCATATTAATTTGGTCACTTTCTGATGATATTATCATTCAGAAAATCGGGGGGGGGGGGTGTTTTTAAATCATTGCCTAAGGAGTTGTCGCAACGACATTGGTAGTAATATATCAAAAGACGCCATGGTTAGCCACTTTTGGAGATTTATCGCCAAGTTTGATGCCGAAAAATAAGTTCGCAAAACTGAACCCAGCTTGGCGATAAATTGACAAATCCTATTTATTTTTACAACGGAGATTTTATAAAGATTCTGAATTTGCGGTATGATTACCATTTGCAGAATGCGGAGAATAGCATTAAAAATCTAAGTACTTTTAAAGCGCTTTTGAGTTAATGTTCTATATGTTAAACAGTCAAGGACATAAAAAAAAATAACTGTTGATTAATCATCATACAGTCCATCAATTTTCGTGTCGCACCGCTTGCAATATCTAACTTGAATTGTTGAAAGAAAAAAAAAAAACCTCACCCTGTTAACTGTGGTCACTAATCTGCTGGAATTGGGCATTGGAGCAGCTTTATGGACTGAAAATTACGAAAAATTGCAAAAAATCAAAGAAAGGGTGAATTTTTAGAATTTTAAAGTCGCCCACTTCTTATTTCAGGGTATAAGCAATCTCTATTTTAACTCCGCTCAATAATCTGCTCGAATTGGTCACCGGAGTAGATTTTTCATGTTAACTATGTTAACTAATCTGCTCAAACTGGACACTGCAGCAGCTTTTTGGACTGAAAAGGACAAAAAATCAGGAAACGGGTGGATTTTCAGATTTTAATACATCCTATGTTAATTCAGGGTATGAGCTATCTCTATTCTAAATTTCTTCCAAATGTGTACAGCCCTTTTAATGCGATTAGAGTAACAAACATACAAACTTTCGCATTTAAGATAGCCGGATTGTGATGTACGTGTGATTTTGTTACTTACTCTGTATTAAGCATTTTGTACTACTTTTAATAAATGTAACATTTCTCATTTCTCTGCGAAGGTAATTCAGCAAATTATAAAATAATGATATTGTAACTCCTAGTTGCTGCCTAGTTGCTACTCCTAGCTGCTACATTAAATGTCATCATTATTAAAAACAAAGAACGTTAAAAGTCTTCAATATCAACTTATCCCGATGGTTGGTTGGTTGGTGTTTAATGGCACAAGGTCCAAAAAGGACATACTGCGCCAGACTATGAACAACTTATCCCGAATAGTTATCCTGATATAAATTACAATAACATGATTCTCCGCAGTTCACAGCACCCGACTTTCAAATTTATTTATACATTTAAAAAAAATCCTTAAATGTTCAATTTTATATGAAGAATCTCCTATTGGACAGTAATATTCCGAATTCGAAAATCATTAAGTTTCTTATGTGTGTTCATACTTATTACACCATTATTAATTAGATAACTGATAAAGTTCTGTTTTCATCATTTTTTATGGTTATAATGTAGAATTGCCAAAGATTTCCATCATGCATCGAACATTTCTGAATATTTCAGTAAGCAAAAATAAAAGAAACTGAAAGAAATTAAATTCAGTATAAAAAAAAAAAAAAACGTGTGTGGGTGGGTGGGGGTTAATAATCCAGTGGCGTATCCAGGGGTGGCTCGGGTCCCTTCCAAAAATTGAAAGGAATCATTAAAAAGCAGCTATTTTAAAACATTTTTATTAGTTCTAGTAATAAAAATTTTAAATACCGGATCCCCCCCCGTAACGGAAATCTATGTAAGCTACTGAAATAATCATTATACAGACAAAGTTCCTTCAAAAATTTTTCAAAATAAAATCTATGTTCTATTGAAATATTTAAAACGAATATACATGGGGGGGGGAGGGGAGAAAACCTTTTTGCAAGTGAAATGTACTCAAAATATTTACAAAGAAATATGGCGCACCTTATCAAGCGAAACAACAGAAATGGGAAGGGTTGGGGGAGAAATCTGTCATTTCTTTTGTTTAGGTGAGACAAGTATTCCGTGAACAAAATGCGTAGATATAAATCAGACTAATAATATAGTTCCAGGTCGCTGATAAAAATATGCTCCTCAAAGTTCTCGACATAGGAAAATAAGATTTCTTCTATAGCGAGAGCTCTTTCTATAACATACTATCAAAAATTCTCTTTATGAAAGCTTTTGATGTTTATGTACTTCTTAAAATGTTATGCATTTCTCCAGATCTTAAAAGTAGACGCATCTTTGGGGGTCATTCCAAAATTAAAGCACACTTTTTAGGGGGGAAAAATAATAAGTTTACTAAAAGAAGGCCAAAATACTTTTGAGGTGATTGAATGCTTATTGCTGAATAGAAATTAAATATCAGCAGCACACTTTTATTTAAATTTAAATTAACATACTTGAAAACATAAACATGCAGATTAGCGAATGTCTCCTGCTCTACCAACTTTTAAATAATCACCCCATTCTCATGCAAGTAAAAAAAGTACTTTTACCTTGTTATCATTTGATATTAGTATACTTGCATACTTTTTTGTATGCAAGTATACTAATTTACTTGCTAATAATTATTTTTGCTTTACTTACTAATTATTTTTGTTAGTATATTAGTATACTTTTTTGTGATATAACATTTTTTTATTAATTTATTTTCTAGTGATATTGACGTATTAAGTCCCCTGTGTAACCGTTTTGGGCTTTTCGCCATATTTAACTCTATATGATTTAGGTAAAAAATACAGTAATATTGTAAAATTATAGTAACACCAACCCTTCTGTTGGATTAATTATTATTTTTTTTTTTATAAAAGTTACTTTTTCCTTTTGGTAGAAACAAAAAAAAAAAAAAACTGTTACTTATACTGGGGACAGTAAAGTAACAAAGAGGACAAATGTTTATGACAACAAGAATGCACAACTTAAGAGTAAATTCTTATTGTCATAAACATGTGTGAATGTACTTGTTAAAACAACAAGAATGTAACAACCTCAGAAATCAGTTTTTATAGGTTTATTTCTCACAAAATACTGATGAAATAATCTGTCTCCTTTCGTTTTAAACCTGCTTTACCAATGCCATAGTAACACAGGGGACTGGTAACAAAGTGGGCAAAATGAAATGAAAATTCAACCTTGTGTTCATATTTTTATAGAAATAATATTAAATGAGATGGATTGTTTTATTTCACTGATACTTATAATTTAAAAGTTGATGAATTAAAATTATAATTAATTATCATCAGTAAAAGCACACCCACTTTAAAAAATCCATTATATTCTAAAAAATTCTTCTAAATCCAACCGTAGACAAAACTCCTTGCATTGCTGAATGACAATACTTTAAGGTGTATAGGTGACTACTGTTGCGAACTTCTATATTTTTAGAAAATCTTTTTATAATACCAACAAAAAAGTAAGAGTAACAAAGGGGACAAATATTGGGAGACATAGGCATTTGCATTATAAAGTGAAAAATAGAGAAAGATGCTACGTTTTAAACAGTTTGTTGTAATCTCAATAATGCAACAAAATCGTTTTTATCCCTCCTCGTTATTGACGATAGCTGGCTGTGCCACACAGCCAGCTGCGTTAGAAAAGGGTCTCTAGATCTGTGGCACGCGATCAACGTTCCGATCGCCCGCCATCTTGCTGGTAGTTAAGCCGAGCGATGGCAACGGCTGCCCTTTTTTCAGCATTGGGGAATCTATCCAGCTATTCTCGCATTCTTCCATTTTTCAGCAGATGTCAGTGCTGTTAAAACTGATCGTGACCATTTTTTTACGGGAAATGACGTGCTAAAAAGTAAAGGATTCTCGTGGAGCCATGTCACCTGCAACTATTTTTATAGAAATCAAATCGATTCTTGGTGACTGGCAGCAGTCAAAATGTCAGAGTTTGGTGTTCCCAGAGCGGAAACACTGCGCGTTAAAGGGTTAAATTTCAAGTTGGAACAAATTTGTGGGAGATATAAAATCAGAAGATGTTTGTTGCTTTAATTTGGGTGCTTACATAAAAGGGAACTTTACTTTTGGAATGACCCTTTTTGAGGTGGTTTGCTTCACTTTCAGTTGTGTAGTGTAACAAAATATTTTGCTGGTTTTTTATTATTGAATAGTGGAGAACTGACGTGACCGAAGAGTTCAGCTAGTGTTGTCAGCTGATGCACAATGTATGTAATATGTGACCAAACTTCCAATAACTGCCTCCGAAAAAAGAAAAAAAAATGATTACAAAAAAGAAAATCTGAAATATCAGATTTCAAATTTGTACTGTAGTGCTGTATATCAAAAATGTATTATAATCCATGCGTAGGCTCTGTTTGTTTCTCTTGATTCATTATGTTGGGAAATATAGATAGTCTGATTTATTCCCTAGAACGACCGGCGACAAGAGCAAAGACGTCGCTCTATGCAGCAATGTTTATTAGTACTAGAATGCTATGCTATTTCGGTCGCTCCGAGTTTTTCTGTCAACATAATCCGTGGACATTCCTGTGGTTATATTTTTATGGTCCGATTTGCGCCGACACGTTTTCGATGAATTTTTAAAAAGGTTGTCAAATAGGTGGGAGGGGGAAGAGTAAAATGTTGAAAGTCGCCAAAGTCTGCAATTTTTGATGATTCATCGCCACGTTTGGCGCCAAAAATAAGTCCCCAAAACTGAACGTAGCCTGACGATATCTTCCATATTTGGCTAAAAACTGGCAACCCCCCTATAGTTTATCACAAAGGAGAAGTATAGTTAGAATATGCATCGCGAAGATTGTAAAACAGTTTTAGTAGTCAGTTTTAATATAGATTTCAATTCCAAAGAAGGGTTCTATAGAACAAGGAAGGCGAATACGGTACACTCATGGATTATGATGCACATTCCAAACAGTATTTATAAAGGTGAAGCATAGTTAGAATATGCTTGGTGAAGATTGTAAAACAGTTTTAGTAGGAAATTTCAATAGAGATTTCGATTCCAAGAAAGTGTTTTACGGTACAAGGTAGAAAAATTACCTCATACTCATGAATAATGGTACACTTTTCAACTTAATAAAATAAGGAAGAAATAATATGTAGCACTTTAGTGCGTATTTCAAATATGAAAATGTTTCAGTTTTTTTTTCTTTCTTTTTTGTTTTTCATAAACTTTGATTGCTCAACTTAACTGTCACAGCATGAAAAACACTTTTTAAATTATTATCTTTTCGTTTGGTCGAATGCATTTTTTACAAACATGCTCTGTAACCATGAGAGATAAAACATGTCAAGTTTCCTTTTCCTTTGATATGTATTCACTGAAAGCATTTGATAGCGTATCAGTAAGATGGAGAAATAGAGTTACGTTAAAAAAATGTTCTTTTCTGTTTTGGTATATTCAACAGCATAGATATATTTATCTATAGAATGTGTGTGCATTATATGCAGAACCTTTGTTTTTCTTTTGTAAGAGGTATATTTTTCCACAAAGCAGAGATTTAATTTAGCGCCGAGGACTATTAACCCTTTAATGCGCAGTGTTCCCGCTCTGGAAACACCAAACTCTGATGTTTTGACTGTTGCCAGTCACGAAGAATTAGATTTGATTTCTAAAAAAATAGTGGCGGGTGACATAGCTCCACGAGAATCCTTTACTTTTTAGGCACGTCATTTCCCGTAAAAAAATTGTCACGATTATTTTTAACAGCACTGACATCTGTTGAAAAATGGGAGAATGCGAGAACAACTGAATAGATTGCCCAATGCTGAAAAAAGGGTAGTCGTTGCCATCGCTCGACTTAACTACCAGCAAGATGGCGGACGATCGAAACGTTCATCGCAGGCCATAGATCTAGAGACCCTTTTTTGACGACAGCTGGCTTTGTCGGGCACAGCTAGCTGTCGTCAAAAAAGGGTCTCTAGATCTGTGGCACGCGATGAACATTTCGATGGTCCGCCATTTTGCTGGCAGTTAAGTCGAGCGATGGCAACGGCTACTCTTTTTTTCAGCTTTGGGAAAGGGTTGCGCCTCAAAGGGTTAAACTATTTCGATGAATGCTTTGACAGAAGCGAGTCTGGAAAAGATCACTCTATAATCTTCGTTTTCTCCATTTGGCAGGGTCAAGGTCAGGACCCTTGTAAAGGGGGGTAGGGGAGGGAGAGTCTCTCTTCCCCCAACTCTAGCAAAATTCTATTAAATTTGGCAAAATTAGATACCTAGTTGGTAAACTTGGTAAAAAAAAAAAAACTAAATGAAATCCATTATTTACTTTCTATTTCTGGTACGCTTGTCAAAATTACCCAAACCCAGTTGGCAAAAGTAAAAAGCGGGTAATTTAGTTGATGTAAAAAAATAGGTAGGGAAAAACCGATATCTGACTTGGGAGTTTATTGACATTCCCCCCCCCCCCCCCGCGCTTAAAAGAAGTCTTTGGCTCTGGTCAAGGCTGAACTAGATCTCGCACTTCTTTATTATCCCGTTTTCTAGTACTTGTTTACTAGTCTATCCCCTGCCATAGCATTTAATAAATGCAACGTTGAAATTTTTTTTATTAATTAAAAATAGCAATATATCTCAACATCAAATCTATAATTTCGATAAAGCAGGGCTGATGATAGTTGCTGAACCCGCCGAAGTTACTGCTCCTTGTGAAATGAAAAAAATTTGAGAAGTAGCAAATGCGGAGAGGGTAAATTAGTTACAATGTTAGATTTCATTCGTCCCAATGGTACTACAGTACGTCCTGTGTTCATTTTCCAAAGAGTTTATTTCAAAGAATATATGTTAAACAATGCTCCACCTGGCAGATTAGGTTTAGCCTACAGGCAGAGCCTGTTTATTGGCAGGGCAACTAGGGCACTTGCCCTGGGCCCACTCATTTCAAGGGCCCAAAAATTGTGTACTTTTTGACAAATTTTTATATATCAATACAATTAAATTTAAATGCCTATTTCTCATGACTGCAAAGGCCCAAAAAGTTTTATTTGCCCAGGGCCCAATATTGTGAAGATCGGGCCCTGCCTACAGGACTTGTTGGATGACAGAATAAATTTTCCTACATGC
Source organism: Cheiracanthium punctorium (assembly GCA_038373885.1). Lineage (NCBI taxonomy): Eukaryota > Metazoa > Arthropoda > Arachnida > Araneae > Cheiracanthiidae > Cheiracanthium > Cheiracanthium punctorium. The sequence goes on along the minus strand of JAWZYV010001322.1, from coordinate 40,538 downwards.
TCTTCCACCATTTTCTAAATTACTTTTAAGAATAAATTATTGTTTTTCTCTGTTGTGAACTATTATTTTTTTCCATTTTTTTACTATTCTACCTTCGTGTGTTAATGATAAAAGGTTAATGTTTAATTTTTTTCTCAAAATTTCATTTAGTGACAACCCCACCTGGAACAAAGTTTTTCTTTCAGTTTTTTCATTATCACTCCCTGTAAACAACTTTTATTCGAATTATGTATTACTTTTTCTTATGTGAGTGACCGAATAGTTGAGGAAAACGCCCTGCAAGTTTGAATGAGCGAAAGTGATTAGAAAAAATTACAAGAATAAAAAACCAAATAATGGCCTATCTATTACAACTCTTCCCTTAGTCTCTTGAAAGAACTTTTGCTTGTGATCTATTTTTTTTTTTTATTTAGGGAATTCAAATTAAAACTTAAATTAAAACTGATGAGTATTGTAATATGATAAAATAGTAATTAAACTCAAAATTTGTACTTAAAAAAAGTGCCTGTCCTTAAAATGTGAATTTCTGTTTAAGAAAATTTTCTGTTTGTTAAAATTATTTTGCATGAATAAAATGAGGTCGAAGTAATACGAGATTTCAAATTTAAGCCTCAAATTTAATTCATTAGAACAATTTGTCCAAATTACGAAGAATTGTTAATTCGCTTTTACAGTAACCATTTAGCGTATAAATCCAGTCTTTCACGTCCCACCAACGCTGCAATAAATCAACTTAAAAAGTAGTTTAGACAGCGCAAAACAGTTGAATTCTTTCCAGCTATCATGTACTTGTATCTCTCCTGAACTATTAATAATGATTTTTACCGGAGATAATCCTTCTCTCTTCATTCGATATCTCCCTCCACTCTTTCCCCATTTCAAATAGATGCTATCGCAAATTGCTCGGAAACAGCACTGCGAAATCTGGGAAAAAAAAAAAAAAATCGAAAAATGAGTCCTCTCCAGCTGTCATGCGGCCTGCCAGTTTTTCTTCCGCTGTCATCCACCGGTGGCTGAATTAATCTCACTTTATCCCCCCATAGCACTTTTCTTTTCAGCTCGCCTCTCTATGTTTACGTACCTCTGGAATAAAACACTTTTTAACCCTTTGAGGCGCAACCCTTAACCAATGCAGCTCGCACAGCCAGCTGTCGTCAAAAAAAGGGTCTCTAGATCTGTGGCACGCAATGAACGTTTCGATCGTCCGCCATCTTGCTGGTAGTTAAGTCGAGCGATGGCAACGGCTGCCCTGTTTTCAGCATTGGGCAATCTGTCCAGCTGTTCTCGCGTTCTTCCATTTTTCAGCAGATGTCAGTGCTGTTAAAAAGAATCGTGACCATTTTTTTACGGGAAATGACGTGCTAAATAGTAAAGGATTCTCGCGGAGCTATGTCACGCGCAACTATTTTCATAGAAATCAAATCTATTCTTTGTGACTGGCAACAGTCAAAACGTCAGAGTTGGGTGTCATCACGGCGAGGACACCGCGCATTAAAGGGTTAATCGTTATTTCTTCATAACCCACCAGTTGCATGGAAATAACGGTGGAATACAGTATGCGTCAGTCAAAGAAGAAAATGGATGAACGAACTAGTAGAAAGTTGTCTGAACGTTTTGAGAGAAGTTTATAGTTTGTTTTGGGTTGGTTGTTTACTCGAATGAACATGTTATGCCAAGAGCTGTCTAGTTTGAGATGGTGCTTGATTAATTTTTGAAAAGAAAACTTCACCGGATCATTCTTGCGTAGCTTAAAATGCGAGAACACTTTTCATTTTTCACAAATTTTAACTTTATTAATACACCAAGCTACACTTCTTCGTTACTTTTTTTTTTTGCCATTAGTAAATAAGCATTTCATTTATGAAGAAAAAAAGAATACAGGAACTTATAAATTTTTGTGACATTGAGATATCTTAACATTTAGTTGCTCTGATAACTGACTCGCTTATTCTCATATTCGCTGTCCTGGTTCCGGTTTGTACCACGCAGAAATAAAACTTTTACCACCATTACTCCAAAAAGATAAAGTTATGCTAAAAAAATAAAAAGGAATAAAGTACTACTGTTTGTACAATCGCTAAAAATATTTCTTAATTTCGTAAAAATATAAGGAAAACAATCGGCACTATTTTGAAAGTCTAAAAAACCCATATGTTACTTAATTTTTAAACGATTCATCGGAATTTTTTGCTTTCTTATATATCCAAAACTAAATAAGTTAAACAATTGAGCAACAAACTTATTTATCGCAAGTGATATTGACGTCATAATAATGTCGCGTTTAGCAATGGAAAATTGTGCTTCCCCTTCATTTGAAAGATCTTTTCGAGATTGCTGAGTTTAACAATTTTCCCAATGATTTCCTCTGCAGGAAGCATTCATATAAGAGAGGCTACTCACAGCAAAACGAGTTCTTTCGAAATCGAAAAGTTTCTCCAAACACACTCGAAGAAAGATTCGAAACGTTTTCAGAAGATCACGCAAATCCGCTTTTAGCAACTATTGTAATAAAAATTGAATATGAAGTTATTTATTTATAGAACACAAAAAATGTACTGAGTGTAGACATATTTTTGTCTAATGTTTTCTTCTATCGCCCGCTGTAATAGCCTCCACAACGTGCTTTTCTAGCTTGAAATAAGAACACATTTTGAGTTGTAATAATTAAGTTTTTACATTTTTATATTGTAAAACATGCCTTGACTTAATTATAGACTTGTACAAACTTTAAAATACACTAAATACTTACACCACGGCGATAAGAAATAATTATTTGATTACTTGTCAGAAAGGAGCTTAAATGATCTTTTAAATGATTTAACGAAGGGAATGTTGGATTCTAACTTATATTTCATAACCTTAAGTTAAAAACATATGAAGTTGAGAACAAATCGAATGAAAGGGTAACTATGCACATGAGCAGAAAAGCTTCAATTCTTCTTTTTTTTTTAAGCACTCGGGTGCTATTTCTTTCAAGGAAGGGATTTTTGTCTACGCGGCGCGCCGTGGTCATTTTTCCGTTTGATCCATGTTTTCTGCAGAGTGATTTGATATTGCTAATGGAAACATGGACTATCCCTTCAGATGATTTTCAAATACCAGTATTCACTTTGGTCGAACGGATAGACAGTGGTTTCCAAAACAGAAAGCCATCTGGAGTTATGATTTTTATAGAGGAAAACTTTATAAAAATCACTTTATAAAAAGAATATGAAACACTTTACCCGTGCCTACATGAGCCAGATCAGTGTTGTTTAAATGGTCATTGCGTATATTCAAGATAAATTGAGATTTGCAGTTACAATACAGTCGCTAGTCCTCAAATTTCTTATGAAGATAAATTAGACGCTATATTCGAAACGTTACTGAAGGAGGATGATTGTAAGACTGCTTTATTAGGAGATTTTAACATAAAATTAAATTCTGATCAAGAATCTGATTTTATAACTGAAATGGATACTTTGGATTTTCCAATACGCACTCATCCAAAACATTTCACCACTAGGGGCCAAACAACAAAGGATGCAATTTTCAGCAACAAAATTATGTGAGCAGGAGTCTATATGAGCACTTACAGTTATCATTTTCCTTTTTATGGCAGAATTGATTGAATAGATTTAAAAAAAAAAAAAAAAACTGAAATTCTTCCAGCCGAATGCGTAAATAAAATCTGGAAGAATTTCAGATATTTTAAAGCTTTTTTTTTTTTTTTTTTTTCCCTGTTCGCCTATTTCAATATTTCCGTACTATAGAATAAAGTACTTTTTAATCACATTTCTCCTTCACCCACCAGTTGCATAGAATATTGGAAAATACTCTTCAGTCAGCAGGAAAATAGAACCTAACCTAGAACTCAATGTAACATAATTTGCAGAAGCGTAGCAAGCGAAGTGTTTATACTTTGTACTGTTGAATAAAATTTAATACTGAAAGCTGTCGGATTTATTGATGTTTGGTTAACTTTTACTAATCACCATTAAGGATAGTCATCACTTTGAGGTAGCTTGAAATAGAATTATATTCTGTTATTTTTCAATCATTAAGTATTTTTCTTTTTATTGAATAGACATGAAACGCTCAGTATTAATTCTCCATACATAGTAATTAGATTTATCTATTTGTTCCACTATTTACAAATAAATGTTATCTGGATGGAAAAAAGAAAAAAAAAACAGAATGGATTTTTTCTAAAGTTTCATGTTTATCTAGAAACATTACACGCAGATTTACAATAGGACAAATTTAGTCATAATGAAAATTTTCACTTTAGTCATGAAATATTTAAACTTCAAAGAATGTTTGAACTTATGACGATATAAAATTTATAAAAGAGCACAAGTTACGCGTTAAAAAATGTATTTAAAATTTTATACATTCTTTTAAAAAAATTAATGTTCTTTTTTACAAATATGAATCCAATATTTTTGGTTATAAATGTAACGTTTTAATAATTCTAGGTTTAAACAAAATCATTTCCAGAAAATAACGTTTCGAATGTTTTGCGAAAGAATTATTTCCTTTGAAGGGGGGGGGATATTAATAATCAACACTAAAAGATACGAACTATAAAAAACTTGACAACTCTTAAAATAATTATTATATCACTGGTTTACCGGAAAATCTCCGGTAAAAAAGGGGATGTAATCTTGAACCAGAAAATCTTTTAAGTTTGCCGATCCGAGTCTGTCAATGTTCAACGCACATCACTCATAAATAAGCTCAATCTATCCAATAACCTTATTTCAGTTTTTGTTCAGTGCTGTAATCAAATAAAGTCACGAAGACTACTAATATTTCAACTCGGAATATGAGTTATAAAGAGAGTACCACCCAAACAAATGTCACCCTATTAATTTTTTGGAACATTTCCTGTCCATGGAACATTCGACGTCCTGGAGCCCCTAACCATGTTTACGCGGACGTAGCGAGAAAATGGCGACTCCCCTGGGATCTTGAATGGATTGCACAATATAATAAACCATCCAGTTAAGTAAACCAATCATGCATATTGCCGAAAAAGTTCGCATGCGCAGAACACTGTGGAGCGGCGTATACGCCATCTGTTAAATAGTGGAATGGGACTAATTAAGTCGACGGAAATGTTAAATGGCGACCAGAAAAACATGGCGCGTATCTGATGTAGGTCATGGCATATTTTTAGTTGTTTCTCGGGGAATGCCATTACAGTAATGAATCTTTAGTCATTTAATGTCCCTGTAGCAGCAAAATGCGAACCAGTACTGAAAAAAAAAAAAAAAAAACAGCAATGACAGTACATAGGTTGCAGTTTAGTTTCCCATATTGCTTGCTATTTTAATTTGCTGATTAACGCCTTAATATTCTCCACGCCATTGGCGTATCCAGAGGGGGGTGCACGTGCCCCCCCCCCAGAGAAACTAAATTTACACTATGGAAGATTGACTTGTTTTGTAAATTCTAATGATTTCATAAGAAAATGCGACAAAAAAATGTTTTGTGCCCCCTCCAGAATTTTTTCTGAATCCGCCACTGCTCCAAGCTTATAGAAACTGTGTAATTTCACGAATATTTGCGTTTATTTAGTTTCAGTATTTCATTTCACTTCAATGTTAAGTCGTTCTGTCGATTTCTCTCGTATTTTTTCACATTTTATTATCCACTTTTCACCCACTTCCAATCAAGATATAATTTTAAATTTAACACATTAATTGATTTCCGGTAAGAATACAATAGTATGCAAAATATTGAAATTGTGCACAATATTGTATTATGCATTGCATATTTCAGTAAAATGTGTAATTTCTTTATGCAGGGTGTCCCAAAAAGGGGGGGTAACGCGTTTTAATTCTTTATCTATGAGAGATAAGTGGGCAATGTAAAGTGAAAAAAAAAGTCCAGAATAAGGTATGGGAAAAGACTACGATAAGAAACAATTTCTCTCGTTAATTTTTAATGTAACACATTTTAAATTTGCATACGGCCCCGTACAAAAAAAAAAAAAAAAAAACTCATTTAGTAAAGTGTGCGACCATACATTAATGAGGTGATGTACAGGATTTCAGGCTTTCGTTATAAAACGTCTTGGAGATATCTTAGATGGTCAGAGGCTGTACATGAATTTCAGTGTACACGTTTATAGCTAGAGAAAGAGAGAAAGAAAAGATTTTTTTCGTAATTTCTGAACGACCTCTGAGATCTTCTGACGTGATATTTCCCTATCGAGAGCCACTGAAAAGTGGTTTTAGTATAGACGTCACAAAATGGACTAGCAGTTCGTCAAAACAGATTGTTCACCCATACATACGAACATACGTTGAGACATGAAGGTTGGCACTTATTACCTTCATTCTTTTGATAGAAATAATATAAATCTAGATAATTTTCGATTCTTTTTCTAGTTAAATTATTCTAAATCTAGTTAAATTTCTTTTTCTTAGTTCAACTTCGTAAAGTTTAACCCTTTAACGCGCAGTGTTCCCGCTCTGGGAACACCAAACTCTGACGTTTTGGCTGTTGCCAGTCACGAAGAATAGATTTCATTTCTATAAAAAATAGTTGCGGGTGACATATCTCCACGAGAATCCGTTACTTTTTAGCACGTCACTTCCCGTAAAAAATTGGCACGATTATTTTTAACAGCAATGAAATCTGCTGAAAAATGGGAGAATGCGAGAACAGCTGGATAGATTGCTCAATGCTGAAAAAGGGCAGCCGTTGCCATCGCTCGACTTAACTACTAGCAAGATGGTGGACGATCGAAACGTTCATCGCGTGCCACAGATCTAGAGACCCTTTTTTTGACGCAGCTGGCTGTCATCAAAAGAGGGTCTCTAGATCGGCGCACGCGATGAACGTTTCGATCGTCCGCCATCTTGCTGGTAGTTAAGTCGAGCGATGGCAACGGCTGCCCTTTTCTCCAGCATTGGAAAAGGCTTGAGCCTCAAAGGGTTAAGTATTATTAACGATTTCATTTTCCAAAACTAATTTCAGGCACAGTCAATTCTGATTATGAGCCATGCTATAGCGATGAAAGCGAAACAAGAGTAAAAACTGTGGTTATCAAGAATTAGTCATTATTTCGTCAAATAAATGAATAAATAAAAATGCAACCAATTCTCGTAATAAAATCACAAAGCAAACAGCTTTCGCGCCTTTGCCAGTTCATCCGTGAAATATGCAACTTTTGAGTCATCCAGGAAATAACTGTTTTTTATTTCCCATTCAGGTATTTTCTTGATGCCCTCCCATTTGCATCCGAAGAGACTTTGAAAGTGATGGCATCAGTTGTGCGTGGGAAAACCTGAATGCCAGAAAGAAAGTGACCTTCACTAATTAATTATATCGAAAGGAAGGGATAATCGTAATCGAAGAGTTTAGTGCTTATTTTTGTAAAGAAACCTTTCTTTACGAAATTTTTTATACAATTTTTTTATAAAAAATATAAAGTGTTTTAGCATTGGAGTTCTCTACATGACTCATGTATGTTAATAATTCATAATAGTTTTATTTGAATCTAAACTCTTGATAGCTAGATAACCCGCATCATTTCGAAAACATTTTTTTCCAATTTCGAACGTGTTTCGTGTATTTTCTTTTCTTTCTTTCTCTCTCTCTATCTTTTTTTAGATTGAAATAGAGACGTTTATGTGATACGTGAAGACGTAAATAAGAACATTCTTTTTGAAATAAATGTGCCAAAATATACAAAAAATTATTTAATTTTAATTAAAAGTTATTAAAACTTTTATACAAAGAAGTTAATACTGGTACATTAAAAACAATTTTTTAAAAAGAGGGTAATAATTGAAGATTTAACAAAATGCGCTCAAAAAGATACTGGTTTTTAAAAGATGAAATAATTAAAACTTTGTAGCATAAAGGCCTTATTACACGAAGGAATTTTCGTGCGATTTGGCTGCTGCAACCAGTTGAAGAAACCTCTTTCCTGGAAATTTCCCTCGGTTACCTAGGGAACAGTCTACTCCAACTTTTTCGTTCAGAGGCGAAAAAATTGCAGGTTGCTGGAAATCCAGCCAATCTGAGTGCTTCCTATTTCTACGTCACAACACAAGATGGCGAAACAGTCAGCGTCAGCCATACCGTTCGTAGTGAAAGGGATGAGCGTGTGCGAAAACAAAATGTCCGTGAAATGGAATATCGACATGGAAATTGATTTGATTGAAGAACAGAAAAATAAATATCAATCCGATCCGAAAATACACGAGGTATAAGCAACCAACGATATGCTATTTATAATTACATGCTCTAGCAACCACCAATTCAGCGAATCTCTGACGTTTGTGAACACAACAGGGTTTGTTTACTATGGCAACCCTGCGTGCTCATCTGGGCTGCTTGACTTGCGGGAATGAATTGCAGCAAATGGTTTCTGCAACCAAAATTGCTCTAAATTTTGTCCTTGTAATAAGGCCTTAAACAACCAACGATGTGCTATTTATAATTACATGCTCTAGCTACCGCCAATTCGGCGAACCTCAGGCGTTTGTGAACATAACAGAGTTTGTTTACTATGGCAACCCTGCGTTCTCATCTGGGCTCACTGACTTGCTGGAATGAATTCCAAAATTGCTCTAAATTTTGTCCGTGTAATAAGGCCTTATAAGGTTGAAGAGTATCTTTTATGTGTGTCATTTTACAGAGTGTTAATTACTTATATTGAAGCTTTAGTTGCAACACTGGCGATGGATTTAGACAGTGCCGGATCTAAAGGGGGAGCAAGGCAGTATCCCTACATTAGACGGCAAATTCAAACTCAAAGGGAGATAAGTGATGGCAGAAGATTTAAAGTTTTGTCGCACTTCACAATCTCTACCTCGGGAGGCAAATTAATGTTTAAGGTCGTCAAACGTCAAAAGCACTTTTTTTCCCCACAACTTCCAAAAAATCTAAAAATCCCGCCCTAGATTTGGAGACACTGCAAATTCAGTATACTTTAGCAGAAGGCTCAAAAATCTGTTTAGTTTGAAGTTATAATTTACTTTTAGAATTAATTTATTTTATTATTGGAATTATTAGAAAGAATAATCTAGAATAATCCTGAATATTTAAGAATAAGATACTCTTTAATAGTCTAGATTATATATTAACAATAAAATACACTTTAATATAGAATATTAAAGTGTAACGTACAGTACCTCTAGAGTAAACCTCGCTTTAAACTAGATAACTTTTGCACATGCATTTATACAGTACGAAGGATGCAAATTAGTTTTTTTTTTAATTGTTAGCTTTTGAAGTTCGTTAGTATTTTTAGGTAAATTAATTAATTACTAACAATGCTTAGCTAAGAACAAAATAACAATGCAGTAAAACAGTATTTTAAGTATTCAGTTTCTAAATCAAGTGCAGTAATAAATTCTATTTTAAATAACTCATATATTAATCAGGCGCGTAGCCAGGAAAATTTTTCGGGGGGGGGGGATATGCGCCTGGGAAAATTTTCGGGGGGGGATATGAACTTATATGTGCATAAATAGACGGAATTTCATCACTAATTCAAAAATTTCGGGGGGGGGATATATCCCGATATCCCCCCCCCTCCGAAATTTTTGGATTAGTACGCCCCTTTGGATTGGCTACGCCCCTGATATTAATTATCTGGCAAAAATAACTGCCAAAGATTAAAAAAAATATAGAAAAGAAATAGTTAACGTTCTTTTGCCGCCAATTTCTCTCACTCTCTATTGTTTTTTTTTTTTTTTTTTTTGGTTGGTTGGGGGGGGAGGGGGGGCTGCGATTTGACAGGACATCTCTCGGCATAGATACGGTGCCAGCGACAAGACTGTGAGTATCCAACGGAAGCCACTGAAGTGGTTTTGTTGAAAATTAATTTTTCCGCTCGTGCATGACTTCATCCCGACAGGATTATTATACACATCGTCTCGTAAACTGAGTCACGAAACTCAAATAAACGCGTGAGGAATGAATATCGTACAAGTGTGTGTATTAGAGTTTCGCGTGACGTGGTGGGCAAATACGCATACTTACGTCTTTTCTTTCTTCCTTCTTATGTTTAACTCTTTGAGGCGCAACCCTTTCCCGATGCTGAAAAAAGGGCAGCCGTTGCCATCTATCGACTTAACTACCAGCAAGATGGCGGACGATCGAAACGTTCATCGCGTGCCACAGATCTAGAGACCCTTTTTGAACGACAGCCAACTGCGTCAAAAAAGGGTTTCTAGATCTGTGGCACGCGATGAACGTTTCGATCGTTCGCCATCTTGCTGGTAGTTAAGTCGATCGATGGCAACGACTGCCTTTTTTTCAGCATTGGGCAATCTATCCAGCTGTTCTCGCATTCTTCCATTCTTCAGCAGATGTCAGTGCTGTTAAAAATAATCTTGACAATTCTTCTTACTGGAAATGACGTGCTAAAAAGTAAAGGATTCTCGTGGAGCTATGTCACCCGCAACTATTTTTATAGAATTCAAATCTATTCTTCATGACTGGCAACAGTCAAAACGTCAGAGTTCGGTGTTCACAGAGCGGGAACACTGCGCGTTAAAGGGTTAACGCAATGTTTATTTTGGATAAAATTCTATTTCTTTCTTTTAAAGGGATCTTTTTATAGAATAAGATGCAAAGTTTAACCCTTTGACGGATCGTTGCCAACGGCTGCACTTTTTCAGCGTTGGGAAGTCTATCCAGTTGGTCTTTTATATAGACATAAAATTTCTTGCGCTTCAAAGGCATAACACGGTAAGGAAGTGGCGTAGCCAGAAATCTTTCATGGTGGGGGGGGGGGGGGTTACGACTACTGCAACTCACGTAAATGCATACGTGCGTGTGATAAGGGATTGAAGAATATACATTGAGATACATACACTCATGAGGGGACCCTCTATCCCCCACCCCCTTGGCTACGCCACTCTCTTAAATAAATGCCTTCAAATTAGTAACGTCGAAGTGAATAAAAATTTATAAGGATGAAATTCTGATTATAAAAACAGTAACGAAATCTGGAGCTCAGATGTAAAAATAATTTTTTTTTTCTAATTACACACCTACATAAAAAATCTGATGTGGACAACACATGACTTCCTTGCACGTCTATTAAATCAAAAATATTTTCGGGGCACTTCATCCAAACTTATTTTGTTTGAAAGAGATAAAATACTGGAGAAAACTAAGGTTTAGCGGTTTTTCAGCAAAACTCGCCACGGTCGACGACAAATGGCGAGATTTTGGTCATGGACCAAACAATGCCTGACTACCGCCAAATCTGGCGATTTTTCGGCAAAACTCGACAAGATCGACGATAAATGGCGTGATTTTTGGCCATGGACCAGACAATGACTGTCTGCAGACAGGGGCGTAGCCAAGGGGGGGTTAGGGGGGTCATAACCCCCCCTCCATGAGGAATTTTTTGTCATGCAAAATGTATATCTTTCACTCCCTTATCACACACATATATGCATATATGTGAGTTTCAGCAGTCGTAACCCCCCTCATGAAAAATTTCTGGCTACGCCCCTGTCTGCAGATGAAATATATTGAAGATGTCCATAGGCGTTAATGTATTGAAATTATTTTGGGTGGTCCTGTAAATAAATTCTCCAGTAGATTGGAACCAAAAATCGACATGCACAACTAGATGTTACAACAATCTTATATATGAAATTTCAACATTCTATGACTAATAGTTTTTGAGATTTGAGAGTTAAATGCATACACGCGTACACCAAAATTCTCCAAGCTTGGCGAGTTTTTGGCTTAGATCTTGAGGGAGGCACGTGACCGTGGTCGGACCATTACCTATTAACTATATGGTAGGACGGTATTGTGCTTGAAATGGATGAATGCCCCTAAAATTGCCATTGCTTGTAATGTATTGGAAATCTTTTGAGTGTTCCTGTAGCAGAGCTGAAAATGCGATAAAGACACTTTTTTTCGATCGAAAAATTCATTTTGTAACCCTTAACAGCATATATCACTAAGTCGTTTGAAGTAGCCCAATACCTCTAAAATACGCTTTAATGAATTTCTGACCATAGAGGGTAATGTATTTAAAATCTTTTGGGCGACCCTGCAGATAAACTATTCAGTCGACTAGAACCGAAAGGAGTGGTGTACAACTAGATGTTACAACCATTCTAAATACAAAGTTTCAACATTCTACGACCAATAGTTTTTGAGATATGCGAGTTACATACATGCGTACGTACGTACAGAGGGCATGGTAAAACTGGTTAAAATAGACTCGCCGTTGGTCAAAATGCGTTGCAGACGCATTTTAAATCGTGCATGCTAGCGCACGATGAGATGCACCGAAAAAATTCTTTAAATTTAGAGGTAGTCAAAATCGGTTTTTTCGTCGACATTTTTCGGGATCACATTATACTTCCTTATATACTCCATACAAGGAAGTAAAAAGATACAATTGTGACGGTTTTTTTTTTTTTTTTTTCTAGGTCTAAAGACAGAGAGGAGATAGTCCACATATAACTTTTCTTGCAACAAGTTTCTTTGGAGGAGGTTGAACTTTTAGAAAAGATTGAATTAGCCCCCTGTTCTTCATAGCGCTTTCGGAGGTGCTAGTGTATGGCAAACGTAGTTGCTGTCGTGGCTGCTATGTTCTACAAGGCTCGCCTTACATGTGAGTCTCTTCTAACAATTAAAAAAATCATTTGCATACTTGCGTTGTTTAGCCGACACAATACTAGAGATCTGTAGTGTGGTGTTGGTTTCGCTGCGAAAATCGAGAGATTTGCCTATGTCACGTATTGCTGTCTGTGGCGGTCGGTGTGTCCTCCAAGGTTGATTTGAGGTGTGTGTTCATCCATGCGGTAGTTTATCCCTTTGAGGCGCAACCCTTTTCCATTGCTGAACAGCTGGCTGTCAGCCAGCTGTCGTCAAAATAAGTGTCTCTAGATCTGTGGCACGCGATGAACGTTTCGATCGTCCGCCATCTTGCTGGTAGTTAAGTCGAGCGATGGCAACGACTGCCCTTTCATCAGCATTGGGCAATCTATCCGGCTGTTCTCGCATTCTTCCATTTTTCAGCAGATGTCAGTGCTGTTCAAAATAATCGTGACATTTTTTTTTTTTTTTACGGGAAATGAATTACGGTGCTAAAAAGTAAAGGATTCTCGTGGAGCTAGGTCACCCGCAACTATTTTTATAGAAATCAAATCTATTCTTCGTGATTGGCAACAGTCAAAACGTCAGAGTTTGGTGCTCCCAGAGCGTGAACATTGCGCGTTAAAGGGTTAAAACAATGGGTGCGATTTAAAACAACACCACACTAGAGAAGCGAGGTTCAAATCATATGAATACAAGGAGATGGCATTAGCTATCGTCAGTATTGGACGAAATGAAGTAACTGTGTTAGCCTAAGTATGACGGATCATTTTGTTGGTTTCTTTCTAATAACAGTGAAAGATGCACGATTTTACGGATTAAAAAGTAAAAATGCGCAATTATATGTTACAGGAGGTCTAAATACAAAATCTCAGCATTCTGCAGTTAAAAGTTTTACAGTTTTGTCAAATATGTAACTAGTCTTGGTGCCAACTTTGGCAACATTATTTCTTTAAAATTGGAGCTGGTCACCATAGAATAACACAGTCATATTGCAATGGGGTCTAAGCAAGATGGCAGATCAGTTACAGTTTCGGCTTCACTATCAGATAGCTAATGCCATCTGCTTGTATTCATATCTCTATGGTTCAAATAAAACTAAGATCTTCAGTCTGTATCCATTGTCCATGGTTAACACAGAAAAAACATCAGAGATTATTAATTTAACTTGATGCATAATGCAATGTATTAAACTCGTGAAAAATAAGTCTTACACATTCCCATTTATATTCTATCGAAGAAGATTTCTGGAGCTGTAAATTTGTGAAAATCACTAAAAATCAGACGGGTAGATTTTCGTTATTTAAAAGTCGCCTACTACATATGGATTTTGAGAGACGAAATAACCCTTTTCACTACTATTATTATAATATTATTAAAATTCAAACGCTGCTGAGTGGTAATCAGTGCCACCCAGACAGCACAGCAAACTTGCATCAAACTTGCAGCAAGCTTGATTTATCAAGTCAGTAAATTTGAATTAAGCTTGAAAATTTCAAGCGTGTAAGCTTAATGCAAGCTTGAATCAAGTGTTCTAGTTTACACTTGCCCAGCTTGCATTAAGCTTGACATTTCAAGCTTGAAATAGCAAGCTTAATTTCAAGCTTAAAAAATTTTCCTAAAAAAAAAAAAATCCTAAATACACGGGGCCTGCGAACTTACCCCCACGCATTTCCCCCTCTGCGCTGAAATTTCAATTTAATTTAATCTGTTTCCAGAAAGTGTTCGCGGCTAGAATAGAACCCGGGACCTTTGGGTTGGGAGGAGAGCTCGCTATCCGTTCAGCCACTAAGCCTCGCGCAGAGATGACTAAAGTTTGAAGTGACTTATCACGCCGTTTTCTGGCCTGATTGATAAGTGAGCGATGTGTTATTTGTTTTTTTTATTTTTCCATGGGATGCATCAAAATTAAAATAATTTTATGTGGGATTTAGAGACTCTACTAATAGGGAAATATAAATAATATAAACATAACAGCAGCACACGTTTTAAAACTTTCAAAATCGAGACAAACGGCTGATTTTGAAATCAATTTCGTAGTATAATTGTAATTTATTTTGAAGAATTTCCATATTTGGAAATATAGAATCTTTTTTTTTTTTTTAATTCTATGGTCAAGTACATTTATGACTGATGATAAATTATTTTGAAGCGGCCGGAAACCGCCTCATTCTACCACCCATAAAGTGAAGTGTATTAACTAACTAAATTGTGTTAATTATATTAAAACTTATTTTTAGGGCTAATTAATTAGTTAATGGAATTACTAATGTTAATTAGATGTAAATAAAACTAAAACTCCCCTCGTGTTACACTTCAGAGGGGCTTATCCCATTCATTCTTTCCCCTTAGACTTTTCAATGTCCATTCTCCTTCTCGCCTACAGCGACAGATGGCGCCATCAGCGCAATAATCAAGCTAATGGATTGAAATGTCAAGCTTGTATTAATACGTCAAATTCAAGTCAATGTCAAGCTTGATTTAAGCTTATGTGCTGTCTGGGTAGCTATTTTTCTAAGTGATGCAAAATACAGAAATGCGCCCCCCCCCCTCACACATGCAGCTAGAAAAGTTTTCAAAGGGGTTAAAACGAAAATTTCAACAATATATAGACATTCAAATATATATATTTGAACATAGTATAAAGTAAGGTATTTTGGCGCCCCCATAGAAATGGTGCCCGGTGCGGTCACACCGATCGCTCCACCCTAGGACCGGCTCTGGTGGTAATCACCATAAGCACCTGGATGGGTATCTAACGTATGTAAGGCCGCAATTCTTCGTGGTTGAGATTATGCATAGAGATATGAGTACGTATCTCTAGGGATTATGAGTTGAACTGACGTACTCAACAAAATCTGTGGCATGCCGTCAAATTCGTAAATTTCGGAAGAACAAGCTTATTATCAATTTGCAAATCCACATTCACGAGCTGAAACATTTAAATAAGAAGGTAAGGAAAGTAGGTGGTAAGGAAAATTTTAATCATTTTAATAATCGCCTTAAAGTTCAATTAAAAATGTAATCGGATAAAGAACTGTAATTCCGTGAGTAACATACGTATCTTGTAGTATTTCTTTTTGATTTGTGTTTATGTGTATTTTTTTTCAGAAGTATTATTCAGAATACTATTTTTATAATGAACGATAGACTCGAGTTATTCTCGAGTCTATCGCAGAACACAGTACGGCCATGAGAATATTTTTGGCGCCAGGTTTTGCGCACAATGACAAATTGTGTCATGGGGTGCTCGCGATTATGAAAATTTTTCTAATTTCGAAATTGTTATTGAAGATTTCTCTTGGTGGTTCTATTAGACAGGTGAAATGTTGCCAGGAGTGAGAGGCTGTTCTCTGCTCTTCTGACTGAAGTCATAAGTGTTACTCAGCTACGGTCGAACTTGAAGAATGGTTTCATGATTAAAAATTTATTTGTTTGAATTTCATGTAAAAAACGCAATTACTTTTTTGCCGATCCAATATTATCACTGTGTTTGTTATTTCACATTCTTCATTTAATATTATTGTCTGCAAGGTGCAATAGTCTTATAAGACTTTTGGCGGTATTTTAATTTATAGTCAGATGAAAATTTAGACAGAAAAATGTGATTTTGAATATTTGTTGAATGTTTGATAAAGTTTGGGGAAGTCCAAAGACCTGATGTTTCCGATATTAAAAAAAGGTCAAATTCATGCCTGGAATGTTGAGGATGTTAGTTTTTCAGAAATAGGAAGCTGTATTGGAAGACATACATCTACTGCAGCTAATTCTATACATGGCAAACACTTTATTTGGAGGGATATGGTAGTGGACGCAAAACAATAGACACTTTATAGAATCACCACCAAAAGGTAAAAACCTCTAATTTATTTGGTTCAAAATTTGATATTTTTTTAATACCGCTATCTTTTACTATTTTTGCACAAAAGAAATATAATTTACGTTTATTTTACGAAATTTTCAAAAAATCATCACTCAATAAATTTATATATGGTCCCTTAACACAGGAAAATAACACATTTTATTTAATATAAATAAAACTAATGAACGTAAAAATTTGAAATTTTGCACAGCCATGTAAAATCACTTTTTGCATCTATTTCCATCAAAATTTGGCTAGGTTGCTATTCATAATTTTTTTGAGCATTAATTTAATAATTCATAATTCATATTAATATTTTATTAAAATCTATAATAATAGTAAATTATGTTTGGGTCGTTTAGTTCTAACAGTACGAATAAAAGTCAGCTTCTTATTATCAATATTATATGAGATAATAAAAGTATGAAAAAATATTTTAACATAGGGGGAGGGGGATTTTGGGTTCTCATAACTCACTCATTTTCAGTTCAAATTTATTGAAAATTGGTATCCAGGGTTAAAATGAGCTAAATTTTTGAAATATGAAGTGAAATCTAGCGGTTTCTATTGGAAAAATAAAAGTTGGTGCGAATTTTAATATATGTAGATGGCCCCTTATGCAATTTTTATGCATAGCAAATTAAAGTGTACGTCAATCGTAAACGATTGGTATCTGTAACTTTGCTGTATGACAAACGACGGCCGAAAAAAGTGCAAGTGGGACTTTTTTTTTCCGCAGCTGTACATGACTCTTATCACCATTTAGTTACGTTTAAAGATTTTGCATAAAACGAAATGACGCATCAACTATTTTTTTTTTTTTTTGACAAAGGGCTGCTACTGGCAAGAGATTAGCCCCTGCTTTAACTCCGATAACTGTCCTCTTCTTACAATTTTAACTAATTTTACCGATTCAGACCTTGAATCAAAAGAATATTGGATAATGGGTGGTGCTTGAATCGATCTTGTGAAGATATAGGAAAAAAATCGAAAGAAAATCTGAAACAATTTCAAATTTTAAATAGCTCTAAAGTGCTATAAATTAAAAGCGTATCATAATTTATGCGTCGTCCCTATTTTCTTCCTTATTCCATTAAGTTGGAAAGTGTATTATTATTCATGAGTCTGCCGTATTTTTCTTCCTTGTTCCGCAAAACCCATCTTTGGAATCGAAATCTATTTTAAAATAGCCTACTAAAACTATTTTACAATCTTCGCCAAGTATATTCCACTGTTTCAAATATTGTTTCGAATGTGCCAGTGGCGGCTCGTGGGATACAGCAAGTACAGCCGGGCTGCACTTGAAATTATCAGCACATACTTTAAAATAATTTATTCTACTAACTTTCCTAAATTCAGATTAGAATTGTGGAATTCCTACGGGAAATTAAAAAAATCTCCGAAAAAAACCAAAAAAAAAAAAAAAAAAACGTATTGTGGCCGATCGCTCTTTCAGAAAAAAAGCACCCTCCAATCTTCCCGCAATTCAGGTAGAAAAATCTTTGGTTCAGCCCAGAGCGCTGAAAAGAAAATTGGCAGCACCGTTGCCATGACAACGACTACGTAAGCAGCCTCTCCGGCATAGGGAGTATGCAGCTGATACAGCCGATGAAAGATTTTTTAACGGCGGCTGAACTTGAGAACTGGACTAACTGATTGGCTCGAACGAGAAGTGAGGGAGGGGGTAAGGAGAATATATGTTTGGAAAACTCTCGACTTTATATTGCTGAATTTGTCAAGAAGGTAAGCCTGAATAGACGCTTATGAATGGACAATTACCCATCAAAGTAGTATTGTTTTTAAGTAAGCAAGAACTGCATTTAAAGGACATGGCGAGCGAGAAAATTCTTTAAACATGGGAAATTTTAAAGAGCTTTTAAAATTATTGATATCTGAATTAAAACAACGCCTTTTTATGGGGACATCACTGACGGACTCGCATGTTTAAAAGAAAGGAGGATTGATTTGACTTATAAAAAATAAGTAAGTTTTCTTTTTTTTTTCTTTTCTTCTCAAGTTATCGTTACAAAAGAAAATTCTAAGGAAACTTCGAATCAGACAAGGATTAATGCAATTTTGAGGATAAGAGCGTCTGGTTGAAATTTATGTCCATTTATTGAAGTAAAATAGGATCTCTTACATTTTTTATGTAATTTTTTTTTCCCCGGTGAGGGCTTAATCCGCCAGCTTTCGAATTCAGCAACAAAGATTTTCCAATCCTGTCCGGAGGAAAGGGGGGGGAGGGCTCATATGCTTCCGGCTGCACTAACAGTTTTGACCACGGGCCGCCACTGGAATGTGCATCATAATCCATGAGTGCGCTGAGTTTGTCTTTCTTCGGTTGATTCCTACTTTAATGCCCCGACTCTCGCCAAGGTGGCGATAATTAAACATATGCAGACGATATTTGTATTTATGTGGCAACTGTAATTTAAATTTAAATTGGCGGTTTGGTACAACATGTAAGTACAGCATTCAATTACTTATTTATTTACTTTGGGTTGCCAATTAATGTAGTTTTAATAATTAATAATCTTCAAATTCCTTCACTGGTGCATTCATCGCTAATTTGTTCACTTAAGTTTTCATCTAGTTCTTTTGAGAGCGTTGAAATTTGTGCATAACTCCTAGAGACCCATGATTGCAAAGCTCGCCAAAGTGCGACGATTTTTTAGATTTATTTATTTGCCAGGAAAAGACAGCCCGCGTTACTGAATGTGTTGCTTAGAGCTATATATACGTCCTTCCCGGAATTTCCCGCCACAATTTGGAACCTCATCAGAAGGTGGGGGACTTCTGAATATTGGCACCCCTCGGAAACTGCTAGCGACTGCCGAGAGGACTTTCGGAACCACGAATTTAAAGTGCACGTACACCGCATGTACACGGTGGTCTTTAGTGGTACGCCGGTATCGAATCCACATCCTTCCGGTTACGAGTCCAGCGCCTTAAACACTGGGCTACCACGGCCCCTGAGAGTGGGGGCATTAAAATAGGAATCCACTCTTTCTTATACTATAAAACACATCTTTGGAATCGAAATTATATTAAAATGGCCTACTAAAACTGTTTTACAATCTTCGCCAAGCATATTAACTATACTTCACCATTTTAAATACTGTTTGGAATAGGCATCATAATCCATGAGTGTGCCGTGTTCGCCTTTCTTATTAAATAAAACGCATCTTTGGAACCGAAATCTATCTTATAATCATCTACTGAAATTGTTTTACAACCTTCGCCAAACATATTCCAACTATCCTCTACCATTTTAAATACTGTTTGGAATGGACACCATAATCCATGAATGTAGCGTGTTTTCCTTCCTTGCTCCATAAAACACTTATTTGGAATTGAAATCTATATTAAAATCGCCTACTAAAACTATTTCACAATCTTCGCCAGGCATTTTCTAACTATACTCCCCTTTTATTATAAATTGTCGCATTTTTGCGCTAAATTTAGCGATCCATTATCAAAAATTGCACGCCTTGTGCGACTTTTCAACATTTTATTAACGCCCGCCCCCCCCCCCCCCCGTTCTACGTTATCTGGCAAACATACTTGAAAAGTTCATATCTACAAAACCTGTCGACAAGATCGCGTAGACAAAAATCTTTGTTTTATCGAACTAGCACCCTAATGTTAAAAAAAGTGCATATTGCTACACCGTATGATGCTTGGCATATGGACCACATAGTCAACTTTTTCAGCATAATTTTATTTTTAGGAGAGTTTTGCAGTGTCTTTACAAAAACATCAATGAGACAATGAACACACCATATCTGACAGGCAATGCACAGAAATCGTGGCCATGCGTCGGACTGTATATATTGTAAGGTCTCTACATAATGCTTTGTCAGTGTATGACAGAGCTCATGAAAAAATACTCTTCATAGGATAATGTAGCTGTATCAAATATATATAATATACATTTTCCTTAAACACTCAAAATCAAACTAAAATTTAACGAAGAACTTACCTGTGTCAATTCTATTGTCTTAGTAACCCACCACTGACTTATTTTATTTTATTTTCACATCAGAAGTGATTCTTCCAAGCCTTTACTGACGATTAGAATGTTGGCACAGCTCGTGAACGCCTTCCGAAAGCAGACTGAAAGAGTCTCTGCTGAAGACTGTCCTTATCCAAGACCTGATGAAAATTTTGTCGGAATTTTTATGATGTTTCTCATAACACTAGTTCTAGTACACAGTTCCAGCGGTAATTGTTTGATAATTAATTCCTTTCAAATACAGTTGAAGTCGAACTGCGACCCGCTCGTTTACACTCTTCGCTGACGTTTCGCAAACATCCTACGACTTTCATCTAGTAGAACTTTCAAGAAAAGTCTCCATTTGATCGCGTAATAAATTGCTATTGCGTAATACGTATGCAGGAAAAAAAACATTACTGGCTCCATTAACACTTTGAGGCGCAACCCTTTCCCAATGCTGAAAAGAGGGCAGCCGTTACGACTTAACTACCAGCAAGATGGCGGACGATCGAAACGTTCATCGCGTGCCACAGATCGAGAGACCATTTTTGAGGCAGCTGGCTGTGCGCGAGTACAGCCAGCTGCCTCAAAAAAGGGGCGTCAGCTGAACGTTTCAGCTGACGCCAAGTGTTTGCTGCCAAATTTCAGCTGACGCCAAGTTTTTGCTGCCAAATTTCAGCTGACGCCAAGTCAGCTGAACGTTTCAGCTGACGTTAGAAGTGCCAAAATCACTTCTAACTGCCTCAAAAAAGGGGCGTCAGCTGAACGTTTCGATCGTCCGCCATCTTGCTGGTAGTTAAGTCGAGCGATGGCAACGGCTGCCCTTTTTTCAGCATTGGGTAATCTATCCAGCTGTTCTCGCCTTCTTCCATTTTTCAGCAGATGTCAGTGCTATTAAAAATAATCGTGACCATTTTTTTACGGGAAATGACGTGCTAAAAAGTAAAGGATTCTCGTGTAGCTATGTCACCCGCAACTATTTTTATAGAAATCAAATCTATTCTTCGTGACTGGTAACAGTCAAAACGTCAGAGTTGGGTGTTCCCAGAGTGGGATCTCTGCGCTTTAAAGGGTTAATATTTCGCCCCAAATGCCGCCAAGTTTGGCGAGAAATAGCGTCAAATTTTGAGGTAAAAATAAGTCTTCAAAACTGAAGTCATCTAAGCGATATCACCAAACCCTATGTTAAACAGTGGGAAAACTCAAAACTCCTTATCTTGCTTTCTGTTAACCCATTTTCATGCAACAAAATGCAAAAATGTATTTATACGATGCTCAGAATATGAATTTTAGTCTAAAATTTTACCCCTGAAGAGCAAATCACCCCCAAAATTCGAAACAGTATTTAGAATAATAGCATGAAACAGAATGTTTCTTACACAAAATATTGTGCGTAGCACTTACAAGCCTTTTGTAGGGTGACATTGAAATGGGGGGGGGGGGAACTAAAAGACGTTCATACTTTAAATTTGCACTAAAGAGCTATATGTAAAAAGGTCTTAATTCATGTGTCGGCCCCATTTGTTTTCCTTGTTTCATGACACTGGAAAGTTTATCATAATCCATGAACGTGCCGCGTTTGTCTTTCTTACTCCATGTAACTCTTCCTTAGAATTAAAATCCATACTAAAATAGCCTGCTAAAGCTGTTTTACAAACTTGTCAGGCAATTCATTTCACATTGTGTTAAAATTTGTGACTTTTTTTTTTTTTTTTTTTTTTAAACTATCTTCTTAGGCACAGAGCAACATTTTCCCAATTATAAGTAAATGGGAATTAGGGACCCAATAAAAACTAAATTATGTATTTTAATATATATACAGCCCCTCTTAAACGAACTGCGACATCTGAAAGGTACTCTAAATTTGACATACTTTTCTAATTAAGTATTTTTCGACTCCTTACGATTTACGAGACAATCGGTGTAATAACATATGTTATGAATGATCCGGTATGCTCTTACTTACTATAAAAAAACTTATATTTCACAGTGTTGCTCTATTTGAAGAGGAAAATGTGGTTAGACGAAGAAGAAACACAGTTGGAGACAAATCCTGATCATCACCGCTTTGCAATGAAATTGAGAAGAAATCTAAGACGGAAATGACCATTTGAAAACATAAGGAGGGGATGACATTGAACAGAAATTCAACTTTTACTGATGTAAAATTTCTAATTGTAAATGTAAAATTTCTAAAAAATGTTCATTGGGCTACATAAAAAAATTTGATTGAAACACTAGTTTATAGTTTTATGGAGAATTTAATATTTATTTATTTATTTTTAAGTATTTAATGTAGGATTTCAGTATTATATTTATTTAGACCATAGGTTCCCAAGCTTTTTTGAACTGGCGCCCCCTTTTCTAGTGAATATTTCAATACCGCCCCCCCCTCCCACTCCAGAGAAATAAGAGCGTACATAATGCATGGTGAAAACAAGAATTAAATAAAAAAAATTACTAATAGATAGAATATTGTTGGAATTGAAACTCTACTGAATTTCTTCTTCATTTAAAAAAGAGGAATAAAAGTTTTAGAGAGGTATCTCTTTCTCTCAACAGCGAAGTCTCATATCGAAATATGTGAATTTTCGCACACGTGATAGAAATGAATTATCAGAGTGATTTTTAAGTCTTTTTTAGACTATATTTGGTTAATCTTCCCACGCCCCTCCGTGCCATATCAACGCCTCCTAATTTTCTCTGGGTCTTTTACCGCCCCCCTGAAAGCCTCAAACGCCCACAAGGGGGCGTTATCGCCTACGTTGGGAACCTATGATTTAGACTAACCAAAAAACTTGTATATCCAGCCAATTTTTTAATTTTAATCTTTTATTTATTTTATCTTTTATAACTCATTGCAATGAAGGAGGTATGATGGCCATAAACATACCCCCCCCCTCCACTCCTCCATTCTGATTTAAAAGAAAAAAATTGTGTTGATTTAAGATTTTTTTTTTTGTTTGTTTGTTTTTGTTTAATCACTACTTCATAGCATGGCTTACACATCTCAATGATTGCGATAGTTGATCATACTTCAGATAACTAGGTAATTGAAGCAAGTACGATCAAAAAGTTCTTCACAAGTTCATTTTAAAGATATTATATTATGAAGCATTTTCTTTTGCGTTCTTCTTTTACAGTATACCCTTAGCTATTCGCGGCTCACCGTTCGCGGGTCCGTTTATTCGCGGATTTGGCACCCAAAGGTTTTTTTTTCTCCATAATTTCGGCAATTTCGTGCATTTCTTAGGCCATTTTTTAGCAGAAAAACGCTCACACTCACCCTAACTGATTCATAATTTTAAAATAGCAATGTTTATTTTTTCTAATGGCCGGAATAGTTGGCCTCATGCATGCCGGCCAACAGCATGCCGGAATAGTTGTCCTCTTTATTATAGGGGCACCTAGAAGGTGGACCAACGTCGCTAGTGATGGGCATGAATGAATGAAATTAATCGATTAATCGATTATTAAATCCATTCGAATCAATCGATTTCGAAAAATTTATTCGAACGCCCAGCACACAGCATTCGAATAGCATCGGTGAAACGAGTACTCGCGAATTACTCGTTTACTCGATATACTCGATATACTCGATTACTCGATATACTCGTTTCACTATTCGAGTAGTATTCACGATTAATTGCGAGTACTCGTTTTCTATTCGAGTAGTATTCACTACTCGTTTCACTCGGTTCACTCGATAGTATTCACTACTCGTTTTACTCGGTTCATTCGATAGCACTATTCGTTTTACTGGGTTCATTCGATAGTATTCACTACTCGTTTTACTCGGTTCATTCGATAGTATTTAGGGATGGACGCGAGACGTGCGAGACGAGAATCGGGGCTGTCTCGTCTCGTCTCGCAGTGGTAAACCTCTGTCTCGTCTCGCGTCTCGTCTCGTCTCGCAAACACCGTGTCTCGTCTCGCGTCTCGCAAAGAAATTGCTGTCTCGTCTCGCGCGAGACGCGAGACGTCTCGCGAGTCTCGCAAAATTAAGGACTGCGATTTCGTTACCATTTTATACTAACTTATTATTGGGATTTTATTGAAAATTAATATTAATAATAACAATTACTTACATATAGCCACATTAGTAGATATATTAATAACTATATCAGCATATAGCGGCATGTGAAGTAAAAGAAATTCAGATTTAACCCGTATATATAATGTCACACCGAAAATATAGTATTTATTTTTATTTATTTACTAGCTGCGTGCCCGTTCTTCGCACTGTAGTGAACGAAAATTTTCCTAACATGAGTAATTTCAATTAATTTCAGTGATGTGGAATCTAAAATAAAAGCAAAATTATTTGACTCTTGATGTAAAGTTTGCGTCATGAGTATTAACCTGGCATCATTGCAATATAATGACTCAAAATTTAAGTCACCTTAACGGTTTTCCCGGAATTTTCCGAATCCGTAGACACCTTCGCCGAAAGATAAATTGCCACGGTTTCGAAGGAGATAGCAGAGCAAGCTTTTGACAGCGGCGGCAGCGGTCGTTATATTTTTTAGAATAGAGAGATAAAACTTACAAAAAAAGACTCAGACGCTCGCTCACGAATTTTGACCTAATGCTGATGGATTTTAGAGGAGCCTTAGTAGAGTAAAATGCCAGAGAATTAGCTGCCAACCTTCGTGCCAACTCATTTGTTATTTTCGAGAAAATGGCAA
Source organism: Cheiracanthium punctorium (assembly GCA_038373885.1). Taxonomy (NCBI): domain Eukaryota; kingdom Metazoa; phylum Arthropoda; class Arachnida; order Araneae; family Cheiracanthiidae; genus Cheiracanthium; species Cheiracanthium punctorium. The sequence continues at coordinate 15,412 of JAWZYV010001322.1, read as the reverse complement.
ATTAAATATTTTTACAAAGAATTTTTTAAATTTAATTTTTTTATAAATAAAAATTTGTTGAAAATTATAAAAATTTTGGGCCCTTGAACAGGGTGGGCCCAGGGCAAATGCCCCGGTAGCTCTGCCGATAAACAGGCCTGCAAGTTATCACTTTTTTTATGTGCTTAAAATCTTAGCCACACCAGATTGTGAAACTCAAATGGCTAAATGCTGTGTCGTATTGTTAGTTCTATTCTGCGTCGGGTAAGCACGCAGTGGCGGACTTCTATTTTAAAAAGCCCGAATGCCGTACCCAGGAAAAAATTGCGGGGTGGTGTCCAAAAATGGGTCCAAAAATTTCGGAAGGAGACCAAAGGTGAAAAGCTTAAATTTTTCACAAATACTCTTCATCATTATTGTTTTGCTAACAAAATTTTATATTTCGGGGGAGGGGGGACCGGACCCCAAGGCCCACCCCTTGGGTGCGGCCTTGCCGGATGCAAAAACTTTTTTGAGGCCCCAAAATCACAACCGCTAAAAATTCATGAATAAATAAACACACCCTTGTAAAGAGGTCATTAAAGGTCATGGTTTACGCCAGGTTCGAGTCTAAGCTGCATTGAATGTGCACACTAAATCTGTGGGGCCTTGTATCTCTGTTCGCTTGCATTAAGATAGGGGTTACAGGTAAATAATTTTGAAAACTGGTGTGATTATTAGTAGCATAAAATTTTAATCTTATTTTTTTTAAATCGTACAGAACTATTTAAACAAACCTTTAATTGAAATATGCGCTTCTTTCAACATCCACCCATGAAGTAAAGCAAAAGCAGATGACATGTTAAATTTATAAAGTTTATATTTAGGTATGAAAAACCGTAGTCATAAAATTCCACTTACCGCTGAAAAATCCTTTAAAATATATAAAACGTACGCAGATGTTAATAGCAGCGCCGTTGCGCTGTGGGCGCTATGGACGGTTCAGCTCCCCCCCCCCCCCTAGAAAAATCTGAGCCACCTCCCCCAGGCCAAAAAGCACAGTCATCGAGGAACATTTTTTGAAAAAAATTATAAAGCGATGCAAATTTCTTAATTTTTGTTTCTGAACGTAAAAGCAAACATTTTATGTTTTATGTTCTTTAAAGAGTTTTGGAAAATCAATTATTTCTTTTCCTTAGAGATAAGAAAAATCGTATTGCCTGAAGAGGAAATTACAAACTTCGCAACAGGGCCGTGGCGCTGGGGGCGCTATGGACGGATCAGACCCCCTGGAAAGATCTGAGCCCCCTCCCCCCCCAAAGAACGCAGGCATCGAGGAACGTTTTTTGAAGAAAATGTTCCTCGATAATGGTGTTAAAAAATATACATCTTTCTTAAAAGAGATGTAATTTTTTAAAATTTTTGTTCCTGTACGTAGAAGCAAACATTTCATGATCTTTAAGGGGACAAGGGACGTTAAATATTCAAAACTTTGTATTTTGAATTTTACTTGTAATGATATGTATAGTTGTTTCACACAAAATCATAGTTGTCTAACATAATAGTTTGCATCTATATTGAAACTAAAAATTAAAAAAATAATAATTTTTAAAATGAAAATTGATATTTTTCAGAAAAAAATACGTCTTCTATTTTTTTTTTATTTAAAATATCCCATGCGCATTCCAAATTAATAAAAAGCGACATATTTTTTTTAAATACTCTTGCAATATATGTATGAACATATCTGTGCATTCATTTTTATGTGTGACAAAGGTAAGCTTTATATAAAAAATAAATTCATGTGAGATGAACCTTTTTTTTTTGTTGTTGTTGTTTCAAATTCCATCCTATTGTTACATTTAAATTCCTATATCGCTATTAAATAACCTTTGTTTGAAAATTTAATGCACAATTATGTTCATACATGCATTACAAGTGTACTATAAAAAATTACGGCTTTTTATTAAATTGGAATGCGCATGAGATATTTTGAAAAAAATATTTATGGCCCATTTTTTTCTTAAAGATATTACCATAATTTTTAAAAGGATTTAATTTTTTATTTTTAGTATTAATGTAAATGTAAACCTTTGTTTTAAACAACTGTACGTATACTTTGAGACTAAAAATTAAGAAATGATAGTTTTCAATTTTAAAGTCCCTTTGTCCCCTTAAAAAGTTTTAGAAAAGCAATTATTTCTTTTCTTTTAAGATAAGAAAAATCGTATTGCCTGAAAAGGAAATAGCAAACAGCAAGCTCTTGAAACATCGTAAATTTTCTTCATTGATCTCTTTATTGGGGCGAATGCAGCGAAAACATCTTGTTAAATAGGGTGTGTGGGTGGTCCTAATTTTCTCAGAAGCAGCTACTGTCCCGTTTCTACAATTAACAATCACCCCATGTGTCGCCCCTCTACTTGCTCCAACAAAAACCTGTAAGCAATGGAGTGAGAAAACTTCCGGCCTTTTCAAAAGACGAAAGCGTTTTGTAATTGATTACTTCGGCACTGTGTATTTTTCTTACATAAATCAATGATGGACAAACATTTTTGGGTTGAAAGCAATATGATTAAACACTAATATTTAATTAATTTAATTTGTAATTAATCTTTTTTCTTTTAGTTGTAGTTTGTTTTAATATATTAATATACATTTCTTAAATTTGAGGCGGGATGGATAAAACTTTCAGACAGGCAGGGGCTGACCCATGGGCCGTAGTTTGCCCATCCCCTGTTTTTAAGCAATCTTTTTTTCTAGGTTTGAGACTTTTTTCGACACTGCAATGCCTTTGTTGAGTTCGAACGCCCTCTCTACATTTTTGCGACCTTATGCGAAGTGAAGCTGAAATTCCTTCCGGAATGTAGGAAAAAACGCGGAGAAAAAGATCTCCCCCCCTTTCCCTCCATTTTTATTTAAATATTGTACATAATATATACATACATATACATACATACATGCATATATAAGGCGTGTGTGTGTATTACGATGTTTGAACATATGTGAATTATTGTTTCAAATATTATAAAATACAAGCAACTTTTCTATATTTTGAGAATCCACAATTCTGATCTATTATTATACTCACTGAAATTAACCGCATTAAGTACATAGGTATTCCCTTTTTGTGTTCGAAACGATAAGTTAACTATGTGAAGGTCAGCAAGTTCGTGGAGTGGAGATCTAAGAATTGTAGCAGGGGGGAGGGAATTTTCTTTGTTGAAAGACGAAAACGTCCGCGAATACACTCATTCAGGTCGAAATGAAGAAAAAAATAGGGTTTTCTTATGCCTTCTAGAATTTAAAGATGTAACTTAAAAGATTTTGTCTTCTGCATGAAACGTGCACTTTTTATTGAAAATAATTAAATAAAGACGTAGTTACTTATGCAATTAATTTAATAAATTGATCGTTTCATTTTATTATTTGTTCAATTCATTTGTGTTAGGACAAGGACCACAACACAGGGAGTAGAGGGATGACTTGGTTTTATAAATATTTTTTCTGTTTTTTGTTTTAACGTTAATAAAAGGCATTTTTTACAAAGTGGTTTTTGAGAATCCACTTTTGAGAAGACTTCCAAATTTGCACCACTGCAAACTTCAAATGATAAGAGAATACTAAAAGTATTGAGTTTTAAGCAGTGGCGTAGCCAGAAATTTTTCATGGAGGGTGGGGGGGTTACGACTACTGCAACTCACATATATATGTATGTATACGTGTGTGTGATAAGGGAGTGAAGATTATACATTTTGTATGGTGAAAAATTCCTCATGGGAGGGGGGGGGGTTGTTAACCCCCCGGGTTACGCCACTGAGACACACCTACACGATGGGTATCTGCCTAGGAGAGGGCGCCTTAAGCGGAATACTTTTTAAAGGGTGCAGGCTCGTATTCATCTAGAGAAAGCCAACTAAAATTCTAGACCTTTAGATAGATAGCGGGGCAGTGAGCCACAACCCTCAACCTTCATATACCATATTCACTATCTTATCCTTGGTGTCGTCCCAGAACCCGCGGTAACCCCAAAATGGGGTGGGAAATGTTGGGGAAGAGAAGACTGATTTACGACTATTTCTCCTCATCAAGGTCGGTAACGAGATCGGGGATTACAGAATTCAACTTAGCGATAGTCCCTCCTCCCCCTCTCAGAGCTCTCTTATCAATTCTGTGCTTCAGCGCCTTCCTGTCTTCAAAATACAAAAGCCGAATGAGATGGAAGAATCACTTGTTTATGTCATCGAATTCAAAGCGATTTTTCTCAATACTTATGAAAAAGCTATTGGTTCGATATAAACTGAAACTTTTTTGAGGGAATTTTAAATCATACTCATTCTTATGAAAAGAAAATTAATGAATTCTTCTGTAACTTTAAAAGTACGAAATTATAATAATCGAACAAAAATAAAAATACTCATTATAGTTAAGTAATTACTATAGTAATTAAACAATTTAAATTATATGCTTATATAGATATTCATTTACATTACACGACGCACAGGAAGTACAGCAAGGGGGCTAATAGGGCCAAAATTTTTGATTATCATATTTATTTAGTCTAATCAAATGGATATGCCCCTTCATTTAACTTATGAACAGCACTTAGCTGTGGCATTACAAAACTTTTGCCCCTCTCCCGAAATGTGTTTCATATTGCCAAACCTAGAAAGAAAATGAAATATACTATAAGAATTTTTTTTTATCAGCAAATAATCTCTCCCCTCCCCCCCCCCCCAAAAAAAAAAGAAAAGAAAAAACCTCGAGTGTAGTCCGCTTTAATAATAAATACTCTAAGTAGACAATTTGATACAAATACATATGAATTATTAATGTAAGCAGAAATTACATTTTTAGAGAGATTAATTAAAAGGTTTTTGTAGATATCGTATAGCGAAAAGTTTTTCCAAGAATATATTTTCCTTGGAATAAACTATAAATTTTGACTTCCTTTAACTAAAGACAAACTTTAAAACAAAATACTGATTACGATAAGTTTCATCAAATAAATTATGCATTTAAAATAAATGCTTGAATTCAAACTAATACCCGGAATAAACGTGCATTTCTTAACACTTTTTATTTAAATATTTTTATTTTATTTTGGTGATTTCAAAGTTAAATTCATAAATAAAGTGAATTGCAGAAACTTTGAAAAGTGCTGGAAGAAAACAAGATGTTGATGGGTGATTTCTTTTCCTCTTCTACAATAAAGAAACAGTATCCCCGCAATTATTTAATATTGTTGATTTGTTCAGGCAAAGCATACTAGGGCTATCTTCCAAAGAGAAAAATGTTTTGAGCGAGCACGTTTTAAGGGGGCGTAACGAGTATTTACGTTACATCTGGGGAAAACATTCCAAAACTCCAGATCGACAACTGCGTGGGAAGGCAGAACGCTGGAACTTCATGCTTTAGCCATCGGACAATGTTCATCAATTATTTAATTATTAATATTTCATAACGCATTTTACAATTTAACAGTGCTTTATTCGATGTAATCGGATCATTTTTCTTTCAACACAAGGAAACCCGTAAAAATTTAACCCTTTGAGGCGCAACCCTTTCCCAAAGCTGAAAAAAGGGCAGTCGTTGCGCACAGCCAGCTGCGTCAAAAAAAGGGTCTCTAGATCTGTGGCACGCGATGAACGTTTCGATCGTCCGCCATCTTGCTGTTAGTTAAGTCAAGCGATGGCAACGGCTGCCCTTTTTTCAGCATTGGGCAATCTATCCGGCTGTTCTCGCATTTTTCCATTTTTCAGCAGATGTCAGTGCTGCTAAAAATAATCGTGACAATTTTTTTACGGGAAATGACGAGCTAAAAAGTAAAGGATTCTCGTGGAGCTATGTCACCCGCAACTATTTTTATAGAAATCAAATCTATTCTTCGTGACTGGCAATAGTGAAAACGTCAGAGTTTGGTGTTCCCAGAGCGGGAACAATGCGCCTATTGAAAAGGGAAAATATTATTAACTTTCGCTCAACAAATAAAACATTTTTCCATAAAATATTTTGTATTGCATTAAAAACTAAAAATAAATAAATAAGTAATTTAAAGAACCTCTAATAACTAGAAAGCATTTAAAACCACAGCCTATTGGAAATGAGAAAAATTGTTTAAACCAAACGCTTAAAAAATAATCTTGTTTAAATTAAGCTAATCTGGCAGTGAAAAGTTTCTTTTTAATAAATATTTTGTCAAGACACAGACTGGAGTTTCTTTTTGTATTTTTAAGTGGAACGGCTAAAATACGGTTAACTACCTCCCCGATTGCGATAGTTCATATGTATAATATGCTTAGGAAAACCTGATAACAATAGCTTTCTAAAGAAATATTATCACTGTTCCCAGACCTACTGAAATTTTGGAGGTGCACAGGAAACATTTGAGGGGGGCACATATCGAATTTTAAAGCAGAAAGGGGAAGTTTCTTTAAAATTTCAAACATGTTTATTTTTTTTAAATTGACTAAGTTGTTCGGGGGGGGGTGACACAGAGGGGAAATGTGCCCCCCCCAACGCTACGCCTATAGGTCATATGTATTGTATGCTTAGCTGTGACGTAGCTACACTGGGTGACATCCGGGGCGGATATAAGTGGTGTCACCCCCCATATGAGCATTTTTGCCCCATACATGCGATATTTTTGGAATTTTTGCTGTACAAGCCGTCGGGTGTCACCTTTTTGAGGGTGACACCCGGGGCGGACCGCCCCCCCTCGTCTTGCTACGCCACTGATGCTTAGGATAACAGTAGTTATGAAGGTTTACCTCCGCTCCAGACCTACGTAACTGCACCAAAATTTACGCCTTTACTCCAAAACAAGAGAAATTTGGGCATAAGATCCATTCTAATGCCTTCCTCACGTATGTTACAAAAGAAAAAAATTGTGTGTCCAATATTTACTAAAAATGAATCATGTTGGCGTTTTTTCCGCACACCTTTCGCCCCCACTTTTAACCCCACCCCAACGTATTATCGTATTTTCAAACTTTTACGTTCTACAGATCGCTTATGAAAACCAGGCATGTAGACAGAAAAAATCTTTGGGGAATGCGCAAAAGATGGTAAAGGTAGAACATCTCATAAAAAGGTTTAATTATTGATATCCAATTAACAAAAATTAAGGATTTTTTTTCTGGAGGGGTTCGAAGGCATGCCCCTGTGGTCACCCTTTGGCTTGGCTACATGCCTGATGAGAACAAAAATAAGAAAAGAACGTATAATGATGAGGGATATCCAGGGACAGCCTTAGGCAGGGGCAAACGCCCAGAGGCCCGCGATTAGTAGCTCCGCATGAAAATTTAGTTTCCGAAAAAATATATGAATTATAAATGCAACAATTGTCTGTCATGTTATTATTTTTTTTTCCGTACATTTTAGTAATTTGTCGAATTGAATTAAACTCTTCCTTGCCAACTTTGTAAAGCTGCTTTACAAATTTTCTTGAAACTTGAGTATTAGTAATGTAGATTAATTAATATTTTTACTGATTACTGCATGTCTCAATCCATCGGATTTATGATATGTTGCACTGCAATATTACGTTCAGACGCCCATGTTGCATAAATGTTCAACAGCACCGATAATATTTTTTTAAAACTTGCGGGGGGGGGTGGCTTTTAACTTAGGTTGTCAGTTATTATGCAATAAGAAGAAAGTAGTAAAATAATCCAAAATTTCACTCTACTAATCGTTAGGGGTGGAGTGGGTATATGAGCCCACCCCCTCTTCTCCTTTGTCTAAGCATGACTTTTTTGTTAAGATAATAGCTCTTAATCAGAATGTTTAATTTTTATTAGCATTCTTTCACTATATTATGATGAAAGTTTGATGATGGGGCACAAATGAAAGTCATTTAAAGCAGTTCTTTTAAGAAACCACACAGTTTATCACCCGCTGTTAACCTTTTTAAACACCGCATTGAGATCCAGGCACATTTTAAATTAGTTCCCCCCCCACCCCCCCAATATTGTGTTTTCTAATGTGTTAGCGAAAGGTTATTAGTCGTTTAAATGGGGGGGGAGGGACGTTTTTATATAATTTTTACTGTGTTTCCAATTGGGAACATGGGTCATTTCTGACTATAATTTACATTGGTTTCAAAAACTGAATATACTGATGGGTATTTTAAATAATAAATGAAATACTAAGACTTAATAAAAGATTTATTTTTGAATTTCAGTAAAGATATGAATTAAGTTTGAAGAAGGGGAGGGTGCATCAAGATAGCTCTGTAAATATTTATGAAAATGGTTATTTTCATGACTTTTTTCCAGTTTCCCAGTCATGATAGAAATGCAACTTCTATTTTAAAAAATGAAGTCAATTTTTAACTTTATCTGCTAATTTTTTCAAGTCAATACTGATAAAATTTCATTTTTGAATAAATTTTTAATTCGATGTTCCCAGTTAGGAACATTGGACGCAGGGGAGTAGCCAAGGGGGGGGGGGTCATAACCACCCTTCATGAGGAACTTTTTGCTATACAAAATGTATATTCTTCACTACATTATCATACACACGTATACATATTTATAAGTTGTAGTTGTCTTAACCCCCCCCCCCATGAAAAATTTCTGGCTACGCCCCTGTTGGACTGTAAAAGGTTAAAAGAATCAAGTAACAACAAAAAAATTGAGAATGTCCACTCATAAGACGTATTACCATTATTATAGAAACCAGACCTGTAAGAGCTAAAGAACATTCAGCAAAAATCTTTAAAATGCAATATTTTTTAAGGTCTTTTGAAATGAAAGATGAATCAGGATAATTTATCATGCAATTTCTGTGCTTCTCAAAGTGTTTTCTTAAACTTACTCAGTATTTACCTATTGGCTTGTCCGAGAGTAGAGCTTGTATGGTAACATTGTGTATTCTTCTGAGTATCGCTAACTAAACTAAGTGAGTAAACTAAGTTTGTTTTTGAAATTTGTAAAGAGTTCGATTCCCTCCCCCCCCCCCCCAAGAAAAGTCTCAAATTCTCTCATAACGAAATATTTAATATAATGGGCACCGTTAATAACATTTTTTAAGATACAATAACTAAAATCTAAAAAAAAGAAAAAACATGAACGAAAATTTTCTGAAATGTGATGAAATAATAATGCATAGTAAGTATATTGTATAGTGTGTAAGGAAAATCAACACTAGGGGTGTCTGTTCTTGGAGAGGATGCCTTGAGCGAGGTCACTTTTAAGGGGTTCTAACGCGTATTCACGTTATATTTCGAGAAAACCGCCCAAAAATGTAGGCCGTCAGATCGACACCCGCAGGTAGACAAGAACCTTGGTTCTTCACGCTTCATGCATCTACCAAATTCACTGTGCTATCCACTCGCCCACATGGCAGGACCGTTACAGAATAAAACCTGCCTTAAGTAAATCCTTAACTAAGCATAAACTTATTATTTAAGAAAGTATTTCTTGGTCCAGAGAACACTTAGTCCATCTCTATATAATTTTTATTCAACGGAAAATGAAGTAAACAGAAAGTCTTAAACAAAAGTATGTCTTTCTATTTAAGACAAGTTTTATTAAATAACAATAAAACTTAATTTCATCTACACCCTATTTACTTTTCGATTTATATTATTTTTAAATGAAATTTAGTGTAATATATTTAGGCAAATCCAAAATGTTCAGTTAAATACTATTATGTACCTTCATAAACATGTATAAAATCATAAAAAATTCTTATCGTTATTTTAAAGTTTAAATCCTACTTTAATAGATACATGTATCGACTAAACGCATACATTAATTTAGCATTTTAGTCGGAATCTGTATCGACTTTGATAAATATATATTTTCAATAACTTGCTTAAAAATATACTGCCTCGTAAATGATGAGAGAAAGCATGTATGTAGGTTTTATGAATGTTTGATAAAATAATATTTATTTGACTTCGATGCTCTACTTGTCGTAAACGAAATCTCATTTTGAAATAAATTTGGATCTCCATACTCAAAGAAAAGAACGCTTAAATGAGAGTTTTCTTCCGAAAGAAAACACATTCAACGGAAATCTCTTTTCAGTGAAACGGCTTCGATTTAACAATAGCCGTGCGTGACCCCCAAACTTGACCCTGGGTGGACTGGGTGGACTTGGGCATAAGGGACCATCTACAGGATTTTTGTTGCCCAAACAGCATTTTGAGAGGAATAGGAGAAACGGAAAGAAATCAGGGGGGAATGAAGGGGAAAGTGGTTTTTGACAGGTTGGGGGGTTGTATGCGCGGAGAGTGAGACTAAACCCTTATCCTTTCGGCCACGGTCACGGCTATCTCGGACAAAGGTAGTTGAGGTAGCCGTGCCACGGTTGGCCCCGAATTAGAGTACACTATAGTATTTATTTGAACCTACTTACTGAAAAGTTAAGAATCAATCATTCATGCTGTTTTTTATTTTAATTTATATGGGGTGAGGAAATCAAAAGAAAACCCTGATAATTCATTGCATTGGTTTATTTTTTTTAATTTTGAATTAAGTTATCTCAATAAATGTTTTAGTAAATTTCTACTTCTTATTTATTTAATATTCCGTTATTTGCTAAGAAATAATGATTATTTAAGTAAATAGCATTAAAAAATATTTCTTAGTTTGAAATGTTTATTTCAATTTACACTCTGTCCATTGTAAGAAAAATAAAAATGTAATTTCTCTCTCTCTCTCTCTCTCTCTTTTAACTAATAAAGAATCAAATAAAGGACTACTTTTTCTTATTATTTAAAACAACAAGAACTTTGCCAACTAATAAATAAATAAATAAATAAAATAAAATTGGCTAAATAGAACGAATAAAAGTATACTATAATATTTATTTGAACCTTTATATGAAATCATAGAAAATTAATATGAATTCAAGAAAGAAATCTTACAATATGAAAAATAATTCTCTAATAAAATTCTAATTCTTATAAGGTTCGAATGAATATTCAAAAGCTATTAAAATTTATAAACATGAATTTGATTTAATTGAACCCCCAACCCCCCCCCCTTTGCATACACCACTGTATATTTATATATATATAAATTTTTTCTGCATACACACAAGGTTGTAAGCAGAAAAAAAATAGGGGAAGAGGTGGAGATGTGGAGATATGTAGCGCAAAATATTTTCGCCTATAACTTATTTTTAGAGTCCACGCAAATAAAAAACTACTAATCCATTGACAAAGATTTCGGGGGTGGAGGGGATCACGGCTTTGTAGATATACATATATTTTATAATGAATAAAACATACCCCCCCCCAGTGTCAGTATGCTGTACTATAGCTGCAATAAAATTGCTATAGGCTGAAGGTCCCAGGTTCAAACCTACCACGCAGCTGTCGATTTAACGGCATGGAGTTTTAGTCGACTTTTTCCAGATGTAACGTAAATACGCGTTAGAGTCTTTTGAAATGTCCTCAGACCAAGGTAACCCCCCTCCCCCCAAACCAATAAACAGATAATCCCTCGTCTAGGCTTGCCACAGCACAAAACTTAAAATTACTATTTAATCCTGAGTATTCTGAATACTTCTGAAGCTGTGATTTTTCAAGATATTAACAGCAAAAATTTCTTATTTTATAACCAATAGCGATTTTTTGAAAATTTCCAAAATATGAACCTCAAAGTTTGCATAAATAAAAAGTGGAAATGATAGTGACAGTAAAATACCTTGCGTGACTAATATTTTCCTTTTTTAGTTCTTGAAATAATTATAACATTACTGATTTTTAAATACGCATTCATAGTTTAAAACAAGTCACAATGAGCGGAATAGCAAAAAGAGGCTGCGGGGCCTGGTCCACCCCGGGTGCCAAGCTGAAAACAAATGTATCGGTAACGGCCGAACACCGAAAATTAGAAAGAATGGGGCAGCAGATCGCCGGACATATGCGCTGCACACAAAGCTATAGTACTTACCATATCCATGACTCAAATTACCGTGTTTACGAAACCCATACAGCCCTGTAGGAGTTTATGGGTAGTCGAATTTTTCTCACTGTATTGAATGCAACTATCTCTTTGTTGGGTTTGGGTGGTCCAATCTTCGCTGAAGTGAATTCAAAAGCCCCTTCTTTTCCGCTGGACAGCTATATGGCCCAGAGGCTGGGCAGCAGGGAAGAAACAGAATGAACTGTTCAAGGGATACGAAATCTGATTCCTTCTTATCAAGTTTGCACCTCGCAACGTATTGCTTCACTTTTGCGCTTATTTAGTTTTTCCGAGAAGAATTTCCAGGCGGTCGGGCTCCCCCCTCCCCCGAGAAACAAGCGCCGAACGAAGATTTTAAAAGGCAAATTTGGTTTGCGTGCTTTGAAATTTTTTGTAAAGTATTTTTTACAATACATAAAATAACGATAAATATTGGTAAACAAGTTGAAAAGCGCGGGGCCCTTACGAACGCGGGGCCTAAAGCGTACGCCTATTACGCTTTATGGGAAATCCGCCACTATTTACATGTGCGTTACTGCAAAGCCCATCAGTCTTTCGAACTTTACCACAATGGTGGTGATATTGTTCTGTGTAAAATGCCGCTCTATACATATGTATATATAATATAATATCCATATTCGTAACTTGTGGAACGGAAGGGTGGGAGGGGGGGGTGTAGGCAACCAGAAGGTTCTTTTCACACATCCCTCTTCTCTAAAAAAAAATAAATATCGATAAAATTCTTGATGTAAAATACAGCCCCCGCGAATACCTAAAAATAAATTTATTTTCATTCTGAAATTAGTTCTCTAAAAAGGATCGATGACAACTCTCTCTCTCTCTCAAAAAAAAAAAAAAAAAAATCCGTATCTTGCGTTGAAATAAAAAATACAAATCCTATGTTTAGGCAGAGCTTTGTGGTAACTAAGAACTTATTTGTTTGAATTTACTGTAAATGACATTATTTCCCGGTACACCTAATAGCAATATTACGAATAAAGCGGATGTAGTACGTCTTTATTAAATCTCTACTATTTACTTTAACGGCAATTTCAAGTCTCTAAAATATGTGTAATTTTTATATTAATGAAAACAAGATTATATTAACGATAATTATAATTATTTGCCTAATATTTCCAATAACATTACCGTGTGTGCATTTTTAGATTTCATTATAGTATCTCAGTTGGTTAATAGACGTCTTATTTTTTGTTTATATTTTAAATTACTGAACAGTTAATTTGTTGACGACTATCCGTTTGTACTTTTCCACAATAATTTTTAGCGATAGTACTACAGTCGTTATGGTGGCCCTGTTTACAGAAAAATTAAACCATAATCCCCCTAATGTTTATCCAGTGTGGATTTTTTAAAAAAATGAAAAGACATCTAACAGGCGAAGATAATTTTAGAATAGGAACCCAACTGCAAGATAAAATGATGGGGAGGAAAAAAAATTATAAAAGTTTTGCAAGCCGAAGGAAGGGAAAACATGATAATATAAACGAAAAGAGAAATAGTTTTTAAAAAAAATTGCTTGCATTTCTTTCCGTCCGATATTAATATATAAGAATAAAAAATGTCATTTTAATCTCTTTAAAATAGGCCAACGATAGGGATTTAACCGCCCCTAGAAAGTTGTCACCAGGGTGCCCCCCCCCCCCCGTACGCACGCCGCAACGTGCGGGAAAGTTTGAGGATAATATCGGTACAAGGATACCATATTTCAACCTACTCAGACTAAGCGTCAATGCGAATGCAAATTGCTCTACTTCTAATCTCTCTCTGATATACCCGAAACGCGATTATCACAGGGGCAAGGGGGGGCGGTAGTCCTGTGCCCCTGAAGAAAAAGGGGGCCCATATATATCCCGATTATCTAAATTATAAATTCATATGTACTGAAATAGTAATTGTGGGGAAAAAACTGAATTTCCTCTATAATATAGGTATTACCTAATTGTCTATCACTAGATCAAGTTAGAGATATTTTTTGGGGGTGATAAATACGATTTGATTAAAGTATACAAAAACTACAGTTAACTGAAATGCAATTTTCGAGTACAACAGCGGTCAAAACTGGGTTAAAATGCTTATAAAAGGGGGGCTCAGTAAAGGGGCTTAATGCGTAAAAAAGGGGATAGTAAGGGGGGCCCCAAACTTAATGCCCCGGGCCCCGTCTAAAAGTGGTCAGATTTGAACATACCGTACCGCCTTTCCTATTTACTTATTATTTTTCTTTCAACTCTTCTCTGTTTTCTTTTTTTTTCCGCCTCTTTCTTTATCCTCTCCTTTAAGTGTTTTGTATATCTCTCGTCTGTTCTAATTTTAAATGTTACGTGTTTGTGCGTATTGTAGAGTGCTGATAGTATACCAGGACCGAAAACGAAGGAGACGCAAGTTAAACGGTAGAGGCTTCAGGCAAATTGTCGATTTTCAGATCGTATTTATGCGAGACGGAAAAAAATGCGAGAATTCTCGCGAGAAATCTCGCGCGAGACAAGACTCTGTCTCGTCTCGCGTCTCGTCCCGCAAAATATTTTCTTTCTCATCTCGCGTCTCGTCTCGCAAAAAAAATGCCTGTCTCGTCTCGCGAGACAATGCGAGAACGCGAGACAATGCGAGAATTCTCGAGTCTCGCGTCCATCCCTATAGACGAGGGATGTCGCAAACTGTCCCTCAAGACTTAGCAATGAAGAATTGACTCGCAGCACTTTAAAACAAGGCTTCAAAAAGGCGAGCGAAAATACCGCTTCTATAGCACAATACAATTCACAGCGTAATGCAGTGAACACACTGAACGAATGCTCGGTGAGAAACTGACTCTTCGGTCTGTCTGCCTCCCCTTTTTATAGCTGTTGCCAAAGTTAAAAGAAGCTGCCCGAAGAATGTATTTCCCGAGCATTCCGCACAAAGCGACTCTTGATTACGTCATAGAAGAGAAATAAAGTAATATAAGGCTATTGTGTGTTGTTAATGCAGTAAAACAAACTTTAAAGGCCCCATTGGAAAAATCGCCCCCAATGTCCGAAATGTCGCCATGCTTGGCGAGTTTTTATGGAAATATCACCGAATTGGGCGCCAAAAATAAGTCCCTTAAAATGAGGCTAACGAAGCTCTAACGTCCATATTTCTGGATATTTCTAGAAAAGTAACCAACAGGGAAACCCAAAACTCCGCATCTCTCGTTTTAGTGGACCGATTTTGATGCAACGAAATGCAAAATTTAACTATTTGAAGCGCAGAATACGATTTTCAATTTTTAAGGGCCGGGAGGCAAAACACACAGAAAATTCGTAACAATACGTTAGCAGGTTGCGAATGACTTTAACTTGACGTCACACATACAAACATCCGCTTAAACGAGTGTTTAGTGGCAGAATAGAGCCTCTAGAATAGTATTCGAACAGAATTCATAGATATTATTCCAATACAGGCCAACTTCTATGAGCGACTGTTTCCTCCAACGACACCTTTTGTAAGGCACCGACTTTTTACCCAATCTACTTAATGTTAAAAGATCCTCTAGAAAG